>JAKFHU010000901.1:34400000-35600000 GCA_023783475.1 Daubentonia madagascariensis
ATTAAGAAAATAGGCAGACACTGCAAATTGTCTCGGCAAGGCAAAAACTTTACTTCTGATCAGAGGGGTGCATAGTGGCAGCAAGAGCAGCCCCAGCGTGCGCTGCAGGGACGTTCTTCACCTTTTTATCTCTAACGCAGACCTACGGCTGCGTCTCATCACGCTGGCCGGGATTTTGACCTCACAGTCTTGTTCTTACCCGATGGACTCAGGCGTGTTGCTAGGACAGAAAGGAAGGGGGTTGGGGGTTCCTAATGTAGTAATTGTTTACTGTTGGCGGGCAAGGCAGGCACAGAGTGTTACCTCTTGATACTTTGGCAGAAAAGATTAAGTCAAGGTTATCTCTCCCTGCAATGGCTGTATTGAACAACCAGCACACAAAGAGTTTGACAATTATCTTAATAATTCCCGAGTTCAGCGATTCCGCACACTACCAGGTGCAGGCTCCAGCGCGCCACTGTCCTGCCCGCTCCACTATTCCTGCTTCCTAGCCTGTCCCCGGGCATTCTCGTCCACCCACTTTCCACTCACTGACAATTAGCAAATTTAAATCTCCACCTCAGATCCCGTCCCTGTGTCCCATGGCTGGTGGGCGTCAGGCCTTTCCACGTATCTCAGGCTCGGCAAGTGGACCCTGTCCAGAACTCAGCTCTTCGTCCGTCCCCTCCCTCCCAACATGCTTTCCTGGGTGGGGGGTCCCTTCTCAGCAGAACAGGGCACTTCACTCACCTATTGTGCTCATCCCAAAGCTTTGGGGTCAGCGTGGACATTCCTCCTTCATCACCCCTACGTATGCAACACTGAACTTGCCAATTCCACTTCCACTGTAGGTATTGATGTGTTTAGATGCTCTGTCGTATCTGTCTGCCACGCTGCCACTGTAACCAAGCCGTCCCCAACCGCTTGGCAGCTTCTGAAACAGACTCTGCTTCCTCCCTTCCCCAAAGAGAAGCCCGTGCTTTTCCAAAGACACAGGAGTGCGCTTCTCCCCAGCACAAACCCCCGGTGCATTTCTCATCTCAAACGCCAGGTCCACCTGCACGCCCGGGCGGTCGTGGGGCCACGCGGCTTGGGCACTGCTCTCCCTGCCTCCCCGCACCCAGATCCCCCACCCACCTTCTTCCTCCAGCTTCCTTCATCTCAGGGCCTTTGCACATTTGCCGCTTTTTTTTTTTTTTGCCAGCGTTTGTGATGCTTTTCAGACTTTAAATCTGTCATTTGGATATCCATTCAACCTAATCTAGAATTCACCAAATTTGGGCAGTGCCTGTTCCCTCCAGCTGTGCCGTGTGCAGCGTTGGGATGAAGCTTCTGGGCCACGCGTTGATTTACTGAGCTTGAGCTGCTGACCGCCCAAGCTCCTCTTCAGTTGTGCTGCATGGATGAACACAGGTAAGTCGTGAGCTCCGGAGCCCTCTGGAAAAGCCCCGTATATAATGCTATCGTTGTTGCTATCAAATACGGGCTAAATGCCTTAACTCCCAAAAGAACACTGATGGGTTCTGTGACTAATATACTTTAAAGCAAGACCGGCTTTCTTGATTTAAGCTGGTTTTCTTCTGACGGGTTTTCCAGGCTCTTTAATATGCTAATAAGAATAGTGAAACTCCACAGGATTTGATCAGACTTCTCTCTCTTTTTTTTTTTTTTTTTTTTGGGACAGAATATCTATTAATAGTCCTAGGGTCATCAAGTTTTCAAGAAGCACAGTTTGGAAATACCGATTTAGGTGTTTGATGAGAGTATTCTAACCATAACGCAAAGTACAAAGTGCAGTGGTGGGGTCAGAGGGACATGAGGATGCTTATTTATTATTAATTGTTCAAATTACATGCTCGATAGCTACCATCTGGCTATCTGATGTTGACGATTTGTGAAAATATTATCTGAATTAATTATTGCTGAGATAGGTATGTTGATTCTTTAAAGGAGAAAATGGACCTAAGATTGTAGATGAAAATTGGGTGCATAAAACTGTGTCAGAATTAAGGAACGTTTGCCTGAAAAGATACCTGAAATACTGCACAAACTTGCAAGGCCACCTTTGAAGAAATATCCTAAAACTTGCAGATTCTCAAGTCACACTCACAACTCATGTATGTTTCATGTGGCACAGGAACTTTGTGTCCAACGCCCCGGATGAGATAGTTTCACATCTCTGCTGCACACTGAGGGTTATATGTACAGGACCATGTGAGTGTGTGTGTGACTCTGTGTGAGTGCATATGTGTGTGCACTTGCATGTAGGTTGGAAAAGCGACACTGGTTTATTGTTGGGTTTTGAGAGATCACTGCATGTAAATTTCCCATTGAAAAGAGCCACTCAGGAAGGTGCGCACTTTCCAACCCTGAGAGCTGAGCAAGCTACTGTGCAACGTGGAAGAGCCATGAAGATACCTCCAGCCTGACCACCTTTCCCGGGGCCTCGTCTCCTACCTTGGTGAGCCGTGTCTGTCGGCCAGTGGGCCTCCCTGTGTGTCGTTGGTATGTCCATTGCATCCTCGACTGACTTACACAGAAAAATAATATTTCACTATGTGTTTGCCTATCAAAACGTCATGATGTACACCTTAAATATATGCAATAAAATAAGTGAACAAATAAGCAAAAATAAGTTTTTAAAAATTTTCTATTTAAGAAAAAAAAAAAAAACAGGAAACTGGGCTGCAATTCATTTTCTTCCTTGTCATCATTGTTTTGAATGCCCGCAAACAAAAATGAGCTGAAATTTGAATGAAAGAAAATTTGGAAAGAATATAAACATTAGAATAAATAGGAAACATACTAAAAATCAAGATTGTTCTTGGCTAACTCAAAGCAGTTGGAATTTTCACATTTTTTAAATGTTTTAATACTCTGATTTTTATATCTGATTTCACATTCGTATCCCATTCTTTGCAAATGATTAATACGGAATAATTTTTTGGTGAAGGAAGCAAGGGTTTCATAAACATTTCTCATTGCTTTTTGCCGTTTTTTCCCTTTAGTTGAACATTACATCTGGTTCTCTTCTTCTTCTACCACCAAGTTATTCACAATGATAACATGGAAAACGCGTAACAAACACCACATCCTTCTGAGTAACAGGGCTGGGGGAGGTGGGAGCACGTGAGACCTTGGTGCGGCCTTTGGGAAGCTGCCCCAGAGCCTTCCGGAGCTGTTTGCTGGAGCGCTGTGCCCGCGTGGCATTTGCTACGAGGTCTATTTGCTCGACCTGCACCTAGAGAAGGCGTGGACAGATCATCAGTATAGCATGTTCTGTAGAGTGTTTCTCCTACAGAAAAGACATATGTGTCTGTTTCCTAATCCCTACAAATACACTCAAGATTACTGTTTAAATTTCCCACCTCTACTCCCTGCTACAGCACAGGAAGTTATACAGATTAGAAACACGTTAAGGTCAGAGCTACTAGATGGAAACAAAATTTGGTCACAAATCCATGCTCTGTGGTCATAAATCCACGTTCAGCATTTGTGGATTGCTGTAGGGTCCAGGATGGGTAAAGAGTTACCCAGGAACAGATGCTGGCAGGAGCCATGGACCACCGCAGGGCAGGCTGTCCAGTGAAGCAGCCTCTGTAGCTTTGCTCACTGTAAGAGGATTATTTTGATGAAGAACACATGAGACCTTAATGCAGATATACCCATTTCACTTTTTTTTCCTATGTGGAAACTTGACATGTGAACATTCTAGGCCTTAACCATGTTGTCTGTGCACAGCCCTTCCTAGGTGGTCTCCAAGGAAGCAGCTGCTCCTCAACACCACTGCCCTTGTCCCCGAGGCTCCAGAGAGATCTCAGCTGATCCCAGGGCCCCGTGGTACCTGTATCCCAGACGTCCCAGGCGTGCTGAACTCCCAGACTCCCTCTGCGGGAACACGCCATGGGCTGTCCACAGTGGTGCACCTGAGCCACAGCTGACCCAGGGCAACGTGGCTCCTGACGTCACCTTCCTTCTTTGCTGGGCAAGGCCAGAGGAGGAATCAGCGTCCTCACCTAGAACTTTCTCTTTCCTCCGTTCCCCAAGGTGTTTATTCACAGATGAGGAAACCCTGTAACCTTGCCCTGAGGGCCAGTAGTCGGCATGCCAAAGGCAGGTGCTGGGAGAGAAGGACATCTAGGACACCCTCTCTGAGCGCAGGGCCCGTTCTCAAGTCCCGAGTCTGCTGTCTTTCTGCATAATTCCACCATCCACATCAGAAGGTGACGAGTATTACCTCAGTTTCCCTTTTATAAATTTTCTTCTTTGTTTACAATCCACCCTTCCAACTCTCCTTATCCATCCCAAGACTACCCAGGCACAGAGGCGTCTGGGCTAATTCGGAGGATGAAGGAGAGAAGCCCATTATTTGTCTTTGAAAACTATCCGTCTTCTATTCAGCCTTAAAAAGACAGGGGATTCTACACCTGCTACGACGTGGATGAGCCTTGAGGACATTGTGCTGAGTGAGATCAGCCAGTCACAGTAAAAGATAAACACCGTGTGACTCCACTTATATGAGGTCCTTAGAGGAGTCAAATTCATAGGGACAGAAAGTAGCATGGTGGTATCAGGGGCTGGGAGAAGAGAAGAAAAGGCGTGTTTTTGTTTAATGGGTCCAGAGTTTCAGTTTTGCAAGACAAGAAAGCCTTAGGGAAGGGTGCTACGACGGTTGCACAGCAACGCAAATGTGCTTACTGCCACCGGCCTGTACGGCTAAAAATGGTTAAGATGTTGTCTTCGTCTATGGAGGCTGCTCTAACAAAGGACGATAGACTGGGTGGCTTGTAAACAGTAGAAATTTATTTCCCACAGTTCTCGAGGCTGAAAGCCCAAGACCTGGGTGCCAGCACGGCCAGGTTTTGGTGAGGGCCTCTTCCAGGCTGCAGACAGCCGACCTCTTGCATCTGCACGTGGCAGAAGGAAGGTGCGGTGCTCTCTGCGGTTTCTTTAACCAGGGCACTAATTCCATTTGTGGGGGCTCCACTCTCATGACCTGATTTCCTCTCAGGGACCTTACCACCAAGTGTCACACGGGGGGTTAAGATTTCAACATACAAATTTAGGGGGGACACAAACTTTCAGTCCATAACTCTCTTCCCCTGGCATCACCAAATCCATGTTTTTCTCACATGCAAAAACCATTTATTCCATCTCAGTAGCCCTCAAAGACTTAATTCATCCCAGCATCAACTCTGCAAAGTCTAAAGTCCAAAGTCTCATCTAAACATCATCCAAAACATGTGGGTGAGAACAAGGTAAGATTTATCCTAAAGCAAAATTGTTCTCTAGCTGTGAAACTATGAAACAAAAAATATACGTTCTTACAAAATACAGTGATGGGACAGGCAGAGGGGAGACATTCCATTCTGAAAGGGGGAAACTGGGAGGAAGACAGGGTGACAGCTCCCAAGCATCCAACACCTACCTGGCTCAAAGCGCTGCCCTCCCAACTAGGACTATGGAAAGTAAAACTTGCGAGTGATGTCACTGGATATTTAACTGAGGAGATTCCCAAGCAGAGTGTTGAAGGAGCAGCTTGGCTCCTCCTGACGGCTTCCACACTCTCCCGGGTGCGAGTTGGGCCCCATGGTACTGGGCAGGGGCATGCTGGCCTGGCCCCCGCCCCAGACCCCTGCACCCTGGGCCTGTGTTGGGAGTGGAGCCCTGATGGTGTCCAAATCACTCTGGTGTGTGTGTGCGGGGGGCAGGGAGTCATCCTTCCTTTGTCTTGAAGAATAGCACCTGGATGATTAGGTTCTGATCCACACCCATACTAATCTCCTGATCAAAGAGTCACTTAGCCACATTCTGAGTGTGGTCTTCCCAACATGCTTTCTCATTTTTTGCAATATGGATAGACTGAGAATTTTCCAAGTCTTTAAGTTCTGGTTTCTTTTTGCTTGATAATTCCACCTTCCAACCATTTCTGTCTTCTCACATTTTGCTATATGCAATCAGGAGGAGCCACACTGCTCTTCAGCACTTTGCTCAGAAATCTCCCTGGCGAAATATCCAATTCCATCATCCATAAGTTTTACTTCCCACAAAGCACCAGAGCACAAAAACAGTCCAACCAAATTCTTAGCCACATTTTAAAAAGGACAGTCTTTCCTATGATTTCTGATAATGTTCCTCATTTTTGTCTGAGATCTCATCGGAATGGCCTTTGCCATTCATACTTCTACCAACTTTCTGCCCATGACTATTTAAGTATTCTATGAGAATATAGGAGGTTTTCGTACAGTTCTCCTCTTTCCTCTCTGGGTCCTGCCAGAATCACCTTTAGGAGTCCACCCATGGCTACCTGGGCTTTTTCTAGCATGTGCCTCAAAACCCCTTCAGCCTGTGCCCATTGCCCACTTTCAATGCTGCTTCCACATTTTTAGGTATTTGGGACAGCAACACCCCTACTTGTTGGTATCTATTTCTCTCTTGGTCTGTTTGGGCTGCTGTAACAGAATACCATAGACTGAGTAGCTTATAAACAAAAAGAAAATGTATTTTGTACAGTTGTGGAGGCTGGTGTCACAATGGTTAGGATCTGTACGGGTCCTCTTCCAGGCTGCAGACAGCCGGCTTTGTGTTGTCCCCCCATGTGGTGGAAGGGGGGCGAGTTAGCTCTCCAGGTCCCTTTTGTAAGGGCACTAATCCCACTACTGAGGGCTGCACTTGTATGATTTACCTGCCAAGGGCCCTAACACCATACTCCTAGTAGCAGCATTTTGGGAATTAGGATTTTAACATATGAACTGAGTCCATAACAGATGGTAAATTTAATCTTTATGTATTTTATCACAATTAAAAATGTTAAAATATTTCTTCATAAAACACATAATTAACAATAAAACAAATATCCATCTACCTCCATATATATATATAAAATACACTCTTATAATAAATTTTAGCCTTAACCATGTTAATTCCAAGGCAGTGAGGACAGATAAGAAGCCTGCTATCACGTGTCTTATGACACCAGCAATATGTGAAGATTGCTAGAGGAAAGGAGTCATAATCTATGAAAGGCAAGGGTAAATTCTCAGTTCAAAACTCAACCAAGAAGGAACCAAATATCAAAAGGGGCTTTAAGAAACTTGAATCACAATGTTAGAAAACTAATCCTACAGAAATAATCCATATTTGTGAGAAAGCACAGCCATAAAGTCACAGGTAGTCATAGGCAGCTGGCTGAGACCCCTGGGATCCAACTAACATCGGATGCGGACCACAACTGGCACGCCAGCTCCTCGCCATTCAAAAGTGAGGGCTTTACCCGCAGACAGAGACAACTGCAACATCATACACATATCCAGAGCAAAGAAGCAAAGACCAACAACTACAAAATCCTATCATGATAGACAAACAGGTCTGAAACATTCAATCCTGTCACATAAGGGTCACCTTACTTTGAGCTTTTTGAAATATCTGTGTAGGTAGCAAATAGACATGTGATTCAGCTGCATGATATCCATGTCTCCTGGGCCCTCTCATGCTTGGAGTGACCTGTTAGCTTATTAAAAAAAAAAAAAGGACATTGGGACCTAAAAGAGAACCCAGGCATAAGAAATTCACTTCTCATGTTTGCTCCTCGCAGCCGATGCTTCTGTGGGAAGGACACTGATGCTAGCACGGGTGTTCGATGCTCATTTTCAGTAATTCTAAACCAATATAGGTTGGTTTACAGAAAACTTTCAAAAAGTGAACAGTTTTTGGTACTCCCTTTACAAATCCTGACCTTTGATTGTTGAGCTTTTATCATTTATTGATCCAATTTTATCTTTTTTAAAATCAAATTTTTGGCCCTTTGAATTTAGGTTTTCTTAGATCTAACTAATTTCACATGAGAAACAAAATTGTGACGTCACCTCATCACTGCTCAAATATGAAGGCTTTGCTCCCAGTGTGGACGATTTTTCCCTTTTAAGGGAAACAAGAGCCTTTGCTCTGCTGGGCTGTGCTGACGGAAAAGGTTAGTTCAAGTGATCCCAGAGAGCATCTTCCATATGGAGAAGGAATCCTTGATGAAAGTAACACATGAATATGACTGCACGTCCCCTGCGTTCTCATCTTTGTTGTGTAAATAAACATGCTTTTCAATCTCAACTGTTTGCCATTAGAAGGGATGCCCTTACAGGACCTTTTTTGTTTTTAATTCTTACCCACACAGACTTATGTTCTCTGTGTTTCTGTCTGTCTCTCTCTTCCTTTGCTATATTCTGCAGCACAAGTGCTAAAGCAAAGAAGTTAACAAAGGGGGTAACCACTAATAAATGTGTAAACCTTTACACACAGGCACACGCGATACTTCCCTCCCTTCCCTCCTTCTGGGCCCTCATCTTCCGCTATGGTGCTGGCAAGAGGCGTGTGCATGCGAAGGAGCAAATGATGAAGCAAACGCACGTGCACCGCCAGTGGGCCACTGCGCCGCCACACAGCACAGCTGCGGAGCACACCAAGACGTGTATGCGCTACCCACGGCCACAAAACCCTTCTGAGCTCGTTAGAGACAGAGCTAGCCCTGCAAGCAGCTGATTATCAGCCATGGTACAGACCCCGCACAGCAACCCTGGGAGTGGGCTCACTGCAGCCGGAAAATTCACAGCAGCTTAGAGTCAAAGACTGTTCCAATGAGGGCAGATCGGAAAACAAAGCCCGTCCTGATTCTCCTTCCTCCCCACTCCTGTTTCCATTACAGCATTTTGAAGATTGTTCTCTGTAAGATGGATTCACTGCTAAGACATTTGCAAAACATCTTTACAGAAATTTTGAAAAGGCATCTCTGTTAGCTGCACTTCTATTAGTAAAAATATCTGCCAGTGACTGAGATTTCATTCCATAATCATTTCACGTTCACCAAGTTGTACTAAAGTTTCGATCTGTGAGCTACAAATGTTGGAAGATGTTAAAGAAGGAACGTTGGGGAGAGTGCCGTGGGGCGGTTGTCCCCGTGACAGGCCTGGGCGGCAGCTGCCGTCTGGAGACATCTGCAGGCTCGTTATCTGCTGGTGTCTTTAGTCATCCATAAACCAACATCCGACCTCGTGCCTGTGAATTTTGCTGCGTAAATCTCTCCACTCAGAAAGGACACGCTGTGTCTTCTTTGGTGTCCTTTAAAGCCAAACTCACGACTCCTTCCCTGTGAAGATTTATTGAGAAACTTTCCCATGAATTCTAACCCTCGGACTATAACAAGTGAAGGCTGACACTGCCCTCTGACCCCCAGGACTCAGTGGCCCTCCGACCCCCAGGACTCAGTGCCAGCCCGTGGCCTGTTAGGAACCGGGGGCCGCACAGCAGGAGGTGAGCAGCAGGTGAGCAAGCAAAGCTTCGTCTGTATTTACAGCCGCTCCCCATCACTCGCATCACCACTTGAGCCCTGTCCCCCCCGTCCCCCCAGCCCTTACTTTGTGGAAAAATTGTCATCCATGAAAACAGTCCCTGGTGCCAAAAAGGTTGGGGACCACTGCTCTAGTATCTTAAACCACAGGAGACGGCTCAACAGAATTATCCGGGCAGAGGTCACGAGATCGTCCTCACTGGAGATGCTATAATTAAACAGCAATAGCCCAAAGCTGAAAATCCCCTTTAAAAACCCTTTTTTTCTGCCGAAAGGGAGGATGACGCTTCTTTAAGATGAAATGAATAAACTTCACTTTCCTTTTCCTCAAACCACTAGTCTTCGTTCTTCATTCGGGCTTGGGGACAAGTACTAAATTTCAGTAACACCATGACACCTTTGCTCCCTCTTGGACTAAGACAGTCACACCAGTGTTTGCCAGTGCCTGCTTTGAAGCCACTCCGACAGGGCTATTATCATTTCTATCTCACAGGTGCGGAATCTGAAGTTTGGAGAGGTTCATTCACTTGCCAAAACATTACACAAATTGTGAACAGTGGAGTAGAAAGCCTGACTCAAATTAGAGGGCAAAGTCCATGCTTTGGTCCAATTAACGGAAATGGGCAGCAGGGTCAGCTTTGATGCATCTGGGTGATCTTGGCCAAAGTCCTGATACCTGTGTATTCCATAGCTCGAGCCGAGAAGGAGCACACAGGTCGTGGGCTGGAGGGCTGCGTGGACACATGTGGAGGACATCTGTGGGCTTCGCAGCGCAGGACTCTTGCCCTTCCTTTCTAGTGAAAGCTCCCCACTTGCTTCTTTTGGGGGACTGCTTATTGTCGGCAACCCAGCATTGGTGTTTGTACCTGTCCCCAGGGGGCCAGGAAACAGGCACACGACCTGGACCTGGGTCATCGCAGGCACTCTAACCACAGCCAGGGGGATGGCGTGTGACTTGCTGGGGTTTAAGTACGTACACCAAAGTCCTCCCCGTCCTCCAGGCCACTGGAAATGCTGTCTAGAGATGGCCATAGCAGCAAAGCATCCTTTCTTCCCCACTCGGAGGGAGGCCGCCCGTCCTGGGCAAGGAGAATATCGGGGCTCTGGAAGCAGACACATGAGCGTGGAATTGCCAGGAAAACCTGGGCTCTGTCCTGCCAGAGACACACTCCTTCCCTTCTCAGGCTCAACGAGCCAAGATGGATCCTTTATACTCTGGGGTTTTTTTCTTTCTTTGTTTTTTTAATTTGCTTGAGCAAATTTGAGTTGGGGCTTTCTTACTAGCAAAGGCGTACCCTCTGCTATCAGTTTCATGGAAAGAATGCTGAGGGCAGGAGTAAGGTAGGGACATGAGCAAGCACAGGCACCAGAGCCTAGGTGTCTGCCAGCGTGGAGGTGGGAAGACACTGGGCACCGGTGACCAACACACACACGTCTGTCTGGGACTGTGCCAGTTTTGAAACTGAGAGTTCCAGACAAACCAGGCCAGTTAGTCACCGGGCAAGTAGAGTGAACACAAGGCTTCCCCCCTCATAGCGTAAATTCTTTACAGTATTCCAAAAAATTTCTTTAGATGTTTCTCTTGATTAACTGCCTAAAGATCGGGGATCTTTGAAATCACTCAGGATTGATGATAATGTTTGTTGCTCACCATTGGTTATATAACTGTTCTAAAAATTAAATCTCTGTTCAGCCAGGGCTTTGTGGAAGTCACCGGGATGCTCAGAGTTTCAGCTGCATTTCTTTCTTTGCCCGCTAAATATTAAAGTGGCCACCACGGCCTCAGGCTGGATCACGGCCACCTGCACGAGGAGTTCCGGGTTTTGCAGCCACAGCACATCTAGCGTGGCAGGTACGTGAGTGCTGGGAGGACCAGCCAGGCCCCATATGCTGAGCACATGTGTTTTTCTGAGCAGTTGGCAGAACCACGGGTCCTTTACCCAGCTTTTATGTTTGGGAAGGGAGAGAAAGAGCCCAAATCTGCTGTATTTTTTATGTTATTGAGGTTGTCATTTGACTAGGTTTTTGAAAAAATAT
Source organism: Daubentonia madagascariensis (assembly GCA_023783475.1). Classification (NCBI taxonomy): domain Eukaryota; kingdom Metazoa; phylum Chordata; class Mammalia; order Primates; family Daubentoniidae; genus Daubentonia; species Daubentonia madagascariensis. Next base: position 34,411,354 of record JAKFHU010000901.1, read on the forward strand.
ATAACATAATAACTGGATTAATACCAGCATGTTGAAAAATAAACTAATAACTGAACATGTCTGTTAATTTTTTGTATTTATAGTGAAAACATAATTGTAATTGAAAACAACCTTACTGAAGAGAGAAAAAATGATTTTTATGCCCCAAGCAAAACACACACATACACTCAAAAAATAAAAGGCTTAAGCTCTTTTTTTTTTCCAAGAACATCTGGTTTACAGTATGCTAAAAGCAAATTTGGATTAACCTAGAAGTTAAGTATGTGTCATAAACAAACCATTGATTGAACTGTATTAAAATCTATAGACCTCATAGAAAGGCATAATATTTTTTACTGTGTACAGATTTTTATAAGAATATAAGGAAAGTGAACAAAACTGCTCCCCTGAATCCTACATCAGAAAATTAAAATAAATCTGTGTGAGAGAACCGATCTTTCTCTGTCAATCTGCCCTTATAAAGGGCATCGTGGCAGTGTGAAGTACCAGACTTGGCCACCCAACAACAGACCTTTAAGACTGAACAAAATAATTTCTTAGAGTTCTACTCTCTAATTTTTATCCTTCATACAGTATGCTAGCTCTATATCCAATCTTAAATTTTTCTGTACTAGTATCAAAAACCTGAATGTTAAGTCCAAACCACAAACCCTAAGACAAGAATTTGGTCCCCGACTTTGAGTCTCCTTCTGTCCGGGTAGCGCTCCCCAACTCTAGGAACCATAGGTTGGCCCAAGATCTCCTGATGCTACTGCCAGTGGAAATCCAAATTCCCACCCCTGTTGGCTGGAACTGATCCCTCTTTAAGAGCTACCTGTAAGGACAACCTGCCCAGGAGGCTTCCACATTATCTCATGCACGTGGGACCCTCCTGAGGAAGGGCCTGCAGGGCAGAGAACCCACAGTGTTATGACTGTGAGGCAATTGGGCAGCGGCCCTGGGACATGCCTGCTCTCAGCTGACCCTGCCGATTATGCTGACTGCAGCGACGTGAGGCCAAGGCCCCACAGATCAGCAGGAGGCCAAGGGGAAGAAGATGTTGTCCCTGCAGGGAAACCAAGTCAGAGAAAGTCCTGGATCTATCACATTCACAAACATACAGTTCAGGAAACAGAGCCCTGCTTTTCCCACCAAGAATAAAATACCCAAATCCACCTCCTGTGATATTACCTCCCCACCTGCTCCTTACAGCATCACAATAGAGAATGTTAACCACAAGTCCTGTTTCTTACAATATTTTATAATATTCATGTGTCTTATACAATAAAATTGTAAAGACTGAAAAGTCCAAATAATCATATTCTTTAATAGGAAGTATGCGTGGGGACCCACAGTCCCAGGACCTAGTGATGAAAACACAGCAAGTGTTTGGTTGCTCATGTTACACGGCATTTTGTCTTTCTCTGACAAGGGCAATGTGCCCAAGAATGGATGGGGTATAATTTTTTTTTTAATTCCAGAAAATTTGCTTGATGTTCATAAATAATCTATTCAATCACTTTAGCAAAAGGGAAATGTTGAAATGATGGAAAATACTGTTCCCCTGGACTTGTCTGTGGTCTTTAAATCATTCTCTGCTCCATCCCTCTTGCTGACACTCGGAGATGATTTTAATTAAGGGCCTTTGACAAGGTACCATAGTCATTTAAAATTACTGGCTCAGGAAAATCTTTATAAAGATGGCTTTAAAGAGTTCAGAAATCCCAATAGTTCTCAGTAGCAAGAGGGTGCACTATAAAATCGTAAATGAGTGCATGCGCTGGCTGAGGTTATAAAGTGCTGTTGTTTTTCTGGTTTGACATTTCATGGATTCCAACTGCACCCAGCTTAGTGGCATAACATAAATCACAGAACAGATCTGGATATTGTAAAACTCGAATATAGGAGCATTTTAGAGGCTATGAAGTTAACAGTAATCAGTAAGTATTCTAATAAGTATGAGTTATTGCTAAAATTATAATTATAGTGTAAAATAATAATTTTTATAGTAGTGAAGCACCAAAAACTAATTGCCAGGATGATTATAATGGCTATGGATTAATAGATCAATTGAAATTGTGATGACTATTTTAATAGCCAGACTGAAGTATCCTTTGTGCTAAAACAATAAGTCTAAAAGCATAATCAACACTCTTTTATCAGAAAAAAACAATTTCTTTTAACTTTAAGCTAACCAAAATGATCCCAAATTTGCATTATCACTATTCTTTCTCCTTGGAAATCATCTCTTTGTCCTCCTATGCTCTTTATAATTCCATATTCTTTCTTGCAGTATAGATTTTTGTGTGTGTAAATGTCTCTCCCATACCAGAATATAAGCACGCTGAAGGTGAGAGCTTTGTTTTATTAGGCTCTAAGTATCCTAAATTACCCCAAATGTACTGAAAACCAACAATTGTGACTTGAATTGAATTGAATTCCATGAATTGAATGATTTAAACTGCATTCTAGTGAATCTGTAGACAGCAATGAACACAAAAAAGGACAAAAAGGCAGCAAGACACGGCCAGAGCCAGGATCAACTTTCAACGTGGACTTTATAATAGAAAGTAAGAAGTTAGTCCATGAAGTGGAAATCCATGAGTCACTGCGGCATTGATTACGGCTCAGGTTCATTTTATAATGACTTATTAAATTCAATTTCATACGACACAATTCACAGGCTCAGAAATTAATAGTATATCAATTGGTTTGAATGTTACCCTTGCAGAATTTTCTCTGAAAATAAACTGGTTAATTCCCAGGCTGTGCAATGTCCTTCTCAATATTGGGTTGTTCTCAAACGCATTAATTAGTCCACCTGTTCCTTCATTTACACGTTCAAAGACCACTTGGGAGCACATCCTGTGCAGTCTTACCTACTGGGGCATAAGGATAAAGGACGCAGAAACTCTGAGAAAACCCAACTTTTTTCCACTCTTCCAAAGTATCATCTGATAGTAATTTTTTGTTGCGTATATTTTTAGATTGTCATTTATGAACTTATTAACTTTGTATTTTTTGAGGAAAATCACACTAGTGTTTGTTAAATCAATCATAAATGTGAAAATTCTCTTCTGGAAAACGTAGAGGATACTAAGCACTGTGCGCAAGTTCCTTCTGTGGGCCCGGAAACAGGCCTTGCAAAGATGCGTGGTGACGGGGCCCTGGGCTTAGCATGAACAAGGGGAGCAGTGGCTCCACAGGGTGCGGAGCGGGCTGGGCTCACTTGGAACCCGAGTCCCCACGTCCCACTCTGTGCTTGAGGGGCACTGGGGAGGCAACACGCAGGAGAAAACGGCCGTGGTCCAGCTCAAGCTCCTCGCACACCCCCCGCGAGCGCTAGGGCCCCACGTACCAAAAACAATTAGATCAGAGCGAAGACAGCCCGGCCAAGTGTCCTCTTTAGATCAAAGCTGTTTACATTGCGTGCGTGTAAACAGGCAGAAGAACGAACCTAAGTCCCTCTAATGTGACGCGTGCGGGCTTTACTGTTACTACTGCTATTAACATCTGTGCGCTCGGGAGTTCAAACTGGGGAGGGTGCGTAGCCAAACAGTGTCTTTAGTGAGAGGGAGGAATAAAAACAAGAGTTATTACTGGTCCTCTTCCCCGTGTCTCCCCCGACTGCGGTTTTCTTTATAGACTCTGTAGAAATGAACACAAAATTGCCTTCACATTTGAACCGTGCTTGCGCCAGCTTCCCTTCAGTCAGGCTTAAGATTACCCCCCACACGCTTCTTTCCTGGGTTTGCCATTCTGGTCCATATTTTGCTCTGCTCCGTAGATGGCACAAGGACATGTTTTGAAGGCACTGAGATATGTATTTTGTATCAAAACGCACAGCTCCCGATCTATTTTGAACATGGTTCTTTGTTCCATTTGTGGTCCGGGAGCCATTCAATTGCTCAAAGACTCATAAAATCATAAAATTTTACAGCTCACAGGAAATCCACGACACTCCAGCCAAATCCCTCATTTCACAGGCATCTGAAAGTCCACAGCTCGCCCAGAGCCACAGGGCCGGTGCGGGGCATGAGGACCCAGGCCAGGGAGCCTGCCCCTCTGGCAGCGTCTGCCCCCCGGCTGCGAACAGGGACTGACCTAGCAGCGTCCGTTAGAGCATAAACAGGGCACCGCCAGTCCACGCACGAGCAAACGCCAGTCCACGCACAAGGAAACGCCAGTCCACGCACGAGCAAACGCCAGTCCATGCACAAGCAAACGCCAGTCCACGCACAAAGAAACACCAGTCCACGCACGAGCAAACGCCAGTCCACGCACAATGAAACGCCAGTCCATGCACGAGCAAACACCAGTCCACGCACAATGAAACACCAGTCCACACATGAGCAAATGCGAGACACCATTTTGCCTTCACCTTATTAAAAGGTGGTAGAAGATGAAAGATCTTCAGGACTCAGAAGTACCATTAATGACACACCAAGAGAAGCAAATGCAAAACGATTAGATCGTAGGAAAGCTGTGCATTGTCTCTGACGTGATTCGCTTGCCTGCCTTTGGGCAAACAAGCTGTTAATGTCCTCCCAATCCCTAACAGGCAGCCTACATAGTTCTGCAGGGACCAATACTCGATTTTCAGCTTTGCAATGAATTTCTCCAAATACGGTTTAGTGTCAAAGAAAATTCTTACTCTTTTTTTGTGAACATGAGCGATGGATATTACAAGAACTCAGAAAAGAAGATCTATGCTCACTGACCCACATTTGTCTGTGCTGCAGAACTCTGTTGCACAATTTTTCCGTAGCTTTTAACTGATGTCAGAACTAAATGTGAAGCAGGACTGAGACATCACTGGGGACGAGGAGAAACACGCTTACACGGGTCACACCAATATTCCCAGAATTGCCAGCACTGTTCTGATCTTAAATTAATAAGTCACACGGAAAGGAGACATATGATAGACATACAAGTAGAATTTTACCACAAGATCTCATTGGTGTAACCAATGTTTTCAAAAGATACATTTGTATTAAAATATATTTGTTAATATATTCCTTGGTTGTTTTTCTTTTGTCAAAATTTGATATATTTGGGGTAAAAGTGTAAAGTCTTATTTGGACGGCTGTAAGTTTAACCAGTCCATTCACACATGTGAAAGGTATCAGCTGGAGAATGACGGCAAAACACATGGAGATGGGGTTATCTAAATATTAAAATAATAATTTAAAGGTTTAAAAACATTTATCTGGATATATGTTCATAGGGTGCCTTTCCAGTATCTGTTGATCTTAAAAGTATTACTTTAAATATGAAACCTTGTGTTTTTGCCCAAGTAAAACATTTCCTTCTTAATTTACTGACGCATCATCTTAGAAACATTGTATGTTGTTAAAGACATAAACTTTATAATTTCAGATTAACACAGACTATTAAGATAAACTTAATAAATATTCTCTATGCTCTTATTTTAAAATAATGAATAGTTAATATTTTGAAAGAATGAAATAATTTGCTTGTGGTCACTAATGAAATTAGATAATACATATTTAATGCCTTTTACAATTTACATTAAATAAAATAAAATAAATGTGCTTTAAAAACGAAAGTTTGATACAGACAGGGAGAGACAAAAGGCAGGTGTCTAGGTGAGAGGTGGACTTAGACTAGCTACAAACTCGGAGAACTCTGAAAATAAATTCGGAAGTTGCATTTCTTCTCATAAAAGTGAACTGCAGCTCTATTTTTGGTTGTGTACATTCTCTCTCGTTTCATTGATAAAAATAAGAAATGTGATGTTCTTGGCACCACGAGAGCATTCCAAAACCCTGACGGCATTGCCTGTTTGAAGTGTTCTCTAGCCAGTTGGCCACCCCGTGCCCCGCAGGTCTGTAGGGAACACAGACTTGAAAACACCTGCTCCTCCCCTCTCATGCCACAGCCAAGAGACAGACAGTGTAGGAGCAAAATGTGATAAGGGCTGGGTTACCCAGTGGCAAAGTCAGATATATCCAGGGGACTCTGATTTTTACTTTGGTGTCCATTCCACTCGGCAAGGCTGCCTTAACTGTATCACAGTAAGGGAAAAGAGGAACTTTTTACTCCCATGATGTTTTTTAGAAAAATCTGAGAGTTACGCACTATTAAGCAAGATGCCATGGCATGAATGTTTGAAAAATGTGCAGCATGTTTAAATGACTCTTTGAACAATATCCCGACTTCATCTATCAAATGGTTTGTTGGTCAACAATTGGCCCAAATATTTCAGGTGCTATAAATACCGTCATAAAATTAGTTAATTCAAGTATCATGAGCGACCTCTTCGTGGCATCGCTGGCTCGGTGGCTTTTTGATGGGTTTCCTACAGACTGTGATGATTTGCTGCTGCACTGTGATGTTTATGGGTCCAATAAAGAGAAGGTTCTAAAAAGATTATAGGCACTGAAAAAGGAAATATAACCTTTTCTTCAGGAGAATGGAGCAAAACAGACTAAACATTTTTGGGATTTCTTGCCTGCCATGAAGAGGTGATGGTTCCCTGTTGACATTCTAAGTTGTTTTATGTCCTCAACAAAAGTCTTCAAGGGGTGGAATAAACATCCCAGATACAAGACAAACTATCTTCTCTTTTCACCAGGAAGCTGATATGTCCTGCCAGGAAGAAGAATCCTCCAGTAAGTAGCCACGGAATTTGGATTGACGTGTCTTGAACCGACTCAGTGTCTTCTGCAATCACCCGCTCCCTGCAAGTGCCAGCACCCTCCTTGTTTTTAAACTATTTTTTGGAATCATGAAAATATTTATAGGGATTACACAAAAGTGTTGCTCAGAATTTGATTTGTCCTAATTATCCAGACTGTAGAATCTGAGTAGGGATTTGAGGGTGTTTATGCCCATATGGTTACTCCCAAGCCCAGAAAAACACAATACTAATGACATTTATTTCAGAAAAATAGCTGAGAACTATTCTTCTCAGACTTCATTAGGAAAAAAATAAGAAAACTTAAGAAATTAATTGTGTCAATGTTTGGTATTGGATATGTTGGTTTTGGTTTGTTTTGAAAGAGTTTTGTAGTTGAACTTCATCCTAGTTTCTCATATTAGATTATCTCCCGATATGCAGAATGGGTAAAAGATCACTGGTGATAGACTTTCCTTGTACCTGGCTAATGGATCTCTAAATCTGTGTAGCTCTTTCCCAAGTAACTTTAATCTGCCCTGGTCTAAGGCACAGACTTCAACTTATTCCATGGAGGCTATTTATGCCTGGCACATAGTAGGTGCTGAATAAATGTGTGGCTGAGGGCTGTTTGTTGTCCCCAATTCTTTTGACTACCTGTGCCAATTTCTCAAGTTGGGTGTAAACTCCCTACCAAAGATATTTTTAATATTTTCAAGATTTTTAAAATCAATTTGTATTATATGCATTGATTGATTAAGTGATTCTGTTTGAACAACACATTATAAATTTTAATCTCCCCTAGAAGAATACTTGAAAATAAAGTCTTCCTAAAATAAGTATTAAAAGATTTGTTTTTTTATGAATAGATAAATCAGGAAGTTTAAAAAATACTAGTTTGAAACTACTCTGTATGATACTACAATGGTGGATACACGTCATTATAACATTTGTACAAACCCATAGAGAGTACACATCACCAAGGGTGAACCCTGACACAAGCGATGGACTTGGGGTGACAGTGTCGTGTCCACGCAGGGCCACCCAGTGATAGTGGGGGAGGTGGTACACATTCAGGCACGGGGTATATGGGAACTCTCCATGTCTTCCACTCAGTTTTTGCTGCTCTAAAAAATGACATCTATTTAAAAAAGTGACTTAAGTGGATAAAGGACAGGGGGTGGACGGGGGAGAACAGCCGGGTTGCTACGAGTGAAATGGGAGACCAGCAGCCCTGGCACGGCGTCCCCAGCCACGATCCCCGCAGGCCAGGAGCAGGCACAGAGTGGGTTTGACCAGGGCTGGCATCTGACAAAAGGTAAGAAGCCGCCCGAGCGTGCAGGGAGCCGGGGTGTCCACGCGGAGGCGATCAGGGAGCTGACTTGGGATTGAAACTCCAGTGCAGGGAGGGGAGGGCATCGAGGGGTGACCCGCCTTCTCCAATTGCACGCCGCCCTTTTCCTTTCTGTGTTCGATTCCTAGGGCTGCTGCTACAAATCAAAACAACACGGATTTTTTCCCTCGCTTCTGGAGACGTCCAAAATCATGGTGTTAGCAGGGTTGGCTCCACCAAGATGTGGGAGGGAGACTCTGTCCTGGGCCTTTTCTCCATCCTCTGGGGGTGCCGGCCATGCTTGGCATCCCCTGGTGCCCCACAGGCACCTCCCCAGTCTCTGCCCATCTCACGTGGCCTTCGTCTCTGTCTGTGTCACTTGGCACCTTCTCCTTTCCTTAGAGGACATCAGCCATCGGATTCAGGGCCCCCCTACTCCGGTGCGACCTCATCTTCCCCTGAAAACTGCATCTGAAGAGACCCGACGTCCAAATGAGGTCGCATTCTGAGGTTCCAGGTGGACATGGATTTCAGGGGACACCGTTCAACCCAGTGCACTTTCATCAAAGTAACTATCATGAGTAATTATGGTTTTGTTCATGAATTTATGAATGCCACTTCCTTGATTAAGACAGGAAACTTCTCTGCCTGTTTGCCTGCACACGCATGAGATGCTCTCCCGGGCTTGCTGAGTGGGAAAACGGATGCTCAGAAGGTGGTCCCTGGATTTTCCACCCTCGTTCCTGAAGTTGGGTGAGGGGTATATTTGTTACCATTAGGGGAGCCATCTTTCAAACCTTTTTGGAGCATTTTATGCAAGTAGTAAAATTAGAGTTTAAAATTTGAATGAATGAAATAAAATATTGACTTAAAATTATTACTGTATTTGACAAATTCTATGATACGTTATTTTTTCCACATTTTAACATTTATGAAAAAGAAGGCATCTCACAATCTATCAACAGCACTTCTGAGGCTTTTCCTAATTCAGGGGTTGTCACCTGCATGCACATCGTCACTTCTCTTGAGCTGTATGTAGTGTTGGCTTTTTGCATGTTGCATTTAATTATGGTTCAAAACATCTTCCTAAAGATTACACTGAAAGTTATTGAATTATAAACTAAGAAAAAGAGAATCTTGTGCCATTATATAAGTTAAGTTACACTCAAAAGAAACAGCATAATTTGATATTTTGAAGGAAATATTTATCACTAAAGGACAGTCTATATTTTCCCATTTCCTTGCTAAGCAACAGTCACGTGCTTCATGGAACTTCAGAAAGAAAGAAGAAAGACAGCCCCCAGTTCCTGGAGCTGCGCTGGGTGAGAGCGTTCTTCCCACGCTCCAGGCAAGGAGACTGCAGGCAGGAAATTCGCAGAACACCTCTGAATAGGGGAAAGAAAACTCACCACTGGGACATGGGTGTGGCTGACTCACACATCCATGGGGACTCTGCCCACTGTGTGCAAAGACAATTCCTCAGGAACTTCCCTCTGCCTTTGAGCAGTCACTGACTGCCTCAACTCCCGCGACAGGAAATTCAGTCGGGTGGGCCCATTATTTTAAGACAGTCGGAAATGCTCATGAAAACTCCACACCGAAACTTGTAGAATGTGAGTTGCCAAGTGAATCAGAGAATTCAGATGCTGAATGTGGAAAAAGATTAGAAATAACTTAACTGTTTCATTTTTGCTTAATTTTTTATGTATGCACAACAATGTAATAGGATAAATATCTGCTTAAAGAAGACCAAAACAGCTCTTTCAATAAGTAAAATTAATACTAATAATTTAAGTGACTATTTTGTCATATATTTGTTTAATTAGCATTGTGATTCTTCTTTCTTAGTGGTGCATAAAACAATGTCAGACCTCATAATTCATAGTTATGTTTGATGCAATACAAGATATCTTCTGAATTAAAATATTTAATAACGGATATGTATGTGATCTTAGTCTGTGAATAATTCTACTGTGTAGTTAAGTGTATATTTTCTTTTTACCATTTACTTTTGTTGGTTTTATGTGTCACAGAATGACATATTAAAAAATTGTTCAGATTCATATTTACACCCATAAGTTTGTCCATGCACGTCCATCCTTATGAGAACAGACGGGAACGGCAGGAAGGGAGTATCCACAGCCACCACCCTGATGGTGGGGGACCCGGCAGACAGGCAGTCGAACACACTGCTCAAAAGGCCTGCGTCATTTTGGCGTCAACGGCCTGCTTGTCCCTTCCAATCCACACTTTGTGTGTTAAGGGGTTGTTCCTTGTTGTGCCAGGCTGCAATTTACCTGGAGGGCAGGTCCCCACCTGGACACCTGCTCATCCTCCAGCTGGCTGCAGAGCTCAGCTGGAAGCCCAGACACGGCAGTGAAAGGGGGCTGCGCGTCCATGTAACCAGCTGTGGACGAGCCCTGCTCGGAGCCTCGTCTGCTGCCACGGCGTATAATCCCTGGGAATGCCCTAATCTCTCTCATTTGCTGAACCTGCCATCAGCGCTGAGACAGGCTCGTCCCTCTGAACAGATGAGATTAGTCGATCACGTGAAGTCAGAGGGGGATTATAATGCTTGTAATACATGGAATCAAATTAAATGCGTTTTGTTTGCACATTGGAGGCTCCCATTGCTGGGCTTCAGTGTCTTCCGCTGGGTATAATAAATTGCCTCTAAAACACAAGTGCACGGGGGGAAAACTCTCAAGCAGGGAGGAAAAACAAAGTAAAGATGCTGTTTTTTTCCTTGTCTGTTCAACGTAGCAAATGGGATTCTTCATTCCACTGGTGCCTCTGATTTTACCATCCAGTGGGCTCCAAAGCACAGGACAGCTCGTTCTGCGTGGTTGCTTCTGGCTCTCTGTGTATGTCACTCCAGACGCCGTGTCCGGTCTACACAGAGCACAGGTCTAACCACCTGGTCATCAGACACCTTCAAAGAGTGCCAGGAATTCCGGGGCCCACAAGTCCAGCGTCCTCCCTGGGATGTTGATAACACCACTCTGTTGTCTGGGCTACCTCTATCTGTAAATGCCATCTCCTGTTGTATTTGGATAAGAGAAAATAAGTGCCTTTCTTTGAAAATTCTGTTAAGAATTCCCCAGGAAATAAGAAAGCCTAGGAAAGATCAACAGGCTGGGGAGACATTCTAGAAAATGTCCACTGCTGGGCAATTAGGCTAGATAGTTTTGGGCATCGGTGAAAATAGGCAAAATCTCTAAACGGGCATTTGGTAGTAAATTTCACCGCTGTGATCCTTCAAATATGAGTAGGTTGGAGTCTGCCTGGACATAGACCGCTCCTGCTCAAACGCCCCACCCACACCCCACGGCGTTACTCGTGCCCTACGATGTAGCCCCTGGCCAGGCGTGGACGGGCTGCTGCATCAGACTGCTAATTGTCTCCTGTACCATTGCCATCTTGGTGTGTTAAATAATCCGGTATTTCCAGGATAATGCAGTGAAGCTAGATATTGAGTCCTTTGCCACAGGAAAGGTGGCCTCTTTTCTGCAGAAGGTGAGTTCTCATTCGCAAGCAGTAGCAGAATTTTCCTTTCTGCTGTTATGTGAAACCAAAAACTGAATTAGGACTCCTGGTTTCCATTTGGAATGTAGGAAGCAAGAAACAGTATCCCTCCAACCCTTACAACAGCAGCAACAACAACAACAAAGGAGGAAAATAAGTAAACCCACAACTTTTGTCTTGAACCCGTAAGCAGACTGAAGTTGCAAGGCAATCAACCAGCTCAAAGTCTGGGGAGCGATAGGCACCTCCAGGAAAGACAGAACGCAGCCATTCTCTTGCTGGGCACATGGTGCCAGACACATGGTGCCAGACACCAGCATGAGGAATCAGCTAGACTGTCTACTGGACAGCTGGAGACCAAGCGTCGGCCGGTGAGGGGACCCAGGAGCCCAGGCTCTGGCACAGGGGAACCGCAGCTGTGCGTGAGTTCTTCCTCATGCACCTCACTGGATGCTCAGAAATAGACCAGGGTGGTAGGAGTCCTGAGACAGCATCCTGGAAGCTCCTGGGAGTCAGGGCAGGGGACCAGCATCCGCGTGGAAAAGCCATCTCTCCTGGGGAACGAGGCCTCCAGCCACTGGGGTCAGCAGATACTGTTACCCTTTGGGAACCGGTGAAAACCACTTGCAGATGGGGCAAGGGAAAACTTGATATGATCTACCCTTGGCTACAGCAAAAGGAGTAGCAGAAATGTGTATTTGTAGCATATGTAATAGTAAAATCTATGAGAAAATAGCAAAAAGGGGTTGACAGGAAGAATCGAGTGCACAGGGTGGTAGAGTCTGTACCCTGCATGAGCTCAGAGTTTGAATGTCGACTCGTTAATTAAAGGTGTATATTGCAAACACTAGAGCAAATAATAAAAATATTATCAAGTGAGGTATGAATAATAAGCTAACAAGATGGCAGATTTTATCCAACCACACCAACAATTACCTTAAATTAAAGCAGTCTAAATACATTGATTAATAGACAAGAATTTATCATGTTGGACAAAACTCAAGATCCAACTACATGCTGTCTACACAAAATCCCCCTTAAATATAAAGACAATGATAGGTTAAAAGTAAAAAGGATGTACAGTCATATACCAGGCAAACACTAACCCAGAGACAGCTGAAACAGCTTATTAATACCAGACACAGTAGATTTCAGAGCAAGAATATCATCAGGGCTAAAGAGGGACACTACGCAACCACAAAGCAGTCAACTGTCCAAGAAGGCACATGCAAATCCTGAAGGTTTATGAAACTAAAAATAGAGTTTCAAATTACTTGAAGCAAAAACTGACAGAATTGCAATGAGAAATAGATAAATTCACAATAATAGTTGGAGATTTCAGTAGCCCTCTCTCAGAAACTGGCAGATCAACTAGACAGAAAATCAGCGAGGCTGCAGAGAGACAGATCAGAGACCAATAGGACTCAGCAGATGTTTATAGGAAATCCCACCAAAACACAGCAGAATACATATTTTTTCTATGTTCACACAGGCATTTACCAAGAAAGAGTATATTTTGATCCATCAAACAGATCTTAATAAATTTAGAAGGATTTAAGGCTGGGTGCAGTGGCTCACACTTGCAATTCCAGCACTCTGGGAGGCTGAGGTGGGAGGATCACTTGAGGTCAGGAGTTCGAGACCAGCCTGAGCAAGAGCAAGACCCCGGCTCTACTAAAAATATAAAAAATTAGCCAGGCGTGGTGCCATGCGCCTGCAGTCCCAGCTACTCAGGAGGCAGAGGCAGGAGGATGGCTGGAGCCCAGGAGTTTGAGGTTTGAGGCTGCAGTGAGCTGTGATGATGCCACTGCGCTCCAGCCAGGCGACAGGGTAGACCCTGTCTCTAAATAAATAAATAAAAGGATTTAAATCATATGAAGTCTATTCTTTGACCAAATGTAATTAAATTATAAATCAATAATCTAATAATCTCTGAAAAACGCTTAAGTGTTTGAAAATTAAATGAGACACTGCTAAATAACCTATAAAGAAGAAAATCAAAAGAAATCAAAAGAAAAATTATAAATTATTTTGATCTAAATGAAAATAAAAACACAACACATCAAATCTCGTTTACAACCTTCCCGTGAAGAAAGTCCCGGGTCCAGATGGCTCCATTGGTGAATTCTACCAAACATACAAGGAATAAATAATACTAATTTCAGATAAAGGTCTTCCAGAAAATTGAAGGGGATTTATTTTTGTACTCATTCTATGGAGCCCGCATTGCCCTGATGTCAAAACCAGACAAAGGCATTTTAAGAAAACTATAGACTATATTCCTCATTAATACAGATGTAAAAATTCTAAACAAAATCTTAGCAAATTGAATCTAACATATCTAAAAATGCATAATACAGTGTGGCCAATTGGACTCCTTCCCAAGAAGGTAAGTTTGGTTTAACATTTAAAGAGGAATCAATGCATTTTGCCATATTAACAAATAAAAAAGAAAAACAGTATGGTCATATCTATAGAAGCAGAAATATTATTTGACAGAATCTGATATCAATTCATGATTAAAAACTCTCAGCTCACTAGAAATAGAAGGGAACTTCCTCAACCTGATAAAGGGTGTCTGTGGAAAACCCACAGCTAACATCATACTGGATGGGCACAGACTGTTCATGTGTTTGTACTGGCAAAGGAAGATTCACAAAAGACTCTCTGAAGCCGACCAGACCGCACATCGACTGTGGCTTTGTGGCCACTCCATTTTACAGCCGCATTTACGTTGCCAGGACATACCAACCAGCACTTGCTGATAAATGATCAACACATTAGTACCCTAGGCATAGGATCCCGGGTCTTATTGGTTTATTTTTTAAACTGCATCCATCAGGACCTCTTGTACATCAAAACTATGTTTAAAGAAAAAGTAATTTGCCTTCAGAGTAGTAAACATAAGCATTATCTATCACTGCCAAATTGAATAAAACCGTCTTGATATGCTACGAGCTCCTAATGAGTTGAGAGGCCTTCGGCTAAATAAACAACTTAAAAGACATTTTACAATAATGGGAAGAATGTGGGCTTTTGTGTGGGACAAACAATTGCACTTTCTCTGTGTTTCAGCTTTCTCAACCTTAAAGGAAGGTAAGAACAAGCTCGGCAGTATTCATGGGGATGTATGTAGAATTCTCTGCAAATCTGGAAGAATAGCTACTCTTGATAATGCTGTAAACATTATCTGGGTTACTGTATGACCAGCTGTGTCATACAGATGAACCCTATTTAAAGAAATCCAAATATGTAACTTTAAAAATTAATAACTGGGAGCGATCATTTGCTTTACAAAAATGACTTTTATAAACATTTTTTATTATTGAGCATTAAATCATGATTTGATCTATATATACACGAAATTCTAAAGGTATGTGAATTGCATCGAGTGTGTATACTTAATAGGGCTTAAGTATATGAAAACTGTATACTTGATCATTAATCAGTAAATTTGTCTTATTGGCAAAAGTGTGTTAAATTTGCACAAATGGAGTTAAAAGTGAGACCTACAGAGTGCTGTCTCTGATACAAAGCAAGCAGAAATCAGCAGCATCAGGTGGACAGTATATTCAAGTTTGTATCCTTGTCTGGGCACTCAGCGGCTGCAAGAAAGCTGTACCCTTTTCCCTTTGCCCCTCAGCAAATGCGGTGGTCACGGGCACAGATCTCTCGGAGCCACATGTGGAGGGGCTGACAATAGCCAACGTCCGTCCCTCTGACACATGATTGGTCGTTTTTGGCAATTTCACATTGTGTGGTAGACAACAGTTTAGATACAACTTTCAATTTAGGTTGCATTTAATCCACTCAAAATGGGTGGGATACACCTGGGTGTTCTCAGTTGAAGTTAACAATTTCTAGTACATATTTTGTTAAATTGTAATCTTTATTCCAGAGCATAAAAGTCACCTATTATGCAGTGTGGATGGGCTCATGAAACTATATCATAGGAATGGCTCCTCAAAGTGGTTCCTCTTTGGCTTCCAAGAGCCTTTCATCAACTATTTGAAGCTTTAAGCAAAAATACTTTACATTGACTTAGAAGGAACAATACCCCGTTTTTTATACTTTCTAGAGGTGATGAAGCAATGCCCATTGGCAAGAGGGTCTCTATCTAGGCAGGGGGAGGATAAGAGGGAAAGAAAAGCTTAGAAATGTCCAGTGACCCTGGACTGCAGCCACCACATTAATGTGTTCAGTCACTTGGGCTTTGGATCAGATTATCAAAGTGTTTGACACTTACGGCTCAGATTCCAAAGTATGCCCACCCAACTTAATTAGGTGAAACTTTTGTTTATTATGCCCTAAAGTCGGGTTAGGCTGGTAGTAGGTCAAAACTCATTTTAACAGTGATAGTATATGAAAAATCCATGATATAACTGAGTTCACAAAAGGAAGAGATGCCACAAAGGAAAAGGGGAAGAGATTGGCAGCCGCTGGGCTGAAAACTGTAAACTATTGGAATTGGGTCCAACGTGCTGAGAAAGGACCCTGCGTCCCTGAGGGCCACATCCTCTGCCAATTAGAGACCGACGGAGTCTGCAACCGCTTGGTCATTGTTATTCACGGTGGGGCCAAGATGAACCAAATGTAAATCGTGACCCTGAGGTCTCTGCAATCGCAGGTTTAGGCTGCCTCCAAGGATTTTCTGAGCCCCGTACACTCCACGTAGAACGGAAAAGTTACCAAAAGAGACTAACGTCTGCTGACAATTTGGTAGCTGCCCACAATCCCTGGGCCAGAAGAAGGTTATGTTTTGGGATGGAATTCCAAGACCACTTCTTCTTAATGCATTTAAACCACTGAACTGATGAGTCTTCCAAAGTATTTTTGAAAATGAGTTTTGTATATCTTTATAATGTTTTATATTATCACTCTTGGTTTTCCTGTATTTTCAAAACCAAACATAGTTTAAGGTCAGCTGAACAAGTTCACAATATCTGCTGAGATCTTTAAAGCAAAATTGCTTTGACATTCATAATTTTTCACCTCAAAAAGGCATTCTGCTACTTATACCATCTATTAAATAATGCTTCTAGCCAAGTTTGAGCACTATCTCATAATCAAATGCATTAATATTATAGAAAGATAAGTAATCAACATATGTGCTAAGAAAAACAATAAATAGATATGTACATTTTAAAACAAGGTCTCTTCTTAATGACTTATGATATACCTTTTGATATTTTTGATAAGGGTTTCAGATTAGCAGATACAGTGTGCCAGAAGTGCTTAAAAAATTATGTCTATTGAGGAAGGCAATGATATGGGCATGAAATAGGTGACTGTATCCTTTGCTAGTCCCCATCAAATTCACCACATGCCCAGCACAATAGACCATGTTGCCTGGGAATGCAAAGAGAATGGAAAGCACCCTTCCCTCATGGGCCAAGGAACAGCCTAATCACAGAAAGAACCCTCCCTCCCCAGGGCCCACGGCGTGCAGTGACCCTGGACGGCAGCCCCTCCCCAGGGCCCACGGTGTGCAGTGACCCTGGACGGCAGCCCCTCCCCAGGGCCCATGGTGTGCAGTGACCCTGGACGGCACCTCCCTGCCCAGGGCCCACGGTGTGCGGTGACCCCGGATGGCAGCCCCTCCCCAGGGCCCACGGCGTACAGTGACCCTGGACGGCAGCCACCTCCCCAGGGTCCACGGTGTGCAGTGACCCTGGACGGCAGTCCCTCCCCAGGGTCCACGGTGTACAGTGACCTGGACAGCAGCCCCTCCCAAGGGTCCATGGTGTGCAGTGGCCCTGGACGGCAGCCACCTCCCCAGGGTCCGTGATGTGTAGTGACCCTGTCTACTACTCTCCTTCCCATGTCACAGTGTGGAATATTTAGGTAATACTACCTACCATATAAGTTCATAATGACAAGGATCTGTGTTGTTTTCTTCCTGATACAGTTTTGTTGTTCACATCAGGATTGGGACGTATCAGGTACTGAATAAATATTTGTTTAAAAGTAATCATTGACTTATTGTTGCCTTAAGAGTTTAAATCAGAATATTATAAAAATACACAATTATGTAGTGATAGATGATATAATGAAAATTTATATGAAAATGTATTATTATTTACAAAGTGTGAGGATGAAGTTTAAATCACTTCAAGAAACTTTTTCGGAGCACCTACATTTTCCTTGGCTCTAGACCAGGTCCTGAGCGAGCCAGAGGGAAATTCACCAGATGTCCACGTCCAGCTCTCCACTCACGGAAAGGCGAGGATGATGACAAACCTCATTTTATCACTCAGTCTAGGGATGAGCCACAGGAAACTTGCCAACAGAGGTCTCCGTGGGTTCTAACAGGGGGGTGTGTCTCCCCACTGGAAAAACACCAGATAAGGAGACAAACACAAAACCTCACAAAATGCAGGAGCCCGAGTGTGTTTGGAGAACCTCGGCTGCCCAACAGGGTCTCAGGGCAGGATAAAATATGATTGTGGTGTGTGTGCTTGTGTGGTGTTTGTGTCTGGGTGTGTGTGTTCTGTGTATGTGTGTAGTATGGTGTGTGTGGTGTGTATGTTGTGTGTATGTACATTTGTGTGGTGTGCAGTGTGTGTGTGGTATGTCTATGTGTGTCTCTGTGTGCATGTGCTGTGTGTGTAATATGTGTGTGGTGTGTGTTACGTGCATGTCTCTATTTGTGTGTGATATGTGGTGTGTGTGTGGTGTGGTGTGTCTGTATGTATGTGGATTGTCTGTTGTGTGTGTGTTGTATGTGTGCATCTGTATGTGCATGTGGTGAGTAGCATGTTTATAGTGTGATATATGTGGTGTGTGATGTGTGGTGTATGTATACTGTGGTGTGTCTATGTATGTGTGTCTTTGTAATGTACGTGGTATGTCTGTGTATAGTGTGTGTGATGTGTGTGTGTGTCTGTACATGAATGCAGTGCATGGTATATATAGTGTGGTGTGTGTGGTGTGTGGAGGGTGTGTCTGTACATGAATGTAGTGTGCAATGTGTATAGTGTGGTATGTGTGTGCACGTGTGCCTGTGCAGTGTGTGCATGTGTGTGATGTGTGGTGCATGTGGTGTGTGGTGTCCGTGTGCACGTGCTGTGGGAGGGTGAGAGTGGGGCAGTTAGTCTTGGGCCGGCGACAGGGGAAGTGGACTGTGGGGCAGGGAAGCGGCTCGGGTGCTCCCTGGCACAGGAGGCACCTTCCCTCTGAGGGACCGTGACCGCAGCACGTGGAGAGGGTGATGCAGGTGCACTGTCCCTGCCTGCCTGGGTGGACAGCCCGGACCACGTCACTGGAGGCATTTGGGCCTCAGTTTCCCTGGGCTGCAGTTCAGACGCCGACCGCGCTCACCTCTGGGAGGACTCGGGCGATGGCTGGGCAGGTGCTGAAGGGTGGGGAGGCCGCCCTGGGCGGGGAGGACTCCGACACCGGACCCTGACCGCGGTGCTGAGGTGGAGGCAGGAGCGCAGACTCGGGAGCAGCATGAAAGCCACAGAGTTTCATGGCCGACTGAGCAGAAGGCAGAGGAAAGGGGGCCCGGCCAGGCAACCCCAAAGTCTGAGCCCGCGCACCTGGGGGATGGTAGCGTCTGCACGGAAAGTCAGGGAAAGTGGGTAAGATGGGCAGAGGCAGTGTCACGCCAGCTTGCGGTGGGACATGCAGGTGAGACCATCGGCGCACAGCGGAAAGTGAAGTCTGGGAATCTCAGACGGTGGAGTTTCAGACCCAAGGTGTCCTCAGGCCCCGCAAGAGAGCACTTGAGCTGAACCCCCGCCCCAGCAGTGCCAGCAGGGCAGGACGGGCCTCCCGGGTCTGAGCCGTAGCTCTTGCTGCGGTTGTGTGTGCTGTCCGTGTGTGCTGACTTATTCTGTAATTTTTGGAAGAAGCTGCTTAGGGACAAGTCCCACATCATGGACTGGAAAAAGGAAAAGTTGAAGTCCCCAAGTACACACAGAAATTCAAAGACTGGCTGAACTGCTCACTTCTAATCAAAAGTAGCCCTAATGTGGGTGGGGTGTCAAGGGCCTGTCCTGACACTCAGCATCGCCATTAGGAAAAACGCATCGAGTTCTGTTACACAGGACAAAGAAGATGCAGACACTAAGTTGCTGACGAAAATTCAGCCAAGCGCCACAGCTTTACAGGAACATTCCAGAGTTCAAAACACAACCGCTCCCCTTGCTCGATTGTAATAAGTTGATCAGAGACAGGAAAGGATTATAATTTCAAACAAAGGGTCTGGTAGGTAAAAAACAGTCATTTAATAAGCCCATTCTTGCTAAGGCACCGTCACTTTTACGTTGGAGAGCTTCCCGATAGCGCTGTCGGGAATTCCTCAGGATGAAGGCGCCTGCACACATGCTCACCATGCTCACATGCCAAGTGACTTGTCCAGAGAGATGCAGACAAATAACCGCGAAGTCTGAAAGAAACCGCTGTCCTGGAGTCTCCCGCTGCGAGCCAGTGCACTGAGCCAGGCGCGTCCCTGCACGAGCTCCTGGATTAAGAATCGATGGTGGGTGAGTGTTAGGATAAAATAATATGATTCTGGAAGACGTTTTCTAAAGGACACATTTCTTTAATAAATTCAAAAATAGAAAGTATTTTTAAAAAAATATCATTTGCTTGGTTTTTTACAATTTATTTCTGACTCGCAACCAAATAATTGAATTTTACTTCAGAAAATGGGATCTCTGCCAACCAGTGCAGCTCCACATACTCAGTATTTCCACAGGGAGAGGACACAGCCCGCGGTCGCTGCAGTTGTGGTCACCACATCGGCCTGGGGGCTCTGGATCCGTGTGCTGGGGACACAGTCACAGTCTAGTGTGAAATCTGGATGTGCTGTCATCAAGCTATGTGCATTCTGAGCCATGGGCTAAGGTGCCAAGCGCTACGACCGGCTCCGGAGGGACACAGGTGAGTGTGACAATGTGGCTTTGCATTTATTAATTGGTGCAGCTTTTGATCCCTTTATTCCTCTGCTCCTCCCCTGGCACTGAGCACCTACTATGCACCAGCACTAGGAGGGGTGCTGGTACCCAGTGCTGTGCGGAGCAGACTCGGCCCTGACCTCTCCACCATGTGTGTCTCTGCATCCAGACCACGCGGGGCTCAGGACACAGCAGTGAGCAGAGCCCCGGGCACGGGGCTGGGGCTGGCAGTCTGTCCCAGAGCTGGAGAGTGCACTGCACGCCGCTGGCCCCAGGAAACACCACAGCCTTGCCCACTCCTAGCGACATCCCAGAGAAGACCAGCCTCCCCCTCCTTCTTAGCCCCACCTCTGTCCTGCAGTGCACTTTTTTAAGCATTCCGTCTTTTCTGTGCCACTCTCTGCAAGTTCTGAATATCAGAAAAAGCCCCCTACTCCCAACTTCCCAAAGGTAGGCCAAGTGCTAATGGGCAGTAAGATACCACCTTTGAGAAACAAGAAATCAGTGCTAAAAAGTGAGGGTAATAGTCATCATCCGAGCAGTCTTTTAAAAATGTTTTTTTCTTCTGATGGATGTCTTAATATATATCACTTCAATCCTGCATAACTAATCAAAAGAGCAAAAAATTAGTCCAATTGTGTGGCTATGATAAAGTTAGGTTTTAATGTTTCTCCTATACATTCTTTGGGAAGTATATTCTGCTCTGTAGCCTATATTTGGATGTATGAAATACATTTTGTAATGAATTAAATGCAGAAAAATTACAGATTGCTGTGAACAAAATCAAGTTCAGTTTTGCAGAAGACAGACCTTTGCATCTCTGCGTTTCCCTCGTTGGATCTGCCTCTTCAAGGCTCTGCACTGGGTCGTGAGCGTGAGACCAGAACTCGGCCCATCTGAACAAGCAAACAGGGAAGAGGCTCTGGCCTGTCTGTGCGGCTCTTCTCAGTTCACAAACCATCTCTTAATGCTCTTTTCTCCTTTTACAGACTATAAACCAAAAGTGCCTTTGTGTTTTGCTAAAGAAAATGTCACAAGGATACACAAACAGGGATTTGGGGAGCAAAGCCGGGAACAAGTGGTTCCTTGCTGTACCCTCTTCCAGGGACACCGGAGAGCAGTCAAACGTCCGCCACCATCATTGCCTAGTGCTTGTGTGGGGCTCAGCCCTGCAGCCAAAGCTGTAGTTTGCTGGTGACATTTTCCCTTTGCCACGATGGGTATTTTGAATGTGCACAAACAGCAGCAAGGATGCACAGTACAGATCACACAGGGATTAGCGGGAGGCAGGCACTGCTACCCGGCACCTCCGGACCACCACTGAGCCGGACCCATCACAGTGGGGCCTGCAGAGTGGGGTGGTCTCCCCTCTCTTCCTGATCCTTTATTCCTATCTGGTGCTGAATTTATATTATTAATAAAATGGCCTGAGCTGCTTTTTCTAAAATCACTAATGGCTTGTGTTTAAAACATTCCTTTTTCCAGCAGTTATATCTACTATTTTTGTACTACACAATAGTCCAATTATTTGCTGTTGGCTGACAAGTCATCTCAAAGCATACATCTGTTTTAAGATAAACAAGGAACAACAGGCTAACTGGTACTTTTAAGTACAGACATTGCAGAACACGGTGGCTAGGAAGGTTTCCCTTGCTGACTGTACTGACCAATAATCTTTGGAAATTTTTGAGCATGTAATCATCCCCAAACTGCTTAATTCATATGCGACATCACTAAAGGAATTCAGCTTGGGGATTTATTTCAGTTTCAATTTTTAAAATTTATTCTTTAGTGCAACTCCTTCTCTACCCCACAAAATTGGCCAAATCACAGAATGATTTCTGAAAACAAGGTAGAACCAAAATCTGGTAATTTAAAAATAATTTAATTGTTGAAAAATCCAGGATTATAATTGTGACTGTTTTGTGCAATGAGATGCTTTTTGTCTTTTACAATCTTTATTCCTCTCTAGTTAATAAGTTTTCTAATGTTTAATTTGCCTTGACCTTATTTTTAACACTTTTTATCCTTTCTCAAAATAATAGTCTATGCTTTCTCTTTAAAGATTAAAAGAAAAAAACGAGTGGGTGCTGTTACGGGGGCAGGTACACGGACTCACTGAATTGTAGGGTGAGTTCCAGTGGGAGAGCTGGCCCTACGTGTCTGCCCTGCCTTGCATTGTGTTCACAGACACGTTTACAAGGTGATCGACTCAGGAGTTCATGCTGCTCAGAATAACTGAAATCGTGAGGGTTTGACCATGTAGAAATCCAGGAAAACACCCGTGGAAATCAGGGACAGGGGTCTGAAATCCCTTGTGGGCTTTCACAGGAGTAATAAAGATGCAGGAAGCAATAAAAGCAGGTGGTTTAAAGGAAGGCAAGTGTTTCAGCACAGCTGGTATTTTAACATCTGACATTATTTTCAGTATTTATTTTAAATCTCAGTGCTTAAATTGATTTAAGAAGGTCAAAGAATGTGCTCTTTCCCCCTCACAAGTAGAATGTAAGGATGACCCTAGAAAATAAGGGAAGGAAGAATTGTCATTGGTCCTTTTACAAGGGGAAGAAAGTTACCTGCGTCGGCCTCAGAGCAGCTAATGATGCCTGACCCTGAACACCAAGAAAGCAAAAATGAGAAATAAAAATAAATGCCAAGGGGTTCACACGGTTGTCCCAGACCCGGGGGCCCGTCCAGTTCCTGTGAGTCTTGCAGGCCTTGCTCACGAGGGCTGCAAAGATTTCCACTCCGTACTGTATGTAAACAGAGGTGCATTTTTACCGCTTGTCAAAACAATCCTGAAATCCCATTTTCCTTTAATAAAGTATAGTTTTGTCCTCCAGATGTGTGCTTGAATAAGATGTCATACTCTGTTTTTGTTCCGGATCGCACCCTGCTGATGTTCTTAGGCAGCAAGAAAATTACCTTATTGAAACATATTGCTGGCAGTGACTACGGTGCCAAATTTTGCATTGGTATTATACACATGACATATTCAGAGACCTTTGAGTAAGACTATGAATATCAAGTGATTGAAAAGATTATACAGGCCCGAGCTTTCTTCTTGGGGTATAAAAGGTGGTGGTTCTGGGTGAGTGTCTTTCAGATCAATATAATTATGTCATAAAAACATGTCACAAAACAGTTTACTTCACAGCCTTTCACATTTGCCTGGCTTCACATAGTATCCTGCGTGGAATTGCCTCTGGTAGCTGCAGTAGTTGTGTGGTGTGTTGTGTTTTTGTATTTCCTGATTTCCCAGGCACACATGGGCATTTTTGAGTCTATATATGGTGTCGGCGTACATATAAACCCGTGAATATAATTCCCAGCATCCTGTTCTTAGCAGAGGTATGCCGATGCCAGCCCCTTACCTACATGCACACATATACACAGGGGACATGTGGAGTGTGGCTTG
Organism: Daubentonia madagascariensis; assembly: GCA_023783475.1. Classification (NCBI taxonomy): domain Eukaryota; kingdom Metazoa; phylum Chordata; class Mammalia; order Primates; family Daubentoniidae; genus Daubentonia; species Daubentonia madagascariensis. The sequence continues at coordinate 34,435,152 of JAKFHU010000901.1, forward strand.
CTTCCGTGTGATTGCTAAAACTGTCGGCAAGAGGCTGAGCATGAGAGGGGAATGTGTGGCTCTGGACATTGTCTTCCCCTGGCGAACTTGGCTACACCTGTGCTGATGTGTGACCCTAGGGTCGTTCCACTCCACCAAGCAAACCCCAGAGCCTAGCGTCCCACCTGAGATTGCAGAGTCACGCCCTGTCTCTCCCGCTGGCTCTGGAGGCCAGCCAGGGAGCCAGGGTGTGGGGAGGGAGCATCCTCCAGGGAGGAGAAGTCAGGAAGGGGACATTCGAACACACCAAACAAGACTTGGACAGGCTCACAACGGTTTGTTCTTCTTGTCGCGGTGGCAGATGCTCTTCAGCAGTGGTGTCCTTTTAAAATGAGATCATTTCATGTCAGAAGTCACTTGATCCTTCGGTCCACGTCTGAGTGGATATAGACCACGTGAATTAAAGATTATCACTTCTGGGTAAATATCTTTGTTTTTGGCAGGGAAAATGGAGGGGGATGACATTTGCACCTCAAGATACAATAATTTTTCTTTTAAAAGAACAGAAACACAAATTATCCAACAACAATTCCCAATTTCTTGGTCCTTCTGAGCAACACTATCATACTGATTACTTAAAGGAGAAAGTGACAACATTTAGAACCAGGAGTGTTTGCCCGAAGCAGGGGCCCCGTTCCGTGCGGGCCTCCAGGACGCGCCAACCGCTGCTCACTCAAAGAGGAGGCGGGAACCTTCCAGAACTGGAACCTTGTCGCCGTGAAGAGGTGACTGAGACCTCGGACGGGAGCTCTCAGGCTGTGCCTCTTTTTGGAGTTTCACGTTCTATCCGCCTTTTTCTGTACCGTCTGTCTTTCATTCACCTATTTCTAGCTCATTTCTTTCCTTCTTTCAGTACTTTTTGGTGACCAGACTTGACCCCCGCTCTTTCAGTAAACCCTTGCGAAGAGCGAAGGGCGGCAGGGGGGTGCGGTGCTTGCAGGGGGCCCAGGACCAATCTCGGTCCCTGGGACAGGCAGCACGTCCCCAGCTCGCCACACACCTGTAGGTCCAGGCTGCAGTGCTGAGCAGAGAGCTTCCCTTTTAAGGAAATAGCCAGAATAAAAATTTAATTTAAATGTTATGTGCTGTTTTTGTTCTGTGCTTATTTAATCCATCGTACCAACTGGCTGCTAAGGGAAGTGACTTAGAACACAGAAGTTTTGGAAGCCCCAATTCACCACCAAGAGATTCCACCCTGCCAAGGAATCTTCTAGAGTGTGCTGCAGCCACTTCCTGTGCATCCCTGGAAGCACCATCCTCCACTCAAGTCTTTGCACGGACTGAAACGGCCTCTCGCGGGACTCTCCAATAATGACCTGTTTTATTCTCCTTTGCGCAAGTGGCCGTGAACGTCAGGTTGACGAGGCCAAACAGCAAAGGCTGTTGACGCACGAGTCCCCCAGGACATGGGCTTTCTGTGCGTGGAGTTCGGCCTCCACGAAAACCATCCTGGAAGCAACACGCCTTTTCTCGGCACAAGACTTTACACATCCAGGATGAAACTGCGGGAGGCAGGAGGCCGAGGACAGCCGCACAGCTCAGCGCCGCGCAACCGCGGGCGCGTTGGCACGGCGGGAACCCCTCCCCGCGCACAGGCGGCTCCTCCGCGTCTGCTGCCTTGTGACTGCGCAACCGGGCGGGACCCTCCGCCGCCGCGTGTTTGCCTCCACTCTGCTCGCTGCAGGGGAAGGGGCGTCCCTCCGCACTTCCTCTGTTGCTGCGAGATGAAGGCGGCTCGGGGAGGTTTTGTTGCGTAGGTGCTTAGGGAGGTAAATCGTCCCAGCAGATTCCCTCCCCCGGAGGATGTGGCCGTGCAGCACCGCATTGTGTCGGTCCCGGCACAGATCACGCAGAGCCGGTATCGCCCGCCCACGTCCTCCTGCGGAGGCCTCGGGTGTGTCCAGGTCCAGACCCGGCGCCAGCTGACGGCTCGCCCTGCGCCCCCCGACTTTCCGGCTGCACGTGCTCCACTCAGCCCCTTCGCCTCTGCTTTTCAGTGCAAGCCCTGTGTCCGCCACTGTGTAACTGAAACTGAACGCCCGAGTGCAGTGTTTGTCCGCCGCACCCCCCACGCGCCGACTCGGAGGCTCGTGCCAGGGCAGGGCCTCCGCTTGGGAGCTGTGGGCCACACCCTGCACAGCTGCCCTGCGTCCTCGCTGCCCCACGGTGGGGCATCAGTGTCACTGAGAGACCAACCCTCTGCTCTGATTCCCGCTTGTACCACCCATGGTGACGAGGACACTCACGCAGGTTCTTCCCCAGAAAGGCGCCTTCAGAAATGCCAGCAGGCACACGCACCCACACGCCTGGAGCTGGCTTTGTGAACACTGTGCAGAACTTTCAGAGTCATTGGCGAGGTCTCCTCTTCAGCGGGACGCAGGACCTGTGCAGGGCATAAGTACTGCCCCCAAATGCAAAGAGGGCACCTATGCTCAGGTCAAGAGGGTCTCAGGGGTGCTGCTGGGGAGGCCGTGGCGGACTTGGGGTCACACCGAGCGGACGGAGGGGTGTCGCGGGACATTCCTGAGATAACAACAGTCTCATTACAGCTCCAAGGCTGGCTACACAGAAACCCAGCTACCTTAGGGGGTAAATATAATGTAAAGAGGACAGAGACGCGGGCGCAGGGAAGTGAAGGCAGCAGCAGTTTCTCCCTGTGAAAATGGTCCTCCAAAGCCACCAACCACCCTCCAGAACGCAGCCGTTCCCCCAGGAACGGGAAGGGAAGTTCAAGCACTGGGGCCCTCACAGTAGGAGACCAGTCACATGGACAGCATCATGAAATTTTACTGCAAAATATCCTTTTTTTTTCTTATTTGAAAAGACAAATTATTAGCATTTTTAAACAATTTCAATATGTTTAATGGCTGAAAGTTAAGCTCAAACTGTTCCGCTTACTGAATAAAGTGCTAGGTCTGTAAACAGGAATCTTAAGTTACCCCAAGAGTACACTCATTTTAAATTTTACTTGAAAGCGGGATGTACGTTTATTACAATTTCAAACAAAATGCTAATGCCATTAAACAAATGAGGTTTAGGCAAATTAACTGCATTTTAATATTCTGAAAGCCTATGATATAGGACATTGTGTTACGAAACATTGGCTAGAAGTATCAGTTGCAAGTGGGATTTTCATTGCTGTGAATCTCAGGAGAATATTTGTAATTAGTATCATTTGCCTAATACTTCAGGTTAATTAGAATATTTAATTGAATAGCTGTAATCTTCAGAGATGACTATATTATGATCAAATTAGCACCATCCCGACGCATGCTGATCACGGGGCGGCAGCCTGCCTCACTTCTGCTAGCTATTCAGCCCTCTGGAGCGTTCAGCAACATAAGAAAAAATCTGTTTCTTACACTTTTGAATTTTAATGATCCATTTGAACTCTGCCATCAACATTTAATTATTCTAGAAAAAAAAAGTCCCAACCATGACTCCCATATGGCACGCTGGCAAATACACTTGCCCACAGTGGCGCCTGCACCTCTCCCCGGCAGCTCTAAGAAGAGATTTAACACAGCCTTTTTTTTCCCCCTGAATGCAAGGCCTTTTTTTAATAGTGTTTGCAAATACAGACCAGATGAAGCTTCACAGAAGAGGTTACTAGGATACTATTGAAACACTATTAGGAACAGATGAATTGAGTTTTAGAATGCTACAATGGGTTTAATCCTGTAATGTCTCCACTGGACTTTCTGTATGGTGTCCAGAAGGTCTGGGGAATCAGGTGCCTGCTCGGCTAAACCTTGTCAGCCAGAAATGCAATATTTTTTGAAGACATGGGGGGCAGGGTTAGGGAGGTGTTTGTGCAAAAATCTTCACACTGACTTGAGAGATAGGATCCTGGTGCTCTCAAATTGTAGTATTTAACATACGTACATCTATACATATCTACACAAGCAGTGTATGCACTGTGTATGCGCCAAACATTCTGAGAACTGAATGGTCGTTATGGAGTGATTCAAGAGCTGTGGAGGCATATTTACAGAGACAACTACAGTTTGTCAAAAGACCATTCCCAAACCCAGTGACAGCTTCTATAGCCTGGGGATGCCCTGAGAGCACGTTATGAAATCGTGCGAAGGGGAAGCTCCACCAGCCTGGACCCTGTGGACACATAGACCCTTCAGAATCCCAGGAAGTGCACTCCCCACGGACCAGAGTGCGTAAGGGAAGCCTCACACAATGAGCCCAAAAAAGTTCAGAAAGAAAAGAGATTTAAATGTTGGAACAGCTTCTCATGACATAAATCATCATTAGATTTCACTCTTTGCAAATGGCTTGTGTGATAAGCAGAGCCTCTTCACTGGGAAGCTCGTCTGCAGGACACTGGGAGCAAGCTGGGTATAGAAAGGGGCAGAATAAATTGCCATTTAGCAAAACAATTAATTCCTTTGCTTGGCCATTATCAGTTTTTCTCCTAGATCTTTTTCATCCTTTTTGCACGGACTATGTATCTTTAGAAAATTCCAGAGGACACACACAGGCGCACACAAAAACACATGAAGGTGAGCTTTTAAATATAGATGTTATATTTTGCTTTGAAACTAGTAGCTGAGCTGAGACAGAGAACTGATTTTAGCTGTTGCAGGAAGTGACCATAAGGAAACGGGTTAATTATGGGTAAATGTCAGAAAGAGATTTGCCATTTGATTTGTTTACAAGAGTTAAAATAGCATGCGTATAATTCATAGTACTGGTAAAAACAAAGTTTTATTGGCACATGAGTGATTGGTGATGTGAAGGTTATGAGCACCGTTGGTCACTAATACTGAGGGGTGCATTTAGCCAAATTCTTACAGATGCACTTCACCAACAATTGACGTTATAAAAAAAGTAATAGCTACAAAACCTGGAACATCTTTAATGAAAGAGGAAGCATGATACAACATGAGCCATCGTGGAATGTAAATAGTCTTAACTGGGGTGAAGGTGGAACATGTTTTTCAGTGGTGAGATGAGAGCTGGCAGGGAAGGGGAGGCTGCGGCAAGACAGGCTTCACGCGGGCTCTGCGACTGTGCTGGGTGTACTGCTCCCGCCGCCTGCTCACGACCCAGAATTAAAGCAGTGGCACTTCCACTAAGACATTTCATTATCACCAATTTTATTTTTAAATCTGTTCCAAATAATGAATTAAAATCCATTCGTAAGCATCAGTTTAAAAGCACCTTGAGAATTCATTTTAATGGCTAACGTACTGCATAATTGAAGCTTTCTCGTATGAAATCTTGAAAAATTGCTGATTACAGAAATAGTGCGTGTCGTGAGCACAGGGAGCCTCACTTTGTCTATAAATTTGGGCTTAAAATTGTTTTGTGCAAAACCAGTTCTACTTTTTGTGACTAGTATTTGTATAGATATTTCAAAGTGTTCATAGGTATCTTTAAAAAATTTTTTTCTACTCCTTAAATTTGGCAAGCATCTGCTGAAACCCATTACAGGCAATCGCTGATCTCAAGTGCAGCGCGGTGATGTACTGTCTTCTCAGCGGAGGTGCGCCCCACACATGCAAAATTCTTCCAGAATTAAAAAATCTGCTCCACTAATTGTGGAACAAATTTTCAACAACCCTCTTTGAGAATCCAGCTCTAAGTATTCTCCATCTATTAAACAGATGGCAGATAAGATTGTAAACATATTTGCTTCATATTGAATAGATAGTTTCTGGCATAATACTAATTAACAAATTAAATGACTGACTCTCTGCATCACATTAGAGTTAAAACCACTTTGTAAGTTTGTCTTGGGTAGTTATTTACTTTGACAATAGCATGCAGTGAAAAACTGTTAAATGTTTTCCCAGCAACATTATGCATTGAGTAGTTTTCTTTTTTAAAACTCCATATTTTATTATAATTCATTTGACTTTCATTACAGTCACTCACTACAAAATGTATGTGCATTTAATCCATTTCCGAGGGCTGCATATTTCCGCATCCCATCGCTGTCGTTGTGGTTATGTCTTTGTATATGCAGTATGCGTAGAACAAGGCATTGCCTATCCTAGTTCTCATATTTTAGGTGGGACTATTCAGGAAAGAGGACTCCTAATGTACTGCGTGGCGGCAAATCTGCTGGGGAATGTTTCTGTTTAACTCATTTAAAGGAGATAGTTTCTTGCCGTTCTGCTTCTTCCTGGATGCAAGTGAAATCAGTCCAAACCGATTAAGCAATGCTGCTGCTTGTTGCTCAGAAAAACTTTAAAGGCTTAGCTAATTGCTGCTTGTTCTGGGCACCAACAAACTCATCTATAAAATGGGAGCAAATCTATACCCCTTCTTGTCATCGGAGGCATCGTGATCATCAAATAAAAGGCAACCTGGGAGAGCACTTCGGGAAATGTCTATGTGGTCAAGGACTGACAGAAACTTTAAGTCATCGTGCCACTTTGGATGAAGAAATAGTGCAAATTGTCTAGAATAATCTGCATATCTCAGTGCCCCTATATTTTGGGGGAAATGAATTTTAGCCTGAATTACCCAGGAATTCATGTTCTTTACCTCAGTGCATATGCTTAGGCATAAAGAATATTTATCTTTCCTTTATTTTTTTTTTGTTTTGGTACAATTTCATAATGAAAAAAGAAAACATTCCTTTAAAGAAAATAATTTGAAAAGGCCACAAGCCAAGGTACTTGCAAACTAGGGGCAAATATGGGTAACATTTAGGCAAGACTTAGGTGAAGTAGCCATACCAACCTTAACCCAAATCTCATCAGTTCTAGTGAACTTATCAAAGATTACATCGATTAAATCACCAAGTGGTTGATCAGCAGTAGACTATCTCAAGAAATGAACCACATACATCATTTAGCAAAAATAATGCATTATATAAAGGGAAAAATATGGCTACATATTATATTCATAGAGGCACAAAGTTATAACCACAGTATTCCCAAAGGAGAGTAAAAATATCTCTTTGGAGGTCAGTAGTACCATTAAGGCAATCATTGCCCGCAGTCTGTAAATAAGTGGGAATCAGTCATGAATAGTTAAATGGCTCACTAGGAAAGCAAACCCCAAATTATCTCATTTTCTTAACTTGCTCAAATTTCTTAAAGCAAGCAAAATGATTCCAGCTTCAGGCAATTCAAGTGAAGGCCCACCATCTTGTGTGCCCAGAACTCAGATACAATATGCCAATATGCTTTCATATTTTTATTTTAAGTTCCAGGTATAGTGCTAAGAGCGTATCATATTAGACCTGGGGATATTTTCAATCAAAGGTTATTTTTCTTCCTGCTCTGCATGTCCCTAACTTGTGATATGATAGAGCTTTGTTGATTGAAGGGCTCACTACAGAGGGTATTTTTGCAGACTGGGGAAGAACGTAAGTGACTGGCTCAAAAGTATCACCAGTACTCCAAGACCATGTATATGAAACAATATAAAGTCACTTTTCAATGGAAATTATGGTTGGCTTCTTTACATATCATTATTTTGTTCCCTTTTTCAATGCCAAATATTTTTACAAAATTTTCTATGTATGTGAGAACTACTTAAGACAACAGACTATCACATATTGAGATGAAAATGACCTCTCCTAGTTTCAGAAGATATTTTAGAAAGCAGGACACACTGTACTGATTAGACTTTAGAGGAAGGGAGCGCCAAGACTGTACAGCAGAAAAGGAAAAATAACCCACTACATCTGACGTCACAAGGTGGAAACTGTTCCTGTAAGCAGGTCATGGTGTCCTAGGGAATCCTGCAGTTTGTAATTCACTGTTCTCTCCGTGGCACCACACTGGTCTTCATGGTGTACATGATAGCATGGTGGAAAGAAAGGCTTCATTCTGGAGCTTGGATTTGAGTCTCAGCCTCACTGGGTGAACTTTGGTGATTCACTCAACAAACCCAATATTAATAAACATGACAGAGAAGATGATAAACACTCTGTGGGGTCAGCCCTAGTCTTGGACAAAATAATGCATGGGAAAGTCCAACGTGCTTATCCATTTATGACAATTAACAGAGTTTTTCTAATAAGACATAGCTTGAGTTTTGCTTTTTAAAGGATTTATTTGATCAAGGAAACAAATTTGTAAAAGCATACAAGCAAAGTTCAGAGAGAGAGAGTATTTACTCCCCACTGATGATGTAACTATCCTGAGATAATTTCAGAGCTGTCAAAATAAGGCAGGTCAGATCTCTGCATGGCAGCCTTACTTCTTAATTTCAGAGTAATGAGTATGCTTAGAAAAACCGAATTGATGTACTATTGGTGTTGGTTTCTTCAAAACTGCGACCAGGTAGTGTGTCATGGTTTTGTTTGTCTGTTTTCTCAGAGGGTGGGTTACATAGCAAGAACAGAACCAGGCGTCGAAGACTTGGGTTTTAGGCCTGGCCCTGCCCGGATGAGCTGTGCGATCTGGAATGACTTATGAAGGCTCCATGGAAGAATCACTTAATTTATTAAATGAAGGGCCTGTGCCAGATGATTTCTAAAATCCATGCAACACACTTTCTTCATTTAAGAAATTGGACAGGGTCGTTTTCACAGAGAGGTAATAAGAGGATCGAATGTCAGGCCCAAGTATCCGTTTACATGCTGGACTTACTCGATTTCTTCTCTGGCACAGTCAAGTAGGTTTGTTGTAAGAAGCATTTAATTTCCCAAAGGTAAGAAGCACATTTTTATTTGAATATAATTCAGGAAAAAATATGATTTCCACAAATGAACATAGCTTCTATAACTTCAACCACTCATTCTTTTCTTTTTGATACAATCCACAGGAAATATCTCAGATTTGCACATTGATACAATCAGAAAAAAAAGTAAAATGTTAAATCTGCAAAGTAAAAAGTCAATATACATAAAAACAAATTATATTTATGAACACAAATTATTTTGTTAAATAAACCATCTTGATTAACTAAGTCAATATCCATCTCTATCTATCTACTACTGATCTGTCTTGTAGTACATGTTCCAATCACAATGTCTGAATTTACATTATATCAAATAAGGTAAATTACTTTATGTTATCAGTTTACATTATCATTATTAACATTATCAGTTTTACTTTAAGTACAACATGAAATACTATGAAAGGCCTGGAAAAATTTTAAAATGCAAAGTTCAAAAGATTAATTTTGAATTAAACAAAATGTCCCTAAATATGAACATTCAGAAGTGCCCTATATATGATTGTTCATGAAGAAGTCCTGAAAGCAATAAATAGTATTCAGTGATAGGATTCCTAGTACTAATAATATTTTCAAGTGATTCTCTAACAATTCCTAAAGATAATGATCAAATAAAGATTCATTGATTAATACAGAGTTTACAATTGTTCTTCAAATGGTATTACTACTTATATGGACTAGGCTTCTGTTTGGTTGGTTGGTTTTTTTAACCTGAAACGATTTCCTCAGGATATGGTAGTGTGCTTATAAGCCTACTAAATTTTCAAAAAATGATAAAGAGTCAGATAACATACTACCTTTGGGGAAAGAGTTGACAGCTAATCAAAATTTCAAGGGAAAAATCCAGGTAAAATATGTCTGTCAACTTAACAAGTTATTTGTCTGTTCATTACACACACTACATCTCCTAAGTGGCATCAGCATGAAATATCAGATGTCAGGTTTGAGTATATTATTAAAGATGACACTTTGGGATCCAAGACTTGAAAGATTGGTTCCTAATGCCTTTTAATTTAAGATTTTTTTCTACACGATCAGGAAAGATCTGAAATCCAAGTGAAATAAGAATGTGAGTGAACAATTCCTCTTATTTACAGGGAGCAGTGGGAAGATTACTATTTGTAATAGTCTACAAATATTCACCACTTTAATTATGGAATGACTGCTTCTGGACATAAAGAGAACAACAAAATTATTTTACCAATTCTTCCATAAAATTTTAAGTAAGTTAAACAAAAATATAAATAAATGATAAAAATTTAATTTAACTAAATAAAACTTTAATGGCACAGAGATCTATACAAATGAGATAATTTGGTTGTTTTAGTTAGTTTGGGGATGTTTGTTTGTTTAGGCTTGAAATAAGTACTCCTTTTCTGGGACCACCCAGTAAACCAGACTGATTTTGCTTTACTCAAGACTCATTTAGCCAAGTAAGTTTCAAAGGTAGATGAAATATCTTTAGAGTTGATTGTGTGCCAGTCACTGTTCATTTACTTGAGTTTATTTTATTTTATTTATTCCCCAAGAATTCAGTATTGTCTCCATAGTCCGTGAGGCCTCATGGTACACAGGGGAGGTAGGATGTAAATCCAGATCAGATTGGTGCCAATGTCTTAACCCGCCTGCATATTACCCTTGTGGGAGTATCTGAGTGTGCTATTGATTGTGATATTAAAAGCTTCATTTTATTTGGGATCACTACAAAAAATATGTTAGGATTACCCATCAGTGATGTAATGGTGACGACGCCAGGCCAAGCACCGGGAGAGGGAGGGTTGGGGCAAGCAGGTGCTTGAGACCTTTCCCCAGACCCAGGGCTAACGCGCCCCTCACTGTCCGCAGACCTGAGCTGACCTTTCCTGCTCGACTTGATCAGCTAATCGTTACCTTCACATCCAAGTCCTCTTAATAAGTGTATCTTGCAGTGCACTTTTATTTTAGAGGAAAAAGAAATTTCTCCATCCACGACCTTTTGTTAACTCCCCACGGAGAACTTAGTATTGCTTCTCTTTTTCTCAAGAGAAGATGTCAAAGAAAAGAAAGATCAGAATTTGTTCCAATTTACCCAGAATTGCATTATAACCATCTTTGGAAGATGAATATTTTGAAGTTTCAGAGGACAAATGCAAAAATACGATGATAAAAATGGTAAAGTTCTCAGTGCCGATTGAAATGTTACGTTCTTGGAGGCTTAGGTGTCATCTGCATTCGGACGACATCATTGTAGGAGTGAAACTGTCCTGTGAAAACTATTGATCATGAGAAATTTAAAATTTTTATAAAAGCTCTAACACTTTGTTCCCATTTGCCAAATGACCCTGATTTAAAACAACCATTTCTCACTTTCAGAAACAGCATCATCATCATCGTCACGTTCAGCACCACCTGCTCATCACTATAGAAGTGAAGAATGAGCAATATGGGCATCTTGAATTTCCCTTTCATAGTTCCATGTTGTGTTAACTCCGAAGGAGATAGTAAGCATATATAATTCAAACATCTCGTGATTAAAAACGTGAAGAATGTTTAGATGATTTTTTTCCTGAGTACAGCTAACACATAAAATGGAAGAATTATTTATTTAATGACTACGTATGTTTCAATGTGTTGCTATGATTTTTGGTTATTTAAATTTATTGAAATAGAACTAATCTTATAATAGTGATCTATCTACCTACCTACCTATGTATCTACTCAGCTAGCTAGATAGAAATTCATACACTCAATTCTGCGTGTATGTCTGAGTATTTCTTTCAAACAGATTACTAACCCTGGAATTAATGTGGAAATACATAAGAAAGTTGTTAAGCTGGGGGTGGGTCCAGTATATACCCACTAGTTACTGCCAGATTTTGCTGAAGTTTTATCTAATATTAGAGACAATAAACAGAGATCGTACTTTAATAAGTGGTTAAATCTAAGGAAATATAAAATTAAAAAATGAGTCCTATCTCTTTTTGCCAAATCTTTCCAGACTCCATATAACAAACACCTTCTTCAAAACCAGCATTCAGGGTGTGCCATAATAAATTGGTGCACAGTTAAACACCAGCTGTCAAGGGTCGAAACTTTTTCATTTTTTAAGGTACTGGGAGATGTGACTGTCTCTGCTAGCTTGGTTTTCTTTCCAGTTGTAACGTAGCCTGTGAGATACAAAAACAGCTAAGCCACCAGCAGTCAGGGACAGGGAGAAGCATGGGAAGTTGTGGGCTGGGTGTACATGTGCAAGGGAATCAGAACGAGTAGAATGAACTTCCTTGCTACTGTGGCTTTGTCATTTACTCTATGTTACAAATCTGCAACTCTTTATTTGCAATATTATTAGTCATTAATGCTTTATTCTTTTGCAATAATCCTTTTGGAATCAAGGATTTTTAAAAGCATATATTCAATTTAAAAATTAAGTACTGACTTTCCACTTTTCAAAAAATTTTATGATACATGTAATTTGCACAAAATAGTTAAGATTATTTACCATCTCCTATGGAGGTAATAGTGATATTAACATCATACAAAAATGAAGACACAAATCTACTAAAAAAGTCTTAACCAGCTTTCAAAAAAGTTAATTGTATAGAAAGAAATTTGTTCCCAAAGATAACAACTTATCCTATGCAGCTACATAAGAGATCTTTATACATCATTCTCTGAAGCATAACTTTTCATTTACATCAAATGATTTTCTTCTAAATTAATTTTAAGCATTTTTAGTTCCTTTTTTGCATACATGAAAGTGAAGCAAAAGTTGTTGGCTCATTAGCAAAAAAAAATTTGCAAAGTCAAATAATGTCAATTTTATATCAGTGTCATTAGTGGTTTAAATATAAAAACAGTTGTTATCTTCAATAATGGATCAATATTTTTATTCACTCCTTTGATTCAAAACTTTCTTAGGTTTATACTATTGAAAGTGAAATTTGTGAAGTTATTGTGAATGCTATAAATTTTGACATTTTAATACTGATTATAAAATTATTTGCTTGGTGGTGACAATAAAAATGCAAATTTTGATGGAACAGCATTTGGGTAAAAATAATATTATTACTAAATTATGAAACCTTTGAAGTATTAATGCATCTAAAATTATTATGTATGTATAATTCATAATTGCATCCAGATAAGTGTGATATTCTATTAATGGAAATAGAAGCTGTGATTGTAAAAATTTAGTAATATTTTATATCACATAGAATAAGTAAACTATAATTTTTTGTGAAGAAATTAATGTTGGATATAAAATAATATTTCAGCATATCAGTATAGAACTTCTGACCTCACAGACGTAGTGATTAATCATTAAAGGGCTCTTTTGTGCATCAACCAATGTGTCCTATGATGAAATCAAACATTTTAAGAATAATTCCTATGAATTTTATTGTATTTTATACAATATTGTTCAGAGATATTTAATCAAACCTTTGCCAAAAACGCCATGTTTTAAAGTCTTTGGGAATTGCATTATTGCCTGGCTCCTAACTCACCCTTTTCCAAAAAAATAAATCAGTCACTTGCAAAGAGGAAGACATGGAAATATACCCCCACTAAGCAAGGCAGAAACCAAATGAATTAAATGTTGAGACCAGATTTAATTGTGAAATTAAATCATTGCATTTAGAATATCTCATCTTTTAATAGATGAGATCCATCCTTTGGATGGATCTTCTATTATAATTAGATTCATTTATATTTTGGATGCAGAATGGACGAAATTGAGAATGCCTGTAATTTTACATCATGTAAATTTGGCAAAATTTACAAAAGAGTCATAGAGAACTTTAATTTCAGAGCTTTTATTATATTTTGTTATATTTATGCTTTTTATTTTCTCCCTGAATAGAGGGGGAAAGATAGGAGCCAAGAAGATCTTCCACGTAGCAGGATTTTCTCCAAGCCCATCAGTTATCTCAGTGTTACAGAGAGACTCTTTTCTAAAAAAAATATGATTGTAGAAAAGAACCAATTGTAAATGTCAATAATTTCAAATTTTTTAATCATAAAATACAACCTTGAAGAATGATTAATAGCTATTGTATAAAAATTCAAAGCAATAAAAAATTTTAAAAACATTTTCAGAATAATATGAAGACTGGTACACAGACAGATAGGACTTAGAAATTAATTATAGTCACAACATGTCCCAAGAATTATACTGCTCATGTTTATTCATGCTTATTTAATGTAGAAATAATAATATGAAAATTTTTAACAATTTTCTTTAGTGTATACAGATATTTGTAGTTAATATGTTTCAAAATAATTTTAGTTTTAAAACAGTTTTTGAGTTCAACTATATTACAGGTTTATCCATAAAATTAAAGGAAATTGTCAATCAATAAATACACATATTAATTATGTGATTTTGGTTATTTTTATCATTTCCTTTTATCCTGAAAAGTGTTCCTGTTTGGATGATAAATTTTATGGTCATATACCTTTATACCAGACCCTGCTGCAAAAATGTACTTAAAAGAAAACACCTGGATTTTTGCTTTCAATTAGTATCTAAATAGAAATGAGACACTACTGCATCCACGCTAACCATGAGAATAGTTTGGACAAGCTATAAAACCATAGTTTTCAACACTCACCAGAGAGCTAAAGATGCATAGAAATGAACTATGAACTTGAGTTATGAGTCCTTTCTCAGCAAGAAGATAGCCACAGGTCCTTTCCCATCTTGTGGGGCAGCAGGGGAAGGAAAACCCACCATATTTAGGGATTAAGGAGAAACTAGTGAAATTTTAAAGGACTTTTATTTGCCTTGTAGGTGGACATGAAGGTTCAGAATCCTGAACCACCCTGAGTTACAGTGCGGCAGAGAGATCTCAGCACAGGTGGGAGCCAGAAGCAGGCATGGCAAAGTGGACTCCCAGCAACCCCAAAACCCCACATCAGACCTGTAAAGCAGACAGTGATCTCGTGTGCTACAGAAAGATGCAACTGTACCTTAAAAACCAAAGAAACACAGACAGCTTGGCAGTGCTTGTGTCTCAAGGCCAGCAGAAGGTAAATTTCTGACTCCTCCAAATCTTCTGAAGCCAGCGTTGATCACAATCCAGCTAAAGCTGCAACAGAGAAACCCGCCCAGTTCAACTGTAGATTAAACGGACAAAGGGCCCCACGCTACCAGCCTGACAGGAAAAGGGCATGCCAGTTTCTGGGTAAATGCTATTTATTTTAGTCTCTTCTTTTGTTTCATATACAATGTCTGGGACACGCTAAGAAATTAAAAAACACAGGAAAAGGCAAGAAAATGTCACCCATGGGCAGGAGAGAAAACAGTCAATAGAAGACTAAGTCCAGGTACAGTATTATAAGTTATGGGCTTCACAATTACTACATATAGTAAAAAAGTTGAACATGTGTGAAAAGATAGGGAAGTTTGCTAGGGAGATCAAAACTACTATCTCCCTGGTAAACTTAAAAAAAAAAAAAAAGGACACTTGAAGCTTAAAGGCAAGGCAATATAAATCATGCAAGGAAGAAAATAATAATGAAAATGGCAAGACTAGGACAATGACAAGGTTGCAAGACTGAGCGCTTGAGGTTTGTGAGAAAATATCCCTTTAATGTGGCTATACCTGAAGATCCAGAAGAAGAGGAGGGTGGATAGTGCACAAGAAACATTTGAAAAGATAATGGCTGTAATTTTCGAATATTGATTAAAGAAATCAACCCACTGACCAGAAAGTCAGTAAAACCCAATCAAGAAAAAATACAAATGCACAAAACCCGACGTCTTGGCATATCAAATTCAAGTTGTTGGAAATCAAAGAAAAATTAAAAATCTGAAAAATAAAATAAGCAAAAATACAAAAAAACCCCCTGGTTTTCAGGGAAAAAAGGGAGCAAGAAGATAGTTTGATGAATTGAAGGGCTGAAAGTCTAAAAAACTCAGAAAACTCTTAAGTCAGAATTCTGCATCCATCAAAACGTCCTGCAAAAGATGACTTTTCAGGTGCAAGAAAATCGAAAGCATTCACGGCCTACGCACCTGCCCCACGGGAAAGACGGACGCAAGCTCTTTAGGTCAAAAGGAAACCACAGCCGATCTGTGAGAAGGAACAAACAGAACAAGAATGGAAAATGTCTTACTTTTCCTTTTATTTTCTTGATGTCTTTAAAAGTCACATGACTCTTTGAAACAAAATTGTAATGCTGTATCATAGGATTATTATATATCAACAAAAAAAAACAAAGGACACTGCAAAGTTTTATATCTTATGTGAAGCAGTACAATAATAAATCTAGACAGACAGAAGTAGGGCATGCATATTGTAATCTATAGAGAAATAAGTAGAAGAGTAAAGACATATAGCTAAAAATTCAAAATAAGAATTAAAACAGTCTACTAGAAAATATTCGATTATATTGCTGCCAAAAAAGGCAAGAAAAATAAAACAAAGAAACACAAAGATAGATGGCACTAATAGAAAACAAATATCATTATAATAAACCTAAATCAAACTACTACATTAAATGTATATGGACTAAAAGAACTGTGCCCCAGGTGAACTCAACTTATTCTGAATTTACTCTTGAGATGAAAATGTGTAGCTGACTCTGTCAGAAGCTGACTGTATAACTGGGAGTTTTCCAGATTAACTTCTGTATTGACAACAATGCTTGTTAAAATAGCAGGAATAAAATGTGCTCATTTGAACTTCATATATGTGTTATTAAAACTCAATAGTTACTGCAGCAATTGTTTAGAATTTACACCTATAAGTGGTTTTATTCAAGAAGGAAATTGCATAGAATTGCAAGCACATAGAGATAATAAAAGCAGACAGACTAAAAGACAGTTTTGTTATTGTATTAGTTCCGAATTCTCTACAAATAATGCACCACCTTATTGCCTGCAACCATGATGGACTGCTCCCCTGGCTCTGCCTTGGGTGAGCCGTGGCACCTTCCTCTTTAGGGCACTCTGTCTGTCACTGTCTTACACCTGCAAGCTAAACAGAGTAACAACCTGCAGGTCTCACTTTAGAAGTCCTTTTATGTGGGAAGGTTTTTTTTTTTTTTAATCCCAAGGTTTGGGTTGGTGCCATTTCTAAAATCCATCATAACCTCCTATCATGTGGATTTTTACTTGTCTATATATTTTCCTACCATTTAGTGGGATTTAATGAAATTCACTAGAGATTAATATCTGTGAGGACAGGAAATCTGTCTCCATCTATTGTCTATCTCTATTTATCTTTACAAATCTTTTATCTACTTTAAAATTTAGCTCTAACGTATAATATAGTATGTAGCATGTGAGAAGAACTTAATACATGTTGGATGAATAATTGTAAATCCACAGAGTAGAAAATATTCCCAAATACATAACTGGAACAATTAATTAATATTTGGAGGAAAATCAGAAAGAACTCTTACAAAATTCAAAATAAATAAAAGATAAATGAGAGTTAAATGCTAAAAGAAAGCAAAAAAGAATTAGAATAAAATTGGTGTGAACAGTTATGTAACATTACATGAGGGTGGGTTTTTTTGTCCTTTTCACTTTAGATATTCACATGTAGGTAGAGTTTAACACATTAAAATTTTCCTGTCTTTCACATTTAGCTCTATTACCCATCTCAGATCATTTTTGTATGTGTGAGGAAGGGATCAGGATTGATTATTTTCCTATATGAATGTCTGGTTGCTCAAGCTACAATTATTGAATAAAAAAACAATCCTTTGACCACTGAGTTACGGTGGAGACTTTGCTGTAAATCGGTCCCCGCCCCCGCTCACCTGGGTGTTCTAGAGTCTGTTCTAATTCCCTTGGTCTATTTTTTCTCCTAGGCCAATGCCATATTGCCTTAACTACCACAAATTTTATTAATTTATGCAACCTGACAGTCATTTCTCATGTTTGGTTTTCCTTTGTCAGTATTGCCTAAGTAATTCTCGTTGCCTTGTTTGCCTACAAATTTAGAATAAGTTTGTCAATTTTCACAAAAAAGAACTGGGATATTGATTGGAATTGCATTTAATGCACAATTTGTAAGAAAAAATTGATATCTTAAAAATATTACATATTGAAATCCATGAACATGGAATATCCTCTATTTTTAAAGTCTTTTTGATTTCTCTCAATAATGTTTTGGAGTTTTCAGTGTAGATGTTTTTCAAAACTTTTGTTAGATTTACTCTGAGAATTTTGTTTTTAAAAATTACATTATATATAATGTTGTCTTTAATTTTATTTTTCTGCTTAATTGTTGGTAGTATAGAGACATTAAATTGAATTTTAAATACTGACCTGATATTCAGAAAACTTTTATTTTACTTGTTCATCATTTCTAAGTGTTTTTTGTAGGGTTCTTTGGATTTTCAAAGTGCACAATTATGATATTTAAGAATAAATATGGTTTTATTTCTTCTTTTCCAATTTTAACATCTTTTTTTTTCTTTCTCTTTCCTTGTTAAACTGCTAGGATATCCACTAAAATGTTAAAAGGGCAATGGTGAATATTACAATCTTTTTTCCTGACCTCAGGGTGAAGGCATCCAATATTTCACCATTAACTGTGATTATAGCTACAGCTTTTTTTGTAGATGTTATTTATCAGTTTAGAGAAGTACTTTTCTATTTCTAGTTTCTGAGAGTTTATCATGAACAAGTGTTGAATTTTATTAATTGATTTTTGGCATCTAATGAGATGACCATATGGGTTTCCTTCTTTATCCTTTCAATGTAACAATTTACAGTAGCTCATTTTAAGAGTAAATGGAGGAAAGACAAAGTCAGAGGACTCACTCTGGCCACATTCAAGACTTACCAGAAGGATATAGGAATCAAGATAGTGTAACTATTGGTACCATAGATAAAAGATTAAAAGAGTAAAATAGACTATTGTGACAAATTAATAGTCGATTGCTTTTCAGTCAATGTGCCAAGATAATTCAAGGGAAAGGAAAGTGTTTGGCAGACTAGTGAATAGATGTAAAAAATAAGCTCAAACCATCACATCACTTCATATACAAAAGTTAATTTGTCATGGGCCTAAATATAAAAGGTAGAACCTTAAATGTTCACAAACTTGAGATGGGTAAATATTTCTGAGAAGAAAACAAGCACTAAGTATAAAAAGAAGAAAAAAAGGAAAAAATAAATTTAATCAAAAGGCACCATTAAGACAATAAGCAAGCCACAGATTGGAAAAAAATATTGACAAAACAAGTATTTTATTCAATATCCTTCTACTGAGGATATATACAAACTGTCAAATTAAATAGGGAGACCTAAGTTTTAAAAATGGGCCACAAAAGACATATCACAAAAGGAGGTGGAAGATTGTCCGCTGAGGTCACGGAATGTGCTCAATATTAACCGTCGACAGGAAATCTCAACTGAGATACCATTTCACACCCACTAGAAGGGCAAGAAACAACAAAAAACAAAAAAAAAATCTGACATATCTAATTTTGGTGAGGATGTGTGTCATGGGCTCAGTCATGTCCCCACAAAATTCGTGTGCTGAAGCCCTAGTCCCCAGGACCTCTCGGAATATGACTTATTTGGAGAGAGGTCCTTCCAAGAGTTAACTGAGGTAAGCTGACGTCCTCAGAGTGGCCCTAATCCAGTATGACTGCTGTCCGTGGAAGAGAGAGAATAGGCTGTGTAGACAGGGCAAGAAGGCGGCTGTCTGCAAGCCAAACAGTGTCCTCAGGAGAAACTCACCATGCTGACACCTTGATCGTGGACTGCCAGCCTCCGGGACTGTGATAAAACACACTTTGCTGCTGAAGGCACCCAGTCTATGGACTGTGTTATGGCAGCTGGAGTGGACTAATGCCATGCAGAACTACCAGAACTTGTGCATCTTATGGAAGGTAAAATGGTACAGCCACCTGGTGACCTGCTTGGCAGCTGTTTTTAGAATCAAACATAGACCCCATGTCCCAGCCATTCTACTCTAAGGAAATGCACGTATCCAGGGGAAATGAACACACATGTCCCGATAACAATACGGGAAACAATGAATCAAGGCAGGTTCCTGGTGCATGGGAGGACATAGGGGAGGTGTGTGTCCGGCACTAGAACAGGAGACTGAGGAAAGCCAGATTGGAAAGCGCAGAAAAGGGAAGAATTAACAACCCCTGCGTTAGATGGAATTGCTCTGAACAGAGGACACATTTGGAAACAAACTTACGCATGAGCTGATATTTTCTGACTGATAGGATGAAGAAGCTTTTGAACCCTCCAAATCCCCTCTATAATTGCATTTGTATTTGTCAGAAATACAAACATTGCTAGAAATGCTTGGACTATTGAAAATTGTGATAAACCACTGTGTGTTTTATGGGTAGTCACATCGGTGGACGCTTAGGAGTGGGCGGGAATCTTGCTTCGCTGGCTGTTGAAGCCCACTGCCTTGTACTCAGTAAGGGCTGCTCAGTCTGTGCGCCAGGCTGCCCCTACCACCGCTGCTGAGAGGTGACAGAAACACAAGGAGAACAAATCCTTAGGGACAGCTCCAAACCAAGAAACCAGGCTCTGCTCTGAGACACGGGCAAGGCACTTGACCCCTCCTGGGCTCTGGAATCTTTGGCACAGTGGTGTCACCTCAGGGTACTCCAGGGTCCCTCCCAGGGGAGCCTGAGATTCCTGTAGGGGGTATTTGATTCCTCATCTTAAGGAGAAAGAAACTATTTCAAGCAAAAGTGTATAAAGTAGTTTGAGTTGATATGGTTACACCACCTTAGAGATAATCAGTGTAGAGATTTATGTAAAGCTGCACCTCAAATTTGCAGCAGAAAGTCCAAAACACCTTTAAAAATTGCACCTGACATTTCTAAGTAGCACGTGCCTGAAGTGGAGATCGCAGAGGCCACATAACTGTTACCTATTTGCTTCTAAATCTCCAGTCTCTGATCTTTGGAGAAGTACATGAAAAGTGTGACGCAGTCTTCCTCCCAGCCCCCCACCGCGCCCCTTCTCTCAACCTCAGAGGCGGCCTGTGCTGCTTGCACAGTCCCGAGTCCTGCAGCGCCGTGGAGGAAGCCCAGTCCCCCCAGACCAGAGCCTCTTTGGCGTGAGGTCCGGGGAGCCCTTCCCCACTGCTCTGCCACCATCGATCCCAGACACCTCCCGGACACCGGGTGGCACGGTGCACATCGTCTCCAGCCCAGACTGTCCCCAGGGCCACGTCAGCCAGAGCACGTGCCGTCTGGGCTGTCTGGGCCGTCTGGGCACCTCAGGCCCCACGAGGCAGGGATCAATGTGCCAGCGGGGGCCTCGTTGATCTGTGCTGTTAGGGGGAAAACCGGCTGGAGCTGTGCGGGGAGGAGGGGGAGGAGGTGACCTCAGAGGCTGAGAACTAAGTGACACTGTGGTCTCTGATAGCCGTCGCGCCCTCCTGTCCTGTTCTCCCTCCCTCCCTCCCTCTCTGGCCCGAGCCCCAGCTCCTGAGGACCAAGGAGAACACTGGCCAGGCCTTGGGTCTCCCTGCCTCTGTGCACCTGAGCAGGGGTGCGGGTGGCTTTGTGGTGCCCACAGTGAAGCCCAAGCCGTTTCTCAGAGCTTTGCCTGCGATTCCCCGGTTTGCTGAAATGACAGTGTGCTCTGAGATCCAAACGGCGTCGCCTCCGTGTGAAGAGAGCAGGCGCCAGGGCGTGTGCGTGTGTTTAATCAGTTCCCGCACATCTGTCTTTACACAGCTGGACTCCTTCACAAAAGTCACCCTGACTGCCCTAACATATGTAGAGCCAAATTAAAACTACTTTATCGATCTTGCATTTTCAGCTTTCCCATCTTCTGGGTTATTTTCCATCCATGTGTTTCATTATTTCAGGGAAGCCGTTTCATCTCCCTGAGAAAATCAGCCAGGAGAAGCCGAGTGGGAACCGAAAGGGAATGTGTAATTTATAAACATTGCAGGTCCTTGTCCATATTCCAGATTCAGCAATTGACAATATTTTTATACTAAACCATTTCTGTTTGTCTTTTATTGAACAATGTATTTTCCCTGAATTTTTTCCTCTCAATAAATTTCTTTTTGAGTTAATGTGGGATTTTTGAATATAGTGTAAAAAAGAATATTCTTTTAAACATTACAGATCATTTTTTAAAGCAGCAACACACCTGTAAAATGATTTCGAAAACATTTTCTGTGCATGTGCTTTTGCAAAAATTTCCTTAAAATTTCCTAATTGTAGGCAGTGGTATCTGAGCAAACCATGGCAAGGTGGGGGAAAGCAAAGAATGTTGGAGGGATGTGATTCTTGAAAGTGTAAAATACAAGTGACACAGAAATTAAAAGAAACGCCCAGCTGGGATACGGGCACGCACTTGCCTTGTGGGTATTTGTATGATTCATTCCGCTGCATCTTAAGCAGTTCACCGTCCGTGATATGGAAGGTCCGGTTATCTTTCCTATGATTCTTTTGAATTTTTCATGCGCACGAGGTGTGTTTTATCCCCACTGCCCATTTCATCACATCAAGACACTACTTAGATCCCAATAAAATCATAAATAAATAAGATACAAAGATTTGTCAATAACTAGACATAGGAAAGTCATGACCAAAACCCTAAACACGTGAATTTTGTTCATTTGACATTTGAGTTTCCTTATCTTTCAGCACACATATTAAGATGTTCAAAAAATGTGAGAGCTACGTGGTATAATTCACCCCTTCCAGAGGCTACATATTGATATTTTTTTTTCAAATTGAAAGAACCAAGTCAGAAAGGAAAAGTAAGAAGCAATACTTTTTTTTTCATGGAAGTGTATTTTAATTTGATAGTAAATGACTTCCAAAATGTATTTTGTAAAGTTGCCCCCACTAGTGTCAGAAAAAGGTGACCTTACCCAAGTTCCTTTCATTTCCGGGTGATTTCCTCTTTGCAATTCATCCACAGGAGTCCAAATTCAGGGACGTGTGTTGGTGCATGCGGTGGTGGTCCATTTTCACTGCTGTGTCGTGTTCGACAGCTGCACTCGTGAACATGTCCCAGTGTTTTTATCTAGTCTCCCATGGGTCAACAATTAAGTTTTTTCTGGTTTGTTATAATTCAAGCAATACTATTATGGATGTTCCTGTGCGTGTTGATTGATGTACCCGTGCAAAGATTTCTCTACAATATAAGGCCAGAAAAGAAGTTTAGGATCATGAGAAATCGGCTTGAGGGTATTAAAATTATTTCCAAAGTGATTGCTCCAACTGACATTCTTCCTAGCAAACCTAAGTCTTCTCAAGGATCCATCCTCACCAACAAGTAGTATTGTCAGACTTTTTAACTTTTGCCAATCTGGTGGGTGCAAATGGTATCTCATTATTGTTTTAATTTGCATTTCTCAGATTACTAATGAACTTAAGCATCTGTTCCTGTGTTTGTTTGCCATATTTTTTCCTCTGCTGTAAACCTATTAGGTTGTTTGCCTTTTTATTACTGATTTGGAGAATTTTTTTTATATATTTCGATGATTAATCCTTTGTTAGTTAAGTATGTTGCAAATCTGTACCTCCAGTTTATAATTTGTCTTTTCAATGTTTCTCTTGTGTATTTTGAGAGAGAGGAATTCTTAATTTAATGTAGTTGAATTTCTTGTTTTGTTTTCTTGGTTTTTTTTTCTTTGAGGTTTGTTTTCTGTGTCTATTTTAATAAATTTTTCCTACTTAAACTTTGTATAGTTATCATAAAGGCTTAAAGTTTTGTGATCCATACTGATGTTCTCAATACACTAAAACTGATCAGTGTTTATGTATGAAGTGGTCTGGAATAAAATTTCGTTGTCCCCTATGGATAACCAATTATCCAGCACCAGTTATTAAATAGTCCATTTCTATCTTACTCCTTTGTGATTCTACCTTTCTTCTACGTCTGCTATTTCAAAAGTTAGAAGTAATTTTCCTACAGATACAGAGTCAGAATTTGTCAAAAATGTCCAAGTCTTTAATGTGGGAACCAGTGAGATGACACAGCCAGTTCCTAGGCCGACACAAGAGTCAACGCATAATTAGTGAGTTAAGTCTAAACACTAGTGTAAGGTGGTCAGGTTAGATGCAAAACTGGCTAACATCTTAGAGGGCAATAAAATCCTAACCTTTGGGGTTATCTTCTGTACTGGACAGAAATCGCTTACGTTACTTCTAGATAAAATCATTTGCATCATATTAATTCTCTGCAAGTACATGTCTCACTATATAGGGTGTCAAGAAATAGTAAGTCAAACAAAATTATACACCCCAAGAGATTCATATGAGACCGATTTGTTAGATGACTGTCTGGGCGGTTCTCAAACTTGAGCAGGCATGAGAGTCGCACAGAGGCCTCCTTATAACACAGGTTCCCGGGTGTCACGCCAGAGTTTCCCAACAGGTATGAGGCTCAGGAGTCTGCGTTTCTAACAAGTTTCCAGTTGAGTCTGCTGCTGCTGGTGAGGAAGCACATCTTGATCATTGCTGGGGAGCATGGCTTTGAGAAGACACACAGTTACCTTTTTGTCTCATGTCCAACATTTGGATAATATTTCTTAACACATACATCAAGTATCCTTATATGCATTAACCTGTTTCTGGCTATTTATATTCTGTTCCACTGTTCTTTTCATCTATCACTGGGCCTGCACTACAATACCTGGTTACTACAGTTTTATAGTGTCGATACATGTCAGATATGGAAAATCCTCTGTAATCTTTGTTTATAACGACTTATAAAAAAATCTTTAAAATACCTAGGACAACTTTGTTGGCTTGTTGTAAGGGTGACTTGGTTACCCATGATCCTTTCTTTCACATAGATTTTAGAGTTAGCTTGTTAACATCCATGAAACACCTTGTTGGTATTATGGCTGAATTAGCATTGCAAATTTAGATGAATTTGGGGGAAATTGATATCCTTTTTCTTCATCAATGTCCCTATTTATGAACAAGGCATATCTCCTCATTTATTTAGTTATTTGTTAATGCTTTTCAATAAAGCTTTGTTATTTTCTCCACAAAGTTTTGCCTATATTTTGTTAGATTTATTTCCATGTATTTTGTTTAGTTACTGTAAAGATTATCTTTTTATAAAAAATTGCATTGGAATATTTATTCCATCTCTATTTATTGTGAGAACTAGAATATTTAAATTTACTTCTAACTTTTAACTTTTTGGTTTCTTACTTTTTGTCTCTTTTTTGCAATTTTCAGTTGTTGCTTTCTTAATTCTTTTTTTTTTTTTTTTTGGTAATTTGGAAGTTATGTACTCTATTTTTTTTCTTTTAGGAGTAATTATAGAAAATTTACCATGCATATTTAACTTCTAAAGTCTAAAGTTATTTTACTCTTTTGAACAATATAAGGATTTTAGAATTTATTTGCTATTGTTTATTTAAATTTTATTTCTATCAAATTTCATAACCACCCAAATTAAACATTTATGATTTCATATCCCCAAAGAATATTTAGATGTGCCCATATAATCACCATATTTTTAAACTCATTTCTCTTTCTTATATTTGAGACATCTCTTCAGTCTTCCTGAAGAATATCTTTGGAAGGTTCCTTTGTGAGGTATTGTTAGTAGTGAACTCCCTTAAGTTTATATTTGGATGACAAATGTCTTTATTTTATCCTTTTCACATGATGACAGTTTTACTGGTTAGAAAATTCTAGGTTGATAGTTGTTTTTTCTTAGCATTTTGAAGAGATCTGATTTCTCTCTGACTGTTTTTGATATAGTGCTACATCACTGTTTGTGTGTCAAGGTATAGATTTCTTTGTATTTATCCCAGTAGAGATGTATTGGGCCTCCTAAATTTGAGGATTTTTGTTTTTCATTAATTTTGAAAAATAATTAGTCCTTATCACTTGATATACCTCTTAACTACTACCAGAACACTAATTAGAAATAATTAGTTACTCTATACCCTCTGCATCAATTAACATCTTATATTTCCTTGTCTTTCCATCTCTGAGCTATAGTCTGGGTGATTTCTTTGATTTTACATTCCAATTCACTAATTCTCTCTCCAGTAGGGTCTAATGTGCTGTTTAACCTATCTGATGAGTTTTCATTTTAAGTATTATATAATTTTTAATGTAAATCTTTACTACATTTTCAAATATATCTGTTATTTTAGGCATCCTCTTATTTTTTGTCATACCCTTTGACAATAACTTTCATATTTTAAAAAATTAATGGACTTTATTTTGTTGTTCAGTTTTAGGTCTACCAAAAAAAATTGAGTGGAAAGTACAGGGTTCCTACGTATCTTCTCTCCCTACACCATTTTCCACACTATTAACATCTTGTGATTGTGTGTTACATTTGTTTCAATTGATGAGACAATATTGATACATTATTATTATCTAATGTCCATAGTTAACATTAAGGTTCACTCTTGGTTGTGTACATTCTGTGACTTTGCACAACTGTATAATGACATGTACCCACCATCACAGTGTCCTACAGAATGGTTTCACTGTCCTAAAAATCCTCTGTGCTCCACCTGCTCATCCTCTCTCTCCCCTGAACCCTGGACAACCACTGATCTTTTCACTGTCTCCATAGTTTTGCCTTTTCCAGAATTTCATATAGTTAGAATCATATAGTATGTAACCCTTATTAGACTGAAGTACTTCACTTAGCAGTATGGATTTACTGTTCCTCCATTTCTTTTCATGGTTTAATGGCTCATTTATTTTTATCAATGAATAATATTCTACTGTCTGGGTGTACCACAGATTATTTATTCATTTACCTACTAAAGGAAATCTCGGTTGCTTCCAAGTTTTGGTAATTGCAAACAAAGCTGCTATAAACATCCGTGGTCATATCCATGAATGTGCAAGCATCCATGTCATAAGCTTTCAACACTTTTGGGAAAATACCAAGGAGAGTGATTGCTAGATTGTATGGCAAGAGTATTTTTAGTTTTGTAAAAAACCACCAAATTGTCTCCCAAAGTGGCTGTACCATTTTGCATTCCCACCAGCAGTGAATGACTATGCTGCATGTGCTTGCCAGCATTTGGTGTTGTCAGTGTTTTGGACTTTAGCCTTTGTAGTAGGTGTGTAGTGGTACCTCATTATTGTTTTAACTTGCATTTCCCTGATGACATATGATGTAGAGCATCTCCTCATATGCTCGTTTGCCATCTGTTTGTCTTCTTTGGTGAGGTCTGTTCAGATCTTTTGACCATTTTGTAACTGGGTTATTTGTTTTCTTACTGTTGAATTTTAAAAGTTCTTTATATATTTTGGATAGCATTTTTTTACTCATATAGGTGTTTTGCAAAGATTTTCTTCCAGGATGTGGCTTATCTTTCCTTTCTTTTAACAGTGTCTTTCATAGAACCTAAGTTTTAATTTTAATGAAGTTAACTTATCCATCTTTTCTTTCATGGACCATGCTTTTTTGCTGTTGTGTCTAAAACATCATCACCAAACCCAAGGTCATCTAGGTTTTTTTTCACATGTTATCTTCTAGTTTTATAGTTTTATGTTTTGCATTAGGTGTTTGATCCATTTTGAGTTAGTTTTTGTGAAGGGTTTAAGGTCTGTGTCTAGATTCTTTCTTGCATGTGGATGTCCAGATGTCCAAGCATCGATTGTTGAAAAGATATTTTCCCTCATTGCTTTGCCTTTGCTCCTTTGTCACAGGTGAGTTGACTGTGCGTACGTGGGTCTGTTTCTGAGCTTCCTATTCTTTCCCCTTCATCTATTTGTCTCTTCTTTCACCAGCACCACGCTGCCTTGATGGCGATGGGCTCATAGTGTCTTGACATCAGGCAGTGCCAGTCCTTCGCCTTGTACTTCACCTACTAATTTTTAAAAATATATTAATTATATATTATTTTTAAATGTTATATACAAGAATTTCAAAATCTGCAGAAATTGTCATCGGTTTCTATGGCTGTTGTTGCCACTGATTCTTGCTTGATTTTGTAATTTTTAAAAATAATGAGCTCATATTCCTTGGAAGTTTTCTGTGGATGTTCTTTGAGGCCTAATATGATGATGTTTTCCTTTAGACAACATCTATTGTGTTCTATTCTGCAAGTCGCAATACAGAACCATTTATAAGAAAAAATTTGAGCTTAGGGTATTTGAGACAATGCCTGCAGGAAGGACAGCTTGAAGTGGTGAATTTTCAAGAGATATGTCTTGGTTCTCTTCACATGAAGCTAAGATAGATGGTTTTCTTTATTATCATAGTGTATAGAATATTGTAGTCAGGTGTAGTGTTGCTAGATACAATACAGGATGCCCATTTAAAATTTGAATTCCAGGTAAACAATAAACAAATTTTAATATATATGTTGCATGACATATTTGTACTAAAAAAAATTATTCACTGTGTACTTGAAATTCACATTCAACTGAATATCCTAAATTTATCACCAAATCTGGCAATTATAGATAAGGTACTTTTAAAAATAGTTTATTCCTTCACTTGGGGTGTTCCAATTCCAAATTAGATGGGCCTTAGAGGCTGTCTCTGTCTCCACAGTAAGCCCCGGGACAGCTACCAACTTCAGGCCTTGGTTGTCTCTGTATTTCAACCTAGCAGTTTTTCCCCATAAAGATGTCACTTCGTTTTTCACTTGCTCAAGGTTGCACTGAGATCTCAAAAAATCTTCTATCCAACATGCACAAGTATTTTGTAGCAGGAAGGTTTTCATGATATCCAGAGACCAAAGCACTGGTTGGCTTGTTTGTGTGTTTGTCGTCCAGAGCTGTAGATCACTGCTTTGGGAGAGGCACTGGAGAGACTGCACCAACCACCAGAATGCCGTGGGGCCCCCCACATTACAGACTCTCGGCCCCACCAAAGGGGCGGGACCAGCACCAGGTGTCTCAACCTGGCCAGGAACCTTTCCAGTTAATCAGCTCCCCCGGGAGATGCCCTCAGAGGGTCCTGGGGGAATGTCTGATGCAACTGCACCACACAGCTCCTTTGTCCCATCTTCAAGGCAACATAGTTTATTTAGAGCTGGGGTCGGCAAAACCAAAGGCCGGAAAGTAAATATGTGAGGCTTTGTGGGCCAGGCTGTGATTCCTCAATGCTGCCCTTGGAACAGCAAGAGCACCACAGACAGTGTGTAAGCGAAGGAGCTCTGTTCCAATAAAATTTCTCCTATAAAAGAGGCGGCAGCCCAGATGTGGTCTGTGGACCACTGGGGAAAGAGCATCTAGCTGGGAGTCCCATGGATTTGGGTTTGAATCTAGCCAACACCTCTAAATATTCAAACTTGACCACCTGAAACTCCATTTCCTTTCCTTTCTTTTTAAAATAACAAACACAGTTTTACTTATGCAACAGAACTAGTAAACAGTATGTTGGTGTCTGCCTGGTCTGGAAGTGCAATATAGTGCCCAGGGTTGCACACCTGCACCTGTCCTGGCAGAGGCACAAACAAAATCAAGGATATTTGTTACAGAAAATAGAGATTGTCAGAATGGGATAAAAAATAAATAATGTCATATTAAGAACTACATTTAAAACAAGTGATAAGAAAAAGTTTTTAAAAAGACCAGGTAACATAGTACCAAATAAATGCAAACACAAACAATTAGAAGGTGTCAGTATTAATGTTGATGTGCGGACCTTCCTGCCCTGCACGTTCCAGAGTTAGCTTCATGCAGTAGCAGCTCAGGAAAAGACTGGGTGTGCTCTCTGGAGCTGCAAGCGTTTAGTTCAGTATCACCAGGACCTACACAAAGTCAAACAGGTCTGGAATTCTTATGTCGTGTCCTATCATGTGATCCTATTTTAGCTTTTTAATACGTATATCCAAATTCTTCTCCTAACACCCTCCTCCCTTGTCCTCTGCCTAAACTCCTCTTCCTATCCCCTAATTAGAGCCAACTAGAGCGTGCTTTTCGCCATTGGAGCGGGGGGGCTGTAATTGCTGCGCATCCTATTTGCACACAGAACTTCTTACTTTATCATGACCACACGGATGGGCCGCTGGACGCCAAATCATATGCATGTGTGGCAAGCCCAGTCCAACCTCATTTCTATAAGTATCATCAAATTAGAAAGATGCTCTTGGCCAGCTCCTTCCTACAGTGCAGAGTGCAGTGTTCTCAGTAACTCTTCTCTTCCTCCGCGGGGTCCTGATCCCTGCCTTTGCCCCTGACTTTACTTCTATTTCATTTTATTAATATCTCTAGCAAATGAACTTTGAAGTAGCTCAGTCCTCCAACACTGTACACTTCTCATCAATACCGACTACACAACGCAGACAGCACTGGAATTTCTTAATAAAAAAGATGAGAAGGGAGAATAGTGTATGGTGTTACTATAAAAGTACAACTCTTGAAGAAGATACAACCTGAACCCACATGCACAACATTACAGCAGCTAAAAATTTAAAGGAAAATATAATAAAGTGAACTTCAGAAAGACTAAGATGTAATTCATAAGGGATACTAAGAATTTCCTTCAGAATACAGCAGATTTAGCAGAGAATAATTAAGAGTATAGAGAACTTGAAAAATGTAGTCAAAAATTTAATTTCACATATGTATTTGTATCATAAAATATATATGTTTGATGCTATTGTAAATGAAAGTTTTTCTTGATTTTCTTTTGGATTGTACATTGTTTGTTAGGATATAGAAATGCAAATGAATTTTGTGTGTTGATTTTATATCTTGCAACTTTACTGAATTTGTTTATTAGTTCTAACAATTTGTGTGTGTGTGTATAATCTTTAGGGTTTTCCACATAAATGATCACATTGTCCACAAACAGATAAGTTTACTTAGAACCAAAGAATTTTTTATCGTTAGATAATTTACAGGTCATGTGAACTAATAATAATTAAGATTATTAAAAAAGAAGATGTAAGAATCTAATTGACATAAAGAAATCCTGTCCTGACATTTGAATAATAAAGTGTATTAAAACTAAAATTACAAACTATCTTTGAAGCAATGAACACAAGAGCATTTTATAGCAAAACATGGATCACCACAAAAACTCCAAAGTTTTTCTATTAACAAAAAAGAAACAAAACTAAACAAATTGTATATTCATTTTATAAAAGTAGAAAAGAAAAAAAATAAATAAACTAGGAAGTAAAATTAATAAAGATTAAAAAGTAAAGAATAAAAGTAATAAAAATATACAAAAAAATGGATAAAATACAATTCTATAAAAGGTGTTCCTTTGATAAAACCAATGACATAATTAAAATGTGTAGGAACCCAATCAAGGAACAAATTGGCAATCCTAAGAGTACAGAGACATAATCAAAAATACAAAAGATTTAAAATAATTAGAAACAAATATTAGGTGTAACTATAAGAAAATAACTGAAACAAACAAAGAAAAGGCAGATGATTTTCTATTAAAATGCACTTTATAAAAATGACTCAAGAAGAATTAGAAAATTTTGAATAGACCAAAAAAAGATTGACAATGTGTTTGCAGATTGGCCTTTCAAAAAGGCAAATGTGTCAGATTGTTCCACATTTCTAACATTTAAATAACAGGTAAGTCCAATGTTATATAAAGTAGAAAAAGGAAATTTAAAAAGATTAAATGTTTCCCAGATTATTTTATGAAGCCAGAATAAATTATTACCAAAATCTGATAAATATAGAAAAGTGAAAATTAGAGACAAATCTTAAATAATAATATAATTGTAGAAATTTAAGTGAAATATTAGTAAATAAAGTCAAAAAGTGTAACCAAAGGATAATTCATTATGACCAAGTGAGATTTATTCCAGACATGCAGGAATAGTTAAAAATAATATAACAAAATAACCTATCAGATCAATAAATTTAAAAAACTCCACAAGGATTTGCAAAAATGATGCAAACATTTGATAAAATCAGTCCTGATTGGGGGGAAAAACTTTGGGAAAAATAAAAATAGAAGGAAACTACTTAAATATATGAAGCATATTTAACAAAAGCCTATAGAAAAAAGTTTAAATATTGATTTGCTGAAGTCATTTACATCAAAATCAATAGTAGGAGGGGTAAGCCCCCATTTGGGGGTTCTGGTTAGTTCAATATAATAAACAAAAATAATCAGCTGAAAGTACAAGTGACCAAAAGTATTTGGCAAATAATTTAACTCATGACAACTATGCAGATGTTAGTACATAAGCAATCACTGAGAAAAAATTTAAAAATTACACATATAAGTGTCATAAAAAACAAAAAATGTTTAGGAATAAAGTTAACAATATAGGTGTCAAACGTGTAAAAAGAGACTATAAGTCTTAATGAAGACCCTGGAAGATACACGTAGATGTTTAAACAAAAGAAAAGCACTGAATCTCATGAAAAGACTCAGCATGCTCTGATCTGGAGAGAATTAATTTCATAAAAAATTATAACTCCCCATTTGTCCAAGTGCAAAATTAGTAAATAAATTCAAAGCAATTATAGTTAGACTTTCAAGTTTTAATTTAACTGGAAAAAATTATGGTAGCATTCATGTGGTACAATATATATGTCTGAGACTATCAAGTATGCTTATGACCAAAAAAAAAAATACCAGGTGGATCTCTCCTGATCAGATATTAAATTATTTTAAACCACATTAATGAAGATTTGAACCAGAGAAATAGGTCAATGTAAGAGAATAGAAAGACATGAAATTAAAATCAATATTTGAGGGAATTAAACATGTGATAAAGGTAGTACCATTTGAATTCTGAAGGAAAGGTGATCTATTTAAAATCAGTCATAACATAAGTAACATCAATAAGGAAGAACATTAATTTGAACATTTACATCACACCATATATTTTTTAAATGCTGACAATTTACAAATCTAAATGTTTACTGCAGTATACAGCACTGCTTAGTATGTCAAAGGATAAACTTAGCTCAGTCACGGCCGGGTGCGGTGGCCCACGCCTGTAATCCCAGCACTCTGGGAGGCCGAGGCAGGAGGATCACTTGAATTCACGAGTTTGAGACCAGCCTGAGCAACAGCGAGACCCGGTCTCTACTGAAAAATAGGAAAGTCAGCCAGGAGTCATGACGCGCGCCTGTAGTCCCAGCTACTCGGGAGGCTGAGGCAGGAGGATGGCTTGAGCCCAGGAGTTTGAGGCTGCAGTGAGCTGTGATGATGCCACTGCACTCCAGCTTGGGCAACAGAGCGAGACTCTGTCTCAAATAAATAAACAATTAAAAAAAATAAACTTAGGCCAGTCATCCTATGGAATATTATGTACACTTTAAAAGGAATAATGTAGTGTTCTACTAGTTGCTTTGGAAAGATTTGGGTAGGTTGAAAAATACGCAGACAGACGTATAATATGGATCTGATATTTTACAAAAGAATCAGAGACCGTGGTTTGTGTTTGTCTGTGTACACTTGTGTTTGAATATGTACAAAAGCAAGTTGTTAGGTGTGCACAACAATTTAAGCTGCGAAGGAGAAGGGATTGGCTGGGAACCCAGTAGGAGGAAGGGGGACGGTTATCTTTTAGATCAATTCACAGCAAAAAAATGTTTTTTAAAAAAGGCTTTGTTTCATCTTCATGATTACCTCTTTGAATCTCTTCCTTAATTTTCCTTATGACTGAAGAGCTTGTTAAAATTTCGTGCAGAGCAGGTCTCCTGGTGGGGGGCATCTCAGTTATTGTTTGTTTGAGAAAGTCACAATTTCTCCGTCGCCTTTGAAAGACAATTTAGCTGAATATAGAATTCTGAGCTGATGAAATATTTTTTCTTTCGGCATTTTAAATATTTCACCGCACTCCCTCCCGGCTTCCGTGATTTCTGACAAGAAGCCGATTACAGTTCTTGTCTCGGTTCTATGGTTAAGGCTGCTTCTCCGTCTGTCTTTTTCCAAGACTTGTTCTTTGCTTTTCTGTTTTTGTTTTTGTGGTTGGAATACGATGTGCCCAGATGTAAACCTCTGGGCACTGATCCCGCGTGATGCTCACTTAGCTCTACGCGTCTGTGGCTTTGCCGTCTTTGTCACCAATTTCGGGAAGTTCTCAGACATTAGTACTTCAAATAGTTCTTCTGGTTTGTGCTGTGTTTCTTTTCTTTCTGAGATTCCAATTGTGCTTATGTTACATCTTTTGAAATTGTCCCGTGGTTCTCGCATGGTCGGTTCTGTTGTTTTACGTTTTCCCTCTTTTCATTTCGCTTTGGGAAGTTCCTGTTGGCAAATCTGTGGATTCACCAACTCTCTCCTCCGCTGTGCCCAGTCGACTGAGGAGTTCACTCAGAGGCCATCGTCATCTCTGTTAGAGTGATTTTGATTTCTAGCGTTTCCTTATATTTTCCCTTAGGGTTTCCATCTCTCTGCTTAAATTACCTATCTGCTGTTGCATGTTGTGCACTCTTTCTTTTAGCATCTTAATATATTAATCACAGTTATTTTAAGTTCTCTGATAACTTCCAAATCTCTGTCATATCTGAGTTTGGTTTTTATGCTTGCTTTGCCTTTTTAGACTGTGATTTTTCTTGCCTTTTATTGTGCCTTGAAACTTTTTGTTGAAAGCTGGACGTGATGTATCAGGTATAGAAACTGAGCTGAATAGGCTTTTAGTGTCATATGTGAATCTGGTCTGTGTTTAATGTTTGCTGTAGCTGCAAGAGCCAGAGGCTACTAGTTCCTCCAGTGCCTTTGACTTTGGGCTTCCCTAAATGCTTCTCCTCAGAGAGAGGCTGATCTCACTGCTGTTTCAGGGCCAGTCCACAGTTATTGCACCGGAGCCCTGCAGAGGACAGACAAGGCATGGGGTGGGGGGGAGATGCCGGGGTTTTGTCATCTCTGCACCTGATCCCCCCACACACTGAGGGGTGACAGGAGGGCTACAGGGGCTGCAGCTGGAGAACTGCCCTTCTCTGGTGGGACGAATCTCCGGCAGCCTGGGCAGGTTCCACAAGGACCACCCTTCCCCTCCCCTTGCCAGAGGCACAAGGGCATCTTCCTCAGGTGTGGCTTCTGGAGGTAAAGCCCACGGAAGTGTGGGCCGTCCTGAGACCATGCTGCCCAGCACCCCTCACTGGCTTGCTATCTGCACCCAGCCTCCAGCAATAGGGCCGCGTTTCTGCTTAAATCCCCTGCTCCGGTAGGCAGGGCTCAGCTGGGACTGCTGGACTGGCCTCTCAAGGCTTCAGGGGCAGTTTTCCCTGTGCCCCCAATTCTCTGATGTGTTTATAAAAATTGTTGATTTTCTGGGGTTTTATTGAGCATTTTCTTGCTACGGGACCGCAGTGACGGCTTTCCTGATATTAAATATCAGAGCTGACACTGGAAGTTCCATATATTCTGGCATAAAGAGTAAGAAGAGGAAGTATTCATGATGAAAACTGAAAAAAAATTATGCAGGAGATAGAGAAAATGTAACAGGTCAAGGTCTGAGAAACGGCCAGAAAGACACAATCTATGCAATGGGTGAAGGGATTAATTCTGGCAAAGAAGAGGAGTACCTCCTCATCAGGAAAGAATGACAAAGGAAGATAAATCTAATAAGAGAAGATTTGAGACATTTCAGTTGGGATGGATGTGATATTTTCAAGAAAGTAGAAAATTAAGTAGTTTGGATTAAAGGGGACTTAGTGACTGGGGCAGAGTAGAAATTATTTTTCATAGAAGAATATATCAAAGAATCCATTAAAATTACTAATCTATTTTTTTCAATTAGCACGGGGAGGCCACCTGGTGTTGGGAGACTCGATTTTACACTGAGATTCCATGGTCTTCACTCTTGACTCCCTCACATTGCTCAATAGCGCAGGACCACAGGGGAGACATGATGGGGCCTTCTCTCCTTGTGTGTCTGGGTCCTGATCTCTCCTTCTATGGGACACCATATTGGATCAGGGTTCACTCCTACGACCTCATTTAACCCTAGTCACTGCTTTACAGTCATATTGGGGGTTAGGGCTTCAACACCTGTATTTTGGGGGACACAGCAGTAGGTGAGTGTTGTCAGAACCATGGGGAAGGTGCTAAGGGGGTGAAATGGTGTCTGTTAGGGGTAAAGAAGCAAGACTCATAGAGGCTGACCCCTCCTTGTGGGGAGCGGATGGAGATCGCAAGTCCAGAGTGAAGCCTGGGCACGCTATCTCCAAGATACTTCATGCACGTGGATAAACATTGACTCCTGAGCCATGAACACCAGAGGACTCCACATTCAGACATGGATGACAAGGCTTTTTGTCCAGGGAGCAGGTGAATGCATTCCCCCTGGCTCTCCCATTGGACCATTGACAGTTCCTGTTTCAGAAATAAAAAATGTCACTCGTGGCGTGGCTGCTTGTGTTGAAAATTTCACCTTTTCTAGAAATGAATTTGGAAAAGTTCCCAGATTATACATCTGGTTCTCCAATTTACAACTCCAATGATAAGAACAGCAGGCAAACTTCTGTTCCACCTCTGCTTCCTCTGAAACACGTGGGTCACTCCGGCTCTGACTCGAGGCTCACCCTTAGAATTGCTTCCCACATAACTGTCTCGGGTTCCTCCTATGATATGATCCATCAGGTGAAATGCCTGTGCTCTGAAGTCCTAACACACCTGCAGAGTAGGTCAGCATTCTATCAACTCTACCTATTTCTGAAAACAAATCCCACTGATTGTTGGAAATAGTTACTTAGCCACATGCTCCAAAATATTATTTCTGTGGATGCAACTGCTTAGGAAAATATTGTTGGAATTTTTAAAAACTGATCCCTATGTGAGGGGGAGCCCTCAAATTGCTCCACTGAACTGAGTGTGATCTGGAAAAGCCTGTGGGTTCACAGCCAAAATCCTGACTGAGAGATGCCTTCTCTTTGAGAAGTCCAGTAGGTCTCCTCTTAGCACAACGTTAGACTCACCTTGGGAGCTTTGTAAGCAGGAGTCAGTGTGGAGGGAGGGCTGACAGCCAGCGCACACAGCGTGAAACAGGTCCGCGCAGGCCTGCTGGGTCTGAGCCCAGCGCTGCACCCTGAAGTGGGGTTGTGGGTCACGTGTAGAATGCTGCCTGTGCAGAGTATGAGGGTAATTTCAAACCAAGATTTCACCTGTTTAACCGTACAAAGCTCGCTCAGTCATTTAGTGATTACACTTCCAGGCAAATGATTCCTATGCTAATTAAACTTTTATCTATTCCTTAGGGTTTCGGTTGGAGAGGTGCATGCTAACCCACTTTGGATTACCATTTTAACTTAAAAATACTACAACGATACTATTTTAAAAAATATTAGACTTTCAACCAATGAAAGTTGGAAAACATTGCTTGTACATAACACATGGTATGCATTTATAAATTGCTTTTTTATATATTTACTAATTTCTTTGCTAAACTACACTGCAACTTTTGCATTTTCAATTTAATTAATATACTCTGTCATCCCTGTGTCTGCTATATTTATTTTAGTTAAATAATTTCTCCCCAGTGCATTAAAGCAAGGCCCATGGCGTTTCAATTTACCCACAGAGACTAAGTTGGAAGGCGTATATGCAGACCAGCAACAATGACACCCTCATTGAAAACTGAGGAAAAGATCTCAGAGGCTGAAGTGTCCTCTAGTACCAGGACATAATTTCCCTACTGCACCAAGAACACAGTATCCCTACACGGTCCAAATCACACGTCCTCACCGTACCCACAACTTGTCCCCATGGGCCCCACACACGTGTCCCCAATACACTCCTTGTCCCCGTGGGCCCCACAAGACTGGCGTTTCAGACCTGAAGCTCTTTTTTTACAAATTTAGGCAAGTTACATATTATGTTTCAATCACAATGAACTGGTACCCAGTAGCGAGCACTGCGAGGGAGCCCTGTGTTTGTGTAAATGAACACGATGGTGCACACTTGTCTGGTACACCGGCCTCGCGGCTGTCTCATGCTGGGAGGTGCCTCCCTCTCTGTAGGACCCTTCTCTTGCTCTGATTTTGAGCTTCCCAGGTATTTTCTCTTCGCATTTGCAAGCTTTCGTGCTTCAGTCCCCAACATCTTCAGCCATGATGTGGTTTCGAGTACAGATTAATATGCTAAGAGATGTGACAAACACATCAGAAGTAAAAGCATGGTTTCTACCCTAGAGTTCTTCTTAACACAGTGGGATCCACACAGTACAATGAACAGGAAATAATACCACTAGGGCTCAAGTTCCAAATGAGAGCTAGAGTCTGCACACGCTGGAATTTGGGATACGGGAGTGTAGGGAAGGCATCACGCCCAAGTATGTGTTCTGGTCATGCCCTGCCGTGTAAGAAAACGCCTCGCAGCTGCAGGACCTAAATACTTTGTTCTCAGCCTCCCGGTCTGGAGAGCTGAGTGGCTCAGTGGTGGGTGTCGTTTCAGGTCTCTGGTGCATGTGTGTCTCACAGTGGCTGGTCTGGATTCACCGCATGCTTGACTGGGCTGGCCATCCAAGGCGGCTGGCTGGCTGCGTGGCTGGCGTGGCTGCCGTGGCTGGCGTGGCTGGTGTGGCTGCTGGCTCCAGGGTCTTGGAGGGGGCGTCCTCTGCAGCCCCCGCACAGCATCGACCTGCAGTTTCTCAGAGCCCAGCGCTGCTTCCAAGAGCAATGGGTCAGGATGCAGGAAGCAGAAGCTGGCCAGGCCCAGAAATAGGACAGGCCTCTTCCTCCTCATGCTGTTATCTGAGCCTCTGGCACTCCCAGATTTAAAGGAGGCACGCAGACTTCCCTGCCCTCTGGGAAGAGTGCCAAGAACGTGTGGCCCCTTCACCAGCTGCGCAGCACCTCGGTGTGGAAGGTGGAACCCAGGTCTGAGGACCGAGTATGCAAGGAGGACGCCATCCTCTGCGGAAGGAACAGGGAAGGGGGTCGCTGCACCAGCTGTGCTGGGGCCGCTGGCTGGGATGAAAACTCCGCTTTGCAGAAAGCATTTAACGCTGTGTGAAACGAGGTGGATGGACTGCTTCCCACGCTGGCCATGCTGAAGGACACTTTTGCCTTAGTCCGTCACCAACTGGTATCTCTGTAAAACAGAATAAAAACGGTTTACTGGGGAAATAAAATTCAAAAGACATGTAAATGGAAGCCTGATTTTTTTCTTATTATTAGGCTCCAAGGGCATAAGATTATTCTGTTAACTAGTTATAAAGGTTTATAAACACACTCTCAATGTCTGTCCTTTTGGTTTTGCTGTTGGCTGGTAGCAAACACCTTGAAGACGGGCATTAGACCAGGGGGACACACTGTGAGTAGCAGCCAGGCCCTGGAACTGCAGTGGGAGGATAAGGGGTCACTTTAACTTAATGCAATCACGGGAGCTGCGGGTGTGTTTGTGTTTATTTCTTTATTATTTCGACTCTCACAGTGGATTGTAATCCTTGAGGGAATGAATACATTATAACTTTTAAAACTTCCTAAAATAGCTTTGTCTATGCAGGGCTGTTAAAAAGAAAAGGTCTCAAATTAAACAACACATTGATAGGATCATTCACCATAATCAAGTGGGATTTGTCCCTGGGATGCAAGGATGGTTCAAAATATGCATGTTTATCAACATGATAAACCATGTTAACAGAATGAAAGACAAAATGCATATGATCATCTAATTTGATGCAGATAAAGCATTGGGCAAAATTCATGATAAAAACTCAGCAAATTAGGTGTGGAAGGAATGAACTTCAACATAATAAAGGGCACGTATGATGAGTCCACAGCCAACTCATACTCAACAGTGAAAAGTTGGAAACACTTCCTCCAAGACCAGGAAAAGACGAGGAAGCCCACTCACGACTTCTATTCCACACGGCCCTGGAGGTTCCACAGGAGGAAGAAATGAAAGGCGTCCAGACCGGAAGGGAAGAAGTGAAGCTGTTGCTGTTTGCTAATGACATGATCTTACACAGAGAAAACCCTAAAACTCCAACCAAAAAACCGTTAGAACTAATAAATGAATATAGTAAAGCTGTAGGATACAAAATCAACACACAAAAATTAGTATCACTTCTGTACACTGACAAAGAACTGCCTGAAAAAGAATCAAGAAAACAACCCCATTTACAATAGTTACCCCCCAAAAATACAGATAAATGTAACCAAGAAGGTGAAAGATATGTACTCTGAAAACTATAAAAAATTGATAAAAGAAATTGAAGACACAAATAAATGGAAAGATATTCCATGTTCTTGGAAGAATTAATATAGTTTAAATGCCCATACTACCCAAAGACATGTACAGATTTGATGCAATCCCTATCAAAATATCAATGTCATTTTTCACAGAAATAGAAAAACAATCCTAAAATCCATATAGAACCACAAAAAAAACCATATAGCCAAGGCAATCTTGAGCAAAAGTAACAAAGCTGGAAGCATCACTCTACCTGACTTCAAATTATATTACAAAACTATAGTAATTAAAACAGCACAGTAGTAGCATAAAAATAGACACATAGGCCAACGGCATAGAATAGAGTCCAGAAATGAACCCATGCATTTCTGGTCAATTTATTTTCAACAAAGATGCCAAGAACATACATTGGAAAAAGTATGGTCTCTTCAACAAAATGTGTTGGGGAAATCAGACATCCACAAGCAGAAGAATGTGCATCTCACACCATATACAAAAATCAACTCAAAATGGATTAAGGACCTAAACATAAGACCAGATACTGTAAACTACTATAAGAAAACTTGGGGAAAAACTATATGATGTTGGTCTGGGCAATAATTTTTTTCCCCCAAAACCTCAAGTAACAGAAGCAAAAATAGACAGAATTATATCAACTAAAACACTTCTGCACAACAAATGAAACAACTAACAGACTGAAGACACAACCTACAGATTGGGAGAAAATATTTCCAAGCCATCCATCTGATAAGGGGATAATGTCCAACATATATGTAAGGAACTCAAACAACTCAATACCAAGAAAAGAACACAGTTTAAACATGGGCAAAGGACCTGAATAGATGTTTCTCAAAAGAAGACATACAGATGAGACGTATGAAAAAGTGTTCAGCATCACTAATCATCAGGGAAATGCAAATTAAAACCACAATGACATATCACGTCACACCTGTTAGTATGGACATTGTCAAAAAGACGAAGGGTAACGTGTTGATGAGTGTTCACAGAAAAGGGAACCCTTGCACGTGGTTGGTGTGAATGTAAATTAGTACAGCCATTATGGAAAACTTTATTGAGGTTCCTCAATAAATGAAAAATAGAACAGTCATACGATCCAGCAATTCCACTTCTGGGTATTTCCAAAGCATTTGAAATCTGTATGTCAAAGAGATAGATGCATTACTGTGTTCATTGCAGCAGTATTCACAACAGCCAATACATGGAATCAACCTAAGTGTCCATCAACAGATCAGTGAATAAAGAATATGTGGTGTGTACACAAAGGAATACTATTCAGCCTCAAAAGGAGGAAATACTGGCATTGCAACATGGATGAACCCAGAGAATATTATGCTAAGTGAAATAAGTCAAGCTCAGAAAGATAAATATTGCATGTTCTCAATGCAATATTTCTCTTATATGTGGAATCTAAAACAATCAAACTCACAGAAGCAGAGAGTAGAAAGACTGTTACCAGAGGCTGGGTGCGGGGAGGGGTTTGTCAAATATAATTACCTGTGTTAGATGGGAGGAATGCATTTTTTGAGATTAATTGCACAGCATGGTGACTACAATTAACAATAGAGTATTGTACACCTATAACATCACTTTATACTCCATCAATATACACAATTGTACTTTGTCAATTTACAATAAAAAGTTCTTCTTGGTATTGTCTGTGAAATGACAGACTTACTAATAAGCTCTAGGAAGGATTTGAAAATAACTTACCACAATTGGTCATAAATTCAAATGGTGGTGCAAAAACTGTGCCAAGTCTGGCAGATACCAATAAGCCAAATTGAGAGTTTTATTCATATCAAGCTTTGTCCCATATGTTTATGAACCTGGGAATATCCACTGCACTCACCCAAGCCTTGCTCATATCCAGGCACTGATTTATGGCAGTTTTCTGAGGAAAGAGTAATATTGAGAAGCATGATTATTTTGAAGTCCAAAATTATGTTTGTGCCTAGAAAGTTAAGGTAGAAATCTCTCTTGCCTTACGTGTTGTATTACCTGGTTGCCTTTCACTTTCACAAACTCAACTGAAGATTTGGGGAAATTTTTATATTAAATGCATTGCTTCTGCAGCAATAATTCATTATTGTTCTTCATACCATAAAAAAAGAATGAAAGAAAGGGTCTTAAAGGTAATAAGCACAAAATAAAAAGGGCAGAAGAGGGCGTACAGGTTCCCTAAGGTAGAAACACAGGAGGACTCATGTACAGTATCTCTGATGTCTACATATGGTAGATACATAGATATTACGTATCTTCATGCAGGATAGACAAGTTACAGATGGTGCTTGTCATCACACTTGGGGGGAACCCTCAAGCCTAGCTATTTTAATCATAATTACCTAGGTAGGCCTAATTTATATGAATAAATATTGAAACTTCACAGTTTACCTGGATTTTAGAAATTTAAAATTGCATGTAC
The DNA here is from genome assembly GCA_023783475.1 of Daubentonia madagascariensis. Classification (NCBI taxonomy): domain Eukaryota; kingdom Metazoa; phylum Chordata; class Mammalia; order Primates; family Daubentoniidae; genus Daubentonia; species Daubentonia madagascariensis. Next base: position 34,477,259 of record JAKFHU010000901.1, read on the forward strand.
AATTTTAACTTGACTCATGCCCAGTAAACTGTATGTGTTTATTTGCCCTGCCTATCACAGGGGCTTACCATGCCAGCACACGTAGACAGATGGCGTAGCCATCGCCCTTTTAGCTAAAGAAATTGTTCAGTGAGGACAAACCTACCTGATTCTTGAAATTGGCATTTCAAAAAAGCTTAGTGTTCTGTCCCATCCTTTTCAAACCTTCCTCCCCCCATCCCTTCACTGCAGACACACCTGAGTTCAGGCAAGGAGCACACCTCCTCCCTTCCTGCAGGCTGACGGGATGGTGGCTGTGGCCAGGCCACCCTCCTCTGCCATGGACACGACACCAACAGCAAAGGATGGTGGAGGGATGGGCCAACACAATGGGGACTCCCCAGTGTAGAAAGCCAGTCGAAAAGGCACTGTAATCACATGCCAAGATCCCAATTTCTTCTGCTGTGTGGAAGCCACTTACTAAACGTGTGTTAAATGAACAAACAACTGCACGAATTTGTACACACTGGTTCGATGGTGAAGGTCTTTCCTCTGTAACCTGGTGGTACACCAGGGTAAGTGTTGTGTTTCTTTGCTTATCTGACTGGTTTCCCAACAATCGGGGAACTTTTGAAGGCCAGGGCTGTGCTTTGTCTGTTTCATGATTGCTGAATAAGAACATCTGGCCCCTTGCAGGAGTTCACGAAATGCTACATGAGTGAATGAAAGACATATGCGTAAGGACACACATCCACACACATGTATGTACATGTATGTGGGAAATGCACATTACATGTCTACACACAAAGGCAATGGGGCAGTCTTTGCTTGTGTGTCTTCAACGTCTTGGCCCCATCCCGCTGACTTCCCTCTGTCCTGGGATTTTGGGGACGAACCCTTCTGTGACATGTTCCTCCTGGGATGTCTGGCATCTGGCAGCTTGCTGCCACGTGTGGACCACACAGAGATGTTTCTGGAAAGAAGAAAAGCAGAGACTGGGAATTCTTTCCTCAGTAGCCAGGCATCTGCCCGCCCCCAACTCCTCTTCCTCCTCCTTCTCTTTAAACATTTTTTATGGAGGAAAAATATACATAACATACACTCGCCGTCTTAACCATTTCTAAGCATGTGCTCGGTGGCATTAATTGATTCGCCTTGCCGTGCGACCATCACCACTGTCCATCTCCAGAGCTCTCCCATCTTCCCGAGCTGAAACCCCGTCCCCAGGAAACACTGACTCCCCACTCGCTGCCCAGCCTGGCACCCTCCATCCTTTTTCCATCTCTGTGAATTTGACTACTTTAGGGACCTCACAGGAGTGGCAACATACAGCATTTGTCCTTTTGTGACTGGTTTACTTTACTCAGCGTAAAGTTCCCAGGTGCCCGTGTTGTTGTAGCAGGTGTCAGTGCTGCATTGCTTTCTGTGGCTGCACAATATTCCACCACAGGTCGATAGTAGTACTACATTCTGTTTATCCACTTATCAGTCGGTAGACATTTAGGTTGTTTCCACCTTTTCGCTGCTGTGCATGATGCTGCAATGAACATGGGTGTACAAATATCTGTTTGAGTCCCCACTTTTATTTCGAGTGTATTCCCAGAGGTGGAATTGCTGGACCTGATAGGAATTCTAGGCTCAGCTCTTTGAGGAGCCACCGCACTGTTTCCACGGGAAATGCACAACTCTTACGCCCCCGGCAACGCACAGGGTTCCGGTCCCCACATCCTCTTCAAAACCTGCTATTTCCTGTTGTGCTGTTTATAATAGCCATCCTCATGGGCATGAAATGGTATCTCGTCATAGTTTTGATTTTCATTTCCCTGATTAATTAGTGATGTTGAGCATCTTTTCATGTGTCTATTGGTCATCGTGTATTTTCTTTGGAGAAATACAAACTGGGTTGTCTGTTTTCTGTGGTGGAGCTGTAGTAGTTCTTGTATACTCTGGGTATTAATTCCATATCAGATGTATGCTTTGCCAGTATTTTCTCCCACTCCGTAGGCTGCCTTTTCTCTGTCTTGGTAGTGGCTTTTGGTGCATGAAATTTTTTAAATTTGATAAAGTACAATTTTTCTGTTTTTACTTTCATTGTTTGTGATGTCAAGGCCATGGCTGAGACATCGTTGCCAAGCCAGTATCTGGAAGGTTTCCTACTGTGTTTTCTTCTAAGAGTTTTATAAAATCTCATTCTCACGTTTGGTGTCTGGTCTGGGCTCTTCTTGACCGCAGGCTGAGACTGCATTTATTCTTCCAGCTTCTTACCAGTGATACTGTGTTTTATATAATCTGTCCAAGTGCTAGATAAATAGCTAATAGAACGGGGTTGGCCAAATCTCAGTCTATCCAACCACATTAGCCTTACTAAAGCTGCAAATTTCTCCCCAGAATAAACTAAACCTTCCTCTGTTGATATACAGAGCAAGGAAAACAATGCTTGCCACTTTGCACCTTTTCTTTCTTTCCAAGCTAATGTTGAAACGGAAAACTATTTAATCTTCTGAACCTCTTCAAAAAGCTGATGAAGTCAGCAGACAGCGTTAAATGGTAAAATTCACAACAAAGGTATGCGTGTGGCTTTCTGCCACGTTCCCGTTTTGATGCTCTTTGAAACACACTGGGCGTATTAAAGGTTTTTTTGGTGTATCAGGAGGAAGAGATACAGGGATGAAGGGGCTATTTATTAGTGACTGGGGACGTTGCCATACGTTTGCCCTGCTGGTGCCTTTTGTCTTAAATATCCTTGCTGCAATCCCACACACTGAAGGCTTGAGGTGACTATTCTTTGGGAAAGAAAACTACATTGCAATAACGCTTACTTTGGGAAACATTGCGTTATGAATCAAGCATTTAGCAGTGTGGGGGCTTTTTGGTTTTGAGTTGTGAACTTTCCTTCCTAATCCAGCATAATGCTGAAATATCAGCAAAGACTTTTTAATTTAGCTAATGTTGGAATTTCACTGTTTACAACAGAAGATGTTGTGTTTGTGCTATGGGCTCCTGTTCTTTCAAACATGGATCAAAATTGAGCTCCTAAAAGATATCACAAGACTAACTGATTTAACAGAATCCTTTTGCACTGCAAAGAATTTCAGAGTCTCAATTTAAGAATGGGAAAAATATTCTAGTTTCTTTAGTTATCACCACAACCATCGCTAGTGATCTGTTAGTAGCAGGAGCTGTAGTAGTCCTGTTACACTCTAATTGAATGTCTGGTATTTCAATGTATTGTAGTCTCTATTGCACATAATTCCATAAAGCGAAGTGCTCCAGCAGCTAAGCTTTGTTTAGAGGAAAAAGCAGAAAGTATAAAAATTAGCTTCATAGTGGAAGAGAAAAGAATCCAGTCTCCTTGTCAGAGAATGCCACTTGTCAGACTGAACAACATGTGTGCAGTAGACGGTTAATTCAGAAGCCACTCTGAACACCTTTGTTAAAAAGTGTAAAGGTGATTAACAAAAAGCGAATTGAGGTGAGAGCATTGGCTCTCGGTTTTAGGGCTGCTGGGCCTTCTGCTTCCCTTGTCCACAGCCAGCCCAGGTCGTGCCCTTGTGTCCTCAAAGCGCGGTGCTCCTGGCGGCAACATCAGCTTCACCCAGGAGCTGGTTATAAACGTGGACTTGAAGGCCAGACCCCAGACCTACGGAATCACAGTTTGCATCTTCACAGACCCCCAGATGGTCCCTGTGTCCAGTGCAGTTTGAGAAACACTGTCCTAAGTTACTAGTGAAATTGGAGCTATTTGTCTACAAAATTGATAATGTCTATCGTTTTCTCTGCGTAATCAAAAGCTTGTGCATTTGTGTCTCTTCCTTGCTCAAAAATATTGACAGTCTTGTGCACGCTGGGAAAGAAAGAGCGGTGGGGGCACAGCAGAAGAAGAATGCGCGGAATTAAGTAGGACATTTGACCTCACTTTCGGTTTTAGAATCCTGGCAAGCTAGCGGGATGTCTCTTCACTCCAGGCCAAGAGTATGAATTTAGAAGCAGGGTGCAAAAAAAAAGGGGGACCTTTTGACGACCCTCCCTGGTTTGCTGCTGGGCTTAAAGCAGTTGTTTTCTGCAACTTCCCTGATTAGCATGCAGCAGGCAAGTCAGGGACCTGAGTGAAAACCTGCTCTCCAACGCTGCTGTCAACTTCCCGCCCTTCGATAAATGATCCAGAGCCGCTGCTTGGCGTGGGGACGGGAATGTGTTCAGGCACTAAAACCACTGCTTGCATGACATCATTCCATATCAGATTACACTGTAATGTCAGGAATGTAATCATTAGCATTTAAACATGCATAAAATTTAATTAACCTACTTACCAGTTTGCTTAGAACTTTTGAAGGGCTACCTAGAGTCCTCTCTAAGCATTTTATTACAGAGTTTTGGAAAGCTCACAAAAGAGAGAAGTTCACTGGGATTTTTCTCCCTAAAGCTGATGGGCCGTGACAGATGAGCAGCTGACCCGAGTTAATTATTATTGAATGCATTATTACTGCTTTGTTGTCACCCAGCTCAGCCAGGGTAAAATGATGACAGTAGGTATCTCATTAAAACAGCTGTTTCAATTATGTAGCGGCAAATATTTAAAAAGCGAGCCTTCCAAGTTTAAAGCCGTTAACAAAGTTTGTTTGTGCTGGTTGTGCCAAGATGATCTGACCGAAGAGGAGTAGCAGGCAGAAGTGTGGGGACCCTGATCACCGCTGCCCCTCCAGCGAGACGAGCCCCAAATCAGCCCACGCCCCCCGTCTGGCAACCTCGGGGAGAAGAGCCCCGCGTTCCCCCACACACCACGCTTTCTGGAGTCCATGCCAAATCTAGTCACCTTTAAATTCTGAAAGAAAAGAGCTATTTGGGTTGATTTCTTTCCAGCTACAAAATGGGATCTCAGCCAGTATGTTCTACTGTCTTGAACTTACCTGGGTGAGAACCTTATTTACGTATTCATAGAAATACAGGAAAACCCCCATGTCCGCATTCGGGAAGAATTTTCCTCACTGCTGGGTGTTTGGGGTGACTTTGTACAGATGTTGGCTGTACTTTATTAACACCTATCTACCATTAGAGCATCCACTTATAAAATAAGGCCTGATAATTTATCAGCTCATCTTATTTTTTCTACTGTCAATATGTTGCTGACTTAGAATTGATAAAATTCAGGAAAACTGACAAAAGTGGAGGCTTCCTGTTCCTGCGTTGGAATTCACCTCTATGTTTTGTCATAAATTGCACGCTTTCAGTTCTGTGTCCATTGTTCTGCAGAGAGAGAATTCAGCTCAAATGTCTCTCCCTACCTCCCTGTTCCAAACAATCCTCGTGATTTATGCCCCTTCTTCTCAGTGGCCACACAACTCAGGCTGGACTCCTTAATCCATGTCCTATAATAAGATGCTAACAAGTTCCTGGGTCATGGTTTAGTTGCAGGCTGGGAAAATTAGGGTCCACAAAACCATCAGGAGGTAGGGTTACCCCACACTAGCCCCTAAGTAAAGGCACATCAGTGTTTCTGAGAGAGGATGTGGGGGTTTATAGCATGGCTCAGCCTAAACTCCAACCACACCTGGGAAGACCCCAAAGGCATCGATACAGGTCTGCAGCATCACTTCCTGGGCAGAGTGACATCAGTGGCTGAGGAGGCATGGAGAACTATTAAGAAATAAAAACCTTCAGGGACGTTATAATGCAGTTGGCATTTGGAATCTGTCTGAGAATAAACTGAGATATAACATTTGCCACAGATTTGCTTGGGAGCCCTCCTCTTCCACGGGTTTGCACACAGTTCCTAAGAGCATTGTTTGATAACATTGCTTACTTGTGTAATATTATTGGCTGATTTAAAATATGAAAAATAAATAGATAAACCAATATTCTTCCACAACATGTCAGTCAACCCGTTGGTCAATTTAAAAATAAATTCTGGGCCCCATCATGGCTCCTCAGCTGGAGGGGTGCAAGTTCTTCTTGTCTTTATGAAAGAAGGAAATACTTATTGTTGAACCCTGTAATTAAAAGTGAAAAAAGTCACTTGTATAGTTCTTAAAATTAAATTCCAACAGAGAACATTAAATTAAAAGTGTACATTTTGAAATTCACAGCTTTGTTGCATCCATGTGCGAGTTTGCTCTGTAAAGTTCCTGACTCTTTGGAGAAAGGCCTTCCCTGTATTCTCCCTACCCTGTAGCTGAAGATTTCTGTCTGTCTCATTGTCATCTTGTAGGAGCACCTCAACATGAAGGGAAGGACCCAAAGGGAAGAATTCTGCAAAGGACCCAATAAATGTGCACAGGTGTGATGAAATTGGATTATTTGGGGAAAGTAGTCTGTCGCTCCGATTATAAGGCAGTAGAGGAAACATTGAGGCTTCAGAGTTAGGGATCGTATCTATGCAGGAATGAAAAGGGAGTTTTTGGAAATATCTTTGCTTGTGGTCTTCCTGACCACAGGCCCCCGGAGAATACTTGGCAAGAGGTTTTGTCCAGTTGTTCCACCTGCCTACACATTGCTGATCTCTAGCAATTTGCATCCCTCTGAAAAGAAGTCAGATGCATAGAACGTAAGTCAACTGCATGCAAACTGAAATGGAAATTTTGCAGACACCTTCTTCTTGGAATCTAATTTTCCCAGGTATATTTTAATTTAAAATAATATATTCCCTTACATTTACCATTTTAAGAAGTAGACTAGCACAAGAAGCAGGAGAAGGTAGAAAGGTTTTCATCTAACTGGTTATTTTTCATAGAACTTGTAAATATATTTTAGAAATTTAGATAGATGCCCTTGGGATGAAAGTTCTAAAACTGTCCAACTTTTGAAACATTAGTACCTTAAACCAGCTAAGAGGAATTTTGAGTTAGGACTTTAACAATTTTTTGTATTAGTATTATTAACCACTGTCTTGCAATACCTCGAAAAGGGCAATGCTTATTTAATCCCTCATCATGTGTTGGAAGCCTATCACATGCCTATTGTGTTTCCATTCCACACAACGGCCTTGCAAAAGAGGTATCATTGTCCTTAATGAAGGGACAGGGCGAGGGGCGGGAGGGTCCCTCTCCACAACACCCAGGGTGGCATCAGCGTGCCAGGTCACCAAGCACAGCCAGTGTACAGCCTGGGGTCCTAGCAGGAAAGGCAGGAGCTCCTGGACCCCGCTCCAGGAGAGCTCCTCAGAGCCCTGGGTCTGGGCAGTGTTTGAGGTGCGGGTCAGCAGGCCAGCTCTGTCCACTTTGTCGGCCAGCACGAGGCAGGCCACAGGGTGGGTCTCCTACGTCCAGTCACCAGCAGGGCCCGAGGGAGTGTGCCTGTCCTCCGAGTCCACTTCCTGGCCTGCAGAGGCTGTCTGTGAATGTGTTTCCTGCACACCAAGTGTCCTGCCCGGTCTTGAGGGAACTTGGGAGACCGAGTGCGTGGGCTTTGCTCTGCCACGGCCCTTCTCCCGTGTTCCCCACTCGGTTCTCCTCTTGTCCCTCCTCCCCGCCCTACCACACAGAGCTGCCACGGCTGACTCCTTGTCCCCATCCCTTTCCCGAGACAGTATGTGAATCTGGTTGTGTAGTTTTCTTTGTTTCTCTTTGGCATTCAACAGAGAAAGCAAATCAGGAAAGGAGGTACCACATAGGGGAACGGAGAAGAGAAAAACCATGGTTTCTGTTTCCTCTGAGAACTTCGGGACTTTGTCATTTTCCATGACATTTTGTCAAACTCAGTGGGATTGTGAGAATCTGTGAAGTCTATTTCACCTCATATGTTGGAAAGCAATGAAAATAAGCACCAAGAATCGGCAGAGAAAATGACACTAGTTTCTCTTTGAGTTTACCTACACCACCGACATTGCAAAGGAATAAAACACAGAGGAATTTCCAGGGTGTGAGACCAGGTGAATAAAAATCTTCCAAAATGTCATCTACACCCCTGTAAGGTGAAATTGACAAGTGTGCACACCTCTAATTGTCACTGTCACCATCACCATAAGCTCCTTCTGGTCCCCTGCCGGACTGAGAGCAGGTGGTTTCCTCTCCCCCACGTGCTCTGTAGCAGAAGAGAATACCACAAAATAGCATCATGAGCACGACATATCTTTGAAGATGTCAAGAACTAAACACTCAACAAAGAGAACACTGTATATTAAAACATCAGACGGAAATTAGGATAGTAATGGCATTTTTTCAAAGCTTGTGATGTTAATGGGAAAGTGGCAACAGGCTATACCCCAAATTGACATTTGACAAAAACCTTGTCACTGGCAGGTTTGCCCATTGCTTGGAGAACATGATACACAGACTGTGCACTATGCAAAAGTCTTGCACAAAGGTGGGAGCCTGAGGTCTCTAAAGTTCAAGGAACTGGTGCAAGATCACACAGCCAACATGCTGCAAGAATTTGACTTCTGCCTCCCGATTCATGTCTTCTCCATTTTGACTATAAATATTATTCTATTTGGCCATGATTCATGGTAAAAAGTCCTTAAAAATTTAGGGTAAATTTATTTTTTGAAGGTCCAATTCTAAAGCATAAAGACTTACCAGAAAGAAAACCCTTTAACCTTTCAGTAGCAGATAATGCCAAGGTGCCCTGGTAGGCAAATGTGGTAGACTGGCCACCAGAGAGGACATCATCCCTCTTGGAGATTTGGCCCATGTTTTCCATTTTCACGGTCAGGCCAGTGAGGTAGGACACTTCAGTGCTCTGAAATTTGCCCTTCATCATGCAAGGAGCCAATATGAAATAGTTCCCCTGTCTCATAAAAATGGCAAAATGGTAAACTAGGATCACATAATGATTTAAGAGTTCATTGCCTCCACATGGCTCAAGATTTCCCATTATTAGTGAACTGGAAACTGGAAATCAAATTTAGAAAACTAAGACAACATAAGGATTTGATCTATCTCCTCAGCGTTTTCAAGCCGGGAGTAAGGGGCTCCTTGGAGAGTGTGTACCTCTTCTGCCCCTTAATTTTGTCAAAATTGTTAAAAGAGCATTTGGGAAGCTTTTTAAATTCAGTGGAAAATTTTACCTTAATTCTGAACAGCATTTCATAGCTCAAAACTTGTTCACACATTTTATTTGTTTTTGTACGCACAACAAACTCAGGATACGTTATTTTGTTTCCTCCCTCTGAAATGCAGATTCTGAAGTCCAGAAGGGCAAAGGGCCAGGGCCACGGCTGCGAGCAGCAGAATTAGAATTCCATTCCCAATAGGATACTGCTTTACCCTCTCTGGCAAATGTCAACCCCTTCAACATAGGCTAGGGCAGTGTTTGTGAGCTCTGTGTGTGTCTGCATTGAGCTATTTATTATCTGCCCCATTTGACACATTATTTGAAACAGGGTACTCTAGAGATATAGAATACTCTATGCATTGGTATAATTATGTTTTTGGAAGAGAATCATTGCTTTCTCCTTTTACTCACATATTATACATATCAGCACAGAAGTTCAATTACTTTGGTTTTCAAGATTTTATAATGAAGTAAAAAGATGAGAAGAAAACCCAAAGCTTAAGAGATTGCACTCAAAATGGCATGGAAATGAAAAATAATTCATTCCCTGAATGCATACTGTATATAACGAAAAGGTTGTTATAATATATGTTATGCTGCAATTCCTAATTTTAATATGGAAATCTTGGGGCAGTAAATCTGTGTTTTAGTCTCACAGAAAATAGCTTTAATTGCACAGATACGATGTTATGCTAGTTGTGTTTATAGGAATCTGTGAAAAATAAAATTGCCTATCTAAGAGTTTGTTAGGTGGTTGTGAATCTTTAGCAAATGGGTTTGGCGAAAGAGGAATTGGTCACCGTTGACCAAACACAGGAATCTCTGTTAGGACTCTATTTACACCTGGGGAGAACACGAGCAGTTGGGGAAGGAAGAGTCTGCATCTTGATTTCAGACAGTGTCTTATTTATTTGTGTTAAATGAATAGAACAATGGATGTGCCCATGTATTGATATTTATATTGACTGTTCATATTGGGACAGCTTGCAAGATACCAGGCCTTTGGAAACTTGCTACATGGGGCCTTGCCACCCATGTCTTGTACAGGGGAATGATTTTGGACAGCAGGAGAAAGGTCCACTCAGCAGCCTTCATTCTGAGGACATCTGCTTCTGGAAGCTTGTGGCTGGACAGCAACCGCCAAGGACCCCAGACCTTTACCGAGTGGAATACAAGTTCCTGAGAAGGATAGATACTCTTTGGGCTGTGTAGAGATCACTAAAATCTAGCTCATTAATTTCAATTAAAAAGAAGCAAACCTACACAAACTATATCATCTCAAATCAGATTTCTAAAAATATTGCGATAGTGACCATATATGCATTAAAAAACTATAGGGTTGTGAAAATTTATATAATTATATAATGCATTTGGACAAAAATAAAGGAAAGACCTAGAGATTTTAGAAATGCAATATTTCACATTTTTATCCATTTACCAGGTGTTTTTGAACTTTTAAAATCTACTTTCTATGCCCTAATTATGTGTAGTGACTTTTTGAAGGAAATTTTGTTTAGATTGTATTTGCTCTATCCCTGTAACAGTTTATCAGCTGAAATCCAGAAGGTTCCTTAAGGTTAAACCAAACCTTGGTGTTGACCCTGGCACAGTCTGATCTCCATGCCGGTTCTCACAGTGGGACCCTCTCTTCCCTCAGCCCCTGTTCCTCAGTTTCCCTTTGGGAGAAGCCCTGCTCGGAAAAATGTCTTAGCAAGTGGTTGGAGCTACACAAAAACATGTCCCAAATGTTTTAGCAATTATCAATTTGCCTACAATAAGTACTTTTCCTACTGTTCATGTAGCTCTTAAACTTTCATCTCTGCTGACAAAGATTTTGGTATAATCACTTATCCAGGTCCCTTTCAAAAGAATTCAGATCCCAGACTTTTTGGTAAGAAATGGCTTACTGTGTCCCTAGCTACACTGAAAATCTTGACAGGACTTACAAAAAATTTGGAATTTGTGACAATACTTAGGCTCAGTAGTTAATAAAACAAAAAGAAGCGTGACATTTCCGTGTGGTTATATTACAATCAATTTCATAACACTTTTGTGAGGGCTTTATTCAAAGAAGAAATCTGGTTGGTTTCTGTTGGTTTTTTCCACAATCAAACATTTCTGGATAAAGAGGCACTCATTAAAGAGCATTGCTTTTTGTTTATTTTTTGCCAGCAGAAGTAGGAAAAAAAATAAATGTCGTTAGGAAAAATATATTCAATCAAACTACTGGTAGCAAAAACAATTAACACATGAGAGCCTGCAGACCCTATTCTGCGACTGTGATCTCAGGAGCCTCAAGGTTCCGGGGACCCTTCCCGTACGTGAGAAACACACTGCCTTTCCCCTCAACCGAAAATGCCCAGAGGAGGAAGCCGGGCACCCCTGCAAGCCGGGGGCTCCTGGCAGCTCAAGATGCCTGTGCTGGTCTCGGCACTGCTTTCCTGCCCCCCCACCTCCTGCTTAGTCGGTTCTTTAGTTATTATGTTAATGCTCTTCCGTTTTCAAAGGGACACTGCAGCTCAGTTTTCAAAAATCTTATACAGCCCTCCCACAGGACGAGGAAAAGAAGAGGAGAGGCACATCTGACCTTTGACGACAGAGCAAGATTTCTTAAATTGCACGTGGACTCGACGCGTGAATGACGTTTTCCCGGAGGTGGCGAGGCTCCAGTTTCCCAGGCGTTGCGTGGAGTATCTGTCAGTGCCTGTGCTCTCTCCTCACTTTCTACTCACCAAGTTGCTTTTCACTTGCGCTCCTTAGAGAAACGCACTGTAAGATTTGATATTTCCTAAGGAAAAAGATGATTAGTAATTTAGGGGATATCAAATAAAAAAGACCTGATATTATAAAGACAGAACGTTAACATGTCTGGAATCCAAATAGTACTAAAGTTTTGCAGCTATATTTGCAAAAAGTAGCTGCAATTTAGGGATATCTTGTGTCTCACAACATCTATGGCAATGATGTTGATTTAGTCAGCAAATTGAGAAGTCGCACCAACTCAGCAGTGCATGTTTCCCAGGGCACAGGGTGACCCGAAGCCAACGCGTCTTCCCTCTGCTCTGCTGACACTCGCAGCATCACGGCAGACGGTGCAGCGGGCCTCTGCCTTCTCCACCTGCCCCGGCAGGGCTGGGTCGGGTCCCCACCTCCGAGCTTTGCCTGTCCCTCTGTTTCCTGTGGGAAAATGTTAGGCTCCGTTTCTCTGCGCAGGTACTATTTATTACTGTTGGCCCCAGCGAGGTTGTTGGCTTTACCCAATAGACGTTAATTATTGATTGCTCAGCCCTCACACTCATGCCTTCTTTTCCTGCCAGTGATTCTGTTGTCGTCAACAAACAAACAAAATGTTTGCATAATCTATCCTCAACATGTAGCCACAGACCTTGATTTCAAATTACAGATTTACTGAGTACCTACGGTTTACCAGTCTCTGTGTCATGTGCTAAAAACATCGGTGAGTAAGAAATACCTCGTTCTCCAGGGTAAAGAAAGGAAATAGACAAGTCAACTTGCAATAACCAAACCATAAGTGCAGAAATCTGTTATTGAGAGAAATGACTAATTTCTCTTTTTTGGTAGAGTTAAATCAGTAGGGAGCTGGTCAGTTCCACAGGCTTTTATTAGGAACGTAGTGAGCCCGGGCACTGCGTGGGTCCTCGGGTGCAGGGGTGGACGCGGGGCCCTGAAGTTCCCTCAGGACCTCCTGCTTCCATAAGGAGGAAAACTGGAGGTTTCTATTTGTGAAAGTGCGCACCAGGTCACGTAACATGAATGGTTGGGACGGTAGTTACTGTAGCGACCCAGGACTGACCACACCACACAGAGTAGCCTCACGCCCCAGAGGACCCCCCCTGGCCCCGGAGGTGCCCTGTGCCAGCACTGGCAGGCGTGCTCTGGGCCCCCACCCTCTTTGGAGAGATGAGCTACGCTGCTTCTTAAACACCCCTTGTCCTAGCCTCCTCTGACCAACGGCGAGCAGGAGCAAGGCTGCGGCTGTGATTAGAGAGGCAGTCTGTGAGACTAACTGGCCCATCCAGGGCTCAAACCCACGGCTGGTTTATCACCACCGGCTCCCACTGAGCTAACGAGCCTCAGAAAACCGGCTGACTGCTTTACTCCACGTGATGTTCACAACGTTGTTGTTTTTTTCTCCTTATCTTGCTTTACTTTTATTTCTGCGCAATTACCTCCCCCACCGTGGTTTCTTTATGGATGTTCTAGTACCGACTTTAAGTCAAGTGGAGCTTTGGGTTGAATGCCTCTTTTGTGAATATAAATATAATATCCATAAATCTGCTTATGCTGTACCGCTAGATATATACGCACATATATATAAATACCATGGTCCCAAAGAGAAGGACACACCAAAGGCCCCACTGATTTACTGCTGCTCTGCAATGTGAGTGGCACTGGATAAAAATCATAGGCAAGCACAAATGCTGAAGAAAGAAGATAATACATGTAGATTGGTCATGCGTTTTGTAATTACCTTTGTATTCATCAAGCAGTCCTAGTAGCATGAGGGAGGAAGGAGGTGGTGGTGTTTTGGCCCCCAAAGAATTTAAAACTATGGCACATTGCATTACAGGATCCTATTAATAATTAAACTATCTGTCACTTACCAACAACATACATTCCAAATTAAATTTAAGCAAAAGGGAAAAAGAGATCATTTGGGACTGAATTAGTGGGCTTCAGAGAGAAATAAATAATAATCAAACATCTGTGTTCTAAATAGTACGTGCTTTATCAGACAAACAACTGTTACCGTCTCATTGTATAAAATTGCTTGGGGAAAACACGGTAACTGGAAAGCAAAGTCTCGCTGAGGAAGGGGGAGGTGAGACAAAGTTCATTAACAAGTCAGAAAGTGATTGAAAGTTGCCGTGTTGTCATATCAGCTTCTTTCCTAACGTCTGTTTTGGCACACGAGAAGGCTTATTTACTTAAGTGCCCAATTCAGTGGACAGTCCAGGAGTCCCAGAAGATATTAATGGCCAAGTCCTAAGAAAGGAAAAGAATAAAAATATCACGCCAGACGCCGCAACTGCTGCGTTGCCTGGAATCCTGTCGGTTGTGAAGGTTACAGAAGAGAATTTACTTATTTATTTATTTATTTATTTGCAGGGAAGGAAAAGAGAAAAGACACTGAATTAATAAACAAATGGGTAAAGAGGGAGAAGTTAATATTACTCCAACTCTACCAGAGATTCAGTAAGGGTGGGAGAGCAGATGCTGGAGAAATGACCGGCCTGGAAGGGTAGCAGGCAACCACTGAGTTTGCGAATTGACCCGACCAATATTTCATACGCGGGGAGCATACTTTGTCTGTCTTATCCCAATGACACTTAACTCTCGGTGGCTCGTGACTCCAGCTGATGGCCACTGAAATTGTCACAGTAGATAAAGGGATTAGCTATTCTGATCATCATTCCTCACTGTCTTGGTGTCCTCTCTGCTCCCAAACAGCCTTGATGCGTTTTCCAATCTGTGCCGTTGAGCGCTCACGGGAAGAAGGATGCTGGTGAATAATTGGAAACTCCCTGCAAACTCAGGCATGTGATCTTTGGAAACAGGGCAGACTCCTAGCAGACGCCTCGCTCTTCATTACCAGCACTTTCTGAGCTGTCCTTGCGCCTCACCTAGCTGGGGATGCTGCGTTCAGATACCTTTGGAACTGGCAACTGTCTGTTTGTCTTCTCCTTAGGTAACTGTGTTAAAATATCCTATTCCAGCTGTAACACTTGTTTTACAAGAGCCCTGGTTTTGTCTGACACAATATGGAACAACATTTGTCATCCGTTATCAGGGGTGATATATTTGTTAGCCTGCAGAGAAACATCTGCTGTGCGTTAATCTCCAGTGTGCAGGCCAATATTCATAGGATACAGCTGCATAAAATCACGGCATTAGACGGGGCTGTCCAGTCTGACATGAAGGCTTGCTGGCAGGCAGACAGAAACAGATTTTATTATCTTCCTTTTACATATTTATTTATGTCAAATATTTCTGAGAATCCATACATTACCTCTCCTTTTATGCATTGTTGTTCAGTGGTGACAAGCCATCGACATCCAAATGAGAAATTTATGTTACATATTAAATATGGACATCTGAATGATTATCAAATCTATAGAAGCCAAGCCCGGCCAATCACCCCTAAATAATGGATGGGAAGTAGATGTGACTCAATTTGTTCTGTGTGAAACCTTGGCGACCCTGGCTGGCGCTTCATCACCGCAGCCCTGTCATTATTTGCTTCTATTCATCTCTCTTGGCATCACTCAATAAGATCTGCACATGATAAAGAGAATAACCTTGGTCCAGAGCGAGAACACAGACAAGATTCTCTCCTCCACTCCCAGGTAGGGACCTCTTGGTACCCGTGTGCCTCAGTGTGTGCACTGATACATCAGGATGACATAAGCTCCCGGAGTTTGGACAAAGGATTCCGGGAAGACCCTGATGAGGACTCGTGATGACAACCTCGCTGTGGCACGGGCAGAGGGTGGTGCTGGATGGGGCATCTGAGTTCTCTGGATCATTTGCTGGGTAAAAAAAATACATATGTGATTGCTAAGCCATATATGTGTATGTGTATATAATGAAGCAAATATATATAAAAGTGGTAAAGTTAAACAGAGTAAAATGAAATAAACCAAATGCATTTGTTAGAGTTAAATTTTTAGAATTGCGGTCACCACATAAGGCAAAACATATTCAATCAAAGTTATATTTTTTTGAATGACTTATTTACATTATTCTTAATATCTATGTAATTTAGACTTGGATCCTAGAAAGCCCCGGGTTCTTCCCACTACATCCTGTCCTCCTGCAGCTAATTGTTTATTTTGTGTCCTCAGCAAGTAGCCACTTCTGGGAGTGTAGCTTTAAGTAGCATGTCTTTACTTAATATGTACACAGAGAGAAAGGAACAAACAGCTCAGCTCTTTGGGTTGCAGAAATAAGAGACTGCTTTGTGGGAAAGGAAACCTGAAGGATGAACTAGTTCTAAGGAAGATGAATCCGAGCCACAGGGCCGCCCTCGTCAGGCAAGGGTGGCGTAGCGTCAAGTATGTGCAGCAGCAAGAACACATTTTCTAATGGAGAAGCCAGAGTTAATGTTGAATAAATGAAGAAGGAGAACCCTTATTTAATGAAGTAAGAAGTTTTTATTTCCCATGAGAATCTAGGGAAAGTCACTGAAGTTTCTTGAGCAGTGCATGTTAATGCAATATTTTAAAATATTGATGTGAATATGTACAGGATGAATTTGAAAGAATTGAGGCTGGGAAAAATTAGAGTGGTGATAAGGATGTGTAGTAATCCAGAAATCAGTTGAAATAGAGGTGGTGTGTTCATTTCCTAACGCCAGTGTAAAATATTACCGCAAATTTACTGTTTTACACACATGCATTTCTTATCTTGAAGTTCTGAGGTCAGAAGGCCAAGGTGGATCTCACTGGGCTAAGACCAAGGTGTCTGCCGGGCTTGTTCCTTCCTGGAGGAGGCTCCAGAGGAGAAGCTGTCCTCGTCTTCTCTGGCTGAGGCGGCCGCCCATACCCCTCAGCCCTGCCCTGGTCCTTCCTCCCCCTCCAAAGCCAGCAGCAGCTGGTTGGCTTCCTGTTACACAGCCCCCGCCTTCTCTTCCACAGAGAAGACCCTGTCGCCACAGTGGACCACCCAGATAATCCAGGATAATCTCTTTATTTTAAAGTCAGTTGATTAACAACTTTAGTTCCCCTTTGCATGCGACATAATCTATTCACGGATTCCTGGGTTTGGGATGTAAACATCTTTGGGAGCCAATAGTCTGCCTACCACAGGAAGAGAGAACAGAAAAGTAAAAAATTCACATTAGAACACAAAGAAAAAATTACATTTTCTTTGTAAGGCATAGTTTCATAAATCAATGAAGGAAACTCAAAAATTTCAATGTGCACAACAGGACAAACTGTAATAACAGAGAGAAATAGCATATAAAGGTTAAAGGTGTGGACAATTTATTTCACAGTAACAATAATGCAAAATAGCATTTACTGGGTGCTTACTAGGTGCCGGCCACTATTTATATAAATGAGATCTACAATTTAACTTAATTTTGTTTCTACAACTCTGTTTTACAGATGGAAAGAAATAAGGCTTAAAATATGGCATCAAAGTCTATGTACTTGGAAATGATGCTATGCTTTTTTTTTTAACTCCTGTATATCTTCTATTGATCCTAAATTTACTTGAATGTTGTACGTAAATTGGATCTTATGACAGTTTACCACTTAAGTTAATCTCCTTAGATAATGCCCTAGAACACTGTCCATTATCTTATGAAAAACATTTAAAATATTCTTTCATGGATTGTGACAATTCTGTAAGGCTTCAGATAAATTAAAATTTCATAGCAGTGAAATTGTCCTAAAATCTGTTTATTTTCTTATCTGCGATATGCTCTATAATTGATCTCTCCCATCTGTCTTTGCTCCTTCATCCTTGCAAGTGGCTCCTAGAGTTCCTTCAGTAAGAAAATATGAAGCTTTTGTATTGGTAAAATATGCATTGTTTCAGGTCTTGAATTTTTCCATTTTTTTAAATAGAGAGGCTTATATAAACATAAAGTTCACAGTGACTTATGCTCACTTATTGACCTTTCTGTATCTCTAAGAAAATATTCTTTTGCAACCTTCAAGAAAAGTTGACATTTACACCACTATTCTAAACATCTTTACTATATGTGAAAACCACAGGTGTTTCCAAAAACACCTTCAGAACAGGTAGACTAGCCACTTACCCAAGAAATGACCACAAGTATTCCGTTCTCCCTTGATTGCAGGGCCAGAAAAACTAGAGTTCTACAAACACATAGAACTCTGAGTCTGCCAGGATCAAATCCTCCCGGGGTGACTGCGGTGAAGCAGAAATAGGCTGGCCAGGACCCAGAGATCTGGGAGTTCATGACCTGCCTCAAAAGCCTACATTTGAGGACTATATGCCCCTAACACGCATCTGTGAAGATGTTTGAGCTCATGGTGGCAACATGACAAAGAGGTTGGCGCCTCTCTCTGCCCGTGTCGGGGAGAAGTGCAGGGAAAACCCAGGGGGTGGGGGGGTGCCGCCTGCCTGGGTCGAGGATGCTGCTGGTGTCAGGAGGGTGGATGGACAGCACCCCGGGCCGGCCAGGGCTGAGTTGAGGGATTTGCCTGGGACACGAGCCCCCCCACGGCACTGTGACTGTGTGCATCATTGTGATGCACGCTTCTTTGGGCCATTGGTTCTGCCTTGTGGGATCTCGTGGTCCAGTGAGTGACCCCAGGGCAGGCTCGGACGTCATTGGCCTTAGCGCTTCCCGCGGGTATGTGGAAGCCAAGCAGGGCAGTGCATCAAGCACCCGCAGGCGCCGTTTCTGAGGCGTAATGTGACTCACCTCGTCCCAAGATTGGTCCTTAACTGGTGAGAAGCCGCGTCTATCTCCCAACACCCACATTATTGAATTTTTCTCTATTCAGGGGATAGTCTATGCTCTAGGAGTACTTGGGAATTTGAAAAATCTCAGTACGTATCACACAAAACATCAATTTATTATGTTATCAAAAAATTCAGTAACTTCAGATGGAATCAATTCAAATCCACCTGTATAGATGTGTTCTTACTTTGATCCCCTCCCCTGAACTAAGGATTTTAAGTTAAAAATGCTCTTTCCTTTGAAAGTGGCATTACATGGAATGACCCACGAGCTGATGAATATTTACTAAGTTTTTTCTGTCCTTAGGAAAAAAAATCCATATAAGGCAGTGCAATGAGAAATTTCCTGTTAAATGAAAAATATGGGGTCTCACTCTCTTTCTGTCTTTGTTTGCTCGGTTCTTTGATAGTGCAACAAGCCGCCTGTCTTAGCGTGGCCAGACGAGAATAAGGTGGTGAGAACCGTGGAAATATGGGCTCCAATATGACTGTAGAGAACCTGTGGATAGATTTATGTCCAGGATTGATGCATTTATATTTTAGAAATAGTGAGAAAACATCCTTATTTTAAGAAGAATAAATAAATTAGGTGAAGCAACAGAATGGGAGATGAGGAAAAGATGAGCGTTAGATTTGCCAAAGTGGGGACAATATGCTCTTTAACCGTGGAATAACAGATAGGAGCAAAGCCCGTGCTGGGAGGCACGAGGAACTTTCATCTAACGCCAAAAAGGGACGGCAGTGGGAAACGCACGGGGCCTCAGGACCGGGCCACCCCCCATCTGCAGTAAGACTTTGATGGACGTGCCGCCTTTACCCTGGCACGGTGACTGTGCTCCCTGGGCAGCACCTGGGGCTCACCTGTGGCAGGTTGCTGTGGCGCCGGCATGGGTAGAGGGGACGGCAGGTGCTGCCCGTCGGGGGCCTGCAGACGGTCAGAGGGACACGCAGGGCCGAGCCGGGCAGGGAGAAAGATTCCGTGTTCTCACAGGTTGAGATCAATTTCAATGAGTCAAACCCTTCTAATGAAGAATTTAATGGTCCCCGTATAGCTGGTGAAAAATGCAATGCTTCAGTCGCGAGGAATCAACACAATCAGCTCTAAAATTCCGCAAATACATTGAAGATCTTTGACAACCCCTGTACTTAAGGGACTCTCCAACCAGTCCAGGGGGAAAAAACCTACAGTATTCATCTAGGTTAAAATTTCCCTTTAATAAGTTCCAGTTTTGTTTTTCGTTTCTCACAGGAAACAGGGATATAGTCAGTTTTTTCTGTTTGGCATTACGTGTAGACTGCAGAGCTTTGGAGCACTGAGTTCTTTCTTCCGCTATCCGACAGGACCGAGCAGACATACGCACAAGCCGGCGGAGCCGCTCTCACGGCGCAAGCAGCGTGGGGGAAATCAAATTCAGTGGACCTTTTCAGTTCAAGTTATTATTTTCAAGGAAATAATGTGTGTTAAGAGAACTTGTGGGATATTTTCTACTAATATAAGTTTGTCTGATAAAAGCTTTGCAGGGAAGCTGCACCCCACTGAGCAGAAGGCTTTAGCGCCACACTTGGAGCCTTGCTTTTACGCTGTTAAGGATCCAATTTTTTTAATGAACATTTAATTAATATTAATGTTATGCTAACAAAATACATTGATTAAATAACTCCTGTAATTCATTAAATATCTTGCTAGAATGTGGCTAAATGTACATACTGTGAAAATTCCCTTGGAAGTGTCAAAAGCATACAATAATTGTAAATTCAGAAAACACATTACATTGAAAATATCACTGGGGTTGATTTTTGCCAGTACTACATATTTTTTCTTATAAAATGCATACAGCTCTTATTCAGAAAGATCAATTTCAATGTCAGACAAAATCTTCATTCTATGACTTTTTTCTTTTAATAGATAAAATATACTATCTAATATGTATTAAGCAATTACATTAACTAATATATTCCAGATAAAATTAGCTAACATATTATTTTAAATCTCTATGACAACAGAGTCCATAGAAAAAGAACAGCATTGGATATGTAAGTGGCATTCTCCTGCCTGCCTTTTGTTCCTATGTAAGTGTATCTTCTAATGTCTTTGGAGAGAGTTTACACAGCAACTATAGTTGAATACATGGGCAATTATTCTCAAACAGCAGGAAACATTTTAGGGCTGGTGTTTCTTCTCCACGAGGTACTTCTGGGTGCCCCTCTCCCGTGATGGATGCTGGGATCCCACCTCAGGACCACCCTCACACCCTCTCTGTTGCTCACAGTTAACGTTGAGAAGGTCTGTAACTTCAACCACCCAACTATCAGGGTCCTCACAGGAGCTTCAGTATTTGGCAAATTATTTGCCTTTGTTGCATTCATTTTTGTTTATAAAATACTAATTACCTCTTTTATTGTTTGAAGAGATTAAAAGTTAATAGGAGAAACTAAATAAACAGAATGCCATTCTGCACAAACTATATAAGCTGGTAATTAATTTCTGGCCTCCTCTGAGCTAATTAACTCATATAAAGAAATGAAGTTAATGAACCATAATTCTAGTCATACAAGTGTAGATACAAGCAGTTTGACTTAATGAATTAATAAGATATTTCCTTTCTTAGAGGTTTTTCAATTGTGTTCCTAATCTGAAGGCCCCTTTAATGTTCCTTTCTGGTTAAAATGTTTAATAAATGGTAGGGTGACCTGGTGGTGGTGTGTTAGCACAGTGGCATTGTCACGCAGGAGTGTCTGGGTTCTGGAGCCCATGCGCCCTTAGCACTTCCTGCCACTGGGCTGCCTGTGCAGGAACCCCACGCCCCTAGGAAGGCACTTGGCTCCCACGAGATGGTGGCCTCACAGGGTCTGTCCCAGCTCCCTGGGACTAATTGTGTGCTGCCTGCCACCAATGTGTGGCCACACCTACTTGTAAAAGTCATGAATGACTTCTCCCTCTGTTAATATTTCTTATTTTCTACATCCTCAACTTCTGAGAAGACCCTGACCTAAGGTCTGGATTAATAAGGTTCAGATACTCCGAAAATAGTCTTTCTTTTTGCCTTTTTTATGTTAAAGCCTTCTAACACAGGGTATTAAAAATGGCATAAAGTATATTTTTTCAATATTTTAAGACTGAAAACGGAACCCAGAGTTGCATTGTTAAAGGGTTAAGTTGTTTTCTAAATAGAGGCACCCCTCAGAGCATGGAAAAGTGTATCCTTTATTTAAAATAATTTTTAAAGTAAATTATCTAACCTAAACTCTGTATTTTCATGAACTTGCTTCCTAGAATGTAAGGTGTTTTGAGGATAAATATTTGGGTCCCAGTATTGACACATATTCCAAGCCAGTCACTCTGCACAGAACTCACGGCATATACACAGGGCACAAATGCGTGAGACCTGATGTTGCCCAAGGTCAGGAGCTCGGGCTGTGCCCACACAGCAGCGAAGGGGCTCGTCAGTCATCACTGCCAAGCGGGGAAGGCCAGGTCCCACCCTGACCCTATGGGCCTGTCGGCTTGTCAAGAGCTGTGTTCACCATGGAAACAGGAAAAAACAAAAACACTGAGAAGGAGGAGACAGAGTGCGTGAGTGTCCTCAGCCATCGAGGGTCGTGATCCGAGTTCACTGGTCCATCACGATGGGCCAAGTGCAATTCCGATCCTGCTTGGGTGGGTCAGAAGCTGAGATTTTCGGAGGTTAAGTAGGTTGTCCAAGGTCACACGGCTGGTAGGGGAGAAGGAGAATTTGGACTTGGATCATTCCTGTGTTGGCACCATGCATTTAACCAGCACTGTCCCCACCCCCTCAGCTTTCCTCCTGGGCCAGGGCACCTCCCGCGGGGCCGGCTGGCAGGGTTTGGCAATCGTCTGGATTATCTGTCTCCTTGGCACAGCCGCGGCGGCTGCTCCGGCAGCACCCCGAGCAGAGGCAGCCTCTTCAGCAGGGGCCTCGGGACTCCTGCCCCATCCAGCCTCCCTGTCTGGCCTGGGGATTGGTGGTGATGGTGGAAATCGTGGTGAAAATGGTAAGGGTGAGAGCGACAGGAGCGACAGCATTTCTTTAATCTTTGGGGAGCGCACGCCGCACCTGCACTCAGGCCGGAGTCGGAGGCCCTCAGGCTCGGGGTTCCAGGAGCGGCGTTGGTGTCCCGGGCCCCTCTGCTCGCTGTGAGACCGGGGACGCTGGGTTAACATCCCTGAGCCTCCGAGTGCCCATCTGAGAAACGGGTTTGTAGCTGCCTAAGGACGGGCCACTCATCTCCCCAAGTCTCTCCCTTGCTTGTTCTGCTTACTTTGGACTCTGATTTTTGTTGTAACTCTAAGTTGGATTTGATGGGTTTACTGTTTCCCTCCTGCCGTGGAACTTCGTCCAACCCAGGCCCCTGCAGCAGCTCCTCAGCCCATGGTGAGGACCTCGCCGGGCACCCTCGAAGGCACTGAGTGAAGTCCTCCAGAGCGTTGAGGATGGCACCGTCACGGGCCTTCCCTGGGAGAACCAAGCAGTGGCCACTCAAATCACTTTCCGGTTCTGTGTCCAGGTGAGAAATCCACTTGAGAAAAAAAATGAACAGAAACTTGGGCAAAAGCACTGAAAACTTAAAAAAGTAAACTGAGGCAAAGAGACCAAGGCTCAAATCCTGCTTCCCTTCTTCCCAGCAGGACAGCCCTGCTCTGTGAATGTGGATGGAGAGTAGGATCTGGACCATGTCCAGCAAGGGGACGCCATGTGCAGAACACCCGGCAGCACCTGGCACGCATGAAGACACAGAATTGCTTGTAATGACTCCACCTACGTTTGTCTTCAGCTGTGGCCACAGAGTGGTCCTGGTGGGATGTCGCCCCTCACCAGAGAATCACAAAACCCTTAGATGAGAAGGGGGGAGGACCAGCTCCATGCTGGCCCTGTCCCAGCCCCCCCATGTTGACCACCCTTCGATGACATGCACCAAACACCTTGTCCCACATTGAACATCCTTTGTGCTCAGCACTCACCAGAGTGATCAATTAATTGCCAGTGACCCAGTTGTGTCTGTGACTGTCCCACTGTTGGACATGAACTCTATTTATCTATGCCTATTCTGCACTAAGTAAATGCTGCAGAGGTTCCTGACATGGGGCTGTCGTCCAGGGTCTGTTTGTGAAATATTCATGCTTCTGCTGCCTGTGGAAGTCTCTTCTCTGACTTTACTTCTCAGCTTCCAAAGCGGGAGGAATTGGATGTTCATTCTTTCCTGGCTTAATCAGGAAGACAACAACTTCTAAGCAAAATATCGTGTCAAAATGTGTCCCTGATGACTTTATGTGTCACCTGTGGTGCTGAGTGACTTGCCATGGTAGGTGGCCAACCCCAGCGACAGTGGGACAAAGGTGGCATGCAGGGCTCCCCCGGGACCCCACTGGTCCAGCCGCTGGCTGAACTGGTGTCCACCAAACACCAGGCTGTCCTCTTCCCCAAGCCTCTGAGCCCAAGAGGGCTTGTTTCCTGGCTTTTCCAGCGAGAGGACAATATCTGAGCTAAGCATCCCCCCCCCACTTTCCCGCTTACCGCGAGGACTTCCCAGCGTGAACAAAGCAGACAGGACTCCCTGTCCAGCTCCCGCACACGGCGCACAGGTGGGCCTTTCACACCTTCACCTTCTGCTTCCCAAGTGCACTTGCCAGACCCAAAGCCCGTGTGGCGGAGTGGTTCCCTCCTCCTCCTGAGGGCATCCAAGCCTCACGCCTCGTCCCTTCCAGGTCGCTAAAACTCCACTGTCTGACTTTCTATCGCGATTCTAAAGCTTTCCAGTGAAACCTTACCGGAAAGGCGGGAACCTGGAATCGTGGCTGCAAATACCAAGCGGCTCCCACAACTGATATTGCGAGCTCTGTCTCTGATGCTACAGGACACAAGACTCTTTCTTACCTCCCAGCAGGAGATGCACAAGTATCCACACACAAAACACGCATGGGAAACTTCACCCTTGCATGAGGAGAAGATCTTTTATTTTAAGCCAAACAAAGAAATTTCTTGGGACACTTTGAGAAAACATTGAACCTCAGTCCAGGCTGATGTTTAGCATATTGTCAGAGGGAAGAAAAAGAACAGTCAACAACCAAAACTACCTAGAATGATGGACTAGAGATAGTATTTTTCTAGTCCTATCGTTTTAAAACATGCCATTAACTAAAGTACAAGTGGCCTCCAACGTGGACCTCTGCTGCCGACTCGTAACCAATGGATCAATTTTATTCCTGTCCTCCAATCAAGAGCAAGGCTGGCACAGACTCAGAAATGTATTTCATCTTGATTTAGTAAACTTCATTTATCTGTCTCCATCATTTGCTCAGATGCTCAGAATACAGCTCTGCTTGGCCGTTTGCTCCTAATTGATGAGCCAGCCGCGTGTGCAGGTCCGGGGCTCAGAGATGGACTGTCTCTGGCTTTTGATCGACTGTGTATGAAGTCGGCTTCTAGAACTTGGCGCTGCCTCTTCCATGACCATGGCAGCTCTCGTTATTAAGGAAAAGCATGACTGTCAGCTACTGGAAAGCAATCTAATTAAGCAGCAAGATCTTCATAAAATGAGTTTGAAATCAATTGGTCAATATTGAAGCCACTTAAGGAAATGCAGGTATGATCCACTGCAGTTTAGCTAAAGAAGACAGTGAGCATGTCACTGCGGGTCCTCCTCAGACCCAACAGTCTGCATGCATCTGGACTTCCCCGAACACTTGGTCTTAAAAGTTGCTTCTTCTCTTGGAATTCTAGAGGATGCAGACACATGGCCCAGGCAGCACCATGGCCATCGGCTTCCCTAGCCCTAAAGATGTTTTTGACGACGTCTGATGGGAACAACATCCACCCACTCTGCTCCAGCCTGAGGAGCAGGCGATGCCACACCTGTTATCAGGGGGTGTCCTGGGCTCTGGACCTGCTCAGACTCAGAGATTGTCTGGTGAACCAGAGAACTGAGTCATTTGACTTTCCTCTCTATACAAGCTATTTGTTAAACCTATACATGTTTTCTGCCAAGCTACTTTGTCCATGAAGAAAGATAATGTCTTAGATATTTTCATTACAGTAATTTTTGCCTCATGAAATCAGGAACTTCTTATAAGAGGGAAGAAACTATTAAAAACTTCGATGGTGAAAGATATAAATAACACACCCAGCCCATAATCTATCCACAAGGTGAGATAATGTTCTACCTTGGGAGAGAGAGATGACAAATTAAATGATGACATTCACTCCTAATTGATATTTGATGGCCAATGTCTCTTTAGCTAACCTTACCTAATGTATATATTCACATCAATTTATATGCAAAACTTGGTTCTATACAAAACCTTAAATGTTGAATATATTTATACAATTTTAGTGAAAAAAAATTCTGCAAGGATTACTCTGTAATTGAAGGGTACATTCTTAAAATATCTATAATAGTTTCAATTTATAAGATAGCTACTTGGTTTTTATTCAAATCATCCCCTTTATTAATGCCTGCTTTTATAGGGTGAAGCTCTTTTCACTCTCTGGTCTTTATCACACCTATGTGGCATGGGATTAAAATGCCAAGTCCTGACTTGGCATCAGGGTTACCATGTAGCCCCAACCGTGAATATCCATCTGTCCAGTCCTGACACCAGTCTGTGCTTCTGGAATCCAACAACCCTTCCTTGTTTGTCTATTGATTCTCTCTGGAGAAATATTCTTCTCTTATTTCAGTTATGTATTTTTTAATGTGTATACACACACATTATACATATATATTCTAAGTGTCTTATGCTAGAGGGTGATTTTAATATCTGCTTATTCTGCCTGCAATGGGTTGACCTTCAATGGGTTGGATTTTCATTTTTACGTATTTAAGTTTTATTAAATAAGAAAATATCTATATTACAAGGTTTCTGTTTTTTTTAATGTGAACCCAATAGCTAGTGCCTTTAAATTTTACAAACCCTATTGGACTTAATTATTTTGTATAATCATCCATCCAACAAACATTCCCTGAATGTCTGCTAGCCTTCAGGTACTGCATTTATCAAGAGGTAAAATTAATCAGGTATTGATTAAATGAGTTAATATAAGTGATGTACTTTGATCAGTCCTGGGAACACAATGAGAACAGGGACAGGTGAGCCATGGTTGTCACCATCATGGCCACTGTGCACAAGGCATAATAGGGAGAGACGTGAACCCCGTGACCCTGAGGCTACCCTATCCTGTGGGAAGTGGCACGAGAAACTCTCATGACACAGAGTGGTGACTTTGATGAGGTCGGGGTGTAGGAAGAGTTGCTAACTGACTGTAGAACATGGGTAAGGCCCCCAGAGAGGTAGCGTCTGGGCTGAGCCTTCACAGGGTGCAGAGGAGGATCAGCAGGTGGACCTGGAGCAGGGCAGCTGGGCTACGGGCTGAGGGTCAACGTGGGGACCCCCGACAGGAAGCAGGGGCAGGGCGGATGTTGCAAACAGGTCACTTTTAATAGTAGAGGCCTGACCGTGTTCAAAGTTTGGACTGTTGGCCTGGGAATCAGCTGGTACGGCCTCCTGCAGGTGGAGCAGAGGCAGACATACCATGTGGAAGGTGCAGTTCCGATTACAGGCAGATCCACGGCATCCTCGGGGCTCTGGGAAGTTCAGCACCAGATGTGGGGTTAGCCCAACTCTGGGGTACCCCCTATTTCTTAAATGCCGTGCACCCTGGGGTGCCATTCTCGGCCCATCGCTCTGTCCATCTCATTCGGCCTCCCTGGGCCATCCCAAATAACCCTGGTCTCACAACCCCTGCCCTGTGGAGGGTTTCTGACCCCCCACCCGTGTCTAACTGCCCCTGAGCATCCCCAGGCCTCCCCAGCACGGCATGAGACAGCTCCTTCTCGGTCACCTCCCACCGTCAGCCCACTGACATACATGCTGCATCATGCATGTCTGAAGCTTACAACCACTTCCTCAAATAGATACAAAAACAGCGCTGGCATGAGATCTTGAGCTACGAAAACCCACAGGGTTGCAATGTAAGTGTTTGAACATGTCAGTCTGAACCGCACGAATGAGCCTTTTCTGCAGAAATGTCCCAGTGAACACCAGCGGTTTCTCACGGCTGTCCGCGTGGGAGAGACGGCCCTCACCTCAGGTAAACCTCCTGTTGCTGCCTCCAGGTTTCAAACAGAAACGCAAATGTGAAATTGTTTTTCCTGTGTGGTTCCCCAGTGAGTTGTCTTATTTAGGGCCAGCCCTTGTACTTTGGAACACAACCACCCTCTGCCTCCTCACTGAAATGTGGACAATTTTGCTGCAAACGAAACCAATCCTTTGTGCGGAGCCGCCCTGTGTCCCGTGGTGGCTGGGGCCTGGCGGGCCTGCACCCTCGCTTCTGTCGCGTCTCCGGGTTCTGACCGTGGCATGTGCACTCACACACACACGTGTGCCTGCAGCAGAGACCCCACTCATACTAAAACCAGCAGAAATATGATGAAATCGCCTGCAACCTTCTTTCCTTTGAGTTCCTATCACTCACTTCAGTCTGTTCCAAAAATAAAGAGCTTGTCAGACCTAATGATAAGGCAAGAGTTTTAGGGAAATAAAGAGCTGAACTGACACAAACATAATAACGTCAAGATATAAATCACAGAGTCCTTCTGCCATTTTCATTATCTGCCTCTTAGGATTACTGTGCTTGCTATAAATGAGCTGTGGCGGAGACTCTGCCCATATACACAGTCTAGATGCAACATCAAAAGTGGCAATCTGTGCCCAGCAGGCATTCTAAATTTCAGTTTTGGGCACTTTCAAAAAATTGCATTTGCTATATTAATATTTATATATATATATTTTTTTCTTTTAGGATAAGCAAAATGACTCAAACTAGAGTAACAATGAATCAAATTAGAGGAAAAATGAATTCTTAAGCAGATAAGAAAAAGCTTAAATACATCATGATTAAACCATATGTCTCATACCATCATCTCTTAAGTACTATAAATCTCTACAGACGTACAGGTCTTGTGGATTCCAAAGTACCCACGAATCCTTTCTCTGAAACAGTCACACCTTCCCAAGCCTTTCAAAATTGGAAAACAGATTTTATTTCATGGATGCTAAAATTCCTTTAACAAAGTAACTTAAGATTTCCTCTTTAAAACTCTCGTCTTTTCTTAACTGATTACGTTCATTTATCACTTGAGATACTGATACATCCATTTATTAACTCACTCATTTACCTAAAATTTTTCTGAACTCTTCCCAAATGTCCAGCATTATGCAAATATTCATAGAAGAGACAAACAAATAGGAATAGTTTTTGTTGGTGTCAAAGAATTTCAATATTTAGAAAAGAACAGGCCTAAAATGATCAAGAATGTTTAATTATTCCACTTCTAAACTTACCTGAAAGTTATAGAATATTTCTTCCCTCTTCCATGTCTTGTCCCAAGAAGTTAAAGATATTATGCAGCTGATCGAGCACCTACTATCGTTCAGATTGCAGCAACCTAATTGCAAATAAAGTTGATGAATGGTATTTTTTAAAAGTTATAGTTTATTGAATAGTTGAATCTTTCAGGATATATTTAGACCAAATTACATTTATGAAAAGTAATCAAATAAATTTTAAATGTATATGAAGCTGTAGTAACATAAAAAATAATGAAAATTTGGTTACAATGCTTTGTTACCAGTACAAGAAAGTTTCAGCATCCTTGTGAGTTTAAAGATTGAAGGAAAATTTTTTAAAGAGCAATGTGGATATTTGATGAGTATTAGAGGTAGTTATTTACTAATAGTCCTAATTGTGTAGTCTAGAGAGGATGTTTATTATAAGTAATTGTAGCTTGACCATATCTGTGCTTTAGTTATAACTGTTATTCCTAAGTAAGAGTTGCTGTGTTTAAAAATAAATTAAACACAATGACTGTGCTTGTTCTGCTTTTGGTCATTTTTTTTCTTTATGCTTATTCATGTATGTTTGTTACTTCACACACGTGCACACACACACTCACACACACAGACACACACTAGACAAGGGAACTGCACATAGACCTGATTTTTCTCTGTCATCTGAGAGCCATCTACTGCGGTGCCTGTTATATTCTAGGAACTCATAACTATTTCGAATTGAATTAAATTGATTATGCTGTGTGTTTAATTTTGGCATTGCTAAACTAAGTCACTTAGTATGCATTGCACTCCTCTGTTATTGGGCTGGCACCAATTTGTTGTTTACTGATTTACGCTAATTCAAACAGTTTATAATATGTCACAATTTTTCCAGGGGTTATAGAAGAGATGCTTCTGGGAGGCTTGCGCAGCCACTGATAATTAGTACACTAGCCCTTGGGTTGTTTGCTGTTTTTGTTTCTGCAAAGGAGAAAAAAATACCCAAACACCTGGATATGTTAAAAAAAAAACCTGGGTATTTACACAAAAAGCACACACACTTAAACACACACAAACACACACTAGCACACACTTGCACACATTGTACACACCAATGTATACAAACACACATACTAATACAACCCACAAGTACATACATGCACACTCACATGCACTCATATACACACACTAACACATGTACACACTTGCATATGTGCACAAGCTTACACACTCAAGTGCACACACTTCTTTCTGCAAACTAGTGACCTTCTGATATTTATACAAGAATTGGAATGACTTATGCAACTCTAGACTGACAAAGTAAAACCAATGATTCCACATTGCACCAATTTCCAGTTAAAACATCTCTCACACCCATATTAATGAATAACCAAGTTTTTTGTTTGCATATTTTACTTTATTACATCATTCCTTCCATTTAAAAATGACAGTTTCTCCTGTTGGTTTTAGTTATGAAGCATCATTATGAGATTATCCTTTGGCTAAATTGCATCAATTGATTTATTAAATTAATATCCACAAAGGGTCTTATAAATGCCTAGTTGACATGATAATTAATGAAACAATGTAATCCTCTTGCTAAGTTTCGGAATTTGGAAAGAAAAGGTATAAAAATGCACTGAAAAAAATATTTTGTAAACAAATGACAATTCGTGATGCTAATGTTCTAGTTGTTAACTTTTTTAATCTAGAAGTTAAACTTATATTAAAGAGGAAAAATAACTTAATTTTGTGACAAGCACTTTTTTTTGAGATGTGATTCCAGTTTGTAATAACCAAATAATACATATTCTTCCCCAAGGGACCTATCCATCACTTTAATGGAGAAATGTAGCAAACCATCCTTTGTCACCCAAACCCCATTGTCCACTTCCTATATGCACCTATTGCTGCATATGCTACATATATTTTAATGCCTAGATTGCTAATTTTGTCAGAAGCCATTATTCTTCCTTATCAAAACTATGGAGCTAAAAATGAAAACAGTTTTACAGTTATAATACCAAAACTATTAGTTTAATAAGGAATTCAACAGTAAAGAAACCTTATTTCTTGAATTTTCAAAATCCTTTAAATATATACTTAGAAATCCTTTAAATTCAAGCTTCAGAAGAGATAGGACAGAGACTGAATTTCCTATGAGGTCAGGCCAACCTGGAATCCTCTTTGGAAAGATAAAGTGACAAGTCAATGTCAATAATATTTCTTAATTTTTTATCACCTGTTGTTCTTTTATCAAGAGAAATTTCAAAGAGTTTTTTTTAATTTTTATAAATTATCATGAAATTTCAAAATTCATAAATACATATGAAATTGCAACCCTAATATATATTGTTCACTGGTAGTGTGGAATATTTATATTTGAGAATTTTTAAAGTAAGAACCCTGTCTTATGACCTGACATCCAAACCTCCTTCCCCGACCCACTCTCTGGAGAGCTGGGAGCTAGAGGTGGCTGCTGCATTTGTGTTTAGACCATTGCAGGTTTCTCTTGCTACTTGCTGGAAGCAGATCCTTTTGGTGCCTCACAAAAAAAAAAAGAAAGAAAGAAATAACAAAACATCTTACATTTATTAAAAGAGGCTGAATCATGCTGTGAATGTATTTCTCTAACTTATATGCTATTTCTGAAGTATCAGGAACTGTTCATGGTCACGTAACACAGAGAGGTTGTGGGATTTGACCAGAGCACACAGCACAGTAGTAGCTATTTGATAAGACTTTTATGCCACATGAATTTGTGAAATAGCATCTGCCAGCCACTCATCCGAGTTGAAGGAAGGAAGGAGCCAGAAAGGGAGGGAGGGAAAAGGAAGGGAAACAGGGCAGACAGGTGGAGGAGCAGGGAGCAGCCTTCAGTCGCCCGTCCCCTCCCTGGCAGGGCTCACAGCTCCATGTCACAGCAGATAACAAGAATCATGGTGCAAAACTGCCCGACTTTTATTTCTGCCTTTCCAAGCTATTGGCTCCTTCACTAATAATCGGGATTTATTACTGGATCCATCTGCTGCCTTCATAAGGTCAAAAGGTGAACCACAGGCACGGCTGATGTCACCATCAAGGTAGCTGGTCGCAAATGGACCCTGACAAGTGTACTTTTAAAAGAATATTGTGGCAAAAGCACTCTGAGCATGAACGCAGGCTGATAAAGAAAATAAACCTAAAATACTAAAAAGATGTCAAGTTTTAACCCATTAATCCAAGTGATGGAGTCTGGCTGTCAGGGTCGTGTCTGGGCGGCAGCCAGAAAGAAGGATGGGCCCGCGCTCCACGAGAGGTAATTGGGCCCATCTGTGTGTTCTGCACGTCAGAGTTACTGAACCCCAAGAAACGCTGCCTGGAACACGCGTGTGCACCGCACGGCAGTGGGTGCAGCCTCCTTGCCCGGCTTCTGAAAGCCGCATCAGACTGGGGCAAACGGGTTTTCCCTGTTGTTCTCTACCTGTCAGGAAGGCCTCACCTGCAGGAGGACGGTGTGGCGCAGGGCGTGGTTTCAGATGCTCACCAGACAGTCTGGTTTCTGTAAAAATTGTGAAGACTGGGCAATTTTTGACAGTGAATTTTTCCACATATTCAAAAATGTTAAATGGATGCCATTGAGGCTGAACGTTCCAGATCATGTTGTGCGAGTTCTTGATCAGCTTCTGGCCAGGAAACTCCTCTTTTCTTTTCATTTCCAGTGGAGAAGGAAAAGCAGACAGAGCAGATACAGCCCGTTCTTTTCCAGAGGAGATGGAAAGCTTACCTCACAGTTTGGGAACAAATCAGAGGTGCATCAAGAATCGCTGGCTCTGTCTCCGAAAATGCTTTCGGAAGGTTGTCCCCTGCCGGGAAGCACCAGGCAGACGAGCCCAACCGCACGCTCCCCTCGGGCCTTTCCCTCAGGTCAGTTATTTTCTTCTGTTTTTCCTTTCTGCATACCAGGAACTCAGCAGGGGTAGGTATCTGCAGCACACCTGAGAAGACCAAATGCCAAGCACCCAACAAAGCAGCAGCCACACTCCGGCCCTCAGGCGCACCTAGTCCCACCTGGACCTTGCGTCTTCGGGTGCTGATTCCAGCAAAAGACAACCTGACTGATGCGGTTAGCACATGGCACATCTGTTTGCCCCTTGGTTGTGGCTAGTGATGTGTCCACCTTGTGGGATGACAGCAATCAGTAAACTTCTGTCCTCAGGATGAGGAAATGAAGGGAAATACTGGGCGAGCAGCAGTCTCTTGGACCAGGCTTCAATAGCACAGGGTTACTATAAAGATGAAATGAGATTATATACAGAAAACACGTAGCTCCACACCTGGCGCATGGCAAGCATCCATTGCACGGCAGGTGTCCGTGACAGGACCATTTTAAGCTCTTTAAGACTTCCTGGACTTACCACGTCTAGGTAGTGTTTGCACCTCACCTACTTCTTAACACAGTCCTTGCTCCACAGGAGCGATAAATGTTAGTTTTGTCTCCTACTTTCCCATTTGCAACTTGACTTCCCCTGATCTAGCTTCTCCCTGGGCTCGTATCAGGAAAGATTTATGAAGGGATGAGTGTGAACGGCCGCCACGGGGGTGTGAAGGTCATTGCACAGCCGCCTGGAGCAGTGGCCGCAGTCCGACACCCCCACGGTGCCCCACGGCCCGTGAACACACACGGCCCGTCAGGGACCTGCCACCGGGCTGCAGGACAAGGGCCCTCGTGGGTGCGACCGTCGCCACACAGCCCCAGAGATCTGACGGTTCTGGATGAAGAGGCAGGGAGTGCCCTCACCCAGAGGTCAAGCCCTCTCAGCTGACGTGGGGGCGCTATTCACGACCAGTTATTTTAGAAACTGCAAACAGGGCTACTACTCCCAGTGCGCTGCTTTTTCCCATCTTTCCTTCACCTGCCCCCGCGTCCTGCACTCCAGAGCTCGCGGGTACGGGCGTGGGGACACACACGGTCTTGCTCAGAGCGCGGGGCCATCCAGGTGCTGGCGGCGGCGGGAAGGGCGTGATGTCGCGGGGAAGGCTGATTCCACAGGCGACGCGTGGGGTGGCCGACGCCTGCGGGCATCGCTGGCTCCTCCCAGCGGGTGTGAATGCTGCTGTGAAGCACGACCCACGATTGGAATAAAGGTTCTGCTGGACGCACAGTAGCTTTTGTCATTTGCTGCCCGTGGACAATCCCACGTGACATGGCTGACCCATGGCAGCCGGGAAATGTTTGACACAAAACCCAAAGATGAGGACTTGCCCCCCGGGAAAGCAGGAATGAAGGAAACACACCTGTAATCTCGCTGTGGGGTCCTGACGAAGGGCGAAGTCAGCAAGAAGTTCGCTCTTCTCAAGCCAAAACGGGGTGGAATCGAGAAATGCTTCCTGTCCTCGCTAACACAATTTTTCTGACAATCTTCTAAAAACCAACACAAACTCAGTCATTAGACTGCTCTTTCCCACACAAAATTTCCAAGTTTGTTTTAAGGAGATTAAGCATTGATTTTATATATTAATATATGTGTAAGTGCCATATATATCTTATGATTTTATATTTATATAAAATCACGTGACATTAATTTTAATTTTAATCATACAAATTACATATAATGCCATTCTGCTGAGAATGGCCTAATTGAGGCACATTCTGATATGTATGTCAGTGACTATTGTCACATAGAATATTCATAGAAGACTTTTTTCTATTTATACTTACTTCAAATGAATTCTTTTTATAATAATCATACATTTATATGCTAGGTAAAATAAATACTGTGCCCATTTTGCTAGGCAGAAAGGTACTGGGAAGCCAGGGTAACTGCTTCAGACTGCACAAGACCAGGGTTAGAATCCAGGTTAGAAGAGCCAGAACACAGCAAGAGGCTTCAAATCCGCCAGAGCCTAGGAGTCATAGGACTGATGTGGACACCGAGGGCAGTGGTGATTCCCCCAGGAGAGGATCTTGTATTTCTTGACTTAATTTCCTTGACATTTATTAGGGCCACTGCCAACAGTTCCAACTGGGTGATCAAGTCTCAGCCCAGACAATGGAGACAAACCTTAGGGCAACCTGCAAAGACAGGTCGACAATCTACCTGACCCCTCCCCACCTGTCCTCACTGCTAAGTCCAGGAAGCTTCTATACAAACCCCTCATTGCCTGCAATGACCTTCTTACCACCTTGATGGAGTGGGTGCAACATGGAAACTAGCCCAGTGGTGCAGTTTCTAAAATGAAATTACCTTTTTTTTACATTGTTACATTAACAGACCTAGATTCAATCTGCTACACAAACAGTAGACACCACTGAATAGTTAAGTAGTTGTTTTTCTAAATAACACAATTTCTTTTAATGATCATTAATCCATTATCCCACCAACTAAGTGATGTCTCAACACTGGTGTTCAGTCCATACAGAAAATGAAAGGAAACAGATAGCATGTCTAAGCACAGATACAATAATATATTTGAACAAAAGTAAAAGTATTCCAGATATGACTTTCCAAGATGTGGGATTCTTTAAGTTTTTGGAAGATCTCAGTGTGTCAGAAAATAGGTTTGCTGATTTTTCATCCATTTTGCATGAAATTCACCTGAAAAGGTGATAGCTAAACTTAATAGTACAAGGAGGTGACAACTGAAATCTGATGGTGGCTTTTAATGCCTGAAGAACTTGGGCCAACTTTCCATTAGTGTTTGTGGAGCCCAAGCCAATCTGCTACTAAACTTTCACATCTAAAGAAGGAAAATAATTTTTGCCAACTGCAACAAAGAATGAATTACCCGACATAGACATTCAAGGAGGTCTTAGAGGAGCAGACATAGGCACGGGTGGGAACTCGCAAGCACTGTTGCTGTTCTCAGGATCACGGTTGTTTCCCTGCCCTGTAAGTGCACGCATGTGACTTATTAACAAAATGCAATGTTTGTGGCTCAGGGGCTCCTGGGTTCAAATAGCCTTGTGTCTTTGTTCTTCTGTTTTATATACTACTCGGGAGAACTTTGGATTTGTTTTCCGGTCTGACTAGTGTTTTCTGTGCTCTTCCTGGATGCTAACAGAAGAACCTCTCAAGTCTATTTTACTCTCCTTCCAACGTGGCAAATATCAATTTAGCTAATGAGGCACAGGTGTAATTGTAGGCATTCCTTCAAGAATTCTTCAGCTATGAATCTGCCTCAAATTATGCAGCATGGTTCCGTAATTGTAGTTCATTGGGAAAATTCACGGCTCCAGTGGTCGTCGTGCATAGACTCCCACCTGC
Organism: Daubentonia madagascariensis; assembly: GCA_023783475.1. Taxonomy (NCBI): domain Eukaryota; kingdom Metazoa; phylum Chordata; class Mammalia; order Primates; family Daubentoniidae; genus Daubentonia; species Daubentonia madagascariensis. The sequence goes on from JAKFHU010000901.1 coordinate 34,513,280, forward strand.
GTGGCGCGGCGCAGGGCTGCGTGTTAGTACATTGTGATGCAGTAAATAAAAACAAGCCCCGCCGTGGGCTGGAGAGCTCCGTGAGTATGCTCCTACATTGCTCTGTTGTGTTGTTCCTTTTCAATTAGATCCCATTTTTACATTTGCAAAGAGCATTACTTTCGGAAGAGATGGCACAGTTGATCAATTTCTTTCCTCGCATCGATCACTTTGGTGGGAGGGGACTGTCCTCCCTCCATTCCCCACCCACATGTGGTCCTGGTGCTGAATGTTGATGATTGGGTGTTGGGTGAATTCTGAACTATCATTTTCAAGCAATTTCCTCATGAACCAAACACCTGAATTGCACCCCCACCCATGGTGTCGGGGGGAGCACCAGATGGGTCAGATCATGTGACTGTCCCCTGAGGCTGGAACAGAAGCAGAAGGTGGTTGGATTAAATCTGTGTTGTGGTTCGGGCACTTCTCTGATTAACACAGCTTAGCGTTTCCTCTCAAAGGACCCAGTGACCCTAAGACACCTAGGTGTATAGAAGAGATATGTAGCTTTGATTAGGCTAAAATGCCGGTTATCTGGAAATATAACAGCTTAGCTCAGGAATTTTAATTCTTCCAAAGTATCACAAAATATCAGAAACACATTTCCCCTCTTTGTCTGTGATCAATCTCATTATTCAACATAAAGAAAGAAAAAAAGGTATTCTCTGAATCAGTGAAAATACTGCATGGCTAAATTGTTATATATTATTTTATTATTTTTAAAAATTGCATTTGTAAAAATTAAATTTGTGTTAAGTCATATTTGATAAAAAGGTCAAATCTGAAGCAAATGTAAATTGTTGTGAGTTTAGTGGTATTAACCTAAAAATATTGTTAAATAATGTTGCAATAAAATTAGCACCGAGTATGTATTGTCTTCTTTTCAGCTTTGAGGTACAAGTTGACAAATAAAAACCGTATATTCAAGGTGTACGAGGTGATGTTTTGATATAAGGATACATTGTGAAATGATTTCCACGATTGCTAACTAACACATTCATCACCTCAGGTAGGTACCTTTTTTGTTGTGGTGAGGACACTTACAATCTGCTCTTCTGTCAGATTTAAGTGTACAATACAGTATTATTAACTATGGTCATCATGCCATGGATTAGACCCCCGGAACTTACCCATCTTATTACTGACGGTCTGTGCCCCGAGCAGTGTCTCCCTATTCCCCGCCCCTCAGCCCCTGGCTTTTGACGTAGGGCCAAGGCCTTTCTTTCCCAAGGACGCATCTCTGAACAAATTTATTGCATAAGCCACGGCTATAATGTATCCTCTGTTGCTTCCTCCTCTTTTGAAGGGGTATTCATACAGGCGTAAGGCCCTCGTCTCGAAATCTCAGCATGCCACAGTATCCGGATATTTCACAGGAAACAAAGGACGTTAATTACTCACCGTGAGTCGGCCACTCAGGCATCAGTCAGAGCTTTGCTCTTCTCCAATTCTGGCTCGTTTATTTTTGTGAAGTCATTCCTCAGTCACTCCTTTGGCAGAGTGATATAGTCAATAACTTCATGACAGCTTCAGGCCTTTGTTTGAATGTCACATATTATCAAACAGTTGTAACAAACTGTTGGCACAACCCTTTATTACCTTTATTGTGGCAAATGCATGTACAGGAAATTTTTAAGTTATATTATTTTAATGTTGTTAATAATGTACCCATAATATAATTATCCATGAAAGATAAGAAGAGCTTTTGAAGAAGTAAGCCTGTATCTCCGTGTCACCTGGAGTAAACTGCTTAGCATTTCTAGAAGTTCTGCCTCCTTTTCAGCACTCACTGTTCCACCTCGCAGTTCTAATCTCTCCACCTGGGATCAGTTAAGCGCCGTCACCATGTCTTACAGTGCAGTTCTGCTGGAGACAAGTTCTCTTAGCTTTTGTTTCTCTCAAAACGCCTTTTCCTTCGCCTTCATACGGAGAAGGCAGTTTCTGCAGCTGCTGGCTGGCTGTTTCAGCACTGCAGGTGTCATCTGCAGCCCTCACAGGATTGCTGGTTCTGGATTAGCCCTCCCTGTAAGCAATGACAAAACTGGATGTGTTTCAGTTTTGGGGTGTTTAGACAACATGCAGCAGAGAGAACAAGGAAACCACAGAGTGGAGGCATGAATACCGCGACTCTGATGGGAGAGAATCTCCTGACCACAGCCCAGCAAGGAGAAGCCCAACCACAGCTTGGTGGAGCCCCTGAGCGGAGAAGGAAAGCAGAATTTTGGGTGGGTGAAGGGGCTGGAATACACAGGATAGGACCACAGAGCAAGAGGCCCCAACAGTCCACCCGACAGTTCCCACGAGTCCTTAACTGAGAGAGCTGTGTTGCGTTTGCACGAGGGACTCCTGGACCTGAACAGAGCAGTTTCTCTGGGGTGGAAACAGGGGCAGAGAGTGTGGAGGTTGAGCAGGTTTGGAGGTGCTAGCTCTGGTCTAGTCAGAGTGCGGGGACCTCTTTAACACCTTGTAACACCCAAGAAGCCACTGGGAGAGGCCAAGACTGAAAAGTGAAGATTGTGTCTTTTAGAGAAAGCCTATTTTATTCTACCTGAAAAAAGTCTTATGCCTCACTAGAAGAACGTTTTGACAAGGACCACAAAATATTCCGAGTTTAGAGGCTGACAGATGCTGCTGTAACAAACTGTAAAACCAAACCTACATGAGTTTACAGTGTTCAGTCAGTAATTTATCTGGGTACTTAAATAGAAACAACACTCTTCAGAGAAATATAACAAAATCTGGGGTCTCTACAATGTATAACATTTAATGCCCACTATAAAACCAAAACTTACTAGACATAAAAAGGGCCAAAGGAATGTGACCCTTACTCAAGAAAAAAGTCAGTCAATAAAAACTGAGACCCAGATTGCTGAGATGTTGACTTCTGTGTCATTCCAACATTGCCTTCAGGCTTCAATTTCCTGTTGAAAAATCAGCCATCAGTATTACTGGTCCTTGAAAATAATGGGGTCTTCTGCTCTGTTTACTTCTAAGATTTTTTGTCTTTGGTTTTCAGCAATTTGCCAATGCTTATGATGTTTCTATATATGGTTTTATTTTATTAATCCCGCTTGTGAATCACTGAGTTTCTTGAATCTGTGGGTTAATGTCTTTAACCAATTTTTTAAATACTTAGCCATTGTCTCTTCTAACATTACTATCTCCTCTGGAATTCCAATCACATGTGTGTTAGGCTGTTTTACCATTTCCTGCATGTGGCTTTTGCTTTTTTCTGTTCTGTCTATCCTTTAAAAAATGTTTGTGCTTCAATGTGTAAATTTTCTATTGACCTTTCTTCAAGTCCAATAATCCTGTTTTCTGTGTGAGTTATAGTGCTGTTGGCCCTGAGTTTAATCATAATGCATCAACAGTAGATATTAAATAAGGCATCTTCAAACAGAAACACACATAAAACAAGGTTGTATATTGACTGATGGATAAAAATGTGAGCAGAGGTCTGGAAGAACCTAACCCTGTATTTCCCCTAGGAGCAATGGCTCCATATTTGCTACTTCATTTTTCCCAGTGACTTTTTAGAACAGAACTACCATGAATAATGAGAATCAACTGTACTTATGTGCTTATAGGGCCATGAGCTTTCTCAGTATAAGAACAAATTCTCATTCATCTTTGTATCATAAAGTCCAGCATTGTCAAGGGTGGTGGAGTCCAGTAGAGATTTTTCCAGGATTCTTATTTACTATTTGTAGGGGTCTAATGCTACAGATCAAATTCAAACCATGCTTACATTTTGACCCAATGGTAGTTCAACTAAAAGGAAGTATCCTAAGGAGACTTTGGTGTATGCATGTGGGGCCAACTAAATGTCTAGTAATATAAGTTTAATTAAGTAAATTATTTTATATATATGATAGAAAAATATGTAGCCACTAATACACACATACACACACACACACACATGCACACAGAATATTTACTGACAGGAAAAAATGCTATAAAGGAAAAGTATCCTATCATATTTAGCATAACTTTTTAATATGCTAAATATGATTCTATTTTTGTTAAAAGATATCATACCTCATATACACACATACAGTTGCAAAAATATCTTCCACATATGCTAGAATAGATGGCACAGATAAAGGTAAAACAACCAAATCAGAAGAACCCCCAAATGATTTTGGCCAACTAAAATGTGGTAGTATAGGAAAAATAGTGAAATTCTATTGAAAGTATTAATTTATTAATTTAGTTACACAATTGTATTTAAGTCACATATTGTGACATGCTTTCATTTAGAAATATAGCTTTTTCCCACTCTTACTTATTACAAAATAATTTTATTTCTTCTTCTCAGAAAAATCTTACATAGCAATTTCTTAATCAATACTAAAATGATTCTTTGATTTATATAAAGTGTTTTTCCAGAACGAATCATTTTATCTTATATCCAACTTATTTTAAATACAACACATTTTAAATCCTTGTATTATTTTATCACTGGAAATTTTAATCCAAGCCATAAGTATTATTTGATTGCTTTGGGACTTTTAAAAAATATCAGTAGATGCATATTTGTGATTTCTACAATAAAGACTTTATAGTATTTTTTTAATATGTCCTATACAGGACTTTCTTATCCAGTTCTTGTCATGGGAAGGTCATTTGTCCAAGGAAACAGAAGAGGAGCAATAGAGTACTAAGCTCCAAAAAGAATAAGTAGAAGAATGGAAGCCTACAGGATGGAGATTCTTTATCTAAAAAAGAAATTATAAATTATTTGGCATTATTGAACACTTAAAAATTTTTAATAGATTTTTGACTGAAAAATGAAAAAAAATACAGTCAGCAAATTTTTAAAAAAGCAAATAAATGAAAGCTTGGAGTAATTATTAGCTCTGGGGAAAACAAAAAATGATATGAAAACTGAAACATCTTCATAGTACACTAAGTGGCTCAGCAGTACACCAAAATTGGCATTCCTGGAATCAACCCAACTAGGTATTTCAAAAGGAGGCTGAATTTTATCTGTCAATATTGTGTTCAGGGACTTTTGTCATTGATACTTGTGATTTCAGTTGGGTTTCTATGCAAGATATGCATCCATTCTTAGGTTTGGGACTTAAGTTATATTAATTTAATAAAAAGAATCGGGAAGTGCTTCTTCCTTTTACTATGGGAAAATTTTACACAGCATACACTTATCTGTTCCTTAAGGCATGAAGAAAATTTCAAAAAGTGAGACTCATAACTTTCTAAGAAAAACTGAATTTTTAAAAATTTAGGCACAGTTTTAGATGTACAGAAAGCTGTAGTGACAGAACAGAGAGTGTCTATAGTCCTCTCGCTCGGTTTTCCCTGTTATTAATATCTTACATCACAACAGCATATCTGTTGTGATGAATGAACCAATATTGATACATTATTATTAACTAAAGCCCACACTTTATCCAGAATCCCTTAGTTTTTACCTAATGTACTTTACTGTCCCAGGCTCTCTCTAGGATGCTATATTACATTTAATCATATTTTCTTAAGCTTCTCTTGACTTAAGAGTTTCTTAGATTTTCCTTATTTTTGATGACTTTGACAGTTTTGAGCCATACTCAGACACTCAGGTATTTTATATAATGTCCCTCTATTTGGGTGTGTCTGATGTTTTTCTCATGATTTATCTGGATCATAGTTTTAGGGAAGAAGATCAAAACTGTAAAACATACCACTCTGATCACATCATATAAGGGTAAACCCTGCCAACATGACTTATTACTGCTGATGTTAACCTTGAACATCTGTATGAGATAGTAATCACCAGTGTAAAGTTACTTTTTCTTCCACCTTTCCATCATGTACTTTTTGGTAGGAAGTCATTATGTGCAGCCCACACTTAAGGATGGGGGGCTATGTTCCATCTTATTGAGGTCAGAATATCCCCATAAGCTATTTGAGATTCTTCTATTTGGGAGACTTTTCTATTCTCCTCATTTATTTATTCAATCATTTATTTATATATGTATGGGCCATGGATATTTATTTTATACCATGGGTTATAATCAGTACTAATTTAGTTTCTCAAATTGTCACAGTTTTGTGATATAAGAGCTCTTTTCACTGGCTTCAGTGTCCTTTTGATATAATCCCATCATTCTGTTTTTTTGGTTGGTTGATTGATTTTATTTTTTTCATAAAACTTCCTTAGGCTTGTCTCATATATTTCCTGCCCGGTTCAGAATCATCCATTTCCCTAAACAGCCCTGGATCCTTTACTGGAGAATACCGTTAGCAACCAAGATCAGAGTGTTAGGTGTGATCTTTGCTACTGGGATGTCATTTCTTTTAGCTATTCTCAACTGACAGAGCCAGGAAATATATGTATGTATACTAAAACATGTATATCCTCACACACATGCACACACACATACATTTATTTCTAAATATGTCCATCTGCATCTATATTAAGCTAAGCTTGAGTTCACACTGATGTCTCCAACTCTAATCTACAGCCACATGTGGCACTCTGGCCCCCTCCCTTGATTTCCTGTAGCTCCCTCTCCAGAGTGAGAAATCTGCTCCTGACTCTCTGCCACCCACTCCCATGACTGCCCGATTCCAGTGTATGCATTAACGGGCACGCAGGTTAGCAGTCATGGGAAATAACCGTATCAGCTAGGGTGCAGTACTCGTGCACAGTTCCTTTTGTCTTTAGTGTCACTGACTCTACTCATTTCAAAAGTTATTTAGGTCAGCATCATTTCCCCCTACTCTCTTCAGTGAGGCCATTTCATATATTTGTATTATGCTCATATTCTTTTATCAAAGTCTACATTCCTTCTTAGAAAACCCCAACAAAACTCCTAAGTGATTTTTAAAATTTGCATACATTCATGTTTACACTTTGTGCTTCATAGTTATATGGGTTTTGACATAAGTATAGTGTCATGAATCTATCACTAAGTCTCAAACAGAATATTTTTACCATCCTAAAAAATTTCAGTTTATACTCCCTCCAGGCAGCAGAGACACAGGAGGAAACTTTCTATCAGGAAACTCTGGAGCCATCACTCTAACCTCATCTGATTATTCCATGAGAATTTACAGGCAAGCTAAAAGTACTACATAGTCTTGGGGGTGAAAAGATGAAGAAAATCTGCTTCATGACGTGCTGGCTGGGCTGGCAGGGGCGCAGAGGGGCCCGAGGGAGGGGTCAGCTCAGGTTGTGGGTGGGAGGGGGGGTTAGGCATGTTTTCCAAAGACAAAGACCCCACGTGTCTTTGTTTTCTCTGAAGGCCTATTTGGCTTACTGAGCCCTTTTTCCCCTCACTTTACAATGTCAGTGTGCACATGCCATAGAACACTAATTTTCTTTGAAGAAGGAATCCCCTGGACCTTTCACTACTGTCTGCCCATGACAGTTGACTTCAGAAGGGAGCACAGAGCGGGAGGTCCTGCAGGCCAGGATTTCCCACGACCCCGCCACCCACGGGTTTGCGCTCAGGGCATCTTCAGCTTTCTCTCACTGCTGGTTCCCGCATCTGTGACCTGGGTCAAGAGCGCCTACCTTGGATGTGACGGTGACAATCCCGTGGAACTCAGGGAAGTGGCCACACTGCCTGGGGGTGTTTGGGAACGCAGCCTTCACCAGGGCACAGAGGTGACTCCCGGGCCACGCTCTGTGTCCTCCTTAGATCCTGGGCAACCCAAGTTCAGGGGACACCTCCGGTCTCGTGGCACTTGGCTCTGCACCCTCTGAAACTCCCCTCAGAGCACCCGAGAGACACAGCTCCTCACCCACCCTCCCCAGGCTCTGACCACTCCGGGCTTCTGAGCCTCTGCGGTGCCCTTGCACTGGCACTCCCAGGACCCTGCTTCTGACGCACCGCTCCCGGTGGGCTGCATACAGCAACTGCGGCGGCTCCAAAGTGTTTTCATTGAGCCTGCAGCCACACTGAGAACTTTGGGATGGGAGCAGCCTTGGGCATCCATGCGGCTGTCTGGGAATATCATGACTGGAGGTGAGAAGCAATGATATGCAGCATTTTACCCCCCACGTGTTTCAATCAAGCGATCTGCACTTGTCCTGATATATATATTTTTTTTTATCAGGGATACCTTGTCTTCTCTTTGTGCCTTAATCACCATCCTCCCCTGCTCAGCCACCCGCCGCTCTGGTCTCACACCACGTCCTGAGGTTTGCCTTAACTAATGACAGCTGGGTAATAGGAACACCTTTAGAAAATAATATAGCTACTGCTCATGCTATTTATTTCCTTTTAATGTGTCAATAAAAAGGTGATTACATTTTATTTGTTTTTAGAGTTATAACTGGATCGAAGCAAAAGCTCATTTGCTGAAACCAAAACTCACAGACCAACCCCCAAAAATAAAACCATGAAAATTGACACTTTTCTTAACAAAGTTACCTTTGTCATTTATTTGTTAAATGTATCAACAATTTTGTTCAGGAAATTATTCAAATGAGTTCCAGAAAATTCTTGACCTCCTCAGATATGTTACAGGCAGCCAGGAGCTGGCGGAGTTCTGGCTCCGGAGACTTCAGCAGCGGTCTGGGGTCTGACCCCCAGCCCTGCATGGTCACATCTAGGGACAAAGGCAGGTTTCCACATTCAGGGCTTCTAAGTGGTTCCAAGTGAACTGCCTTTGCTAGCTGTGAATTTCCACTCAGTCATTTTGGTTCTTTCAAAGAACTCTATGGGATGTACTGGGTGAAAAAGGATGGAGGTACAGTTGAATTTGTTCACTTTTTAAATTGGAGAAATTTTTTTTAAAAATTCCCCACAAAATTTATTTTTGGAATGTTCCTCTCCTCTCCATAACACAAATTATTTATGCTCAGTGAAAGAAGAGCAGATTCACAGAATTGCTTGAATATTGGTTATTTTTATTTGAATTATTTCCATTATTTATATTAATATTTTGGCCCTTTATTTTTGTGGCTGTTGGTTTTTTTACTATTTTTCCATATCCATACAACCCAAAGTATGTATCATCTGTTTCTCACATTTTTATTTGTTTTTTACACATATGGGTTTATTGTGTTGACAGTAATAAGCTGTTTTAAAAAACTGAAAACATTTTACTAATTACTGAAAGAGGGAAATAAATACAGTACCAAGAAAATGTCATTTAAAATATTACATCTGTTTTCTATTTTTAAACCTTCATTACTTTCAATTCAACCCTCTAATCACAACTTACACTGCATATTAATTGTTGAACCAGATTTATCAGAAACTGTCTTTTATATAAAATCATCCAAAAGATAATTCTAGAGAAGGCTGTAAAACAGATGATCACTATGCACCCTCTCCTAACAGATGCACTATAATGACACAGACATTGTTCTTATTAAATACTCTTTTTTTAATCCATGGAATTCTCTCATAGCTCTTAAATGTCTGTTTGTAGCACATTTTTCTGGGCTAATGAAATACGACATGCTTCTGCGGGCATAAGACAATATTTGCACTAATAATGATAATAGTCCAACATGCTTGATTCAATATTTGAGGATAAGAGTGAAGTTTCAAGCCCTAAAGAAATGGTATTTTTTATGGTTGTTTGCCTTTTTGAAATTATTCATGTGCAGTTTAGAAGGGAAATTATACATAAACCCACACCAAGAAAGGAGGGGTTAGAAGTTCTCATTGTAAATGGGGATGTAACCCAGAATCATGAATTAACATATATTAGAACAGAATGAGGAGCTAGAGGAATAAACATATAGAATGCAGGGTATTGGTTTTTAATGTTGTTGGGTCAATATCCCATACAAGAATGTAATAAAAATCTTTGGAGCCTCAAACTTGGAAAACTGCATTTATGACCAAATAAGGAAAATGTGGCATATAATTTCAGGTTTACAGACTCTCTGAAATTCATCTACTGGTCCTATAAATGCTTGTTAGCATATCAGATATAGAGCTATCTAATAAAAGTTCTTTACATATTATATCTAACTGAGCGCTTATTGTATCTGCTGGAATATTTTCAGTGGAAATCTTGAAACAGTCTGATTCTGAAAAAAAATTTGCCTTCTGGCTCTTTGCTAAAGTTTCCAACTATTCATTCTCAGCATCTTCACATTTCCTATCTTTTAAAAAGTTTTTTTAAAAAAATTTTATGTATATTTAAGGTATATAAGATGCTATGAGACACGTGTATATAGTAAAATGGTTAATATGTTGAAACAAATTAACATATCCTTTGTCTCACAAAGCTATCTATTTTCCTCCTGGCAAGAGCAGCTATCACCTATGCATTTAGTAAAGATCCTGAATCACCTATTGCCCTCATGTTGTACATTAGATCCTTAGACTTGTTCATCCCTCACATCTGCTGCTTTGTTCTCTGCCATTTAATTAGAGTTTCTAAACCATTTGCATTTAATGTAATTATTGATAGAGTTAGTTTACCTACCATCTTGCAGTTTATTTTATATCTGTTCCATCTTTTCTTTGATACCTTTTTCCTTTTTTCCCCTGCTTTCTTTAGAATTTATTATGTATTTTTTTATGATTTCATGTTATCTCTTTTTTGGCTTATTTGCTATATCTCCTTTTTAAAGGTTGCTTTAGGATTTATATTATATTTTTAAACACATTACAGTCTACCATTAAGTAATACCATATGACCTGACATAAAGTATAAGAAACTTATAATAATTTACTTACTTCAATTTCTCCTCTTTTGGCCTTTGTGCTAGTGTTTTCACAAATTTTACTTTTATATATGTTATGAAAGTATATATGTTATGTGTTACACACCTTCCTGTCTAGACACTGCCAGTCATGGCACTAGTCTGCAAGATGGCTCTGTTGTGTCTGTCTTTCCGCTAGCACCTACCACAGTCCCTTGCATATAAAGATTTATAAAAATTTTTTGAACTGAATGGAATTTTTGTGATGTGAATACTCTGCTTCTGTTTTATTTAAAACAAATGTCCCAAAATATTGACAATAAGGACTGCAGACATCTTTTTAGTGTTTTCTGCTTTGCAATGTGCTGTACACACATTAGTTACTTAAGGTATTAGCTAGTATTTTTAATCATTCTTAACTATTACTCACGTTTTATAGATGAGAAAATTAAACAGAGGAAGGAGTTTCACTCACACATCTAGTATATGACAGAGTCAGTTTCTGACTCCAGAGCCTAAATGTTTAATAACATTTTTGACCTGACTGGCTAACATGGAATTTCATATAAACCTCCAGCAAATTACTTTTACTCATCCCAGATCTAAGGAAATAATTATAACCTTCTATATTTATTTTTTGTTCTATTTTCTTTTATTATTCTCAATACACCATTACTGTAAAGATAATTTTAAGAACTTAAACTGTTGTTTGTGGTATTAGCCACCTCCAGACTGTGGCTATCTGCAAATCTGACGAGCTTATCTTTGTTGATTTCTAAATAAATTCATATATACTTTCAATAAGACAGGGCTAGAATAGAGCACAAAAGGATGAAATTAGATCCTTCCTTCTAAATTGGCCGAAAGTCTTTAATGAATACAGTGTTGGCATGGTGAGTTAACCAGGGGGCCCCATCTCCCAACACTTCGGGACGTAACAGGGCGTGCAAGAGCCATGTGCAGCCAGGAGAGCCGCATCGCCCCTCTGCTCCTGCAGCCCGTCCTCTGTCTCTCCAAATGCAGATTTCACTGAGCAAGAAAAAGGAAAAGGAAATGCACCTTAATTCATGTATTATCGAATGCCAAAAATCAGAATAATTGAATCAAAACATGATGATTAATACATTTGTTTCACTCAAGACTTGTAAGCTGCAGTTTTATTCAGCTCTGTTTTTTATTTACAGTGAATGTCATCCCATAGTTGCTTTGAAGTTTAACAAGTTTGGAAAATATAAATGAAATTTTTAAAAAATAAAATAACAGAATATATTAGCATTTTATCTTCTTAAGTTTTTAATGAAATTATGTCGCTCTAGGTTGAATACTTTTATAGGAATTAGAGAAATAGTTATTTCCTCCCTGGGCCCACTTCCCGTGGGTCAGGCCGGCTGCACGCTGGGCGCTTCTCGCTCTACGAGTCCTCCTTTGGCTACGAGCCCAGCACGCTGACTCAGGGAGGATTCCCGAGAGGTCAGGGCCAGGCCCTGGGGGAGGGCCAGGAGTGGCGCAGGGGCCACGAGGAGCCACCTGGAGCCGGGCCAAGCAGACTGGAAGGGCAGGGAACCAAACAAATTTCCTGAGCACCAGAAGCTGGGGAAGCAGGAAGGCACGTGACCCCCGACCGTCACCAAACACGTCCTACCTCTACGCCACAGCTCCGTGTGTTCTGTGACAATGCAAAAGTTGCCATTTTTGCAATGACGAACAAGAGGAAACAATGGAACAGTGGAAACTGTCAAGGTAACAAGGGAAGGACGTCGTTTAGAACAGAAGGAATCACACAGGCACATGAGATACCCAGGAAAAAGCATTTTGAGTGGTGCACATCAAGGCCTGTCACCCTGGGAGAATGAGAGGACCCTGAACACTTCCAGAGAGGGATCAGGTCTTAGAGTGGCCCCACATTTCTCCGTGGGAACCCCAAGGGATCACTTCCGTGGAGCGATCCTCCAGAATTCTCAAGGAAAAATTATGGAAAACTCAGAATCGTATGCCCAAATCGGGCATGAGCATAGGAAAAAGGCATTTCGAAGATATGAAAGGACCGAATAAACTTAACTCCTGCAAGTCTCTGGAATGAACACAACCGTAGGAGACGTTAGAGCTGAGATGCACGGGGCTTAATGCCAGAGAGCGGCAAAGGGAATTTTCAACAAAAAGGAGTAAGAAAGTTGCAGAATGAAAGTGACAGTCACACCACAGCCTACAGAGCAGCCAGTCCCAGCGCAGGTCAGAGATCTTCTGGAAGAATAATAAAAAAAAGTTAATGGCACTGACATATCACCATCAGTTTGACCATATTGAGAGGATATATGGTCCTGTCAGTAACGCTAGGGCTGAATTGTTGATAAGTACATAGGAAACTAAGCTAACAAACAGATAATTATTAATGCCAAGAAAAGAAAGAAATTTGTACAGAAAAGTAAGTAGAGTAGGATGATCAGCAGTCAACAAACATGTAACTATGTTATAGTGTTTATATTAATTTTTTTAAGAAAATCATAAAAATGTATTTGACTAATATGTGCTTTTGTGTTGATAAGAAAGTTTAAGAGATTTTCTTCCTTACTAGGATGTCAGTTGACAATGTCTAAAATAAGTATATACTACAGTATATTATTTAATACAAGAAAGTAAATATCAGATAAAACAGCTACTGTATTTGAAAGTGGTTTCCTGTAGATCACAGGCTGGGAAACTTATTCTGCAAAGAGGCAGATAGTAAACATTTTAGGCACTGTGGGTCATACAAGCTCTGTTGAAAATGATTAAATCTGGGGTTATAGCATTAAAGCAGACATAGAGTATACAAAAAAGAATGGTTATGGCTGTATTCTTATAAAACTTTATTTACAAAAACATATGGTGGTCGTGTTTGGCCTGTGAGATGGAGTTTGCAGTCCCCTCCTCTGATCGTGGTAGTGAGACCCGGGAAGCAGGGCTGCAGGATGCTATTATTTCATCAGTCTCCAAAACCGTCTGACTTTCAACAACATTGATGTGTATTCCTTGGAGAAAATGTAAATCTAAATTTAACTTTAAGAAAATTAATATGATGTTTTTCTTTTCTTGGACTGAAAAAAAAAAACATATTTTGGACTGAGAGAGCACATTATGTTCCAAGGAAATATGACACAAAATCTAGAGTAGGTACACACACCTTAGGGTAAGCCATTGAAGGCTCAAAAAAGAAAATAGCTCTCCAAACCCCAGACAGATAACAGCAAGTTACCGACGCGGAGATTCCTGGGACCCATTAGGTCCCAGAAGATGATGGAATGATGCTCACACAGCCCTGGAACAGAGACCCAGGCAGGACGCTGTGCAAGCACCAAGGCAGGGATCTCCCAAGGGCACAGTGTGTGCCAGGGACACGCAGGGGCACCAAACAGGAACTGGGTGGGCACCCAGACCAAGCATGAAATCTGAATTCGAATGCACCCAGACGGGGTGCCTGTTAAGGAACTGAGATTAACAAGGAACCCATTTACCTAGAGGACTAATACTAAATGACTCTGGGAACGTACAATTACAGAAGAAAATATGAATGTAACCTGCCTAAGGTAACAGAGTATAACGTATTGCATAATGTTATACAATATAACCACATAAGGCTGAGAAACGGCAGTCAGCCGAGGGAAGGCTGGTGAGAATGCTTGTATCTGTGCCTTGGCAGAGCAGCTAATGTTTGATCCTGTTTCCCTGTATTCCAAACTTCTGTTCTTGATTTTCTAGGATGCTTAGAGAAAATGGTATCTCTTGCAATAAAGAAACATGCACTGGAATGTTCATTAAGTCCTTTATTTTACTTAATTGGCTTATTTTACCTAATTTACTCAAATTCAAATAAAATTTAAATTTACTTTTAGTTAAAATATCTATTTTTTATTTTTATAAAAGTGTTAGTATCCATTTTTCTACCTATATATATCCATAGAAAGATATTTGGAAATTTATTACTAATATTTATGAAGGTTATTCCTGTATGATTTTATGCATTTTATTATTCTTTTATGCTTTTATGCATTGTGTGCATTATTTAAAATAGCATGAATGCATAATTTCCTACAAATTTTTCTTAAGAAAATGAGAAAACTGGGAATAAAAATAGAAACACATACACAGTAGTTAGTCCAGACAGTAGGGATTGGGTGATTGTTATTTTTTCTTTCTTAACATTTTATACTTTTTTGCATTATTTAAGTTTCCACAATTTTTAATGAAAAGAAACCTTGACTATTCACGTCCTTAGAGCCTACTGGTCCTTTACTTACATATTATTCTGCATGTGGTTGATAGTATTTGAGCAAGTAGCTCAGCAGAGGACATAAGAGCTATCAGGAAAGGCCTGTCCTGTGCCGTCCCTCTCTCTGGGTACAATTTTTCGATTCAGTGGACATGATCAGGACCATCTAGAGCCTGAGACAAACTGTGAACATGAAAATAGCAAATGAAGGCAGCTTCCTCACAAAGGCTGGCTCTTTATTTGGTCTCAGTCTCCTGCCCAGACCTGATTTCAAGCCTAGATATTTTAATCTTTGGCTTCGACTTCTCCTGTGTCCATTTCACAGGATTGGTTCTGCACCATGCCAAGCACCGGACAGACAATACCCGAGTCCACGTGGATCCAGCTTCACTCCACAAACGGGCAAACGGACTCCCCTCGGCTATAGACCACTCCCTCCCACCAGCCTGCGCTTGCTCCTCTGTGGGGACCAGCCTGTGGACGCTGGGCGCTGTCCTCTGACCAGCCTGCTGGGCTCCATGGGGCCTCCAGGTTATCAACTCGAGCAACTCAACTTCTGCACTGACTCTCTTGCACTGTGGACTTGGTGTGCTGCTTGGACTGTCCTGGATTTAGTTGGGCCTGCTACCCCTGCTTCAGAAATGATTTTTGGGAGCTCAGACCTGCCTCATCCCCAGACTCGTCAGCAGGAACCCCAGGCACAGCCAGAAACTGTGCCAAGCCCAGGAGTGTGCACAGACCAGACTCGGCCAGGGTGGGGGTCTGCAAATAGCAGCAAGGGTCTGACTGAGGACCGGATGCTAGAAATCTTGAAGTGCCATGCCACTCCAGAAGAGGTCTTGGTGAAGAGCTAGTGTAAATGACAAGGAAGAGCCAGCCACGGGAACATCTGAGAGGAGGACACTTCAGTCCTCCTGGGAAGTCTTACCCCAGACTACACAGGGGCCCTCTTATGAGCTCCCAGGGTGTGCTCTAGTTCATGGGGCTTGCCATGATTTAAAATTATTTTAATTTTTGTGTTATTTGTTCATAATATAAGGACTTTGTATATCCTGTGCATCATTCAATCCTCAGAATCTTGCACAGTGCTACATACTGAGTCTATGTTGAATAGAAATTTGTAGACTAAGAGAGTAAAATAATGGATTGATGAAGAATATAAGTAACATCTTGTGGAAGCTCTGCAGATGACAGTTTGTGAAATGCTGTGTTGTGGTAAGGGGGTTCTGAGAGAAAGAAGGCAAGGGGAGAAGACAGCATACCCAAGGAGCTCCAGAACAGTCTTGTCCTTGCCTTGTCTGACTTCTAGATTCCTGGCCACTTGATAAGGCTCACATCTCCGGTATCTGATCAGCGTCCAGCCAGTCCACTGGAAATGGAGCATGTATTTTTGGAATGACTGTGCCTGAAATCTTGCTGTGTGGTTCACAGAGAGAGGACAGGCCTCAGCATTGCCTGCAAGGCTGCTGAGAAACACAGCGTCCCCATCCCTGCCCAGGCATACTGAGTCAGACCCATGTTCCCACAACATCTCCAGGTGACCTGTGCCTGCGTGGACATTTGAGGAGCGTGATTGTAAATGCCAGACCGGCCATGGCATCAAGCCCTCTGGTTGCAGGGCCTGTGTCTTCTCTGTTTTTTATCCTCTGTAGAGGAGTCTCTGGCATGTAGTGGCCCTTCTGTGGATGTCTCTGGAATGAGTGTCACAGCTCTTGTGCATGGGCCCACTCTGAAGCATCATAATCCGACACACAACTGCGGGTAACGTACCTTCCCTCACAACCGTCTCTGCCTGAGGCTTTCTCACATACCCACATGGCCTGCGGTTAAAGGCATGGGCACCACAGCTGGGTGGAAAGCGGTGTGAGCTTGGTTCACCCGCCAAGTCACTCTGTGATGCTGGGCAGGGGCTGCTCCTTCCTCACGCCATCAGTTTTCCGTGGCTGCCATAACAAAGCAAGGCCACACACTGGGTGGCTTAAAACAATAGACATTTATTCTCTCAGAGTTCTGGAGGCCAGAAGTCTGGAACCAAGGTGTCAGCAGGGCCACACTCCCTCCCAAGGCTCTGGAAGAGGATCCTTTCCTGCCTCTTCCAGCTCTAGGGTCTCCCGGCGTTCCTAGGTGCCTGGGGCAGCATCACCCCAGCCCCTGCCTCCATCTCTGCGTGGCCTTCTTCCTTCTGCGCCCCTCTCTGTGTCCTCTCCTCCTCTCATACCAAGACCAGTGTTTGAATTAGGGCCCACACTAATCCAGTACGACCTCATCTTTACTTATTACGTCTTTGAAGACCCTATTGCTAGCTGAGGTCACATTCTGAGGTTCTGAGTGGACGTGAATTTAGGGGGAGTGCTAGCCAACCGACGACACTCATCTATGTAATGTGGCAGACACAGCACCTACTCCGCAGGGATGTCAAGTGTGGGTGACGCCATACGACCTATGCGCGTGAGCAATCCGGATAAGTGCTCAACAAGGGGAGCAATCATCACGGTTCATATGTTTACAAGCCTCTCCCACTAGTGTCTGGCCTGCCTTTGGACGGAGATTTGACTTATTTATGAGCATTCTTAGTCTCTACACATTAATTGACATAAAACTCACATTCAAAAAATATTATTAAATAAACAATTGCTTTGATGACTTGTTTTCTTTTATATCCCTAGTACTGATAGTGATTATAGGTTAAGATTGTTATCACCACTGTATAAAAAGTATAAATCCATCAAACATGTTCAGGGACAAAATAATATTATGTATGTTTCCTAGACTTTACTGTGGCCTAGTTTGGCCCTTGGCCCCTCTGCCTTGGCCTCAATGAGTTGTTTTGCATCAGGATTCAGATATTATAGGTAAGGCAAATGTATTTTACAAACTTTAAAACCATCCCAGGTGCACAAGAAATAAGGTTTATACTCAGTTCCAACTTTTCGCCAGGACTCAATTTTTCTTTTTATAAATATTTTGCATTCCGCATGAATCCTGATGCAAGTAGAGTTTTAGTTTTGTTTTGTTTTTTAACTCTACTTAAATTAGAAGGCAGGTAGAACATCCCGTCTCACAGGCACCATATGAGAGACCACGTGCAGGACGAGAGAGGGTGGCCGGGTCCGGCAGGGGTTGGGCTCAACGGCCCAGGCGTCACAAGCAAGTGGAGCGTGAGCAGCCTTGCGCATGGCACTGATGACAGAGTTACACCCTATGATGGAGCCAACCAAGTGGGGACTGAAAAATTCATTTTCTGACGGGGGCCAGCAGAATCTTCAGGGCAGTGACAACAAATCCATAGCTGGGTGAAACCTGACAGGGTGGAAAACAAGGGCCTTCGAGGCCCTTCTCTCCTTTCAGCTGTCCAGAAACACAATTGCACAGCAATTATTGCCGCAGCTGGTTCTACTGACTGTGGGCCTCTGAGTCTTGTCTTGTCACTGGGCTCACACGAAAACCAAACAAATGTAAGAACAATTAGGGTTTATCAGGGAACCACAGAAATTATTTCTGCCTTCTCTGCAGAGCAGATGGCAGCACTGGACAGGGACCTGCGAGCCGGGGAGGAGTGGGCTTTCAGGCTCTCCCTCGTGACACCGGCCTGTCTGCCGAGGAGCGCTCCCGCACCGCATCCTTCTGACACGCGCGGCACCCCCACCGCACGTCGCGGCTGTGCTTTGCTTTCCACAGACACTAACGATCAAGCACGCCCAAGTGCGCACCAAGAAGTGTGAGGGGAGTGAAGATGCTTTAATGCTTCAACTTCCGCTGCTGGCTGCTCACGTGCTAAGTGCCCTCTGTGGACCCGGGTGGCGCGGGCCCCATCTCCAGCACAGCGTGCGGCGGGCGCTCCCCTCGACTGTGAAATGAAGCCGTGGGAGGCACAGCATGAACGTGTGCCAGCAACGGCTAGATGAGGGCCCTCAGCAAGGCGCGCACTTGCAGTCGGTAAAACAATGTCTGCACAAATTGTTTTTGGTACATTAAGTACCTTTCACAGCCAAAGTTAAAAAAAAAGAAGGCAAAGCGAAACGACAAGGAGACGCACATCGGCACACGCAAAACAGCCAGTTTCTGCTCCCGCAAAGTAATTTCACGCAGAAATTTTTTATTGAAATTGCTTCTCTAGCTGACAGATCCAGTGTACAATGACAAATGACAATGTGCCAGGCAGCTCGTCAGCCTGCGCCGGGGGAAACCTTATCCAAACTCCTCAATAACAGCAGTAAGTCGCGTTTCTTCCAACACAAGGTATTTTGGGCTCACACGCGCAGTGGCCGAGCAAAGGGCGCTGAACAGCAGCGCGACGAAGCTGAGAAGGGCTGTGTAAACGGGCGTGGCTCTCACGGCCCTGCGCGGGCTGTGGCGCGCCGACAGGGAGCAAGGGTCGTGAAGACCGACTTCGCTGCTCGGCTAAACCTGGGAATTCCAGAGGCTGCAGCAGCGCGGCTGCGTGAGCCACCTCAGCGGCTGTTATGGAAAAGGTCTGAATATGGTAACAAGCCCTAAATTTACGGGTGTCCTGAGGAAGCTTGCTTAGCAGAACTGACGGGGAAGGACACTTTTGAAAGTTGCTCAGTTCAAAGGGAAGATTAATCACCTTCAAGATCTTGAACCACATCCAAATAAGTAGATAAAGGACCCTGACACTAGGAGGCTCGTCTTGAGCAAACGTTATTGTAACCCGGCCCTTGACTGCGGGTCTCAGTGGTCCTAAGGCTAACCGTGGAATCCCCCCTGCCTGGGTGACCAAAGGCACGAGTGTCAGCGAGACTGGTTTCTGCGGGAAATGTCACAGACAGGCCGGCAGAGTATCCCCGTGAAAGACACGTTCAAACAGAACTGTCTTAGGTCTACACACACGGTGGCAGAATCTTCCTAAGAAACATTCCAGTTATGATGTTAAATCACAGTGTGATGGTCCCAAAACTACAAAGCAAAACAAAAGATAAATATCTGTATGTAAAGATAAGGAAATAACAGGGTGATCGGTTCAAAAGTAGCGTGAAGAGAATACTGGTTTGCTGCAGCACGTCTGTGCTACTGCACATGGCTGAGTGGAGGTCAGCTTTAAACGAGTCGCAAATCCTGTTGAAAGTCAAGAAATTTGGGTTCCAGTTTATGCTCTGATGCTGAATGGAAGAGCCAGACCTGTGGTCTCCTGGGGCCTCAGTCTCCTCATCTGTGAAGTGGGGACTGGATTGATCATCTCTGAGGCCAGCTCCAGCATTAGAACTGGGGATGGAATTAGTATCTTCCACAGGCAAATTGTTTTCAGAGATCAAAATAAACATATCCAGAGATATCTGTGCTCTCTGTTCTGTAATTCATTTGGGATATTCACTTTTCCTCTCACACATAAATGGAAACATGATCCTGAAGTTAGTGGGGTCTTGGCTGTCGAGTTTAGCCAGAGTTGGGGGTTTCCTTTGTCTGGGAGACCCAGGTGCCCAGCCCGGCCCTCAGGCAGAGGCTCTGAAAAGAACAGGGCAGCTCTGGGCACCAGCCTCGCAGGTGACAGGTAGCAGAGCCTCACTGAGAACTCTGACTGCCCGGCTGGACATGTGGATGTCTGATTGCGGGGGCCCACCATGCTTCACTGGGACAAGGGCACGGTCAGAGGCAGGGAGCATGACCTCGGGTGAACACCAGTACAGTGCCACCGCTCTTCCTGTCCACAGCTGGGCAAAGGGAGGCTCTGAGAGCCATGGAAAGTGGACGAGGCCATACTGCTAGTGGCATGGCCGGCACAGGACTCTGTAGACCTGGCGTTGCAAGTGCAGAGGACTGTCCCTCATTTAAACGCAGCGTGCCAGTTTGGCTAACCTGACATATCATACAAAGGTTAATACGTACTTGTTCACAAGCAAAAATAAATTTGCTCATAAATTAATTGTAGTCTCACATGTCAAAAGCTTGCAAACACAACAGGCAACAAATATTGGCCTACAATAATTTAACTTATGCCCAGAAATAACTAAAATAATTAAAATACAATTCATTAAGTCCTTTCCCAGCTAAAGTATGGCCCCTTAATATATGTTTTCATAAATTCTACATTGAACGTTCACCAAAATATTAATATTTGAATCTTTAAAAATGCCTTATGAAACTATTAACAAATGAAACTATTTACAAAGAATATGAGATAAAATGTCAAGATTAAAAAGAAAAAGTAAGTACATGGTCTAAAGGATCAGGCAAAATTGTCAACTTTCTACCAATTCACTTCCCTGACTGCCTTCATGCTCATGATATTTATACTGTGAATCTTTCATTTGTTCTCAAGCCATCATTTTTAACAGATAAACACTGGAAAAGAAAACCACTGTTATTTAATCTTTGCTACAAAGGACCTCTGGAATTACCTACCTTGAAGAGTTTCTTCTACAGAATCTGACACTTTCCTGTTATTAGTTTTAACTATGATTACTAATTTTTGGATCTAACCTTGAAAAGAATCTGAAAACAGTAGACAAGGGGTTTGATATGAACCAAAGTCCCTTAGAGAAAAGAGGTATTATTTACTAAACCTCCATAGGGAAGAATTCATCAGTCTTTCTTGCTGATAATGCTACTGTTCTTACAGACAGGGCAATATATTCAAGATTGAAATTTTCACTAAAAAATTCTTAATTTTACTTAAAAATAAACTTACATGATGACAGTAATTATAAGTGCATCCTAATGTAAAAGCTGGTGGTTTATTGTGCCTTTTTGTTTGTGTACTAGAGCTTCAAAATATATTTCTCTCAAATAAGTTAACTTCTGCAAGCCTTGGAAATGTTTTATACTAATGTTAAGATAAAATAGGGAGGGTCTTATCAACACGTCAAAATCAATAGGCTGACAAGTAGCATCTTTTAAGCCAAATAATACTCAATCAAGCCCATGCTTGTATCAATAATTTATTCTATATAAATAAATATCATTTATCCTTAGAAACCATATTGACCAACTAGTTAGCACGTTGGCTTTATTTGTCTTCAGAGTATTCTTATTTTTCATTTATATTTTATTGTGGATGAGGACACATTCCTTTGGTATACAGAGGCTCAAATGCATGTTCAACAGAGGTAAGACATAAAAAGATTTTTTTTTAAAGAGAAAAAATAAAGAAAAAAATAATCAGGCCTGGCCATCTTTTTTGTGAGGAGAACTCCTCCTTTGCCATGAAACCTCAAATTTTACAGTTACTGAAACTTTCATGCTTTATTCTAATAACAGCATGGATAAATCATGTTTGAAAAGAGGACAAAAATAGCCCATCTAGAATAGCATGAACTGACATTTTTAATGTAGCTATTTGAAGTCATAGTAATACAAACATGTGATTGTAGTAGGTACCAATTTGTGTGTGAATATCTGGGTAAACACAAACACATTCCAAAGGAAAGAATTTAAAATATGTCAGCAAGTTACAGAAATGTTAGCACAAATCAACGTGCTTGTTAAGGCAAGAAAATTGTGTAAAACGTGCTGATATTTAAATGGTTAGAATCTACATTTGTGAATTTTAAATTACCCATAATATAAATATATTATAATTTCTGACAATTTTCCAAATTTAAAAATACTATGTTTTGTCAAGATGTAATAGCTTATCTTTCAAATGGCTTGAGATTTCAATAGGTATAATTATTTCAAATATTGTATTTTTATTTTTAAAAACAAAACAACAGCAGTATCTACTGATATTTCGAAAACCTAAAAATGTATCCCCTTATATGTTTTAAACTTATAAATGCATTCTCTTGTTGCATAGAGCAGTGTGTTTCTATACTTACATATATATATATTTATACTTTCTAAAATCTATATATTAACTGATAATGAACTAAAACCAGACCTACGTTATACAATGATAACCTTTCTGTATTATAGTTACCTTGGAATCTCAACCGTGTCTACATGATGCCAAAACATCTGGTCATGATTCCAACGAACCAGCAAGTCAGTCAGCCATCCAGATGTTTTAAATTCTTTATGATGATCAACATACAGCTGTTATATCTTACAGAAACGTGTTTATCTCCTCCTTACCAAACCCTGTTAAGACCCAATTCTTTGACCCACAAATTTGAGGCTCAAGATACTTATTCATGAAGATTCAACTTCTCCGTATTTGCTGGAGGGAGAAACTGTGATTTCTCGCAGATGAAGGTAGGAAAGTGCCTCCCTATCCACGTCCGGGTCCTGTTTCCTGTGCTGCACCCTCAGATGGAGGAGCAGGAATGGAAACAGTCCTTCGGGAACATGCAGGCGGCCGGCGCAGGCTGGGCGGCTGCTGAGGACAGAGCAATCGTGACATCATCCTTCGGGGGGAAATGCGTCCCTTCCCCTCGTGCATACAGAAAGTTTGGACCAAAGTACAGAAATCCCTGAGTCCCAATGCACAGGCTCTGCAAAGTGGCCGGGTCAGAACAGTGGTCCACAAACAGCAGCTCCAATGCTGGGGTCTAAGGTCAACATTTCCAAAATTCATTTTTAAATTGTCTAGTTTCTCCATTTTAAACTAAAATCCACGCGCAGGGCCTTTACCAGTTCTTGTGTGCAAGTGTGTGGCAGCCTTGGGATCTGACTGGGAAGCTCTGGTCCCCCTGTGAGCCAAGGCCAGCCCCTCCTGCAAGAGAGCAGCCCTCCAGGACATTTGGGCATTGAAATACGTAGCAGGAGTGAACACTAGAAATTGAAAATAAGTAAAGGTGTTTTGTCTAATACACAGCATGTGTGTGCTGCGGGGCCAGACTGAGCTCCCCGCTGGAGCTGCCAGAGCAAGAAGAGGCTGTTCCTGCCTCTTGAGAATGTTCCATGACTAAGTGTGATAATTTAAGTGAAGCGTGGAGCACAGTCGCTGCACACACTCAGAGAACACTGGCTATTACAGTTATTAAGCTCTGTTATTTAAAAGACATTCCGTTAGACCTTGTTGGCCACTGTCTGCCATCTGGACCGCCGTGTTTGCACACTGGAGCGGACTGGATGTGTTGCCTCGGTCTGTGTGGTGAGTTAATACCACTGCTTCTCACCCGTGACGGCGTTCTACGCCATGCCGACGCGTTGTGAGGTTTGCCAAGAGACAAGACTCTCTCGGCAGATCGTGGAACCCAGTCCTCTGACCTTTGCAGTCTTCCCCGGCTCTGCCACGTGCCAAGCTCTGCTGCGATCACTAAAGCCTCCACAATTAACCTGGTTCAAGATGAGTCACTTTAGCCCTGCACACCCTTGTCTGTGGGCTTCCTTGTCAGACTGTGTGCCCTGGACAGCTCCGTGGTGCAGTTACCTGGAGCCCCTGTGTCTACCTTACGAACCTCCCAGAAGCTTGGGGAAAGATGTGATGCTCTGCGTTCCGGTGGAGCAGCCTGAACACAGGGTGTCCTTAAGATCTGTCAAACTAAGTAAGATAATATTATATACCAAAGAGGGTTGAACTCTGGGCCAATTTGATCCCATTTTCTTATAAGTATACATGTGCATTAGGAAGGCATGATTCCCTTTAAATACAGAAAAAATTAACCACGGTTCATAAAAGGACTCTTATGAGCTTGACGCCTGGCAGAGGGACTGTCTGCAGGTCTTTGCAAGGAAGGTGTAGCAAACTGTCAGGGCTTGCTAGTTCCACTCTCCTTCACTTGGCCCAGACACGCAAGTGCTCAGCCTCAGACATGTATCTGTTGCGTATTCAAACTAGCTTGGATCACGTAATTGGTAGGTAGGTGTTGAATTTTTGCCTTGCAGCAAGGATTCCAAATGCCTGGTAGTTTTGTCGAGCTCCCCTAGGAAAGTATGTCAGGTGGCTTCATTTATGTTTGTGACCCTGAAATATTCTCTGTTCCCCAGGTGAGGTGTGAACATTAACGAGTGGGAAGAACTACATTTGGGATGGTTCCCAGATACCCACTCCCTTGCGGTTTGTACCAGTGCTCAATTAACTCCCCGGACTTGGTTTAACTATCTATAAAATGGGGTTAATCTCATCCAAGTCACAGTAGGGTTGTGTGGATTCATTTAGCTGATTTTTTGGAAAGCACTTAGAAGATGAGTAACACTGTTGGAGTGCTAATTTGATTAACTGAAGGCAAGTTTTTGGCCTAGGGTTTAAGCCCTCGCTCTGAGTTTCTAAGCTCATGTGTACTGAAGCACCTTTAATGTTGCTTTAATGGAGTTGAGGGGTTTTTGTGGGGTTTTTAGGTAGTTAATTTAATTCCCATTGATAATGAAATCCTGCTCTCACACGCAAGCCGAGTGTGCAAGTGTGCCCGTGCACAAAGGACAGACAGGTGAAAGGTAGAACTGGTGCCCCTGGTACTCCCCATGTCGCAGCACTGATTTTAGTTAATCTACTCTTTTACTTCTCCTGGCGAGACACTAACACTTCATCTGGTGTCTTCCTCCTGTTCCTCTGAGTCGTACAGACTTCCTTAATGGACTCTGTCCGTGCCAGTCAATGAGAAGATGTAGCCTTTCCAGAAACTTACTCAATTCCAACGACAACAACAAAGCAACAACAACAAAACAGCACATTTTGGAATTAAAGTAAAACTAAAAAGTATAATTTACAATGTTAATTGTTACTCCAAATCATTTTCCCTAAAAAAGATTCCATTGTTTTCTTCTTGCGTAAATGCAGAATATAAACTAAAATTAATTTTAAAATACTTCAAATGCAGTTTTGATTAGCAGTATTTGTAAAAGAGTATTTTAAATACTTGAGGCTTTAACCATCACTTATTGTGTTACTGACACCACATGAATCTATATATCTCTGCCTGCAGATCTATATCACCAGCCAAGAACGGACGACATTCTGTCTGCATGTTATCATGAGGAGATCAGTCCAGAAAATATCAGATCTCTCGAATCCCAGGAGCCCTCAATTTAAAAAAAAAAAAATTACAGAAGGGAAGAGGACTGTACGTGGTCTGCAGCAAGAATGACATTTTCCTTGTACCTTCCTGTGTGTTTCGTTTCCTATTTATTTTTAATAACGATGGGTGATTAGAATTCTAAGGTGGATGCGTCATTAGGGTGCGTAAAATATAATGACAAGATTAATTGCACTATCAACACCTACCAGCTACATTTTGAAAAATTCAGTTCTACCAGTTTCTGTTCTTCTGGAAATTATGGATGGTATACAATTTAAGGTCTTCCTCACTAAAAAACATTCACACAAACAAAATGAAAGAATACCACAGCTCTCAACGAAACGTAAAATTACCAACTTTAAATCCAGAAAGGGAAGGTTTCCAGAAAAGGCCTGCAATTCTGTATCTGTGGAAGAGTTGAAGAGCAGCACAGTGCGCTTGGTGGAGGGTAAGGTTAATGAACACATCGCTTTCTACTGGGCAGGCCTCCAAAATATTAATTCCTTCCTAATGAAGTTTGTAAGAGTCTTTACAATCCTGTTCCTTATTTCCAATTTCTTTGCTGCCTCTCCAGTGACTATCATCACAGCTTTTAAATGTACCTCCCATCTGGAAGGAAGTGCAATGACTCCTTTGAGTTCTCCCTCCTGACATCCAACTCCAAACGGGCAACCCTTCCCTGGAGACCGAGCCCGGGGCTGTCATGCCCACGTCTAGGCTCTGGGTCGGGGTCAGCGAGAGCCCCACGGGCAGGGTCTCCTGCGTGGCACTGGGATGCTGAAATAGCAGCATTTGACACATTTAAAACTTGCTGTTTGTGCAATCACTAAAAACTGCACCATTAGCTGGATTTTCAGATTGCATGAGTGCAGATCATTAAGTGTTATTACAGTATTAATTATTAGAAATGTCCTGTACTGCCCAAATTAAATTGGGATAGTCAACGACCTGCAAGTTCCCAATACCACGGATAATTTAACTGGAGATCTGCCACTCTGGGTAAGGTGTCCTCACACGCCGGTCACATTATTTCACATTAAGTACCAATTGAGGCTTCTCAAAAGAAAATGGATAAATCAGGTCTTAATATTTTCCTATGGCAACCTTGCCACAGGAATTTTCAGGAAAAAGTGAGATAGGGCAGGAACTGATGACGTTTGAGTGATGACTTTGAGCCTGAATACAGAAAGCCGACTAATTAGGCTCAGTGTTTTAGCAGTGAGGGACCTTCTGGTTACTGTAGTGATTTCATGGGATTTCTGTGTCTAATAATCTGTGTTATGTTGACAAAAAAGAAAGTGAAAGTCACAACTGGATGCCTATTTTAAAAATACCTTTGACTAAATACCCCCCAGTCACCTCCCAAATTGTTACAAAAACCAGGTCTTTAAACCCCACCAATCACTTCTTGTAAGATGAGTCCTTGCAGTTGGAGTGGACGACATCCTTCTCCACAATGAAGCTGGAAACCAGCGTGGATTTGGCAGGAGCCCAGCCCTGGTGGGCCGAGGCCGCTCGGCTGGCTCAGCCCAGCCGCCCCCTTGGAGGACTCTCCCCTCCTCCCAGGGGCGTGTGTTCGTGGCGACCACCCAACGACCTAGACACCTTCAGCTGGAGCGCCCATTTCAACTAGAGCTGGTGTTTGGCCATTTGTACATCTTCTCGACTGAAAAGGAAAACCAAGAAAAAACTATTTTTTAACAAAAAGGAGGAATATTTTCATAAGATACATATTATTAATGTTAATAATTCAATAATTTAATGCAATAGTTTAACTCTGATTTAGACGTGTTAATGTGCAAGTTACTTAAAGTTACTTACCATTTTGTGGCCCAAGTTTCCACATTAGTAAAAAAAAAATCTTTAACCCCCATTCCAGGGAGGGCACCTGGCATGAGGCCAGAGCCAGGGACACGCTTTTCGGCAGCCGGCCTCTGCCCTGTCGCCTCCATGGCGTCTCTCATCCTAAGTGTTCTAAGCATCAAGTAAGAGAATACGTACAAAGTCCCCACCCTATACCCCTGTTTGATGAAGACGTTAGGGCTTTTTCCCTCATGCCCCTTCTGTTCCCAAATGTGGAATTCAGACCTACTCTGAACACGCACAGCAGTTTTAACAGCAGTGGAATTAATTCACTACAATTTTTGCGGACTTAGCAACAAAGCCCCGTACAGTAAGTACCTTTTTGTCCTGAAGGCAGCCTCCTGTCTCAACAGGCCAGGTCTTATCTGTAAGTTAAAGTGGAAAAGGCTCTGAGGCTGGAGGCAGCGTAGACTGGGGTGCAGAGGACCAGGGTTCAAATCCCAGCCCTGGCCGGCTGGGTTTTTTAAAACAAAGTGATTCAAACTTGCCCAAAGCCCTCACGACAGGGCCGAGAGTTAAGCGTTAGCTACCACAAATAATAGCTTCCGTCAGTTCTGTCTGACCATGTAAATAGTATGTAACAGTAGGAGGTTATAGTCCATAAATCTCTTTTAATATTATTTCTGCACAAAGTCTAACCAAAGGAAAGGAATCATTAGTATTTCCTTGCCCAGGTAAGGAATGTGAAGGTCACAGAACTTAAACCTCTCCAAGGTCATGAATTTAATGAGCAATATCATGACTTGTACTTGGGCCAGTCTCCCTCCCGCTAATTCAGGGAGGGCTCGTTCGAGGTCTCCAGGAAAAGCATTAAGTGGAAACAATAGTAGACATTACTAGAAAAGTATGTTATGCACAAAACAGCAGAGGAAGTAGACCCGTGGCGAGGACAGCCTCATGGCAGACCCTGGTCCCCGCAGTGTGGCTGCGGCGGGGCCCAGCTCAGTCACTCCAGTGACTGAGTTCTGGGCAGGCCCTGGCCCCTCCTACCTTTGGGAACTCAGAGCCTCGTCTAAGAATATTAAGCTACAGTTTGCTAAATCTGTGCTTGGACCATATACTTTGTGCCAAGCACAGCGTATGCCTCCACCTTCCTCCCTTGCCCGTCTCTCTGACCCCACCCCACGGGATCCCAGGGAGCCCATAGAGCAGTGTCCCCAGGTGCTGGCGGCCGGGGCAGCAGAGGGCGGCCAGAGCTGTGGGTGGCAGCCATCAGCCCTGCCACATTCACAGGGAACGGGGCTCTCCTCCCTCTCTGCAGGCTCCGCAAGGCCGGGTGGGATGTGGGGTCGAGTGGAGAGGAGCAAGGAAGGCAGGGACACAGCAGAGGAGTTGAGGGTGGAGGTGCAGGGCCCCTGAGGACAGGGAGGAGGAGCAGGGCCTGTGGGGCCCCCCGAGGCTGGGTCTTGTGCGCCCCCAGCCCTTGCTCAGGGTGCCTGCACGTCACATTGCTTGGCTAAAAAGCTGGAACTCCTGAAACAAACAGCTGCAGCCCGACCACCGACTCAGTCTCATGGAGTCCACTGGCCTCCGCTCAAGCGGGAAGCTGGTCTGACACTGCTGTTGGAGTTCCAATAACACCACGTGTATGATGGGCTCAGATATTTTGGTCTTACCCAGTTCTGTCACCATTAGTCGGACAGAAATTACACAAATTCTCTACAATTTTTTAAAAAGTTTTTTGATTGAGGGAAGAAACTCTGTCTTAATATCTTCACCCTGCTATTTTCAAGAGTGTCCCTTTCTGTCAAAGCAAAACGTTTTAGAAACTTATACCTCCGTGTTTTTGCAGTTGCACGTTTCCAGACAGCGCAACAAAACCCGACGTGCTGCTCTGAGCAGCCTGGAGACCTCAGCCGCAGGCCGGCGGCAGCAGCACAGGGCGGGTTTCCTTCCTCAACCTGCTGGGCTCAGTGAGGTGGGACGTCACAGGGCATGTAAAGGCAAACACTATTGAGCATTGTCTGTTTCTCTCTGTTATTTCAAAAAATGGAGAAGAAATTAAACAAAAAAACTTGTTAAGGCAAAGTTAAGATTACAAATTCAAGCACAAAGAAGTCAGTAAATGCAAATGCCAATGATCCGATTATAACATTAACTTAAACACAGTTCACTTCCTGGTTGCATGGACAGTATGTTTAAAAGGTCTAATTAGAAACTCTAGCTATTGGGGTGCTATGGATGAATACTTTTATTATGAGTGCATTTATTTCTTGCATTTTTACACCTTTAAGTAGTAAGCACCTTGAAAGTAGGAATTTTCCTTTATTTCATCGTGTATAGTATCAACTATAAAGTGTTGATCCAACAGAGATAAAATAACTCTAGGAAGATATTCAATTTGCTTCAGGTCCATGGGCAGATTGTGGAGCCAGGATCGGTGCAGTAATGGATTCCATGAGGGACCAGCTCCCGTCTGAACCTCAGTGTGGTTGCCCACCTCGCTCTGACAGAGGCAGCTCTAAGGTGTCTATGCCTCTATGGTCAGTTAATAGGCTGTCTTTCTTTAATTTAAAAATCTTTTCCCAAACTATTTTGGTTTCAATTTTAACTCCTTTTTTTAAAGTTTTTTTTTTTAATTTAGATATTTTTGGGAAAAAAATTTAGAACACCAGTAATAGTATTGGAAAAATAAATGGAGTTAGCAAAAAGATGCCTGTACCACCATACCCTAGAAAATCTCCCATTCTTCTGTTCTCATTTTGTTCTCCTGTCCTCCTTGATATAATGCATAATTTTGCATAGTTAAAAAATAATAGTACAAATATATATACTTTATATTTATTCCAATAGCTGCATCCAATTTTTTGATGTGTTGTTGTCTAACTGTTGCCCTATCATTGTATATTTTCAAAATATTTTAAGTGGTGCTGCAGCAGACAGAGCCTGCCCTAACCATTTCGCAACTGCTTTTTCATAGGTCTTTTTCAATTTGGTTTAATATAGCCCTTAAAAGCCCTCACAAGCTTGCAGAGTTTCTTCAGAACAATTTAAATAAATCACAAAAAAAGGCACATTTCTAGCATAGTTATAATTTATTATTAAATACAATAAGCTATCCATTTGACCAAAAGTTCTAAAACTTTATAAAAAACACATACAGCTAATATCATCCCTTTTTCAAACAGACCTACAATATTCTCTATTTTTTATGATTTATGATAATTAATCTACTAAAAATCTGAAATACTTATAGGTCAAGAAAATGAAAAGAAACTAAAAATGTATTTATTAAAAATATTATTGAAAATTTATATATTATAAACCCTTAAAATTAGTAATTCTAAGGACATACACAGATAACTAGATGAAGTGAAAAATAAATAGCAAGTAAAATAACTGAAAATGTTTATTCTTATAAAAAGTAAAAGAAATGACAGGTAAAATGTAAGATAGCCTTTTTCACCTATCATATTAAAAAATAATCTGACACTTAAATCAGTAAAGTTGAAGGAAAGAGGCCATGTAAAAGTTTGAGGAAGGCTTTTAAATTACCGTGTGTGAACAGTGATTCATATTCTAGTTATCTGTCCACACTGAGGGGATGAAGACAGACAGACACACAGATAGATAACAGATGATAGAGATAAATACTCACTTCAGTATGATTGATAATGGGAAACAGAAACTGCAACATTTCAGAAATAATTCCATAAATTACAT
Organism: Daubentonia madagascariensis; assembly: GCA_023783475.1. Taxonomy (NCBI): domain Eukaryota; kingdom Metazoa; phylum Chordata; class Mammalia; order Primates; family Daubentoniidae; genus Daubentonia; species Daubentonia madagascariensis. The sequence continues at coordinate 34,544,565 of JAKFHU010000901.1, forward strand.
ACGTTCTTGTCAAAGGTTATTGTAAGCCATTAAAAACACATTTATGATCGTTCTACAACATGACAATGCTCATTATATAATATTACTTGAAAAGACCCGACTATGAGTAAAGACAACATGCATGAAAAGACCAGGGGGAATTTTCAAGGGGTAACAGTGGATTTGTCAATATAATCTACTTACAGATTTTTTTCTGATTCTTTTCACTTTTATAGAGTTTTTTCAATAATGAGAAAGTCTTATTTTTGACAACCTGGAAAAAGGTGCTTTGTAAAGGGTATTATTGTAATATGTCTTCCCCCTTAAAAGTGCAGTAGCGAGTTCATTTGTCCTTTAATCTCTGACTGTAATTCTCGCATTGAAATGATCAAACGACTGCACTGATACTTCATATTATCTAATTGCAAAAGACAACATTCATATGGAAAAGTGTGTAAGCATATGTTTCATTTTACAAATAATTATAAAGAGAACATCCATGAAGACTTAAGCAAGGTAAGCAAAAATATGCCCTTGTTGCCATCCCATGAACTCCTGTCTGTACCCCACGTGGGACAGCTTGATCGTCAGCGTGGGTGTCAGCTCCACATCCTGCAGGACCTCGGAACCTGTCACTGCCACGTGAAGCCCTCCCAGCGCCTCGTGAGGGTCCCTGCCTGGGCCTTCCAGTCTCTGTCCTGCTCCTGTTGCAAGATTTACCTCCTCGTCCACTTGCAGGCCTGAGGCACACCTCCCATCAGACAGGGAGCTGGCACAAGTTGAATACAGGAATCGCAGTGCCCTGCCACACTGCCCCTATACCAGCACGTTTCTCTCCTCCCCTTCAGACGAATTTCTCAAAGGAGCCTTCGATAAGATGTCTAACACTCCATTTTCCTCACCTTCCGGTTCAACGGTTCTTAAACTTTTGGTCCGTGGATCCCTTTGCTCTTTTGACAGTTACCGAGCGCTCCAAAAAGCTTGTTTATGTGGGTTTTGACCATCGATATTTACCATATTAGAAATTAAAGCTGATAAAAAATTTAAATATTTGTTAATTCATTTAAAAATGACAATGATAAACTCAGTACATGTTATTGTAAATACTATTTTTATAAAAATAATTATTTTTCCAAAACAAAAAATAAATAGGGAGAAGTGTGTTCTTTTACACATTTGCAAACTTCTCTAAAGTCTGGCTGAATAGGAGACGCATCTTGGCTTCTGCTTTCAATACGTTGTTGTGACTGAGTATATGAAGAAGAAAATGCAGGCTCCCACAGATGTACAGGTGGAAAGGGGGGTATTTTAGTAGCTTCTAAGTTAATTGTGTATGTTGTTCTTTGAAAATACACCAAAACTCAGTGTTACGTTCTTAAAGATTAGCTGGAATGTGGAATCTGAGACCACAGCAATGAATTTTTCACACATGAAAAAAATTGGTCTATCTCACATGTAAAATGGATTTTTTACCCATAATTTTGTGATAGCATCCAAATGTTGACCCAATTCAATATATAATATGAAAACATTACATTCAATAATATCACTGACAATCTCATCTGAAAATATGTAAGTATTGGGGAGATGCTGAACTGACTGAGTTGTGTACACTTGTCATAGAACGAGAGCGGAAAAGTATGTCTTTGAAGGTAGTTTTGGCCCTGTGGACCCCAGAAAGGTCTCAGGGACACCTCCCCCGCAGCAGCTGAAAGGAAAAATTAAAATCTCAGGTCCCTCCAAAATTCATTATGCCAAAAGGGAGAACTAAGCCAGAGAGCTGAGTTGCACAAGCTCTGCCATCCTCTCCCCAGTGAGGTGCAGGGTCCTCTTTTAAGAAACGAAGGGGCTTAGCAAATGACTAAACAGGGTTGTTTTGTTTTGTTTTGTTTTCTTTCTGGTGGACTAGGTGTGGGAGAAGGAAAGGAACCTGGCTGGCAAGGTGGTCTTTTTATACAGATAAGCCTCAGGGAAATGGTTTCACTGAGACCTTTAAGGGTTTCCTGTCCCAGATCAGATAGGCTGGGCCTGAGTGCACCTAACAGAGATTCCCACAGGTGCAAATCTCTCCCCAGCCTCCCCCCCAGACAGCCTTGCAGTATCACTCCTGTTTGCCCACAGCCATCTCAAAATATGACAAAGGAATGTATTTTGGGTTAAAATATTTCTTATTTCCTTCAGCCCTAAAAATACCCCTTCAAGATATACAGCCCCTATAAAATGAGTGCATGTCAGTTGTAACCTTAGGACTGTAGCCTGAGTAAACTCTTAATTGTTGATGACAAGTTTGTCTGCACAGATGCAAACCAAGGAAGAGCTATGGTCACTCTTCTACCCACCCTGAGAAGATCACAGCAATGACTATCTCCTCGGCCCCCTTTCTGAATGGTCATCTTATCTTACGTGGATTTCCTGAGCACCACACAGAACTCACGAGAAAACCATCACTGGCCTCACTGCTCACCTCCCCCAGCCTCCCTTTTTCCTTTAAGTGTGAAGGTCTCAACCTCTTCCATGGAGAGCCCCGTCCACAACAGACCCTTTGTGGCTGTGTTCTTCCCGGGCGTGTCCTTAAAATCTTGGTTTAATAAACCTCAACTGAGTGTGCCTCTCTCGCTTTCAGTCACTTGTTATTTAAGTTAACAGGGCCTTGGACCATGCTTGGAGAACAGTTTCTCCAATCAGCGATTCCACAGAAAGAAGTTTACAGGTCACGCAAGAACCTCCCTGTGCCCAAGTCCCGGCTGTTACCGGGGGGACTCCCTCGCCTGGAAACCCCTCTCCCCTGAGCTTCCATCCCACGCCCTCGGCAGGACTCCTGTTACCCTCCTCGGTAATTCTTCCTTTCCGCATTTGTAAGCGTCTGCCTTCCTCTTCTCAGACCCCAGAGTCTCGTGTCCTTCAGACCCCTGCCCCAGCCCTTTTCTGCCCTCCCTCTCTGCTGTGGCCTCAGTGAAGATGCGATTTTAACTCCTGCCACGCAAAGATGAGGAACACACACGTCTCTCCAGGCTCCTCTGGGCTCCAGGCCTGGCTGCCTCAACTTAACCTGTGACATTTTGTGTGGATGTCTCAGACAGTGATTCCCCTTCTCTGCTCCCAGACGTGGCCACTTGTAACTACCCACAGTGGCCTCGAGCACGTCACCTGTCAACTCTGTCTCCAGATCCTTCTCGAATCCCTCTTCTCACTTCCTCCTTTTCAGGCCCCTGCTGGTCTGAAAAACTCTCGTCAGGCTGCTGGATCACGTCCTAACTTGACTCTCAGATCAGTCCTTAGCTGGGCACAGATCTCTCTCGAGAACATGAGCAGGCTCACGCCACCTGCTCCCAGGGCACTCACGTCTGCTGACTGTCGAAGCGGTGAGACATCATCGTACCAACAAAGACCACTGTCCTGACGTGGTCTCAGGCTGCCACACTGCCCATGTGTCTCTGGTCTCCTTCAGTCCCCAGGACACGTGTGCATCCCCTGCCTTTGGGTGGTCCTTCAAATCTGAGCTCAATCCTGACTTGATCCCGGAGGTCACCCCAACACCCCCTAGCAGACCAAATCTTCTTATTGTCTGCTCTTTGGCCACACATGCCTTCACTGTTGTTTATATGATTCTTCTATAAAAATATTTTGAATGGAAGGGTTCTTTATGTGTTCTGGAGAGATAGAATTTGTCAGATACATGTTTTAAAAATATTTCTCTGAATGTGGAGATTGCATTTTAATTTCTTGACAGTATCTTGCAAAGAACAAAGGTTTTTAATTTTTAGTTCAATTTATCATGATTTTCTTTTACGGTTTGTACTTTCTCATATCCTACATAGAAACTTTTGCTTGCATAAAGATTCAAAGACTGTCCCCAGCATTTTCTTCTGGACGCTTCACAGTCTGAGCTTGTATGTTTAGATCTATGATCCATTTTGATTTAATTTGTGGACATTCTGTGAGATAGCATTCAAGGTTAATTCTTTTTAATCATGTAGATATACAGCAACATGTGTTGAAAAGATGATCATTTTCCCATTGTATTACATAGCAACTTTGCAGAAAAAACAACTGACCGAGTGGGTCTACTTCTGCAGCGTCTATTTGTTCTGTGGGTATGTATGTTTATTCTTAAGCTAATGCCAATTATCTTCAATATTGTAGTTTCATAGTAGGCCTTGAAATTAGGTAGTATCAGTCTTCAAATTTTTTCTTTTACTTCAAAATTGTTTCAGATATTCTTTGCATTTCCACATAAATGTATGCTGGGGTTTGGGGAGAGTCACTGCATCTACAGACCAACTGGGAGAGAACTGGCCTATAGCAACACGCGGCTGTCTCTCCACTCAGGTCTTAATTGGGTTTGTAGTTTTCAGTGTACAGGTCCTGCATATAGTTTGTTAAATTATCTATAAGAAATTTATGGATTTGATGTGATTGTCAATAGTATTTCTATTCCAAATTCCAAATATCTGTTGCAAATTTATGTGATTGATTTTTGTGTGTTAACTTTGTATCCTGCTAACTTGTTAAACTGGCTTTACAGTCTCCAGTGCTTTTTATTTAGGTTTCTTAGGAGTTTCTGAACATACGATCATGTCTTCTGCAAAGCGAAATTTAATTTTTCTTTTCATTCTGTATTCCTTTTATTTCATGTATTTTATTTTTGCCTTACTGCACTAGCCAGGACCTTCAGCGCAGTGCTAAATAGAAGTGATGAAACAGAGATCTTTGCCTTATTCCTGACGTTGGGGGGAGCATCCAGTCCGAAACCATTAACTGTGACGTCAGTTGTAGGGTTTTGCAGATGTCCTTTCTCAGGTTGAGGCAGTTACTTTTTGTTCCTAGCTTAGTAAGAGTTTTTATAATAAATACATGTTGAATTTAATCAAATATTTTTCCTGTATCTATTGAAATGATCATATATTTTCCTTTGTTGCTGTTAATATGGTGAATTATATTATCTGATTTTAAATGTTACATTCCTGAGATAAATCCCACTTTGTAATGATATATTATCTTTTTATATACTCTGAAATTTGGTTTGCTAAATTTTGCTAAAGATAGTTGCATCTATTCTGAGAGATATTTATCTCTAGTTTTATTTTCTTGTACTGTCTTGGCTTATATGGGGGTAAATGTGGGGGAAGGGAAAACTTCCCCTCTGCCTCTAGAGATTCTGTAAAATGAACTGACAACAGACAGATTAACAGGAAAAAAAGTGTACAAATGTATTCATGTGCAAGTGTGCCCTTGAGCCACACAAAATATGAGACTCAAAGGAAGGCCAGATGGTTGAGGCTTAAACACCCTCTTCCTAGGGGAGAGGGAAGTGGGCATGGGGGGTGGAGGTGACCCTGAGGAGGAGTGAGTGTTCCCCCCGGGAACTGAATGGGCCCACAGAACAGGCAGCAGTCTGTGAATGATTCTCTCTGGGTTGAATGGGCCCAAGGGCTGACGACAGCTTGTGATGAAGTCTGTGCAGGCGCAGTGACAATCCTCAGTCTCCTTCCTGTGGGCGGAGTTTAATCCTCCCTGGCTAAGGAGAGTTCAGGGAGGGGATGGAAGGCAGCCGTGTTCCTCCTTCTGCCCTGGGGGGAGAAGCAGAAAGTCTGGGTTCTGTGGCTGCCTGCAGGGCCACTGGTTTCCTTTCGCTCACAGTTCTACCATTGCCCAGCCCCAACGCCGACCTCGTAACATGGACTGGAAAGCGTACACTCCTAGTTTAGCTTTCTGTTGAGTTTGTCTGTTGTTACTGTTTCTCCCTCACGTGTTTGGCAGAATTCACCACTGAAGCATTCTGGTCTTTGATCACTCGTTATGAGAAAATTTTAAATTAAAAATTCAATTAATTTAATTAAGACAGGGTTATTCAGGTTTTCCAAATTTTCTGAGTTTGGGATATTTGTTTCATTAAATTTGGACAATCTTTATCCATTATTCTTCAAATTTGTTTTCTGTCCTCAGCTCCTTTTCTTCTGAGGTTCCAATTACACGTAGGGTGGAGCGTTCGAAGCCCCACAGGTCACAAGGCTTGTGTTCATTTGTCTCTTGCGTTCTTTTCCTACCTATGCCTCGGACGGAGAGCTGATTCGTATCAGTTCAGGCAGCCCCTCCTGCTGTACCTGGAAGTCTGCTGCTCTTATCTTCTGCAGCATCTAATCTCTAATCCTTGTGATGAATTTTCCATTTCAGATGTTACATTTTTCAATTCTAGAAATCTGTTAGTTCCTTTTTATCCATATTTTTCTCTCCATGTTTTGCTCATGTCTTATCTTAAAACCTTGAACATACTGAGTATATTTATACTACTTGTCTTATGTGATAATTCTGCCATTTTTCTCATTTTGAGTCACTTCCATTGATTATTTTTTTTTATTGATTATGGGCCACATTTTTCTGCTTCTTTACATATTTGGTAATTTTTTTTTGTCCTAGACACTATGTATACTATGCTTTTGAGTGTCTAAGGTTTACTTTCTGCCTTTAAAGTTGCCCCTTCCTGTGCAGGGTCCAGTGGTAAATACCTCAGACTTTGCGGCCATCTGGTCTCTGGTGCACCTGCTCGGCTCGGCCACAGCCATAGACAGTACGTAAGCAAGCAGTGCTGCTGCGTCCCAATACAACTTATTTACAAAGCCAAGCAGGGCTCCAATTTAGCCCTCCAGGTATAGTTTGCCAAATTTTGCTTTGAAGAGTGGTCAAGTTTATTTATTTACTTAAGCAATTAGTCACTTGTGAATTTGCTTGGTCCTTTCAAAGGGACTAGAGTACCCTCTGCTGGAGACAGAGTTTGGCCCTGATGCCCAGGTGTGGCTTTTCTTTGGTGTCTACTGCACGTGCTGGTGATCGGCAAGTAGTTACTACTCTGCAGGAGGAGCTCAAGTTCCTCCCATCCTGTGCAAGCTCTAGGGATTGTCACTCTTCCACCCCCAGCCTCCGGGACTTCACCCTCCAGCTGGGAGACTCAGCAGCTTTCAGCCGCATCTCAAGGGGGTCGTTTTCTGGGTGGCTGTGCTCTCTCCAGACCTTGGCCCTGCAAATTCTATAATCCTCAGTGCCCCCAGACTTAGATCTCTGTGTCCTCAACTCTCAGATCTGATTTACTCGGGCTTCCTCCTTTTGCGGAGGCTCGGACGGGCCCCACGCAGACAGCAACTTCAGGGCTCACTGCCCCCGGGTCCCGTCTCTCGAGGGAGCAGTTCTGCGCTGCTTGGGGGCCACTGTCAGCATATAGTGGTTTCAAACAGTGCACCCGGTTTCCTTACCCGTGGCTCTCCCACAGCAGGGAGACTGTCCCTGTGATTTTCCTTTATTCAGTGCGGGATTCACTTTGTCATTCATTCAGAAAACAGTTTGTGTCTCTTCCTTGAGCAAAGATCTTGCAAAGCGCTGTGAGTTCCTGCCATCCGGGAGGTATAGTTTATCCGTGGTGATCAGCCCGAACATAGGAGATCATGTCGTAGGAGCAATACGAGAGTTCACTAGACCTGGAATGTCAACCAGTGCTGCTCAGAGGACAGGGAGGAGGGGACGCCCACTGAGCCTGCAGGGTGAGAGGACCTGGGAGAGGTGGAGGGAGAGAGCGAATGCCAGACAACGGAAACAGCGCCAGACGTGCACACGCGTCTGGAATTCAGAGTGAGAAAGTACGTGAGGCTGTGCGGACGAGTGAGTGCTCAGCTGGAAGCATTTACAAAAGTACGACCAGACCCTGCATCAGACCCTTTCCCGCCGCCGCCTCCTCCCTCAGCCCAGCGCAGCCCTGCGAGGTCTGTGTCTTCCTCTTCTCTCAAGTGTAGACTCTTCTCCAAGATTTTCACCTCAGCCCCCTCTCCTCTCTTAGAAGATCTTTATTGCTATTCTTAGCTCATATTTTAGGCAAGTGACTCCCAAAGCCGTTCCTCCATCTCTAATCTCGACCCGAGGACAGAGCCTGTGTGTCCACTTGTTGGTAGCGGGGGCCGCAGGCAAAGCCGTGGCGTGGGCCGGAGCCACGTTCTGCCCCCACCAGCCCCTGCGGTCACCGACCCACCCAGGGCGGGAGCCTCAGACACCTCCCCGTTTCCACCCCACGCCAAAGGCCACGTGCCCGCTGCCCCAGAGGCCGCCCCACACGGGCCTGTTCCTCACCCCGCGCAGCACCGTCTGCCTTTCCACCTCTCCTACTCCATGTGATTTCGAGAACCTCTCGACTGTGCGTTTACGCTCCTTAGACCTCTGAAGTCATTTTCCAAAACCCCCACTCCAGCCTGGACTCTGCCACACGTCACTCCTGTATTCTCGGAAATCTCCTCCTCGCCTCCACACAAAAGCTGAGACATCGTCCAGCGTCAAACTGCCTCACGCTCTGGGCTCAAGCCCTGCACCACCTCGGGTTCCAGAGCTCACCCGTCCTCCCTGAGAGGCCCCGCGTTTCCCTTTCCGCACACCTTGGCCCCGCGCCTGCTCCACCTGAAGAGCCCTCGGGAGGGTCCTCACCCTCATCTGCCTTTGGAAACCTCACACGCCCGGCTCAGCCCCCCCCATGGCCTCCTCGGCCACCTGCCTGCCCCCCCGACGGCGGGGACAGTTCTTGGCACTCCTGGGGGCAGGGGAAGCCGCAGGCAAGGAGGCTCCATGACCTGGGGAAGGCACTGGAGTCCCCTTGGTCTCAGTTATCTTGTTTGTAAAATGGACACAGTGGGATGACAAAATTTATTCACTGCCAGAGGACAACAGGTAAGTCACTCTCAGATGAGACTTGTAAGGTTTACAGCAGGCAATGAAGAGATGCCTAAATTGCTTCGTGTGAGAAATAAATGGTGGTTTTTCAGTAAGAAGCAGCTTGAAGAGAGAAACAAGAAAAGACCAAGTAAAAGAGGGGGAGGAAAGGGGCAGAGGAGGCGAGGAAGGGGGGAGGGGAGGGGAAGGGGAGGGAAGAGGGAGGGGAAAGGGAGGGAAGAGGGAGGGGGAGGTGAGGAAGGGGGGAGGGGAGGGGAAAGGGAGGGAAGAGGGAGGGGGAGGAAAGGGGGCAGAGGAGGGAGGAAGGGGGGAGGGGAGGGGAAGGGGAGGGAAGAGGGAGGGGAGGAAAGGGGGAGGGGAGGGGAAGGGGAGGGAAGAGGGAGGGGGAGGAAAGGGGGAGGGGAGGGGAAGGGGAGGGAAGAGGGAGGGGGAGGAAAGGGGGAGGGAAGGACGGGAGGAGGGGGGAGGGCAGGGGGTCCTGCCAGGGCAGCAGGCAGGGCTGAGGGCTTCCACCTGGCACCCAGACCTGCCCAGCTCAGTCATGTGCTCTGCCTTGTGTCCCTCCCACCCCAAGCCCCGATGTCCCAGGCAAACAGCCGGGCTCAGGCCTGTGTCTTGCAGTATGTCGGGGGTCTGGGGCACCAGCAAGGGAGCAGGAGAAGCCAGGATTCAGGCACAGCCCCGGCTGGTGTGGCGCCCAGGAGATGGTGAGAGTGAGCCCAGGACTGGCGGCCGGGCAGGTGCCACCCACTCTGTCCCTGTCAGCTGGCGCTGTCCTGCTCACTGCCTCTCGGAATAGCAGAATCAACGTTTGCAGCAGAACACTTTCTCGGGAGCAGTCTCTCCAGCCCCTCCCCTCCCTGTATTTTACGGAAGTGGAAGGTGAAGCACACCCAGGTTAAGTGGCTTCCGGAGGCTCCGGGACGAATCATGTCACTGGCCTCTGCACCCCTTAAGGCCGCTACATCCTTAATAATTATTTGTTGAATTGAAAAGTAGATGAGGAGAACATACATAATCTTACATACTTTTGTCATATATTTTCAGGAAACATCCTGAATTAAGGTTAATATGTGCACTTTTTTGGTAGATTATCCTTCATTATCACACGTTTCTGTAGCATCTTTCTTATGCTTTGATATTCCCCCATTTCCCTAGTCTGCCTCCAACTGCCCACGTCCCCCAGACGCCCAGAGTTCACCATATAAGCACCCAGGGAACAGATGAATGATTGCTTTTAACCACATTGCTTATTAATCAGATACTAATGTCCAGATAGTGTCAAAGTAAAAATTAAATGTCAATGGCATTTTTGGCATGACATGACCCCAAGGTGCTGCTATGTTCTGAATCGAAGGCCCAGCGTCGTGACCTGTGGAAGACTAAGAAGGCAATGATTCCAAGGACAAAACCGTGTTGTACGAGAGAAAAAAATACGTATTATTTACCTTGGTTACAGAGAAAGCTAGGAGAGTTCAGTGTGACATGTGAAAACCACTAAAGTGGGCTTTGTAATCCCGCAGACCTGTGTTCAAATTCCAGATCTATCACTTACCCTTCACGTCTCTGAACCTCAGTTTATCCCTCTGCTACAGAGGAATCCGCCTTGGGGGCCGTGTGTGAGCTGAGCGAGGTGACCGCCAGAGCTCCCTCCTGCTGCCTGGCTATCACCTCCCCCGCCGTGCACAGAGGGTGGTTTCCATAAGCTACATATGTTTGTTTTGCTGCCTCCCGCCACACAAATACATAAGAGGGGCATCTCTAAGAATATTTTCCTTACATTTGGGGAATTACATGTTTTCCTAATTAGCATTCATTCAATATGTCTGTATATACCCATTTCAGAAGAAGTGCACTTTCCCTCACAAAGAGTTCCCTATGCTCAGGGTGAGAATGTTCAGGAAATCTGGTATGGTGAAGAAGTCCTCTAAGATGGAAAAAGGACACCGCAGCAGGACGTTTATGCTGACACATACGAATTCACACTTGCTAACTGCTGCAGAAAAGGCAGAAAGCACTGATAATGCCATTCATGTGGATTTTCACAAGCAAGAATACCCTTATCCATGGATTGTGGTCATTGAGAAGAAGTGGAGTAAGGGAGTCTCAAGCAGTTGCCACCGTTATGGAGCCAAGCTATTTGCCAAGAGACCTTGGTGGTAGGTGTGGCGTGCGTGTTAAGAATGCCGTCACGGATGTCGTATGTGCACACACGTATGTGTATCAGCACCCACGCTTCTCTTACGAGCACGTAAGGGACTGTGTGTGCCTGTGCGCCCGTCCGTGGGGAAGGGCCATAAGGGCTGGTTTCAGGAGTACAGAATTTGCTGGCTAGTGGATCAACACCTCGTGTGATGGTGTCCCCACATCACATGGGGGGTTGGAGAATGAAAAGGGAAAGGGGCAGCCTCCCCAGGGAAGAAACGAGGCACCTGCAGTATAAATGTGGAGCCCCGCCAGCTGAGTAGAAGCCACAGTAACGTTTACACATTTTGGAAAGACTTGTTTTCCTTCTTTTCCTATCAGCTCAGACTCCGAAAGGCAGTGAAATATGATTATGGGTGGCTGAGGTGCCCACGGATGCACGTGGGGCCACGTGGGGCCGGGAGCAGCCGCGTGGGCCGTGGGCTGTGCTCAGTCGCCGGGGCTGTGTTCATGCTGGATCAAAGAACCAGAACTCGTTTTATCCCGACCAACCCAGCCACGAGGAGCGGAGGTCCAGGCAGGTGAATGGGGGTTAAATTACATATTGTTTTTACTGTTGTTTCATTTCACAAAACTGCAAAAGTCCAGGCAACATTTTGTCAGTAAAAAACAATAAAGAATATGAAAAGCCCGTCTTCACAGAACATTGGACATCGCAAAACAACCTGCAGCTATTATCAGATATATCAAAACTGACAAGGAAAACTTTGGCTGCTGATTGGACCATATCTCACAGGGACAGCACCAGCTCGTCCACGCCACTCTTAAATGGGGCCACTTATCCACGAGAACCACGGGCAGTGAGTTTATGAGCTTAATTGAATTGCTGGTATCCGGAAACTGAAAGAAATTGGTGACATAGCAAAGCTGGCCGTTGGATTTCCAGGAGCAGAGGGGTTCTTGCTCCACGTGGAACTGGAGGAACAGCTTGGATTAGAAGAGATGTTAATTTTGTGCACAGAGCTTTTATAAAACCAGTACGGCTTTATGGATCCATTGTTAATGTATTTGCAATTCATGCCTCTTACCTTAAAAAAAATTTAAATGGATTGATATAGACATTCATTTTAGTGTCATCAAAAAGGAAATTATTCTCAAAAAAAGAAAATGATTCCTGTATTTTCTATCTTTTGCTTCATTTCTATCCATGTGATATGAATTCTGTGTCTTAATATCATTTTGTGTCTTTGCAGTATTGTAGTAAGAGCTTTGTGTGTGTGTGTGTGTAAATTACAGCCACATTAAATCATTAGGAAATAACAGTAACATTGCTTTTTCTTGTGCTGCCTAAAGTAGGAGAAAACCAAACGCATAAGAAGCCAAACAGGGGTCAGATCCTGAGCTGCAGATGTGCAGAAATCCCCACCGTGCTCAGCGGCACCCCTGGAATTCCCATCGGCACACCTAAATAATATCTGATCAGTCTCCTCATTTGTGTTATACTGCTGCACATCTGTTTCCTCGGTTTCTGAGAGACTGTATTTAAAACATAAAGGTTTGGTATTAAGGGAAATAATTAACATGTTTCTTGGCACCTGGCCCGCAGGGACAGTGCACCACACCACCTGAAAATGACAAACTCTCCTAATATCTTACGTTATCATGAGTGATTCCTCAAGTATTTCAGAAGAATGAGTGTAATAATATGCCTTCCCCAAAAGATAGCCATATTATATATGCATTAATGTTTCAAGGTGTGGACAGAGGCACATGCAGTAACCTTACTTACAGGCGCTAAAGGTCAGTTCAATAGACTATTCTTACGTTAACAATGACTAGGCATTAATTTATTTTTTACAAACTGTATGCTATCTCATTAACAAGAAATTGAACACATTCGACTAATTCTAAAAGCTGAAAAGACTCCAATTTTGAAATATACACCCAGACATAACTGAGATGCTTTCCAGAAAGAATTGAGAACATGCCCTGAAACTCCCCCCAGCTTTCTGAGCATGACACCAACTGCTGTTCTCCCAGTCTTACTGGGAAAAATTGCTAGATTTGTCAGGTATCTTTTTATTCTTTATTTTCTTTGGTTACACAAAGAAACTCGTCCTCGCGGGAGTAAGACTTCTCAGAGTGCAGCAGGAGGAGGGCAGTGGGGGTGGCTGCTAAATTTTTCGGTTTTTTTCCCTTCTCTTCCCACCGTTACGATTTTTAAACACGTGAGTGGTACAGATTGTGTGTTGGTGGAATCTTCCCCTCTGATGTTACCAATGCATATTTTAGATTTGATACATTTCTCTTGTTTTGTTTTTCAATTTATAAAACATTTTTATTTTGTTTTAAATTTAGGGAACACTCAGGAAGACATTGGGGGATAGTTGCTCATCTGACATGAAGCAGATTCCCTGTTTAAACATTTCTGAGAAGCACTGCGTGGCAGCTAACAGTCCACGCAGGAAACAGCATGACAAGTCCCCAGCAGAACACATTTGGAGAACGTCAGTGATGGAAAAGTACCCTTCTGATCCTACACCACCACTATGAATTTTTCATTTTTGACTCGTGTACATGCAGAATCTGTTCCTTCTTTATTATTGCATGTGGTTTGTACAGTTAGCTCAGCTCTGATGTATTTAGGTATTTCTATTGCAATTAGCTTCCCTGTTTTCACTGTGCAAAGGTGGGAAAGTGACAGGGAGTTAAAACTCCTCCAGGAGAGCAGCCCGGGCCGGCAGAAAGTGATTGAATGATCTCATTTCAGGCTTTTTGTTAGACAACAGGCAGCACTCTATGAAGATTGATACAGAAGTGCTGGGCTTGGCTGGCTGGATCATCAAACGGATTGATATTATACTCCAGCCGTGGATGAAGACAAAGTAACTGTTATCATACTCAATACAGGGGCTTGTCAGGGGCGGAAAATCACCCCGTGTCACTGATTATGGGAGCGTTTCACGACTGTCATGCGAATTTAGTAGCGAGATGTGGCCAGGCTGCTGGGCCAAAAACTCTTTATTTGTAAGGAAAGTAAAGGAGGCCTGCAGGTCCAGTCCACGGAGCCCCAAATAAAGGCAGCTCTTGCGTCCGTGAGGACTTCAGATAAAGTGGCGTAAAACCGGGCAACTGATTTGCAAGAAGTATTAAGGTTTAAAGTATCGGCACTTGGCTCACAGAAACCTAGCTGGACTTCAGGGGCGAGCGTTCCTGTGTGTCCCAGTTCTCTGACGATAAGAAACACAGCACGTGCTCAGCTTAATAATTTTGAGGGGAGTAGGAATTACGCGTATTCTGAAAACTGGCTGGGACTTACCGACCGCTTACTGCGTTTCCTCCTTCACGCCTCACACGTGCGCACCCCCCAGCGGGGAGGTAATGTCGTTCCTGTGCTGTGGTGGGGAAACTGAGGCTCGCCCTAAGTCACGCAGGTTGCTTCCAGTACGCGAGGGGCAGAAGGGGATTGCCACACAGCCAGCCTCACCCTGCTCCCGGCTCGGGACCACCCAGAGCCCCACTGCCCTCTTCAGCGTGGGAGCATCACGCTTCCACGGCTTGTCTTCTACCCCAGTTTAGCTCTCTATTTATATGTGTTTATTTACGTATTTATTTTCGAGACAGAGTCTCGCTCTGTTGCCCGGGCTGGAGTGTAGCGGCGTCGGCCTAGCTCACTACAACCTCGAACACCTGGCCTCAAGCGAGTCTCCTGCCTCGGCCTCCCAGAGCGCTGGGATTTCAGGCGTGGGCCACCGCCGGCCTCCTTCTACCCTATTTAAATGCAACGTTGCCAGCAGGTGGTGCAAAAGGTGTGTCCTGTCACGGGGAATCATTTGATGGGATAGATTCCGGTCAGCACAGATCTTATACGGCATCTACCTTTCATACCTGTTATAGGATCGCAATGGCCGAGTACACACACATTATTTCTCTTTTCAAGTAAGTTCGCACGAGGGAAGTAATTCCTTCCTGGGAACCACGCAACGTGGGTTCCCTGAGGAGCAGTCTCCCCGCTGAGGCCCCAGCACGGAAGCAGAGCCCGGCGTGGGTGGCTGATGCGCACTTGCTGAGTCAGCAGTCACCTCCCAGGACGCGGGCCTGCGACAGGGCCGGTAAGTGGGGGCAAGGCAGGAACCGAGGTGAGGGAGGTGGACCAGACCCGGAGAGGGGCTCAGGTGTCATTCCAGACTCACAGGCAGCTGCTGAAACGCCCCAAGGGGGTGAGTTTCACCAGCCGATCTGCCCGAATCAAACACGAGGCAGAGGCGTCTGCGGGCAGGACCGGCCCGAGACGGGGGCCCGGGTGTGGAGAAGGGTGGGCTGGAGCCAGGTGTGGACGTGGGGCCAGCAAGACCCGCCGCAGGATTGGGTGGGAGCCAGGGAAGGCCCAGAACGGCCGGCGGGGGGCCTCTGTGAGCTGGGGGGCAGCATCCGGTGGGAGGAGCCCCGGGGTGGGCTACGGGTTGGGAGTCCGGAGCTCCGTCGGTCAGACCCAGCCTGAGATGCCGCGAGGCTGTCGGAGGAGCAGGAGCTCAGAGGGGCGCACGCGGGAGCCGTTCCCAGAGGAGGCCGGGAGGGAGGCTGCAGGAAAGCGGGGAGGGGCTCGAGGGAGGCGGGAGAGCCGGGCTGGGGGGCGTTGCGCTGCTGCCCAGACTTTGGCCTCATGTCACAACCCCATGAGGGCCAGGAGGGTCTGTGGCGAGGCGGGTGGAGAAGGGCCCTGGGGGCCCTGGGACACGGGACCCAGGCCACGTGCGGGTGGGGGTGTCGGAGAGAGGCAGGCGCGTGCCCACGGGCACAACTGCTGCTCACTGCACTGACCCCCTACTTCCCGCGTTTGTATCCCAAAAGCCGGCAAACCCGCTCTCCACGGCAAGTGCTCCAATGTGCGTTTTATGAAAGAATAAATGCAGGTCTGTTTCATCCTTTTATCGCCGCAAATCAGACGACTTCAAAAGGTCGTGGCCTGAAACCATCACCATCACTCGTGCTTTCACGGGGCTTCCTGACCGGGGCTGGGCGCTGCCAAGCCCGGCCGGAGCGCGGCGCCGCGTGGGCCTCTGAAGCCAGCTGCTCCCAGCTGCGCGTCACCGTGCCATGTCAGAGGCGGACGAAGAGGCTACTTGTCCCCTTTTTGTCACTGTCTGGAGCTGACACTCCTTTCTTCCTTGATTCGTTTGTCCGTCTACTTCTTGTGGATGGCCAGGCGCTGGTGTCCCGAGGACACGCCGCAGGCACTGGGGTGACGAGGGCAGGATACTTGCCCACCACCCGTACTCACCTCCAGAGTCAGGGACTCTCCCCAAGGATGGGATTATTATCTGCTCTTTGCTCAAAGACAAAAAGCTAGTAGAACTGATGGAGACCCAATGTGTCATAAAAATGGCTAATCACATTTCCTCATCATTATTTTTCAGAGCTAATAGGACTCCAGCATCCCAGGATGTCAGTTATTCTCAATAGAAAAAGTTCAACTTTCTGCCATCTTAAAAGCTCAACAAAACAAAATAAACCAAAATATTCCACAACCCCACATCCCCATCTATTTACAATCTATCCCTTTTGTGAAGGTTAATTTTATGTCAACTTGGCTGGTGTAGGGACACCCAGTAGCTGGAGAAACATGGTTTCTGGGTGTGTCTGTGGGGCGTCCCTGGAAGAGATGAGCCTTTGAGTCAGTGGGCTGTGTGGGGAAGACCCCTCCCCAGTGCAGGTGGCACCCTCCACCCCACCAAGGGCAGGGGTAGAACAAAGAGGCGGAGGAAGGGGACTTGCTCTTCCTGAGCCAGGACATCTGTCTCCTCCTGCCCTCAGACGGGGCTGAGTCCCTCCACCCACCTACCTGGGCCTCCAGCTGGTGCGCGGCAGAGCTTGGGACTCACCAGCCTCCACAACCACGTGAGCCATTCCCTGCAAAAAATCTCCTCTTATGTATGTTTCTGTGCGTCCTGTTGGTCCTGTTTCTCTGGAGAACCTTGCCTAACACCCCTCTCCTTCCTTTACCAGGAAAACTCTCTTGAGAAAGCAGCATGCAAGGCGGTGCCCGCTGACCCTCACTTGTCACCACCTGGCGTCCTTCCTGCCCGGTCTCACCAACATCACCCTCGTCACGGCAGCAGCCTGCTCCATGTTGTCACGACACCCCAAGTTCAGAACAGCTGCACCGTGCGTCCTGCCGGCCATAGCATTCAGGAAAGGAAGCACCACAGAGGCAAAAGGGCTGGTTTTGAGTCCTGGGTCTGCAGTTCTCTAGTTTCTTGATCACACACATTTTACTTTCCTTGTCTGCATAAACAAACTTGATTTTCCCCGTCTGTCAGAGAATTATTCCAATCATCCTCTCCTACACACATCAGGGTATGTGGGGAGATGCTGGTGTTCATCAGTTTTTTCTGGTTCTTTTGTCCTTCTGGAGGTGGAAGAGCATTTTGCCACCTGCCCCCAGGAGTGAGGGTGATCCATCCTGAGACTTGCTCTGGCCGATGATGTGTGGGCAGGAGTGATGTGTGCTGCTTGAGGCAGACCCCTCTGAATGTCAGCACAGGGCCCTGCATGCCATGAGCCTTTGTGGAGGGGACAGCACATGCCGAGACTGAAGGCACCGTGGTCCCGTGCCCCACGTGGGGACAGTCAACCTGCACAGTCACCTGACCTGCAGCGGACTTTGCGATGTCACTAGGCAACTGTGATTTAGGTAGTTGTTTAAACTGTGGAATAACCTATCCTATCCTAGAAATGAATGTGGTTAAAGAAGGGAGGCAATTGATAGCACACTGTAAATTGTAAAGCGCCACCAGGGTAATGCGTCTATTACCTGTCATAGCAAAAAGTCTTAAAATGTAGTTAACTCATTAACTGGTTAAAATGTTAATCTAAATTTATTCAAAGTTGTTAGCACAGAGGAAGAGACTATCATTTCATTTTTGTGGTTAATTTTTCATTTATCTTTTCTTTCACCCCAGACAGTTAGCACATAAATACTTGCGGAAGATGGTGGGCCACCCTCCGTTGTGTTTGTCTACTGCGTCCACATCATTGCTTTCAGGCTATGCTGTTTTCTCATCAGGAATGTCACAGAAGGGATGCTGCATTCTCCAGTGCCCTGTTGGTGCCACAAGGTCACACTTGACTGACGTGGTGTCTGTGAGACCCGCTGCGGAGGTCTTCCCCCTCGGGTGCCCCTGCACCTGCTGAAGCTCCAACACCCCACACTGGAACTGGAATGCCACCACAACCACCCGTGCAGACCCACAGCCGCTGCCAGGGCCCACCGCCCTGCCTTGATGGGTCCCATTCGTGGATTTTGGAGTGAGGAGTTCAGGAAGGGGGGAACTGGAGGGAGGAAATGGCGGGAGGGGGAGGAGGGGTTAGAGGAATTGCTTCCATCAGAACTGAGTCCACTCAGCTTCCCAGCACGAGTTATTTCACGTTGGTCAGAAGATGGAAATATATATATACAGACCCACACACATACACATGCACTTACATAATATTATACTACATATTTGTGTGCTCTTTTCAATAAAAATGGGCTATTATTTAGCATAATCTGTTTTGTAGACAAATTCTATGCGAAGTTGTGGTTCCTGGAAGGAACACTGTTAGCATGGAAACAGAACACAGCATAAAGAGCAGGACAGTCTCTGATTCTGCTGGCTTCTCTCTGGACCTTGACTATAATGGTCTTGATAATAATGCAGGAATTTATTATATTTAAAGTGTGGCTTAGAAGTCTATACTTAGCTGTTAAGACTACCTTCGAAAATCAAATGCAAAATACATTAGTGACGGTATGTTTGGACTTTAAAGAAAGTGTACTTAAAAAAATAACTTTGATATCTCCAAACAAATGTGACGGGACAAATTTGTATCTGTATAACACCCTAAAGAACCCTCTGGACGTTATATTACACAGAGACCCCTCCACTTAGCCACTTTTAAACAGTCATTGATATTTCATATTGCCATTGTTTTACAATTGTGCCCACCCTACCAGCAACTGTATACCTGACAAGGCCAATCACAGTCCCTGCAGGGAACTGGTTGTCCTCAACCACGAAGAACCACTACTCTTGGCCACACTCCTGCAAATGGGGAGCCTGTCAAACCCTGGGGCATAGGGCAGCCAGAGACAGCTGCTCGATTCCAGGGGTGACAAGACCTGCCCTCCATCATTTAAAAATAAACACACAACTAAGCAAAATGCGATAGTCTCCTACAAAATGCTGGAAATTTGGTAAAGAGAATAAGATGTATACTTTGTTCACAATTAGTTATCTCTGACAAACTGAAATCCATGTACTGAAAGACAATTAAAACCTCCTTTTCAAGTCGAGTCTAAACTTCCAGCCACCAGTTACTATACATAATGGAGTTCCCTGGGCTGGCATTTAAAACCAAAACTAAGTGTTCAATATACTTTTAAAATTGAATAATTAGAGGACACAATTATTCTAAGAATAAACTTTTGACATTGAAGGAAAATTAGGAACAGATTTCCAAGTGATTATAAAATTACTTTCCAGATTTCCGGCACAATTTTGACAAGGAGGTGGCGGCACTGATGGTGTGGAAGCGCAGCCTCTTCGCTGTGCTTGGCATAAACCTGGCTGAGCTGACATTTCCACCTCACACTTCAAAATTCTCAGGGTGGTATTTAATGAAAAAAGACAGCATTCTCTTTGGATTTAATATATGATTTTGTTTCATAAAATATTTCTTAAAATATTACCATTTAAAAAAAATGGAAACATCCCCTCTTTCCCTTTAATCTGTAGCAAACAGCATTTCCATTATATAACCTATTCCTTCAGTGGACACTCAGTTGTGTATGTTCATCAATCTTTACGAAAATACTGCTTTTGTCTCTATGCTATTACAATGTACTTCCGGCCAGAAAGTATGGCTTGCTTTTAGAAAACAAAAATATTTCATGTAGGGACAAAAATATTGATGACTACCTCTTCAAATATTTTCTAAAATTAGGTTTGTGTTCATACAGCCTACACTGTATAACAAATATTTACAACTAGATTTGATTATGGGAACAAATGAGGTCTGTTGTTTGAGGCAAAACAGGTTGGTCTCATTTTAAACAATGGTGGTGCCACAGCGTGTGGAGCCCCTCCTGCCCCTGCCCTGTAATCCGACGTCTGTGATTCGTGAAGGCACCAGGGCGATGCACCAAAGTCTCGACGCTCCCACCTTGTGTCCCTCTCTACTCCCTCACAGCGGAGGTCCCTGTTCAGCAGCCACGTGGACCCAAGATGTTCTTGTTCTGTGAGGGGCGGCACATAAAATTAACCATCACAGTTAGGAGGTAGACGGTTCCGGCACTTCAGGAAAGTAGAGGCAGTACGGCTGCCTTGTGCCCGGCTGCCACCTGTGAGAGCAACACCCCAGACAGACGTGGGCTGGAAGACAGAACGTAGGGTCCCCAGGTGTCACCCCACCAGAGAGAAGCCCCCACCCCAGAAACACTCACCACCCGGCTCAGCTTAGTAGTAACATAATCGCCTCCTCATGAAAGTCTGTCTCAGGGGTATCTCCCGCGACTCCAGAGTTTATGAATTGTTTAAACTTGGCACGTAATCCAATAAAATATCTTTAAAAAATAGCTAAAAGGAATAAAAATAGTACCTCTTACCCCTGAGGGTGCAAGCAGTGGCATGAGAAGGAAAATCAAGAGGTACTCAAGTGCCTCGTGCAATTTCCTGCAGCACCACTGCCTGCCTCCTGCTTCCCACGTGCCTGTTCTGTGGCATTGAGCCTTATTTCCTTCATTTAACAAAAAATCCAAGACAAAGGAACCACTTGTTGTTGTTATCAGATTCAGATAACATGGAAAGCAAGCCAACTGTTCATAAGACATACTGCCCATGACTTAAAATTAAAATAAAAGCAAAAATGGAAAGTATCATTTATTGTGAAGCTACAATGTGCCAAGGCCTTCCCTGGCGCAGCAACGGGAGAGCTTAGCGCTGACCGCAGACGTGGGGCGGTGCCACCTGAGCCCCCATCCTAAACCTCTGAGCTGCCTAGAAGGAGGCAGAAGGAGACACATGGGACCCTCCCCTCTCTTTACACTGTGTTAACTGAGTTTATACTCACAGAACCTACAGTACACTATTACAGTCTCACTAAAACAATGAATCTCAAAGTTCCCAAATGAAAACAAATCTCAAAGAGGTGAAATGATTTGTGCAATCATTGGTGGTGTTACTGGGATATCCATCATGACTCTGAGACTGGCCACCACCATGCTAGGAATTGCAAGGGCAGCGATGCTTGTGCTGTTCACACAGAAGCCTTTGGCTACATAGACGAAACTGAAAGGCTAACAACTGGCAGAGCCTTAGAAAAATCACCTGTGTTAACACCAAACCACCAAGCAAAGAAGGAAGTAATCCCTCAGAAGGGCCGGCTTCACCTACTGGTGCCTCCATGCTGAAGGGTGCCTCCAAAACCAGGCCCGAAGAGCACCTGCTGGCGCCGGGCAGTGCAGGGAACTGTGAGGCTCACAGAGGTGCCCAACAAGGACACGAGCCAAGTGGGTATTTAGTGAGCACCTGTTACCTGCTGGCTGCATGCTGGGCAGTGAGGTGCAGTGGATGCAAGGAAAGGGGAAATTCTAAGAAGACTCTGCCATTGCTGCATCCAAAACAAATCTGAATTGGGATCAACCATTTTCTGGCAGGATTAGGAAAAGAATAAATAAGTGACCGCGTCTCACATCAAATCTGTTCTATACGCAGACACAGCCTTGCTCCTTTGGGTTGGCTGCTGCCCGTGGGCCTCGGGCTGCCCCGTTGGGTACTTCAAGCCCCGGGGCTGCTCTGGGAACCGGCTCGGGTGACTGCAACCCCTCTGCTGGCTGAGCCTGAGCACGGTGCAGGTACTAATGAAACAGGCACAAGCCAACTTCTGGTCTAGGTTAATTTTCCTGATTCCAGGATGGAAGACAAACACAATTATTTAGAATCAAAGTGGCAGGAAGCGCAGGGTTTTCCAGAGCAATGCAGTGCTGGATTCTGAGCTTATGTACCTAAAAGGTATCAGGTTGGATCAGTCCAAGAGGAGGGGAAAAAAAAACTAGATGTGATGCCAAAGAAGAGAAAAGCAGAACTTTTATTGATCTAAGTGGACTAAGGAGAGTCGATTTCAAGATTTTCTCAGCCGTTTTCGATTTCTTGGAAAGTCCTGAAGGAGGCTGAGTCACAAAGCACAGGAGAGAATTTAGTGTTTAAGAGACAACCACACTCATCACTTCCCAGTTTTTGATACCCAGGATCATGAGTTTAATTTTAAAGCTTAGCGTGGCTAAAAGAATAGGTATCTAAATCAATACGTGAACTTACACGGCAAGACAGGAACTCAGGCTGTGGGCTGACTTGTGTCCCCCAAAAGATGTCTTGAAGCTACTTGTTTGGAAATAGGGTGTTTGCAGGGTGATCAAGTTAAAATAAAGTCATGCTGGATTAGGGTGGCTCTAAATGGAATGACGGGTGGCCTCAGAAGAAGAAGGAAATTGGACCCAGGCTCATGATGGGATAACGCTGTGAAGACGCGTCTCCAAGCCGAGGAACGCCGAGGACCGCGGCAGCCACCGGAGCTGCAGGAGACGGGACAGCCTCCTCCCCTGCAGCCTTCGGGGGAGCACAGCCTCACTTCCGGCCTCCAGAATGTGAGAGAATAAACTTCTGTTGTGTAAAGCCACTTGGTTTGTGGTCATCTGTCACAGAAGCCCTAGAGACTAATATAGCAGGTGATGTATAATATAACGTTATGACCCTTGGAAGGAGCTCAGTTGTTCCCTCTGGATTCTTTCTGAGAAATCAATGTGCCCATTTCACAGAAGGAGTGTGGAGGGCAGCACTTCACCTTCATTCCAATACCTGTTTCTGTTCTGTGACCTTCTTGCAGAGATTTAACAGCAATGAGAACATCAGGAATAGAAGCCAAACGGTGTCATTGCTCATGTGTTCCCTTTTCCTTGACTGGCATGAACAGAAAAACCTCTCTGTGCTCCAGGGCAGGCAGGGAGAGGAAGAGGCGGCGGTGTTTGTGCTTCAGCTGCACTGAACGTCCACGGAGGCCCCACCGCCCCCTGCTCCTCTCAGGGACACCTGGGCACCAAGTGGTGGCCGGGAAAAATGTGGGCGTTTCTACCACCCCCTTTTGAAACAGAAAAAAGGGAAAATAAAAAGACAGAAGCAGCCTGATAGTGAGGTGCTGGCTGGGAGAATGTTTTCCAGGGAAGCCGACGGCCCATCCATCTCCCTTCTTAAGGGGTGTCAAGGCTGGTTGACTTGGCGATGATTTGATGCCCAGAAATCGGTCCCCCGTGCCCCCGAACATGAGTGATGGCCGGGGACAGCCGTCAGCGAGCAGGAGCATGGCTGGCCTGGGCCCTTAAAATAAAAATGAAAAAAAAGGAACTGTTTTTAAAATAATGGAGCTCCCTGGGAAAAATATACTTCATGATCCGCTTTGTGGGAGTATTTATTTCTCTCTGTTTGTGAAAGGGGTTTATCATGCCTAGTGCATTTCTCCACACTAAAACAAAGACTTCAAAATCTACACAGAGCAGAAAACCCACAGCTGAAATAGAGGCACTATACACACACACACACACACACACACACACACACATATATACGCGCCCACACAGAGATAGGGGAGATACAGACATACACACACATATATACAAAACAAGAGACATATATATTAGAAGACATATCTACAGTCTACAGTACAGGAGATAGATATATATATAAAAGAAGATTATATATTAGAGGAGACATATATATTAGAGGATATACATATGTATGCACACGGGGAGGAGATATATATATATAAAAGAGGAGACATATATATTAGAAGACGTATCTATATTACAGGAGATATATATATATATAAAAAAAGAGACATACACATATTAGAGAATATACATATATATATAATATTCTATAGGCCCATCTCTCTGCTTCTCCTGTACATGTCCCTGTGAAACTGAAACTGATTGCGGGTGCAGATGTCCACACGTGTTTGCAGTCCTGAACTCTAAACACAGCCTCTCCCCTATGCCTGACTCTGACGTCCCCACAGGCCACTGTGCACAGCACTGCTGTGCCTTCACTATGGCCCTTCTGTGGCCATGTGAGGCCTGGGGCCAGAGGCCTGCTTGCCAGGTCAGGGGCTTGGGGCATTTCCTCCTGAGACACGTGGGGGTACAGGGAGGGATCCGTGTGTATCAGAGGCCCACTAGACCAGGCCTTAGGAGGGTTACTGCTCCTTCTGCTAATCACGAAGAACCTGAGGCTGATGGAGGCCAAGGGCCCAAGGCCACACTATCCTCTGTGGGACTCGGGCTAGCGGAGGAGCAGCCCAAGGCTTGCAGGACGCTGAGTGTGGGATGACAGGCAGCTGGGAGCTCACACACCACCCAGCAGGAGGTCAGGGAGGAGTGTGGGCAGAGGCAACAAACATGTGGCCCCGGCTGTGTAGCAACAGGACCTTACCGACGGGCACTCACATTTCAATTCCACATAATCATCATATGCCATGAAATATTTTTCTTCTTTTGATTAATTTTAACCATTTAAAATTGTAAACATCATTCTTAACTTGTGATTCACAAAGTCACAGGTGAGAGGTGGACTCAGCCACCGGCCATAGCTTCTGGGTCGCGAGCCTGGTCCTAGCTGCAAGGGAGTCTGAGAAAGTGACTTTTCCAGACTTGATCTTACAGAGGCAGAATGACTCCCAGGATCAAAATTTCCAAGAACCACAAATTTCCCAGATACTGGTATCATATTCAAAAAGTGCTGGGGAAGACTAAAACATAAATGTTTGCTTCACTAGCACAGAAGCCAATTCTTCTTTATTCCAACCTGTGCGAAACTTCTTTTATAATTTTTCAAGAAAGGGCTTGGGACCTATGGCATTTTCGCAACAGGAGTGTGTGTGTGTGAGAGAGAGAGACCGCGCGTGCTCACATGTGGGACACGGTGGGGACATGATTCACGGTGGCTACCCCATATTCAGAGATGACTTTACCTGGGGGTTTTCTCCTTTGCTGTATCCCCCTTGCATTAGGGATAAAAAGGCAGGCTATGGAAATGGGTGCTTTTCTTGTGAAATTGCCTGTTTTGTGTAGGAGAGATGAGGGAGTATCACCTTCTCAGTTATGCCCGGGCATTATAACATTGACTCCACACAATTGGGGAATTACTCAAAATTTTGTGACTTGATGTGGCCCCCAAGAAGTGATTGAGGTAAGTAAATACTTAACTGCAGCAGTGAGACTTCCTCAGTGCTGGGCTGCCTGCTTCTTGGCCGGACTTCCCCCACTCTAGAAACAGGGTAGACACCAAATCCAGCACTGCACATTTGCATTTGATACAGCCATGATTCATGAAACACAAATTTTAGCCAGGCCCTCTGTTGACCTCTTAGCTAATATTAGCATATGTAATTTCCTACATAAAACTGTGGATTAAATATATGTACCTCCGTTGTGTGGGTGATAAAACTAAGGTTCAGGTAGGTTAAGTGACTTGCCCACAGTCACACAGCTGTTAGCAGATCTGGGAACCAAAGTCAACTCTACCAGATGGTTGAGTTCACTGCCTCTAAATGCATTGATTTTATATTTCATATCTGGGGATAACAGGATTTTTCAAATCCAAATGAAATGTGTCATTTGGACATTTAGATGATGGAGCAAACATAGTCATTTATTTCTTCTCCCTTCTGAAACCTCCATTAAAATGGTAGAAAACAAATAAAAAAGCATTTACAAGGAAGCACAAAGAGGACAGGAGAGCTAAGAGTTGAAAAAGGTTTCCAAGATGTTTCAGGGAGACGGAGTGCAGATGAAGGAAGCAGGTGCCCAGGCAGGACCATGGGAGGTGCCACCAAGGGTGTGGGTGGGGGGACACGGTGGTAAGCCCCTGATTCCAGAGAAGTGCAGGACTTTGAGATGTCAGGGGATGGAGTACGTGCAGGTGCAACTGATTTCTGGAATCCCGGACCCTGTTCTCATACTAGTGTATCCGTAATCTGCTGCCTTAACAAGCCACAGATGGTAGCTTGGCCAGTTTCTGTGCCTCAGGCCCCACAGGTCCAAATCCGGGTGTCTGCCCAGCTGGGCTCTACCTGGAGGGTCTGGGGATTCCCCTCCCGGCTCACTCAGGGTTTCGGCAGATTGTGCTCTGTGCTGTGCAAAACTGAGGTTTCTGCTCCTCACTGGCTGTCGGTGGGGGGCTGCTCTCTCCTGTGCCCCCTGGCACCCGACCCCTTCATCTGGAAAGCCTGCAGCAAGTGAGTCATGGAACTGGGGGTCTCTCCTGCCTCTGCCACTTCTGAGGGCTCAGGCTGTTGTACTGGGCCTGCTCACATAATCCAAGGAAATCTCCCGATCCCCGAGTCCACAACCTCCTGCGCCCCCGTGAAGTCCCTTTGTCACATATTGTGACACATTCACAGGTTCTGAGACCAGGACCTCAGGCTGTGGGCACTTCTGGGTGTGCTCTCTCACCCCCTCGACAGCTGGACCTTTACTCCTGGGGGGAAAATTCTCTAAATAAGTTGAACAACCTCTCTCTGGAAATGATCTGAACAAGTGAGCCACGCCCTGGGACCAAGCCCTCCCTTCCGTCATTTTGAAGTTCCAGAGCATTAAGGTGGAGCCTGCCAGGGACAAGACCCCACGCACTCACGGAGACTTCTCAGTCAGTTTCTCTACTTGCTCAGTCTCCATAATGACCACGCAAGAAACAGATTGCCAGATATTTGAGGAAAGAATAATATAGAAGGAGGAAAATCATCAAAGAATAGTGGGAATAATCACTCACAGCTGATGCATATGTGTCTTTATTTTGAAAGGGACTTCTGTCTGGCCCAATACATGTAAAGAAACAAGTGATTATAATATTTTGAAATTTCAGCTTAAGGATAGATCCTGAAAGCTCCCCGAGAAAAAAAGGAACTGTTTTCTACAAAGGAATAAATCAGATCCTCATCGGCTTTCTCATCAAAACCCAAATCCTCAGGTAATTGTTTCTAGAGGGAATTGGCTTTCAGCCTAGAATTCTATACCCAGCCAGACTACCTCGTGTGAGGCAACTTCTCAGGCAGACAGCTGCCTCCGCACCTTCTCACTCCAGTAAACAAGGCAAGGAGCCAAGGCAGAGGACAACTCGGGGTCCTTGGCAAGGGTGGATCCAACCTCACCTGCCAGCTACATTGCCACCTGGAGCACCAGCAGGCTCCTTTGCACCAGAGAGGCAGAGCCGGGGGCAACTGGAGGCGGACTCAGAAGAACAGGTGAAATCAACTTTGGAAATAAAATGGCAGAGAGGGAAGAGGCTACAATGACAGCAAAAAGCAAATGAAAAAAGAAGAAAGGCCATTGAATATGAGCTGCCACACCACATCACTCTAAGGGGTTTAATTCCCACAGCTGTTGTATAAATAGTGTCCCCTAGAGTTGTGCAGTTCACCACCTGAGCCACCATACACTTCAGCTTTGCAGATAACAACTCCAGGGAATACAGAAGAGCTGGGAAATAAACCATCACCGTCTGCTCTGTGGTTCCTCAGAGAACGACATTTTCATATTCACAATGGTGTAAAAACTTCCTACTGATTTTCAACTTTTAGAATCCACATATCAACAAAGCTTAGAAAGCTTAAATGCAATTGAGAGGGAAAAGTAAATAAACGTCATCAACCTTGACAACGTAGAGATCAAAGTAACGGGGGTGGGGGTGGGGGTCACGGGGCGTCCTGGGACCCTCACCTCACAAGTGGCCATGAAGTGTCCATGGCTGTCAGGGCGGGAAACTAACGACATGCACATCACACAGGTTACAAGGGTGTGCCAGCGCCACAGCGGGTGAGGGGCTGGTGCAAATGGCTGGATCCTGTCATCTCAGAAGAGCCACCCATGACGCCGGGAAAGGGGACATCGGCAGATAATTGCACATGATATATATTAAAATATTAGTGTGAGATTCAATGTGGTTCCCTTGGGAAGAGACTAATTGTGGGGAGGGGGAAGGTAATTTGGTTTTCATTATGCATTCTATTTACTATTTAATCTACCAAACCATGTGCAGATACTATTGCAATATAAATATCACAATATGTAACAACACATATTTTAAAATACATAAAATTTTATTATAGATTCACATTGATTTTAAAGTGAAAGTAAGTCTGCATGTTAAGTTGGAAGTCACTTCTTCAAAATCTAAGTAATTTAGACAAAACAGAAATATGAAATATTACTTTTTTCCTCTTTTGGTGCCAGTTGAAATTCATTTCCTCTCTCTCCCTCTCTCCCCTCACACAGCCCCCAACGCACACACACACTATTTTTTTTTAAATCAGTACTCATTAGCCACATGAATGCAACAAGGAAATGTAAATCTGACAGCTCTTCCCACCCCAGGCAAAATGATTCAGACCTACATTTGTAGGTCTGCTTAACCTAACCATCAAATATCAGTGTCACATGGAAATAAGGGCAGATAATTTTAGAGAGTTGTTATTACATGACATTCAAAATCATATGCTATGTTCTGCAACACTCAAAGAAAGATAAAAATGAAAAATGAAGTTAATGAAAAGTTATTGCCTTACTGAAGATTTGCAGAATCAAGCCCTTTACATTAAAATACTCTTTTTAGAACACTCAAGCTTACAGAAATAATAATTCAAGAGTGAATCGCCCTAATGTAATACTCTCAATCTCTTGTCCACAAATAGTCTTCCCAGCTGAATCAGAACTCTTTATTTTTATCATCACACATGATTTATAAATAAGAATTTTTGGAAGAGCTGTCAGGCTTTCATAGAGGAAGGTGGACACTGCCTGCAAGTTGGACCAAATTTTCATTTAAATATCCCGCCAGAATGAGGTAAGTGTTTGCATTGTGACCAAGATGCTTATTTTCCATGGTCTGCAACACGTTGCATAATTGATCCAGGTCAGCTGGGCCCAATGTTTAATATGCAAGCATAGCTTTTATGCATGATGCTGTTCCCCTACAAAACAAAACTTTCCGTTTCCTCTTTTTCTAACTAGGACTTTACAATGGTGATGGACAGTCTGGCCCTTTCGTGGGTGTTAGCACACTAGTCTGCTTAAAGATGAAACATACAACAAGCAAATCTCTAGGGAAGTATTTCACCTTTTATTGAAACTTGAACTTGAATGGTGAATCTGCAATGTGGTGTGTTTGGTGCTCTTTGAACACTCATGAAATACAGCACACACCCATAGACTGTGTCTTTCTAGAACCTTCTGCCTCGGATATATCAGTGGCCTCTTGGTTTTCCCTCTGTCAGTCTTGATGTTGGTAGCCAGCTTCTGACAAGGAAGCCTTTTTAACATCTAACCCTTAATTTTCAGAGATGATTTCTCTTGCTTACACAATGAGTCTCATGATTCAGCCAGGATTCAGCTTCTGCATTGTCTCAGGTTTGACCACCTACTTAACTCTATTTTATTCAGAATTATGGTCAAATAATTCACACCTGTGTCTAGTCTCCTGCATACCTGGTTCTTCCCCTGTAATGTTGGTTTTGTGATCTCCAGGTTTGCATGCAGCCCAAATACCTTAACTCTCCCCATTCCAGGACAACAAAACGAGGTCGAATTTTAAGAGCTCTCATCTGGATGGACTGAGTTCCCTCCTGTCCTGCCATCGTCACCACCAGAGGTGAGCCCAGGTTGTCATGATCCCCAGCAATTTCCTACTGAGCCCAGGGGCAGGCTCCTATACACTGAGCAAGTTCTGCCGCCTTCTGGTCACTATGTCATATTGTGTCCTCTGATGCAATGGCCCTGGTGTCAGCTGTCCCTGCAGTGTGATTTCGGCTGCTGCCACAACCTGGGGCCTCGGAAAGTGGGCCTGGCTCTCCTTAGCCACTCCACCTGTCCCAGCATCCCAAGCACAGGTGACGCCAAGCCTTGGTGGTAACAGAGGAAACCACACAGGGAGAATTTAGCACCGAGAGCTGGCGCTGCTGGGCACACCCCCCCCAGACTCTCTCAGGGGAGCGTCTCTGGGTTCCTCCTATCTGTCCACAGCTGGTCAGTGTGTTCGACATTGACCCCTCCATCCAGCCCCCAGCCTGCGGCCACCCAGCAGAATGTATCAGAAAACCTGGACATGTCATCTCTGCAGAGGTAAACAGTGTCCCCCGGCCCCTAAGGTGCGCCCTTGGAAGTCTCCTTTACCTGAGGATCCACTGATTCCAGAGAGTCCCCACCCCACCCCCGCCCAGGGAGGAGCTGGGCCCATGTCTGCAAGGACGTTAAAACACGACGGCCTGACCTCATCGGTCCCAAGGTCTGGAGAAGTCAACTTTAAACGAGCCGCAGGCGGAACACCCACAGCCCTCCAGGGACGGCTCCCGCAGCCCCGACTCTCCATCAGGGGTGCGAAGGGATCCAGGCTCAGCCTCACACGCGCGGCTCCTCACGTGGAGGCCTGCCCGGCCCGGCGCGTCTTCCCTCGCCGCCCCCTCGCGCCGCCCCCTGCTCCGAAAGGCCAGGGCAGCGGCAGGACGCGCTGCGGTCGCGAGCTGGGCACTGGCACGTGCTCTGCCACCCGCGCTTGCCGCCCGCGCTCTGCGCCGCTGGGGACGGCCGGCTGCGTGCAGGAGCGGGGCGCGTGGCGTCCTGCAGTCCGTGGGAGGGAGCCGCCCGCAACCGTATCTGGGGCAACTGGGTCGGAAACCAGCAAGGACTGTTGCAGTCATAGGGGTCTCTGCTTGTACCCTACGAGCTTTACAGAGGAATTTTCTAGTCTTCTCCCTCCCCTCCTAGCGGGCTCTCGTTCCCCTGGACTCCAGGCCACCTTCTTTGCGGTCACCCTTATTGAGGTTTGATTTTCATGGGATCAAACCCACTGATTTAAAGTGTAAAGTTTGATGAGTTTTGACAAATGTGAGCATCAGTGCAGGCATCACTCACCATGGTGCAGAATATTTCCAGCACCCCAAAAGCCCTCAGGGCATCCGGGGTCCTCGGCGGCCTGTGATCTCTGTCACGGCCGCCTGTCTGCCCGAGGATTTCATGTCATGTGCATTCTTGCTGGCTTCTCTAATTTACCATAATAAATCATTCATCTACATTGTTACTTATATCGGGTTTTTTTTCTTTTCACCGTCAAGTAGTACATCATTGCATGGATAGGACACAATTTGTTTATTCGGTCTCTAGCTGACAAACATTTAGTTTTTACCAGTTTTGGCCAAATGTTTTTATTTCTCTTGACTAAATACCTAAGAAAGGTATTTCTGGGTCATATGGTAAATATATTTTCAAATTAATAATAAATTGCCAAACTGTTATCTAAAAGGGCTATATTTTTTTTGTTGTTGTTTCTTTTTTTTTTTTTTTTTTTTTTTTGCATTACCATCAGCAAAGTACAGGAGTTCCAGTTGCTCTATATACTTGCCAACACTTGGTGTGGTTAGTCTTTTCTTTTTGTTTTAGTCATTCAAGTGTTTGTGCAGTGGTATCCAGGGACTTTAATTTGCATTTGCCTAATGTGTAATGATGCCGAACATCTTTTCATGTGCTTATTTGCATTCATAGGCTATGTTTGATGAGGTCTCTATTAAATCTTTTACCCATGTTTTCTGGGTATTTTGTTTTCTTATTGAGTTGTAAGAGTTCTTTTTATAATTCTAGATAAAATTGCTTTGTTAGAGACATGTCTTGCAAATATTTTCTCCTAGACTTTGAATTGTCTTTTCATTTTCCTGGTTTGTTTTCTTTTTTTTTTTTGAAAAGTTTTTAATTTTGATAAAATACAATTAATCATATTTTTTACTTTGTGAATTTTACACCTTAATTAAGAAATCTGTGCTTAATCAAAATTTCTTGAGATTTTTTACTATTTTTATAGAAGTTTACAGTTTTAACTGTAATATTAGGTTCATGATCCATTTTGAGTTTACTCTTGCGTAAGTTGAAGTAGAGATTAAGTATGTGTGTGTATATGTACAAATACATATTTGTATAAAGATAGCTAAATGTTCCAGCACCATTTGTTGAAAAGATTGTCCTTTTCTTGTTGAATTGACTTTGTACGTTTGGCAAAGATCGATTGGCTATACATGTGTGAGTTTATTCTGGGATGGTCTATGCTATTGTTCTCTATTTCTACATTTATGCCTGTATCATGCTGCCCTGATTATGGTAGCTTTTTTATAAGCCTTGAGTCTTATTATAAGTATGAGATAGTATAAGTTCTCCAACTTTGTTCTTATTTTTTAAAATTGTTCAGTTAGTCTAGGCCCTCTGCATTTTCATATAAATTCTAAAATCAGCTTTTCAGTTTTTACCATAAAAACCCCACAAAAAACCTTGTGGGATAGCATTGAAGCTATAGATCAACTTAGGGAGAATTGACATCTTAATAACATCGAACCATCTTTATGACTGTTTATTTATTTATTTATGTTTTTCTTAATTCCTCTTGGCAATTTTTATGGTTTTAAGTCTGCATCTTACACATACTTTGTTCAACCTTTCCTTAGGTATCTCATACTTTGTGAGGCTATTGTAAATGATATTTTCAAGTTCAATTTCTGAATGTTTATTGCTAATATATAGAAATACACTCACTTTTGTATATTAAGTTCATATTTTGCAATGTTGCCAAACTCATATATTAGCTCTTTTAGTAGATTCCCTAGAACTTTCTACATAAAATCTCATGTCCTCTTCAAATAAAGACAGTTTTATAGGAGTGGTAATAATGGACCTGCTTGCCTTTGTCTAATCCTTAGGGAGAAAGTATGAGTAGCTGTAGTACATTGTGGATGTCCTTATTAGGTTAAGAAAGTTGCATCCTATTCCTAATTTGTAGAAACTTTGTATTTTGAATGGGTATTACATTTTATGAGATACTTTTCTAATATATTGACATAATTATGGTTTTTCTCTTTTAGTCTGTTAATATGGTAAACTGCATTGATTGATTTTTCAGTGTCAAACCAACCTCACATTCCTGTTACCCAACTTGGTCATGATGTGTTATCTTTCAAAAATATGTTTTAATCCCACTTTGAAATGGCTTTGGCCATCAACAAGGATGGGCAAGTTGCTAAACCCACAGGCCCACTGCAGCGCTGCCCTGACCCATCCCATCAGCAGCAGCACACAGCTGGTAGCTTCCTGCTCATTCACACCCTCGTCCCCTGGCTTCAGGGGTTTTGCATTCTCCTCGTGTGGGCAGCCTCAGTGCAGGGCATCAGCCTCTCTGCCCTGCAGACCCCGAAGCGGGCAGAGTGGGGCCGGCCGCCAGGCGGGTCATCCCATCCCAGCAGCTGGCCCCGAGGACGCTGTCCATCCCCTCAGTCACTACAGATGATGCTTCTGTTGCCTGGTATTTTTCATTCCACTTTAATTTTCTAACCCACAAATTAAGTATCATTGTGATTTCATCCTGGCCAGCGTCTGCATGGATGTCCTGGGTGTTCACTGCGTTCTTTACTTACAATTTCTTCTTCCATCCCAGGTCCTTCTCCTGCAGTTATTTTCTTTCTTCCTGGGCTTTATCCATTGAGATTCCCTTCTGTGAACATCTGATGGTTACAAAAGACTTCCGTTTCTATTTCTCTGAAAACATAGTTGCCTCGAGCTTCTTTCTCAAAAGACAGAGTATTGGGACCATTCTCTGCCCTTTGAACTTCAACGACGGCACTGCACTATCTTTTGTCTTCCCTGGCTGTCGTCCACAGTCAGTTGACGGTCTCACTGTTATTTCTGGATATGTGGACTTTCTTTTCTCTGGGGCTGTTTTTAAAGCTTCTCTTCATAATTCGTGCTGCACAGTTTCGTTAGGACGTGGTTAAAGGCACCGGTCTTTGGAGGAACCCTGCTTGAGCGCCGCTGGGCCGCTTGCCACTGAGAACTGGCGTCTCGTTAATTCAGGGTCTTTGCCTCACCTTCGTTTTCTTGTATCTCCTCCTGAAACTCTGATCAGGCATAGATTAGATTTTCCCACTCTATAATCACCTTTTTAATCTGTCTTTTTTATTGTCTGTCTTTGCTTCCTTTCATTCTCCCTTTCTGTGGCTCTCAGCACCGTCCTCCAGCTCAACACTTCCCTCTCCAGCTTTGGTGAGTCACTGTTAGTCCATGTTTCTAATTTAAATTATATTCTGTAAATTCTATTTTATTTTTTTCTCAAATCTACCTGGTGCATTTTGATAGCCCCTTGTTACCTTTTTTTGCACCCAATTTTATTTCTTTTAAGCATCCTGAATGTACTCACGGTGTATTCTGTATGTGATAATTCCAATATCTGCATTCCTGGAGGGTCCTAGTCTGTAGTTTATGGTTTCTGCCAGCTGTTGCTCATGGTGAATAGTTTCCTCAAATAATTAGTGACTTTGGTTTTGAATTCATGTTTCTCAGAACTATTTCTATGCAAAGTTGTTGAAGCCTAGTTTCAAGTTTGTCAGTCTAGCAGGTTAATCATATTGCCAGCCCCTATAATATAGTAAATAATGTATAATTATTATGCATTTGAACTGATGATGCATTAATTGTAGCAAATTCCCCCTCCCCAGTCTTGCTGGTAATAGATTCGATCTTCCTACGTATCTAAACTTTAAGAACATAGCTGAGGGATTACACATTTATACCAATGAAATACGGCTTTTATTGTTTATCATATTCTTGTTTTCTGTGAGACTTTATTTTTTAAAAAAAGATTTAGATGTTAACAGGACATTTCAAAACTTACCATTCTTGAGGAACTATTACCTCAGAACACATCTTGGGGACTAGATGACTTTATGAGATTGTTAATCCTGCCCCTGTGTAGAGAGCACAAATCTGGCTAAGGTAAATTCCAATGACTCCCATACATAAACAAAGCATTAATATTAAGAATATTTCAAAAATTCTGTTTAGTTAAACTTGAGCTCCTAGAAGGCAGAATATTGCCTTTGCAAATTCTAGAACAATTTTTTTTGATAGTCAGAATCACCTATGGATTTTTTTTAACATTTCTATTTGTAGAAATAGAAACTGCTGCAGATGGCACAAGGACCATTGTTCGAGAGACACTTTACAAGGAGGAAAAGTATGTTTTCTATAATCCAATGAGATAAAATGTAGTTTTATCTAATAAAATAGAAGCCTGTAGTATGAATACTGTACTTTATATGAAGTGTATTTTTGCTGAATACCATGCAAATATGCATTTGAAAGGTGTCATCCAAGGCCTTGTGTGGGCTGTAGTCAGAAGCTGGTGGGGTGGCCACCCTCGGAAGCCCTGCCCACCACATTCTGTGGCAGAGAAGATATCTCCAAGTGCCACAGGCTAATATTAATGTAAAGGGAGCACGTCTCTAAATTAATTTAATTAATCAAGCTCCTACTGAGAGAAACAATTTGGTGATTGTGGACACAGCCATGACAAGACAATTCTCCTTTCCTAACATGATAGTTGTAGTTGAAATTTTAGTTAGATATTTACTGTGCTGATTTTTGAGGAATGATGCCTTAGAATTAATTAGATGAAGTAAACAATTATATATTTAAATGACCTGAATCCAAGAATAAATATGACTATTGCTTAGTGGATAGTTATAAGATTTTTTTTTCAGTTTGGTTGGTTTTGTTTTTTACTAATTTCTTATCTAATTAGCTGAATTACTATTACTTGTGGGTGTTTTTGTAATGTAAAATTTAAATTTGAATTTAAGATGTAATCATCCACATTTTTGATTCGAGGTACCTCTCAACCTCTTGTATTCATTTGTAGCAACTAGGCACTCCTAACGGAAGCAAAATGTATTGAAAGTGACTAATCTAGATAAGGATTTGCTAAAAATGAATATATGCCAATTGCATTCATATCTAAAAGAGCATGTCAACTGTCTTCAGGGTTGGCCTACAAGTTAGCCTGACTTCTCTGTCATTGTAATTGTGATAATTTATGCATTTTCAGCCCACAGATGGGGATACTGGTGGGTTGCTGTAGAATTTCTAAAATCTTGGAAATGAATTTTGTTTTTGAGATGAATGTGTGGTGTATTGACTTGCTCATTATTTTTTATCCTGTGTTTTTTTAAAGCAAGTTATAAAAATAGATTTGACCCAATGCTGTATGTAAATATGAATGTTTTCCTCTGAAGATCTCCAGTGTTCTGCCTGTGACTTCCTGGTTAAGACTCCACTTAGTAATTCCTTGCTGCTGTTCAACATTTGGTGAGGAAAGGTGGAAAGCGCCGAAGCCTGACCTTGGCACCGGGAGCATTCTGCTAGAGTTTCACAGCAGCTGATTCAAGCCTAACGGTGCTGGAATCTCGGCCAACGGCATCTTTGTGCCAGTGAGGTCAGCCCAAGGCACCAGGGAGGATTAGAAAGCTCTTTGGAAAAGGAAAGACCTGGCCTGTGCTTATTAAAATGTAGGAACCAAATCAGCTCTACCTACATAGCCCTCATCTACCATAGAATTTCTCTCTCTCCTCTGTAATGCTAATGAGATATGAAAAGCCTTTTCTCTGCTTGCAAGGTATCAGCATAGTAACATTAATGACACAGAATCAGCTGCAGTGAATGGGAAAGAGTTCACCTACACTATAATTTATAATTGGCCTACTCAGGGGACCTAAGTCTTTTTGCAAGAGAACTAGAGCAGTTTGTGCTTTCAAATATGTTCCTTTCAAGCTTGCATTGTCACAGAGAAGGTCTGAAAGAATCCGTTTGCATTTAATTCAGACTTCAGTATTCTAGTCTGAAAAGACTCAAAGAAGAAAAGGAGAAAAAAAAAACCCTCCAGCTTCTATAGGGCCCGCGTGTGACATCAGGATTTGTTGGCATCAAAATGGCCTTGTGACAGACATCATTATATCATCGCAGGAAGGAAAAGAATGAATAGGTCCCCCAAACATTTCTGGCCAAGTTCCAAATGCATGCGGTTTACGGCAACTCCTGTGAAACCCCTCTGCCTTCTGGGGCGATGCAGGGCTCCAGTGGGGCCCGGTGGGGCACACGTTATTTCAAGCTTCCATCAGTGGGTGCTTAACTACTACTAATTTAGAACGGTGCTTGGGGAACCATACTTGTGAGTCACACACATACCAAATGATCCCGTCGTGACTGGTTTCATTGCAAGGAGCGCAGGCGCAGGGCCCCCACCGGGCGGGGCTCACTGGCCCTGACCCGCGCTCGCCCCACGCCAGAGAAGCTGGAACCAAACGCCATTGACCTAAATACTGACATTCGTCCCTGAATTTCTCTTTCTTCCTACTGCCTTCAGGAAGCTGGGACTCAAGCGGGGGTGCGCGTGGCCCTGTCGTGGATGCCAAGTCCCGCGCCCGCGTGGAGGCGCTTCCTGCGGGACCTCTGTGGCCCGTGGCCTCGCAGAGCTCGGCTTCCCGCCAGCGCCCCTTGCGCCCTCCGGGCCACGAGCGAACCCAAGCGCTCCAGACCAGGCCGTGCCCCGCGCCCGGGCCCCCTCGCAGCCCGAACCCGGCCTTGCCTGACCGTCCTCACACAAACCCTCCGAGCCCCGTGGGTTTCAGCTCGGCTGCGCCCTGTGGCCGCCGGGCCGCCGCTCTCCCCGCCCGCCCAGGTCTCTCCGGCGGGGGTGCGGGGGTGTCACGCTGGCCCCACTCAACACCCTCCCGTTTCCCGAAGACGAAACCCGCGTCCCCAGCGGCCGTGGCCAGGCCGGCCTGGCTGCCCCGGGCTGGGCTGGTCCCGGTCTCCGTCCGGCACCTGCGCGTTCCTTCCCGGCGCGTGCGTAATGCATTTCACGTCTTGTCTGCCGGGTGCCTCTGCGCCACGCACCCCGCGCGGCGTGCTGGGCGCACGTTGGGGTCGTTGCGAGTTGGAGGTGGTGATACACAGAAGTGGCCGGGTGCGGTGACAGTGTTGATAAATTATTTAATACAAACTTATTAGTAAAAGTGATTGCATCTGGGGCTCCCTTACATGTTGGAGCAAAGCTGTCTTGCCTTTGCCCCGGCGTCCCCTCAGAGTGCCGTGAAGACTGGGGGGCTGGCAGGCAGGCCCCCCCGGGAACGTACCAGCCCTGTGCCAGGAAGGCCGAGCTGGAGGAGATGCCAGGCCGTTCCTCTGTCTGCGTCCCGGCGCTTGTCCAGGCAGGGCGCAGGCCCTCTCTCCCCGCGCGCCCCTTGCTGCGTGGTAAACACTGCGGAAAGTCCGTTCACACCCGCTCGCCTCCGTTTCCACCTGGGGACCCCCGTTCCGCAGCTTCACTGAGAGTCAACGCGCTGCCCTCAGAGGGAACGCACAGACAGAGGCAGAAACACTTGGTTTCTTAATCTGCTTTCTGGACAACAACTCTTGCCGCACATGCCCCCTTGATCATCCGTGAACCTTCCGCAGCCGCTCCTTTTATTTTCATTCCTTTCTTCCGATTGCGTTTTTTTCAGGCCTCTGCTCTATTTTTGCTCCTTTTCTTACTAATAGTTAATCACACCAAATAAAGCCAGAGTGGAGTCTGTCCTCGACCTCCTACAATTTCAACCTATCAGTTGTGATCATGATGGATAATTCTGCATGAATGTCATTTCATATGGCTTCTTAAAATTAAGCATACAAACCTTTAAGAAATTAAATAAGTAATGGAGAGATCATGGAACCATCAGTTCTGAGAAAAACTCTACACGCCACAAATACTGAGGACACCGGGGGCACAGCTGATGTGTGCATGCACCATCTACACGGCTGTGTCGGGTGGTGTCAGTGGCCCTGAGAGGGCACCAGCCCCTTGGGCCTGCACGTCAGTTTCAGGAGTGAGCACAGCGATTGAGGAGGAACCGAGGGGGTGGCAGGGGGGGGGCGCCAAGGCTCTCGCCAGGAGCAGGAGGTTGCAGTGTGTGTGTGGAAAGGATGATCCAGGTTATTGTGGGTCAGAGTTGGCGACGCCCGCGTGCACGCCCGTGTGGTGGAATGTGGATGCGGATGGGTGCCTACGGAGATATTTACAGACACTTGGGATACACAGGTTGTCACATGCACACATCCCCTCGCTCTGTCGGCTGAGAGGCCTGGAAGCAAAGACACCGATAGCCACCAGCACTTCCGGGGGTTGGCTGGAGAGGTGGCTGACCCTAGAAGGAGCAGGAGAAACACAGGTGGACCTGGAGCATCTCATGGTGCAGATGGTAGGAAGTGCTCAAACAAACACGCAGAACAAAACAGAAAACAAAAAACCCACAATGGTGGGAGCACATCAAAGGGACACAGGAGCCGACTGTAAGAGCTCCCAACAGCCAAAGCTGGGAAGATGTGAGCAAGAATGTACATAAAATGGTCTTGAATTACAGCCCAAAGTATGAGTACCCATGAGTCTATACGATAACAAATAAATGACTGAATAAATAAATGGAGGAGAAGAGACAAATCTCCTGTATGGAAGAATTCCAAGTAAGCTGTGCAGATCCTCCACGCTCCGGGAGGTGGACCGTAGACCCCCACTGCTGGTGCAGTGTCTCCAGGGCCTGCCCTCCTCAGGTGCAACTTGGAGAGACGTAAGCCCACCCAGGGATCTGTCGGTACAGCCGTGTAAAGTCATGTTGATGGCGTGTAGCCTCAGTGTGAAGTGCTGAGGATGGCACATCACCTCCGTGTCTCCCCCCACAGACCCTGACCCAGGTCTAACCATGAGAAAATCACCAGACAAATCCCAGCAGAGGGACATTTTACGAAACTCCTGACTGGTACCCTCAAAATTGTCAAGGTCACCAAACATAAGGAAAGTGTGAGAAGCTCACAGCCAGGGCTAAGGAGGCCCAACGACTCCATGAGATCCAGTGTCCTCAGTGGAATCCTGGGGAAGAAAGATGACTTTGGGTAAAAAATAAGTGTGAATAAAAAAAGAGTCTCTTGTTAATAATAATGTGTCAATACAGATTCACTGACTGGGACAGAGGCACCATCCAGATGCAAAATGCCCATCACAGGCAAAACTGGGCGAAGAGTATTCGGAAACTCTGTGCTGCCTCTAAACGTTTCTGTAAAACAAAGACTCTCTAAAAATAAAGCCATTGACTTTAGTAACTGGAACTGTTGAAAAAAGAAAAAAAATTTTTTTAAATAAAAATAAAGCCATTGAAACGTCGGAGAGCTATCGTGGGAGACGTGGAGAGTCTCGTGCACCAGGTAGAAAGCTTTCGCAGTGGGATTTTGAGGAGAGTGGTGTCAAAAAAATGATGCTTGAGGAGGCCTTGACCAGTGATGGAAGGGTTGGGGCACAGGGAGGCGGGGAGGGACCTGCTCTCGCCATGGGCTCAGCAGGCCCTGGGCCCCCACAGCCTGGCCGGGGCTCACGGTGGGCGCGACCGGAGCCCCAGCTCCCACTGCCACTGACAGCACGAAGCACGATTTAAAAGAGAACCTTTCTGATACGTGTGTATCCTACTTTATGACCCCATACCTGAAATTCAAACTCAACATGCTTTAAAATGTAGGAATGTGAATTCTTCAAACAAGATTTTAAAGATTCAAAATGAATTTTTGAATGCTTCCAAGATGGCATGGTTGTAAGAATTTTAGAGCCGAGAAAATCCCAGAAGCCATTTCTCAAGTGCTGTTCATTGCAGCTGGGAGGCCGCTGAGATGCCGGGCGGCCAAGCCTGACTTTTCAGGGGAAAGGATGAGGAAGCCGTTGGCCTAAGATCACAACCAAAGCACATGGAGCCGAGAGCCCAGGGTCCCTCCCACTTGCCTCCTTCACGTGGCCCCGTCTAGCCCCTGAGAATCCTTGCCCTCCCTCACTGTCCTTCATAAATCACATGCAACTTTAAGTGGGGCTTTCTGCAACACCAATGTTGCAGAAAGCCAAGAAATTCTCACCTTTTTTTGCAGAGTTCCACCTCCTCTGTGAATTTGTTGGTGAAAACAAGAAATCTATGTAATTGGTTTCAAAACAAAAATGTGCCTTCCTTTCTACTATAGAGACCATCCACTGCCTGCCGTTAGAACAGCTGTGGAAGTAGATGCAGCTTTTTGTTCGGAAGGTACAAACTCTTCAGTGGTGCCTGAGAATGTCCAAGGCAAAGATGGAGAAGCTTGTATTTTCAGTGGTTTTTATTAAGTCCCTTTGAAACCCTGTAGGTATGAGCACAGGAAACCCCTCTGTCCACAGGCATGTGCAGCCCTCGGCAGAAACTCTGCCCACAAAGAACTCTGCTTCGCGGGCTTCAGAGTGCGATTTCCCAAACCAAATTTGGAAAAAAAGAAACTGGAATCTGATTGCTAAATGTATGGACACTTGGGGAAAAAATGAACTTGGTTCTTAGTTTTATAGCCCAAATAATTTTTAGCTGAAGAAAATAATAGAAATGAACAACAGACATAAAACTTTAGCCTGTGTAAATTAAATGGTTCTGCTGCATTAACTTCATAAAACCATAATCCTCTCCTCCATAAACTATTACATGCACTGCAACATATCTGATTTATGGGGTGTAGAATCGATGGGAAAAATTAATGCTTGAAAAACATATTAGAGACATTATTGAGCAGATTTTAATTGAGATTTGATTTCAATGCCTCTTATCCACATGATTAATGGGTCCTACCCCTGGACTCCAGCGGGCTGAAAGAGTCTTTAATATGACAATTAAGTATCTGTCTTTAGGTTTTATGTAGCTCTCTCCACTCCAATCACTCCATCAGTACAGTGTGGCTTTTGTGCAGATTAAATTGAGACTCAATTTTCTCTATTTTCCAGCACTTACTTATGTTTTATGACAAGCACTAAATCAATTTTATGCTATTATTGATTTTTTCTTAAATGGACACAAACCATTTCGCCTTTTGCCCTTCTTCCTACCTTCCCTCCTGTCCTCTCCTCACTGTACGGTTGATATACGGCCAGCTGAGGAAATTCCTAACATTTCCTGAGATTTCCACAGGTCGTGCCAATTCATTCCATTTTTACAACATCAGAATTGACAAACTTAACCTGGAATTCTATCAAAACTTATATATTGTTGTAATGTGACAAGGACTGTGAGTTGTTGGGATTTTTTTTTATCCTTTTCTTTCCAAAACAAAAAAGCCTCAAGGTTAATTCATTTCCCTGTAAGTTCTGGCTGAGATTTCTTCTATAATATTGCCTAAATTTTTTTAACAGAAGCTTAAGCTATAATTTTTCTAACATCCTTGAAGTCTAATTAATATAGCAATAGAGGGAGAATCTATTTCATGGCTTGCAGGGAAAGGGCATTATCTGCAAGGTGCAATAACTCCTCTGAGGTGCCTGGCGACAGCTAGTTGTATGCGATGCAATTAAGAAGCTCCCAGATCTTTGGGGCTTTATCCTCTATGACCTATGGCAAAAATTAACTGCTGCCTTGGGCAAAAGAAGTAAGAATAGGTACATAATTTGTAATCAGATAGAATTTTTTCTGAGTGAAGAATTATACGTGAAGAAAAACAGCTAGCAACACAGCTTCTATAAAGGTCCCTCATTTATTTGATGATTCAATGGCTTGTCTTTGAAAATATAATCATATTTAGGTGTAAATACCTATTTCCTTTAGATATGATTATAAAACTTATAAAAATAAGTGCAATAATCACATTCAGTTCAATAATTAGCACATTTTATGTATTTTATTCAAAATGTCAACAGCTAAGCTACATATAAGTATGAAGATAACATGCTTTTTCTTTTATAGCTATATACAACCTATGATGAATATCATTATCTTTGACAAATATAGTACCACTTGCAACAAAATTTTAAAAACAATAACATTTGCAGTCCAAATAGTGCAGAAATCAAGTGCTTGCTTTTGGTATCTTTCCTTAATGCAATATTAGTTTACCTATAAACTTTGGAGGAAAAAGAACAACAGAATGCATGGTAACCAGGAAGTCAATTTTTAAAAATTAATATGAGTCTTCTTTTTTTCTATCTCAAAGTAATCTCAAGAATATTACTGTAAAAGAATGCAAAATGCTCTCTAATTTTAGGACAGCATGCCATGGCAATGTTCATTAGGTTAGGTTAAAAGAAAACACATTTTTAAAATGTTTTCCATGGAAAGAGACCTCAGAATGATTTATGTTAAGTATTTACACACCCACAATTTACTCTCACATAGAAAAATGCTGACACATTTGCACTCCATGGCTTATCCTGCAGTGTTATCTTCCGTGCATCCCGGGGTGGCCGTCGGGCTTGATGAGGAAGGAAGCACGTTTCCAGCACCAAGCTGCAGTCCTGGGCCGCTTGCCCCAGCGGTGCTTCCACGTGGAAGACGATACACAATGTCAACCTCCGGGGTTCTCCAGCTCCCGACATTGGCCTTTGGGTTCTGCTTTCCCATGAGTTTGCAGAAATAGGGGAAATGTCATGAGTCAGCATTCTTGCTGCAGCTGTCGCTCTGGCTCTCACCTTGAGAAAGCTCTCTGGTACGCAGGGTCCCTTGGAGAGGTCGTATATCTGGGGGCAACACAGATGATATTTGTGAGAAATGTGGCCAAGGATTGTATGTGTGAAGAACATGTACAAATTGATAGGACAAGCACAAGCAGAGAAAAAATGGGCAACAGATCAGAAAATATAACTCAGAGAAAGAATATTACAAAAACAACAGTGACTATGAAAGACTATTTTAAAGACAGGAGATCTGTTCCAATTTTGCTGAAAGCAGCTTGATTGACTCCATTTCTTCCAGGAGTTTTCTCTTCTGACATTTAAATTTGCCTTTTTATGCAGCAAGGGTTCTGGACCTTGGTGTGACTGACATCTTGGGGGGGCTGTCCCATGCACTACAGGATGTTTAGCAGCATGTCTGACCTCCACCCACTAGGTGCCAGATGACCTCAGCAGAGTTAAGACACCAACAGTATCTCCAGCAACAGCCAATGTTCTCTGGGGGTTGGAGTCAAAATCTCGTTGGCGAGAACCTCTGCTCTGCAGGCTGGCTTTAGGATTATATTCATTTAGTGGCCCTACTCTGTGTACAGACCATTCCCCTCTCCCCTGCGGCAATAAGGACTAGATAAAGAAAAATGGCAGTGGAGTTTAAAAGAGAAGTCTACAATTATATAATGTTTTTTCAAATGTTCATTCTATGCTTGCATTAATGATATAGCTGAAGTTCAATAAATTTCAAATAAATCATGATTGAACAATGCTCTATTTGTTTGCCATCAACCTTCATCTATTCGATGTACCTATTAGACAATTTCTAAAAGGAGAAAATTTACTCTTATGATTATGAAATTGTTCTGATGGAAGCAGGCCAAACTTACCATGGTATACCTCAATGGCAGCTCAATTTTAAGAGAAGTCTCATCAAATTACCCAACTTTTAAACTCAAACACTGTTGGAGGACCAGGACTCTCTAGCCTCAACTCACATTCTAACATGGGCAGTGCCCACGGGTCAGAGATCAGGACCACGTATGGAGGCAAGTGAGTGCACGTACTTGGCAACCAAGTTACTCATTAGTCAGGGCTAGATCCTACAAAACCCCAGACGCAGAGCCCAACAGCTGTAAGTTCTAACACCCAGCACCCAGCTCTACCTTCCTAACTTTAGAAGGTCAATCAACTCCCCTGCGCTGCCAATTCCTGGCTCCCAAATGAAAGCATTGCATCATGCATTTTATCTTCCAACCTTCCAGTTCTCCAGTTTGACAGACACGCTCAGTACTAGTACTAGTACCAGTACTAGTTACTCTTATCCCAAC
Organism: Daubentonia madagascariensis; assembly: GCA_023783475.1. Classification (NCBI taxonomy): domain Eukaryota; kingdom Metazoa; phylum Chordata; class Mammalia; order Primates; family Daubentoniidae; genus Daubentonia; species Daubentonia madagascariensis. The sequence goes on from JAKFHU010000901.1 coordinate 34,589,122, forward strand.
AGGTTTTTAAAATATTTATTTTAACAGAACTATAGTCAGAATAATTTGAGGAAGGGGAGTTACTTAGCAAGTATAAAATCAAATACCAGACCAAGTTTTCATTTCATGAACCAAATTACAAAGATCATATTAAGTAGTCATTGGGTACTTAAATGTAAAGATTCATACATCCATTCTCAAAAATTTGTTGTGTCTATATTGCAGTAATGAAAACATAGACAAAAATACCTCTCCTCATGCTGCTTTCATTCTGGTGAGATGCATGATAAAATAAAGAGAGAAAATATTTACAGTATTAGATGGTGATAACACTATACAGAGAAAACTTAAGCAGCAAAGGGGATTAGAGATCATGTGTTGGGTTGTCACAGGAGGTTTTCATTAACAGAATCAAATACTAAGAAAACTGAATTTAAAGAAACACATTCTATTAAAAAAATACACCTCTAAAAAATAAATTTAAAATAAACACCCTTTATTATATAATAGCATGCAACTAAAATCAACCTGAAGAATTAAGTTGGTAATAAAATAGAGCTGCATGATGCATACATTCTTCAATTAATAAGCTCCTTTTTAAAAAATCTTCAACTTCATATATACCAAGGTTGTTTCCACTTTAACCAAAGTTTCTGTCTCCATTTTCTCCATAGCTGCAATTAATGAGCTAATTAAGACAAGATAGTGTGCTATTCTTGCATGAATTAGGTCATTGCTGCTCTGGAGATGGGGCAAAATACTAATTTGTGTCAAACTGGGAGAAAAACATGTAGGATTTTGAAGAAGTTCACCCGAGTGGCCCTCTTTCTCCGTGACAACCCTGGAGGCAGCCTGGCGGCGTCCACGGGTAACAGGAGCCCTCCGGGCTCAGGTGCGCCGCCAGCGCCCGCCTTGGCGCTGGACCAGGGCGGGGACAACCCTCTGGCCGGCTTCGCCTCTCCGCCCGGCACGCACCCGCCTCCGCCTCACCCCACCTCTCCCCTCCCCTGCGCACCCTCTCCAGGCCCGGCCCCGAAGCCTATCCCGGTGCCGCCCTCTGGTCGGTGAGGAAGCCCACGGCCTGCCCGGTCACTGTCCCAGGAAAGCGCAGGGGGTGCTCACGTCCCCCCACACAGAGGCCCCTTCCTAGTCCCGGGCTGCGGGCCCCGAGAATGATGCTGGGGCTTCCACCGCGGGCGGTGGCCAGACGTGACCTTGGCAGGTGTCGCCCGGCGCTGCAGGTGCCCGGAGGGCGGGCTGGGGCGCCAGGCCACCAAGGCCGCGCACGGAGAGCGTCTCCGGTCCCTCTCTTTGGACACACAGTGTCGCTCCTTCGCGCAGGTCCCTTGTCCCCCATGGAGGGCCCAGGGGCCTGCCCGGGCCAGCTCGACGGGGTCGGGGATCCCGCGAAGCCCGGCCCCGCGCGCCCGGCAGCAACAGGGCCGCAGCCGTCGGAGCAAAACACCTTCACTGGGCCCGGCGGCCACCTTCAGCGTGCAGCTGGCACGGGAAGCTGTCTGCCTCCCCGTTAGAAATATGTGGAGAAATTACCTATCGCTCCCCACAGAGGCATCCTGCAACCCTCCCAGCCCAGCCTCTCCGCGCGGTGATAATATGCTCCTATCAGTTTTAATAGCCCCATGCTGGATTCAGGAGGTATTATGGATTGTACAGCAAGCATATTGTCATTAAATTAAATTTTCAGAACATTCCCCAGCTCATCACAAATACCACCGAGAGTAATCATAATCGGTTCTCAACACATGTGTAATTGCCTTCAGCTGGTGTCTTTTACAGTTGACATTGTTCAGCAGTGATAAGGTGATTGGCGATTTGAATACACAGCTTGTTTCATAGCTGCCGTAATTGAAATATGGTATGTGTGAATGGAAGATTACATTAAGACCTCGGATAATCACCTGACACGAGAGTAATTGAGTCTACAATCTGCCACTGGGTCTCTCAGGGAGGGCTGAAATGAAAAGAAGCCATTAGTAGATTACACCACTGCTGGCTGGCTCCGCCGCCGTGCCAGGCTGGCATTCCAGAGCGGCGGGCGACGCGCCCACGCTGTCGAGGGCACCGTAAATGACAGGGAGAGAAGGGGAGGCAAAACGGTGGAAAAGCAAAGTTGAGCTCTTCTCCGTGGGGAGGGCAGGCAGGTTCTAGAACAAATACTCCCGCGCCGTTCACGGAAGCCTTTTCTGTGTCCTGTGGGTCTCTAGTGAGTGTGTCCGAGAGCGAAGTTCAAACTGCCTGTGCCTCCTCTTCTCTGGGTCTCTGTCTCTCTCTCTCCCTGTCTCTCTCTCTGTGTCTCTCCCTCTCCAATCTCTCTCTGTCTCTCTCCCCCCTTCTCTCTGCCCCCTCCTCTCTTTTTCTCTGTCTCTGTCTCCATCTGTCTGTCTCTCTCCTTCCTTCTCTCCCAGGGATCCTGCCTCATTCCGTCTACACCCTTGGGGGGTGCTCAGAGCTCCTGCTCGTGTTTACTTGATACAGAGCTTAGCTCTGGGAGACCAGTTGGAAGGATTCAGAACAAACAAACAAACAAGGCTGCCCTGGCATCAGTGGGAACTCCACACGCACAGAAGTAGATGCCTAGAGCCAGGAAGCCAAGTATCACTGCTTTCCAGACCTGGAGGGCAAAACATCGTTTCTTCAGTGGACTGTGACTAGCCGTACAGCGCTCAACATCGTTGCCTTCTGGTGGAAACACTCCTGCCAGCCTGGCTGTCTCCAGCCCTGTGCTGAGTAACAGGAATATAATAGAACTGAAATATTAATATTATCGCCACCCGCTAAGGGTGCCTCATGCATCCTAGGCACAAAGACCTGGTCAACATGAACTAGACTGACCTCAACATCTGAAAAGATTATTGTTATTTTCAAATTGCCCTCAGAATTAAGAGACAGGTACTATTTTTTATTGGCTCAGAGAAGTGCTGCCTTAGTTACCCCAAAGGCAAAAGGAAACATCTTACCCATTTCCCTGCTGCACTTTTACACATTGCTTTGAGTGTACCTGCAGGTTAAAAGCTCACTAATACCAACCAAAGCCTCCAGTGGGGTTAGTTCCTAAGGACACATCCTGTCGGTAGACTTAGAAATCAGGAGGGAACTTTGTACAGTTGACGACGCTGTGATTTTATCATGTCCTTGGTGTTCGTGTTGTTCTTTCTAGCAGCCCAGGAACAACACCTGATGCAGACCTGGATTCCTGGCACTGCTCCGTGAGGTGTTAGCTGTATGACACTGAGTTGGTCCCATAACCTCTCTGAGGTTGTTTTTTCAACTCCAAAATGGAGACAATCATGCCTTTCTTGTCTTCTCCCTACATTTGTGGTGAAGAGTTTAAAATATAGACAGAGTTATTTGAAACCCCTATGAAACTATTAAGAGCAGCTTGAGTACAAGACACTATCATTTGCAATGACTGTCATGACTATGCTTCATTTTGTGCGTTTACATATTTACCTTAGACCAGTCTGTTGAAATTCACTAATTGATGCAAAACCATATCTATTATAATAAAAGCTACCCGTATTGACGAATAGATGAAAGCTAGATCTGGGAGGCCCCCTTGGCCCTCACTGGGTTCCCCCACTCGGGTCAGCATGGGCGGTGATCCCGACGTGTCCTGACCTTGGAGAGAAGCTTCTCGGGCCCAGGTGACCCACATGGAGGGCACTGGCAGGGAGCATCCCAGGGGAATTCGGAACGCTTCCTCCCTCTTGAACCCAAAGTCAACAGGGTTTTCCAGCAGCCTTTGTCAACTTAGGGATAGTGACCTCTCTGACTGTCCAAGTAGATCGAGTAACTCATTAGCTCAGACCTCACACCAAAGACAAGGCATCACGAAATGCCTCAGAATATGGACATCCTTACACTGGAGCTAAAAATACCAGAGAACAAACCAGTCATCACCTTGATGTTTATTGTGCACAACATGGAATACGACCCAAAACTAATTCTGCATCCAGCAGGAAACATAAAAATAAAACCTTGGGTTACTCTTCTTTTTTATGGAATTCTCTCCTCTATATATTACTCTCTTAAGTGCATTCTTCAAAACTTGAAAGGGCCTGGTGCTTTTTTCTGAGAAGCTGACAGTCACAACTTTAGTTTGTTTGACCATAAAGTAGCAAAGTTTTACAACATACAAAAAATACAGTAGTACTGTATGACACTGTCAATATCATTTATAGCACAATTTTACACAAAGGCAAAAGTGTCATAAAAGAGAAATAACTTCTATCAACTGCCCTAAAATGACTTATGTCATAAATAAGTCAGATTTCTGAAAGAGAACTAATAAAGTCCTAGCAAATACAATTTTTCCCACTAAATAATCACCCTGACCTTTTCCTGTAACATTAACCCCCTAAAAAAAGTAATAACACTGGTCTTGAAGAAACAGTAAAATGAGTCCCTCCGTGATAAGGCAAATCTCAGTCTCTTTTTTCAAAAGGAATTGGGAAAAGTTGGTGTCAACGTGGATCAGTGGTCGTGTTGTTAGAGACTTAAATGATGAAACCTCATTAGAAGGAATGGTGACTTTTTAATTCTTTTCATAATTAAGTGTTTACCAAGATACTGACTCAGCCACATTTTTATCCACTCTCCACAAGTTGATGTATGGCCCTCACACCTCACCCGTACGAGCTCCTAACCCACAAGCACGGGCACGCACACGCTCACAAGCATACAAGCAGGCAGCTTCTGACCTCCCTTTATTTGTGCAGCTGTTGGGTGATGGAGAAGTCACCAAGGCTGTGTTCCTCCTCCGGGACTTCAGGTTTGGGTGTGTGTCTGTTGCATTAGAGAGTAGGGCTGGGCAGGGCTGGAAAGCGCTCCTCCTCTGTAGCAGGAGGGAAACGTCAGCAGAAATGGGATTCAAGGCTCACCCACGTGCTTGGTGGCTCTTCCTCAGGGTGTGTGTAAGTCTTGGATGGAGACTGTGTTGTCCACATGGATTCAGGCATAAAAATGTATAAGAAGTCATGCTTGCAACGTAATCCACAGATCTCCTAAATCAATATTCTTAACCATTGCCAGCCAGGCACCATGCTATCTCTGTAATTATTATATAAGGATCCAGTACAGATACATATATGAGTTTATTGTGGTCATATGTATGTATAGTGGACATATTTGAAATATTTGGAAACTCTGTAACTATTAGAAAAATTGACAAGAACTTCCAGAATTAGTGACTAATATATATATATTTCTTCACAAGAGAAATATAAAACCCCTCATTTCTTACTTTAGGACATATGAATTCATAGCTTAAGAACAAAATATTCACTTTCCTATTGTCCTGGTCTGGACAAGTTTGGGTAGAGAGAGGTTTAAAGAGAATAATCTTTCCAAGTGAGTTATATCTTATATTTTATTTGTTTTTATTTTATTTGTTTTATGTTTGATTTTATAATTATTTTTGTTACCTTTATTTCTTATGAAAAGCAACATGTCTGTTTTGTCAACTATAAAATTAGAGTCAGATTCTATGGAGGAACAAGTTCAGTCTCGCGTCTTCCTCAGACTTGAGTACTCTGTCTTGCAACAACAAAAGCAATAATAAAAATAAACTAAGGTCTGCAGAGATAAGTATGTGAAGGTGGGGAAAGGATTTTGTTCTGTATTTGCCATCTTGGTTTACAATCTCAAATGACTCTTTAATTGAAATTTCTAAATCTTGACAGAATAGCAACTTGGAAATTTTACTTCAAAGTTCCTGCCTCACAAGAAAATGTTTCAAGACTGAATGTCTTCCATAATAGGTACCATTCAATCTAGAGGCAACTCTAAGCCAATTTAAATCGTGTTTGGAAGACAATATTTTTTGAACATTTCTTGTGAAATTATGAGATATTCCCCAATATAACTGAAAAACCTATTACATGTCAAATCTAAAAATCACAGTTTTAATTTTATTCTCAACATTTTGTCTACATTTGAAACCATGGACACCACCCTGCTGGACGGAGCTCATTTGACTACTACAAACAGGACATTCTGTCTGGGAGCTACTTGGTTCACATCATCTCTGTGTCTTTCCTATCTGTAGTGGGCACACAGGAATTGGTTATCAAACAAACACATGAACTGAGATAAAAAGCTAAGCAATGTTTTCTCTTATTTAAAAATACATCATTTCTAGCATTGAGAAAACCAACTGACTTCAGGATGAAAAAATGAATGATAAACTCACCAGGCCAGTATATTGCAAATTATTCTGATAAATTGGCAATTTAAATATTACACATCAATACAAATATCAACATGCAGCACTACGTTGAAAATAATGTCTTCTGAGATGGCTAGTTTTGTCTGTGAAATACAGAATAAGCATATTTTGGCAAAAGCTTCCCTAAGACTTGCTTTGGGTTTGCCCTGCCGTGGCCTGTATGCCACAGAGCATATGTTATTCCGTCTTTTCCTGCTTATTCAACAGTGCACGAGAAAGAGCATTTAAAGTGCCACATCCTTGAACAGAAGGCATCACACGTATTTGGATAAGGTAATATATTTTCCGTGGATTCACATTTGTGTACACACAGTTAATTTTGTAAGTTTTCTCTTTTCCTTTTTTTGTAAAACAAAAAAAGCCACAAACCCTATTCTCATCCTGTTGAATTTTACAGATTTCACGTAATTTAAGTCATCAAATTAAGGTAGCAGTTATGCTGACCAGTCACTCCCAGATTCCTCTCTGGACAGTATCACCAAGCTGTGGCCAAGAGCAAAGGTGTGAGTGGTGTCCTCGCTGCAGCCCAGTTGCTAGCATGCTTGTTGCGATGCCTTATTTTGACACATATTATCATTGTCAGATTTACATTGTGTCCTCACACGATTTTCTCTGTGACACTGAGCTATTCAAAGCATACTGAAAAGAACTGCATTCCTATTGTTGTGCTTATACAATTTGTTTCAACTTTATTGTAACTCATCAGGGAACACAGAAATGGGTATGTAGTATTTCACCATCTAAGAAAATGATTAACAACTTGGGGACATTTATTACCATGAAAGGTAAATCTCCTTGACTAGAAAAAAGAAAGGAAAGAAACTCTGGTCATTCTCTGGCGTCTTTGGGTGACTTTGATTGAAAATCAGCCCGTTACTTCCGCCTCGTCTGCTATTACAGGTTGAATCAGACGAGGACTTCCACTTGCTACCATATGGGCAGAAGAAAATACAAAGTTACTCCCACTACAAACATCTATACATGCTGGATAAAATGTGACCAACCCACTCTTGAATAAGTGATTCCTCTTGCATAAAATAGGGGAAATATCAAGAAATAAACTGGCCATTTAAACCCTGCCCAGTAGGCACCTGAATTAGCTCTGCACCTGAACTGGAGGAGGGAGGAGAGTGTTGGGGAAAGACATGGTGCCCAGAAGTGGGCAGGAGCTGTTAACCTGCACACTCATGTGTCAAAGGTGTGGAACTGGGGTCCAAAAAGGGGCCAGAAATAGAATCTGTCCAACATTGGGGAAAGTCATTTGGGGATGTGTAACCACAGTCTGTGCCGCACACTGCTTGGGGATTAGGTTTATAACACACATAGTCCAAAACTCCCCACACCTAAGCTAATGAATTTAATAAATCTTGGTACTTAGCCAACTACACCATTTGAGAATTTGGAGAGACATTCTCTGAATACCACATTCGCTCCCCACAGGTAATATATGGCTGAAGAAGGACTCATCTCAAAACACTGTAAGGCACAGGAGGACACAATCCGGGAAGAAGGGAATCTGCAAACTTAGTATGTGGAAGAATTAGACCCTCTTCCCCAACAACTCAAGAAAACTGAATGTCCTGATAGAAATACAAGGAATATAAATATTAAGGAATAACTTGCAATGGTAAATATTTCAGCAGAGGAATTTGATGCATGGCTACACAAGAAGGAAAGGCTGAGGGGACACAGAAGCTGCTCCCACCCTTAGGGCTGGAGTAAAGGGAAGAGGTTGGGGTAATCAGAGCCCAGGAGCTTGGAGGAAGGGACGTGTGGAGCCACCATGCAGACCCGCGTGCCTCCCACTGCTGTGGACCTTGACAGAATGCTGCAGGCCCGGCTCTGGGAAAGCTGGGAGAAGCTGGAGGCTGGGCCAGGTGCTGGACACACGCTGGAAACAGCAGCTTGCAAATGGGGAGATGCACCCCACTCTCCTCTCCTTCTGCTTCACCATCTCCCCTGGTTCCCTGCAGGAAGCCAGCTGGCCACAGAAAGTGTAATTTCCAATCCTATCACAGAGTGATAGATGAAAAGTAAGCAGAATACATGAAAATAGATCTACAGATAGAGTTGTCCATAGATGCCGCAGAACGCCAAAGACAAAGAGAAGATCTTAAGAGCAGCATGAGAGAAAAGGTGATTTCCTGCAAAATCTAACAGAGAGCCAACTTACAAAAAGCAGCAACAAATGAAGAAAATATGTTTGTAAACATATTTACAAAATGCTGAGAAAAAATATACCCTGCACCTGGAATAGGCTATCCTATTCCAGGTGAATAATGATATTTCCAGAAAACATCAGCAGCCATATTAATAGCCAACATTTTACAATGTACTTTGTGGGCACAGATACTGCTCCAGGTGTCTCCATATATTAACCCTTTTAATCCTCACAAGAACCCTGTTAGGAAGGTGCTGCTCTTATCCCCACTTTATGGATGGCAAAATTTAAGTACAAAAGCCTTAAATAATGTTCCAAAGTGTATGTATCTGAGAGGACTAAAATATTAATAGTTTACAACTAACACTCTCAGTGAAGAAGACTACCAAAGGATCTATCAGGGAGGAGGAAACTGATTTCAGAAAAATAAAATAGGATGATAAAGAACAAAATAATGATCAAAAAATTCATAAATATATGGGTTTAGCTCAGTAAGCTCTATCTATATAAAACAGTAATACTAACAATGATGATAACTAATTTGAGGGTATGAAAACAGGTAGAACTAAAATACTAGAAAATAATAAGATTTAACACTAGAAGGATTATCATAATTAAAGAATTCTGGGGGTGTGTATTGATGAGGGTAGGTACAAATGTTGCTTATATTTAGAATTGGTTGAGTCAAGAATATTTCTTAAATATCATAGGTAAACCATTAAACAAATAAAAATATAATGTATATCTACGTTATACATGGACTAGTAGGCAATAAATTCTAATTTTATTAAAAGCCTATGAGCTATATTAATATTAGGCAACAGATATTAATATTAAAAATGGTTACTATTGATTGATAAATAGAACACTTCACTAAGAAGCTACAATAATTTTAAAGTTTCCTTTACCAAGTAAGAGCTTCTTATATATAAAGAAAAGTAACAGATACAAAGAAACACTGAAACACCTATAATCACAGTGGTATAATTTATCAATCTCTTGTTGATAATTATTAGGCATAATAGACCAAAAAATGGTGTATCTAGAGAAGTCTTAAACAATACATTTATCAGACTTGACTTAATGGGCATGCCTAGAGCATTCTTAATGATTGAGAAAAATACACATTCTTTTCAGTCATACTTTGAATATTTACAAAACTGATCATACACTGGGCCAGAAAATAAATCTCAATTACCACCAAAGATAAAATACAAACCACATGCTATCAAACAATCTAATAAATCAAAGAATACAAAAAAAAATCATTTATTTGGAATTTTAAAAATTCATTTCTAAATAACTTATAAGTCAACAAAAAGATCATGATAGAAATTAGAAAACATTTAGAATGGAATGATAGTGAACATACTATCAAAACTTCTGATATATACCTAAAGTAGCACTTAAAGGGAAATATGTAGCCATAAAAGTTTATATTAGCAGACTGTAGCCAAGTGTCTGACTGAAGTCATAAAAACAACATCACAAGTAGAAGTAAAGGCAAAGAAAGTAGAAGGTAAGCAATAAGATAGCTCAGAGTAAAATTTAATGAAATGGAAAACAAATAATGAGAATCAAGAATAATAAATTTGATTCTGTGGATCATTTAAATGAATACACCTCTTGCAAAATTGATCATAGAAGAGAAGAAAGCACAAAAAACACTGTTAGATATGAAAAGGAATATATACATATCCCCTTATGATGAGTTGAGTCTCTGCTGTCATATTCAATCCATTATAAGGGAATAAAATAAATACCTTTATGTCAATAAATCTGAAGTTTAAATGAAACAGACACTATCCAAGAAATCCATAACTTACTACAGAGTTGACAGTAACTAGAAAATATGACTAGATTTAAAATCATTTCAAAAATAAAATTTTCTATTAAAAATTTACCACCAAATTAACAGCAAAACCCCAAAACAAAAGAAACACACACACACACACCCCAAAAACAAACACCCAGCAGCTCAGAAAGTTTTACAGAAAAGTTCTACCAAAGAGCCAAGACACAGATTGTACAAGTGCATATAATCTCTTTTAGAGATTGGGAAAGATGGGGAACCTCCTCGATTACTTTATACGGCCGGCGTTACCTCCACACCGAACCCAAAGGCAGGAGGAGGAAGGAAAATTATAGGCCAGGCTCAGTTAATAAGCATCGACGCAAACATCCTAATTAAAATACAAATCCAGCTAATTTTTATTAAAAAGTTACATCATGACCAAGTTAGGTCCGGTCCGGATAAGAAGAAAGGCTTGATATTAAAGCGTCTATTAATATAATTCACTACTTCCATAAATTAAAGGGAAAAAATATGAAATTACCTACTGAGGTGTACAAAAACATTTGATAAAATTTAACCTTTGACTAAATTAAATAATCATTTAAAAAATAACAAAACTTAGCAAACTAGAGGAAAGATCTTTAGTCCAATAAATGTTAACTACCAAAACCCCATAGCAAAGAAGGCTTTTAATTTTGAAATATTTCCAGCATTCTTTTTAAATTCAGGGACAAAATGAGATCGCCTGTTATTACTACTTCAATTCCGTATGCACTTGAGACGAAATTCTGTTGACTGGGTTAAATAAAGCAAAGAAAAGATGTATGGATTGGAAAGAATGAAACAGTGTGTTATTTTGAGGAGATATGACACTTTAGGGTCAAAAGACTCTATAAATAAATAATTAGAAATAATAAGGCAGTTCAGGAATTGCAATTCTATACACCAGCTACAAACAATTAAAGAGAGCGATGTAAAAAAATCTAATTTACAATAACAATTTAAATTATGAAATAACCAAGAATAAATCCAAGAAAAGCTTTTTTTAAGTAAAATGTTATTTGAAAAACTATGATATCTAAGCAAATGGAGAGATATATAATGTTTATTTATAGTACCATATAATGGATGTATATGTGCTGGAGGCTCTAAAAAATATTCAACAATATTCACTGTGGATATATTATGTCCTGTGTTCCATGTGACTGACATGCTGCTACCAACAACATATCCTGGAGAAAATCTCTCATATGTACAAAAGTCACCCCTACAAAATTATTCATAATAGCATTATTTGCAATTAATTTTTTAAAAAACCATAAATTTCTATCAAGAGCAGAATCAATCAATTTTGGTAGATTTATATGCTGATATAGTATATGGAATTAAAAAGTAATGTTCTAGAGCAGCTTGCCTCAACCTGGAGAAATGTCAAAAATAATACAGAGTAAAAAGCAAGTTTGCAGAAAATGAGTGAACTGATCACATTTATAAAAAATTTACAAACACACATAAACTTACATCATTATTGGATGTAGAGATATGTAGCACAAAATTTAAATTACAGTTGGGATTAAGAATAACCCGAAGTCAGGAGAGCTTACCCTGGGATGAAGGGATTAAAACTGGGGAAGGGAACACATGGGGCTACATGTTTATCTGCTTTATTATTTTAAAATTTAAAAGAGAGAGGGAAAGGGAAATGTCTCGTGAAAATACAGCATAATATTAAGAGTTAACAAAGCTGGAGTTCGTTCCATGTGTCACGTTATCCACCACACTTTTCTGCAAACTTGAAACACTTTTCATGAGAGGAAGGAGCGTAGGAAAGAAGGAGCAGAGGGAGGGAGGGAGAGACCGAGAGGCAGCGGCATTCGGGGCCCAGATGGCACAGCAACCCCTGCACTGTGGAGAAAGAAGAGTACTTTGTATTTGCAGTTGATTTATGGGTGAAACCCTCTATGTAACACTGATTTGTTTTGCATTTGATAATAGTTTTTCTTAATCATTTTATTATTCTACTTTACATCCTCAAAGATCAGTGGCTTCCTTGAGGAGAGAGGACATTTAAACTCGGCGTTCATTTATTGGGCAAATATTCACTATGCTTCCCACGTGCCAGGTGCTGCTCTAGCCAGTGAGGTCAGGACTGTGCCAGGAGAACCACGGTTCTTGCCAGCAAGGGAGATAGGCTGGAGTCAAGTAAACTGGTAACTTAGCGAGTTAGTTGCAGATAGTGCTAGTGTCACGCTGTGCAGAGAGCTGAACATGGTGATGTTACTGAGAATATTGAGGTGGGTGTTTGGGAAAGACTTCTCTGAGGAATTGACACTTGGCCGTTATTCTGATAAGATTCAGCCATAAGAGGATCACAGGGAAGACAGCCCAGGCCAAGGAAAAGGAAAATGCCAGTCCCTTGAGAGAACACGGGCCAAATCCTCCTGCGAAGCAGAAAGAAGGCCGGCGTGGCTTAGGAGTGGCGAGCAGAAAGGAGCGTGGCGAGAGGTGATGCAGGGCCTCCGCGCCACCATCAGTTCCGCTGGAGTTCTCACTGCAGTGGGCGGCCTGGGAGGGGTCACCGTGCAGGGAGAGTCCCACGGTGAGGCGGCAGGGAGAACGGCAGCAGCCCAGCGGCCCAAGCCCCCGGTCGTGTCTGGCCAGAGCACAGGCAGAGAGTGGACACGCAGAGAAAAGGCTTTCGCAAGACAGGCAGGATCCAAAGTCATGTTCCAATAACCCACGTGCTTAATAAAAAAGGCCAAGTAAAAATGGGATAAACTTTAACTAGATGAATTAATTGAGCTGTTTTTGAGACTCTCAGAAAATGTTAACTCTGGAGGAAACCACCTCATTTCTCAGATGGAGAAACTTGGGTATAAAGAGAATATGTGATTCACAAGAAAAGACAAGTCACCATTTGTGCGGCACTTCCTCTCTCTGCACATCGTCCTGTCTTAGTTAGCAGCCGGCTGGGGCCTCGTAACAAACATGTGCACAGGGCTCTGCTTTTCCTGCCATTGTGCAGATGAGGAAACTTAGGCCCCAGAGGTCTTGTCCAGAGTCTCCCAGGCAGCAAGTAATAAAGTTGGAATCCAAATCCAGGCACACAGAAGGAGCTTCGCCACTAGTCTTCTCACACAATCATCATTTCCTTCTTTTTTGATGAAAATAAAAGCCCTGGAATTCATTTTAAGGAGCAAATACTGTGAATCAATAGGGCAAAAATAATGGATTTACTTGGTCCATTCAACAAATGACCAACGTAAATTGAAAATCAAACATTTCTTGGCATTGTGCAGTCTAACAAAAAACTCAACTAAAGTTTCCACTGGTAGTGATAGTGACAGCCCAGCACACACAGAGAAAAGTGTTCACACAGAATTTATCCTCAGCACCATCTGGAAAGTCTTGGTGAGATTTATTTCAGAGCTATAGAAAGATATAAGGAACATAATAGATCTTTGCCAAACTCAAAAAATGAGCTTTGCTTCATAGTTACTCTCCCACTGGATGTCTTCCGCCACACCAGGGCACGTTCTTTATTCTTGGAGGACCTTCAAGCCGCTCTTGCCAGACAGCCCGGCAACAGCGGCTGGGGGAAGGGTCTTCCTGTCCTTTAGCAGGGACGTTTCCTGACAAAACTGCACCAGCCGAGAGGCTAATCCCTGACGTGGGGTCTACTCTGGTCAGACCCCACGCCAGCCCTCAAAGGCAGGGCCACCATGAGGCAGCCGCTTCTCCTGACTCCAGAAATAGTGGATACTGCCTGTGGCACTGTAAGAAAATTGTGTGTAGCTCTGATTTTTATAAAAGAAGGTAGGGATCTGCCCACTTCCCATTTCACTGTCAGTTACGTCTTTCTCAGTGACTTCCAATCTAGGGGCAATCAAATAATTTCAGAAATCTGTACCTCACCCCGTGACAACTGTGGCAACTGTGTGTGAGATGGGTAAGTCAGAGTTACCATATGCCAACAAAAATAAACGGTGGGAAAAACTGCTTATATTTTTAAATTATTTATTAGTAGTAGTGATACAATAATATTAATAATAATGCTTTATCAGCCAGAGAAATAAAAACTTCTCTAAACATTTGAAAGACAGGGGATATAATGCATGAGGTTGATTGCCACAGTGTCGAATGTCTGTCTAAAAGCCTGAGTGGGGAGGGAGGGAGGCACAAAGGATGCCGACACCTGGGGCAGGAGAGCTGGCCCCTGCACCTGCTGCTGGAGACACTGCCACACTCAGCTCTTTGTCCCCAGGACAGGGGCAACTTCCAACCAGACCAACGAGAAGGTAGCGCCCACCCCACCACCCTGACTGCCTGAGTCAGGGTCCCTACCGCCCCTGCTGCGGCCAAGGCAACCACCTGCCCCCGCCCACAAGGTGGCAGCAGAGTGGGACGCTTGTCTCCTCCTGCCTTTTGGTCTCTGGGTGGTTTTCCTGTGGGCAGATCCTAAGAAGGAGCCGGCAAGGGAGCCAATGACGGAATTGCTCACCCCCGCCCTGCAGGTGAGAGCAGAATCGTGACGGGCAGGGGGGGCACCGTGTGCCAGGCCCGGTTCTAAGTTCCCCACTCATCCACTTTAAATATGAGGAAGCCAAGTCACAGAGAAAGCCACCTGCCCAAGTCCCATGTGGCCAGTTAGTGGCCGAAGCAGAATCACACACTTTGAGCCCAAGTCCAGCACCGGCCTGCCTGTCCTTCCAGTGTTTGTTCCTGTTTCTTTCCATTGAAACTTAATTATTCATCTGGCAGCCAGATCTTAGTTTCTAGTGCCACTGCCCAATAAAAGGAACCAGGACTCCTTGGAGAAACGGTTGATTATAGGGTTAGAGCATGAAGTATGCAAGATAAGCCTGGAATATCTTATGGCGCCACAAAGTAGGGACATGCTAAACACAGACACACACACAACCACACACACATGCCAGAGTCTATCAAAGGGACACAGGAGCCAACTGAAAGAGCTAGAACAATCTGAGCAACAAAATAAAGAAGTATTGGATTATAACCCAAAATATATAATAAATTCCCATGAATCCACACTGACGCCAATGACCGAATGATGAATGGAGACAGCAGGCACGTTTCCCATGCAGGAGAATTCCAAAGCTGTGTGTAGAGACTCCACTCTTGAGGAAGCGGAGCTTAATTGTCCACACCCTGCATGACTTCCTTCCAAATAGTACAGGACGGAACCGCAGGGTGGGGGAGCAGCAAGTGGCTTCATGATGGAAACGCCAGTGCCAGCGCTGGTGAGTCGCCGACAGTGTGCAGCCTGGGCGTGATGTGACCAAAGTGGCTCTCACCTCTGTGGTCGTCCTCCCGAAAACCCGTAACCCCCGCTACTCATGAGAGAATCGTTAGACAGACCCTAATTGAGTGATGTTCTACCAAACAGCTGACCAGTACTTCTCAAAACTGGTAAAGTCATCAAAAACCAGGGAAGTCTGAGAAACTGTCACAGCCAAAAGGAGCCTGAGGAGACAGGACGATGGGACATTGTGGTGTCCTGGATGGGATCCCGGGACAGAAAGGGGACTTTAGGTAAAAACTAAGGAAAATGTGAATAGCGTATGGACGTTAGTTAATAATATTGTATCAGTATTAGTTCACTAATCACAGCATATTTACCATTCTAATGTAAGATGTTAATATTTGAAAAACTTTTTGTACTATCTTTGCAATTTTCCTGTAAATCTTAAAATATTCTAAAATTCAATATTTCTTTTTAAACACTTAATTATTGAAATTGACACTAAAGCAATTGACGCTCCACAGTGACTCCCATTTCACTGCGTAACGGAGAGAGAGAAGGATGTACAACTCAAGGCATTTACCTAAAAACAGCCTGCGACGTGCTACAAAACAGCGCACACGCCGGCCCCCTCCCCGTGCGCAGGGCGGAGGCTCCGCCGCGAGGCCCCCACTGCACCCTCCGACCCGGACTGTGGCGCGCGCGATCCAGCCTCATGAAGCGCGGCGGCGGCAGCATGGACAACACGGATCATTGTGTGGCCGCTGTTTCAAATGAATGCGGTTACGCACTATGAAGGCGTTACTAAAGCTTTGGAAATGGGGAAGTGTACATGCGAAAGAAAAGTTTTAAGAAGGAGGAGGAGAGGAAACTGAAACAATACAGCCGTTCTTAGCAAGAGCTGATCATCTGAAAAGGGAAACTCAGGGCGAACACCCGAGTTTGTTTCTGTTTCTTTTTAATTATATCCTATCTTAGTTATAACAAACAACCTCTTTGACCGATTTGTATTCCTCTTTGAGCTGGCTGTTTCAGAATAATGCAGGCACTACTGACATCCTCCCTGACCCTTGCCTTGTTCTGAGTTACAATATACGCCGGATCCCGTGACGGTCCAGGTACCCGGTGTCACGTTGACTAAATTATTCATTATTACAGAACTGATGAAACACAGAGCTCAGGCAGCCTCCCCTAAACTTGAGAAGCTTCCTCAGGTGTCGGTTTTCAGCTGAGTGCCCTGTTGCTGCAGTTCCGATCAGTTCAACAAACATTGAACAGTTTGCCCACCCTGGAATCGGATGTCATTACTCTGCCCTGTGTGAGCCCTAATCCTTACCATTAAATAAGATGCACTTACTCTTCCCGAACATTAGCTTCATTGCATCCCCTTAAATAAGAAGAGACTAAAGATCCCAAAATGCCCCAAAGTTATTCTCCAAAGACAATGTTGTTGATGACTTATCCTAGATCAATCACCATTGAAGGTCGCCTGTCCTATTTGGCAATATTTGCTCAGTAACTAATAAAGATCAGCCTGCAGTTATTTATATTAGGTTATCATCTCTCCAGGGTGAAGCTTAATCCATTTTGCAATGTTTTTCCCAACAAGACAACATGAGTTTCTCCGTCTGAAAATGAATTAAGTGCACGGTTTCTAAATATGGGATCTGACATTGTTCTTGTTACAAAAAGCAATTTATTCCCCAAAAGGCTTACACTTCAAAGGTTATATAAAAAGGTTCAAATATCAATGCTATCCATTTTTCAATTACTGGGCTTCCTAACACCACTAGCTTTTGGACAGATAAGCAGTGGTATCAGTTTTCTTATTCACCATCTTATAGGTTTCCAATCCCACCGCACAGAGAAAGCAAATTTATTGTAATACATTTAGCTGCTTTGGAAACAGGAGTATCCGGACTGTTTCCTCCACGACTATAGAAGGTATCAAATAGCATCTTAAAGGGATATTTATGAAGTGCTAGACACTAATGATTGCAATTGCAGATAGAGCTGCAAGTGTCTACCTATAAACAGGCTCATAGAGAGAAAAAACGGGTAACTAGCTTCTGTAGATAGGAGAAACTAACTCATCGTATGAAAATAAGGAGCCCTAAAACAATTCTAAAGATCCGAGAGAAGTCCTTATACACTTTGCGTTTTCAACGGGAAGAAAATCCTTTCATCTTCTTTTTCTTAGCAGAATAAAAGGTATTAGATTTTGTTACATATTTCTTTCCACAATTAAAAAAGAAATATTGTTATGTGTGCAATTATTGGTTAAAAGAGAAACAATTCCGCCAACTAGAAAAAATATTATATTTTTCATTGCAACTCCAGTACATACAAACTTCTTGAAACAAAAAAAAATTATGCTAATTAATGAATTGCCATATGCTCAGTGACCACAAAATCCTTTAAACTTAAGAAAATCAATTTCTAGTGGGATACACTGATACATGGCCAGAGTAGGGCCGGGCAGGTCGGTGGCAAATGGACACAGGGAGGCCAATGCCAAGCTTGGAGCAGCCTTGTCCCCCTGCGGTGCGGAGGACCTTCTATGGGGTAAATGTCCAGTGCTGGGCACAATGCCACACAGTTCCCAGTCCTCCAGGTCTTCACTCTTGAAGGACACAGGAGAGCTGCCACCTGACCTGTGGCGGCTCCTCAGTGGGAAGGAGAGTTCTAAAACAATTTATAACGTTCTGGATTCATGAGTGGAGTTGATTCATCGAAGGATCTAACAGCGCGCAGACTGGACACAGCAGATGTCCAGCGAGCCAATCATACTGGTAAGTGTTCAGGTTTTCAACTGCACAATTCTTAATGCTGCAGTTAAATGTCAAATGTGTTTGGCAAGCTTCTTGCTGAGAACCTCCCTGTAAGGCTTGAACAATCTCTCCAGAACAAGAATTTCTAAACTATATACGTATACTATGATCTTGGCAGGCCACCATCTTTGGCTTCTATGTGCGAACTAATGGGGCATAATGAAGCAAGAATTACAAAATTACTGAAGAAGACCTAAGGCTTTGCTCTGGTGGGTCCTTCTCAAGGAAAGCCATGCTAGCTCTGCCCAGGGCAGCTCTCTCGGCCCTGTGTGTGCCCCCTGCCAAGGCTTCTAGGTCCAGGCGAGCTTGTCAGCTCAGAAGCCGACCTTTCTGCCCATGCACCTTGCTCAGGAATGCATGTCAGCTCATATCCACACAGCATGGCAAAGGGCCCACGTGAGTTTCATACATCCCTTCCTGACTTTCAGCATAGACGACCTCTCAGTCTGGATGGAAAATTTCATTAATAGGCATTTTTCTCATTCACTACACTGAGTCTCCAAAACCAGCTGGCTCTGTATGGCTTATTGACTGGGAACTCCAAAGAGATTAATGGTGAAAAAATACAATAAACTTCAATTACAGTTTTGATGGAAAAAAGGCACATTTCTACAGATGGTAGTAGGTAGACAGCAGTGCCTATTTTCTGAGCCATATTCCATCTACTGCATGATTGTTCTGGTGATGATGTTACTAATATCTAGATAACTCTTACTATAAGTCATGCACCGTTTTAAGTGTTTTCATATGTTAATTCATATAAGTCTCACAACTTTCTTATAGAGTCTGAAGACAGAAACTCTCATCCTCATTTTATATATGAGAAAACTAAGCCAAAGGGAAAACTAGCCTTTCATATATAGTAGTTCAACTAATGTATAGGAGGGAATTGTAAATAATTTGCTACATATCCTTTAGGTTATTTGAGAAATTCCTAAAGGACACATAACATACAGATTGACTTCTGATTTCCTGCGCATGTGGTAAGGGTGGTGTGTTCTTGGAAGTTTACAGGGAGAATTGGTCTGGATTGAAGTCAGTAGCTCATTCCATTGCATCAGAATCAGCCAAGGCTTCTCCCACCCCGGGCCCCATCGTCAACTGCGACTATCACGCATTCTCTACTACTTCTGATCACTAACAACAAGCAGCACGTAAATGTAGGTACCTTTCACACTTCCGCTGAGCAGCCATTGGCTATGATAATTAAGGCCATAGGTTCCTCCTGCAGACTAAAATCGAGTGACTCAGAAGGGAGCATCCACATTTCATGAGCGCAACTCCCCAGACCCGCCAGGAAGTGCTGTGAATTACCCTCTGAAAAAAACAAAAACAGAAAGTACAAATGGTTTGCTTGATAGCCTATGCTTTTTATTTAAAGGTCAAAGTATATGGAATTGTTTATGTGTATCAGCAAGTTTTGCTTAAATCTGATAAATACATTGATCATTTTCTCAGTGCACATTAGCACATTTTTAGCCTGTAACAACAAATCTGGTTTTGGCCGATATATCCTGGGAGACAGTAGAATGATGGAAACAATGCTCACTCAGAAAGTCATCAAACAAAGCCTTTTGAGCTTTTGTTGTACTCACACTTAGATCCCAAATGGAAACCTCAAATCTCAACTGGTATTTGCAGCTTTATCTTAATTAATATCTCATATCACCATCTCTCCATGAGAACAAGTCTGGTGTAACTGGTGTGATTTTTTTCTTAAAACATTTAAAAAGAATACATTCTTAATTGTCATTTCAGCTCTAGTATAAAATTATATCATCTACAGTCATTATAATTTTAATCTAATGTTTTAGCACCATTTTGCCTTGCGTTCTCTTTGTCAGTCAAGATCTATTTAGCAGATAGAGACAAAAAGAAGTATTTGGCATTTCCTATAATGGTTGCCATAGATGCTTTTTTTCTACTAATATATGTAGGAAGACTAATATACTCGTCTTAATTTGTTTTTTCCTCCTTTCTCTGCTGGTAATTAGCACTAGAGGGGATGGGTCTGAGTTAACTATTAACAGTTAAGAGGTAAACCTGAATTTTAAAAACAACACATTATCAGACACAGTAAAAACCTGAATCTTCTACTTATTTTAAGAACTTATCAATGAATGGAAATTTCCAACTGTGTCAGACTATTGAACAATTGTGTTTTCCCAGCTGATGCTCGTTATGCTGCACACTGCTGTGTACCTGTACTGTGGTCTGACAGTGCTAATTTCTTCTAACTGTCAGGGGTACAGGGAAAGATGTCTCATGAGGTCCCTGAGCCATCAGGCACCATCTACATTCACAGAAGTTGTCTGAGCACTTTGTAGCACTTAACAGAAGTGCTGTTGCCCAAAAGTGGGAATTGGCAAGGAACAAAACCAATGTATGTGGCAAAGAAGAGCTCCTCACTCATTGTCCTGTTAGCCAAGCCGGCCTGGACACGCTGCCATCGCGTGGTGCGCACTGCAAGGAAGGAAGGCAGCACTTGGCTGCACTCGAGGGGCACTCCTAAAGCTCTTCCCCTCCAGCCCCAACCCCCCTTGCATACCGAGCATTTGCCAAGAGTTTTACACCTTACCGTACTTAATCCTCACAAAAGCTCAACCACGCAATAATCAACCCTCTTCCCCATGTGGAAGCCAAAACTCAGAGATTCTGAGTGACTTGCAAGGTCACTCAAGTGTCACACAACATGGGGGACAGGGTGGACCCAGGCAGGTTAGAGGCAAACCCGTGATTTCCAGCTTACTGCACACCCTGTGTGAAATCAGTCCTCTCTTCTGTGCTCTATTCTCTTCCTCTCTAATTCATTTCATCTTTCTTAAAATAATGTAGAAATGCATAAAATTGAGAAATAACATTTCTGTGAGCCTAAGGACAGCAAACTAGAATGTACACAGAGACGCCCAGACTCAATGTGCACCACTCGGTACTCTGCAGGGAAGGAGAACTTTTAGCCACCCGTCGACATGCCCACTGCTGCCTGCTTCTGCTCCCCTGAACCCTTGGCACAGCCTGATTTGCCACCTGTCACTGCATGACCCAGCTCAGCCTTTGTGCTTAACCTGTAGAACAGGGCAACTAATACTCAGAGGAACGCTGAAGGGCAAGGGCTTTGGAGGAGAAAATGAAAGTGCACCGCAGAAGGAGCCATCGCTGCGGTGCTGAGACCTGCTCCGGACCCAGCTCTCCTTCTGACATCGACATCTTTACCCGGACAGGACCTCCGGGCAATGCGCCGGGCCCGCGTCTTCCTCCATCGCGTGTGCTCGCTGCTGTCGGAACAGTTGGTTACCACAGAGACCTCAGCCCGCAGAACACCTCAGGCCAAAGGCCATAGAAGATATTATTTAGTAATAAGTAGGATTTTTTGTTGCTAAAACAAATCTTCCTTCTAATTAAATACCCACCGTAATATAAGCATATAGAATAGTTTCTACAACATACTTTATCATTTATCATTTTGTTAGTTGGGGCATTAAAAATGACCCTTGGAAAGTGCAGTTTTCTTTCCCATAAACACCTCTTTTTCCATAAGGCTGCACTGTAGCCCCCAAAATCTCAAACTAGAGTGGGTGAGACCAGGGCTATTCTTCTTAAGACACAGAGTGAAAGTGTGGGTGCCAGGGCGTGATGTCCGGGGTTAAAGGAAGGAGGGCACTGTGCATTCTGCAAGCTGCTTAGGAAACTATTCCATGTAAGGTGGCTGCCCCGTTAGAGAAGCCAGTCCCCTTTGTACCTGGGATTGCGCCAAGGTCAGACGCAGCCTGTCTCCGCGTGCCTCCTGACGCACCAGCTGCAGCTAGCTTGCTTCAGTCGAGCCCTGCTACAGACAGTTACTGTTCAACAGCTCAGCTGCGTTTGATGAAAAGTTTATTACACCACAAATTGCTGCAAACCACTAACCTTTAATTACATGTATGTACTGTATGAACAAGACATCTTAAAGAAAGCGTACGCAGGGAGGATCAGGTGAAACCCGACAACCTGTCCAACTGCAACCAGTCCATGGCAGAGCAGCTGCTCCACCTGGGAACTCAGCAATCCTTGGCACTCCTTTTGCAACCCTGCGTTTCTGAGGCCACAGCGCGTCTGGGCAGCGCTGAAGAGCTGTGTGCACCCACATTCTTTCCTGAGCCTGGGGAGGAGGAAACAGGTGGGGAAGGCGTGGACAGAGGTGGCCACGGCTGCAGCGGAGCCCCTGTGCAAGCTACAATGCTGCTTGGCCTGCGCCCGTGGGAGTCACATGCCCACTACATCGAAGTACAATTTATGTACCGTCAAATTTGCTCATCTTAAGCACTCAATTCAGTGATTTTTAGTGAATTTACAGAGTTGTGCAACCACCATCACAACCGAATTTGAGGACATCCTACCTCACCACCCCACAGAGAAACCTAGTGCCCATTTGCGGTCAGTTCCTCTACCCCCCTAGTCACTCATCCGCTTGTAAAAATACAGCTTCCAAATCCCGCTGCAGACTCCATGAGTCAGGGTGTCTGGGATGAGTTCTGACACGTATGTATTCTCAAACCTCATCAGGGATTCCAGCTTGACCCAGATTTGAGAACCTCCTGTGCCAGCCTGGAGAGAGAGGAATCTTGGAGAGACATGAGGGTAAATAGTTCACGGGAGCAGGGTTTAAGGGATCAGAAATTCTTCAAATTACACTGGAAACAGGATCCTTGAATCCAAGTAGTGTGAATCAGCTCATCTGTGCATTTCTCACAGTGATTCATATAATGATGATGCTTTTTAATGTAAACTTTATAAAGCTGTCAAACATACAAAGATTATTCCCTAAACTATATTTTTGAACCTATTTGGAAAACTGTTTTTCATATAAAGCTCCAAACTTTATTAATTTGAATCTAAATTACCATAAAACATCATAAGCGCTGTACCTCCCAAACCAAACAAATTCCCTATTCTTATAAAAGCCAAATGAGTTCATCATAATTAATGCTATAGAACAAACCCTGCATAATAATAATTAACCACATATTGTTAACTGCTATCAAAAATGCATGGCATTTAATTAGCTTGAAACAACATTCTCCGTATATTACAAAATGAGCTAATGTTACTCTTTGGGTGATCATTCTTCAGCAGGAAGTACTTTTGCTAACAGTCTTTTAATGTATTTATTAGTGATTCAATAATATTGAAGTACTGCACTAGCAATTTAGTTTAAATATTCCATTTCAATTAAACATTTGACCTCTTTGAACTCTTCGAAATTCTCAAATTAGGGATTGGTTTGTAATTATGCCATTTGTGGGTACAGTATAATATAATAACTCCAGAGTTTTATTGTTTTAGTACCTCACGAGGATATTCTGGATAATGACAGATTTCTAACATATTGGTACCAACTCCTTCAGGGTGGAACTGGCCACTGTCTCTCAAGGTCATGAGAGAAAAATTCGGTGATAGCTGATACATGAGGCAAGAACTCAAACTCAGCAAACTCGTGTTCTACTCCCAAGCCAGTCACTAACTTGCAATGTTTCCTTAAACAAGCTTTTCTCTTCTCTGAGTTTTTTCTCTTCTATGGAATGGCATAATATTTCTTGATTCATTTTCCCTCCCAAAGCTTCTATGAGAGTATACTAGCCTAAAATTTATATGTAAATGACTTTGTGCTAATTGATAAGAATAACTTTAGTAAAATGTGGGATTATGACATAATTCTTTATAGGAAGAATTAACATGATTCTGTTTTTATTCTAAAAGGAAAATGAAACCTCATAAAGATTATCATGTTAGATTTGCATTTATACTGGTTTTTAAAAGTCATAGTAGCAACTACTACCTCTAAATAAATAACACAGCTGTGTATTTACGTATAATGCTCTGAATAAGTAAGCAAATAAAGTCTGTTCAATGTCTATTGAATAAAAATGGCAGTTTTTGATTCTATGTTGTGTTACCTTTTCCCTAAATGTGGCATTATTAACAGGTTACTATTACCCACCAACTAAATCAGGTGTGACTGAGACTCTGGGTGCGCTCCCATCCTGGGACAAAATTCCTTTGTGTCTGTGGACACGAAGCTAGAAAACAAGTCATCTGCTCTCAAAACACAATGATATAATGAGTGTGGGGTATTGGTTATAGACCTTCGGGTTCAAAAGGAAGAAAATAGAGAGGAAAAAGGAGTAACTAGTCCCACCTAATTTCAAAATAGGAAAGTCTGTTGAGTTCTGAGGTCTGGGATGAACCCTCTGTCACCCGTGGCCTTGCACTCTGAGTCGCTTTTCTCGTGAGCAACAGCACCGAGCGCTGCTTGCGTCCGTCGGTCTCCTACCATCGCTCATTTTGTCCTCTCGCTCGTCCGTTTGGATCAAGCTGGCCTTGTTTCTGCTGTGATAAAATTCTGTGACTTGGTGGGTCTCCCACGTGTGTCGCTGGAGCTCACGCTATCAGACAAGAGGCTTGTCCACAGGCTTTCCCTGCGTGACCTCCTGGCTTTTGCAGAGACGGCCAAGGGGCGATGCCCTCGGCTTCCCGGGTGCCCTCTGGGTTGACTGAAGGAAAGTGCACCCGTGGTCTCTCCAAAGAGGCTCCATCCGTGTGGCAGCTGCTCCAGCCTTTGAGCCTTCTGAGGTATTGCTGAAAGGTGGTACAGCCTTTTTCTCTAGAGCACACTTTCCTAATAATGAATCTCTTAATTTTAGTGTGTTTTGCAAACTGGATAGGCTGAGCATTTCCCAAATCATTAAGATTTAGTGACTTTTTTTTAACATTTTTCCCCTCAATTTATCTTTCTCTTCTTGCATTTTACTATAAGCAGCAAGGAGAAACCAGGCCACTCTCTCAACACTTTGGAAACCTCTTCGGCTAACTGTCCATTTTCCTGGTGTCCGTGTTCTGCTCGCCACGCGGCTGTAGGACACAACCCCACTAGGCACTTGGCCCCTCGGTGGCAGGGACCTCCTTCCTCCACTTTGCAACAAGGTGCTCTTCGCCTCCCCGGAGCCCTGACCGACGGCATCTCCCTCTAGATCTCCACACGCAGTGTGTGCAGCCTCACGAGCTGCATCCTCAAGGTTCATGTTTCCACTGACAGTCTGGTCCGCGAAAGTCAGGCTTTCTCTCCTGCGCTCACGACAATATTCCAGCCCCACCCCCTGTCCAATTCCAAAGCCACTCCGTGTTTTCAGGCATTTGTTACAGTAGCCTCCCACTTTCAGGTATCAAAATCTGTATTAATTTTCTATCCACTTTCAGGGATCAAAATCTGCATCAGTTCTGTATCACTGCCATATTGCCACAAAGTTAATGGTTTAAAACAATGCAAGTTTATTATCTTACGGCTTGGAGGTCAGAAGTCTGGCATAGGTCCCACTGGTCTAAAATCGAGGTGTCAACACGGCCACTGTCCTCTCTGCAGGCCCAGGGGACACTGTGTCCTGCTCTCTCAGGCCGCTGGCAGAAATCACTTCCTTGCGGCTGGAGGACCAAAGTCCCATTTTCTTGTTAGCTGTGAGCTGAGGGCTGTTCCCAGCTTCTAGAGGCCACCCCGCTCCCTGTCTGACGGCCCCTTCGCCATCTGCAAAGCCAGCAAGAGCACATTCAGCCCCTGTCTGACCCTCCTTCCGCCTCCCTCTTCTGCTTTGCAGGTCTCCCGTGAGTACATGGGCCCACCCGAATTATCCCATTTTAAAGTCAGCTGATTAGCAATCTTAATTCTGTTGGCAAAGTTAATTCCCTTTTGCCATGTAACTTGACATATTCATAAGTTCCACGATTTGGATGTGGACACCGGGGAGGGGGTGTTATTTTGTCTACCACACATACATTTACTTGCATTGTTCTTTTTTTAATCGACACATACCAATTGTACACATTTATGGGTCACAGTGTGATATTTCAATACCTGAATACAATGTGTAATGATCAAATTATGGCCGTTAGCATATACACCACCTAAAACGATTATCATTTTTTTGTGTTGGGAACATTAAAAATCCTCTCCTAGCTATTAGGAGAGTTAGAATACACATCATCTACAGTCACCCCACAATGCTATAGAATACTAGAGCCTATTCCTCCCACCTGGCTGTAATTTTTACCTGTTACCCAACCTCTCTGCATCCTCCCCACCCACCCAGCGCTTCCCAGCCTCTGGCGAACACCGTTCTACTCTCTCCTGGGAGAGCGACTTATTTAGCTTCCGCACACAAGTGCAGTCGTGCAGTATTTATCCCTCTGTTTCCTGGCTTATTTCACTTAATGCAATGTCGTCTGCGCTCGTCCATGTTGCTGACGCCAACAGGATTTCGTCTTTTGTCTGGCTGAGCAGTGTTCCGTCGTGTGTATGTGAGCCTCATCGCCCTCATCCACTCGCCAGCTGATGGGCACTTGGCCTGTTTCCGCACCGCGGCTATTGTGAATAGTGCTGCGGTACACGTGGGGGTGCAGGCGTGTCTCCAGTACACGGGTTTCCTTTTTCTTCAGATACACGGCCAGGGGTGGCATCACTGGGCCATACGGTAGCTCCGTGTTCAGTTTGGTGAGGAAACTCCATGCTGTTTTTCATAACGGCTACTAATTTACACTCCCACCAACTGTGTACAAAAGTTCCCTTTTCTCTGCATCCTCACCAGGATTTGTTATTTTTAGTCTTTTAGATAATAGCCATTCTAAGTGAAGTAAGATAATATTGCATGGTGGCTTTGATTTGCGTTTCCTTGATGCTGTTGTTGTTGAGGACGTTCTCGCATCCTTATTGGCCATTTGAACGTCCTCTTTTGAGAAACGTCTATTCGTCTATTTGGATCCATCACCTGTTTCTCTTTCTTTTTCTTCTTCTTCTTCTGTTTTTTGCTGTTGAGCTGTTTGAGTTCCTTGATATTCTGGGTATCGGTCCCTTGTCAGGTAAATATTTCACCCCGTTCTGTAGGTTGTCTCTTCACCTGTTGACTGTCCCCTCACTGTGCAGGAGCTTTCAAATTTGGTGCCATCCCGTCTGTCCACCTGTGCTTTTGAGGTTTTATCCATAAAATGTTTACAAGACCAAGTTCTCTTCCAGTAGTTTCACAGTTTTAGGTCTTACATTTAGGTTTAAATCATCTTAAGTTTATTTTTTGATACGGTGAGAGATAGGGGTCTAGTTTCACTCCTCTGCATGTGGATATCCAGTTTTCCCAGCACTGGGAATGTATTTAAGAGACTGTCCTTTCCCCGGTGCATGTTCTTAGTGTCTTTATCAAAAATCAGCTGGCTGTAAGTGCATGGGTTTATTTCTGCATTCTCTATTCTGTTCCCTTGGTCTGTGTTTCTGTTTTTTATGTCAGTGCCATGCTGTTTTGGTTACCGTAGCTTTGTGGTATAATTTGAGGTCAGATAGTATGATGCCTCCAGATTTGTTCTACTTATTTAGGATTGCTTTGGCTATTTGGGCTCTTTTGTGTTCCTACATGAATTTTAGGATCATTTTTTTCTATTTCTGTAAGAACATTATTGTTATTTTGATAGAGATTGCATTGAATCTGTAGACCATTTTGGGTAATATGGTCATTTTAACAATATTAATTCTTCCAAATCATGAAATTGGAATGTCTTTCCATTTTGTGTGTGTGTGTCCTCTTCAACTGATCTCATCAGAGGTTTATAATTTTCACTGTAGAGGTCTTTTACCTCCTTGGTTGAATTTATTCCTAGGTATTTTTTTTTTGTGTGTGGCTATTATAAATGAGATTGCTTTCTTGATTTTTTGCAGCTAGTTTACAGTTGATGTGTAGAAACATTTCTAATTTTTGCATACTGATTTTGCATCTTCCTACTTTCCTGAATTCATATATTAGTTCCAAGAGTTTTTGGTGGAGTACATATTTTTCTATATATAAGATCATGTTGTCTGCAGAGACAATTTGACTTCTTCCTTTCCAACTTGGATGTCCTTTATTTCTTTCTCTTGCCTAATTGCTCTGGCTAGGACTTCCAGTACTATGGTGAATAAGCGTGGTGAAAGTAGGCATCCTTATCTTGTTCCAGTACTTTGAGGAAAAGCTTTCAACTTTTCCCCATTCAGTATGATATCAGTTGCAGCTTTGTAACTCATGGTCTTTGTTGTGTTGAGGTATGTTCCTTCTATACCTAATTTGTTGAGAGTTTTTATCATGAAGGGATGTTGAGTCTAATCACATGATTTCTCTGCATGTATTGAGATGATCATGTATTTTTGTCCTTTATTCTACTCATGTGATATATCATGTTTATTGATTTGCATATGTTGAACCATCCTTGCATCCCTGGGATAAATCCCACTTGATCGTGGTGTGTAATCCTTTTGGTGAACTATTGGATTCAGTTTGCTGGTATTTTGCTGAGGGTTTTTACATCCATGTTTAACAGGGGTATTGGCCTGAAGTTTTCTTTTCTCGTTGTGTCCCTGTGTGGTTTTCATTTCAGGCTAACGCTGGCCTTGTAGACTGAGTTTGGAAGAATTCCTTCTCTCTCAATTTCTTTTTTGTGGGGGGAATAATTTGAGGAGAATGGTATTAGCCATTCTTTAAACATTTCATGGAATTCAGCAACGAAGCCGCCCCATCCTGGGTCTTCTGTGTTGGGAGATTTTACTACTGCTTCCCTCTCGTTACTACCATTCTGCTCAATTTTCCGTTCCTTCCTAGTTCAGTCGTGGTGGGCTGTGTGTTTGTTGGTGTGTAGTTGTTCATGATAGTCTTGAATGAGCCTTTGTGTTTCTCTGGTGTCAGTTGTAACATCTCCTTTTTTGTTTCGGATTTTATGTATCTAGAAAAATCTTCTTAGTCTCATTTCTCTCATTTTCTTAGTGAAGTGAGTTTCTTATAGGCAGCATATAACTTGGTCTTTTTTTCTTTATCCATTCGGCAAGTCTATGCCTTTTAATTGGAAAATTTAAACCATTTACATTCAGGGTTAGTATTGATAGTGAGGACTTAACTACTGTCATTTTGTTAATTGTTTTCTGGTCATTATATATGTATAACAAATATATAAATATTTTGTTCCTTTCTTCCTCTCTTTTTGTTTATCTTTGTGGTTTGGTGGTTTCCTATAGTGATAAGGTTTGATTCCTTTCTCTGTCTTCTATGTGTATCTGCTCAACCAGTGATTTTTATACTTTTGCATGTTTTCATGATAGTAGTTATCATTCTTTCGCTTCCAAAAATAGGACTAAGCATTTCTGTAAGGCTGGCCGAGAGATGATGAAGTCTCTCAGTTTTTGCTTGTGTGGGAAATACTTTATTTCTCCTTCCTTTTTGAAGTACAGCTTTGCTGGGTATAGTATTCTTCACAGAAAGTTTTTTTCTTTCAGTATCTGAATATATCATCCCATTCTCTACCAGCCTGTGAGGTTTCTGCTGAAAATTCTGCTATTAGTCTAATAGGGATCTCCTTATATGTGATGATGTGTGTCTTTTGCTATTTTCAACATTCTCTCTTTGTCTTTGACTTTTGACAGTTTAACTATAATGTGCCTCTGAAATGATCTTTCTGGGTTGAATTGATTTGGTGGTTTTTGAGCTTTCAGTATCTCAATACCTGAATGTCCATATCTCTCCAAAGACTTGGGAAATTTTCAGCTATTATTTCATCAAATAGATTTTCTATGCCTTTTTCCATGCCTTCCCCTTTTGGAATTAATATAATGCAAATATTTGTTTGCTTAATGCTGTCCCATAAGTTATGTTTTTGGGGTTTCTCTCTCTTTCTCTTATTTTTTTGTCTGACTAGGTTATTTCAAAAAACCTGTCTTCACATTCAGAATTTTTTTCTTCTACTTGATCTAGTCTTTTCTTGAAGCTCTCAATTGTATTTTTTTATTTCATTAATTAAATTCTTCAGCTCCAAGATTTCAGTTTGGTTCTTTTTATGATATGTAACTCTGTAGAATTTCTCATCTGAATCATGAATCGTTTTCCTGATTTTGTTAAATTGTTTATCTATGTTCTCTTGTATCTTACTGGGTGTCCTTAGGATCACTATTTTAAATTTTTTTTCAGGCATTTCATAGATTTCCTTTGGGGGGGTCTGCTATTGGAGAGAGTTATTGTGCTCCTTTGGAGGTGTCAGGTTCCTTGTTTTTATTCATGTTTCCTATGTCCCTACATTGATATTGGCATATCTGGTGGTACAGCTATGTCTTCCAAATTTATGGAAAGACAATTTCCTGTAGATGTGTCCTATAGTGTGAATTGAGTAGGGTGCTTTGGTTTGGTTCTAGGTGGGCACAGTTGTGTAGTCTCTGTGTGATTTCTTTGGCTGCAGTCAATGTCTGCTGTGTCTGCAAGTGTTTCAGTGACCTAGACTGTAGGTGGGTGTGTAGGCAGTGGTGTGGCTTTGCTGGGGGTGAGGGCTGCCAAACAGCTTGGTTCTGTATATGTATATAATATACGTAAGGAATATTTACTATGAGGAATCTATATAAATATATATGGGATTTTATTTTATACATTTATATATTGTATATTACATATATATGGAATATATATTTTATATATACACACACACACACACATATACATGGAATGGGTTCACATGATTGTCGGGGCTGGCAAGTACACAATCTGTTGGGCAGACTGTCAGGTAAGGCTGATTCTTCCTTCTCCAGGAAGCCAGTCTTTGCTCTTAAGCCTCTAACTGATTGGGTGGGACCTTCTGCCACGTTATCCAGAGTCACCTCCTGTGCCTATGTCACCTGATTGTAGGTGTTTCTTTCGCAGCAACCCGAGATCAGCCTTTGATTGAGTTACTGGGGGTGCATCCTGGAGAAGGTGGCTCCTTCCCTCTTCCATGTAGCTTTCTTCATTCTATTTTTTTTCCAAACACCCCTCGAGCCACGTTCCAGGATTCTTTATCATGCTTCCAAAGAGGAGAAACTTGGGGAAAACGTATCTGAGACATGCGACTTACAGAGTGATCAAAGTAGAATTCACAGATGCATTTTGGAGCATGAAACAGAGATGCCGAAAGAGAGGACAAGGAGAAACAGGAGCAGATCGGGAAAGAACGTTAGAGAGCAAGTAAAGAAAGAGTGAACAAATGAAAGAAAAAGGATTTTTATTTACTGTTTTTAGAGACTTTATCAATGTGAGGTTTTATTCTGTAATAATGAGAAATGTGTTTTATTTTTATGTCAGTAATACATGAGGATTAGAGAAAAAAGTAGAAATTTGTAGATAAATAGAAAAGTTAAAAAATATTTTAGTCCTACAACCCAAACACAACTGTGCCCATGTGCTGGCATGTGCCCATCCAGGGACTTCATATAACTGTGACGCCGTGTAGCACGCGTCGGGGAGGACTTGTCACGGCCATCCTGGGCTGTGGGTGCGGGGTGGGTGGGAGACGTGAATGCACAAGGCATGCGCTGGAGATGCCACCCCTCCGCAGCCAGAGGGTATTGGCTGTATGCCTGTTCCAAACCTAACTTGCATGTCTCTTTGAAGAACAATACGGGAAGAATGCTTGTGGTAAGTTTCAGCTATCCCTAGAATACAATATTTAATATAATATTACAATATACGTTATATTATAGTTATTCAGCATATACTTAGAGACAGCGAAGAAAAACGACTACATTCCAAATAATTATCGGCCTCATGAATTTATGTAAAATTGCACTCACTGATTCTTGCCGCTTGCTTTTCTGGGCTATTTTTACTGGTTTACTATTTAATCTGTACGTGGTTGCCCTAGTTCCTCGTTGTTTCATGTATTCAAGTCTTTCTGTTCAGAGATGTATTTGGGCTAATCTTGCCCACCTCCTTTACTTACTTCTTTTGAAATATTTTGGATATGTTAACTCTTTACGTTATCTGAATTTACATGGACTTCAGTGCCCAGTTTTCAGAGACAGGAGCGAGGGTGAGCTGACGGTCCTCTGTAGCTGGCACAGTCCGTCCTGGCCACAGCTGCCAACAGGCCCCCTCACATCAGTCTCACTGCAGACTGGAGGCACGTTCACTCTCAGCCCCAGCCCCGGCGGGACCCCAGGCCTCACTGTATTCTGAATGTTTGTGTCCCTTGAAAATTCACATGTTGAAACTTAGCCCCCCATGTGAGAGTGTGAAGGGGTGTGACCGTGGGAGGTGACTACTTCATGAGGGCTCCACCCTCACAGTTGGGATTAGTGCCCTCACAAAAGAGGCCTAAGGGAGCTGGTTAGCCCCTTGCCTGCCCCCGTGTGAGGACACGGCCACAAGACACCAGCCGAGAAGCAGAGAGCAGTCCTCGCAGGCACAGAGTCTGCTGGTGCCTTGATCGTGGACTGTCCAGCCTCCAGAACTGTGAGCAATAAATTTGCACTATTTACAAGTGACCCAGTCTGTTTTATTACATCATCGCACATGGACCGGCACAGCCCCTTCTCTGCAACTCTCCGCTTGCTTCTCTCCCACCTCCATCACCTCCTGCCCACTGTCCCACCCTTCAAATCTCAACCAAGCTGCGCCTACTTTCTGACGGTGACCACCAAGCATGCGCACCCTTCCATTCCCCGAGCTGCTGCCCTGGTTCTACTCTGCTGAGAAATCCTTTCGTCTTCATCTCTCACCAGACTCTCCACTCCTTGAGGGAGG
Organism: Daubentonia madagascariensis; assembly: GCA_023783475.1. NCBI lineage: Eukaryota > Metazoa > Chordata > Mammalia > Primates > Daubentoniidae > Daubentonia > Daubentonia madagascariensis. Next base: position 34,621,971 of record JAKFHU010000901.1, read on the forward strand.
TGGAATAGGACTCGGCTTACCGTAGGTGCTGAATGAACGTTCCTGAACAAGTAATTCTAGGATATGAACCTCAATGCACCCTCACCATCCGCCACTGGAGCAGATTCGCCAACTCTGTGCTGGGAAGCACAATGGCTGTCCACGGTGTCATCCTCTCTCCAGCAAGGCCAGGGCATGGGGGGGGGGGCTCTTGCCTCAGGCACAACATTTAAGAGAGTGTTGAAAATCTCAGTGATTAAGACAAATAACAATTGAATGCAATATTTTTAAGTAAGCAAAAATGAACACACAAAAACACACCTGTGAAGCAAATTTCAAACGGCATAATCAGCATTACTGATTTTTCTTTTTGCCTATATGGCTCTGCAGGACATTGTTACTGATCATCTTTATTTACAATTTGGATATTTTTATAATGGAATTTTTTCAAAATTTTGATTTTTTAAATTGCCTGAAAATCAACTTATTTTTATGAGTGATTTTTTTGGGAATTCCCTTAAATTTTGCACCTGAAACAAATGCTTCACTCTGCACCATCCCCAATATCTCCAGATATTCCTCAGCAACTGATGGGGCTACTCAGACTGGCCAGGCAGAGAATCTCCCTAGTTTCCATCTTGGGAGCTTCCTTTTGGTCCTGATGTTCTCCTTGGACATATTAATGCACCATTAGGATAAAGATTACACGACCTTCTGCTTATATTCTCATATCATCCCAAATCCCTAATATAATATTCTTTATTCATGCTATGTTTATTACATATTTGGTTAAGCCACATTATTGTAGAGAAGCTAATATTCCTACACTACTATATGTTGTGCAAATGTGTGGATCTGTATATGAGAGAATTGTTTTACATTTACTTCCATGTGACAACTTCACTAACATAATTCCAAAGTCCAAATAATATAATGAAATCAAACCCCCAGAGGAATAAGCAAATTCATTTTGATGCTGACAAAAGTGTTTAATATACCTAAACTGTCTTGCTGTAGAAAGATATTTCAGTTAGATGTGCCTGGTTCTGTTGTTCTGAAACTAGACGTGCAATTCAGTCTGAAATGGGATGGCCAAGTGCAGCTTTAAAGAGCCACCCTCTGATGTCTACAGACCCATGGTCAGAAAGTGGATGTTAAAAGTACATGATAACAGCAGGCAGGGTAGATTAAAACACTGCTCTAATTGTTTTAGAAAAAGATAGTAGTTAGTACAAAAATTCAATGTAAGCAAAGTTTTCAGCAAATATTATTAAGCTTTTCCCATCATTCATATTACGAGCTCTTTAAGCAAAGGCGCAAGACGTGTTGGTGCTGCTCCACCATGGGCCAAGTTTCGGTTTGTCAGGCAGGGGAGTGACACTACATCAAACGCTCAAGGCAGCTGGGAATACAGAGGTTTACTCAAAGAAACGAGGTAGAGCATTGTCATTGGCCCAAACCACCTCCAGGGCAGGATAACTCAGTCCTCCGGTGGGATTCCAGGTTGTCCGGGTTGAGATGTCTGAGCTGCTGGGCAGGTTTACAAACATGCTGTGCACATGGGCAGCCAGCCGTCAGCTCACACTGCCTGGTCTTATCCACAACAGGCACAAAAGAGCAGTTTGGCCTTTGCCCTGGCTCCTGGGAGGCAACGTCTAAGCCCTTGGAGTTTCCAGAGTGGTAGGAGTGTCTCTGTTATTCACAGTGAGACCCCCGACCACACCTGGTAGTCTGTGCTGATAAGGTGACTCGCGGCAGCTGGTCACTCCAGAAACACCAACCTCATGAGGAACGGGCTGGGGCTTTGGGCCTTCAAGGCTCAGTGAGCACCTGGGATTGGCAATGCCACACATCTAGCCAGACATCAATGCTCTGAGGATGACAACACCTTCACGTCTGGACCCCCCTCAGTCCTGGAGTCCACCCCATACGTCTCTCCCTTTGGCCAGTCCTGATTAGTGTCTTTTGCAATAAAACTGTAATCATACACTTTCCTGAGTTCTGTAGCTGTTCTGGAGACTCATCGAACTCGAGGGAACCTGTGGGACCTCCAATTGTGTAGCCGACTGGTCTGAAGTGAGAGCAACCCTGAGGGCCCAGACTTGTGGCTGTTGTCAGAGGTGAGGGCAGTCTTGGCGGTGCGGAGCATGATGCCCCTAATCTTGTGCTTGCTGGACTGCAGGCGGTGACCTAAAGCACCATTTACCCTCAACCAGTATGAGAAACCTCTGTTAGCAAATTCACTACATGTTCCCTCATGTATCGGTTCTGTAAGTTACCTTATAAAAACCAAGGCCAATCCTTTTGGAAACTATATATGAGCAGCCCAAAAGGATGATTTTGTTTTCTACAAAAACATCACCATGAATGGATGATACTGCGAATTGTATAATGTATCTTATCATTTGACTTTTAGTGTTCTTACCACTCCATCACAAGATGCTTATGGTTCTAGCAGCATAATTCTGTAATGTCTTACATTTAAAATTTAGATTGCATTTTGGAATTACTTTAGAATCTGCTTGATCCATGAAAATGTATCTGTTAACTTCACAATCCCCCCAAATATGAAACACATAATTCTGTCTGTTTGCTGTGGGGTTTTATGTAACTTTCATCTAAAAGCTATTCTCTCTCCAGTGTATGTGATAATCTCATCTTTATGAAAATTCTGCTGCATCACTTTACAGGAAAGACAATATTCTGATTCTGAGCCTATTTTTTGGTGTAAACATCCAGAGGTGCTGGCACAGAATCTCAGCGTTGCTGTCCCATCCAGACAGATGTGCATTCCATCGGGAGGACCCGTCGATTTCATTTACTGTGTTTAGAGCGCTCCTGCTTGCTTAACTGATGCAACTGGAACTCCAGTGCCGGCTTTCTTCTTCCCCCACCTGACTTTGCAATGGCTTTTCTATGGGTCCCCCTACATTCGTACAATGTAAATTTAAACCTAAATGCAGTTGCTCTGGATTTTTAGGTACTTTCCAGTTTCTCAGATCAACTCATTTTTAATTGACTTTGATTGTGTAAGAGCCAATTTCAACCGCACCACTGTCAGGCGTGTTCTTTGGAAGTTTAGGACAGGACGGAGCCCCCTGAGCCCACACACCTGGCCCCAGTCCCGAGTCCGCAGCACGAGCCCTGCCGAGGGAGCCATAAGAACTCTCTTCATCCACATCTTGAGCTCATCATTATACAGTGAATTTTGTTTACGATATTTTAAAACACTAATAATACAGAAAAAAATGTGTTCCTGCCTTCTTCCTCCCTTTATTTCAGGTGTGTCCCCCTCAGCATATCAACTCCCCAGTTCCCTCCTCAGGAGATGGTTCTAGAAGCACAAATGCTGGTCTCGTTGCAAAGCAAGCATGAGCAGTGCAGACCAAAGTCTCCACGAGAAGACAGGGAGCGTCAGTGCTGTTCCCACAGATGCCCGTGTTCAGATGCACGTGAGCCCACACGACCAGGAAGCATCTCGGAACAGGGACTCCTTCCTCCCAGGAATCTGGCGGCAGTGGAGGGGCCCTGTCCAGCCCTGCAGAAGGGACAGGTGGCTCGGGGCTCCTGGTGTGTCTTCCAGGAGAAGTACATTCCCAATGAGAGACCAGCAAAGGGTCAAACGTAGGTGCTGGCCGTTGAATACCTTCCATAATATCATTTTGAACTTTAACAGCAGCTTAATTTGTAAATCTGAACCATTAATTCTAAAACACAAACCTCTCTCCATTCAAATCAATTGAAATTTTCTTCTGGGGTAACATGTATTAAACTGCAGCATTAAACAAAATTCAAAAGCATGTTTGTATTTAAAAAAAATTCTTGCTCCAACCAGAGTTATAGAAAAATAAAAGGCCACTCACAGAGAAACGTAACGTGCCAATGTTAGAAAGGACCGGTGAGATTAAGTTCTCCACTTTCAACCAGCACCCGAGTGTCGGGGGTGGAGAGCTGTGTCCCACGGCAGGAGGACGGTGCAGTCTCCAGGTGGAGTTCGGGGCTCCCGGCTCTCCGCCGGGCAGCTCCACTGGTGAGTGAGAGCACCTGTTCCTTACAACTACTCTCCACCTGCAGCTCTTCTCGCCTCCTTCCCAAACCACTTTCGCTTGTGTTTGTGAGCTCCGCGTCCCTCCCTCCTTGTGGCTCGCCCACGAGGCCTGCGCTGTGCCCGGCTCCACTCAGGGCCCTTGAGGCACAAACATTTGGACCTTGCAATTACTCCCTTATTGTTCTGTCTTTTGTTTGCTTGTTTACTGCCAAAATTCTCAGCATTCTCTCTGCTCAATGTTATTTCCTCACCAAAAACTTAACCTTCACAATTTGCTTTTGTTCTCATAACTTTGTAAAAACTGCGTTCTTGAAAACTAGTTCTAAATGTCACATCTACCCGAGTTTCCTCAGTTCACACCGATGTCTCTGCCATTTGCAACCCTCCCAGGCAACGCCCTGGACTCTTCCTCTCCGTGGCGGATCCGCCCCACACCGCCCTACAATACTCTTCCTGCCCGGACAGTGTCCTCTCCGAGTCTTCATCGGCCTCTTTCTTCTCCCGCTCCCTGAACACTCTGGCCATCCATCCCCTGTCCTCCCTCTGCGCTCACCTTAGTGGCCCCAGTGACTCCCTATACCCTGTTCCCAGCTTTGATGAAGCACAGTTCACACTGCATGACCACTGTGAGCACCAGGGCGTCCGCTAAGCGGCTCACAAGTCCTCTCTAATCCTCTCAAAAACACTGTGAGATGGCAGCTGTTTTGAACCCCCTTTTACAGATCAGGAAACTGAGGCTCCTTCAGGAATAGAAATTACGCAGTCAACACACCGCAGACGAGCATTCCAACCCAGGTTCCCCGAGTCCAGACTTGGAGGCGTCCAGGTTCCGCGCTTGCTTGCTGAAGGGCAGTCCCCATCTCTGACCACGGAGGCTTCCTAGGGCTTTGTCCACTGCGCTCTCTAGCTCTGTACCTCAGTTTATTCACACACATGGTACTAACCCCACCTGGAGACGCTCCTTTCCCCTTTTCTTCCTTTCCTCAGGAATATTCTCTTTTTCTCTTTCTCAAAATGGTGCATATCCTTCAAAATCTAGTTAAATATTGCCTTCACAAAAATTTCCTGACTCTCGAGATAAAAACATAATGGTTTCTTCCTGAATCCTGGTACTACTCTGTACCACCTTGTAGCGCTGCTCTCATTTTGCTAAATATGCATTATTTAGGTTCCTCACCTCCCCTGCCATACTATAAACTTTATGAAGGCAGGACTTGTCTGCCACGTTCTTTAATTCCCTATAACATCTAGCATACAGTGGAAACTCAATATTTTTAAATGAATGACTCAAGACAACGGAAGTCAGAATTCGTCACTCTAAGACCCTCTCTACTCTTGGAGAATCATATATAATTTAGCTTTATTACCTTTTAAAGAGCATAAAATAAGCTTACACATAGATATAAACTAAACTAACCACACACACAGAATAATTATGAAGTCAATAAAACATTCTGCAATCTTAAGAACACATGTCAATAACCTTGCGAAGAGAGAGCCAGAGCGTTCCACGGAGCGCAATCCGAAGAGGCAGTTAATATGCCAGGCAGATTTGAGCAGGTTGGTAATGCGATTTAGCTGTCTTAACTGTGTTGAGTGATTGCCTCCACTGATCAAGGAGCAGAACGATGAAAAAACAAAATCACTACTCCCACATTCGATTTCCTCACTTGTGTGACGATAGTGCATTTCTGTGTGCATTTTCCACGATCCCTGATTAGCGATGTGGCGGGGAGTTTTCATCTGCAGTTCTACCCGTTAGCACACACAATGGATTTATGCCTTCTCCCTACATGCCCTTACTTTGGAAAACCATAAATTTCAAGACCACAGGTAATGGCAATACTAAGAATAATCACAAAATGCGCATCAGAAACACGCTGTCGTGAGAAGCACATGGGAAAAGGGCAAGGCCAGGCCTTGAAAATCCTGGGGTGAGACTCCCGCCCCAAAGCCCATCTCCAGTGTCCTTGGACCTGCCACCCCAAAGCTGGGTCTCCAAGACGTGACTGTAATACGAGCGGTCGTTCCACCTTGTCCGGGTGCTACAAGGACGGCACAGAGCGAGAACACCTGATTGTCACACTCGAGAGTACGCACGCATGTTCCCTTCCTCTGCTCTTCCCCTGTACTTAATCCTTTAATCTCTTTTATAAAGGCCAATCACTTAAGTTTTCTGGTTTTCAGTTTCTTTATATGTCAAGTGTAAACAATAGTAATATCATTTGTTATATACACATCACAAGGTAATTTTCTTAGTTCAAAGTAGCCACTGTATGTAAAATTACTCTATAAATCATCAAGGATGACACAAACATTGCTTGTCATCTGTCTTCCATAGTGAAATCGTCTTTGTCTTTTTCAAAAATCTTGTTTGGGTGTATCCTTATGTGTATGAATATGAAATAATATATCAATTTAAAGATGAATTTTGATTTGTTGTCACCAAATCTTGGAAGTAATAGATCTCATCATATTAGCATGGATGCTAAATACTAAATATGAAATACACACTCCCCTCAAAAATTTTGCCTACGACTACATGACATGAGGATATTCAATTTTTAAGGGAAAAACTGAGTCAATTATCTATATAGTTCATGTTCATAACATAAGAATTAGGGATGTAAAAAGGACAAAACTAAAAACAAACCACCCCCACGACCCCACGCAACTGTATTTTCATACAAACATTGGATGTCGGAGCAGTATATTTTTTAAGATGGTTAAATGATATGATTACACCATTGAAAAGCTGTTGCTCTGTTTTTTCTTTTCATCTCCTAAAGATAATTTCATTGATAACTTCAAAAGTCATTACTTTTTCTCAACTATGTATTAAAAAACCTGGTATTTAAAGATGCCGGGATAAGTAACTACATTGCAAGATTTGCACGTCCTAAAACAGCGTTTGGTTGTCATATTTAAATAACTGGAACAGCAAGTGTGACTTTTTCAGAGGTAAGATTAACTGCTTGAGTTCCAGGGGCCGCTGTCTTTTGTCCTGTACGTTCTCGGTGTCCTCACGATGCCCGGCACGCGGTGGTAGCTTGCAAGTGCTCCTTGGGAGAGGAATGAGCCATTAGGCGAGGTGCTCTGGTGCGGTCTAGCCTTTCCCTGGCAGGAAGGTGCCTTGTTTTCCCCTGCTCTCTTCGTGCCCTGCCCACTGTCTTCTGAGCCGTTCCTGCTTCCTCAGTTCTTGCTTTTTTGTGGAAACTTCCCTGAGGTTGTCAATATTCAACTGAATTACTCTACTTCCTTCATTAGACATGCAAACTGGTGCCCGGCCTGGACGTCTGAAAGGCCACATGTGGCTCCACCAAAGCCACCATCACGTGGGCTCCACTTGCCATAGTTCACTGTCATTCACATCACCCTTCTGATATTCCCCCCTTACTTTGAAGACCCTCATCAAATTACGTTAAATGCAGAATTAGAAGACTGCCATTTAGGAAAAGATTTCTGTATTTGAGATCCTTAACTCAGGTGCTGACTCAGATACTGTTATCAAAATGGCGCCACAGCCATGGCCACGCAGTGTCCCCGAGAAGTGGGGACGGACAGGTGTAGGTGGGCTGTCAGAGGGCCCCTTGAGAGCATGTGGCACTCCATCCCCTGGGGATCACCTTCTGCCCCCAGACAAATCAGGCCATCCAGCTGTGGGGGCCGGGGGCCCCCTGTGGGCAGAGGGCAGATCTGGGCCACCCGCCTGCAAACCTCCAACACCTGGAGCCACATGATGTTTTATGCCCCTTTCTACAGGGAGATCAAAGAGTGGCAGCCTGGATTGTGACAGCCTTGGAAATACATTCCAAAGGAGAATCTCAGAATCTGGACAACTTCAAAAGTCCCCCAATACAATTGTTACTCCTAGAAAAATGCCAGCTGATTAAATACTATGCGTTACATTTGAGTGGTTATCAAATAATGTCTGTTCGTGGGATATAAAGGTCACTTCCTAGAAGAACGTGAAACAATCCCTCTTCTTGACATGTTTCCTTTGTTTCCTTCATCCAGTTCTCGGTCTAACCTGGGTTCACTCGGAATGAGGTGGAACACGCTGAATGAACAGGAGCACTTAAAAATACGTAATTCTCCTTATGCAATCACATGCTTTGCCATTCTGAGCAAAGGGGAGCAGTAGTGGGAGGACCTTAAAATCAGTATAAAATAAACTATATCAAGGAAAGTCCATGACTTCCCAGAAGGGGAGGCCCTGCCTGGTGGTGTTACTTTATATGAAAAACCAAAGAAAATCATTTCAGTCATTACAGTTCACAAACTGCCTTTGCTGCCCAGACTCCTCAGGTCCTGACTTGCTTGTAAAAGATGTCGCGATGAAAACTGTAGTAGTCCTATTGCTATACCTTGAATTATTTTAATGTTTTCATTAATAAAAATTACAGAGCCATAGACAAACATCTTTGGACATACTTATGATGAGTGCCTTAATATTATCTTCTAGATGTAGAATACTGGGTCAAATGTTATGAACCTGAATTGTCCAATAGGGTCACCATTAGCCACATGTGGCCATTTAACTCTAAATAAATTAAAACTAAATATTAAAGTCAGCTCCTCAGGCACACTGGCCACATCTCATGGTCCCATAGGACAATGCTGCTCTTGACTTGGTAAAGGTGTCATATTCTCACGCTATAGCAAGGGTTCTCAACTGGGGCGATTTTGCCCCTGGGGACACACAGCACCTCCGCAGGCACTTTTGGTTGTCACAATTGGGACAAGGGGTACTGCTGGCATCTGGCGGTAGGGGCCAGGGACCCTGCCCAACACTTTGCAGTGCACAGGAAAGCCCCCAGCTACAAAAGATCACCCAGCCCAAAGTGTCAACAGTGCTAAGGTGGAAAAACCCTGCAGAAGTGCCTTATTGGCCTCCACCAGCATAAAAATGTGTCAATGTTTACCATTAGGATGATTTTGGCTAAAAAAATCATTTCTTCTATTTCTAGTATCCTTTATTACTAAGTGTCTTTCTACTCCTAGTTTACCACTAATCATTAATAATAATGAACTTTGAGCTTTATTAACGTCTACTGAGATGGTCACAGGGTTTTTCAATCTGAACTTTTGATGTGAAATTCACAATGATTGATTTCTCCTTTTTGAACAATCCTTATATTCCTGAAATAAAAATGGGTCATATTATATTTTTCACTTACTACACTGTTGGATTTTTATCTTCTCTTGTTTAATTTTTGCAGTCCATGAAAAAGAATTGGTCTATAGACTCCTCTTTTGTGGGTGCTTTGTGGGATTTGGCAATCAGGGTTATGTTGGCTTTGTAAAATGAATTAGGATGAAGACTAATTGTCTTCTCTGGGAAAATAGGAAGGGCAGCATGTATTTCTTGAAAGTTTAAAATAATTTCCTTTATAGATATCCAATAAAATACAGTAACCCCTAATTTCCTTTATATATGTCCAATAAAACACAGTAACCCTCCTCATCTGTGGTTTCACTTTCCATGGTTTCATTTACCCATGGTCAACTTAAGTCCAAAAATATTAAATAGGTAATTCCAGAAATAAATAAGTCATAAGTTTTAAATCACAAGCTGTTCTGAATAGCATGATGAAATCTAGAACCATCCTGTTCCATCCTGTCCAGGGCGTGAATCACCCCTTTGTCCATGCGGGAGAAGCCACTCAGCAGCCATCTCAGCCATCAGATGGACGCCTAGGGTGTCGCGGGCTTGTTGCCAAGTCATTCTGATTCTATGTACTAATGGCCCCAAAGTGCAAGAGCAGTGGTGCTGGCCAGAGAAGAAGGATCAGTATAGTGCAAGGTACTTTGAGAGAGAGAGACCACATTCACATAAGTTTTATACAGTATGTTGTTGTGATTGTATTGTTGTTGTTACTGTGCCTAACTTATAAATTAAACTTTGCCATTGGTGTGTATGTATGGGAAAAACATAGCAATGTAAGGTTTGATACAGGCTGAGTATCCCTTAGCCACATTGCTTGGGACCAGAAGTGTTTTAGATTTCTGATTTGCTTCAGATTTTGAATACTTGCATATACATAATGAGATGTCTTGGTATATCTAAACACACAACTTGTTTATGTTTCATATACACCTTATGCACATAGCCTGAAGGTAATTTTATTTTTCCCTTGGGGACACTGAATAAACTGCTTTTTGACTGTGACCCATCATGTGAGACCAGGTGTGGCATTTTCCACTTGTGGTGTCATGCTGGCTCTCAAAATACTGGGTTTTGGGGCATTTTGGATTTCAGATGTTCAGATTAGGGATGCTGGACCTGTATTATCCTGGGTTTCAGGCATCCACTGGGGTCTTGGAATGTTTCCACCAGAGGGTAAGTGGGGACTACGGTGTTCCAAATGGAATGTGCCACCTGCTTGATCCCACCGCAGGGCACTCACGGGTGTGGGAACTGTCTCTGGCCAGGAAGAGGGGCGGCCAAGGCGGGGGCCCATGCAGGGGCCACATCCTCACCGCCTCAGCCTCTCAGTCAGCGAGAGCCCTGTGCTGGTGACAGAAAGCAGCACAGCAGCCTGAAACGCTGTCCCACCTGCTCTCCCCCTGGGCACTGGGTTCCAGGGCCCCACCCCGCCTGGGCCGGGGACACGTCCCCCCGAGGGCGGCAGCTATGATGAGCCGTGCAGGGACCCCTGGTGCTGACGGTGGCTCTCCACGGCGAGAGCTCTTATCAGTACTCAAATGGAAGTTGCAAAAGGGCAAATTAGTCACCATTTTAAACCGGAAGATGTGCTTTACTTCAGCCTCATCGGGCTCTCCTCCCTCCGTGCTCCACTGCGCTTCATTGCATCCTTTTTCTCTATTATCTTCACTGCCATTTTTATTCCTTTTTTCCTCATATTAGTCCCACGTTATTGATTTCTTTTTCTTCGAATGCCTGCACCACTTACGGCCTTCCCTACTCAGAGGATCACCGAGGTGGAAGGAACATATAACCCGAGCCCTTCATACCACAAACAAGGAATTGATGGTTCAGAGTGGTCTGATTATTTGCTCAAGATCTCAAACTAATCTATACCCCTCAGGCCTGACAGTTTGCTTCCATAACCTGCAGCTTCACGTCAGCACTTAATCCTATATCATGTTTATTGCTGTGTGATGTTCAAGGATAATATCAATACCCACATCTGTATGCAATTTTACACTTTAAATGTGATATATGCAGATGTATGGACATGTAGATGTATACAATTTAAAAATAATACATGAAATTCTGTGAAGTAAGTAGGCTGATATTTTAAAGATGAAGAAAAACAAGTTTTAACAGGCTCAATGATGTGTCCAGCATCCAGCCAGCCATTCTCTGCAAGGCAGGTGCTGTTGCGTCCAGGCCTCCTGCCTCCCTCCCACCCCATTTCCAAAGTTTTGACGTGGCAGGAAGGCAACGCCGACCGCCGCCCACCTTCAGTACCTGCTCAGCCTCCTTCCCACACTCCCCTGCCCACGGCACTCGCACAAGTGACAACAAAGACAACACGAATGGGTAGTCCAGTGTCTCAGGCCTGTTCCTCCACCTCCTACTTTTTAGAGAAATTCTATGTTGTTTCTTTTCCTCATCCCCTGCTCCATCAGCACGTACCGTATTTCTCCATTTTCGTGATTCTCAAGGCCTTATTGTTGGAAATGTTCTAGTGTGCAGTGACCAGCTCACTTTTCAGCTACGACTTGTGTTATTGTGAGGAAATGGTGATATCTCCAGGATACGTCATAGTGATGACGAGGAACAGCACGACTTCTCTGGTTTTCGCAGATGCCAAGGATTTACGGCCAACATCCAAGGCCCGCCCTACTTGTCACGTGGGAGAACATGGGGGGGCGAGGGGAGGAGAGGGGTGTCAGGTCACAGCAGCATTGGTTCAGTGGGGACACGAGGTGTCAGGGCTCCAGAACCAGCACCTGCCCCTCCAGCCACCCACGAGGTCATGTGGAGAAGGGCAGCGTCCTCCAATCCAGACGGTTAAAATATTTGATGAGGTAAAGACATACGCATTGTGTTTCTTTGTACTTTTCATTGTCTTTGGGTGAAGAGACAGCCTTTTCAACATGCCTTCTGGGTACAGTTAATGCACCAGGATCTTGAAAGGCCTCGTACCTACGTGAAATCGCACAACTGAACGACCTAGTCCCCAGTACACGGTTCTCGTTGTGTCTTGCACATTTCCTTCGTAACTGACCAAGCGCAGCCCAAATGGCCTCCCCTCCCTCACGCGCCTCCTGGCTCCTGGGCAAATACAACAAAGCGGGGGATTTCGAGGCTCCATGAAACATCGAAATTCCTCCACAAACAGACGTCAGGTCCGTGGTCTGCCCACGCACCTCTCTCTGACAGAATTCTGACCCCCGCAATATGGCCTCCCTGCCATTGGATTTTTCAGATACAGAAATGAGAGACATATTCCTAAAGTTCATAACTAACCATACTGTCCCCTCCAAAATCCCAACAACGATTGTCTCCTTTGCTCTCAGTTTAAATGTCAAATTCCTTAGTATAGGATTCAAGATTTTTCACAACATTGTCTGTGCTTACTTACATAACCCTAACTTTTACAAGAATGAATGCCGTAGTTGGCAGAGTCCTGTGTCACTGTAGACTTCTCATGAAAATGGCTTCCTGGAAGGCCTGGTCTACCTCCTTTACCCTGGCAGTTCACTCAGTCTTTTGTTATATCCTGTTTCCAAAAAACTCATCTCAAAGTCAGCAATATGGGGAGGTTAAAAATAAAAAGATGGAAAAAGAAATACGATGCAAACATTAACAACAACAACAAAAACACAGAAGTGGCTACATTAATATAAAATAAACTTCAGAACGAAGAGAATTACTTGATACAAAGAAGCACATTACATAATGATAAAGATCAATCCACTAGAAGAAATAATGATCCTAAATGTATCCACAACAAAAAACACAGTCTCAAAATACATTTTAAATGTATTTAAACCTGAAACAAGAAAGAGACAAATCCACAATTATATTTGGGGACTTCAACACCCCCTTCCCTCCATAAGCAACAGACAGAGGACTACGTATGAAAACAGTGAGCATACGCAAGAGTGGAAGGGCTCAGTCGCCAACGGGGCCCGACTATGTAGATCAAACATTCAACAGTCGCAGCAGCAGAAGACACATTTTTGTCAAGCACCCCTGGAATATTCTGTATCCTGTGCCAAAATCAGCCCTCAACCAGTATGAAAGAATTGATACTATACAAAGTTCTCTGACTGTAATGCAATAGATGTAGAAATCAATACTAGGAAAACAGCAGGGAAATCTCAAATATTTGGGAATTAAGGATGCACTTCAAAATAAGCCATGGATCTAAGGAGAAGTCTCAAAGTAAATAAAAATATATAAAACTGAATGAAAATAAAAATAAAACATAACAAAATATATGAAATGCAACTAAAGCAGTGCTGAGAGGGAAATCTATAGCACTAAAATGCTTACATTAAAGTGGAGGCAAAAGGAAGAAAGTTGTCAAATCAATAAGTTCCACCTCAGAAAACTGGGAAAAAAGTTGTTAAATAAATCTTAAGCAAGGATGGCTAAGAAAATTATGAAGCTAAGAGCAGAAACCAATAAAATTGAAAACAGAAAAACAATAGATAGGAGTGATAAACCAAAAACTGATGATTTGAAAAAATTAATAAAATTCATAAGGCTCTAACAAGGCTGACAAAAATACAAAAGAGAAGACACAAATCACCAATATCGAGAATGAAACAAAGGGTCCTGACAAAACTTGCACACATTAGAAGAATAATAAAGGGTGCATGAGGAGCAAGTCTAGATTCAGGAATTCAACAACTTAGAGGAAAAGGGCCACCACTCTGACAACGACAAGGTAACAAACTCAATCAAGGGAGAATAGCTTGTCTGAATAATCTGATGATTATAAAAATTGAATTTGTAATGTAAAACCTCCTAAAAAATAACCTTCAGGCATAAGTGGTTTTACCGTAGAATACTACCAAACATTTGAAAAAGGAATTAACAACAAATTTACACAATTGCTTCAGGAATTAGAAGTGAAGGAGGTACTTGCCAATATATTTTATGAATCCTCTGTGGCCCTCATACCAACATTAGACAAAGAAGCACAAGAAAAGAAAACTGCATACCTATATTGTTCATGAACTTAGATGCAAAAATCCTCAAAAAAATTAGCAAATCCTATTCAACAATGTATAAAAAGAATTATGCACCACGGCCAAGTGAGATTTATTTCAGATATGCAAGGCCGGTTCAATAATTGAAAATCAATCAATGTAATGCACCATGTCAACAGACTAAAGAAGAGAAATCATATACTGATCATATAAATTGATGCAGAACCCTTTGACAAATCCAACAGTCATTCATAATAAAAACCTTCAGGAAGTTAGAAACAGAGGGGAACAAATGAAACATGATAATCTAACACGGGCATCCACAGAATACCTGCAGTTAACGGTGCACTTAGTGCTGAATGACCAAACGTATGTGCCTCAAGATTGGAATCAAGAGAAAGATATCTACTTTCATCACTCTTATTCAATCTAATACTCTGATTTCTAGCCTATGCAATTAGGCCAGAACAAGAAATTTAAAAATCAAATTGAAAAGGAAGAAATAAAACTTTGTCCATTTGTGGGTGACATGGCTTTATATGTACAAAGTCCCAAGGAACCTACAAAGAAAAACCTCTTGGGACTGGTAAGCAAGCTCACCGTGGCTGTAGGATGCAAAGCCAACACACAAAAATCAAACACTTTTCTCATGTAGAAATTAAAATTAAATACACAATGCCATTTATAATCACTCCAAAGATATTCAAATTTTTAGACATAAACTTAAAAGATGTACAGAATTGGTAGGTTGACTTTTCAATATACTGATTAAATAAATCAAAGATCTAAGTAAATGGAGAGACATATCATGTTCATGGATTGAAAGACCTGAAGTAGTAAAGATGTTGTTCTCCAATCAGCCTATAGGTTTAATATAATTCCTATCAAGAGCTGAGCAAGCTTTGTGTAGACATAGACAAGCTTATTCTAACAGTTACCAAGAAAGATGTAGGCCTTAGGAGACTGGAAACAATCTTGATAAAGACTAATAAAGGGTGAGGGGTGTTCAACTTGACATCAAGTCTTACTACAACAGTTCTGAATGTGTGATGTTGGTGGTGGGACAGACGCACCGATCAGTGAAATAGAGTCGGGAACAGAGAGACTCACACAGGTAGGCTCAGTGAGTCTTTGGCAAAGGTGCAAAACATGGTGGGAAAAGGAGCCTTTCTAACTAGCTGTACTGGGGCAACCAGACAGCCTCGGCCCAAACTTCACACCTTATATAAATATTAACTCAAGATGGGTCAGAAAACTCAAATGCAAAATGTAAAACCATGCAACTTTTAGAGAAAGATCAGAAAAACCTCTTCAGGATTTAGAACTAAGCAAAGAGTTTAGAGACTTGGTACCAAAGCCTGATTCATAAGAGGAAAAATTGATAAATTAGACCACTTCAAGATTAAAAAAAAAAGTTGCTCTATGAAAGCCCCTATTAAAAGTATGCAAATACAAGATACAGACTACGATAAAATATTTGCAAGCTACACAACTGTCAAAGGACTAGTAACCAAAAAATATAAAAAGAACTCTCAAAACTCAACATTAAGAAGCAAACAATCCAATTAGAAAATGGGTGAAAGACATGAACTGACATTTTACTGAAGAAGGTATACAGATGGCAAATAAGCACATGAAAAGATTTTCAATGTCATTATTCATTAGGGAAATGCAAATTAATGCCACAACAAAATGTCCCTCACAGATATCAAAATATCTGGAACAAAAATGTCTCCCCAAATGCTGGTGAGAATTCAGAGGAAGTGGATCAATCCTACACTGCTGGTGGGAATGTAAAGTGGCTCAGCTGCTCTGGAAAGCAGTTTGGCAGTTTCTTATAAAACTAAATGTGAAACTATCGTATGACCAGCACACAGCGATTGCACTCTTGGACATTTATCCCAGAGAAATGGAAGTGTATGCTCACAAAAATCTGTGCCTGAATGTTTATAGAAACACAACTGTCAAAACCTCAAATCAGCCCAGATGTTCTTCAACAGGAAAATGGGTAAACAAACCTCTGCATATCCCGCGGAACACTACTCAGCAATAAAAATCATGCACATGTAAGAACGTGGGCCAATCTCCAGGGAATTATTCGGAAAGAAAGAAGCAAATCCCAAAGGTTATATGGTGTATGACTTCATTCACACCACATCCTTGAAATGGCAAAACTATAGGAACGGGTTTGGGTAGGTGGGATCGGAGAGACAGAGGTGAGACTGCAAGGAAGGGGTGACGCGGGACCTGGCGTGGGGGACGTCCTGTGTCGGGATGTGTCGGTGTCCGTATCCTGGTGCTAGGATTGTGCTACCACTGGGAAAGTTGGGTAAAGGGTGCAAGAGATCTCTCCTATTATTTCTTACAATTATGTGTGAATCTACCATTATCTCAAAATAAAAAGTTTAATTAAAAAACTCTAGTGAAAGACTGGACGTTGGGTCAATTCATCAAAGATTAGTTTGCCCTAAATCAATTTGGGGAATAGCAATTCATCAATCAACCAATTTGCAGATTCAAACACGTCTCTAAAAGCCAGTTGGTAGAAATACTTCTGCCGACGGGCCAACGTTCCA
Source organism: Daubentonia madagascariensis (assembly GCA_023783475.1). NCBI lineage: Eukaryota > Metazoa > Chordata > Mammalia > Primates > Daubentoniidae > Daubentonia > Daubentonia madagascariensis. The sequence continues at coordinate 34,638,711 of JAKFHU010000901.1, forward strand.
GACGGTCTCTTCACCAACACTCGCTGCTTTTAAGGACTCACAAAGTTTATGGCGTTCTCACTTTTACTGAAACTGCCGAGAGATACCTTACATTCCATGCAAAATCATAAATTCTGAGTTTGAGCATTTCACAATGTAAAAGATTTTATAAAATAATAATTTAAAAAGTGTGGATTAGTCTCTCTCCTCCAAGGAATTTCACAGTCTGCAGCTTTTCTTATTACTATCAATTCAGAAATCTACCTTCTGAGTGGGGAAAGAAAGGGGTGACTAGAGACACATACATACAAGGAGGGCAGTGGGATTTCTGCCTGAGAGAACAGGAATGTCCCGGTGTGCACACTGGCAAGAAGTGGGCGTGTTCTTGTCCCCCCGTCTGACGCATGCCTTCCGCAGATCTGTGGTCTCTGCCTCGCGGGACTCAGGGCAGCGTCCAAGTTGTTTTGCCCACACCCACAGCAAGGCCAGCTCTGCCGGAGGGCACGTGCTTGGTTTGCCCACAGAGCACTGAGCAGGGAAGGGCTGGCCTCTGGGAAGTGATGCTCAGGCAGAAGGAATGTCACAGTGATGCACACGGACGGTGCACCCACTGGAAGGTTCATGGCTCTCTGTGGTGACCTCTGCCTGTCACAATCCATCTCTGCTCTTTTGGAGCTTCTGCCCTGGGGTGTCGATTCTATGGATTACATATAAAGCTCAAAATGCTCAATAAATTATCACATACATACATATCCTTTAAATAGTGTGTCCTCAGCAAAATTAAAATGGCTGTTTGCATGTTGGTGGGTAACCGAAGGTGTTCGGGGCATAGCGATGGGTGGTGTAGGCTCACTCAGCATGTCTCGAGGCCAGTGGATGGCCATGCCCAGGCAGCTCTCTCTGGGGACCAGGGGAATTGTGGTCCTGTCCCCACGCTGAGGCCTGTGGTCTGTGACTGTCCCAGCCCGGGCTGTATGCCTATCCCTTGGTGACAAGGTGGGACCCCCAGCGACGCTGAAGGCCGTGTGCATCTCCTGCTGCACTGACAGCTCCATAAATTGCTGCTTTTGGGCGCTGTTGGCTCATCCCACCTCACATGCATCACCACTGTCTACTCACAGCACCCACCTTGTAAGCTCCAGAAATGCAAGGAAGCACGAGACACAGCCCTTGCACTCACGGGACCTCAAGCTCGATTGGGAAAGCAGAACATACTCATGGAGAAGGACAGCAGCAAGGCCGAGGGCCCATTAGGAAGACTGACCACAGGGGTGGAGCTTGTCGGAGCAGGTGGAGACAATGGGCAGGGGTGGGGACAGCTGGAGGGGGCCTTACGGGAGAGAAGGGCCTAACCGCCAGTGGGGAGCACAAGACCTGGGGAGAGGGAGGGCAAACACACGTTGGACTGGGGTGGGGGACGCTCCCTTTAGGAGGGTGATGGAAGCGGTGGGTGCGGATGGTGGGACGGGAGCTAAGCAGAAGCCAGCAGGCCAGAGCCTCTGGGGGTGTCCTGGCCACGCCCAAGGGATCTGGCTGGGGGGCTGGGGACATGCTGGGGTGTCAGCGTCTGCAGAGTCTCTAAGCATCTCGGTGAGCAAGCCCAGCCAAGAACCACTGTGACGGGTGAAGGGTTACGTGGAGGTTCCCAATAAGGGAGACGGACGTGGGGACAGTGCACTGCGTTTTGGCCAGTTGGACGCCGTGAGTAGAATCAGCCGGGACGAAGCCAGCTGAAGGTGAGAAAGCTGCCACGGCCCCGAGTTGGGCAATGGCGGGCGTGGAGAGGCCACGTGTTTGGACGGCACCAGAGCTGAGAAGAGCCCGGGATGGGAGGGAGGGTCAGGAGAGCGACGCAGGTGGCTTGGGGTGACAGCGTGTCTGGAAGGCACTGGGTGGGAAGGCCAGGGACAAGAGAGGGCCGACGGTCAGCACATGTTCTCGCAGCGAGTTTCCAGCAGGAGACAAGCTTGGAGTTAGGCTGATTAATTGGAGAGGGGCTGCCCGAGGGCCTGGGATTGGGGTCAGAGGACCTGTGCGGGACAGCGGGCCCGAGCCACAGCAATTCGTGGGGCCTAGGAATAGCAGGGATTTATCTCTCTCGGTGCTGGTGGCTGGACATCCACAGTCCAGGTGTCTGCAGGGCCACGCTCCCTGGGGAGGCTCAGGGCAGGGCTGGTCCTTGCCTCTGCCCGCTCGAGAGTTTCCCAGCAATCCATGACGTTCCTGTGGCTGCATCACACCACCTCTGCATCCGTCGACATGTGGCTTCTCCCTGCGTGTGTCTCTCTGGCTTCACGCGGCTGTCTTCTTGTAAGGATACCAGTCTGTGGATCAGTGCCCACCCTGCGCTGGTGTGACCTCATTTTAACTAATTACAGCTGCAAATAGGATCTCATTCTGAGGTTCTGGGTAGACTTGGGGGACGCCATCTAACCCACTGCAAAGGGTTGGGCAGGGGACAGGCTGGCCAGGCCACCAGGCAGCAGGGAGCAGGAGGGCCCGGTGCCCCAGGCCCGCTTCGCAGGCAGGGCATCTTCCCGCATGCGGTGCGTGTCTGCGTCTCTGCGCGCTCTGTGTTTGTGGGCACGAAGTGAGCACACTGTGTTGCTCGCTCTCTCCCCGGTCTGCAGCTCAGCCCTGCGCCCCGGCAGGAGTCGTCTGTGGGAGGAGGGTCCCGCCTGCCGGGGCGCAGAGCACGAGGGAAGTGCCTCCTCCCCGCCGCCTCGGTGAGAGGTCCATATTTTTCCCTTAAATGAATAAAATAACCCCCCACCCCTTCTCTTTGAGCTGTGTTCACAGGAAGGATGAAGGTGCCAAATCGCCCAGAGAGGGACCCGCTTGAGAACCGCTTTGCTTTCATTTCTTCTGTCGCGGTGACACCAGATTCCCACTTCACACGGCGAAGTCACTTTGCTGCTACACGTCAGCAAATGGCTTTGGCAGACGGGAACAAGCAGCCTCCTCCCGAGGCTGAGCGTGGGACTCCGCAGCCAGACCGTGGGCAGCAAAGCTGCGGCAAGAGCGAGCGCTCCCGACGCGGCCTCCAGGCTGCCGTCGGCCCTTTGGGGGTCTCGGCCTGCGCAGCCCACAAGCCGCGGCGGTGGGGGTCCTGGCTTTACCGCCTCATCTTCGCAAAAACGGACGTGGATGTGCGGTTTGGGCTGTATTGTCGCAGCACATTAACAGACAACGTTGTGTCAGAAACAAGAAGAAAATACGCTTCTAGACAGAGACGCTCTCCAGCACTGCAGAACGAATGTGCAGGTTGTGCACTGACACAAAGGGAATTTCTCTTAAGGAACAAAGAGAGGACAGAAAATACCATTCGCACGTTCAATGTCCTCTTAACACGCGTTCGGCATATTTCTTTAATGTTTTTTATTGTTCTTTCTTCAAAGACAGTTCAGTTTAATAGGAATGTTTTACAATTGCTGAATTTACAATATTTTTTACAAAAGGGAATTAGGACTGGTGTATACCAATAAAAGTGGTATAATAGTGATTTTTTAATTGTCAAAGAAGAAATAATAACAGAATAACGTCCCTGTTACAGGGGAGGGGGGATAGAAGAGAAAGCAAAGTTAAAATAAAGAAAATTAAAATCTCATAACAACGCAATGTGCTAAAATGCGATTTTCCCCCTTTTAGAGAGGTGAGGTGACAGGGTTTCTGTCTATGAAACCAAATGTTTACAAATATTCAAGCCCATAAATTTGAAGAGAAACTGAATACAGAAAATTCTTGTTAATGCAGTACATTTTCTGGTAATTTTATAGTCCAATTTTCAGTGATTCCCCACAGAACAAATGCAGTTCAAAGGCAATTTTATAAAGTACTTTGCAGATAACTATTATCTGCTAATTATTAGAAATTGCATGTTGTTGTTAATTGCATAAATAAATTGTTTTATCTGAAAGCCATTAAAAAAAGGTTTGGTATTTGAAGCATATATAGTTTTGATGTTCCTGTATAAAAACGTTTAACTGTTTAACTCTAAAATAATGACATGCTGCTTTTAAGACAATTTCTTAGACTAATGGATTATGGAGGGGGAGATCCCTAAACATGTATTTTATTTTATTTCCATGACATACTTCAACTGGTTATAAATCTTCGTGGAAAGAGAGATTGCAAATATTTTATTAAACATATTAGAATGATAGTCATACAGTGCAATTTTGTTAATCCTGAAAAGCGATTTATATAAACATTTCCTCTTTTTCCCAAAATAGTCTTCATTAAAAAAAAAACACTGCTCTATTTTATTAGTATATTTCACTCATAATTAGCCATAAGAGAAATATATCTGTGGGGACCGTTGCCTTTCATTTTTTATGAAATAATTCCGAAAAGGAGTTTAATAGAGTATTGTAATAGAATTTGAGAACAAGGTGCCTGGGTCATTTCCGTAGCTTCCCAAGTGAGTGGGTGCCTCAGCAGGCAGTGGAACAAACGCGTCCTTCCCAGAGACCAGCCACCAGGAATTCCCAGACACAGGCGGCGCAGGAGGCTTTGGCGCGTTTATGAGAAACAAGTAGGCAGGAGAGTCCCCAGAAATACAAGGGTGAGGAGAGGAGGGTGCCGGTGCTGTGCCCATCCCACTCTCTAGGAGAAGGTGCCTGGGCCCTGACATTGTCTGCCCAGCCCTGAGGAAGGAGATTCAAGAGACACCAAGGAAAATGGAAGGAAGAAAGCACACGCCTGTGCAGGTGGCACACACTTGTGTGGGTGACAGACACCTGTGTGGGTGGCAGATACCTGTGCGAGTGGCACACACCTGTGCAGGTGGCACTGTGGGTGCCAGTTGGGGGCTGACTGGGCCCAGCAGAATGCACACATGTCCCCGCTGATGAAGAGGCCTGATCCACATGTTGTGAGAACATCCCTCAACACAGCAGTGCGGGACAGCAGCACCTTCTTCCTCCACATGCAGACCCGGGGGCGAGCAGGGAAGAAGCTCCCACTCCCTGGAGTTAGACACCACAGAACAAGCTGCACTCCTGGCCACGGAGGGCACACGGAGGGCACAGGCACCGGAAACTGAGCCAAGGAGGCCCTCAGAGTGTCTGCCTGGGGGCCGGGCCGTGGAAAGGTGAGAGTCACTGAGTGTCAGGAATGGCTTTGGTCAATGAACAGAAATAGCTGCATGGAGGGCAAGTCATCCAGCATGCACGCCCTGTGAACACAGCAGGGACAGACAGGGACGAGACGGGCGCAGAGCCTCCAGCGACCAGCTCCTTCTCTGACGGACAAACGGGCTGTCTCAGAAGTGAGTGTGACCTTAGAGAGTGAACAAGTGAATGAATGAATGACTATGTTTGGACTCTTTCAAAATACACAGCCAGCACAGAGGGCGTTGTACTCCACAACGAGAAAGTTCCAGGAATTAGGGCAGTCTTCTTGCCACGGTGTCCTCTGGCTGCCTCTGCATTAGTTTGCCGGGGCTGCTGTAACAAGCACCACAGACTGTGCTGCGTCCACAGCAGAATTGTTTTCTCACAGTTCTGGGGACCAGACGTCCACGATCCAGGGTGGGGTCCTCCGGAGGCCTCTCTCCTTGGCTTGTGGATGCCGTCTCCTCCCTGAGTCCTCACAGGTCGTGCTTCTAGGCACGTCTGTGTCCTCATCTCCTCTTCTTCTAAGGACGCCAGTCATACCGAACTGGGGCCACTCCAATGACCTCATTTTACCTTAATTTCATTTTATACAGATCTCTCTCCAAATGCAGGCAAATTATGAGTTCCTGGGGTTAGGACTTGTCATGAATTTGGAGTGGGGGCAATGCAGCCCTTGACAGCATCCATGAATATCTTAGGCAACAATTGCTGGTGTTCACTGGTACTTATTCATTCTTTCCGCAGACATTATGTATCTACTGTGAGTTGGATTTGGGGTCTCAGCAGGTAGACAGGAACCGCTGGAGTTGATGGAGTTGTCCTTCAGGATGCATGGAGGGATGTGGGCTCCACTATGGCAGGATCTGCATCTACCTTATTCGCTCTTGAGTCCACACAGGTGTTGAGAAGGAGGGAAACGGGGTGAGGAGGAAAGAACTGGGGTCAAGATCTTCACATGAGACCAACCCTAAGGGACACCAAAGGAAGAGCAGCCACCCAAACACAGGTGTGTGCACACTTTGTTTAGTTTTATGCTATCATTTTTCACCAAAGGCAAAGAAAAATCACCAGTGTCCTCAAAGACCAAGTTAACTGTAGGTCTTCAGTTCTGCGAGGGTTAGGGCAAGAACAAAATGAGCAGAGAAAACAAAGACAGTCAGCTGAGGTTGGCTAGGTGAGCGGGGCCTGGCTTTGTGAGGACCCGCCAGCCTCACCTGGCGGATGTCTGAGCAGCCCGTGCAGAACACCCTGGGGCCACGCAAGGGCTTCCCTCGAGGGGACTCGATCGTTGGCGTCTGGAGAGTGAAGTGGGCAGTTAAGGGAACGCTCTGCCTCTTTCTAAACCTGTGCATGTTCTGTTCTGACTTGGCTCCCAAATGCCCCACCTCCTGCCTCGCAGGCTCAGGAGCTGACGGAGCACAGGTGGGCGCATCCATCGCCACACGGAGCTGCGTGGACGGAGGGGCTGAGGATGGGTGTGAGGTCTACCCCACGGTCACCCCCGAGCATCCAGCAGGGGGACCTGGGGCACCACTGGGCATCCCGCAAGGCGCAGGCAGCTGCCAGGGACCAGAGTGCCAACAGTGCCCAGCTGAGAAACTCTCAATTCCAGCCCGAGGCATCTGCATTCTATACAGGAGGTTTCACGTGGCCCGACCCAGACCTCCCGGCTCCCAGCTCTGTGCCACGGAACCACCTCCTAGGCCTGCTATTTCAAGGAGGGATCAGCCGATTCTAGCGCTTGCCAATTGCAGCGCACTCTGTGACCACACACAGGTGCTCTCTCCTGCTGGAAACCCTCCTGCTTGGACCCGTGTGCACCTGCTCCTGCCTTCCACGCTGCCCACCTTGCTCCAGGCTCTGGGCCTCCCACCTCCGCCCTTGCGGAGTTGTGTGCTGGACTCTCTCTACCTCACCTTGCATTCTCCATGGAAAATCCCACCTGCCCCCATGGTTTTAGATAAAATTTGTGGTAGGAAAACATTTTCAAATGTTCACCAGTGTTTTTCTTGGACCTTGGCTTCTCCCGCCTTCAGGGACCCAGTCCAGTTGGCATCCACCAATTAAATCAAAGATGGGCAGAAGGCAACAGAGAGCAATCACCGATGTTCAAGTCTCATGGTGGGGAGGTGTCGGGGAGGGAGGGACAGGACGGCAGGGGAGCCACACCTCACCCCCTGCAGAGAGGGCAGCTGACGCGCTCCAAGTGGGGAAGGTCTCGCACAGGCTGGTCCCCTCCAGCCTGGGGACATGGTCCCAGAGGGCCAGTCAGTGACCAGACCCGCGTGAAGACACAGCCAAGTCCGAGCATGGCGCCTTCACATACAATGACTCAGCTCCCATCCCAGATGGAGGGAAGGAACCTGCCTGAGAGTCTCCCTGGAGAGGTGACTCGGGAGCCCACGTGGAACAGTCTCGCAATGGAATTTAGTGGAACTGGAACAGACTCCTGTGCACTCGAAGCACTTGTGTTTCTTGTTCTCTGAGCCAGGCCTCCTCCTTGGCATTTCTTGCTGCTGGGTGACACAGACGCCTTTAGGGATGCTCTAGAGTCAACACTTTGAAAGCCACACCTTCTCACGGACGATCCACTCGTGGTCATCAGTTCATAATTTTCAGCGCTCGTCACTGCCTGTCATACCTTCCTTTATGATTACAGAAAAGCCTCTGTATTACCCCAGAACAGTGCAGCTCCTGCTGGAGCCAGGTTAGATGTAGAGAAAGCCACCCACCCCTTTCTACCCTTGGCTGCTCCAGGAAGCCTGAACGCTCCCGGTTCTCAATGTTAATAGCTGCAAGCTGGGTTGAGAGGGCACCATGGCATGGCCTCAAGGACAAAAGGGTCATTTGCCTGGGCCCCTGCTGGGGAGAGATGGGGAGAGTTATCCGCCAGGTATCCGCCAGGCAGCTGCGGCCTGCGGACCCTCAGGCAGGTGCTGCTTTCCCTGGCACCTGCTGCCAACTGATGCCCCTGAGGGAGAAGCAGTAACAGGCACGATGGGGAGTGGCCACCTCTTCTTTCCTGCACCCCAGGGGCAGGTGGACATGACAACGTAAGAACGACCCCAGTGTTGCATAGAACAAGGGAGGCCGGAGAGGACTGTGCTGGCTGGGCTCAAACCTAAGCCCCTGCTGCTACTATTTCTTCTCCAACTGCACTGTCTGCTTCTTGGAGGGTCCTAAAGGGACCCTTTCTCCATGCACATTTTCCTACAGGGTTGCTAATTTCGGTGAGTGTTCTCAAATTCAAGGCATTGGCCAAGCCTAAAGTTTCTTGTTTTATGAGATCTGTTGAGATCACATCTCAAGGGGGTATGTTTGAAGGTGTCAGTCAAATTGATGAAACAAAGGACAAACTCATTAATTAATTCACTTCTGAGCCACATTCCTGCAGCCTGGAGCCTGGAGTGGGTTTTTATGGTTGAGTTGTAAATCCCTCACAAGTGGGGCTTCGTATAGACAAGCTGTCAGAGCTTTAAATGCCACAGCGTCCGTGGGCGCGGGGGCCCTTGTAAAAGGGGCGTCGACTCTTGGGCCTCTCGGGCAAACTTAGATTTAGACCTTTGGCAGATATTCCACATGATTACAGTTTTAATTACCGGACTCGGCAACACTACCTCCAGCCCCCGGTGTCTCCACACCAACGCCCCACCGTCAGACTCCGCCAGGTCCAACTGGAGTAACGAGCTGCAACTTGGTCTCCACCTGACACCGTGCTTTGGGCAGAGAGAACCAGCACGCAGCGAGGAAGCAGGACTCCCCTGCCCGCTGCTCCGCGAGAGCAGGAGGGCCGTCGCCCGGCCTGCTGCAGAGTGCGCCAGGCCCGAGCCCTGCTTCTCCTGCAGGAGCGCAGCAAGACAACGCTTGTGCCAATTTTGGAAGCTTTTTTTTTTCTTTTTGCCTCAAGAAAATCGAGTAACAGGCAGTGTAAAAGGGAAAGGCTGCACCACTGCCCTCTGGGTTTTTCAGTGAAAAACCCCAACACAGGGCTACACGCCCCTCCCCAGTACAGCCCCTAGATACGTAAAGTTGGAAGATGTCTTCTTCCCACAACCCATTTTCACCCTCCAGAATAGGATGATGTCACCGTAAGACCATGGCGGGTGGTTCTGGGGCCCACTGAGGCAGGGCCCACGGTCGGCTCCACTTTTCCTGCCTTAACTTCCCTGTCTGAACTCCATGCTCCACTGCCGTCTGTCTTCTTGCCACACCTGGCACGGGTAATCCCACGCCAGAACCACCAGTGCCGTGGATATGAGTTACAAGTTCAGCAAAATACGACCAAACACAAGACGGCACGACCTGGACGACAGGCGGTGGGACCTCGACGTGGCTGCCACCCATTGCATTGTATTTCTGCCCTCCTGACGTTGTACAGTATCAGAGTGAACAAAATACCCTCCTTTGCTATTAGACAAGGTTTGGGTCTCTGGGAAGGTATCAGAGAGACCATCCCTTGCTTACTTTGGTCAACGATCATCCTTGTTGCCAAAAGAAAATGCCCAAAATCTTTGACTGCCTTAAGGGAATATTGCAAGATTGTGTTATATTTAGATGATTCTGTTGTTTTCTGGTGAAGAAGCTTTGTTACTGTGAGCTGTGCTCTGGGGATCCCACAGAATCTAAAGTAGTGCGGCCGCTGGTCTGGCATATTAGCAGCTGGTATATTTTACGCCAGCAGTGGTGCTAAGGAATTTACGTGCCTGAGGTCAACCTCGAGGGGAAGGTTCTATTACTGTACCCACCCTTTAAATGAGGAAATCTGATCAAGGCGCCCAGACCAGCAGGGGTGGAGCTTAGCTAGACCCCCGGCACAAGGCCAAACAGCTGCTAGACGTGGCATTAGATTGCAGTGAATGGGCTCACCCGAATTTACTAATGACCCTTGCTAAAGCCAGAACATGGCATATCAAGTCAATTTGGGGGAAATCAAAGGAATCTATGATTTTTTTGGTGCAAGTTGTGAGAGTGAGTGATCCTGCGGAGGTCTGGAGGGACGAGGGACGTGGCAAACATCCACTAGAGGAAACAGAGCTCAGGAAAGATTCCGGACAGAGGAGAATTGGATATGAGTCAGTGGCCCCCAAAAGTATCAGGTCTTAATCCCTGAACTTGCAACTGCTACCTTACGGAAAAAAGGGTCTTTGCAGATGGGTTTTAAGTTAAGGGTTTTGAGATGGGAGATGATCCTGGCTGTCTGGCAGGCGCTACATGCGTTCCCAAGCGTCCTGTAAGAGAGGCAGGGGTCAGATGGACGGAGGAGAGGCCACTGCCCACACAGGGGGAGAACGTGGAGGCGAGGTCAGGATCACCAGCACCCCGCACAGAAGCACAACACAGCACATCCCCCCCGGCTGCGGAGGGAGCGTGATGCCTCGATGCCTCAACTCCAGCCCAGAACTGTGGGAGAATGGATCTGTGTTGCTTTAAGCCATGTGGGTGGTGGTGCTTTGTTGCGGCAGCGTCCCGGGACGCTAGGACAATTATGGTCCCCAGCAGAGGGTGAAGGGGCTCACAGCCCTGGCTGGGTGGATGGTACTGTGAGGGGTAGTCCCACGGGGGGGCCTCCGGAGCAGCGCTTGTAGGTGCAGCAGAGACTCCACGGGATGGGAAAGTTCGTCTTCAGGACCTTAGTCTTGACGTTGGATCTCATCACTCACTGGGGCTTCACTGTTCCCAAGTAACCCCCCGGCCTCTCTCTCCTCCCCCATGGCAGGGCTGTCCTGGGGCCCTTCCCGCTGAGCTGCCCGCACCAAACCCACCCGAAGGTTCTCAATCTGTTAGGGTGGGGGCGGTGTCCTGGCATCATCCCTAAAAGCCTTAGCAATTCTGAAGTGCAGCTGGGCCTGCGGACCACTCACCCAAGACGAGACTCGGCTGGAGCTGGGCAGCACTGGGCCCAGGTCCGGGCCACGTCCCAGGAACTCCAGCTTGCCCACCTGTCGGGGTGGAACGCTCCTGGGAGAGCACCTGCCTGGTACCTCACTCTGCTTGGAGGCCCCGCCCGCATCTCGCCAGGGAGTCGGGGCCGTTCCTAAGAAGCAGCAGCGGGGAAAGTCCACATATAGAGGATGTGCTCTTTTAACTCAGAAGAGTAATGCCCAAAGAAGAAAAATTTACGTTTGCAAAACGTGAAACCTATGGTTCAAGATTCCAACTTGTATGTGCCAGGAAGCAGGTGTAACTACTGCGGATGTGACTGTGGTCTGGAAATCATGGGCTCCAGCTAATAAATACTCAGGCGTGGGCAGGGCCTTTGGCCAGAGAGAGGCGCAGCGCCCTTCCGCTAATGGAGAGAAAGACACTGAAAATAAAACAGCAGCCACCGAAGAGTCCCTCTGTACAAAACCCTGTTTCCTGCAACGTGATGGTGTTATCCCTCAAGAGAGGCATTTGGAAGAGGTGAAGGAATCCTAAGGTGTGTCGCCTACCTGCCCTGCCACGCCTGCCAGGCCCTGCCCAGGAGTGGGAACGGGCCCCCACCCTGGACCCTTTTGCCCTGAGGATACTCTGGAGTACAGAATATGATAAACCCTGAAATGGGCCTCAAAGCAGTGTGATAAACATGAAAAGCCAGTTTCAAACACTGTGCTTCAGGAGCACAGAGAAAAGAGATGCTTTATTTTCTTTCTTGTTGCTCAACTCCACACAGAGATCACGCACTACGACCGCCTCCCTGCACATTTGCATGGGAAGCAGGTAAGCCACCTCCCGCCCCATCCTATTAACCTCAATTGTTATTGTTGGTTTCCGCTGCTGAGACCCAGGGCTGCATCCCGATCCCCCCCCAACCCCCCCGCCTTCTGCAGCTTTGCACGCTTCTGCTGACGCCAACTGCGCCCTACACCACCTCTGGGCCCAATTCACTGCTCATCTGAAGCTCAAATTTTCTGTTGGCTTAAAACTTCCATTAAAGCCTCAGCTGAGTGGTGAACGAGGCTCCGTGTGCCTTGCCTAATAGGGACCGTTCTCATCGGAGCCGACTGTGATGGTTACAGCCAACCTGCGCGTGCTGCCTCTCTGGGAGCTGAAATGAGACCACTCGCAGCACCCAGGTAAACACTCCTGCCGTGCGTGAGGCAGCTGCTCTGGCTGAGACTCGCCTGCCGCCCCCTCCTCTGTGCCTGGCGTGGATGACGAGGCACTGGGCGCCACCCACCCCCGCGCGGCCCTGCTCCCCAGTGCCATTCCTGTCCTTCCTCTTCCAGGACAGGGAACGGTGTCACGGGGTGCCCACCAACCCCCCGCCCCTGCCCACCATCCTCCTCCAAGTTCCCCCAAACACAGGAACAGGAGCGCCCGCGACATCGGGGACTTGGATGCCTGGTTGGCCAAGAAGCTAACTACAGTGATGTCCCGGAAGGAAGCTCCGAGCAGAATGTCAGCTCGCCTTTTACAAGAAGCAGCTACGGCTCCTTCCAAGTGTTCACTCTGCGGTAAAATGTAGCTGAGGGACCAGTGAGGGCAGGACCTGGAGGACACCCCTGCGGCCAGGACGTCCCTGAGATGCAGACAGGAAGGTCCCCAGCAGGGCAGGCACCAAGGCCTCCAGGGACTAAGCTGGGCCTCCCCTGGGCTGGGCCTCCCCCTAGGCGGGGCCTCCAGGGAGTGGGCTGGGCCTCCCCTTGGGCTTGGCCTCCCCACCTCTCCAAGCCCTGGCCTCCCCTGGCTGCGTTTTGTCTGTGCTCATTGACATGCACCATCCTCTCTCTGTACCCCAGGCCTGTTCACACTTCGCCTCTGCCTGTAACAGCAGCTTCCATTCACTGCCTAGTGCAGATTAACTCTTTTCATCCTTAAGGATTTTCCAAGGAGCTTTCTGGGACACCCCTGCCCCACTGGAAAGGTCCTTCCACCTCTATGTTCCGGGGCATGTCCTGTGGCCAACTCCAGTATGACCATTTTGCACACTGCATTCTGATGGCCTGGTAACGTGCCCGTGTTCCCATTAGACTGACAGCAAGGACTAAGGCTCATTCACCTTTGTGGGGACAGAACTGAGCACAGCACCCCAAGAGAGCAGGGCCCAGGAGCCACCCAGGGATGCCTCGACCTCACCTCCGGGGCAGGTCCCTTGGCCCCTGTGGCACTCAGTGTCCTCACAGCCAATGAGGAGATGCGCGGCCTGAGGTCAGAGCCTGCTGCAAGGCGAAGCTGTGCCACAATGACCGTCCGCAACCTCTTCTGACAGGTGAATGACTCGCACCCCGTAGGGGAGACAGAGACAAGGTGGGCAGGAGGCCGGGAAGCTGGTGGCACTCAGCCCAGGGATAGCGTAGGGCGGCTCCAGCCCACCCGCCTGGGCGTTACCTGGCATCCCCTGTGCAGGCACCTGAGAAAGCTGCCTCACCAGGTGAGGCCCAGGGAGAGGCACCTGCCAGCTTGTCACAAGCACAGCAGTGACAGCCACCACCAGCCCCTGCCGGGCCCTCTGCAGAAAGCTTTGCTGTGGAAACAGAGGTGGTGGCTCTGCCCTTTCCCGCGTGATGCCCCAGGGTCGCCATGACAACAGCTCTCTACAGCACGGACGTGGCTGTGAAGTGGCTAATTTGCCGCAGTGGTGGGGGGTCTCTGCCCTCCACCCCCCACCCCGCACTCCCCCACCACCCAGCAGCCCCTCCCTGACCTAAATCGGGGGCCCCACGTGGGAGCACTGGTTCCTCAGTCAGGTGCCACCAGCAGGGTAGGGTCGTTTTATTTTGTTCAGAGTGTCGGGGACTTTTTTGTGTTCTCTTTTTTCATTGCTTTATTTTCCCAAATGAAATGTAATCCAGACCAAACAAGCTCCCGGAGTGTGTGGAGGGACTTTCTTCCCCTCCTGCTTCCCGGCTCGTTGCATCGGGCCACCTAAGCAGGCTGCTGTGTGGACAGGCTGGGAGCCACGCGGCCAACAGTGGGCACGGGGCCCCGGCTCGGTGGCACGGAGGCGGCTCCCCACACGAGCACCCCCGGTCCCCTCACTGCTGCCCGGGGCCCCTCCGTGGTGGCTGTCTCTCGGGGGGCCATCAGCAGAGAAGAACGTGGGGGTGGGGAGTGGCCCTTCGCAGCCAGGCCCTCCCCGCGCGGCTCTGCCGAAGCCACTCTCACCCTCTAGCGCCGGAGCGTTGCCACGTCCCACTCTCTCTCTCCCCCTCGGCTTTCATGTGACCCCCCAGCTCATAATATTCCACACGCTGCGAGTCAGCTGAGCACAAACAAAGAGACCTTTCTACTCCGCAGAAACCGCAGCGGTCTCCAGCATCAGAATTTACAGCCGCTTTCTCTTGAAATGCTTGACATTTCCCCACAATTTCTTAGATATACTTGGTGGGCAAAGTGCATCATCTGTTTGAATTTATCGCACAGAATAAGCCATTTTCTCTACTTTAATGTCATCCCCTCGGTAACCAGGAGGTCGGAGGCAACAACGCAAAAACAGCAAATTTGTCAATGGAATGTGCAGAGCTGGGTATAAATTTATCTTGTCCTAATCCCTGGCCCCTTTCAGCCCATGATTTTTCATATGCATATGAGAATTTTCCGGGTATGGCTTTCTCACACATTTCACTGTCCGCAGACAGGTCTCAGGCAACCCGTCAGCCCCGTGAAGCAGTTGGGCTCTTTTCGGTCTTTTTGTTAAAGTGCAGTACAGTAAACTTCGCTTTCTAATCACCTTTTACTGGAGACCCCAAGCAATGCTTCCTGTGATTCTCACGTACGGGGAACATAACTGTATGTTCTGAAAAAAGACAAAATCAATTTTTTAAAAGTTTAGTCAACTAATAGGCCCTTGCACCGGCGGCTCCACAAGTGCCCATTAGGGCTTGCTGATGCAGCCCCCCTGGGCTATGGTCCTCAGTGTCCCATGTGGGCAGCAGCATGAGGCCTCAGCTCTGCAAGGCCCGGACAATCTGATCCTTGGGTCTCCTCTGGTCTCGCCTCACCAGCCAGAGCACCCCACCCACCCTCAGGAAGCTCCCTCTGGGACCTCCCTGCAAGCTCCCTGAGGGCAAGGACCAGGTCTTCCTCCCCCTGCTGTCCCTGGGCCTGTCTGCAGTGACCACTTGGTAAACATCTGTCCTGTGAGCACACACAGAGGGAGATGAGTTCTCAGAAAGCCTCCACGTCTGGCCCTACCACACCACTGAACCATTGCCACAGGGTGCCATAGGCTTGGCCAGGGTTGCAGCCTCTCCACCAGCACAGTGTGACCTTTTCTCCAACTGTGGCACCCTGGCTGATAACATCCTCGTGGTGGCATAGACCGTGGGCAAAGCAAAGGCTGTGGCACAGAGCAGAGTGCGGTCATGCAGGTGCCAGGAGCTGCTTTCCTTCTGCTTCCTTCGAGGTGCCTGGGAAGCACTTAGGACCAACAACAAGAGAGGCTTCATGAGTGCTGTGGTTTGAATGTGTCCCCCAAGGTTCTTGTGTTGGAAACTTAATTGCCTTTGTAACAGTATTAAGATGTGGGGCCTTTAAGAGGTGATCAGTGCCATTATTTCAGGAGTGAGTTGGTCATCACTGGAGTGTGCTCCTAATAAAAGTATGAATTTGGCCACCATCTGATCTTTGTCTCATGCAGCATTTCTGCCATGGGATAACCCTCGCCAGATGCCAGTGCTGTGCCTTTGAACTTCCCAGCCTCCAGAGTCATGAGCCAAATAAACTTTCATTATTTATAAATTACCCAGCCTGTGGTAGTCTGTTATAGCAGCAGAAAATGGACTAAGAAAAGGCGTGATCATAAATGCATTTTACTCTATTTTCAAAAGGAAGTTGGAGTTAGCACCCTCACTGGTATCACCTTGCTGCCCATGCTGCCTGGTTGAGACCCCTGGGCTTCCCCACCGTGGGTTTCATACACAGGTCAGAGCAGCACATGGAGCAAGAGCTCCAGTCTCAAAATCCTCATGGTCACTGACACCATTCTTGGGTCAGGCCAGTTCTCTTCCTGCTTCTCTGCAGACAGGCCCTGCTACTTGGGTCAAAGAGACACATTTTCAAAGTGCAAAGCCTCCCAAAGACAGCAGAGCAAAAGAAGAGTAATTTAGAACAAGAAAGTATCTGAGACCCAACTCTGCAGGTGGCAAACTCCACATTCAGCAGGGGAGTGACTTACCCAAGGTCCTGGCCCTGGTCAGTATTTCGGCAGGTCACCCTTTCTAGTACAGTGGTACAGCAGTGGCAAGCCAGTGACAGCTGGGCTTTCTGCCCCTTAATGTTAGATAGGATGAGCTCGGACCCACCAATGGCACTGTGTGGACCCAGAGTCCATCTGTGTGGGGCAGAGAGATCTGTGGTCATCTACAGGTGCAGACCCTTCTTGCTGACACTTCCACATCACACCAACCCACATCTTTCCTAATTGTTAATAACACCATAGAGCAGAAACCACCATACAACCACAGAACCCTCCTGACAGCAGCCAGACCCAGCAGGAGATTGGGAGAAGTGGGGGGGAGCGGGACTCACACTGCAGTCACGCAAGCAAGTACAGGTTGAATGTTCCATATGCTTGGTCCTAAAAATCACTGGGGAGTTTTTAACAAACTCTTTTACTCTCAAGAGCATCCTATTTCCTGCCACCTCCCTGTACTTTCTAGTTACCTCCCATGCCCTGTCTCCCCTTTTAATCTCCTCCCTCTAGGACTGCCTGCAGAAATTCCAAATTCTTCTCCCTTTGCTATGCAGAAAATTCCAGCCCACTGCAGCCCCAATACAAAAGCTCATCTCAGGCCCAGCTTTGCAGAGGAAAAACCACCACCTTGCTAGGCAGAGAAAAACATTCCTCTGTCAGGATCTTCTCTGTTCAGAAGCCAACTGTGGTGTGATTACTATTTTCCTCCTTCACTATGTTCCTGTATTCTTGGGGGTTCTCAACAAGTAGATCACTTTACCATTCATATTACCACCACCTAATGGCAGAAAATGAGCAAGTCAGTATATTAGAAAAAGAAGAAATAGATTGGCTTTGTGCAGAACTGGACTTGTGGATGAATGAGTACAAGGGAAAGGCACTAGAAGACATTAGTCCATTTGGAACACAACAGGACAGAACACTCAAGGTGCAGGAGAGGGCCACAGCAAGGTGCGGATGTGTCCTGTCTACTACACAGCTAGATTATTCTTTGCCCGCCTTCATCAGGACATGCTGGGTCATAATATCTTTTACTTAGCTGCCTTTGTTGTCTACAGCATCTAACATTGTCCATGCACTGATATGTGGACCACTGAATGAAGACTGCACCTAAGGTGGGTGGTGGAATTCCAGCTCAAGACAGCTGACTAGACCTCAGACACCTGCCCTTTTCAGAAATAAGAACCAAAATTATGAGTCTATCACCATACCTCAAATAGAACTTCCAGGAGGGAACAGCACAGTCCAATGGAGAACTCATGGAAACACCTCAGGCACAGAAGGAGAAGGAAGTGAGCAGCCAGCTTGGCCAAGATCAGCTGGGAGCCTGGAGAGGCTCAGTACCGTGGGGAAAGTGGAAGAGAGAGGGAGTCCCTGCCAGCGACCACCACAATATGAACCGCGGGAGAGCTCTTCTACCCACCTGAACCCCGACACCAGCACGGGCAGTGGTTTGGAAACCCCGTGAGGGCACTGCATCGGACAGGGGACTTGTGCTGGGTCACTTATCCCCTGCGAGACCTGAATGGCAGCGGGAGGGCACATTTTGGGAGCAGTCACAGAACTGCATCCTGCCCTGGGAACCACAACCCCCAAATCTCCACATCCCAGTGTTCACATAGAGGGCTGCAGCAGCACAGCCCTGGCTGGACCCACAGGTGCTGCAGGTTCCCAGTACTGTGGCACACATAGAGTACTACTCCCTGGGGAAAGGAGAGTGCTGTACACTAAAAGGCAGCCCCAGGACAAAGGAAAGCAAAGTGTGCACTTTCCAGAGCCCAAAAGCTCTCTGTCTGCGGCTGAGAAAACTGACCCTGATCCCTGCAGCAGCACAAACTCTGTGCTTGGCTTTGCAAGCAGAGAGTAAAATACCTTCCCACTGGCAGAATGGCCTCTGTGCTTGGGTTCACATGTACAGAATGGAACTTCTCCTCCCCCTCCAAACACCTGCTCCTGCTGTTGCTGGAGGATAAAGTGGGCAAGCCAGAGGGCTGACTTTCTGGGGCTGTATGGGGTGACTGAGACTCCATTGATAGTGTGGCCTCCTTGCCCGGGTCCCCCTGCCACACTGAGTGGTGCTGCAGCAGTGTGGCCACAGAAAGCAGAAGAGCCTAAGAACATTGTGTCTGGGGCTGTGGGCTGCAGTGCTGCACCCCAGCCACCACCATTAGCCCATAGTGCTCAGGACCCAGAAGGTCATCTCACCACTGCTACTGTCATTGCCCACACCATGCCAGCTGCCCAGGGTGAGGACTCACCCACCTGCCCCACTGCTGCCACTACAGGCATCCATGCAAGCCACCTGGAGGCCCAAGCTGGTAACCGCCAACACAGGAGCCAGCATGTACCGCTTTAGGGCACAAAGACAGGCATGTTCAGCCTACTGCTGCCACCACTGGAGCCTGAAGACTGGCCCATGTGGCTTCCCAGTTCCCAGCAGAATTTCATCACAGCTTCCACTAATAACCATACCCTAACACTCCAATGAAATCACAGAAAGCACTAATGCTGTTTATAGCCAAAGCAATCATACACTGAGTACACTAATACACACTTCTGGAATCAAAGCCAAAGTACCCAACCAACACCATGAATACATCTTCAAGATAAAGTACTCCCCTACAAAAGTAAATTATAAAATAGGAAGAAGAGACTGTTACCCCAAATATGAAGATATCAATATAAGGACACAGGAAACATGAAAAAGAAAGGAAATATGATACCTCCAAAGGAACACAATAATTCTTCAGCAACAGATCTTAATCAAAAAGAAATCTTCAAAATCCCAGATAAAGAATTCAAATTATTGAGTTTTTAAAGAAGCTTACTGAGATACAAGAGAGTTCTGATAAATAATACAAAGAAATCAGAAAAACAATTCAGGATATGAAGGAGAAATTTACCAAGAAGATAGATATTTCAATAAGGAACCAAATAGAAATACTGGAACTGAAGAATTCATTGAAGGAAATACAAAATACATTTGAAATCTTCAACAATAAACTAGATAAAGCAGAATAATTTCAGAACTTCAAGAGAAGTCTTTTGAAATAATCCAGTCAGACAAAAATGAAGAAAAAATGAAAAAGAATGGACAAAGCCTTTAAGACATTTGGGACTACATAACGCAACTGAGTTTGCAAATTATCTTTATCCTCTACAGGGAAGAGGCAAAGAAAGGATTAGAAAACCTATGTAATAAAATAATAGATGAAAACCTTCCAAGTCTAGCAAGAGATTTATATGTTATTGTACAGCAGTCACAATGATTCCCCAGGCAGAAAAAATGCAAAAGTGTTTTCTCCATGGCACATTACAGCCAGATTGTCTAGAATTAAAGATAAAGAGTGAGTCTTAAAAACAGCAAAAGTGTACATATAAAGGAAACCTCATCAGACTAACAACAGATTTCTTAGCAGAAAGTGTATGGGCCAGAAGAGAATGGGATGATATATTCAAAGAGCTGAAAGAAAAAACTGTCAGCAAAGAACACTATCAACAGCAAAATTAACCTTCATGAATTAAGTAGAAATAAAGTCTTTCCCAGACAAGCAAATTCTGAGAGAATTCATTACCACTAGATTGCCCTACAAGAAATGCTTAAGGGAGTCCTAAATCTGGAAGCAAAATGATTATATTTACCATCATGAAACATATGAAAGTATAAAACACACTGGTAATGCTATCACACAAAGAAGGAAGAGAAAAGACTCAAATAACACCACTACAGAAATCCACTAAACCACAACAACAAACAATAAGAGAAAAAGAAAGGAACAAAGAATATATAAAACAACAAGAAAACAACAATATGACAGGAACAAAGCCTCACAAATCAATAGTAAATAAAGTTGAATGTAAATGGCTTAAATCCTCCACTGAAAAGCTATAGAATGACCAAATGGATTTTTACAAAAACATGATCCAATAATATTCTGCTTGTTTACAAGAAACTCATATTAACAGTAAGGACACACATAGACTAAAATAAAGGAATGGAAAAAGATATTTCACACAAACAGAAATCAAAGGCAAGCAAGAGAAACAATAGTTATATCAGATAAAACAGAATTTAAGTCAAGTACAGTAAAAAAAGACAAAGAAGGTCACTATATGATGATAGAGGTATCAATCCAGCAAGAATACATGCCATTTCTAAAAATATGTGCATGGAATACAGGAGCACCCAGACTCATAAAGCAAATATTACTAGATCTAAAGAGAGAGACAGATCACAATACAATAATAATGGGGGACTTCAACAACCCACTGTCAGCATTAGAAAGATCATCTAAACAGAAAATCAACAAAGAAACATTGGATTTAAACTATATGTTAGACCAAATGGACCTAACAGATATCTACAGAACATTATATCCAACAACTGCAGATATACATTCCTTTCACCAGCACATTGAACATACTCCAGAATAGATCATATGTTAGGCCACAAAATAAGTCTCAAAAAGTTTTAAAAATTCAAAATTATATCATAAGTCTTATCAGACCACAGTAGAATAAAATTAGAAATCAATACCATGAGGAACTTTGGAAACTATAGAAATACATGGAAATTAAACAACATGCTCCTCAATGACCATTGGGTCAATGAACAGATTAAGATGGAAATTAAAAAAATTTCTTGAGGCAAATGAACATAGAAATACAATATACCAAAACCCATGAAATACAGAAAAAGCATTGCTAAGAGGGAAGTTTATAGCAATAAATGCCTACATCAAAAAAGTAAAAAGATTACAGATTAACAAGCTGGCAATGCACCTCAAGAAACTAGAAATGCAAGAACAAACCAAATCCAAAATAAACATAAGAAAATAAATAAAAGATTAGAGAAGAATTAAATAAAATAGAAACAAAAATAACAATACGAAGGATCAATGAAATGAAACGTTGGTTGCAAAGATAAAGAAAATTGACAAACTGCTTCCTAGACTAAGCAAGAAGAGAGAGAACCCAAATAAGCAAAATCTGAAATGAAAAAGAAGACTTGCAACTGATACCACTGAAATACAAAAGATCATCAGAGACTATTATGAACAAGTGTACACTGACAAACTGTAAAACCTGGAGGAAATGGATCATTCCTGGAAACATATGACTCGTCAAAAATGAATTAGGAAGAAATACAAAACCTGAACAGAATAGCAAGCAGTGAGATTGAATCAGTAATAAAATCTCCCAACAAACAAAAGCCCAGCACTAGATGGATTCACAGCCAAATTCTACCAAATGCATGAAGAACAAATACCAATTGTCCTGAAACTATTCCAATAAATAAAAAAGGAGGGAAATCTCCCTAACTCATGCTATAAGGCAAGCATCACGCTAGTAAAAAAAATACAGATAAGAACACATTAAAAAAAAAAAAAAACTACAGGCCAATATCCCTCCCTGGTAAACATAGATGCAAAAATCTTGATCAAAATACTACAAACTTAATCCAACAACACATCAAAGAGATACTACACC
Organism: Daubentonia madagascariensis; assembly: GCA_023783475.1. Lineage (NCBI taxonomy): Eukaryota > Metazoa > Chordata > Mammalia > Primates > Daubentoniidae > Daubentonia > Daubentonia madagascariensis. Next base: position 34,660,413 of record JAKFHU010000901.1, read on the forward strand.
ATGATTATGTGAGATTTTTACCAGGGATGCAAGAATGGTTCGATACACACAAATCAATAAACCACATCAACTGAATAAATGACAAAACTATATGATCATCTCAATAAATGAAAAAGCTCATTTACCATATTCTATGATAAAAACTCTCAACAAAATAGGCATAGGAGGAACATACCTCAAAATAACAAAGACCATATATGACAAACCCACAGCTAACATCATACTGAATGGGGAAAAGTTGAAAACCCTTCCTCTAAGGTCTGGAACAAGATAAAGATGCCCACTTTCACCACTCTTATTCAACATAGTGCTAAAAGTCCTAGCCAGAGCAATCAGGCAACAGAAACAAATAAAAGGCATCCAAAACTGAAAATAGGAAGTCACATATTCCCTCTATGCTGAAGATACGATCTTATATTTAGAAAAACCTAAAAACCTAACCCAAAAAACTCTTGGTTTTGATAAATGAATTGTGTAAAGTTGCACAATGCACAACCAACATAAAAAAATCAGTAGCATTCCTATACATCAATTATAATCTAGCTAAGAAAGAAATCAAGAAGGCAATACCATTTACAATAGCTTTAAAAAAATAAAATACCTAGGTATAAATTTGATCAAAGAGGTGGAAAATCTCTACAAGGAAAATTATAAAATGCTGATGAAAGAAATTGAAAATGACACAAATGAAAAACCATCCCATGCTCATGGATTGAAAGAATTAATATCATTAAAATGACCATACTGCCCAAAGCAATCTACAGATTCAATACAATCACTATCAAAAGACCAACCTCATTCTTCACAGAATAAGAAAAAATGGTCCTAAATTCTTACAGAGCTATAAAAGAGCCCGAATAACCAAAGCAATCCTGAGCAAATAGAACAAAGCTGAAGGCATCACAGTATCTGACTTTAAAATGCAGGGTGTCTCAAAAGTCTCCATACATAGGGAAAATGGGAAATTATAGCTAAATGTACTTACAAAATATTCATTACAAAATTTTTCCTTTGTAGTCTCCAAAATTTTGTAAAATTTTATAATGAATATTTTGTATGTAAAGGTACTTTAGCGACAATTTTCCATTTTCCCTATGTATGGTGACTTTGGGGACACCCTGTATATTACAGGGCTATCGTAACCAAAATAGCATGGTATTGATATAAAAATAGATACATAGACCAATGCAACAGAATAGAGAACCCAGGAATAAAGCCACAAATTTATAGCCAACTGATCTTCACAAAGCCAACAGGAACTTACACTGGGGAGAGGATACCCTCTTCAATAAATGGTGCTGGGAAAATTGGATTGCTACCTGCAGAAGAATGAACTTGGACCCCGATCTCTCACCATATAAAAAAGTCAACTCCAAATGGATCAAAACTTAAACGTAAGACCCAAAACTATAAAAACACTAGAAGAAAACCTGGGAAAATGCTCCTGGACATCGGTCTGGGCAAAGAATTTATAACTAAGATCTCAAAATCACAGGCAACAAAAACAAAAAGACAAATTGGACTTAATTAAACTAAAATGGTTTTGCAGAGCAGAAGAAACCACCACCAGAGTGAAGAGACAAACTGTTGAATATGAGATGATATTTGCAAACTACTCATCTGACAGGTGACTAATATACAGAATAAACAAGGAACTCAAACAACTCAACAGAGAAAAGCAAATAATCCCATTAAAAAGTAGGCAAAGGACGTGAATAGACATTTCTCAAAAGAACACATACAAATGGTCAACGGGTATATAAAAAAATGCTCAACATCACTAATCATCAGAGAAATGCAAATGAAAACCACAATGACATGCCATCTTACTCCAGTCAGAATGGTTATTATTAAAAAGATAAAAAAAATCACAGATGCTGGTGAGGATGCAGAGAAGAGGTAACTCTTAGACACTTTTGGTAGAAATATAAACTAGTACAGCCACCATGGAAAACAATACGGAGATTCCTCAAAGAATTAAAATTAGAATTAACATTAGATCCAGCAATCCCACTACTGGGTATCTACTCAAAAAACATGAAATCAATATATCAAAGTGATACTTGCACTTGCGTATTTATTGCAGCACTATTCACAATAGCAAAGATACAGCATCAACCCAAGTATCCATCAATGGATGAATGGATAAAGACAATGTGGTACATATACACAATGGAATACTATTTGGCCATAAAAAAGAATGAAATCCTGTCATTTGCAGCCACATGGATGGAACTGGAGGCCATTGTCCTAAGTGAAATAAGCCAGGCACAGACAGATACCACGTGTTCTCACTCCTATGTGGGAGCTAAGAAATGTGATCCCATGGAGGTGGAGAATGGAAAGGCAGATGACAGGGACTCGGAAGAGCGAGTGGGGGGAGGAGGATGAAGAAGAGTGGGTTAAAGGGCACAAACACACAGTAAGGCAGAAATAATAAATTCAGCGTTCTACAGCAAGGTAGGGTGACTGTACTTAACAAATGCATTGCGCTCAGGTGATGGACGCCCTAATACCCTGACTTGATTGCTACGCGTCAAACAAACTTTTACATGCACCTCATAAATCGTACAAATAGAAGAATCAAATACATAAAATAAACATGGATGGTAATCATTCAAATGCGGATGTTTCCTTCTTCTCAGAGTTTTCCCAATACTGGTATTTCCTATACGATTCTCACTAGAGAAACCCATGATTCTCAAACATTTTAAAACACTGCAGAGTCAGGCCATGCACCACATACTTGTACAAAATTTATACCCCAGCGTAACTAGCATTTCGGTAATAAACAAATTACAGAGACCTGCCTAGTGGAGGTAAAAGGTCATGCTCTTTAGGCTTAGACACATTTCTCCTGTAATTTCATGCCATTTGGGATAAGTAATTGCATCCTCTCCAGAGAATATTTACCTAATTCTGGTTCCCTTAAAATCTGATATAGGGTAGAAGAATGGTCACATGGCAAGTTCCAGGTTCAAATGCTAAAGGAATTAGTGCCAGTGTGTCACTATTTTGACACACTGAAAAGAACATTTTAAAAACAGTATTGTCAAAAAGTCCACTCTTTTGACAATATCAACAGTTTTCCTTGAAGACAATAAATAGTGCCTCCAACCCAGGAGAACTGAGCCATGCTGTGGGCACTCGCTTCAGACCAGCCCAGTGAGCTGACACTGGACCTCGGGCCTCCCTGGTTCATCACTCTGCAGGTCAGGAAAACAGAGTAACTTGCTGGCTGTCGATTATTTACATAAGTCACAGAAGGAAACATGCTGAGGTCACTGGTTTTCTTAAATGTCAAGTTCTCACACTTAAAGATAAAATTTATCTTATATTTTCTTTGGTTTGAGGCCATCTCCCTGCAGTTGGAATTTTCTCCTGCAGGTTACTCCTGGGTGGAGAGTTCCACCACTCAGGGGCTCATCCTCTACACAATCATGGTCTTAAATACGTGTCTGTGACCCATCAATTCATTTTTCAGTAAAGTCCTGGTCCATGGAATTCCAAGTACACTATAGACAAGGATGGAATTTTCTCTAAAGAAGAAATGTTCATCTCTTGCCACAAAAGGAAATACGATGCCACTAAAAAAGCAGAATCATCATTCTACAAAAATGAGCTATGAGTGATTGAGATTTTGCAAAGATTAGAACTCAAAAAACAAGGCTCTCGGTCCCATGAGCTGGGAGTTAATGTTTCTAGACAAACACTAAGCTTTTGGTCAGGTTTTTATTGTGATTCAAATCAATTCAGCAAAATAGTTTTCACATGTACAATATATACAAGGGGTTATGCAAGACAACTGAGCTATAATGATAAAAAGGACAGATACGGATTTTGACTTTAAAGAATTCCATAAAGGAGACTATCAGAGCACATTAACAATGTGTCTAGTCTTCTAAGGACTGTGTAGGCTAACTGAGGCAGAGATCTGCTGTGTCTCAGAGTAGCATCTGCCACCATGAAAGCACCATCCACATGTGCACACCTCTGCATGTGAGCACATCCACAAGTGAGCACCTCCACAAGTGAGCACCCTCCACACCTGAGCACTTCCACATGTGAGCACCTCAAGTGAGCACCTCATGTGAGCACCTCCACATGTGAGCACCATCTGCACATGAGTGCATCCGCATGTGAGCACCCTCTGCACATGAGCACTACCCACATCACGTGGTTAAGGTGGGGGCCAGACATCCACACCCCAGTTCCGGCTTCTCTACTGCCTCTGTGATGGGGCAAATCACTTGCCCCATATGCCTCAGGTCACAAGTCTATAAAACTGATATAAGAAGAATACCCAACTCACAGAGAAATTTTGAGAATTAAAGCATTCCAAATATGTCAAGTACATAGCACATGGCCAAGCTAATTTAAATGCTGCATTGTTATCGATCTCATCATAGCTTGAGTACCTAGAACAATGTCTGGTATATTTAATTTTTCAATATATATTTGTTGAATTGAATATATTAATTGATATGACTATTGTGGTGTTCCCCCTAAGATCTCTGCCCCTCAGAGACCACAGTGGCTTGCTGGAAACTGTCATTAACTGTAGTGAGTTGTTACTCTACATCCTTAACTGTGAATTGAGAAAATTAATTGTTGTTATATACCATAAAATTAATTGCTGTTATATAACATAAAAAGCTCACCAACAAGGCAGAGAAGTCATTATTCTGGAAGAGTAAGGGAAGAAATCTGAAAATTACAACATGAGAATTAGGTTCAGTGTGAATAAGCAAAACAGAGAACATAGCATGTGTTTTATTCACAGCTGTCATTTATGCCCTACAAAGACAGACAGCAAAATAATATATAACATTTTCATTTAATAATAAAGCTTTTATTGAGTACTTACTGCAAAGCCAGCTACTGTAATACATGGTCTTTGCCTGAACAAATGAAGCTTAGCTTCTAGTCAGGGCGCAGCTATAAAGAGAAACGATGAAGACAGGAGGTGGTGTTTACGCCACCTGGATTTATGCTGTGTGGATAAGAGAGGGTGTTGGTTATGTCAACATCTTACGGATTATTTCATAAATGGAGAGATGGCTCAGCTGGATTTGGGAAGAGTGAAGCCTAGTCATTCAGATAGAGAAGGGAACAAAGTCAGACAGGACACCCAACAAGGGCAAGAAGACGTGGAAATACATCGTGGAACAACGTGGACTGTGTGGAGGAAGTCAGCCGGGGAAGGGGGTGAGGAAAGGGCGTCCTGGGAAAACGAGAGGAAAATAAAGCTTAAAAGGGACACTGGCCGGAGAGGGCACAGCTCAGGCTGTCGTTACGGGGGTGTGTTTGCTCTGTCGACGGTGGAGGGTCATCTGTGGTTTTGGAACGAGGGTATGACAGGTGTGTGGAGACAGGAGCAGGGGCTGAGGAACCCAAGGGGGGAATCCAAGGCGCGATGTTCACATGGTACCTACACGAGGGCAGCTCCACGGACATGGCCATGAGGATGGACAGGTGGGTCAGGAGGGGAGCCTTTGCTGGCGGAGCTCGGGCCCCGGAACCAGGCTGGGTGTGAAGTCCAGGTCTGCCCCTTACTGCCTACGTGACCAGTGCAAATCTCCACGCCTTCCGTAAGGAGACGTAGCACTAAGCACTCACAGGGATCACGTCTGGATAGATCAGGTATAAATGTCCGGGCCGTGTGTGGCATGTGCAAAAGGGAGAGAAGCGGGGACCATAGCGTTCCAGAGAACAGGCGCATCTCGTGGCGGATGAGCAGGTCGCTTGGGAGTCTGGACAAAGAGCACAAGAGCCAGGACCGCGCCCCGGTGCTTCTGTCCCCAGGGTCTGGCACACACGGATCCCTGCCAACTGCCCCATCAAGGCATGAGCGGGCTGAGGTAATGAAGGCTGAGACAAGGAGGTGCAGGAACACGTATGAACATGAGAAGAGGAGGGCTGGATGTGAGGTGAGCCGAGGAACCGTTTGTGAGAGTTTGGCCGTGATCGATCATGTCCTGAGACGGGGAGGGATCTGCAGACCTGGGAGGGAGGCGGTGTGGGGCCAAGGCCACAGGGCACGGCCTCGTGTGCACCTGCAAAATTCACACGCATGAAATGACCAGAGAGTGTTATGAATCATGCAGGTGAGAGGCAGGACCGCGACACCATCACGGTCCCACATATAATCAACCACCAACAGGGTGAGGGGAAAGTCAACACACGCGTACAGTGTGTGTGTGGCAGCAGCCTCCGAGCTCCACTGAGGGTTCTAATCGGAAGGGTTTCTGCATTAAAAGGCACACTCTACCTATAGATAGGAAGTCCTTGCCATGACAATATCAATTCTACTTGAATTAATTATAAAACGGCCTGCAATCCCAATAAAACATCGATCAGGGAAACAACATAAAATAATATTCAGAAAGTTATTGTGGCAAAATAAGAGTGCTGAGGAGGGACCACGCACTCCAGCTGTTGAAACATACCCTCATGTCAATGGCATATCAATTGAATCAGACAGATAAATCAATGACATAGAACAGGGAGTCCAGAAATAGATCCAAATATCTGTATCAGGGATTTAGTATATAATAAAGGTGTCTCTTCATATCATTGAGGAAAAGAAGGTTCAATAAACACTCCTGGGACACCAGGCGGCAATCTGGGAAAAAGTTGATTTTTACCTTATTACTGACATCAAAATAAATTCCACATTGAATAAAGGTTCAAATACAGAACAACATCAAAACAGAACACAAGAAGAAAATACTGGGAAAATATTCCTGAGTGAGGAAAATATGATTTCTGAACAAATAAAACTCTGGAAGCCATAAAAGAATAGATTGATAAATTCAATTATATAAAAATAGAAGTTTTCTGACTGCAAAGCTCCATAAAATATGCAAAGAAGAAATAACAAACAGGCAGCATCTTTACAATCTGTATCAGAGAGAAAACCCTGCCGTCCTCACTTTAAAGAGCTCCTACAAGTCAATAAGAGAAAGATCAATAACACGATAGAAGTGCAGGCCAATGTGTGAACAGCCAGGACATGCAAACGATATAGAACTGGCCCCTGAACGTGTGGAAAATACTCAGCTGCACCCGTTACGTGAGGAATGCAAACTCACAGCACACGGGGACGCAATGTTCCATCTGTCAGACGGACAAGGCCCTAAAAGTTTGTGACAAGTTTGTCACCACAATTACTAGCCAGAATCGGGGACAGAGTGTGCCGTTCAGCACTCAGGTATGTGGTAATCAATACGATCTCTCGTGCCAAAAACGACTCGCCGTAGTTCAAAATGCCGTATTAGCTCACGCTCCGAGGAGGTCACGCCGCACGATGGTTCTGCAGCGCCTGGGAGAGCGCACAGGTGTCCCGGGGGGCCTGCTGCGCCCTGACCGCCTGGCCCTGCTTCCACGGAGGGACGGAGGCGCGTGCGGGGCTGCGCCCGGGCCGCGTCCTGCCGTGCAGCGTCCCACACTCGGCGCACCCGTCGTCTCCTTGCCACCCGCTCCTGCTCGCTTCTCTTCGGGGCCTCCATCGGCGAAAGCAGGATTCCCTTCGTCCCAAAGCGTGGCCGCAGCCAAGAACGCGACCTCCTGACGCACTGGCGAAGTCATTCCTGGCAGAGGAGACACGAACCCAAAATGCGCGCAAAGAAGCCAGCAGGGAGGGGCCCTGGGCCTCACCACGCAGAAACACGTGGCGCTATTAGCAGGTGAGTCAAAACGGTTACCAAACAGAACGCCCGCAGCAGCAGAGTCGCCCACTCCCGCTGCAGCCTCACTGCCCCGGGAGCCGGTTTCCCTTGGTGAGCGCAGGCGGGAGACGGGGGCAGCCCCACGTTCCAGGCAAACATTCTGATAGTTTATTTGGTCGGGGACGGGAAACAAATCACATTCTAACGCTGATGTTGTCAGGTTGACCCCTTCTGGGTACTGCTTTCCCTTCGGGGGCCCCTGTCCTGTATGAGGAATTTAGTAAGTTACCAGGTTAATAGAGAGAAATAGGAAAAACGTAATCTTAGCTGTGTCATCTGTGTTTAGTAAAGCAGTTTTTCCATTTACAAAGGGTTTAAACATATGTGTTTTCTCTTTCTGCTCTACTGGGAGATAAATCTCCACTTCAAGGACGTGCAGCATTCGCCAAAGAGAAAGGAGGATGGGTGTTCGAGGCTGGCAGAGACGGGTCTGCACTGGCAACGGGGTAAGTATTTTACGTTTTCCTTGTAGACCTGAACTCAAAATTTGCCCTGGGTAGAGGAAATTTGGCTGCAACTGACCACACTATCCCTCTGTCAATGCGGGTGTAAGTTGGCTGTTTATGTTCCCACTTGTGGACTTTACCCTTCATAACATAATGACAGATGTAAGTCAGATTAAAGTGAAGGAATGTGTACACGTCTATATATACCCATACACATATACACACACATATACACAGACACATGCACACATATACACACATGTGCACACATATATACACAGACATGTATATACACACCCATGTGTACGCATACATATATACATACATATATATGCACATGCGCACATATATGCATACACAGATATGCAAACACACACCTATCCATACACATATGTGCACATGTGTGCTTGTACATTATGCCACAAAATATGAGCAGACTTCCATGCTCTGAGCTGGGAAGCAACTGCTTCATCAACAACATAAGACCAGTGTTTGTCAAATTGGATTTTGTAAAGCCCAGAAATACACAAGATTTTCATTTCTTTTGTTCATTTTGGACATTGTCATTGAAGAATCATGTTCTTTTTATCCTGGAGGGAAACACATTAGTCATGTGACTGAATTCCCCACTCCACCCCCGCTCTGCCCAACCCTCCTTTAAAATGGACAATTCCACGTTTCGCCCAGTGGCTTGTCTCTGTGAAGTTCATCCCAAGTGGAAATGCCTCTGCTGTGTTTAGCGAGAGATTACTCAAAGTTTAGATTTCATTAAACAGACAGAACGCCACAACCACTTGCCTAGTAAACAATACAAAAACAAATAAAACCCCACTCTCACTGCACAGTCCATTCTTTAAGAAACCTGAACATCAGCCCCCTGGCATTTCATTCAGGGCCTGGAAGCTGATAGCTGAGTTGGATGGAATTAAAAGTGATAATTGTCACACTCTGGATGACACCTACAGATGAACATTGGTTATTACTGGCAGCAGAGAAAGCGCGATGGGCGTCAGTGGAGCCAGGCAGGAGGCGACACCGGGTGAGCCTGTGCTGCAGCTGGTGCTGTGCCACGGCGAGGCCACCTCATCCCATTGCGGCTCTCTGCTCTGGGGACCAGTGCTGTGGGCACTGCAGGCCCAGGGTGGCTCCTCCAAGTTCAAAAGCCCTCTTGAAGGCCCAGCCAAGGCTGCAGAATCTCCGAGACCATCCTGCCTGGGGTCAAGTCCCAGTCCCTGGGCCCACCGGACCTGTTGGCAGGGTCCGGAGTATCCACCACAGAGGGGGTGACCCCAGCAGGAGCCGTCCCATGAAGCCCCATTGAAAATCATCCTGTCCACACTCTGGTGCCTTCATCCTCAGCCCCAGCATGTTTTTCAGTGAGGAAAACAGAACCCAAAGCCCCCAAATGCCTCTGTGTTGCAAAATGTTTTCAAGGTTGCAGAAGGTTGGTGGCTGATTTAGGGTGTTGCACTAACCCCAGGCGAAGCGTGAAGATTCTCCAACCCTGGTGGGGATTGTGGTGGCAGCTCCAGGCAGGAGGAGTGGTGGACGTGTGTGGCCAGCAGGGCCAGACGACAGCCTCAGAGCCAGCGCCTTGTCCTGGGGGCTGGAGGGGCAGCAGGTTGCATCTCCCCCAAATAGCTCCAGTGATGTCCCCGTCCCATGTGTTTTTTGCTATGTGTTTGGGTTGGATCATGTCCCCCAGACACATCTGAGTCCTAAGCCCCAGTACCTGTGAGTGTGACCTTCTTTGGAAACAGGGTCCTCACAGATGTCATCAAGTTAAGGTGAGGCCATCAGGTGGGCCTGAATCCAAAGTGTCTAGTGTCCCTGTAGGAAAAGGGGCATTTGGGTACAGACACACGGATGGCCTGTGCAGACAAGGCAGGGAGTGCAGCAATGCCGCCACATGGCAGGGAACGCCAAGGGACACCGGGGAATGCTGGCAACATCCGGAGCAGAAGAGGCAGGAAGGAGCCTCCCCAGCCCACGGAGGGAGCGTGGCCCTGCCACCTGGGCCTCAGACTTCCAGCCCCCGGAGCTGGGAGAGAATAAATTTGTGTTGTTTTCAGTCCCCAGTTTGTGGTTCTGTGTTATGGCAGCCCCAGGACACGTACGTAGTGTCTAAAAGGATAAGCCCTGCTTGAGTCAGGCAGATCTGGGGCCTGTGCTGGGTGGCTGAGGGAGAGTCAGGTGAGAGCCAGAGACAGAGACAGATAGAGACAGAGAGACAGAGAGAGAATGAGACAGAGAGACAGAGAGACAAAGAGAGATCGATTCAGAGAGACAGAGACAGAGAGAGATGGGGGGGAGAGAGAGATTCAGAGAGGGAGGAGGAGAGACAGGGCTGGGTGTGCCCTTGGACAGAGTGTGCTCAGCGGGGCGCTGGTGGAGTCCTGGCACCTCTGGCAGAGGACATGGCCCAGAGACGTGGCTGTTCCTAGGAGGGTCAGCCCGACACGCACCTGTCTGAAGGGCGCGCAGGGAAGGACGAATTGAACCTGTGCTGTTTGCAAACATGAAGTGGTGCCTCATGGTGAAACAATCGCCCGAACATCTGGTCACGAGAACACGCCACGCCAGAACTAGTCGCGGGCACTGCAAGCCCTAGGGGCTGTGGTGGTGGAGCCAGGCCGGCCACCTGACGTACACGGCACACACAGCTGCCCGCAGGACGCTGATGGCGGGGAGCCCCCCCTCACCCCAGACTCCAGGAAGCAGAGAGAGGCACTGTGGGTTTGGGTTTGTGAAGGGACAGGGACGAGGGGCTCTGGAGGGCCGGTCCCGCAACCTGAAGGCCGCCAGTGAGCAGAGCCAGCCCCACATCTGCCCTGGGAGCAGGCCTGCCTTTCCACCCTGCCTGGCACCTCGCCCTGACCCCTCGCCCAAGAGCAGGTTCCAATCCCTGGGAAGGCACCAGCCTGCCGGGCCTCAGCCCCGGCCAGGTGAAGGGGACCCGAGGCTACGCCAGGCCCCTCCCACGCCACCGGCAGAGCTCGGGAGACCCAGGTGGGAGGGAAGGTGCCTTGCTCGCTCTTAGTTTCATCTCCCACAACCACTTTTGCTCAGCTTAAAATTGTTTTACACTCAATTATGACACATAAGTACACAGTAGAAACCCCGTGAAATTGTTATTTTCACAGGTAAATATCAACCATCTCATATGGTTCCATCTCATCCGTGTAGATTGTGCATTTAAATGTAACACGAAACAATTATTAAGTACGTGGGAATCGCAGAAGTAAAATGCAGAAGGCAGGAATGCATCAGGAAACAGGAGAGAAGAAAGCGAAACAGCGTCGGTAATAATGGAAAGTGGAAGAGATTTTGCTGAAAGCACAGCGGCTGCTGCAAAAAATCACTATCGTCCGGGTGACAGGTGTGGTCGCCAGGGGTGGAGCCCCCACATCTCCTGTCACTCGGGCCACCTTTTAACCAAGATCGCATGGGGGGAACTGTCCAGGGTGTCGAGGCCACACCCCCGTGAGTCAAGGCTGCTGGAAGCCTTCCCGTGTCTTAGCACCGGGGAGGCCGCTCGCCTGGGGGAGGAACCTACGGAACCCACAGAGCCGCTCCTCATGCCCTCCCTAGCTCCACGGTGCACACACGTGTGCATGCACACAGGCAGATGCACACACACAGAAACACACACCTCACACAGACACGCCCAGTCACACAAACACAGAGGGACACACACACAAAGACACACCGACATGCACATGCAGGTATGCACACACGCATAAGGATGCACAGACACACACAGACATGTGCACACACAAAGACACACACAGATGTCACTGACCTGTCGATCTTCCTCAATGGTGAGCTGTGTGCAAGAAAGCTAAGAATTTTCCACATTGACTAGAACATTCACCCCAAATACATGGGCTTTTTGAGGTCATATATAAAATCATTTATGACTATATTTGCCCAGTTTATTTAAACCAAAGAGGCCAACAAGGAAGACTCTGTATAAACACAGGTGTCTCAGGCAGAGCCACTGGAAGCTGCTCCTGCAGGAGAAGTAAGCCCTGCATAACAGCTCGTTTGCTGTGAAAAGTTGGGAATAATCAGGCAAGTGTAAGGAGGAACACAAAGTTACCCATTTAATCCCAGAACTGGAGGCTGGAAGTTGTCTGTCCAGTGACTTGGGCCAGGCCTCTCCCCAGCGGGGTGACTGCAGTTAAACCATCATGACATCGGCCTGCTTGGGGGAGGCAATTTTAGGACCTCACCAGGAACGCTTTCTATTCTTCCCCAACACTTCAAATCCAAGGTGCCTTTTCCTTCTGTCTTTGCGTTTGTCCACAAGCACAGGATGCTGTGACATTCCTGTTCTTCCTGTGGAGGCTCACGCACTGCCCCCGTCCTTGTCGTGAACTCTTGTGTTTTTGAAGGGACCCGGCAACTCCTCCACATGAGGACAAGTGCTCTTAACACATCTAACAGTTGCTCGTTCAAGACTTGAGGTTCTCTCTCTTCCAAATTATGGAAGAAGTTATTGTGAGGAATAGCTCATGATGTGATGCTCTATTTTATATTTGTTCAACTCGAGGCCTGATTTTGGAAGATCCTCTTTAAAACTCAAATGATGTAGTGGCCATGGAATCCTGCAACCAGCCTCAACCTTGCTGGGAGTGACTGAATTTCTCTGTTCCTTGTCGGTAGGTGATTGGTTTAAATAACATTTGAGGATGTGGGATGAATCGATCACTGAAGTTAAGCACACATCTATTGTGCGCCTACTGTGTGCAGTACATTGCAGGGATGGGGATGAAAAAAATGCCAATGATAGGACTCTGCCTTTAGGGACTTTTGCCTCGTGGAAGAAATAGTCACATACACAAAATCTTGACTATGACGCACCCATCTGCTGAGCCGCACTGACCCACACCCCTGTGACATTGTTGTGTGTCCCAGGCACGGGCAGGGAGTCTAGAGTCACCTGCGGTCCACGGGTGCCAGGAACAGTGAGGACGTCACCACACCTGCTGTGGAGGAGGAAGGGCGCTCTTTTCACTAAAAGGAGCTGCCGAGTCACCTGGGCAGAAGTGGGCCAGGGACGGGACTTCCCAGAAGGGGGTCTATCCCCCAGGGATGCGGCGGGCGAGGCGGAAGGACGCAGGGTAACAGCCAGAGCTCTGGACACAAGCGCAGGCCGGGCCCTGGCTCTGAAGGCTCCTCCTCTGCCTGGGCACGTGGTGTCACTATCCCCAGAGCACGAGGGCCTCTTTCATTCTGCACAGCCCTGCTCACAGTGCCGGTTACCAAAGCTAGGAGTCCGGACGACGGGTCCCCAACCCAAACTAAACTGCCATCACCAGCTGCCTCCTGTTACTGACCTTTGGAAGTTCCCCAGGCACCTCAGACCCGCTCCAGGACAAACTCGGCATCTTTCCTGTGGAACCTCTGCAGAGCCCCTGTCCTGCCTCATGTTCCCACCCCCCCGTGTGAGGTCTAAGGCCATGGTCACTCCTCTGTCCCTTCTCTTCCCTGCTAACTGCCCACACACTCCTGCTCCCTTCCCCGGGTACCCTGGGCCCCAGCTGCCGCCCTGGCACCAGCCCAGCCTCTGTCCAGTCTCCATCCTGGGCCTCAAGCATGTTCCTAAAAGGCAAAGGGTCTCCACTCCAGGTTAAAATCTGGCAGTAGCATTTTTAAGGACCATTCATTTATTCCATAAAGAATTACCTTACAAGCCAGTCACTTCGTGTGGCACACACAAGCCAGACACGACCTGTGGGACCACCACGCCCCCCATTCCTGGGGACACGCCTTCCCCATCACCCCAGCCACGCAGCTGCGGAGAGCCCGGGTTCTAACTCCAACCCCTCAGAATCCAGAGCCTTTGCTCCCAGTCACAGCTCACAAAAACCAAAGCGCGATTGTCCTTCTAAGCCATAGCATAATATGCTTCCATTAAAACATCAGAATCAGGGATAAAACAAATTTAAAAGGACCAATTTTAGTCTGGCATTTCAATACACACAGAGATGAAAATGTGCAAATGGCTTGCAGTTTCTGAAACCTAAGAAAAATTCCATAGTGAACATCTTATAGGGTATCGTAGAGGCACCTTAAAAATGTGGGCTGAAAATTTTAATGAATTGAGCTTCTGTGTTCCCAAAGTACTTGTTTAATATATCCCTCTTTGGTAAAAAGAAAAATATCTCACCCATCATAACCTGTTGCCTATAATTTAATTTCGCCCTCAATTTCCTCATCTTTGCACCTGAATGAAATTCTCCCAGGTTATTAACAGATTCCCTAATTGCAACCAGCTTGTTAAAGGGGACACTGAGGTGGCAGCTGATGAAGAGGATGTAAATCACGTGGACCAGCTGTGGTTCCAACACGCACTTGTGCTATAGATGTAGGTGCAGGAGACAGAGATCTAGACAGATAGGGATAGATCTACACAGAGAGCGACGATACAGAGGTACACAGAGATGTGGCAAGGGTGCGGGTATAGCTATAGACGTAATACATAGAATGACAGGTATAAATATAGAGATGCGGATACGTACGTATGGAGAGGGAGGTGTGTAGACGCAGCTGTAGGCAGGGACGTAAGTACCTGGGTAGCTGCAGACAGAGACACAGATGTGCACGATGCAGACACAGGTATGCCTGTGGCTGTGGCTGTGGGTGTAGACGGCTGCAGACAAAGGTATAAATGACATAGAAGATACAGGTAGGCAGACGTGGACATCCATCTCTGGACAGGACCTGTGCATTCCGGACCATCCTGCCAAGAAGAGTTGCCACCCCTCACGGTGTCACTATCCTGGCAGGAAGCACACAGCGAGTCACATTTCCCTCCACATCACATGTGTGCGCGCAGCAGGAGAGCCGAGCAAATCACCCTTACACGTGCCTCAGACCCGAAACCCAGTGGGGAGAGCTCTCTGGGCTTTTTGGGCGGTTGCTAGTGATACAGGGAGCCAGGTGGTCCTGGGTCTTCATCTTGACAAAGAACTAGGAAAACTTACAGGAATCTGCTTTCTATTCACAAATTTCCAGAGAGGCTGAGAAAGAGAAAGCTGGAGAAGATGGTGCAGCGCGAGCCTCCGCATCCTGTGGGGGGAGAGGTTGTCGCGACCCGCCCAAGACCACGGCCAGCCGGGGCCCAGCACAGGTCTCCCCCGCCCCCCTGACGGCGCCCGGCCTGCTGCCCTTGGCGGGCCGCCCGGCGCTCTTTTCCCCATGTGCATGTTCTTCTTGTTCTGTTAGCGCATAATGTCTGCACCTGGGCCGTGGGGACCATCTGACAGCCTGTACCTCACACAGGTGTCCAGGGCGGTGGGTGCAGCTCTCCTTCTGTCCTCACCTGACACCCCATGCACACACAAACACACAGACACACACAGGTACACACACAAAGATACATACAAACACAGAGACACACGAACACAGAGATACACACAGACACACAAATGTACCCATGAACACACACAAATACACACACTTAGCAGCTTCTGAAGACAGTATGAAATATCTGTGTCACTATCAACTCTGAACTTGTACAGTAGAGTCACAGTAAGTAAAAAGAATGCACGTAGGTGAGGTAAAGATATTTTTCTTTTGCAACTAAAACTTGTCAAATACCATAGTTTCACACAAAGTAAGATATTATTTTAAAATGAAATAGAATCATGACAATGCCTATTTTGCCCCCTCCCACACCCTCCCCCCCTTGCCAGGATAAAAGGATCATCGTCAAATGAAGTTAATCATTGCTTTGAAGCAGAGACCTTCTTTTTATCAATTACTGTATGTCTGTTTGAGTATGTGCACGTACACACATAGGTCAGACGATAGACAGACAGGAAGGTAGATAAAGACTGACTCATAATAATAGCAGTAAATCTTCCTGTGCATTAATTTGACTTATAATCTATAAAATGCCAAAGTTCTATAAACCACTCAGGCAAAAAGAAATTCAAATGGCAAGCCAGTTTATTTTGAGCTGCACCTACCTTTTCCAGGCATATTCCAGTAAAAAGTTAATTTGACAGTGGTATGAAAAACAGAAGAGAAATTGGCAAACAGCATGAGTAATGTATAACAAGTTGCAAATTAAATACCAAACAGATAAGCACCATTAAAGAGAGGCAGAATATATCAAAATTTGTTGTGCCTCCAGGGATAGGCTAAATTTGCTGTGCCATATAAAACAGTGCTATTAACACGTCATTGCGAGATTTCCTTTTTGAGGAGATGACTTTGGTAAATGTGGATGTTTTTCAGCACAACTGTTCAAGCACAAAAGAAGCCTGGGAGCACAGAATGCAATTTAGTAACTAGCCCTAACAAACAATCCACCACCATAATGACTGCAAAGTTTGGGAGATGGGCGGACGTGCTTTAACTTACAGTACTGCGTGGAGTTTGCAGAGACCATAACCTGTTGGTTCCCAGATCACTCTGAAGAAGAAAATGAGGTTTATTTCTCTTAATTAAATATAGGTTGAACTAGAATGAACAAGTCACTTTATGGAAAATATACTTATCTTGACATATAGTAAGTTAGCTATGATGACAAGAGATGTTTTCAGCTTGTCTCTCTTATTTTTCCTTTTTTAAGGCTTCAAATTTGGCTTTAATGCAAAAAAAAAAAAATCAACCAAGGTTTGGCTTCTTCCCAAAGCAAATGAAAAGCCATTTTCTTCTTCAGGGAAAATGCTCAGACATTTACAGGGATAAATTCTTTTAAGATATTCATGTTACTGAAAAGACATAGAAACTGCAAAAATTTAGAAATACATAAAGCATACGTTCTCTGGCAATGGACAGGAACCCTGGAACTCAGATTGCCAAGAAGAGATAAGATGAATAATGAGGAATATTATATGAATAGGATTAGATATCTATTTCACATTTATTTCTAGAAGTAGCAGAGTATAAAGAAAACAAGCACCACGTATAGTCACCATCAAACTGGTACTAATTGATCAACACTTATGTGCATACATTAAAGTAACACTGATCGGGTGTCGGGCAGGCAGGAGAGGGGAGGAGGGGATGGGTATATTCACACCTAATGGGTGCAGTGCGCACTGTTTGGGGGAGGAGCATGCTTGTAGCTCTGACTCAGGCAGTGCAAAGGCAATATATGCAACCTAAACGTTTGTACCCCCAAAATAATTTTGAAATTTAAAAAAAATTTAAAAAATAAATAAAGATAATTCCCAACCTCAAAAAAAAATGGTTTAGTCATTCTTGATCTAATTCTTAGTATATCAAAATGTAGCTAACACCCACGTTTCAAGATTGTTCTCAGGGTTAAATGAAATAATGGTATTAATCCCCAAGATCAGTACCTGAGACACACAGCAGGCAACAACAAATGAAATTTCTAATACACTCAAACACTGACTAATATGATTTGCACTTGATAAAGAACTATTAAACAGGATCCAGGAGAGCCAAGGATTTACTCTAGATGGCAAATGGCAAATTATGTGGTTTACTGCACTCTAAATTTCTTCTCTTAGCATTATGATATATGAACTCTTTCAGGCATCAAAGAAATATTATTGTGACTAATTCAGGATGATGTAGAAATTGCCCCAGGTGGTTGGACCATTTGAGACCTAACAAGTAATCTACCCACCTTTGCTCTAGACAAAAATTTTGCAGCAATCCCAATAGAATAAATCATTACTCAATTACATGTATAGTTGATTAATTAATTGACTATATATATTTATCACTCATTTCTCACCAGATA
This sequence comes from Daubentonia madagascariensis, assembly GCA_023783475.1. Taxonomy (NCBI): domain Eukaryota; kingdom Metazoa; phylum Chordata; class Mammalia; order Primates; family Daubentoniidae; genus Daubentonia; species Daubentonia madagascariensis. The sequence goes on from JAKFHU010000901.1 coordinate 34,678,322, forward strand.
GGAGCCCAGGCAGAAAGAGTCAGGTCCACATTTCTGCATTCCCTGGGCTGACGTTTTTAAAACCTTCCAAACAGAAATAAGCTGCAGAGAGCCTCTCCTCACGCCTTTGAGAATTTCTGAAATATTTCGTAATCTTTGTCATCAGAAATGCCTGTGCATTTTCCAGCTAAAATGGAGACGTCTTCCCAGAAAATACTTCCGTGCTCAGAGACCCTCTTGGGGTCACCATTAACAATCTGTCGACATAAAGACAAACATCAATGTGTCTCAATGCAGTAAAATTTGAGATCTAAATTAATGCAGTGAAGTACATTCTCTTTATAAAACTTGTTAGTGTTCTTGCCCAGCTCGACCTCTACCCCAGACCTTCGTGTTACAGCGAACGTGGGTAACAAAGTTGGCCTTCATTCCTCCTTTGCCTCCACCCCAGATCTTCTGGCAAATGTAAGTCTTTTCCTGTTTCCCACTGTCTTTCCCTACCATGTATTAAAAGATATCAGCATAATATAGGTTCTTACATGAAGCTTCCTTAAAGTATGATTCCGAATGTACTGAGCAAAGACAGATCTGTCAGCACGTGCTGCTCCTTTGCAAACCTGCGAGAGGCCCTCTCACCCAGAACCAGAACTGAGCCAAGAGACCTGCTGCCCTCCCTTGGTCCTCACCAGCTCCCCAGGCAAACAGCCGGGGACCCCACGTGACACAGCCCTGGGCTGCAGTGGAGCCGTGCAGGCAGAACCTCCATCTCAAATTCAGCCAGGAGTTGGGAATCCAAAATTTCAGCCATGCAGCGCCCTTCTGGGGTCGCTTTGCATGCCCCGCCACAGGCGCACTGCCTGGGCACTGCCCGCCTGTCTGGGCAGGGAGAAGCGGCCCCTCTCCTGCCTGCTCCTCACGGCTCCCCACTCCTCAGGCACTCGGGTGTGCGGGCTCGGCTTGTAAATCTCTTTAGTTGTTAAAAGTCTTTAACTATGTAACACGATTCGTTATCCATTGTGTTTGTCAAAATGCTATTTAATAAGTTGCTTGTTTTATTAACCCCGACAGAAAAGAAAACAGGGTTCTTTATCTCCAGCTGTTGGAGACAGGGCCAGAATTTGTCTGCGTGGCTTCTCCTAACATGTTGCAAAAATGAAAAAGTGTGCTTAGCAGGTTTGGAGGTGCGACACCCACGACCTCTCCTTTGCCCCTCCAGCCAGGGGAGCGTTCCTCCCCAGAACCGTGCATGGAAGGGAATAACCACTCCGACCCTCGGCCTCCAGGCAGACCGTCTGGGTGACCATTCGGTACGAGACTCTGGACAGTTGGTGATTATGGTCTGATACGAGCTGATACCAAAGAAAGACAAAGGATTTTTCAAGCTAAAACACTTACTATTTTTAGAACACTGAGGGCCTGCCAACACGTGGGAGGAAATTCCATGACAGGTGAGCTTCTGCGTTACGTTGAGATGATGTTACTGACACAAAGCAAAACTGTGTCATATATTCTACAGGGTTTTAACAATTTTCTTCCTGAGTACAAATAACAAAAAGCAACTCAAAATAAATTAAAGTTTTACATAATATTGGGGTTAAAGCATGTTTATAGAAAAAGCACAAAGAAATGAACAATTGACTGAAACATACATTTAATATATTTGTTTAAAAAGGAAAAAGTGAGAGCGAGTCAAGCTTACATAGTTGATTTTGAACCACACTTCTTCATGTCACATTATTATACAAAAACTGCAACCCAGGGCCATGCGGCTGCCCTTCCACATGACATGTTCCTCCACCCACATCAAATCAGTCACGACTCCACCCGTGTCAGAATAAGGGGCCGTTCTGCCAAAGCACTGTTGTCAAAAATGACAACCTCTTTTACAAACGTAGGAAATTCACTGCCGCTTCTCCCCGTTCCCTTCCACTCGCCTTTTTATCCCTCTGAAAAGCAGAGATAAATCCCAGTAGCACAATTAAAGCACTAGCTAAATATTACTTTGTTGGGCTTAACGATAGATTACAATGTGTGCATAATGACCCAGTTCTAGTAATATCATCTGATTTAGTAAGGAAATCAGAGACTGCCATATGTTCACCAATAAGGTCTCAGAAATTCTTCTTGTTGTGCTAGCAAGGATGCTATTTGGTCCTGAAACCTCATTGTTGTCGAGCACCAAGCACATCACAGCCTTAATTCTGACGCACATTTCATCAGACAACTTCCAAAAGAGACCAGGAGGTCAATTGACCACTGGCTACCTGCTGGTCACAGTCCCCTTGTGGTTGACCTGGTGCAGGCACAGCTCTGTGTACTTATCTTCTGAGCTGTGAGCTCATCAAAGAGTGATCTGGGGACAACAACAAAAACCAGAAAAACGCATATCAAAGTCAGAACCGGAATTAGAGAAATCCTAGCTCCAAACACCAATTAGAGTCCTCTTTCACGTTCATAGGATGAGACACAGCTAATGGACCAGGCTTTTTCAGTTTTTAAACCAAGATTTCAATGTTGACTACAGAAAGTTCAATCCAGAACAAACAGAAATCCTACTAGTAAGACATCATATCAGTCTTGGCTATGTTCAATAATTTAATAAGACAACCTACTGATCCATTGAAGTTAGTATTCATGAGGGAATGAGAACAATTATTTGCTTAGTCAAGTATTTTCAATAATATGTCATAATTGTGCAAATTATTTCACATATTTAGTAAGAATACAAACAATACTTTAGTTTGTACAAAAATGGAAAAATATACACAACGTGCTATCCTTTGTCTAAGAAAAAGGGCACATGCTAATAAATATTTATATTAATAAAACAAAAAAATTGGAAGGATAAACCACAAAATAAGAATAGAAATAGTTATTTAAAAGGGTATAAGGGAATAGTGGGTATATACCTTGTATTTTCAACTTTACTTTGGAACTTTGTGAATATTTTATATGATTATAAAATAAACTTTGATTTAAAATTCAAATCCCAAACTATCAAAAAGTCAAATAAAACCAAGACTAGAAGCGCAGGCCTGAGATTTGAACCACCACTCAGAGCAGGTGCTCTGACCCTGCTAGAACTAAGCTGTGTAAGACAAAGGGAAATTCACTCAAAAGGAGTGCAAATATAGAAATTCTCAGCAGAGAATTAAAAACTAAAAGAGAAACGTGGACATTTTAGAACTGAAAAACAAAATACCTGGAATAAAAAACTCACCGCACTCTGGTGGGGGCTGCTGAGCATGTGGGGGTAGGGGTGTGTGAGAACTCGCCCTACCTTCTGCTCAGCGTTGCTGTGAACCTATAACTGCTCTGAAATAAAGTCTAGTAGACTCCACAGTGGGATGAAGAAGATAGAGGTAAGGACCCGTCCCCTGAGGACAGACCCATAAAAATCTCCCAGTTGAAGCAGAGCGAGGAATAAAATGAACAGAGGACCCAGAGGCCTGTGGGGCAATCGTGAAAGACCAGACACACGTGCTGCTGGCGGCCACCGAAGAGACAGACGTGGGTGGGGCACAGAGTGGTGTCTGAGGAAATCACGCCTGAAAGCACATCAAATTTGGCAGAAGACATAACTTTACAGATCCAAGAGTCTCAGCAAACAAAACAGGATAAAATCAAAGAACTATGCCTAGCTGAAACAATCAAAATGCTTAAAGCCAAAGATAAAGAAAACTATCTTGAAAACAGCTAGAGAAAAATAACAAATTATACAGAGGAGAACAATGATGTGAATAATCAAGCATCTCTCAAAAGAACCACAGAGGCCAGGAGAAAGTGGGGCAGAACATTTTAAAACTGCAAAAAAAGAGAGAAAGATATATTAATAATTCTGTGTTTACAGATAAAACACAATCCAAACAAAAATTCTAGCAGGCTTTAGAAATTGGCCGCTGATTCTGAAATTTATAAGGAACGGCCAAGGATCTAGAATAGTCAAGCAATTTTAAGAAAAAAAGAAGTAAGTTGGAGGATTTATTGTACCTTACATCAAGTCTTACAATTAGGCCACAGTAATCCAGGCAGTTTGTTTTGGTATTTGGTATTGGTGAAAAGATATATTGATAGGTCCATGGGACAGGATAGAATCCAGAAATAGCTGCACACACATAGGGTCAATTGATTTGCAATAAAGATGCCAAAGAAATTCACTGGGAAAAGGATAACTGTTTTCAATAAATGGTATCTTATCAACTGGATGTCCATATGAAAAAATGAACATTAACTGCCACCTTGCATTATATGCAGAATTTAGCTCCAAATGTGTCACAGACCTAAATGTCAAACCTAAAACTCTACAACTATTAGAAGAAAATATCTGTGAAGTTGAGATAGTTTTAGGTTTTTTAAATAGAATGTAAAGAGCTTGAATTGTAAAATAAAAAATGGATAAACTAGACTTTATCAAATTTTAAAACTTTTGGTCTTTGAAAGACACCATTAAGAAAATGAAAAAGCAAGCCACAGACTAGGCGAAAATATTCACAACACACATATCAGATGAAGGACTTGTATCTAAAATATATAAAGTACCTTTATAACTCAATAAAAATTGGACAAGTTTGAACGGACCTATCGCATGAGAAGAGATACAAAAGCCAGTAAATTTAGGGAAAGATGCTCCACATCACCAGCTATCCGGGAATGTAAGGAAAACCACAGTAAGGTGACATTGTGGGCACATTAGTTTTGCTACAAAGAGGAAGACTAACCACACCAGTGTCAGTGCACATGTGGAGCAACTGGAACTCTCACACACAGACAGTGAGCAGGTGACAAAGCACAAATCATTTTGGAAAACAGTTTAGCAGCTTCTTAAAAAGCTAAACACTCACCTAATGATATGACCCAGACATCTACTTGTAGGTATTTACCTAAGAGAAACAAAAACATATGCCCATGAAAGACTGGTACGCGGATGCCTATGACATTTAATTCATAACAGACAAATGCCAGAAATAATCCAAATGCCCATCAACAGCGTGGATAAACAGATTGTAGCACATATATGCAACGGAAGATGCAGCCAGAAAAATGAAATTATTGATACACAAAACAACATGACACTGAACGAAACAAGCCAGGCATAATGAGTACATGCCATATGTTTCATTTAATAAAACTCTAAAGAGTAAAAACCAATCTACAGTGAGCAAAAGCAACTCTGCGGCTGCCACAAGGTGCAGGTGGAGGAAAGGATGAATAACCACAGTGCAAGGGAACGTCTGGAAGTGAAGGAAGTATTTGCTACCTGGATTTTGGTGGTGGAGTCACAGGCATACGTCAAAACTTGTATACTTTTAATATGTGCAGTTTATTTTTCTTCACTTATTCTCCAATAAATCTCAGAAAAATAAAAATAACATAAATTAAAGAAATAATGCAATAGTGAAGCAATGAGCAACTTAAAAATTCTACTAAGCAAAATGGGAATCTGCTGAACGAATTGCAGGCCTTCCTCTCACACTACACACTACATATGAATTAAAGAGGCACAAACAAGAGACCAAAGAAAAGAAAATGTAAGTAAATATCACATTTCATTTAAAGTGAAGAATTTCCCAACCACAAAACTAACGGGAAAAATCGCAATGCATTATATAACCAATAGGTTTGGTGCATTAAGTAGTTAAGTACATACATACGCACAAAGTCAAAATCAAAGGCATACAGCAAGTAAGAAAAGCATCTTTTCAGCAAATATAACAGAAAATAATAAGATCTTTTATATATAAAAGATATAAGAAATCTCACTAAACCAATGTTTAGGACGCCCAGACTAAAATATAAAATTGGACAAATATCACCAGACAATTCACAGAACAAAACATGGTTAATATGAACAGATTTTAAAAGATCAATGTTTTGCTGCAAGAATTGTGGAAGATAGTCAATTATGTATTCTGAAACTTGAAATAGTTTATATCCTATGACCCAACAATTTCATTCACTTAGCAATGTGTCTTGAGTAATGATTAGATGGTAAGTGTATGTGTGTGTGTGTGTGTGTGTGTGTATATATATATATATATATAAAAGTAAATATATATACATATATATTCATTGTTTTTTTCTTATCATAGGCAAAATTTTGGAAATTTGCCCAAGTCCAGCATTAGGCAAATAGTTTAATAAATTATACTACAAACAGAAGATGGAATATTATGGACTATTATGAAATATTGTACAGTATTAAAATAATATTTAAATGATCTCAAAAAAATTTTCAACATGGTTAAGTGAAAAATAGATGCATATGGTATATTCGTTTTGACACAAGTTTTGTTTTACTGTGTATGCATAAAGACACGACGGTAATTTTCCATTTTCTTCTTTAGCATTTTTCTTGTTCCCAGATATTCTGCCATGTAACATGAAAATTTTATATTCAGAAAAATATTTTAATCAGCAGCTCATTATTAGTGCCAATAGCAATGGTAAGGATGACGAGGTGAAATCCTCCCCCTGCCTGGAGACGCAGAAGATGTGGGACCTTATTCTAGAATTTCTTCTCGCTCCCCTGGCGTGTCCTCCCACTCCACAGCACCCTCATCACGGACTTGCCTCCCATGGTCTCTGTGTGCAAATGACATCCCAGAAGATGCATCTTCCCCACAGACACGGCAGCCAAGGCCAGCAGGGGATTTGGTCCTGAAGTGTGTTGTGTTCACAGGTCATGGGCCGGTTCATCTTCAGTAGCCCAAGCTGCAGCCGGAGCTGCATGTGGAACGGCTGCCCGCTGACGTGGGGCACAGCTGAGTGAACGGCCCGGGAGCATCTGGGCTGTGTGTGTGTTCCCTGGGGTGCCCCTAACAAAGTCCCTAAAACAACAGACATTGATTCTTTCACAATTCTGGAGGTGACAAGTCCAAAGTCAAGGTGTGAGCAGGGCCGTCCTGTCTCATGGTCTCTCGGGGAGGACCTTTCCTGCCTCTTCCAGCATCCGGGGGCCCTGGTGTCCTGGGCTCGTGGCCCCACCATCCAGCCTCTGCCTCTGTCTTCACATGGCGTCCTCTCTGAATGTCCTCTCCTGCTAAGGCAACAGTAATCCAGTGTGACCTCATCGAACTGTAGGTATAGCTGCAATGACCCTACTTCCAAATAAGGTCACATTCACAGGTACCAGGGGTTGGGACTTAGAGAAATCTTTTGGGGGTCAGTATTTGACCCACTGCATAGACAATCAGGCACTTCTGCTTGCACCTGTACTGTCCACCTGAGCTTCCTCCGTGTCTGCCCGACACCCCACCTCCCCGTAAGCTTCTCCGGGGAGAGCTGTGCTCCACCCTCTCACGTAGGCCTGTCCCAGAAGCCAGCCTCCTCAGGGCTTCTCCGCAATGCAGGCGTGTTGCTGGCAGCACTCCTCCGTGGCAATTCTAGGGAGGGTGGGGATCACAGCCTGTGGGCTCGTAGAGCTCACCTGGCCTGGATGCACTATCTAACCCCAAATACCTGCCAGGTGCACCATCTAACCCCAAATACCTGCCAGGTACAGAAATAGGGCCTGTATCATGTGGTGGCTCCATGGGCACCACAGAGCTGGGAAGAGCGAAGTCAACGTTGGAACTCAGGTCTGCCTGAGTCCAAGTCTGTGTCCCTGGCCTAAGGTTGCCAGATTTAGCAAACAAAAATACAGGATGTCCAGTTCAATCTGAATTTTATGTAAACAGTGAATAATTTTTTTAGTAGAAATATGTCACATGCAGTATTTGGCATCGTGCATTCTATCTGGCAGCCCTGACCTTACTAGCACATCTATGGGAAGGCGCCAGGGGTGCAATGACACCAGGAAGTGCAGACAAGTCTACACCCAGTTTGGCGACTCCTGTCATTTTTGAAAATGCCACGTCCACTCTGCTGTCCCTCACAGTGGGAATTCTCCACATGGAACCAGTTCATACACGTGGTGGCTTCAGAGGCATATGGATGGTTAGGGACTCAGGGCCATTCACTCCAACATGGGAATGAGTTGTCTGAAGTTCCCTTTAACTTTCACTTACTAAGAACAACTACAGTCAGCTGTCAAGGCAAGAAAAGGGAAGGAGGAAAAAGTGTAAAACACAAACTTTAGGTGTTTTTCTCTGAAAGTGCAGGTACTGGCTGCTTAACTTCCAAATGGAAACCCCACACTGTGTCTACTCAGGGTCTTTTCTTATTTTGCCATTTTGACATTGAACTCCAAAATAACAGTGCTAACTGTTAATCTTTTTCTCCCCCTTATAAATTGGCTTTTAACACTAGACAGCTGGAAAATCTAAAAGGTTAGTCTACACCCGGTACATCTACTTGAATGCAAATACCAATGTTGCATCAGAGCTTCCCATAGGCCAAAGAGGCAATTATCAAAGGGGCCAAGCCACAGAGATTTACTACGATGGATAACCACACAGAATTATGACAAGTTTTGTTGCTGTTTGTGTTTTGCTTTCTGTTTTTTGTTATTATTCAAGGAGTTTTATTCCCAGAAGCTCCCGAAAGGTCTCGCAATACCCACAACCCAGCTCACTGGCAGGGTCGCAAGAGCTGCAGGGATGCTGCGGCACATTCCTGCAGGTGCCTGAAAGGAGCCCGCACAACAGGGCCCGCATCTGCGAGCACGGGAAGCGCTGCTCAAGATCGAGCTTGACTCCGCGAAAACAAGCTTGTTCGTCAAAGGCTTTCTAAGTCTGATAAACTGTACTATGTTTGTGATTTTTCCTTTGAGTGACTGAAAATCTAAAACGAATAGTTTTGAGAAGATAAAAATGCAAGTAAAATACGGCTGAGTCGCACGAAAGGTGACAACCTGCCACGGGTGGGCTAACTGTGGCCTGGTAACAGGCAGCGTCCTCCTCAACGCTCCCCAGAGCAGAGCAAGGAACGGGTCTGCTGCGGAGTTTCGCAAAATCAAATGAGAGTCAGTCGGGGTGTGGGGGCGCATCACCCCAAACTCGGGGTTCCTGAAGCCTTGGCAACAAACTGCCTTTCCCTCAACACCCTTCTTTTTCCTCTTTTCAGCAGCAAAGCTTCTTATTTCTACAATCTGGGGCTAGAGAGAGGAAAAAACGTTTTGAACATTCAGAGTGTGTGTGGCCTCCTTTCAGTTTTAGGACGTCGCACAAGAGACAGGACTAATTTCGTACCCTGCTCAGCCCCTCTAGGATTCGTGACGGCCCTTCGAGGCCAGGCCCCGATCACCCCTAGAGAGAACTGAAGTGTGGGAGAGAGGACGGGACGAGGCAGCGGAGGAGAGCCGGGCCACACGTACTCTGCCATGGTACCCGGGTCATCTGTCACGGACCTGCACGCAGCCTCTGCGTGTGGCTGCAGCACTTTAGAAACGTCTCTGCCAGAGGTGTCCTTCTCACACACAGGCAGCATGCCACCCTGGTCTCTGAATGCAGACGCTCAGCTCTACACACCCAGGACCACGGGTTTTAATATTTATTATAGCACCGTGCCATGCCAAGTTAAAACTAAGTGACATAAATCTTATGAAACCCACCCGTTCTCACAAATGTGTCCTTAAGATGGTTTCCTGCCTCCATTCTGACTGTCCTTGGTTCCTGCCAGGAACAAACCTGAAGAGTTAAGTTTTGGGGATTTGTTTTTCTCTCGTCCTTCCCTGTGGTGCTGGCAGGCAGACTCTGCGCATGGAGGTCGGTAGTTGTTCTGCGACACTTGATCTGGGCCACCCCCAGGCCAAGTCCTTGCCACTGCAGGCCTCCAGCCGTGTTCTGCGAAGGCACTGCAAGGAAGACCGATCCAGAAGACAGTGGATGTGACAAGGCCCTGTCCTCAAATACGTGAAGAAAAGGAAATGTTTTAAATGAAATTATCTTTGCTGTTACATTCACAAACGAACAGGGTAAAAACTGAAAATACAGAAAAGTATACAAAATTCCTACATGCCACCAGAGATATATGCTGTTAGCATCTTGAGCAATTTGTTGTATGTTCTTCCAGATTTTTTTCCTATTTGCATGTATTGGGTAGGAGATATAGATACATGGATTTCTACACATATAGAGTTCTATGCACACACACACCCCTACACGCCTGCTATTCAATAACCAGACTTTTCAGTCCCTGACACATCTTGCACATCTTCTTGTGTTGATAAACATACGTCAACTTCATTTTTAATGGCTGCACAGGATTCATGTCATATGGCCCCATAATTTCTTCACAGAAATCCCCTATTTTGGGCTATTTAGGGTTTTTTAAAAATTCTTACCTGTTTTACCCCATTAAAAAATGCGCAAAGGACATGAACAGAAACTTTTCAAAAGAAGACAGAATAATGGCCAGCAAACATGTAAAAAATCGCTCAACTTCTCTAATCATCAGGGAAATACAAATCAAAACCACAACGAGATATTACTTAACTCCAGTGAGATTGACTTATATCAAAAAGTCCCAAAACAACAAATGTTGGCAGGGATGCGGACAGATAGGAACACTCATACACTGCTGGTGGAACTGCAAACTAGTACAACCTCTATGGAAAGTAACATTGAGATACCTCAAAGAATTAAAAGTAGAATTACCATTTGACCCAGCAATCCCACTACTGGGTATTTACCCAAAGGAAAAAAAGACATTCTATAATAAAGACATCTGCTCTCGAATGTTCATAGCAGCACAATTCACAATTGCAAAGATGTGGAAACAACCCATCAATACCCGAGTGGATTAATAAAATGTGGTATATGTATACCATGGAGTATTACTCAGCAATAAAAAACAATGGTGAATTAACACATCTGGTATTATACCGGTTGGAGCTAGAGCCCATTCTTTGAAGCGAAGTGTCACAAGAATGGAAAAACAAGCACCACTGGTACTCACCATCAAATTGGTACTAACTGATCAACACCTACATCACACAGGGCAATAATATTCATCAGGGGGCGGGCAGGCGGGAGGGGGGTGGAGGGGATGGGACAACTCTCACTGAATGGATGCGGGGAGCACAGTTTGGGGGATGACCACGATTGTGGCTCTGACACGGGCAGTGCATGGGCAATATATATAGCCAAAGTGTTGTACCCCCATAATATTCTGAAATTAAAAAATAAAAAATAAAAAAATAAATTCTTACCTGTTTTAAACATTTCATGCTTACAATAAGGCTTTTCTAACTTCATATTTAAAAAACAAACATGCATGTATTTGGTGATGTTCTGATGGTGCATTTATAGATGTGCAATAGTTGGATTGGCATTTAGTCCACTCTAAAAGCTTCTGTGTTCCCAAATTGTCCTCCAGAAAATTGGTGCTGGGTCACACCACCAGTAGCAAGGTGTGGGGCACAAAAGGAAACCAGAACTTCCATCTCCTTCAAAGATGCACCCCTAACTCTACTTGTCCCAGAGGCTGACACTTAATTGGGTCATAGAAGAGGTTTGGAGAAAACTATAGGGGCAAGAACTTTCATGTGGAAGCAACAAATTTATAGAAGCAAATACAGTGACCCACACTTGTCTGTCAATGTTAATTATCTGAGCCATTTTATGATGCCTGGTATGGTATCAGGTGATCAGTGCACATGTGGTGAACTGCAGTGACTGACCACTCAAGGTCAAGTTCTACAGGCCTAATCCTGTATGGAATATAGTAGAAGGACTAAGAGACACACGGATATTGGAGTAAGCTGGGGTAAACAAACAAGTTAAAGTACAGGTAGATATTCATTTCATCATGCTTGTTTTATCAGAGCCTGTTCTTTGGTTTTTGTTAAGTTTGGGTAAATTAAAATTTAAGGATTATAATTCCAGGTAGTGGCTTGAATACTGCTTATTTGAAAAAATACATAAATGGTTTATATTAACAAGGCTTCTCAAAGTTTATTTAACTCTCAATTTTTTTCTATGACTTCTTTTTATGAAATAATTGTTACTGAACAAGTGTTAAGCTGCATTGCTATTGGCCAAGGTCCCCCCAAATTCCCTCTTGCAAATAGAGTTTTATGCCTTAAGATTGACTATTCTTTGTCAGCCTTCGAGGTCGGGTTGTACTTCCTAGCCCAAATGTTCCCATTTGCGGCTTTCACAAATTGTAGACAGGTTTTTTTCCTTTGAAAAGATTTTGTATTTTTTCCTCTGTTTTATATCACTTGTTTTCTTGAGGTAGATCCTTAAGATATAGCATCAAATAATTGCCGATTGATTTTTTATTTTATAGTGACAGCTCCAATTTTATTTTCCTCTGGCAGTAAAGTATTAAAATTTATTTGATTTGATTTTTTGCACATCTAAATGTTTCAACAAATGGTCATGTAAGAGCTCTGTGATTTTTCTCCTAAAAATTAAAATTGAAAAAATAAAACAGGCTACTCAGAAAGATTTTTGTGTTTTCACTTTTTTTTACAGTAAGACTATAATTTCTATATTTCAGAGTTGGAGAGGTAATACAAATTTTTTTGTTAATCTGTTAATCTGCCTCAAAAACAGAAGATTGGAAACACTTTTACGTATGTCAGTGTGTTGCTCCCAGAAGGAACTAAGATCTTGAACTGAGAGGAAAACTCAAATGAGCACATTGTGCATATGCGTCTCTGGAGCTGGTCTGTGTGTTTTCACGTCAACTGGGTGTTACGAGAGCAGCGACAGAAGTGCAGACTAACCACGTGGATTTATTTTGCTCTCATGGAGATTTGCAATATTGATTATAAAAATGCCATATAAAACACACTGTTGATTAATATTACGGTGCATTTAAGAGAGGAAACTCTACACCCAGGAGATGTAGGTAGCTTTCTTAAGGAGTAATTGAAAAGTTCACAAAGCTCCTAGGCCTCTACCTCAGGTCTCTGCTAGCTTTAATAATTATGGTGGTTCGCTCATCTGTTTCCAGCTTTTTAGGAACTGCTGATTCTCTAAGTCCCTGGTAGTCTTCCTTTCTTCCCCTAAGCCAGCAAACAACATGTGTGTCTCCCCCGAATAACGCTGCTATGATGTTGTTGGGGCTCTGAATAGTTTGGCTGTGGCTTGCTGAACCGTCTGAATGTGATCGTTTTAGTGGCATGAAATGAAGTTATGCAGAAAACTGATAATAAACAGATCTCTGCTTCTGCATGCCAATGCATGTTTAGCACCAGGGCACAGGTGCCACAGTGTCCATCACCTCCACCCCCCAAAAGTGGCGAAGTGGGTGAAAACACCTATCCAGAGCTGAGACAGGTGGGAGCTGCCTTTTCATTACTTTTGGGCTTTCACATAGTTGGAGAACCAGACTGTCTCACCAAACCTCAGGTGGAAACCAGGAAGAACGTTTTCTTTAAAAAAAATTATACAATTGAACCCTAATGTCTGAATTCTCCAATAGCTAAGAGCACCCATGAGTCTACACACAAAAGCTCCTCATTAAACTGCAGGTATTGCAGGAAAAATAACAACAGCACATTTGTACATAGGCAAAGAATTTTGAGCTATATCTCCATTTTAACATGGGCTGATTTTTGGAGAATACGTCACTGCAAGGATGAAATCTCTGTTCTCAACTGCACAAGACCAGGGGTAGCCTGGAGTCTCCCCACCAGACGCTGATTTCTGAAGTGTTATGGAAATTGGTATCAGTTTTTAGTTCCAGAGTTAATCCTTCCTCTTTTAGGGATTATCTGTAATCCTATTAATTTCATACAGCAATCCTTTTGGGAGGAAGTTGAACTAGAGGGAAAATTTAGCTTGATGATATTTCCAACCTTGTTACAGATCTCAGGCCGCGATCTGGAGATCTCAGGCTCCCCAGGCGGGGATGTGAGCGTCTCCTGGCATTCCACGCATCATCGGAGTCTTGGTTCAGGTCCCCTTGCAGTCAAGCAGGGGCAAATAAATGTCAGGAATCTAAGAATTAAGGCAACCCGCGTGTCGACAGAGCCAGGTGGGAACCCATCTCTAATTACGGTTTACGTGAATTAGACGCGAGGAGGCCAAGTCACCGTGGTATTTACCGCTCTCACAGGACCTTCCTGGTGAGGCGAGGCAGGGGAGGCAGGGGAGGCCGGGGAGGCCAGGCCCCCGGGCACAATCGGCGCGGGGCGGAGAGCCGCAGTCCAAGCCCAGCCCCGCCCCGCTGGCCCACGGGCCCGCGTGGGTCCCGCCCGGCGCCCTCGGCATCCTTAGGACTCCTCAGCCTCCCTTCCCGCGGGGCCAGGCCCGCCCGCCCCGTGCCTTCCCCGCTCTGCCGGCCTCGCCCGGCGCTTCCTCTCCCTCTCCGGCCTCCGCCTCCCGCCCACCTCGCCCCACCCAGATGCAAGTCGGTGTCCTCCTCTCCCGGCCCCAGGCGGGGTCAGCCCGGCTGCAGCCCCAGCGCCCGCACGCGGGAGGGCAGCCAGGCCTGGCGCGGGACACTGCGCGCTCTGCGCCCCGGGCGCCCACCGCAGCCCCGCAGGGCAAGGTGTGCAGACGCCTGCCCGGGCCGAGGCGCCTCCCGGGCAGCAGTGGGCCCCTCGCCCACCCTGCTGCGCGGAAACAAACGGCTCTTCCTCCCACCAACGCGTCCCACCGCCCGCGCCCCCGCCGCCGTCCCCAGAGGGACAGGTGTCCACGCCCGAGCACCCCGCTTACGCCCGCGGACCAGCACTGTGCGCCTGCGGGGTCCGCCTGTGGGGACGCACTGTCCGCGCAGCGCGAGTGTCCCCAGGTGCGCCCGGGAATTCTTCCTACGCCGAAGCACCCACCCTACTTCTCGCCTTCGCTTCCTGACAAAAGTTTCTCAAAAACCGATCCATAGGCGTATTCTTCCCAGCCATTTCCTCCCTAAACCCTTGGAATTTTCTTTCCAGTTCAAACACTGAGCCTGCAGTCTCCACTCACGCCTCACAAGCCTCCCTCACGACGCTCTGGCCCTGGGGCCTCGGGGACCCGGCGCCCAGGGCGCACCCGACAGGGCCTCCGAGGGCAGGAGCGCCAGGTGCGCCGGGCCCGTGGGAGCCCGAGAGGACCACACAGGACCACACGCGCCGCTCAGACACGCAGGCGCACAGGCACAGTACACACACACACGCACAGCGCACGCAGAGACACACCAACACATAGGCACGCTACACCCATGCACACACGGCACGTAGAAACACACTACACACGGAGACACTACACAGACCACATGCTCATACACAATATGCAACACTATTTAACACCACACACACAAACACTATACACATTCATACACATATGCACTCACACATACTACATACCCCACACACAAACATGCTCACACATGCAACACACATATATACACACAGACACTTACAACATACACAGAGACACATACACACTCACACCATGGCAAACACACACACTCTATACAAATCACATATACACATGCTACACATACATACCACACTACACACAGGCACACACTATACAAACATGCACACCACACACACTATACACAGAGACATACACACACTCACATATACACACACTAACACACAACCCACTCATGCTACACAGAGGCACACACTATACACACTCATACACACTGACACACACTACACTTACTGCACACAAAAACACACATACTCATGCGCACACATACACAGAGAGACAAACACACTATACATGCACATACACACACACACGTGTAGACACACACTGACACACACAAACACACACACATCCCAAAGCACCTGACACAGAGGAGCCACTTACCTGGTGGTTTTATTCTCCCTGACGTATGGGGACCAGTGAGCAAGTTAAAGATGCCGATTCTGAGATTCTGCAGCACGTCTGTGAGCAAGTTTTTATCGGTCTGTAGCAAAATAAGAAATATAAGAACAAAGATCTTTAAATGTTGTTTTTTCCAAAAATGATGATGATAGATCACATTGTTTTTTGAATATGTTTACTGTTTTTAATTGAGTAGATTTAAAGAGGTTTTTTTTTTTTTAATTTCAGAATATTATGGGGGTATTATGGTTACATGAATTACTTTTGTATAGTTTGAGTCAAAGTTATAAGTGTGCCCATCACCCAGATAGTGTGCATTGTACCCGTTAGGTGTGAATTTACCCATCCCTTCCTCACCCCTCCCATCAGCTTGATTTCTCTTGAGTTTTACTTCCATGTGTGCACATAAATGTTGATCAATTAGTTCCAATTTAGTATTGAGTACATGGGGTGTTTGTTCTTCCATTCTTGCAATACTTCACTTAGAAGGATGGTCTCCAGTTCCATCCAGGTTGTTACAAAAGGTATTAGTTCACCATTTTTGTTTATGGCTAATATTCCATGGTATACATATACCACATTTTATTAATCCACTCATGTATTGATGGGCACTTGGGTTGTTTCCACATCTTTACAATTATGAATTGTGCTGCTATAAACATTTGAGTGAAAGTGTCTTTTTTTATAAAATATCTTTTTCTTTTCCTTTGCGTAAATACCCAGTAGTGGGATTGCTGGATCAAGTGGTAGTTCTACTTTTAGTTCTTTGAGGTATCTCCATACTACTTTCCATAGAGGTTGAACCAGTTTGCAGTCCCACCAACAGTGTATAAGTGTACCTATCTCTCCGCATCCACGCCAGCATCTGCTGTTTTGGGACTTTTTGATAAAAGCTATTCTCACTGGAGTTAGGTGATATCTCATCGTGATTTTGATTTGCATTTCCCTGAAGATTAGAGACATTAAGCATTTTTTTCATATGTTTATTGGCCATTAGTCTATCTTCTTTTGAAAAGCGTCTGTTCATTTCTTTTGCCCATTTTTTAATGGGGTTATTTGATGTTTTCTTGCTGATTTTTTTCAGTTCTTTGTAGATTCTGGTTATTAGCCCCTTTATTGGATGTATAGCATGCAAATATTTTCTCCCATTCTGTAGGTTGTCTATTCATTCTATTGGTTGTTTCCTTGGCTGTGCAGAAGCTTTATAATTTGATGAGGTCTCATTTATTTATTTTTGTCATTGCTGTGATTGCCTTTGGGGTCTTCTTCATAAATTCTTTGCCTAGGCTGATATCTATAAGAGTTTTTCCAACCTCTTCTTCTAGAATTATTACAGTTTCGTGGCTTAGGTTTAAGTCTGTTATCCATCATAAGTTGATTATTGTGAGAGGTGAGAGGTGTGGATCCTGTTTCAGTCTTCTACATATGGCCATCCAGTTTTCCCAGCACCATTTATTGAATAGGGATTCTTTTCCCCAGTGTATGTTTTTGTATACTTTGTCAAAGATCAGATGGCAACATGAGGATGGATTCATATCTGTGTTCTCTGTTCTTGTGCTAGTACCATGCTGTTTTGGGTACTATGGCCTTGTAGTATAGCTTGAAGTCTGGTAAAGTGATGCCTCTTGATTTGTTTTTTGCTTAAGATTGCTTTGGCTATTCGGGGTCTTTTCTGGTTCCAAATGAAGCACAGAATTATTTTTTCTAGATATCAATTTCTTTCATTTTAATTTTATGAACTCAAAAAAATTGAGAAATACAGATGAAAACTACTAAATTCCCTGATCTCCACTAATTTTATCTTGTTAGGTTCCTTTAGAAGCTATTTTTATTCTTTGAGGAAACTTAAATTACACCAGAAAAATGGGATTTCACTTAATTTAAAACTAGAAATAATGTGCTTGTATTCATTACTAGTACTTTTCTCTCAATGGTATATTAAAACTATAAAAACCCACTTCAGAATTATATAACTATTTGTAGAGATGAAAATAAAACTTTACTTTAAATGAAAATACAGAATGACCCACCAATCACTAAAGGATATTAATTGACTACTGTTAGTCCTATACTCTGTCATAAAAAATGGTATGAAAGATTGGAGAAGATTGGATAGAACTGAATTATTGTTTGATATATCCTGATATCACATGAATTTAGTTCTTTACAGAACTTCCCACATGTTTACAATGCTATTAGTGTTTTTAAAAAATTTTTCCTGCTGAAAAATACTTCAATATATTTTCTTTCCTAATGGTCTCAGAGATTAAAAAGAAAAACAAACAAGCAAACATGTGGCTGTCACCAACAAGTTCATTTTTCAAAAAACAATCAGATCATTGTTCAAATTCCCTGAGAACAAAAGTCGGGTCTATGGACTAATCAGGCTCTTACCTTTCCATGTGTCAAAATTAGCCCCAGGAACTAGTCTGATAGGAAACCCATACGTCATTTCTGGACCCTGGCAGTTGCTGGTGTGTCTCCACCATCTACCTTGAGAAAAGATTATTTACTGGATTTAAATAGTGCCTAAAGGTATCATTTGACTACTGTACTGTCAAGCTGAATTATTCATTTCTATTTGTGAGAAACACCAAAAATATAGTGAACAGATGTTGTTTGCAGGGAACAAAAGAAAATAGGAGAAATAGTAGGAAAAGTGAGAAGATCCTTAACAAGAACTAACAAGCACGAATTACAAGGTCAACATGCAAAATTCCATTTTTTCATATATACCAACAAAGAGCAATTGGAAATTGAAACTATAAAAACAATAACATTAATAATAGCACAAAAACAGATATAAATTTAACAAATACATACAGAATCTGTACCTTAAAAACCATAAGCACCAATGAAAGAAATCAAAGATTTAAATAAATGGAGAGAGAGTTCCTGTCTATATGTTGGAAGACTCAATATCGCCAAGATGTCAGTTCTTCCCAGCTTGATCTATAGACCCAACACAACCCCAACCAAAATCTCAGCAAGCTATTTTGCAGATATCAAAAAATTGATTCTAATATGTATATGGAAAGTCAAAAGACCTAGAATAGCCAACAGAGAATTAAAGACAGTGTTGGAAAATTCTCATTACCTTGCTATAAAGCTACAGTAATCCAGACAGTGTGGTATTGGCAAGAGAACAGACACACCAGAAATAAATCCACACAAAGATAGTCAACTGATTTTTGACAAAGAAACAAAGGCAATTCCATGGATAAAAGATAGTATTTTCAATAAATGGTGCTAGAATTGGACATCCACTTGCAAAAAAGAAACAAACAAACCAAAAAAACCCCAGACACAGACCTTACACCTTACATGAAAATTACCTCTAAATGTAAAATGCAAAATTATAAAACTCCCAGGAGAAAACAGAAAAAAATGTATATGACCTTAGGTTTGTTGATGAGTTTTTAGATACAACACCAACAGCATCAACCATGAAAGAGAAAAACTTGTTAAACTGGACTTTATTAAAATGTAAAACTGCTGCTACATGAAAGACATTGTTTAGAGTGGGAAAAAAACCAAAAAGACAAAAATAAGAGGAAATATTTGCAAAACACTTATCTGATAAAGGACTTGTATCCTAAACATACTAAGAACTCTTAAAGCTCAACTGTAAAAAGAATCCAATTTTAAAACACGCAAAAGATCTGAATAGATACGTCACCAAAGAAGACACACAAATAGCAAGCAAGCATACGCAAAGACTCTCAGCATCCTTTTCCATCAAGGAAATTAAAACAAATAAGGGATGTTACCACACTCATTGGAATGGCTAAAGCTTTAAAAACTGGCAGTGCCAGTGCAGGCCAGAATGTGGAACAACGTTCCCACACTGTCAGTGGAATGCAAAGTGCGTGGCCACCCAGGAAACACCTCAGTGTTTGTTTAACTGATTCTAAAACCTATGTTTACACAAAAACCTTCAGAATATTGTTTAGTGTAGCTTTTTCCTAACTGTCCAGAATCAGAAGCAATCAAAATGTCCTTCCGTAAGTGAATGGACAAACAAGCCATGGTATGTCCATGTAATGGAATATTATTCAGGGATAAGTATTCTGGAATTAGATAGTGATGAGGGTTGCATAACCTTGTCAATAGACTAAAAACTATGGAATTGTACGCTTTAAGCTGTATACTTTTATAGTAGGTAATTTATATCCCATTAAAAATAATGAGCTATCAAGCCACACAAAGATGTAGATGAAGTTTGAAAAATGCATATTGCTAAATAAACAGTGTGAACAGCCAACACGCTATATGATTCCATTTGTAAGACATTCTGGAAAAGGCAAAACTACAGAGACTGGAAACAAACCAGCTATTGCTGGGGAGAGAAGTAGGGTGATGAAGCTATTCTGTTCAATGCCATAATGGTGAATACAGGACATTGTGCATTTGTCAAAACCTGTAGAACTTTATAGCACAAAGAATGTACAAAGACTTACAGAGCCTGAATATATGCAGACTTTTATAAACCCATTTGGGAGGTCAGGATATCCCAGGATAGAATACAGACTGTTACAAGATTCATGATTGTATCACAAACATATGAAACAGCCTCACTGGAGGGGGTGGGTGCCAAGGTGCCAACTCAGTAACTTTGGAAATGTGTGGCATCGGTAAGAGCAAAGGCAGAGGACTATACAGAAGGACTGCATGCTGGCTGATAAGTTGTTTCCAGTGGGGGGGGTGGCTAAGAATTCCGAAACCAGTGCATATGTTCAGGCCGCGATGGTAGGAGCCAGGCTCTCAGTGTCAGAGTGGGAGGTTCCAGGAAAGCACGGGGGGGGCTAGATAAGCCACACGGTGCTGGGTGGAAGCCAGAGGCATCCATGTCAGCTCACGGTTAGCATCACACACGCGCATACAGACAGACTTAGATACCTGTGTATGTACACCTTCGCCTGGAAACATTGAGTCTACTCACTACCTAGGCCTTGGTTAATAATGGCATTATCTAGTAAAAGGAGCCAGGGTGCTGTGGATAAAGAGCTGGTTTAGCACCAGGGCAGGATGTACTCAAGATGAGCCCAGAGCATCTTGTAGAGCCAAACAACGTCAGTGCCCACACGCCACCAAAAACCACACAGAAAAGCCACAGAAGCCAGTTGAAAGAGCTTCTCATGAACAAAACGGGAAAATTCTTAGCAAGAAATAAAGTAGTATCGGGTTATACACAAAGATATAAAATAAATATCCAAGAATCCACATTATTATAAATGATTGAATAAGTAAATAAATGTAAACAGAATAGACAACTTTCCTGAACAGAATTCAAATAATTTACGTGGATGCTCCGTCTCCGAGGAGGGGGTGCATGGCCCCAGCCCTGGGCGTAGGCTGTGCAGAGCGGCTTCCTTCCAGAGAGCCCGGGTGGGGGAGGCTTCCCACGGGAGACCCCAGACAAACGCGACCCCAGCCGGGGGTCATGGCCAACATCACCAGTCTGACCGTGTGGACCCCCGACATGATGTGCTGGCAGCGGCACTTCACCACCGGGGTCTTCCTCCCCGGAACCCATAACCCCAGTCCACTCATGCGGAAAATGTCAAACTCAAATCGAGGGATATTCTACAACATGCCTGGCGGCTCCTCCCCAAAACTGTCAAGGTCACCAAAAGCAAGGGGATTCTGAGACACAGTCACAGTGTGGAGAAGCCTGAGGAGACAGACAACTAGATGTGACAGGGTGTCCTGACAGGGCCCTGGGGCAGAGGAAGGACGTTAGGGGAAACTAAGGATATTAAATAAATCGAGGAGTTTGGTTAATAATGCACATCAGCACTGGCTCTTTATGCAGGACCATCCAGCACAGTATTCACGGTGCTAGCGCCAGTGTCAGATGCTGATGGCAGGAGCCACTGGGGATGGGTATACGGGAACTCTGTTCTATCTTCACGTTTTCTTCTGTAAATCTAAAAGTATTATAAAATTAAAAGTTTATTTTAAAATGTTATTGAGTAGTCATTCTATGTGGAAAACACTGACAGGGATGCAGTGATAGAAAAATATGTGAACAGAGGGTTACAGATGAGGGTGAGATTTGTGAGGTCTCAGCTAAGCTAGTTGCTGTCTAAAAAAAAAGACTTTAGAATGGTAAAATGTAAAAGCAATTCTAATGATGAAACTTCATACTTTCTTATTTTTTACTTAGGTAAATATTACTCTTAATATATTTTAAACAAAGGGTAATAATTATGCCTTGAACCAGGAAATTTATTAGCCTAATATTTAGGTTCTAGAAATTTCTAAAGAGGCATAGAAGACATAAATTTAACTTAAAATAAACTTCACTTTAGACTAGTTCACAAACTTGAGGCACAAATTTAGGAAAACAATATAGATTTGAATTGCCTTTAATACCTATTTAATAGGAATGTATATTAAAATTTATACTTGAATTTTAAAACTTCTCCAGTAAAATTTTTGACATTGGGTCCTAGGTTAATTGCAGGGCCTTTGATTACGGGTTTGGTCTTCTCTTATGGAGGAACTCTCCCTGACAAAAGAAAGTAAAAATTCCATCTCAATTAACAACGTTTCAAGTCTGCAATGCAGTGGGACTTTGAGAAAACACAGTTTGAAGGCAGGTTATAGCTATCCTCCAGAAATGTCACCTTTGAATAAGTGAAATTTATCTCATATAAGCAGCCTGCCTAGTCTATAAAATGTCATTAAAATCTATAATTGTTCCAGTACAGATTGTTCCCTTCCAAAGTAGTATCATGTAAACAGGGCATGTTTCACACTGTTCCCAATCATATTGAAAAGAATATGGGGCAGGTAAGTCATTGCTATTACGAATGCATTTTGACGTAACAGGAACTAACTACTTTCATTTTATCTTTTTGTAAAAAGGGCAATGAGTGGTTTCAGAGAAGAAATCAAAGATTTTTTAATTCCTTATTGGGCACCGCATCCTCCTGTGGGGCAGAACGGCACTCTTGAGCTCTTGGTCAGGGGTTTCGAGTCCCTCGGTCACTGCCACGTGTTCAGAGACGAGCGCTCCAGAGAGCTTGCCGGGATGCTGCCGCCAGGAGCTGGCACCTGCACGGGCACACGGGTGGGCATGCGGGCAAGCCCCGTGCTCCGTGCACTACGGATTCAGCTTCCTCTGGGTTCTCTCTCGAAACACCAGGACGACGCCGGGAGAAGTTCTCTACTCACTTCTCCAGGTGCCTTTAACTGGATGCCTGTGACGATTCGAAAGGACACGCTGCCGCATCACTGACAGGAGTCTCAGCCTTCCACGGAGCTGGCGTCAGATGTGTAAACTGCCACCTTGCTTCCTGACACACAGCGATGGCACATGGCAGAGTCATCTCGGCGGTATCATGTCATCATCCTCGATAGGGCTGGCACTCTGTCGGACGCAAGGAAACTCGGTCTCGGCACCAAAAGTCTGAAGTGGTGACAGAGGAAATGGGCCAGCTGCTGGGCTGACTGCACTTCTCCCCCCCATCCCCTTTTCCTTCTTCTCTTCCTGCTCCCATGGGTGCAGCAGGGTGAACCCCAGAGGGGACGCAGGCTGGAAAGACTGCAGAGATGCCCTGAGGCTCTGGAAGAGGGAAGAACAGTGGCAGCTTGTTTCCGCAACGGTGGCAAGGGTGCCAGCCGACAGTCACGCTATGCGTCAGTGTGAGCAGCTGCTCAGAAGGTGGCCCAAAGCCTGGCCAGGGAGACCCTGCCCCTCAAACAGCAGTGCTACTGTTGGGGCAGCAGCGAGAGGGGGGCTCCTCCCAAGGGGGGAGGTTCCCATCATCATCCCGGTGTCTGCTGTCCCAAGAAAATCTCCTTCCACCTCTGCAGGTGTCACCTTGGAACAAGCAGCTAAAGGTGCCGCGGCCAGAAAAGCTGGCACCAAAAACAGCCAGGGAGAGGGGCCTTGTCCACTGGACACGCCTCACCGGTCAGAAAAGACGTGCCCAGCGAGGAAGTGCTTTGGGGCAGAGTAAGGGACCAGGTACAGTGATGCAGATCATAGAAATAAACACCTCGATCCCTGCTGCCCCGTTCCACTCCATTGTTCAGATGGCTGGATCTTCATTGCTGCGTCATGCGCTGCGGCACGTGCTGCCCACAGTCCAGGACAGCCCAGGCTCTGTCTCCCCATGCGCCCCACCCTCCTCACGTGCTGGCTGGCTGGCACCCACCGCAGAGTAAAGAGGCCACTTACATGGGCTATAATGAGGAACGCTGGTCCCAGCAATGTTCTCCAGAGAAGCAGAACCAATAGTGTCACACGTGTGTGGGTATGTCAGAGAGAGAGAGAGAAGAGATTTATTGCAAGGAATTGGAGCAGCTGGCAAGTCCAGAGTCTGCAGGCCAGGCCAGCAGGCTGGACATCCAGGCAGAGCTGACGCTGCAGTCTGGAGAATTCCTTCTTCTCCAGGAAACCTCAGTCTGCTCTTCGGCCCTTTGACTGACTGGATGGGACTCGCCCACTTTATTCAGGGTCATCTCCTTTACCTAAAGTCAACTGACTGCAGATGTTAATCACATTTACAAAATACCTTTGCAGCAACACCTAGATTAGCATCTGATGGAATAACTTAGGGCCATAGCCCAATCATGTTGTCACATAAGAGTTACCCATCACTGTGTCATGGAGAGAAGATGGCATGTCTACAGGCAGGAACAAGGACAGCATCGATGTGGGGCAGGGAAGAGTCGTAAACTGGAAAGCACTTTTGGAAGGGTGACTCGCTCCCCCTTCTGTGGGAGGCACCAGACCTGAGTGTGGAGCTCATGCCAGGTGGCCAAGGGGCATGCACGTGGTGGTGACCCAGAGCACAATCTCCACTCCCAAGTCCACAGGGCCCTGGCTGCTGTGCTCCGCGGAGCAGCTCCCGCTCTGTCCATCCAGAGAGAGGTGTAGGACTCGGAAGGAGTCCAAAGGAAAGTAATTATTTTCACTGGGAAAAAAGTCAATCTTGAGCGTCAGCTCCTGTGAGGATTTGTTAAAGATATTTTAACCTAAGTTGGCCCATCTCATGCTCTGTCTATTCACGCAAAATGAATGGATCGCAGTCAAATCAGTCTCTTTATTTTGCCCTTCTCGCCATGGGACATGGACGGCTGCAAGAATTCATTTGGTTCAGCAATCGGTATTGATTATGAGGTTGCTGGGAGTGGAAGGGCTGGTCTAGTCGTGGACCAGCTCACAGGGGCACATGGACACTTGTTCTCCATCATAAAGAGCAGCAAACACTCTCTACAGTCTATATCAGGAGAAGAAAGAAAAAACAAACAGCCATTTATAGAAGACAGGCCCCTGTAGCTGTGGTGGCTTCAGTTGTGGCTTCTGTCCAGCTTTCTCCACATCAAGGGACAGACCACATCGCTGCCACACTCTGCGTGAAGACACAGTGTGGCACAGCTCACATTCTGCCCAAACCAGACCAAGATATGACAGCCAGTACTGAGTTTGAACAAAAATTTCAACTAACGTCACCAAGAGTGCCTCTGTTCCAGTTATGAATATGGAGGAAGGTACGGCCAGCTCTGCCCTGGAGACACGCATACACCCTTCTCACCCACGGTGACAAGCCATCTTCTGGCTTAGTGGTTATAAGCTTAGTTGGGTGTTCTCTTGTGTTAATCCTTGTGATTAAACAGTTGCTTGATATTTACTTAAACTTGATTTTCTTTTAAAGGTGTTGGCATGAAAGAATGGGCACTCAGATGCAAACCATTGGTGGAGCAGGAGGCGGCACCCAGACAGCACCCACAGTTCTGAGCACAGACTGCCGAGAGGCAGGGACACTGGCCTGTTCAAGAGCCATGGCAGCTGGCAAGCTCCAGGCACGTGAAAACCTGCATCCCTACAATGAGAAAGCACGATGCCCCCCACCAACAGATGGGAAAGCAGGTGCCCTGTTCCCATAGACCTTCATTGCAATCTGAACTACTTTCTGGCGGAGCACCCATGGAGTCTGGGTGCACCCGCCCTTCTCAATTCATTTGATGAGCATCTCATTAGAAAGACAGAACATTAATGGTGGAAGGAAACGTAGAAATCACCTTTACACTAGATAAATAAACAGGTGCAAAGAGATTAACAACCTACTTGAATTCACGTAGCCAGCAGGAACCAGTGCCTGGGAGCAGACCCTCTCCTGTCCCATGTGTAAGTCTCACTTCCCCACCGCACTGCGGCCTTCCCATCATCTGGCCTTGGCTGTGACAAATGTGTCTTGTGTCCACACAGAAGCCAAGGGTTTCACTTTCACTTAGAGGGGCCAAGATGACCAGCTGGCAGTAGCCATAACAAAAGTAACAATAACAACCATGACAACTAACATTTCTTGAGGACTTATGATACCCCAAGCATGGTGCTGAGCACTAAAGATGAAATCTCACTTAGTCTTCGCAAAAACTCTATGAATTAGATATTGTTATTGTCACCTCTGTTTCAGAAAGGCTAAGTAGCTTGCCTGAGGCCACACAGACTGTGAGTGTGAAGTCCAGAATCACTCATGGCTGCCTCAGAACCTTGGGCCCTTCCACTGTGATATGGACCCACCATATCCTAATGTTGGGGCTTATTCCCTATTAAAACCTTTTCACTCTTCTCCTAGACTCATGGCAGGAACTGGAATATACAAGGGTGCCCACTGTCACCACTCCTACTCAATATAGTGCTGGAAGTCCTAGGCAGAGCAATCAGGCAAGATAAAGAAAGAAAGGGCATCCAAATTAGAAAAGAGGAAGTCAAACATTCCCTATGTGCTAGGTATGAGATCTCATACCTAGAAAACCCTAAGACAACCCTAAAGACTCCTCCAAAAAACTCTTAGATTTGATCAATGAATTCAGCAAAATTTCAGGATACAAAATCAATGTACAAAAATCACTAGCATGCCTATATACCAATAGCAGTTATGCTGAGAATGAAATCAAGAAGGCAATCCTACTTACAATAGCTATGAAAAAGACAAAATACCTAGGAATATATTTAACCAAGGAGGTGAAATATCTCTATAAGAAGAACTACAGAACACTGATGAAAGAAACTGTATATGACACAAATAAATGGAAAAACATCCCATGCTCAGGGATTGCAAGAATTGATTTTGTTAAAATGACCATACTGCCCAAAGCAATCTACAGATTCAATGCAATTCTTATCAAAATACCAATGTCATTCTTCACAGAATTAGAAAAAACAATCCTAAAATTCATATGGAATCAAAAAAGAGCCTGAGTGGCCAAACCAAAATAACAAAGCTGGAGGCATCACATTATCTGACCTCAAATTATACTACAAGGCTACAGTACCCAAAACAGCATGGTGCTGGTATAAAGGTAGACATATAGAGCAATGCAACAGAATAGAGAACCCAGAAATAAAGCCACCTATCTACAGCCAACTGATCTTGACAAAGTCGACAAAAACAGACAGTGGGGAAAGGACACCATTTTCAATAATGATGCTGGGAAAACTGGATAGCCATATGCAGAAGGATGAAACTGGACCCCTCTCACTGTGTGCAAAAATTAACTCAAGATGAACTAAAGACTTAAATATAAGACCTGAAACTATTAAAATACTACAAGGAAACTTAGGGAAAACTCTTCTGGACATTGGTTGTCTAGGCAACAAATTCATGACTAAGATTTCAAAATCACAAGCAACAAAACCAAAAACAGCAGAAAGGCTAAGCGGAACCTAAGCAATGAAAGAAAACATGAAATCTGAACTGTGGCTAAGGACGTCACTTAGGTATGTTATTTTCACTGTAATAATGAGCATTCAGATATTTTCTTAAGTTCTAAAAAAATAAGTGAGGCAACTGCTCCAACCCAGTAACTCAGCAGCCTCCTTCCCTGTGTGTGTCTCTGGGAAAATGCTGCTGTGTTTGTCCACAGAGCAGGAGTGTCGGGTGCCCTCAGGCCCACTAATCTCGCCATTCTCATGTTTCTCTCACACTTGGAATGTGCCCAATACTCAAACACTGAACCCCCTTGCCAACAAGACCCTGTGGGAGCTTTCCCGACTCTCTCTAGGGCCTCTGCACCTAGGCCCCGTTAGCAGAGACTGTTGTATTCTCAGCCCAACCCACATCACGATGCTGTCATGAATGCAATTGTTTTCTTAACTTCATTTTTAGATTGCTCACACTAACGTCTAAGTGCAATTAATTTTTGTATATTGATCCTGTATCCAGCAACCTTGCTGAACTCATGCATTAGTTCTAACAGGCTTTTTTTCTGCTTGTGGATTCCTTAGAGTTTTCCACCTACAAGATCATGCCATATGCAAATAGAGATAGTTTTACTTATTTTCCAATAGGAGTGATTTTACTTCTTTTTCTTGACTAGCTAACCTGGCTAGAAGCTCCAGCATGGAGTTGAGCATAAGGGCTGGATCAGCCATCTTCACCTTCTTCCTGATCTTAGGGGAGAAGCTTCAGTCCTTTGCCATTAAGTAAGACATCATCTGTGGGGTTTCATGGACTCTGTTTATCAGGCTTAGGAATGTCTCTTCTAGTTTGTTGAAAGATTTTACAGGAATGGATCTTGGAGTTCTCGGGTGGAACCTAAGCTGTGTTTAGGGTTAATTCTTCCCTACTACTGAGGTAAGACCCTTCCTAGAAGTCTAACTGATGCCCCCTGATTTATGAGTTTCCACATGGGCCTTTGACAACAGGCACATCCTCAGCCCTGAGTGACACATGGGCACTGTTCCCTCTAATCATCCTCTGACCACAGGTATTTCCATGTGCATGCACCAATGTGCTGGTCTGTACTCAGCTGAACTCTCCAGATGTGCAGACTCTGGAGAACTATGTCTGTGAAGGTCTCTTCTCTCCCGCTGTCTGCCATGTGAGCTCTAACCTCCTTGTCTCCCTGGCGCCCATGGCTGTCTCCTCAATGCGGGGTGACCATGGGCTCTGTCCAGCTCAGAAGATGCTCCAGGCAACACGCTGGATAATTGCAGGGCTTCCCCCTTGTCTCCTGTCTTTAAGGAATCACTATCTTATTTTGCCTGATGTCTGATGTCTTGAGTGTCACTTTTTCATGTGTTTTATCTATTTTTTAGTTGTTTTGAGCAGGAAAGTAAATATGGTCCCTATTACTCTGTGTTGCCCAAAAGCAGAGGTCTATCAAAGGCATTTGTTTTTTGGATAAGAAAGACTTGCTCATGTTTAATTGCTGGTGGGGGGAAAACACCAGCAGAAAGGAGAAAGTAAAGATAAAGCGAGAGCAAGAGAGTGTGCAAAAAGGCAATCCCCGAGGAAATGCTAGGAGACAGGGTTCCACTCACGGGGTAAGGCTCAGAAAGTAGTGGAAATGAGGAAAGTGTCGTGGCAGAGTCAGTGAATTTTGTTGGTTTGCTGAGGAAGCTGGAGCAACCCCTTCTGTTCTCCGTGCGGAGAACTAGGTCAGACCTGCAGCAGGACGTGGAGCAGGCCACACGGGCAGGTGTGTGGGGCATGTGGAGAAGGTTCAGGGTAGCTGGGAGGACCCTGCTGACCTCGGCGGCCGTGGACTTACTGTCAGTCCACGCTGACATGGTGTTCTCGGAAGCTCTCAGTAGCTCGGGTTTAGCACGGATCAGGCAGACGCTGAGTTGACCCGGGGTTGGGTCACGCCGTCATGCCAGGAGCTGCAGCTGCCTGCAAGAGCATGGTCAAAGTGATAGAACAACAGTCACAGCGCTGTTTGGAAGGAATTCAAGGAGACAGGCAATACATATTTAAGGAAAAAGTAAAGTACTTCAGTGAATGGAAACCCCAGGAAAATTGAAGAGCAAGTTTGGCGGAGGAGCAGTGATATTTGCTCCCATTTGTTGAAGACTTACTCTGTTCAAATCTTCTCTCTGTGCTGTGGACCTGAGAGGTGTCACCTTGTCTGTCCTTTGCAACCCTATGAGATAAGGTCTTTCACAGGTGGAGAAACTGAGACCGAGGGAAATTCACAAGCTTGCAAAAGAGCAAACAGTGGCAGCGTGAAGACCCAAACCAGACCCCCCCTCCCGGTGCTTCCCCCAGACGGTGCCAACACTCAGCCCCTCAAGCCAGAGCCCGGCCACACTGCTCTGCCTTCTCATCCTCCCGAGTCTTATCACCTTTGCTCACTTTATAACTCTCGAATTCTGCCACTGTTCTCAAACCTGAGTTCTACTCCCTAGGGCGGATCCGCTTTCCCCGACTTGCCCCCTCTCCAAGCCAGCCTCTCCACGTCCGCGTTCCGCAGGCCTCGGTCAGCGATTCCGGGAGAAAACGCAGGCGAGGGATGGAGCCGTCGGGGGAGTTTAAGCAGAGCCTTGGCAGCAGGCAAGTCAGGGCCCCTCTGTGCTAACGGGAACCTCCAGATTTCCCAGGACATGGTGTCAGTCCCAGGACACCCTTCCCCCGGAGGCGCTGCCCTGCAGACGGTCTTAGGAACAAGTGTCTTCAGGGCCCCACCTCAGAGTGATGCCCAGCCCCACAGGGTGGCAGTCGCAGCCTGGCCCTGATCTAGACCCGCAGCCCCGTCCTGCACACCTGTCCCCTCCCGCCTCACACCCTACATCCGTGTCCCAGAGCGAAGTAGTTCCCCAAACTCAACATCGTGCCTTCAGCCAGGCCTCCCCCTCGGTCTTCTCCCTTCCCGTGCTTTTGTGTGCACGATTCCTATCTATACTGAGGACTCAGCTGAAATGGTACCTGTCCTCAGAGTCCTGCGTTCCTGCGTTCTCCTATTGACCCTTTGCTTACCACTCACGTGACACGTCACACAACAAGGTAACCCAACATTACTTCTACCTGTCTTGTAGGTGATATTTAAGTTCTTTGAGATCAGGAAGCTTTCAATCTCTAGCACCTAGTGCACTGCCTGGAAAAACAGAATTCAATGCCTATTAAAAAATAAGAATGAGTGGATTTAGATGTATTATTGTATGTTCCTAGACACTATCAAGATTTCACACTTTACTGTGGGATTCAGTAAGCAACACCATAGAATTTTTCTGATAGGCAGACCATGTGACTTTCTAAGGGTCCTAGGTTTCTAGGACCCTTAGAAATTTCTCATTTCTAAATCTGGTACATGGAAAGAAAGAAGTTGTTAGAAGTAAATTCTCTCAAAAGTGAGTTTTGCAGTTCTCAGAAATGCCAATGCACATACATGTTCCTGTTAGGAGGCTCTCTCGTGGAGTCTCAATGTGACGCTGGGCTGCCCCACCAGTTCCCACCTTGGGGAGCAGAGGCTCTCCTTCCCACACAATGTATCACCTAGAGTAATTTCGCCAAAACGGCTGGCATGAGCAGGGTTGGGCAGTGTAGGGGACACAGGGTCACTGGCTCACAGGCGTCCGGGCCATACCTCCTGCCTTAGCAGGGCTTGTGAGGCCCCAGACTGTGGGACAGTGGTGTGCGGTAGGGGTGACGGGCCTCCAGCACACTGGGCCATCTACCCCCACAGGGCTGAGTGGGGACTGTTGGCCGCAGTTCCAGGCACGGGCCTCTCAACAAGCCTGCCTACTCGTGGGCCCCAAACCTCCCCTTCCCCCCTCTGACACACAGCACCTTTCACCTGGTGTGCAGGAAGGAGAACACCACCTGCAGGCGTGTGCCCAAATTCATCCATCTTACACGTGGACCGTGGCTGCTGAACCGAAGGACAAAGCGTCCAGGCCTTTGTGTTCTGGTTCCACTGTGGGTGGTCCGACGTTTACTCCCCAGGCAGGGAGGGAGTAGGTGCTCAGGGAAAGAGAAACATTCTCACAGTAGAGTAAAAGAAAAGCACAAAGCCTACAGTTTAATACTTCAAAACATTATTCCTCCATGTATCTAAAAATATATGCTTATAACTATAAAATAATGACAAACTTCATATATTTGAATGATTCTGTTTAGAACTGGACAAACACTATCCTAGAGAGGAAAATAAACATATGAATAACATGATACACAAATGAATAATATATGACAATCGCCTGGTGTGGGGAGCAATTTGTATGTAAATGGAAACATACTAGTTATCTAAACACTCTGGTCCTCAACATTATTTTAATATCCAAATGAAAATGGGTTGTGCCCCGTCTGATTCAATGTAAGAGTCTGGACACAGCCTTCGGTCTTCTGGGTAGCTCACCTCAAATTTGGAAATCACCCTGCGTTCCTTTCGTACCTGGTCCCAAGTCACCCTTGTCTGCAGGTCTCTGCAGCTGGCCCTGGGCACAGCCCCCCGTCTTCTCTCAGCATACCCGTGTAGCTTCCAATTAATCTGCTGGCTTCCAAACTGGCCCCTCTTCAACCTGATTGCCCAAAAGATTCCAGAATTTTGTCACCCTCAGCTTTAGACCCTTCGAGGGTTCCCAGTCCTGATCTGACCACTACCTGTGGCCTCTGAAGCCCCCCGGATCCCCCTTGCAGCCACGGCGGCCACTCTCCACCCGTGTGCACCCTCACTGGCCGCTCCCGCTCCCTGTCCAGGTCTCTGTGGGCTCCTGGCATCCTCTGTGGCAGGGCTCTGGCTTTTATGGCTCTTAGCACAGTTGTAAGCACACATTCATGCACATCTGCCTCCTCCGTCAGCAGTGGCCTCCACAGGAGCAGCGCACTACACAGCTGTTGCCCAGGCACAGCCAACGTCCTCCCAGGTGCGTGGAACTTTTCATGTTGAGATCATTGTAGACGCACATATGTTTGTCAGGAATAGCACAGAAACCTCCCTCGTGCCCTGCACCCAGTTTCCCCCAACATAACCCCTTGGAAAACGGCAGCACAAACCTTGGCACCGGAGCCTGACCCTGGCACATCCAGACCCAAGCACCCACCCGCCGGGGCCCAGCTGGCACCCCCGACCCGATATCCATCAGTCTGTTCTCAGTCTATATTTCTGTCCTCTCAGACGGCTGTGTAAGCGGAACCGTGGTATGCAACCTGTTGGGGTTGGCCTAGTACCCTCAAGATCTGACAAGTTGTTGGTGCATCAGGTTTGTCACTGTGTGGGTGCCCCACTGCTCACCTGAACAGTCGAGACAAGTTCGCATCTGCTGCCTTGGGGCCAGCGTCCATGGGTTGTCTCTGCTCGTTCAGTTTGAGCTCATGCAGGTCCTTGGGACAACGCTCTTGATGGTGTCCTGAGACTCTGGGTCTTGCAGGAACCTTCTCTTTTGGCCTCCTCTGACATTACTTAGCAGGAAGTGGCGGCAGGAGACACCTCGTTCCTGCCAGGTGGAAGGGGTCCAGCTCCTGGCCCAGCCCCCATACCTGGTGGGGTCCTCCTGACTGCCTGGCTGAGTGGTGGATGCTGCAGCCCCCACGTGGCCCCCACGACACTGCTGGGGCAGGGAGTGGTCCCCTTACCTGGGGACAGGGAGTCCTGACTCTCCCTGGGGCCTCCCCTGAGACCACCGGGGAGGGAGCGGGGGTGGGGTTCAGGCTCAGGGCAGATGCCAGGCTCCCGCTCTCCCACTGACCACGCTGGGCCAGGGGCTTCTGACAGGCCGAGCGCGTCAGGGCGCTGGCTCCCCACTCGCCTCTGAGACCACACTGGTGGGGCCTCATGGCCTCGCGGCAGCCCCGCAAGAGTAAAGTCCAGGGCCCATGGCCTTTGCAGGCCTGGATGGGCCCAGCTTCCCTTTGGCGTTTGGCGGGGCTACCCCTTTCTGGGTCCTTGGGGTGCAGGACCAGGCTTTTGTTGGGTTTGGTTTTGGGGTTTTTTTGTCTGTGCCCGTTGGTGTTTCTGCGTGGCCAGTTTCTTCTCTTCCAAGTCCAGGATTTGTGAGGCACTGGGAAAACCCCAGGGGTCCTGAAGTCCCCAGACAGCAGCCACCTCCCCACCACCAGGCTTCCTATGCCTAGTTCGTATTGTCCGGGGTTTTAGTTTTACTTCGCCAGCAGAACAGGGAAAAGTACTTTGCATAATCCCCACAGCAGAACTCTCCCTACTTACAAGACTTTAAACTCTTTGCAGGCGGGAAGTTTTTCTGTTTGTTCACTGTTCTATGCCCAGCGCTCCGAGCATAGTGAATAATCGATACATGGCTGTTTTCCTCTTTTCTCCCATCTGTGGCTGCGCTCGCGATGCACGAGCAGGGGCTGCGTCCATCCTCGCTGCCCCCTCTCACTTGCGTCCCTATTTTCACAATAAGCACGTGAGGCCTTAAAGTGGACATGGAATATCTTGCACAAAACGGAGGGATGTTTCACTTGTCTCCTAACATGGAAAACTTGATTTTCCTAGACTGTAAGTTGCAATGTTCTGTTCCTACATTTAGTCTTTAAAGCTAAAAATGAATTTCTTCACCTTGTCCTGTAATGTCTGGAGGAAAATATTTCCATGTGAATTAATCAAAATGCCTCTGTGAAGTCCCCTCTGCGTGTAGCTCTACCCCTGGTGATACTAACACAGGCAGAGAGCAATGTCCCCAAACCCAAGGGCTCTCCACCGCGAGGCAGCTGACCCTGGTCCGCTCTGCTCGACGACTTCCCGGATAGACGCACAGCAGGCGTTGGTCCCAGCTCCCGCCACGTCACCTCGTGGGCTGTGAGGCGTAGCTGGAGGATGCTGCCGCGTGAGCGCATTCGCCTTGTGCCTGTAAGCGTCACCAGGCACCTAACACCCACCAGGCCAGTCTGGTCTCCCCGAATATGGCGGCAGAGTCTAACTGGTGCAGACTCTCCATGGGCCACCAAGGCACAGAATCTTGGAGCTGGGGGAATCTTAGACTGTTCTCAGACAACCTGTTCTCAGATAAGTGATATGAAAATGAAGACTTCTGGAGGCCACAGGCTGCCAGCCTTCTAGATCAAGGGGGAAGCGGCTGCCCCTCGGTCCCCTCAGTACGCTAGGCTGGGTCCCCATTTTCACAGTGGGCTTTGGCCACAGTGGACATGGAGTACTCGTCTTCATCTGCAGAAGGGAGGGCGTGGGCTGGGCTGGAAGCCAGCCCCACCGTAAACACGCCTCAGTGACAAAACCACACACACATGGATAATCTGTGCCACCTCAACATGTGAGTCATCGGGCCCTGCTCACACCCATTAGGGATAGAGAGCTCCTCGGCCTGGGGTTTCGGTATTGTGAAAACTCAAACCATATGGAGCAAAGTACTGCCCATATGCAAATTGGCTTCAGACATTCAAAACGGCTTGTTCTGTAAAACCCAAACTCCAAGGGGGTGTGAACTGTGTTAAACCCTTGCAGCACAGTGTTCTGTTTGGACTTTTCCTAAGCAGGTTTGGTCAACAGGATGCATCACTTTTCTTTTCTAACGAAACAATAACTTTCATAAGCACCGCCCTCTTTTCCATGGGAGTCTTACTAGGTGGAATTTGTATCTTGAAGATGCATTTGAATACTGATGACTTATTTGTCTCTGTATTCATTGTGCTTTGTCAGGAGCGATGGAAAATAGAAATATATGTGCAGATAGACTGTTCACAATGGTGTCCTCAGAATGGTTCCAACTGTCAGTGACTTGGAGGTTCTTTGTGGTGAGAGAGGGGGGTAAGAAGCTCTAAGATTCCCCCTTTCCACAGCAGGCACAGAAACAGTGCAGTGTGACGGCCCTGTCCCTGGGCCGTGTGAGCGTGTGTGATGTAGCCCTGAAGTTCTTGGCTGCCCTTTCTCGGCTTCTGTTGTTTTCTTGGGGGCTCAGTGGGACAGATAGTCTGTTCTGCAGCAGGACGTGCCAACAAATTGCATCACTTCTGCCTCGGTGGCCATGGACAATGACATGCCATATGCCAGCGGCAGGAAATGAATGGGCTCATTTACACTGGCACCGGGCGCACAGCCTGTCAGTCTTCCGAGGCTGTCCACGGCAATTGGGCAGTGGCAGGGACGCAGAAAACCTCGCAGCCTCCAGAGCCACATTAGCACATTAGTGGTGGAGGGCTCAGAGCAGGGCAGAGGGAACCAGCGCAACAGAGGGCCCCTTCCTGCTGTGGATATTGGCCTTGCAGTTTCAGAAAAGGGACCAGGGAAAATCACCACTCTCTGTTCCCCTGCACCAAAGGGAAAGAGAAAAGAAAAATTGTTGAGTGCATTCCAGCTGCAAGGAGAAAACAAAAACACAGTAGGTGTCACACCCGTGCATTCAGAGCAGTTTGCCTGCACAGACAGGCTGCCACAAAGGCCTGCCCCAGTGGTGACCCCACTGCCTGGACGGCACCCCAGCAGCGGCACAGCTCATATCCAACCCCCGGCCCCTGCGGCATGGCACGTTTGTCTCCATGCGTGGAAGTGAGGGACGGCAGGGAATGATTGAAGAGCAGAGCCTGTGCCACGGTTGCTAATGAGTGGGTGGGCAGGTCAAGGATCACCCTTGCGTGGCGGCAGCAAGGGCGGATCAGCCGTCCACCATTCCTGGCAGTTG
Source organism: Daubentonia madagascariensis (assembly GCA_023783475.1). Classification (NCBI taxonomy): domain Eukaryota; kingdom Metazoa; phylum Chordata; class Mammalia; order Primates; family Daubentoniidae; genus Daubentonia; species Daubentonia madagascariensis. The sequence goes on from JAKFHU010000901.1 coordinate 34,714,292, forward strand.
TTATGAGGGCAGCGAGGGGGATATGTAGCAGTGCCCCTCTCTTCTTTATAATCACTGTAATTAGCGTCACAATCAGGCTTGGGTGAGCTTGGGGCAGCTTCCTGGCAGAGTGACTCACTTTTTAAATAATCATGATAATTGGCATTGTGGGGTCTTTTCATCTGATTTTAGATGCCTTACAGAGATTAATCATAACTACCTCCACCCTGCAGCACCCTATGAGGCAGGAACCCCGGAGACTTTTCGAGGAGCTGGGTGTAAAGTGACCTGGCCCAGGCCGCAGGGTGAAGAGCGTCTGAGGCCGCGTTCGGTGGGGTTCGGCATGTGCACCAGGCCCGCGGCAATCACACGTGCGCGATGAACTGAGACCCAGGGTATGACAGGATTGGTCTTTAAAAACCGAAGCATCTCTTGTGCTTCTGGCCCCTGTCAGTTGAGGGTCCCCGGTGGCGTCACCCACGCTGCTCCCCTCAGTCCCACCGTCCGTTCTGTCAACTCACGTCCCCACCTCGGTAAAGGACACCTGTCTGGAAAGACCTAGAAACATAGAGGGCAGCTGCCCGCTGACCTGGACCCAGGCACCACTTCTCACTTGCAGTTGGTTTAGTACTAACGGCGCATACAGATTTTCCTGGGTTTGTCTTCATAATGAATGAATTTAAAATAAAATTATGTAAAGTAATTTTCATTCTAAGCAAGCATCCAGACATATTTAGAGGTGGGAGAGAACAAGTTCCAAGCCCCCAAAGAAACACAACCTACACACACTCACAACTGCATTAAACAAAATGAAAACGCTTTTCCATTTACTTCTCAGGAGTCCTGAATTGTTTTATCCTCAGTCTCTCTCTGGCCAAGAAGTCACTGTGGCTCCCAGCCCCAGCTCCTCCTTTGTTGGAGCTATCGAGAACCATTAGTTTTCTCAGAGAGGAGCCATTTTTGCCCTTTGTCAGAAACTCTTTGTCCTCGTCCAAATCTCAGAAGTGCACTTCCTAGCAGGGCGGAGAATGGGAGGGGCACCGCACTGCACAATGTGATGAGCAGACGGGCAGGCAGAGGTGCATGTGCATGCACACCACGGGGCGCCCCCAAACCCCATTAAGCAGGTACCCACAGATCGCGGCCCCCCAGCTCCCTGACACGGAGCCACTGCCGCGCACACGGTGGGCAGGGCCTGTGGACACACGCAAGTACCTTCAGGAGGCCTTGTTTGTTGGCAACAGAAGGAGGTTTTGGATATAAACGGCTTTTCTTCATGACATGACTCCTTTTAAGGGTTTTGGTTTGTTTTTCCCCAAGACACTTTGTGCAAGTATTTCTAACACTGCCTTCTGAAACAGGTGCTCCTGCACCTAATTTAACTGTGCTGTAATAAAGTGGTAACTCCAACGAGCCTAGACTGTGCAGTTTATGGTCTTTAGTCTGCCGGCTTTAATTTTTCTTTCTGTGTTTGGGGGGGGGGGTGTGGAGTGGGACCAGGGAGGCGTCGGCTACCCCTCAGGACTGCCGCTTCGTGTAGCCTCCAAGGCCCCACCACTGTGCCCAGGCGCCGCCTCCCGGCCTCCTTGCGCAGGTCCGCAGGGAACCTGAGCCATCGACAGCACAGGGAGGGAAGGGCCTGCAGGCCCTGAGGGAGGCCAGAGATGGTCTCCCACCTTCGGTCCCCTTGCCTGATCCCTCCAGAACCGGGTGGTGTTTTCATTTCTCTCTTCGCTGTTTCCACGTTCTGGAGCTTTGCTGACAGAGGTGACAACCGAGGTTAACATCCCCTCTCCTGCCCTCCCTCTGCCTGTGCCCAGCCTGCCCCGAAACAGCCAGACAGCCCCGCGGGACACTGTGCTGCCCACCCCTCAGGCCACCCAGGACCCCACAGGGAGCTGCCTGCATGGCAGCTATCGCAGGTCACCACCTCTGGTCACTTCCGCTCTCCTGGGTTCTCCTTGCTGTATCTGAGTGTAGACAGTTTAGAGTATTAATTTATAATTTAAGTGGTTTAAAAAGAACTGCATCTCTTTATTACACACAGGCAGTGTGCAAAAAAAAAAATTCCTTTTATTATTTTTTAAGTGATTTCATCCTGACTCTGAGTCCTTGCTTTCAGTAAGACTAGGGCCCACAGGGCCTCAGTGTGCCTACACCGACGGCTGTGCCGACCTGTGAGTCCACGCCGCCGTCTCCACGGGCTCAGGGTACCGGGACACGCTCTGGAAGGCCAGGCGCCATGCTGGTATTCTCAGGCACCCTCAGACCTGCCTGACCTCCCTGGAGAAGACCAAGCCAAATCGACCTGGGGAGTCCAGCCCTCATCGTCCTCCTCTCCCCACGCTGCTCTGCCTGAGATGTGCCCTGTTTCCGGATCTCCTTCCTACTCCAGGGTTTATCCTCAAGGCTTGGAGCCTTCACTTTTGAGAGGTCTTGAGAAAACTTGTTCTCATTTCTGCCAGGGAATTTACGAGTCCACTTTGAGAATCTAAGCTGAGTAGCGATTTCCTGCCTCCGCATGGCTCCCACCACCTCCCCCGGGAAGAAAAATGCTGTCCCCGTGCCTGGTCTTCATGGCAAGGGGCTGTGTGAAGCAAGGAAAGGATTTCCCACAAAAGGGAACATTTCAGAACATCGTCCCAAACACTGAAGTTAAAAAATTCACTTCTCGAATCACACAGACACAGCTTTGGGCCCCGTTGGGCCACTCACCAAACCTACTTTGCCTTTGGCAAGTCATTCAACTCTCCCAAGCCTCAGTTCACCTGGCTGCCTGAGGAGGAGGTGACACGCCCGCCTCACAGGCTGCTGTGTGGGCTCAACAAGGGGCCACACGGACGCGCACACAGACAGCTTGATGTCCACCAGCAGCACGACCCTCTGCACTGGCCCTGAGAACTGGGCCCCACCAGCCACAGCCTTCCTCAGGATCCAGAGTCAGGCACCTTCTAGACACCCTGACATGCGTAATTGGGCCATGATTCGACATTTTATAGATACAATAAATGTGTTTCTCCATTACAATATACAAGCATTTGTTGAATAAACTCATCTTGCAATTTGGGTTTTATTTTTCAGAGACCCTGATTTTACAGTTATTCCACCAAAGGATATTATTGTCCTTTTCCTTTGGCCATAGTGGCCCTGCCCCCTGATGGGGCTGGAGGTCACTCTCTCACCATGAAGGAGCTCCTAGCCTGGCAGTGGACACAGTGACATCACAAATGACCCAAAGCAGTGTGGTCAGTGCCACGGGGAATGGTGACCATACCGTGAGGGCTGAGAGAAGAGCCACCAGGTGGCTGCGCATCTGGACGCCTGGAGAGAAGAGCACACTGAACATGGCGAAGGAATGGGCAGCAGGAGGCAGTTTGCAGGACTGTCAGAGGTGAAGACCAAACTGAGAAGTCAGTAGCACTTGAGTGACGAAAGGCGGGAACAGCATGTGCTTAGTCATCTACAGTTGATCTCAGGTGTGGAAAGTAAAACCTGTGGGATCTACTTTTTCAAGAGATTATCTTAGTAGTCACATGCAGATGAGTTACAGCCAGATCCAGCTGTGAATATACCATAATGGTCTACTACAAACCAAGACGGTGTGGAAAGGGGACCAACAGGAAAGCCTGAGTCTGACAGATACTTAAATAGTGGAATTATCAACACATACACATCACTTAGAAGTGGGGAGAGTGATCAGAGAGGTAAGCAAAGCCCACAAGCTGCTCCTGTGACCCACAATGAGCTGAGGTGCCGTTTGGGTAGAAGAACCAAAGGACAAACAGGTTTGGTGTGTGAATGCTGTGTGTATGTCCGTGTGCCACATGCATGTGAGTGCATGCAAGCTGTGTTGGTATGTGCATGTGAGTGTGCATGTGTCTTAGTGTATGTGTGTGCATGTGAGTGCATGTGTGTTAGTGTATGTGTGCATGTGTGTTATGTGCACATGTGTGAGTGCATGTGAGTGTGCATGTGTGTTAGTGCGTGCACGTGAGTGCATGTGTTATGTGCACGTGTGTAAATGTGTGTGTGAGAGTGAGTGAGTGAGAAAGAGAGAGAGTGTGTGTGTGTGTTAAGCTCTGTCTTAGGGACGTCCAGTTAACCAATTTTAGAAAGTTCAGAGCTTAGGGATGGAGACTCAATCGGGTCAGCTCCAGAGCCACGTGAGGCCGCTGTGTGAAGTGAGAAGAACAGAGTGTGGGGCAGCTTCCTGGAGAGTCCCGGAAAGGGGTCTGACGTTTCAAGAGCTTAAGTTGGAAAATGCAGCAGACGCAGGACGTGACAGCAACTGCAACACCAGGAGAAAATGTCAAAGGAAACTTCCGAGACTCAGTTCCATCGCTCTCGGGCCTGCCCAGCCTGAGCTAATGAAAAGGCCCGGGAACTGCAAACTGGAGAGGGGTCTCCTTACAACTTTTACAGAACTACGACTGCAGGGGGAAGGTGCGGGGACTGCTTGTACCCCCGCCTCAGAGTCCACAGAGAGCATGTTCCTCGCAGCCACTAAATGTGCTTCTACTATTTCATTTTGCCTTTTGGGAAGATACGTGCAACCTTGGCCTGAGAACAGACGATAAAAGCTTTTCTGTGGCCGGAAATCTGCAAGAAGCACAGAAACACTAACTCCCAAGACAAGCTCAGTATCCGCTTTAAGAAAGGCAGTTTCCCCTTTGCCTTCTGGTGGCGAGAACGCAGGTTATGAAGGAAACAGCTAGGAGAGGCAGCCTCTGGGAAGAGTCCGACAGTGTCGACACTTCACTGGTGGTCACCGGGATAAGCCAAAGGTTAATCACAGACAACAGAAAGGAGCCACTGCCCCTGAAGAAATGATCCCCAAAAGCAAAAATTTTAATTTAAGAGGAAATTTTTAAAACTTTTAAATAGCTCTTCTTGAACTCCTGATTCCACCAAGATGGAGCAGCCATTCCTCCCAGGCAGTAAAAACTCCGGACATAACACGGCAAAAAGACGGAGAAGACTCTGGAAGGCGGGGAGCAGACAGACCCCTGAGGGTCCTCAGGACGTGGGGAGTGGCCAGGGGCAGGTGCCGGGGCTCCTTTTTGATCCCCGTGTATCCCCATGTATCCTCTGGCAACTTCCTGGCCACAGCTGCCAACAGGCACAGACAAAAAGGAACCCAGGAAAAGCCTGTTTCCTGTGACAGGGAAAGGGCAGCCAAAGAGAATAGAACGGTGTCTCGGCAACGCCTGCTGGGCTCTGCCAAATACCATGGGACATACTTGTCCCCCAAGTTTCCACAGGGCTGGCAGGAAGCTGTCCTTCCACGCCACCCAGCAGAGCAGACGGTGCCTTCCGCGCTGTTCTGTGGTAGTGACTGTGGCACTGAGAGGGCCTGCTGTGCAGCCCTCGGCTTCCACTTTCCCGATGTCGCCTGCAGCAAGGAGCTCACACCCCCGCTCATGGGCAAGGAGGGGGTACGAGTCAGTGCCTACTTCCTCTGGGCAGGTGTCACTGGGACCAAGGTGGGAGCTAAACCTCCACCCCACTCACCCGCAAGGAGGCAATGTGAGCTGGCGCTCCACCGCTGCCAGAGTGGCGCTGGGGCGGGGAGGGGCAACAGAGGGCTGAACCTACACACCCATCCACCCCTGCGCAGTACCGCGTGGGAGACTGCCTGCTAAAACACACCACTGTAGGTGGACACCTAACGAGTAGGGTCCACGTTCAAAATATAACATCACAATGTCCAGGATACAATCAAAAATCACTCCGCATACCAAGACACAGCAAAATCACAACTCAGATGAGAAAAGGCAACCAACAGACACCAACACTGAAATGAACCAACACTGAAATTATCTGACAGGATCTTAAGGCAACCATCCTAAAAATGCTTCAGTAGCAATTACACATTCTCTCGAAAGAGGCGAATAAATGGAAAATCTGAGCAAAGAAATAGATGTTATTAAAAAAAGATCAAGTGAAAATGATAGAATCAAAAAATACAATAACCAAAATTTAAAATTCGCTGGACGGGCACAACAGCAGGGTGGAAATTGCAGAGGACGGAATCAGCGAGCTTGAGGACAGGCCATGAGAATTCACTCACCCTGAACATCAGAGCAATGAAAATACCTCAGGAGCCCGTGGGACAAGAACGAGAGCTCCTCACCACCAGCGTCCAAAGCGGAAAGGAGACAGAGTGGGAATAAAGAGATCTCTGAAGAAAAGTGGTTGAACTTCCCAAATTAGGAAAAAAAAAACACTCAGGAAGCTGAGTGAATCCAAAGTGCGATAAATCCAAAGAAATCCATGGCAAGGTGCATAATAACTAAACTAGTGAAAACTGAAGAGAAAGAAAACTTCTTAAAAGCAACCAGAGAGAAAGGACACATCACTCACGGGGAATCACCAATTCCAATGACGGACTATTTCCCATCTGAAACCACAGAGGCCAGAGGAAGCAGCAGAACATTCTTCAAGTGCCAAAGGAAAAAACCACCAACCATAAACCTTATATCCTTCAAAAATATCCTTCAAAAACAAGGGAAAATAAACACATTTTAAGAGGAAGAAAAATGTGTCACTAGCAAAACTGTTAATACCATTAAAGAATAGCTAAAGGAATTCTATAAATCAAAAATAAACAGAAGAATGCTTGAAACTTCAGATGGGAAGACAAGCATTGAAATGGGTAAAAATAGGGTAAATATAATATTCTTCCTTCTCATGAATTTCTTAAATCATATATGATGGTTGAAGCAAAAATTATAACATCAACTCATGCGATGATCATTATACATACCAGATATACTTAAGACAATTATATTTATTTATTTTTTAATTTTTTTTAAAGACAGGATCTTGCTCTGTCACCCAGGCTGGAGTGCAGTAGTATGATCACAGCTCACTGTAACCTCAAACCCCTGGGCCTATGCCATCCTCCTACCTCAGACTCCCTAGTGCCCACCATAACACCCAGCTAATTTTCTTTTCTTTTCTTTTTTCCTTTTTGTAGAAATGAGGTCTCTACAGACTATGTTGTCCAGGCTGGTCTCAAACTCCTGGGCTCAAGCCATCCTCCTGCCTCAGCCTCCTAAAGTGATGGCATTACAGGCATGAGCCACCATGCCCAGCCCAAAACAATTATATTTAAAAAGTAGGGAGGGTAAGGAACCTAAATGAAAGTAAGTTTTCTACATCTTACTCAAAGTAGTATAGCATCAATACTAGCAGACTGTGATAACATACACATGTATATTACAATGTCTAGAGCAACCACTAAGAAAACTATACAAAGCAATATATCAAAAACACTACAAGAACCTAACAACATATTCTTTGAAAATGTTCATGTAACTCACAGGAAGGCAAGAAAAGAGAAATAGAAGAATGAGAAACAGAAGATACAAACAGAAAACAAGCAATAAAATGGAAGACTTAAGTCTGAACACATCAATATTTACCATAAATGCAAACGGTCTACATACACCAATTAAAAGACAGATTAGCAGACTGGGCTGAAAGAGAAAAGAAAAGCCATGATCCAGCAACAATCTATGTATAAGAAACTCACTTCAAAAACAGCATAGGGAATGATAAAGTAAAAGGATGAAAAAAGATATATCATGAAAATATTAATTTTAAAAACAGGAGTGGCTATATTAATATCAGATAAAATAGATTTCTGAGTAAAAATGTACTAGAAATAAAGGGGAGATATTACATTATGATAAGAGGATGAATCTATCTGGAAAAAAATAACAATCGTAACTGTGTATATGCCAAAAAAAAAAAAAAAAGCAGAAATGGGGATACAGTATATCAAAATGTATGGGGTGCAGTTAAAGAAGTTCTGAGGGGAAAATTCATAGCACTAACTGCTTACATTAAAAAAGAGTAAAAGTCTCAAATTAATAATCTAAGTTCCAACCTCAAGAACTACAAAGAGAAGGGAAAAACTAAAGTGAGTGGAAGAAAGGAAAAAGAAAAGTACAAAAATCAACAAAATTAAAAAGAAAGGAATTGAGAAAAATCAGTAAAACAAAAAAGTTGATTCTTAAAATAAATCAATAATTGTAACTTCTAGAAGTATTCATAAACTTAAAAAGAGAGAAGACAAATCACCAGTGTCAAGAATTAAACAGGGATATCACTACAGGCCTTGCAGCCATTAAAATTGTATGGGAATATTACAAGCAACTTCACAATCACAAATTAAACAAGTTAGAAGAAACAGACCAATCCATTAAAGCCCAAAATGTACCAAAACTCATCCAAGATGAAAGAGTCTGAAATTGAATTTGTAACTTAAAAGTCTCCAAAAAATAACTCTCAAGGCCCAGATGGTTTCACTGGAGAATTCTACCAATGTTTAAAAAAGAATTAACATTGATTCTATACAATGTCTTCCAGAATACAGAATAGGAAAGAACACTTCCAAACAAATTTTATGAGGCAAATTTTACCCTGAAGCAAAACCAAACAAAAGCATACAAAAGGAGAACTATAAACCAATATATTTAATGAATCTAGATGCAAAAATGGTCATTATAATATTAGCAAATAGATTCCAACAACACATTAAGAGAATTATACACCACTGCTGATTGAAATTTATTTTAGATATTTCAGGCTTATTCGATATTTGAAAATCTACCAAAAGAATCCACCATTCCAATAGTCTAAGACAAAAGTAATAATATACTTATATCAATTGGTGCAGAAAAAGAATTTGACGAAATCTGAGACCCATTTATGTTAAAAACTCTGACCTACTAGCAATAGAAGAAAACTTCTTCAACTTAAGAAAGAGCTTCTATTAAAAACAAACAAAAAAATACCCTACTGTAACCTTTAACATTACAGGGGAAAAACTGAAACTTTCACTCTCAAACTGCAGGGAACCAAATACACACACACACACACACACACACACGTGCATATAAAACTGGTGCCATCTGAATAACGTTGGTGGACTGCACCATGGCAGCTCCTGGTCGTGATACTGTTCATAACGATGCAAGATGGTACCATCGGAGGTAACTGACTGGAAGGTACACAGAACTCTCTGGGTTATTTCTCACAATGGCACAATTGTCTCAAAATAAAAAGTTAGCAAAATAGCTGTTCTTTTGTAGTTTGCAAATTAAAACCACAAACATTAGGCTATAATTGATTAAATAACTATGTGTTACAGTCTTTTATTATAAAATTACATTTGGTGGATGAGTGATAAAGATTTTAACATAAGGAAACCTTACATTATATTTGTATAAAATACAAAGAGTTTTTGACTAGATTTAAAATTTGTACTAACTAAAAGAAAGAAATGTCACAATTAAAGTTGATAAAGGTTGAAATACATGATTAAGTCTTAATTTTTGTAATATGGAACCAAATTGTACACATTTACTTTTTAATATCTGTTATGAATTACCTATTTCTACTTAATGTTTGATATTGTTTATATTTGTATACAATTTCTTTTTTGTTGAAAATAAAACCTAGAAAAGTTCATAGTTTTACAAATATCAAATATAGCAAACACTCTGCTTGTAGTGAAGACTTGAGACCCACTGCCCTGTGAGACAGCACCCGAACACAAGGAAGGTAACTTTAGGAAGGGCAAAGGTGGCCATTTATGGTCTGAACTACAAATTATAAAGTGACGTCTAATTTCAAAAGTAAAATTATGCCAGAGTCTGGATTCTGTTTCATGTTTAGGACATAACCAAGAACATTTGACCCAGCGTCATCACCATCGATTATTCACTTCTCAGGATGTGGCTACCTACATGATGTTAGCTAACATCCTTTGAGGTCATAATTTCTATATTTCACCATGAATTGTGTTAACATGACATTGGTTCAATCACATTGCCCAGTTTGAAAGCCTTCAATAGCTTTGGTAACTTGATAGCTCCAGCAGAACAAAGGCTCCCCCCTTCACCTAAAAAACCATCACTAACATTTATTTCAGACCTGAGACGTGGCAGGAACTCAGTCAACAAAGGCAATACCCCATCACTCAGACCTTTCAAAAAGAACCTGCTGGGGACAGGCACAACTTCGCAGTGGCAGCAGGTGGCTTCCTTCACTTGAAGTTAAGACTTCGTCAGTGAGGTGTATCAGAAACAAGACAGGCCTAAGGAGGATAGTCACCACTAGGCAGAACCTACTGCTGGTGATACTCTTAAAATGGGTGAGTGACTTTGGGAACACCCAGAGTCTGTGACTTGCGGGGCCACATCAGCATCTGTAAGGCAATAGTCTAACGCTGAGGTCCCCAACCCCTGGTGCAGGTCCTTGGCCTGTTAGGAACCAGGTTGCACAGCAGGAGGTCAGCGGCAGGCCAGCAAGCAAAGCTTCATCAGTATTTACAGATGTTCCCCATCACTTGCCATTCCCCCCTGCCCCAGTCCATGGAAAAATTGGCTTCCGTGAAACCTGTTCCTGGTGCCAGAAAGGTTGGGGACCGCTGGTCTAATGGACTTGCAACAGATGCCCTGTAAAGACAGGCAAACCATGGGGCTCACCCAAATGAGACTGTGCTCCGTTTTGCTCTGTGGTCACAGTCACAAGAGTCACATTCGTTTTTATTAACAAGATGTCTGTGTGCCTCACCCAGCCCCTCAGAGATTACTGTCCTCCTTCAGAGTTTCTCATGGTGGTAAAAGCCCAGGAATGCCCCATCCCACAAAGTCCAGGGCCCTCTGTATCCAACGCACCCTCTCCCGTTGTCCTCCCCCCGGCCTCGTGCACAGGGACGAGCCCCCTCTGCCAGGCTGAGTTTGGTAATGCCGAGCACATCATCTCTGTGTTACATGGGTCGACTGGATATTAATAGGCAGGCAGATTTGAAGTCAGAAGACACCTGTTCCAGGCAACGCATCACAGAGGAAATGACAGCTTAACTCGGATAACCAGGAGCAGGTAACTGTCAGAAACACACGAAGCAAGTAATTGGCTTATTTTGGGTGAATAATTCAAACCAATCCTCAAAATCCATGCTCTGCAAGATCTCAGAGTCTTGCCTTTCCATCCAACAAGGGACAAGGACAGTAGTTGTTAAATCCTGACAACCAAACAGAAAATAAAAGGGAGCTTGCATTTTGTTCAGCTCAAAACAATAAAGAAAATTTGTTCAGAATGAATATTTTCCTCAGATGCTTTTTTACTAATAAATGACCAACTTGCAGTAGGAAGTGTGCTTGCAGGCAGTCACTACTCCACCACAGAGATGCTGGGAGGCGAGTCTACAGTGGACAACGTGGTGCCGTACCGTGAGCCAGAGCAACCGGTGCCCGCAGAAGCACGTTTAGAGGAAGTCAGGTGATCTGTCTCACTTGTGTGTGGCCTTGGAGGACAAAACTTGCAGTAGATATTTTTATGCAACAGAAACTCAACACACAAATTGTTTATGTGATTAACCTAAACGCTACATTTGAAATTTGATGCCTCCCTCTTCTCTTGTTCTCTAATCAGCACACAGAAAATCAAGACCTACAATTTAATATATGTTTAAAAGAAACTGATGTCATTAAAAAATTACTAGAAAAATCCATTTGAATACTTGAAAAATAAATATTAACTTACAAGTCCATTTTCACTCCAAATAGTTTAATATTTAGTGAAACAACAATAGATGTCGTAAGAAGGATGTGGAAAATGGAAACCTAATAAACTGAATTTTACTTGGCTGGAGCCCCAGGTACTGTGTACTAGTTACCCACCCTGTTCTCCTGCTCTTACTCTCTGCTCACTCTGAGGACCCCCCCCCCCCCGGCTTTTCACAACGTGCTACAGGAAGGGGCAGCAGAAGCTCAGAAAGGGGAAGAAAATCAAGTCGCCTGGTGAAAAAGATTGTAATTGTGCCAGAAAGGACATTTGGGGTAATCCTGAGATACCAATTTTCCAAGCACCATAAACAGCCTGGGTTACTAACTAGGGGTGGCCATGGTAGGGTCTGAGGTTCTCACCAGCATCTTCATGAGGCACCCTCCAAAAACTGGCTATCTGGACATTGGGATTTTTGGAACAAAGGATGTGTGTTCACGTTGTGCAAAGATTACACGTATGGGCCCTAGACCTCCGTGGTCAGTGACCCAGCAGGGCAGGCACCTGCTTGCCTGGTATGCTGCCTCAAAAATCCCTCAGACAGGTGCTCAGGCAGAGCCCATGGAGTCAGTTCTGCTCTGTCACTGACTGGCGTAAGCAAGTTGTCACCTCCTTTAGCTCAATGCCTTATCTGCAGAGAGGGTGTAATAGGGCACCCTTCCCTCCAGGTTTGCAGTGAGCAAATGGGCTCAGGCAGGCAACGCACTCAGCGCAGAACCTAGAATTCAATAATGTTAGCTAGTGTTAGTCCTATAAAATGATTTCCAACTAGTTTTTAAAATAGGGCCTCTGGGGAACTGGAAAGGACTTGGTGATGAGAGTTGAGTGGTGGGTTCTCAATTTGTTCATTTCAACCCCCAAGAAGCAGCTGCAGGTCCACAGGCAGATCAAAGGACCAGTCATGTGAGCCCCACCAGGTGGTCTTTGCCAGTGTCCAATCATCAAAGAGTCATTCCTCTGCTTGCTTCAGAGTCCAAATTCCTAGGAAAGTACAAATACTTCTTAAATGTGTGTTCTGCAAATTACAGGATTTGGAGTCAGAAATAACTGTGTTTAAAATCCTTACCATTACTAATTGGGTAAGCTTAAGCAAATCAATCTCAACGCCAAAATGTATGAAATGATGCAGCTCATGGAGTATGAACACTAGGAAATAGTATACATAAGGTGTCAATCTACACATGATGACTGGGCACTCATGATGACTGGAACTGGCCTGTTGCGCCCACCCTTGCCTAACTGCACCAGGGAGGAGGACAGAACTGGAAACAGATGAGCAACGTGCCTGCACCACAGAAAGCCCGTCTGAGTCTAGCAAAGCTGTGAAACAGGAGTGGCAGGCAGAGCAACTCTCTCCGGAGACCTCCACAGCCCAATTGCAGGAGCCTGTGAGGAGGCTCTGTTACATGCTGAGGGGAACTCAGGTTGCTAAGCAACTGACCTTCCAATAAGGAGATTATCCTGGATTATCTGGGTGGTCCACTGTGATGACAAGGGTCCTCCAATGTGGAGGACAAAGGGAGGAGAGCCAGTGTCAGAAGTTGACCAGCCATCGCTGGCTTTGGAGATGACCAGGACCAGGACCAAGGAATCTGGGCGACCACCAAAGCTGGAAAGAAGAAATGCTTTCCCCTGGGGCATGCAGAAGGAAAGCATCCTAGCCAACACTTTGATTTTAGGCCAGTGAGGATCATTTCAGACTTTTGAGCCTCAGAACTGTAAGATAATAAGTTTGTGTTATTTTATGCCACTAAATTTGTGGTAATTTTTTACAGCATCCCTAGGAAACTCACACAAGCAAAGAACCCGACGTGTGGACAGACTCTCCAAGCAGCACTTTGTTACTCTGGGCCAAGCTCTGCACCACACCAGTGGGTACACATCCCCATGGGAATCACATGACCAGAGAAGTGGCTCACGGAAGAAGACAGCATGAGAATTTGGGGCGAGCCTGGTGGGAGGACTCCTGAGGGGGGAGGGTCGGAAGGCAGAAACGGGAAGCGGGAGGAAGGGAGGCACATCTTCCCAGCACCCACCCACACTCCAAGCCCCCCTCGGTACAGGGCCCAGGGGTTCAGAGGAGGGCAAACGTCCAGCCCAAGAGGACTCAGCCCTGAGCCTCTAGAGGAGCAGGCAGGTGACTAGAGGCCGCTCCACGTCACTGATGGCTCACTCACAAAATTTTGGTTTGTACTCTGAAATGTTGCTTTTCCCTTTTTCCCTCCTGCTGTCACTGGACATTTGATGCTGAGCAGATGAGAGAATTTTTGTAAGCTCACCCTTCACTAGTGAAGCCAGCTAGGATGGGAAGACCAACAGACACAGCCAGGTCATCTGCTCCAGGATGCAAGGAAGACACTCAGGGTGACAGCGGAATGACCCGGGGGCCAGTGGATCTGACCAGAGATTGCCTAGAATTCTTACTTATCTTTTCCCTTTGGGTCCAACAGGACTTGTTACCCTTCTTTTCCATAACTTTGAGTGAATCAGCCCAGAAATATAGCCTCCCATTTAAAAGTATTACCATTCAAACTGAGTCAATGTAAATCAAATAGTGGAATGCTTTTGATGGAAAATTCTGCTGAAAACAAAGCAAGTCATCAAGCTATTTCATGTGCATTTTTCTTCTGACAGTGGCGTTTGCAATACCCATGGCAGAAGCACAGGAATGTATCATTAACTCCATTCACCAGGAGTTCAGTCTGGAGCCCAAACGCTGTTTTCACCAGCAAGCAGCACTGGCGACTTGAGAAAAGAGTATAGTGAGGACAGAGGAGCCACACTCCTCCCTGGAATTCCCTCTAAGACGACAAGACGTCCAAACAGCTGCCTAAGCAGCAGCTAGGGCCCCACACCCTCCTGTGAGTCAGCCTGGGATAAGCGCCCAGGCCAGGGGACAGGAGAGGACGTGTCGGGAAGGACGCAGGGCAGCAGAGGCGGGGAGAGTGGGAAGGGGAGGCAGCAAAGGGAAGGACGAGGAGGCCAGAGACAGAGTGGACACAGGAGCCGAGCACAACCAAGGGGGGACAGGCAGGAGCACGAGGCAGAGGGAACAGGGAAGAAAAGCAAAGGAGAGAAGCAGGGAGCAGGACCCCCCGGGGTGGAGGGCGACACCAGCAACACCCTGCAAAGGTCACCCCCACTGCGCCAGGACGCGTAGCACCTGCGACCCACGAACACGTCTGTGCAGAGTCAGAAACTTCATTTGAGGACCTTCAACACTGCTGTCAACTATGTCAACTGCCACAGAACTCTGTGTTTGCATAATATCTTAGGCAGAAATAACATGTTTCAAACGCACAAAATTGCAAAGAATTCTACCAGACTCACAGAAAATTAAAGACTAGAAATGCAGAAACGCCTACGCCTCTCTCTTCCAACTTTTCATCTGACAAGTCTACGTGTTTGCCAGAACGTTTCTGAACTTCTCCTTCCTTTCCCTTCATGAAACAGGCTTCCTGACTTTTATGGTCTCTGAACAGTAAGGGCCCACGATCGATTCATTCCGTTTCTGCCTCAGGCCATCCGTGGGTGAGCAGAGCTGTGGGAAAGGACTGGGGGATCAGGACGGGAGACGGGCCGAGCGGGCTCCTCCGTGGCTCCGGGGGCCAGTGGGGAGAAGGGAGGGACGCCTGTGCCAGGCCGGTCCTACCGCAGGCGCTCGTGCTGGGAGTCAGCTCCAGGGCGCAGGGCCTGGGCACACTGGCCCACGCAGATGGCCCTAACCTCGCAGGCTCTCCTTGCATGGTGCCCAGCCCAACGGCCAAGTCCACAGTCTTGTGGGCACAGATCCTCTGAGAACCTCACCGCCTCTTCAAGCCCTGACCAGCAAATCTGAGAGCGTGAGGAAGAGAACCCCGAAGCTGCCAGATGGAGGATGTGGCAGAGACAGATGTCACCACTGAACTCAGACCTGGGTATGTACAAAGGATACCCTTAGATTTTTCTAGTAATGATCTAGCTATCCCTATGAGAGACAAATAGACCAATCAATTCAGTCAAACAACCAATTTGATTGACTTTTCTGTTGTCCACTGATTCAACCAATTATTTGACTGTAATGACCTGATTTTCCAGAAGGGCACACGCAAAGCTACAACCCACACAGTCAAAAAGAAAGAAATTTGAGACAATTAAATAGACAATTCAGAAATAATCAAACGTCCTGTTACTAAAGATAAAATGAGGGGTCTGGTTTGTTTTTCATTGTTACCCAAATAACCACCGTCTTTCTGTTCACTGGTGTAGGCAATACCTCAGTAAAAGATTAAGTACTTTTTTAAAAAAGAAAGCATTCTGACTCTTTGAAAGCAACATAGTATAGATTAAAACAAAGAATTGGAAATTTTCAAGCATCATTTATCAGCAGCAGTCAGGAGGACAGGGAGGTGAGGCCTTGGGGGGTAGCACTCTTCAGGCGCATCCTGACAGGGTGCCTCCCAAGCGCCCTGGGCTTTCTGGGCATTCCATACCCAGCCTGCACCACGAACTGGCTGCTCTCCTCTTATTAAAGCTTATCTAGCTGCAGTGCCAATCGGCGAGTTAAATTATATCAGGCCTCAGCAGCAAAGTGACCTCGTTAACATACTGAGACCTACATTCCAGCCTCCACCAGCAAGCCTGGGGGCCGGGGATACTTGGGGAGACTTAACTCCATCTCTGCTTCCTGCATGGAAGGGTTGTACTTTTCCAATTAAGAGCAGGTGGCCCCAGCAACACCTGTAAAACAGCAACATTACAGAGGCACACTATAACAATTCTTTGATGCACAGAGCTAATTTTAGAGTCTTTGAAATCAATTCCTATCACTGGTAGGTAGAGTCAAAATGGAAGGCCCATGAATCGGGGTGAGGTCAGGCTCCCTTACAGGTTTGGGTTGACTGGTTTGCAATAAAATCCCTGAGAGTGGTGAGTTTTTAATGGGCTTTCTCAAAAGTGAGCTTGTCCTTTCCCAGAGTACAGGGCAGAAAGGTGTGCCCACGTGCCTACCACCTCTCTCTCACCAATCTGGCTGCTGTGGACTTAGAAAACATTCACAAGGATTTCCCCCGCTTCCCATGTACCAAAGAAGTGGCAACCTGCACTTGCTGCTGTTTATTCGTAAAGTTCTACGGAAAATGAAATCTGCTGGCTGCCTGGCAAGAACTCAGTTCTAACAGGTCAATTTCTATGACTAGGAAATATTTCTAAGGAATTCCTCACCCAAGTGGAATTGCCCACCCAACACATCGACTCTGGTCTAAGCAGTATTTCTAAACAGTGCAGAATTGAGTATGCAGTTCGTGTCAAATAAATAAGGGCTGAATAAGTAAGTACACACCCCTGTACCTTAGTCAAATTGGACTTTTAATTACTTTGATTGTTGGGATAGTACCCAGCGTCAGGAATATCATCTGTCTGTAGGTCTGTAAGACTTGTAATGGCCCCTTCTGTTTAACTTCTAAATCATCACTATTTGTGGCAAACGAGACTCCATTTCAGGATTTAAACAGCATGTTGACTGAGATTCAAGTCTGAGAGCTTAATAATGGAAAAGTTAAAAAGCATATCTACCTCAACCTGAGAAAGAACTGCACGTTCTCCATCCTCTTCAGTTTCATTTCACAACATACTTTATGTTCGTGCGAAACGTCCAAACACCCTTAGTCACAAAACATCCATCCCGAGCTACTGATTCCCAGATCACGGCCGTGAGCGACGCCGCCCCGCGTCCGTCAGCACCGACTTCCCGACCCTGCTCAGCAGCAAGAACTGACTTCAGTAGAGGAAGGTCTTGAACCAGCTTTTGGACACAGTGAACTCTGGGTGACAAAGAAACACCCAAACCCAAAGTGCCTCAGAAACTGGAAACACAGACGGACGATCAGGTGGGGGTCTGCGTGCAGACCCTCTCCCCACGGACCCTCATTACTTCAGCAGGTACCACCACTGTGATAGAGCTCCTTAGCATGGCAGACAAAGCTACAACTCTTAATTTGCAAAGAAAAGAAATGAGGAAGAACAGTTGGCGCAACACGCACGCGGCCCCCACGAGCAGCAGCAGCAGCAGCACGCGGGGCGCGGGGCGCGCGGCCCCCATGAGCAGCAGCAACACGCGGGGCGCGGGTCACGCGGCCCCCGCGGCCCCCATGAGCAGGAGCAGCACGCGGGGCGCGGGGCGCGGGGCGCGCGGCCCCCATGAGCAGCAGCAGAACACGCGGGTGCACGCGGCCCCCATGAGCAGCAGCAGCACGCGGGGCGCGCGTTAGCTTCACCGCCTCAGACTTCGCTCCCGCCTGAGTCCTGGCACACAGCACGGCTGGTCCTGACGCCTCTCCCTGCTGTCAGCGCCTTCCGGAGCCTTCTCCTCCTGGGCGAGTGGGGAGCACTCCAGGTTGGAATGATCCATGAGAAGGTGCTTTGTAAATTCCGAGGAACACCCACAAAGGCCACCGAGCACGCATGTGACGCCTGATGAACACGGTTTGGGTCCACTTCCCTTCAGTATGTCAGTCATATCTTATCTAAATTAGCTTTTTTCCCTTTGTAGTTCTAAGTGCTATTATTTGATTTAGATGGGACTAAGTAGCCTGAGTGGGGGCAGGGAGGGTGCGATGCTTACTTTAAAACAGTTGCAATTTTTTTTCACGTGAAAGGGTCCTTTGTGTTTTACGGAAATTGGCCAATAATCATAAGCCTATAAATAACGAATAGTACGGGCTTTTTAAGACCCGGTGCGCCCTAGGAGCCGGCGCCCCGCAGAACCCTCAGCCTCGACCTCCCCGCCCAGCCCGGTCTCTCCTTCCTCCCAGGTGTGCCGGGATCACCTTCCTCTGGGCGGCACCTCGTCCTTCCTCCTCCGAGAAGCCCTTCGAGGTTGGTCCTGCCCGCCGCGGCTGTCCCCGGCCCCTCCGCCCTGCCGGGTCCCGCCCGCTCCGCGCTGTGCAAGGGGCGCCGAGCTCCAGGCGGAGCAGCAGCGGCCTGTTACGGCCGGCGGACCCAGGGAGGCGGCCCGGAGGGCCCCGCAGGCGGAACAGGGGGGACACGGGGCTCGCAGCGCCCTGTCGCTAGGCTGCCTCCGCGATTCTCTGCCCGGTCCGTTACGCATCCACGTGCGCGCTTGAATGCGAGAGCCGGGATCGCGCGCCTTACTTCCAAGACCCGGAGAGGCACCTGGGCGTCCTGACGGGGACTGGGAACAAAGCGCAGGTAGCCGCGGCCAGGGGCGACCAACGCCCATCCGTGCGGAGCAGACACCACGCGGGGCCCCGGGGACTTCGCTCCACTCGCCCCACTCGCCCCACCTGGGGTGGCGAGACCCGCGTGCGGGCCGGGCAGAGACGGCCAAGGCCCAGCCACACCTCACTGCAGGGCTGCGCCTCAGAAGGAAGGTGCGGGCCGGAGGGGGGACCCCCGCCCAGGAGCTCATTCATTCCCAGGAGCCACCAGACCGCCGCGGAGGACACCGCACCTGCCCGTGGCGCCGGCGAGGCTGGCAGCTGGGGGGAGGCTTCGCCGACCTCCCGTGAACCGCCGCCGCGCAGAGAGGAAAGGGCGGGGGTGGAAACAGTCCTCAGCCCTCGGTCGGCCCCGCATAGACGAGGCCCCGATGTGAGACCCCAGATTTGAGGTCCTGGATGTGAGGCTCCGGATCGGGGGCCCCGGCAGGCCCGAGAGCCCGGCCGTGGTGCTCGGCGAGGCCCCGCGGCGCTCCCGCGGGCTCGGGGCGTTTGCGGCTGCGGAGTCTCTGGAGGCCGGCGGGGCCCGCGCCGCGTGGCTGCAGACGTGGCCGCACGGCGGTAAGCGCTGGGGTCGCGGATGGCGGGGACACCGGCGGCGTTTCCCCGACGCCCGGACGCGGGACCAGCCTCGCCGTCCTCCCCGGGGGCGGAAGCGGTGGGCGCCGCGGCGGGGCTGCGCTGTCCTGCGGGGCCGGGGGCTGCTCAGGGCCGGGCTGAGCTGGTGCGTAGGCGCGTTCCCTGCGGCCGGCGGGCTGAGCCGCGTTGTGGGGAGAGCCGGGCGGCGTCGGTCTGGGCCAGACCGCGGCCAGCACCCGGCAGCACCGGGAGGCGAGGACCGTGGCCACGGGCACGTCTGGCGGACCTCCTCGGCCACCCCCGTAGCGGATCCCAGCTCCGGGCCACAGTGGGAGGACGGAGGCACCCGCGCTCTGAGCCGGCGGGCAGAGCCGGGTTCTGGGGGACCAGCTGCTCCAAGTGGTCAGGGTGCCTCCTGCAACTCAGGCTCTTGGCCCTAGGCCAGACCTACTGATCCATCTTTTGGTGTTTCCCTAAGAATTTGTATTTTTAATAAGGCACCCAAGGGTTGTCAGGTACATTAAAGATAAAGTCCAACAAGATAGACTTCATCTGGATAAAAAAGAAGCTACCGACATTGTCTTTACCATCAAAGCCATTTTCAAAAAGATTAGTGGATGTGTAGTTCTGTATCGTCCAAAGGAAATACAAAGACAACCTCTGGGAACCATCTTCGAAGCCACCTGCTCCGGGCACTGCAGTCTTCAGTCCCCCTGATGGGAGCCCAGACGCTCCTCTCCCTAGTGGGTACAGCCTGGTCCTAGTTTCTGGGTCTTGCTTAATTTTAAGGATAGTCCTCATCAGGGCTTAGTCTCACATCCCAGTCTGATGGTTGAGTTTGCCTTTTGCCCAAGACAGTGGGATTCTCTTTCGAAAGGCCTGGGCATCCCCATCTTGATAAACTAGCTGTTCTCGTGGTTGAGAGTTCAGACATTTGGGTAAGTCTGCTCAACTCTTCTACCGAATCACTCCCACTGAAGAAACAAGTTCCTTCACGTCCTGGATTTCCCCCTCTGTGAAGTGGCGATGATTTCAGAGCCCGTGTAATGGTCTTGCGTGAGTAGATGGCAATACACGGAACACGTTGAGAGTGGTGCCCAGCGGACAGTGACGCTCGTACATGTTAGCACTTTTCCTGGCTGAGACCCAAGCCTGGACCCTGCATCCTAACGGACAGACGCCCTCGACCTGGGGGGCTGGCTGACTGGATGTCTGCGTGCCTCCAGTTCTGCATTCCCTGTAGCCCCCTGTCCCAGCAAAGCTCTCCTGCCCCACCAACACGCCTTCCCCTTCCCAGATCAGCTTGGGGCCTTCACCCGTGAAGCTCACCCTGATAGCCGAAAATAGACAATCTAGTGGCAGCACGGATGGTATTTCACTGCTCTTGGCTTGTGTCTGACGCCTTGAGAGGAGGGACTGCTGCCAGCTGGTCTCCACACCTTAGCCTTGCGCACAGTGCCCAGCTTGGTGTCCAGTGCTGTACAGATTCATGTATTGAGTTATGCTCCTGGGGCTGCTGTCACAAAGGACCACAGGCTAGGGGACAGCGGAAGCATCCTCAGCCCTGGAGGCTGGAAGTCCGACAGGTTGGCTCCATCTCTGGGCTGTGAGGCAGACTGTTCATGCCTTGGCTCCAGATTCTGGTGCTTTGCCGTAAGTCCTTGATGTTCCTTGTCTTGGAGAAGCATCGCTGGTCTCCGTCCTCATCTTTGCTTGGTGGTCTCCCTGTGGACGTGTCTGTCTTCAAATCTCCTTTTTGAGGAGGACACCATCATTACTGGATCAGGCCCACCCTAAGGCAGGATGACCTCAGCTTAACTCAGTCACGTGCAAAGACCCCATTTCCAAATAAGGCCTCATTCACAGGTCCTGGGGTTGAGACTCTGAGGTTGCTCTGGTGACATCATCTATCCCACAGCAGGTACTTATTTATTTACCTGTTTCATCCTTAGTCTGGTCTGATCTAAACTAGTTTCCATCCACTGAAGTGTCCCCATCTAGTTCTGGAACAATAAGATGGTTGCACTGTAAAGCTTCTAAAGACACAGGACATTTCTCCTGGCAGAACATGTTGCTATGTCTGATAGAAATAGACGGACTTTCCCAACAGTGAAGAAAGCCAGCATCATGGGCATCTCCCAGCTCCAAGACGGAGCATTCACTTGTGTGGCCTCATGATGACCCTGCGGAGGAGCTGCTGTCAACAGCCCTTTCAGATGAGGCCATCAGACCACCGTGGAGCCGCGGGACCTTGCCCAAGGCACCAGTGATGGGAGAAGTCCATGTGCTTACCACTAGGCTGTCCTGCCACTCAGGGCACAACAATTTATGTCCTTTCCCAAAGAAACTTGCTTTCTACCCCTATCTTTTCAAACTTAACCTATTTTAGATCACTCATCCACTTTAAATATTTTGAAGCCCCTTATCTGAAACCACCCCCTCTTGGAGGCCCTAGGACTGCCCCCAGCCCACAGGCCACCTTCTTGCTCTTCGGAGAAAGAGCCACCCTCCTCCGGCCAGTGCAGCCCCCACCAAAGGGGCAGTAGGGTCTCCGCAGCTCACCCCCAGCCCGGCCCCGACTCGGGCAGCACCCACAGCTCCATGACCACTGAGTTGCACTTACTGTTTCTTTAATGACAAAAAGAATATCTTAAGTTAGAGATAGTTTGAGGAAATAAGGAAATAGAATAAAACAGCCCCAATCTTTCTGGGTAATATTCTAGCATTTTCTCCAAAGAAGGTGTTATGGGTTGAATCGTGTTCGCCAACAAAGATGCCAAAGTCCTAATCCCCGTGCTTGTGAATGTGACATTATCTAGAAATAGGGTCTTTGCAGATGCTCCAGTTAATATGAAATCTTTAGGGTAGGCCCAAATCCAGCAAGACTGCTGTGCCCATAAGCAGAAGAGATGAGGACACAGACATGCACAGAGGGACGACCCTATGAGGACACAGGGAGAAGACACAATCTACAAGTAAAGGAGAGAGGCCTCTGGAGAAACCAGCCCTGAGACACCTGGATCTCAGAATGCCCACCTGTACAATTGTGAGAAATTCCTGTTGTTTAGGGCACCTACCCTTTGGTATTTGTTCTGGAAGCCCCAGGAAGCTGACATGGTGAGCTCACTAGGATGGAGCCCAGAGATCCACCTGTGTGTTTATTGTTGCTCTGGAACCTGGTAACGACTCTCCAGTTCTAGAGAGGAGGTGGCTAAGGGGAGACCCTGGAGCTGCCTCCTCCTGCAGGTGCCCTTAAAGAGGAAAACAGCGGTGCCTGCACCTGTCACGTCACCCCCGGAGGCCCACACCCCAGCACCAGGACCAGGGATCTTCTCTGTTGGCCTCCTTGTGGGTCATAAAATCCCTTTTAGATTCATGAACTAAACAAGGGTTGTGTTAGTCTTCAAAATGATAAGACTCTGCTGCAGAGGTTTCCTCCTTGATACAGGGCGGGCTTCTAAATGGCATTTCTGACACAGCAGATACTTTGAGACATCAAGACTAAGGGGAAGAAAGTGAAGGAAAAAACACTGGGCAAGTGCTCAGGTGCGTCTGACAGTCACACAAGAGTCTTGATGCAGGTCTCAGGCACCCCGTAGTGAAGCCGTAACTGAGGTGGCCTCCGTGTTGAGAATGCCCGTGGGAGAAACAGATGGAAGTGAGGCTAAGGAAGGGATTTAGAACGTTGAGATTTCCTGAAAGTGAGGGGATTAAAAAAAATACATCCAAACAAAACAAAACGAGAATGAAACCAACGTGTTATTGTTTGATTGTCTTCAGGAAATACCTGCAGCGCAAAACACGCGGGAGGAGGAGCTGGGCTGCACCTGCGGGGTGTCAGCAGGTTTATGGTTCACCAATTTACTCCTACGTGGCCGAGGCCCTTCACACTGAGAGAAATTCCATGTTACAAAGACAAATGGAAATGAAGAGCTGTGTAATTATTAGTTTTGTTGCGAGCAGATCAATCATTTGCGATGAACTGCTCTCCACGGCCATGTGTGACCTTTCGGCGGCTCTGACGGCTTGCAGTGTGACATGCAGCAGCGCAGCCCATGCTGGCTGTATTATAACAGCCTTGGCAGCATTAAGAGGCGGGCCCGCGTCCCATGTCATCGGGACTCTTGTAATTATGACAAATGATTAAATGTGTTATTTTCAGCAAAGCAATGGCAGTCAAAAAGAGTACTTAGCGCTGGAACGAGGTGAAGCCGCAGCGTTGGCAGGCGTTTCCCCTTTGTGACCATGCAGGGCTGAGTCCTGCTCAGCCACCTGGGGAGGCTGAGCATGGACACCCCTCCCTCTGCAAAGCCCTCCTGCCGCGAAGCCCTTTTCAGCCTCCTGGGAACAGCTGGGACCAAGCAGGTGAGGGGCATGCTGGGGAACCGCAGACACAAAGGTGCTTCTAACGGAGGTGACATCACACTGTCTCTGCTGGCTCAGGAAGGAGGGCCACGCCCAGCTCTAAACTGGTTTCCAGGTGGTTCTGTGCTCAGAAACGGTATGGCCACAGGGGCCAAGGCTCCGTCCACCCCGTGCAGGTAGAGCTTAGCTTCCCAGAAGGGATGGGTAATTTTCTGGAGCCACTCAGCTCATCTTCTCCACCCGTGTCACTGACTCCAGGGCAAACGACAAGATCCGCACCCCTCCCTTCAAACACTGAGGCTGTCTCTGTTTCCTTCCTGCCATGATTCAGAGGCACTTTTTAAAGCAATATGACCAGACCTGGCCAGTGTACTGTTGGGCGAGAGCTGCTGTGGCCACAGGTTTGCCTTGAAGCCACCTGACGGCATCATTAGCACCTCTGAGTGGTCCTAAGCTTCCTCCAAATGCAGGACTCCGGTGTTTGGTGAAAGGAGAGACGAGTTCTGACGCCAGAAGGACGATCATCACAGTGGATAGTTCTCCACGTGGGGAGCATTAGGTTAGCGACAGTGCTGCCCGTAAATCCACAGAGGCCTCCTGGCCCGTGCTCCCCACCCCCCAGCCTCTGCCCTGCCAGGGGTGCAGTAGGGTCCCAAACCTCAGGGGAATTCTGTCGGAGCTGTGGTGTTTTCTTTTGCCAGCACATTTTTGTTGGTTGGTATTTATTTTCCGACTTACATATTTACAGTTCAAAGCACAATAGCATTGTGAGCACTCGTGAGCCGGTTGCCAACCCAAGAGCTCCTCAGTTGCCAGTATTTCTGGTTGACCCACCAGCTCCATTCCATGGTGGCTCCCTGGCCCCATCCCCACACCCCACACACCCACACACACAGTCCTTCCTTAGGAGAAAACTTTTTTATGAAAATAAACAACACCAAAGAGAAGATAAAACCAATGGCAGCGGAACCTTCTACAATCAAACCTCCAGGAGAAAATTTCTCATCGATGTCGTCACCTGCACAGGTGAGACCACCGAGAGGTCACCGAGGGCACAGCATGGGGGCAGAAGGAGGGTAGAACAGGGCCAGGCACCCCTTCCTGGCTGCTGGCACAGCCCAAGCCCTGGGCCCTGGCTCTGACCCTGTCTGTGGAGGGCGCGTCTCTGCCCTCTGTCCCCAAGGCTGGAGTGCACTTCCTACCTGCACGGCAGCCTTGGCATGCTGCTGGGGCACGTGCCCACCTGGAGCACTGCTCTGTCTTCCATGATCCCCTGGGGCTCTAGCGATTCCCAGGGGCTGCCTGAAGTTACTACTGGCATCGGGAGCCCCCTGGAAAGCCCCACAGCAGCGGACCCTTGGCCTCTCGGGTGCCCACACTCTCTGCTGGGTTGGACTTGCCAGCTCCTAAGAGGAAGCAGCAAATCTGTAGGCAGAACCCAAGTGAGCAGAAGCCGTTTCTGCGGACTCTGCTGTCATCTCCACCAGCAGCATCCTGCGGGATGGGGCTCCTCAGCCCTGTGTCCATTGGACAATCGGTAACCTAGGGGCAGGAAGACGTGCCACAGTGGGGTGGAAGGAGCTAGTGGCTCAGGTCCTGTCCTCTACTGAGGACATCGTCGCTGGATTTACGGTACACCCTGCCCCAGTATGATCTCATCATAACCAAATGTATCTACAATTATTTCCAATACTGTCACCTTCACAGAATGGGGTTAGGACTCCAACGTGCCTTTGCGGGGGCCAAAATTCTACCCACAACATGGGGATTGTCTCCAAGGAAGCTAGAAGTTCTTCTTTCCTAAAGATTCAACAAATAATAAATTCTCATTGTTTAAAGTTGCTTAGTAGGAGGAAGCCCTCCCTCCAGCCCACCCCAAGCTGAGGAGGGACGAGATGAGGGGGTGCCCCCTTTGCAAAGATGATCACTGGGCCCCTACCGAGAGGGGAGCTCCCAAGCCCCGGGCCCAGGGTTGTGGGGCGGAGAGGACACAGACAAGCAGGCACAGGCCTGGGCTTGAGTCTAGCTTGTCTGTCGCCAGCTGTGATTCTTCCAGCGGGTGGCTCAACCCCTCTAGACCTCAGTTTGTCCATCTGCACGATAAGATGGCAGTGCCCACTCTGTGGAGCATGAGAGCTTGGCGCTGAACACAGGCCATGTGTAAGGGTTCCCAGGCTGGTTTTCGTTGTGAGGAAACGGAATTACAGAAAGCCCCATATCTTGAGTCACAGAATGAGCCATTAGAGGAACCAGGTTGGCCTCTCTGCAGACGCTGCCACAGGCTCCATGTGAATGCGTTCTTGCTGTCATTATCCTAATCTGCTGGAAATAGAATCTGGGGTCCAAGTCACCATTGTTGTGCCATCCAAAACATAAAATCTAATTTCCCTCCTAGTTGTGCATTTTCCTGGAGATCCATTTATTGACTTGAAGACAGGAAAGTATTCCTACTGACAATTTAAAAGTTTTCTACATGCCTGTGCGAACTTTGGAGATTTGGCAATAGATTATGCCCAAAATATCACAGAGGCTGTAGAAAATGCAGAAAGTTCCCAGCATTCCAGGGAGACATTGCTACAAAGAAGGAAAGGGGCTTTGAAGGGAAGCGTGTGACAAAGAGCTGAGCCACAGGCCACTCAGAAGGAAGAGTGCTCAGGTCCTTCTCAGAGAGGACGGAGCCAGCAAGTCGAGCTGCACCGGCAAATGACAAAGGCGGACCAGGAGCAGAAAAGCCCTGGTGTCTCAGGTAAACCCAGGACAGGGTCTCAGAGTGTCTCAGCGGAAACACACACTCTAGTGTGACTTCTAAGGCCAGGCCTGACCTGGGGAGCATTTTCTTTCCACTGTCCTTTTTAAAGCTGCTTTTAAACACAAGCCAGTTGGTGAAGTTTTATTGTCAACTTAGTAATTATCTAAATCAGTCCCCAAAGTAGCTATTTTGATGGAATTCATAGTTTTCAAATAAATGCTTAAAATTCACCATGTTTTGTAAAGTTGTGCATACATTCATTTAATTCTTAGAGAAAAATAATCTAAAACTTATACTAAACCTATAATTTAAAAACTCACAAAGAACTAAACTTCACCCAAATGCCGTATGTCAAACAACAAAAGCTTATGGGAACATCCAAATACTCATGATCCAAATATTCATGCAAGCCTCAGAATTGTTTTGACAAATTGCATACACAGTCAGAATGTATTTGCCAGTAGTGCAAATCAGCCACATACATGGCTTCATGTTAGTAAACTTAATTTGTTCTAGTCATATGCCTTATATGCAAGATGCATAAATATAAACACCAGAGACACCTGTGGCCTGATTCAAAAATTTACCTATACCTTTTTGTGCCAATCATACAGATTTTGTAAAAAAATTTGCTTTTATAATAGAAACCAATGTGTGTCCAAACCTAAAAAGCAAGGATTTCAAGAACAAATTGAGATTAATCTTTCCCATTAAAAAAGGGTAGTTCTTAAATACTTTAAGGACTATTTCAAAATCCACAAATTCCATTTAGATTTCTCGTACAGTGGGCAAAAGTGAGCCCATACCAAAAACAAACCCAAAAAAACCACGTAGTAAGTTCAGTAACGACAGGGTTTTTGAGGTGTTCATCAGTTCTTCTGCCAGGGTTTACAGCTGTAGCGAACAGTTTGGTGCAGCTCTAATTCCTAATTATGACTCACTGGGAGTGGGGGAGGTTGTCAATTTCACTCGTCCCGTGGTGAGAAACAAAATGATTCTACTTTCTGCTGCCAACCAAATCATCCTATTCTTTAGCAAGGCTAAGAATAATCATCTAAATAACAAAAATCAACAGGAGTGATTAACATTTTAGGAATGGCTACTGAGTTTTCCAGAGGGATGCGCTCATGGAACTGAAAGCTCCAAGAAGCTTTTCAGAAAAGACTTCCGAACTTCTCATGGTATGGCTCTTCCTCATGCCCTGAGATGTATGTGGCCCTTGTAGAACACACCCTAATACTTCAGCACACGATGCTAACAGGCTCTGGTCCCCTCCTGCCCCCCATGGCCGAGATCCTGGAGCCTTGGACCCTTGCGCGATCTTCGCTGCTCCAGGCCCGGTGGCTGTAGCTGGAGGTTCTTCCAGTGTGGTGAGCACACCTTTTGTGGGCAGAAGGAAGGTGTGCTGCGGCCCAGTTTGTAAAGAGCAGAGCCCGGGTTTGCTGCTAGGACTATCAGTGCACTCATATTCCTGTTAAGACGCGAGAAAGACGGGCTACGACTTAGGCGACTCAAGAGGTAGACCAGTTGTGTGGAGCTTGGAGCCTGCCCCTGCAGCTTCTCTCTCATCCTGCTGCTCAGCACTTGACTGATGGGCCCGAGTGGGTGCACGACCACCTGAGGGGTCTCGGGCTCCAGCAGCCTGGTCAGTGAGCATTTAACCCCAGAGGCCAGGGGTCAAATATCAGAGGGAATGTGTGTGTCAATAACCCTACTCCACACCTGGAGGGGAAGGGAATATTCACATGAGTGTGAAAGAAGCAGATTGAATATTTATGCCTGAGAGGCTCTTGGAGGGGCTCTCAGTGAGTGATGCCGCCAGCCTGCTGGGCAACTCATCTCAGAGGGTAAAACAGATACATTCTCCTCAAGAAGAATAATGGGAAGGCGGCTGTTGTGGGCTTGGGAGGAGTTTTCAGTGTGTGTCACTTTGAGGGAGTAAAGAGAGTCCTCCCAGAGGTGGGCGTTGCTCCCTGCAACCTGCCTGCCCAGCACTCACTGGTCAGGCACGATGCAGAGTGTGCCACTGTGCATGGGAGGCACCACGGAGCAAACAGTCGCATCCTGTGCGCTCTTTGCCATTTGCCATTTCTATTTCATACGAAAGAAATCTAAGAGTTGTGAATTTCCTCAAATTAGCAATGTTGTATGAGATTCCGAAAGAATCTAAGAGAACCTCACGAGTACAGGTCAGTTGTGCTGTAGGTAGCCTTATCCTTTACAGTGAAGACAGCTTCTGGCACTCTCTCTCACAAGGGGCACTGAACGTGAATGTGCAAAGAGTCATCCACACCTATAAAAGACCTTTAATATACCTTATTTTCACTGTCACGAGGATTTACAAAGACCTTGTGGAAAATTTGCAGTGAGATCTAGAACATATATTTCGTATTCTTTAGTGACGTGTGCATATCCTGTCTGTGTCCAGCAAGCCACTTTAAAATGTATTCCTTGCTTAGCTTTCAGGAATTTGTTAATCTGGGCCTTTTAACATAGAGTATCACATTACACTAAAGCATGACCTTACTTGGCTTGAGGTATCATAAAATTTGTACAAAAGAGCTCCATTCACAAGGAGTTGGTGGTACAGTCAGTCTGAATAAGCAGAGCTTACTTAAAAGTAAGTGAACACGGAATCAGTTCTCCCAGCCATTCATTTTAAAATTAGAGTCTTTCAACTGCTTTATACAACAGGCCACACAGCGTGGTCAGGTAATAAAAATAGGAACCCAACATGAAAATAAATAAATAAGTAAAACATTAGGGAGGAAAGAACAACCTAAAGAGTCTTATGGCTGGGGTGTGTTGTAAGGAATTATTTAAGTTATAATTTTCACCTAGGCTATGTTGTAGCTCAGTAAAAATTCCACATGTTGTTAAAGTTCAACAACGTTAGTCTATTATTCTTGCTATAAAGTTTACTTAGAATATAGTAGCTTGCATTTGGGGTTAGACCTCATGTTTGTAGACATCTGAAGTTAAGAAAAGCATTTGTCTTTCAGGTAATCAGGGCCCAAAGTCCCAAATCATATGAAGATTAGTCAATGAAAATGCTAATGTTTGTGTCATTTACCATGGAAGTGATAAATAACCACTGCAGGCTTTGATAGAGACACACACTCATTCTCACCCAATCTGTTTTAACAGAAATCGGGGAGCACAGGAGGTGAAAATGAGAAAATAGAGCTGCTCACATGGACTCGCTGGCTGGAATCTGAGCCAGACCAGCCCCAGAGGCCTCTGCCAGTGGCCCAGCCTCTGCTCATTTGGGGGTCCCGGGAAAGCAGCCCAAGTTTGAACTTCAGTTGGGTCATAGAATTAAGTCTCAGGTGAAGTTATATCCGACACTGTCACTCATTGCGTGAAAAATTACAAAATGCCACTGGGTTCTGATCTCTATCCAGGTAGCTAAAAGCAGAGGCACACTGGCTCCAGGACTCAGGCTTGCCAGGACACTGTCTCTCCCAACTCTGACCTCTACCCACTTTGTGCTGTCTTCCTCCTTGGGCAGGGCCTTTCATTCTGTGGGAGCTCACATTTTCTCAGTTTATAGCCTGAGCAGAGAGAGCATCTGTGTCCTGACAGTTTTAACAAGGGCTGGCTAACTTGTTCGCTTACGCGGGTCACCTGCTCATTCCTGACCCAGCAATGGGATGTCTCAGCCCAGGTGGGGCCCTGTTCTCCCCAGTGGAGCTGGGAGTAAAGTCAGCCCCACCAAAACCGCAAGACTGTTGATGCCAGAGAAAACGGCAGAATAAGGACTTCTAAAAATTCTCTCATCCAAAAGAGCAATGAAAACTGGCAAAAATGGTCAGAATCAATACTTTCAGAAATTTGGGAATTAACCTGAGGTTTGTATCAATTCAGGGATCATTCTTTCCGGGGAAACGGCTGAGTTATGCTAAGAACAGTGAGGTCGGTGGCATTTTTACGTACCCTGTTTCCACCCCTCCCTTCCAGCTCTGCAGTAGCCTTGAAAGCCAAAAGCCTGCAATCAGGGTGAAAACAGCAATCTGGCAGACACTGGAGGGGCAGAATGGAGGTGGGGCTCCCTGAAAGCCTCGTTCCTGGAGGCCTATTGTTAATTGACCTGCCTGTTGGTTCCCTGAAGGACCCCAAGAGCAAGGCTGCCTTCATCTGACCTGAATCATAGTTCACCCAGCGTGAAAAGCCTCCTCCCCCAGAGGTGTGTGTTTGGTTTCTGTTTGCAACACTTTTTCTCCCATCTGATTTAAAAGACAACTGCATAAAGCAATAATTAGAAATAGGTGTTGATGGGCACACAAAATATAAAGGTATAATTTGTATGAAAATAACAGCACAAAGGAAGGGGGCAGGAATGGAGCTATATAGGGACACATTTTTTTTATTCTGTTCAAACTAAATTGGTATGATATATTTTATATCATTTTTGTTCCTGTATTTCTACTTTACTGCTTTCTTTGAGGTTAAACAGGTATTTTTTTGTGTATCATTTTAATTCCCTCATTTTTTCTTTTAATCTTTTTAGTTATTTTCTTATTGGTTGCCCTAGGGATTACAATTAGTATCTTAACTAATAAAAAACTAGTTCAGGTTAATACCAGCTCAATTTCAATAGTAAACAAATTAAGCTGGTATTAACCCAAACTAGATCAAACATATAGAAGATAAATATCAAATGACAGACATAGACCCAACCTTTTCAGTAATTGAATTAAACGTAAATATATAAAGCACTCCAATGAAAAGGCAGAGATTGGCACGATGGATTTTAGAAAGCAAGAGCCAACCACATGCTGTCTATAAGATACACACTTTAGATTCAAAGACATAAATAAGTTGAAAGTAAAAAGATGGGTAATAAATGCTCCTTGCAAACAGTAACCAAAAAAAGAGCTGGAGTGGCTCTATAAATATCACACAAAATAGACTTTAAGACAAATGTTGTTACTAGAGACAAAGACATTTTGTAATGATAAAAATGTCAACCCATAAAGAAGACACAACAATTGTAAACATATGCATCTAACAACAGATCCCCAAAATATATAAAGTAAAAGTGACAGAATTGAAGGAAGAAATACAGAACTCAACATTAATAGTTGAAGATTTCAGCCCAACTTTCAATAATGAGCATAACAACTAGACAGAAGACTGGTGAGGAACAGAGGACTTGAACAATGCTATATGCCAATTAGACCTGGCAGACGTATACTTGCTGCAGAATACACGTTGTTCTCAAGTGCACTTGGAACACTTTCCAGCACAAATCATGTTAGGCCATAAAACAAGTCTCAGTCAATTTAAAAGGATTGACGTCCTACAAAGTATACTCTCTGATCATAATGGAATAAAATTAGAAATCAAAAACAGGAGATTTGGGGAATTCACACTACAAGGAAATTAAACAACATACTCCTAAATAACAGTGGGTCAAAGAAGAAATCACAATGAAAATTAGAAAATACTTTGAGGTGAATAAAAATGAAAATACAACATACCAAATATCATGGGATGTGAAAGCAGCAATTAGAAATTTAAATCTATAAGTGTCTATATTTAAAGAAAACCCAAATCAACAACTCAACTTCATCTTCCATCTTAAGAAACTAGAAAATGAAGAATAAAATAAACACAAAGTAAGCAAAGGGAAGGGAAAATAAAGATAGGAGGTAAATGGATGAAATAGAGAACAAAAAGACGGTACAGAAAATGGAAACAAAAACAAAAAATGTCAATTCTTTGAAAGATCAATCAAATTGAAAAAACTAGCTAGACTGGCAAAGAAAAAAAAAAGTTAAATTACTAAAATCAGGAATAAAAGAAGAAGACATTACTTCCTACCTTACAGAAATAAAAAGGATTATAAGGGTATACTATAAAAATTGTATTCCAAAAAAATTAGATAACCTATATGAAATGGAAAAATTCCTAGAAAGATACAGACTACTGCAGATGAAATTGAAAATATGATTCCCGAAGAAGTTGAAAATCTAAATAGACCTATAATAATAAGTATAGAGATTGAATTATAATATTAAAAACCAAACAAACCAAAACCTCCCCATAGAGAAAAGCCCAGGACCAGATGGCTCACTGGTGAAATCTACCAAACATTTAAAGAATTAACACCAATTTCTTACAAACAAAGTGGAAGAGAATGTAATGAATTCTTATAATTTTATGCTGCCTTGACATCCATGTTGGTTCTGGCCACTTAAGTAACGAGTTCTTGTTTTCACTCCTGTGGCTGAGGCCAGATACTCTTCACCCAACACCCACACGCTGAGCCACAGGGCCAGCAGGACCTCCAGATAACACCTCCCCACTGGAAAGCGTTCTCAGGCCTATTTTCTGTCAACTGCCCACTCGCTACCCTGCCTCCCTAATGCCCAAGTTCCCCACTCTGGACCCCAATAGAGGCAAGTGTCCCAGGTTCACGCTTTCCTCGCCTGCACTCCCTGACCTCCGTGTGTGGCCTCTGGGCATGCCATGTACCCCAGGACCTGTAACTAATACATTTTTTATTGCCATTTTGTGTTTCTCCTAATCATTGAAAGAGTGCTCTCCATTTTAAAGATCCTACATTAAAACAAGGAGTGAATACTTCTCAACTCATTCTCTGAGGCCAGTATTGCCCTGATTCTAAAAGTAGACAAAGATCACAAGAAAAGATAACTACACACCAATGTCCATCATGAATATAGATGGATCATCAAAACAAAAAACAAAACAAAAATCCTACCAAACTGAATCCAGCAACACAGGAAAAAAAGATTATACCCATGACCAAATGGAGTTTATCCCAGTAATGCAAGATTGGTTCAAAATACAAATCTGTCAATTAGTGCACCATATTAATAGATTAAAGGAAAACAACACATGATCATATCAATATATGCAGAAAAAGCATTTGACATCTAACACACTTTCATGATAAAAACATTCAACAAACTAGGAATAAAAGGGAACTTCCTCAACCTGATAAAGATCACCTATGAACAACCCACAGCTAACATTTTACTTAATGTTTAAAAAACTTAAACTTCCCCCTAAGATTAGGAACAAGACAAGGACATCCACTCCCATCACTTCTACTTGGCACTGTGCTGGGCGTTCTAGCAGGGACAATTAGGCTACAGAAAGAAACAAAGGGTGTCTAGATTGGAAAGGAAGAAGTAATACTATCTTTATTTGCAGATGACATGATCTTGTATATTGAAAACCCTAAGGAGTTCACATATACACATGTGTGCACACACACACACAGTTAGTGCTAATAAACAAGGTCAGCATGGTTTCAGGAAGGAAAGGTAAGTTTTAAGGACTAAATGTTCAGCATAAACCAAGCACAAGAGTATGAAGGACAGAGAGACAAAGAGCCAAACTGGAGAAATGCGCTGGAGCCAGCATGCGGAGTCCCTAAGCTATATTAGGAAGGCGCCAACCTCTGGGTTATCCCTTTCTTATTTGTAAATAAAAGCATCAATCACATTAAATGACATTCACATATATTAAATCTCACAATGCCATGTTCACAGCACAGCGTCAAGTTCTGGTAAATTCTCAATAACTGTTTGTTCTGCCAGGACTCCTGAAACAATAAAAGTGTGTTCAGTTATGACGTTCAAACTATTAATAAAAGGCAGATGTGGCTCCTCGTGGGGTTGCCAGTCTAAAACACCAGACTCCACTTGTTGACATCAAGCGGGAGTATATATACGGATGGGATGGGGGAAATTGTAGCCAAAAG
The DNA here is from genome assembly GCA_023783475.1 of Daubentonia madagascariensis. Lineage (NCBI taxonomy): Eukaryota > Metazoa > Chordata > Mammalia > Primates > Daubentoniidae > Daubentonia > Daubentonia madagascariensis. The sequence continues at coordinate 34,748,496 of JAKFHU010000901.1, forward strand.
AGAAAAGGAAAAGAGTTGCACACTTTTATTGAGTGTCTGTCATGCACAGTACTACACTGAGCACTTTACTTTTGTCTGTTTTAATTTCACAAGAACCCTAGGAGGCAGATTCTGTTGATATCCTCAATTTTCAGATGAGGAAATTAATGCTCTAAACAGCAATTTCCTTTTATAAGGTGTGCTAGTACATGAACCCAGAACTCTTACATAGAACACTTCCTTTACTAAAAGATTAGGGAGCAAAAATTGAACTTGGATGTATTAATTCTACCCGCGTTTTACTGAGTTTCTAGTATGCAGTGCACCATGGAACGGTGAGATGACTAAGCTGTCACCGTTATCTCAAGGGACGATCGATTTATATGCTAACGAGTTCAAACAGATCAAAAGCAAGGGTAGGGTACTCTTCCTCACGCCTCACGTCAGCAAAGGAGGCAGGAATATCTAAACAAACAGGCACATGTATTGTGTCCTTAAGAGTCTGGCAGGACAGGAATTGAAGTTACTGTTTGCAATCTGGAAGGATTTTAGAAGACATCGTGCTGAGTCCTGATCCCTAATGAACACTTACATGTAAATTGTTGTCTATGCCAAATTATGACTGCCAAAGGGAGATTTTCCCATCAGTCTATACCTCATGGGCTGCTTTTTCCAATTGACTTCTAAGTGTAACTATTTAACTTCTTTCCCTACCCAGAAACCTATCCATTTGTAAGGGATGAGAGTTTCCCGTAATACTTTTTAAAATTCAGTCATCAGGTCTTTGCTGACAAATGACAGAACCCAGCGTGGCACGGGTCTCCGGTGGCTTGGCAACACAACCACTGCATAGATGAAGTCCTGCTGGACGTATGAAATGTGCCGGCAACACCCTGTGGTGGCACAGCTGTAGGACTGAGCTAGATCCCCACTATTATGGCACCAGTAACATCTACTGTGGCACCTGTCTATTTAAAGACTGCTGACCAGGGAAGGTTTTGCCTGGTTACGTACACATGACAGAGGGTTCTATCGGAGCTGACGAGGAGAGTGAAGAAGGAAGAGACAGCGCTGAAGAATACTACTGTGCGTTCACTGTTGCTCTTTCTGCAAGTACAGGCAGGAGGCCTTTGCATCATTTCCAGCAGAGGCATCATCTCTAGTCAGCCAGTGTTGGAAGCTGGAGTAGTGAGTGGTGACACTGGCCTTGAGTTCAACACACTTGGAAGCACCTCCCTCATGCCATTCACTAGCTGCCAGGTGTTGGTTAATTGATTTATCCTCTCTAAACCTTCAGTTTCCTCATCTGTAAAACAGGCATTGTGACGTCTGGTGCTCATAGTGGTTGTAAGGAACTCAAATGCAAACAAATAAATATTTTAAATCTTCAAATAGCACTCATTCCACAGTAACATGCTGCATAACTAAATCACTTAATCACTTAGACTAGGTCTCAGTTTTCAAATTTAGAAAAAAAGAGATAACGTCTTCCTTCCTTAGTTGCACTGCAGAATTTGAGACTTTCCACAGGAAATTATTTTTCACATATAAGAGCATTAAATTGCACAGAGTGACGTTAATTCGTCAGTGCAGTCCGGGAAGTATCCAGCCATTGTATCCATGTCTGCATTGTATCCACGGCTGGACACTTTCCGGACAGTCCTCGTATATTTTTTCCCATAAGATGCTTTGAAATTTTTTGTAGTTACTGTTAATCTTTAAAAAGTGTAAATAGGAGGAAATCATGTCAACTGCCATATTTAAGGAATCGCCATAAAACAAAATTAGTAGCTGTTACATGGGATGAGTTAGCAAGAGAAGAACAGTGCAGAGGGAGAAAGGGAGCCCCCGTGTGCGTCACTGACAGAGGCCGTCACGACTCGAGCTGCAGAAATTTGACAATGGCCCTAGAGAGAAGTGAGCCAGAGCCCTGGCATTTCTGCAAGATGCTTTTGTGAACAGGGGCTTTTAAATAGTTTAGGATGTAATCACAGCAACTGTAGAAAATATTCTGGTCTGGAAAAGAGAAAGGAAATAAAGACACAAATACTTGGAAAGAAAGTGTTTCACATGAGCAAAGTAAGTGATTTAGCAATGTTCTTTTTACATTAAATGAGCCAGGCGCTCACAGACTAAAAAACACTTAAATATGATTTTAAAATTAATTATGCTTCACCCCATAATAGTATTTAAATTGCATTTAAATTGTTTATTCATGCATTGGACTTGTCAGATAGAAAATGTATTTCTGTCCTCACTCTGAGCCACGCCGGCACCTGATTTGTGAATGTGCGCAGTGTGATCCCTGAGATCCGTGTCGCGTCTGCAGAGAGGGTGCCAAAGAACTCAAGAGTGTGGCACAAGACCCATTGTTAGGGCGCTGTTAGTTCTGTGGCTGGTGTCAATTTCTTAAATAATCTAAATAATGCTAAAAGTAATTTCACCATCATTATACCAGATTTGCATTTTGCTAAATAAAAAAGTGAAAGAAACTGTAAACTTTAAGGTGTTAAAAAATGTTATGATAAAAACAACTTCAAATAGAACAATTAGAAAATAGACCTCAGTCTTTAACCTTGAGTCATCACCACTGGTCAGTCTGCAGAAAATCCCTTCATGTCTAAACAGAAGCTCAGACTTACGAATATTTTTCTGTCTAAGTTTGAGAAAAGAAATCAAGAAATCCATTGAAAAGGAAACAAAATGTTAGGTTCAGAGGCAAGACATCATATTAGTCAACAGAAATATGGCATCTTCTGAGTAGTTCATGAATAGAGTTAGGGAAAATGTATTTTTTTGACTCTTCTCAAATCCAAGAGAAGATAAAAATGGATATAGGTAAATTAGTTCATTAAGAAAGATTCTTATGATGACAAAATTTGATTGTGGTTCACAATCTTTCCCAAGTTGTTATGGGTGGGAAGGTGGTAGCTGATGTCTACAAGTTTGTGTCCCTAAGAACCCCCACAGTGTGAAGCAGTGTCTTTCTTGGGCTTCTCTCTGCTGTGACTTCTGTGAATATGGAAAAGATATCCTTAATCTGATGACATTAGCAAGAGTCCTCTCTTCTGAATGTTTTACTGTGACTCAAATGCTTCAGCTAAAGCCAAGTTCTACATCTGGATGATCAAATTGCACTGTTGATCTGTTGATCCCATTTGCAGGGGTGTTTTGCAGTTATCAGAAAAGTCCTAGCGTCCCTAGACAAAGGAAAAGTCCCCACATCTGCATGAGCACAGGTATACCCCTGCTGAAGGTGAGGTGCACTCTCCTGGTAAGCCCTTGTTCTTTGCACAGAAGATACATCTCCACACCAGAAACAGCCCCGCTCATTCACACGGACCACAGCATTAAGCCACTATATATTTCTTTTTCCCATTGATTGAGAACTCTTTGAGGGTAAGGACCATGTTTTCTTTCTTTAAGTTCAAAAAACCTAGAACGGACCCTTGCCAACAGTTGGTTCATTGCAAATACTTCCTAAACAGATGAATGAACTGAAAATTCAGAGTTCTCATCTCTCTGCCATCTTTACAGACCAGATGTACATTGCCAGAGCAAGAAGGAAACGAAAACGGAGATCTCTGTCTCTAAGCTGCTGACTGCAACATCAGCACAAGAAGAAGCAACCACACTGGGTCTGTCACCTACTTTGAAAGACAACAGTTGGCAGAGGGGCCTGCCCAGAGGGCCACACTCCTGAAACGTAGTTCCCAGAGTCTAAAGGCTCAGCATTATCCCCATAATACGCACACCCTCGGGATTGAGAGGATCGTTTCTGACTTTAAACCTTGTTAAGAGAAAAAAGTGCATAAGCAAGTTTGAGTCTCTCGAGCTACAGCAGGCCCAAGTCTTTAGGGCAGGGAAGATATTGGGAAGGAAAATGTATCGAGGGAGAGAATGACAGAACAGAGTTCTGTTTCAAATTCCCAAGTCTGTGTTAGATTCCTCTTCATCTTATCCTGTTGGCTTCCCCTCCTAATCTCCAGTTGAGTTAGTACTTTATTCTGCATGCGGACAAGGGGTGCCCTTTCTGTGGCCTGAACTAGCACACTGTGGGGGCAATTAAAACATTGCCAGTGGTTTAATCACAGAAGTCACTGTGCTTCTGTGCATGGAACTTCTTATGTGAAATGTTCACAAAGGATTAGAAAGCTCAATACACTTGAAAAGGCTAAAATAGTTTTGTTTGTTTGCCTTTTTTTCCCAACAAGATTTTGGGCTTTAATGCTTCGTGATACAACACTTATAGAACAGAAAATGATAAAATACGGAAATCTGTTCTTTAAAAGCTTTCTACTTGATACCCCTAGACACTAGCCAACAGGAAGGAGTAGAAGAATAGAGAACCTCAAGGAGTGTAAATATTAGGAAAAAGATTGCTTTGTTCATTTTTTTGGGGGGTATTGTACTGCAGCACTAGAGTGATGCTCTTAGTAGGATCTTGAAATGTTCCTTCCTCAAAATCTCAACCCCACATGACTATGTGATATAAGTGAGAGGTTCTTTGTCCCTTCCCTTCTTTATCAGGTCAAGCATTAGCGACACAACCTCCACCATCACGCTCACCCTTGCCTCCGAGACCGCCTGGCCATCAATGGACACCTTGCCTGAGGGCCAGTGCTGTGTGGGGCGCTCGAGGACGGGCTCCTCTCTTCTCAATGAGCCCTACTCTGATCACGCACAGCCCTCGTGTTAAGACTGAGCACTCTGTGCGGCGGTCACGAAGGCATACACCCAGGCAGCGCCCCAGAACCCTGGATGGCATCCCCATTGTCTTAGCCCTAAACAGAGGCACGTGCCTTCACTGTTCCATTAAAGGGCTTGGCATGTCGTATACACAGGCAAACACAGTTGGCTTCAACACATTACTGAGTTTTAAGATGCCAAGACACAGCAAAAAGTTAGATTTTTTAAAAAATGATTTATAAATGCTTTAACTGGGCATATTTTCTTTGCTACTCATTTGTGTTTATCAATGATAGGAAAATAATTCTGAGGGTCTACGGGGGATGGCATTCTCGTTAACATATTGACTCAACCCTCTGCAGCTTTTTCTTCAACTAGCAGTGATTTCTCCTGCAGTGGGGGTGAAATTTTGCACATGTGTGAATGACCGAATGGCCAGCATGGGCTCTCATAGACGCTGGTAGTTCTCTCTTTAGGTCACCTCATTACAACATCTTCACATGGAAATGAGCCTTTGGAAACAGAACCCGACAGGAATTACTTAAAGTGGCCCATTATCATTTATCAATATATTTTATAAATGAATTCTTATGCACATGGGAGCTGGAATAGTCCATGTATCATTGACACTAAGACCACTGAGTTGCAATACGCAGACTTATAGGAAAACCAAACGCAAATGTGTTGCAGAAACATTGCCAACCTAGTAAACATTTTAGTCTTCTTCACACACCTATAAAATACTTTATTTACTGATTTACAGTGAAGAGATGAAAACCTTTTATAAATTACTCAGATCTAAACATAGAAGTAACATGATTTGGATATGTTCATGGATTTATTACATATAAACACAAAGCACCTCAAAACCTAGCCAAGGCAGCAATCATAAAAGCACTTACATCCACCCAAATCATGGTTCCTACTGCAAAACATTTTATAGCCAGGTGCTACACAGCTTCAGTGGACATTGTTAGCCACACCCACGTCCAATAATACCACCATTTCCACGTTACGGATGCCCTTCCAAGGAGGAGGCTGGGAGCTGAGAAATAGGGACTCCAGCCAAACAAGCAGCAATGAGAGCGAAGGTGAAGCTTCCTGGCACCCACACCCCATCTCTGTAGCTCCCTGCATCCTCCTTCATGTCGGCATCACAGAGCGACTTAGCGGCACTTGGCAGATGCAGTGGTTTTTGATGCATGCAGGTTTCATTGAACTGCTTTGTGGTTTTGGTTCAGAGGGTTTCACACCCACTGGCTTTCTTGATGAGTTCCAGTTTGATCTGCATCCATATGGCAAAACTGACCGTCAAAACTCAAGTGGGAAGTTCACTTTGGCTTTATTGATTGGTCTTCAGATTGATGAGTTTTCATGGACTCCAGTAAAACTGGAAATAGGAAGTAAGGGAGGCTCCTTGAATAGTTCTTTTGTGACCATTTGAGTGGGAAAGTGGGAAGAGAGATTCTGAGTTAAATTCTCCTCCTCTCTGACTCCAAGAAACGACTCTGAATACCTCACTCCAAGCTTGGGATGCTAACCTAGCGAGGGCTCCCCATGAGCTGGGCTTGCCTGGGGCCTGAAGCTCTCCAGACTCCCACCTGGTGAACACACAGGAACGTCTGTGCTGGTGCTGTCTAGACACGCCCCAGATGGAGTGTTTCCACAGACCCTTGCAAGCGAGCCTTGGGTGGGAGCCCAGTGACAAACTCAGATGTGTCTAATTCCAGACATCGCGCACACCCCGATTCCCGAAAACAGGTGTTGAGCTGGCTGTCCCAAGGAACGCCTCCTGACCACAGGCTCTCCCTCCCAAGCCTCCCGTGTGTGTTGAGGCCCAGCTACCTTCCACAACGGTGTTCGGTCTTGAGGCCCAGAGGATCTTGCTGGTAAATCCCCCATGCTATTCATCTACTATTTGGACCCCTAGAAACACAAAGGAAACCCAGGTCGTCAGAGCGTCAGAGCCGTCCATCCAAATGAAGGCAGTGCCCTGTGGGACCCTGGCGGCTGCTGCTCGCTAACCCGTGGTAAGAGCACCCATTTCCTAAGTGCTCTGAGGCGATGATGGCAATGACGGCAGTGCCGCCCGCCGTGCAGCAGGGCCCCGCCGTGTGTCCTTGGCCGCACCAGCCAGGAGGGGGGAATAAGACACACAGGGAGAGAAGGAAGTGAGTCCAGGGCTGGGTTCAGCCCTCCAGGAGGCCAGAGGATGGAAGACAGGGTAGGGTCCTGCTTCAGCCACTGCCTGAGCTCTCGGGTATGAGCCAGCAGACAGCTGTGCTGCTGTCCATGCTGATCCTGCGCCCACGCCCCTCACTGCCTGGATCTGTCACGGGACGTCTGGTCAGGAGCCTGACTCCCACGGGGCTTGAGCAGAGCAGAGGCAGTGACATGTCCACAGGCTGGGGAACCCGTGCACAGCGGGGACTCAGCAAACGTCAGCTAACGCACTCCCCCACCACAAGCTGGTCTCAGGGCAGAGCGCCCCGCTGGTCCTCTCCCCAGGCCCACCAACCTGCAGGGATCCAGGTGACGGCAGGCACCAGGCTGCAGGTGACCCCCTGTGAAGGACATCTTGGGAAAGTCTGGCCACCCCAGGCCAGTCACCAGCCACCCGCTTTCCTGTAGTCTCTCTGCGGTGAATGGATCAGAGTCCTCTTGATCTCCTCTGGGCTCTTCTCGATCCAGCACAGCTGTGTTGGTCCCGGCACGGCAATGAAGGTGCATCAAACAGCACATCTAGAGGAGTCACACAGGCTCTGTGGAGACCACGCTGACCACGTCACTGTTACCCGTCTCCCCGGGAGCCGGCATTTGGTGGTAGCACAGCTTTGCCAGGGCCATTGCATGCAGAGGCCTCAACAACCTGATAATTTGCCTCAGGCTCCCGAGGTCTTGGCAGATACAGGAAATCCCACTGCAAATCCCCACTAAGGTGCATTCACACCAAGAGACTTCAACTAAAGCTGTTGTCTGCCAAGTAGACAACACCTGTCTTTCTAAAGCTGTCTCCAAACAAGAGCCCAACCTCACCGGACACTTTAAATCGGCAGGCTAGTCACTGAGTCTTCGGGTGAGAACAGGCATGCACGTGCATGAACACACACTTGCATGTACAGACATACACATGCATTCACAAGCATGAACACATGTAGCTCTGCACACATGTGCGTGCACATGCACATGCATCCTCACTTAACATTGTTGATAGGAACGTTGGAAACCTTGGAAACTGCAACTTTAAACAAAACAATCAATATATAACAAAACCATTTTCTCCTCATCAACATTATAGTGAAACGACGTTGAACAAAATAACATTATTCGAGGTCCTACAGTACTGGCACATTGTTTGGGTCGAGCTCCCTGGCTGGCCAGGCGTGACCCCCACTGTGGATGCAGAGAGCACGCTCACCCTCACCCACCACCGCCCTCAGAATGCCTGAAACCAGCTCTTCAATTTGCCTTTTCCAGTTTCGCCTGAGACACGCTTACCTGTTAAAAGAAAATAGAACCACGTTGCCCTACATCAGTATCACCGAATGGTTATTGTTTTGATTCTTTCCTTATTTGTCTCTTCTTTGCTTTTAATTAGCTGCATTGGACTGTCACTTCACCTGGCATGTACTGACTGGCACACGGAGGAAGGTTCACACACAGTCACACAGACACAACATTAAAGTGTTCCTGCACGGCTTTGTCTCACATGACTGTGGCATCTCCTATCAGCCTTTACCTTTATAAAATTTTTATATCAATATTAGATGCCAGTAATCACTCACATTACCAATTAATCAACAAGAATCTGTGGAAAGTTCACTATACCCTTTGAATTCTACCAGGATAGAATGTGGGAAACAAAAGAATCACATTAATTGTTTTCTGAGCTCAAAGAATTGTCAGTCCAGGGGAGCACACCAAGCTAACATTTGCAAACAAACAAAGACAGCAGGTCACTGGCCTGCAGATCCAGCTCTGGAACTGCTAGGAGGGTGGACTGGACGGATGTGCACCGGAGGGTGGTCTTCACGGAAGAAATGACATCAGAGCGAGACCAGGAAGGATGGACAGGCGGGATTAATCTGAAGAGAAAGACCCAGGCATTGCGAGGTGGAAGCTGTGACGGGGAGGAAAGACAAAACGAAGGCAGCCAATACAGAGCGATGACGCTGCATGAGAATTTGGGTGAGTCGGTGTCAAACTTCATTTTACCCAGCTGTTTTTTCCAAACGTTCAAGTAGAGCAAATTTCCGGGCATGCAGAGCCGACTGCACCTACAGGATTCCAAAAATACTTCACTCCAACGACCCTTCCTGCCAAAACCACACGAAAGCTGACCTCCCAGAAATGTTAGTGTTGCCTGTAATGAGATCAAGCTCTGACTGCCCCACAGAGGGACCCGCAGGCTGCACGTTGCCAAAGTGCGCTCCCCCAACCTCCCGCCCCACCCTCAGCCTTTCTGTGCAGGAAGCAAGTCCCGTGCTAATTATGATTGATTTACTGGGCTCTTAGAGGACTGTCTCTGTCACCCCTCACACCAGTGAGCTCTAAACGACCTTGCTAAGGCCACTGCTCACAGGACAGTCAACTACACAGCTCCCAAAGGCAGAGCAAGCAGGGAGCAATTTTTAATAGCCATCACAGAGTGTAAAGATCACATTGAAACCAATGAAAAAGTGTAAAGCCAACTCCTAATTAACTCACTTCCTAGAAGACCAGGATTTACTCTCTGCAAACCTTCACTAATGAGAATTTCAAGAGCTGAAAGAAACCAGATGTGCACAATTTCCCGGACAGTGGAGGAAATCCTACAGTGTGTGGGATTTTGTATATCTTCCACCTATCAATAGTGCTGAAAGCACTCAGAGCAATGATCAATAAGTCATATTACCAAAATCTATGGTGTGACCATTCTAAAGGAAAATCAATCGTTTTGTCATAAGTAGGCTGGTTGGAAGATTTTATTGAGTTTTTTTCCTCTAATGTTAAGCATGATGTTCTATTTGGTGCTCTTTTAATTAAAAACAGATAGGCTTTGCCAAGCAACATTCAAGTTTTGCCTGCACCTGATTACACAATAAGATGCACAAATATTTGTATTTGTTTTAGCATCATGCTAATTTATGTTTTATGTTGTACTGATTGCCTGAATCCTACCAGTTAAACAAAACATACCATTACATCCTAAAGGATATTAAATTATGAGGTTGGCTACTATTCTTTTCTGTGTCATAATGTAGATAAGATATATAATTAATTCCACATCTTTTATTTATAGCACATACTGTGTCATGCTCTATGTTTAGATATAGATAGAAATAAATTTAAAATACATTTTGACCACAACCAATTTGCTGTAGATATATCCAGTTCTTCATAAATTCTCATAGCAGTTGTAACAAATATGATCTTTTGTTTACCACGTTGCTGATATTAATAGGGGATATGAAAAGTCAGATACCGATAACCAATATTAATATTGTATTTCAAAAGTATAGCTAGATATATAAATACTCATTATTGTCTACAGTTGTTAAAGAGAAATTTAAACTTAGATAAGGCTGAGTGAAAAAATCAGGACATATTTGCATGATTTTTGACTAAAATAAAGTTTGTACATGTTTTACCCTGTGTCTTCCCCCACAGAGAGGCTACAAATGACCTCCCTGTCCTAGTCCTGTGGCTTTACTGGGAGCTCTTGTGTTTGGTGCTTAGCATATGCCAATTAATTATTCAATGAGGCAGATTCTTCATTGACTGCCCTTTGCACTGGTTACAAATTAGGTCTCTTTCGAAGCTGCCACCAGACTATTAGGTCACCAAGACATTCGGTAGATGCTGTAACTTACGGTAGGACTTCCAAAGAGGATTCTCTTCCAAACAAGCAGTGATTTAGGTTCTTTGAGCATCTGGTTCAACCACTTCTGAAAGCCAAACAATCAAATTGGATTTGTCTCTGATAAAACCGTACACTGCCCCGTGGCCGTCTTCCCAAATGGAGTGCCTAGAAATGGATGAGCGGCTCGAGGTGGTTTCCCACGGTACCCCCAGTGTCGAGGCCCTGGCATCTGCTGGAAGGCATTTTCCATCTACACAGCCAGGGTGTTTTTGTATCCCCAACCTCAGGCACGCCGATCTCAGACTCGGGATCCTGTCAAACTTATTGCCTCTGCCTAATAAAATCGGGAGATGTACCAATTAAAAGAACATTTAATTGTTTAATGAGATTTTCCAAGATAGGCAGAAAGATAAGCGAAGGCAAGAAATGTCCAGATAAACTAAATACTCCATTTTAAAAACTGCACTTAGATGGGTTTGTTGTTGCTTTTCAATGAATGGCTCACATCCAGAGACATCACCCCAGCATCTAACAATTTAATTCATTTACAGCTATGTGTAAATTCCACCAAATGAGCTGTGTTGAGGCAAGTTATTTTTTTCCTTACCCTTTGTTTGGTCTTAATAGGCTGGCTATCTCCTGCATTAATAAGGAGACTGGACTCCAGTCGGAGTCTCCGGGGAGAGCAAGGAGCCGTGCTCGCTAGCGGCAGCGGAATGCCTGCCTGCCTCTGCCTCCGAGGGGCAGTTCCCTGACCAGCAGCGCACACGCACACCCTCCCTTCCCCTCGAGTTAGACAGCTGTTCGAAGGTGAAATAAACCCAGTCCAGCAACCTCGAAATGTGAAGTATTCACTCAAATGCTTCAAAATCCTTTTTCCTCACAATTCAAGGGGCCCTTGCCCCCCAACATCCCTCCCCCAGAATTTTATTTAATGAAGCGTCTTCCTGTCACTTATGTCCCTTCTTTTGTCGAGGATCTCGTAAGGTCCCTCTGTCCCTCTGAAGACAGAAGAGTCAGTGAATTTTGAAGGACGCACCCTTTCCGTATAAAGGCGCTGCGTCTCGGGCGCGTGTGGTGCGATCAACGTGCAGGTGCGGCTTCTGAGAGACACGCAGCAGGAGTGTCCCTGTGGGGATCCTAAGACTAACGTGAAAGCACGGACACCAGGTTCATGGCTTTCATGACTAAATTATTTCCCTCCACTCAGGTACAGCCCCACCGACTTTGGTGCTGCGTCTGTATCAAACAGAGGCTCTGCCAGTCTAAGTGGAAAATAAACACAAAGTTGCAGTTTTGAAAGAAAAACCCGGAGTCCAGATTCTCATATGTGATCATCACACTTGGACTTAGCGCCCAGGGACCTCCAAACCCAAAGCTGACTGCGGATAACTTAGCATAAGAAACAATGGAAAAATTAACTTAAAGTGCATTTGACAGAATAAGCTTGAAGTATTTTTTATTTACATGTTTATTCATTACATTTTTAAGTTATTAGGGGCTTAAGAGTGATTTTAAATCAGCAATGTAAAGAAGAATCAGAGCTTCCTGTCTAGAAGGAGCCTGAGGGGCAACTGCAGAAAGGGACAAGTGCCCAGTCTACTTTTTCAATCTATAGCTAATCTAATTTGCATAGGGACTCCCTTTGTTCAACCTGCGAGGGGGTTAGTTTATGTCAGCAGCACTTTTATACTCACACTTCGTAATAGAAGATGTGCAGGTGTTAATCCAAACTGGTGGCAACTCCTGGCTAGTTAATGCAAATGAGGAGAATTTTCATGGGAACAAGGCAGAGACACTCTGTGGCTTCCCCCCTGTGCATGGGGACAGAGTGTCCCCCGGTTAGACGGTGTGTTTCTGACAGCAAGGAGGAGTTAACCCAGCCCCCTACCCCTTCTGATTAAAGTTATTAAAGCAGATCAACCTAATTAACAGCAGCTTAGAGCCATTGATTACGCAAACCCTCCTGGAAGGGTGGAGGCCTTCCCTGAGCCCTCATGGCAGGGCGCTGCGGGCTCAGGGTCTCTCTCCTGTGCACACTGTTTAGACGACACGTGACATGTAAACTGCTGGGATGTGCATGACAAGAACAAGTTTCGCCCCCATACCCTGCTGAGAAGCGGGTGATGATGCCATTTCTCTTCATATTTTGCTCCTGTTCATATTCTCCATAACTTTTCTCAAAATACAAATTCAATGATATATACGCCAAACTACTTAGCTCTTGAATGAATTCCATCTGGATCCAAAATCATTTTGTACATATTACCCGTTACACCAAATTTACCCCTTTATATGGAGCTCTATTTGCTTTCAAAGTGGAATTCTCTCCCATCTGCAGTGAGAGTTTCTGAAACAAAGGGCTCCATCTGATATCATCATTTTACATTTCAGAGCGTTCAAACATGAAGGCAGTTTGCAGCATATTAACTTCAATCAGCATTTTTATATATATGTGTGTCCTAAATTCATTCAGTCTCCCAGAGACAACTGTGATATGAATAGCAAAGGAATTACTATGAATCTTTTCTGTTGCAATTATATATATATTATTTCATTAAACCATAGATTCAGAAAAGCCTTTAAAAACTCATTCATTTCTCTACTTTTAAGTTGATATTTGAAAATATACAATAATAGCTTCTACTTATTTAGTAAGTACTCTGTATCGGTCAAGGGGCTGAGTGCTTTAGAAATTATTTCTAATCCTTAGAACAGCCCTACGCCCCCTCTTCACAGATGAGAAAACTGAGTGTGCAGAGAAAGTTATGTACCTCGAGCCGCACGGCCAGCAGGGGCACACGCGGCATGTAGACTCAGTCCACACTCTCAGGGCTGAGTATGTCTCTCAGCTGAGACCTCCCTGTTGTGCACACACGAGTGAATGTGCACGGTTCCCATGGCAGAAGCGTCCCACTAAAAAGGTATACATTATGCATATTTATGTGTGTGCATATGTATCATGTACATCATAGTTCTTAAAACCAGGCAAATAAGGAGTTTTAGAAAAAAAATCAGGATTTATTTATTTAAGCAGGTTCCACTGAGTTCAGTTAAATATGATTAAAATACCACAAGTTTTTACGACATTTTCAGAGAAGATGAAGGACGTCTGTGGAGTGCATAGTTGCCTTCTAATAAATATTATTGCCATGGGGAGTAAGTAGCAATAAGCTTTGCACCAGGCTTTCTGTAAGAGAAAGTCTAACATAGTCTACCAATTTCCTTGAAGAAAATGAGAAGTTGCAGTATTTTCTCATGATTGAAACAGCTCTGCCGTGTACCTGTGAGCTCCTCTCCCGTGCTGTCCCACCCAGGGCAGGAGCACCCCTCCATGCACTCCTTCCTGCCCCCCTGCTCTGTTCTGCACACCACTGCACATTGCTGGGACTTATTTTATACACTGTTTCCATAGCAAACTGGAAACTCCATCAAGGCTATATATATATATGTGTGCCATATAAAAATGTTTTCCATGAAAACTCACTTCAGCAATCATCAGGACTCATTGTCACATTAATTATGCCAATTTCTGCATGGGTTTTCTGTAACTCAGATGCCCCTGGTGAAACCTGAACAAGGTCACGTCAAGAAGTCTGTACTCTCCACAACTGAAGCTCAACTTTGAGAAGCAAGACTTGCCCAAGGCCATGCAGCCAGAGCTCAACAAAGCTGGGACTGGCAGGCGTGTGCACAGCAACCCCCCAAAGCACCATCCACCTTGTTCTGACGTTGTGATATGCCCACCTCCCAACCCCTCCCAGGACACCAGCAGACGCTGCCCTTTCAGAGAGCAGGGAGCAGTGAGCCCAGAGCATGTCCACCACAGCTCAGTAGTCTGGAATGTCTTGATTTCCTCTTTCTGAACCTCAGGCCAAGTAAATGGTAATCCCTGCTATAGTCTGCATAACAGATCTTTGTACCCCAAAATGCTCATAAGTGTTCTCATCCCAGCGTTCAAATAAGTTGCTCAAAATTATCCAGCTAGTGAGGAGGCAGAACTGGCATCCAAACCCAGGTTTGTTCAGCTAAAAAGCTCATGCCTGGCAGCTCCTGTGGCTAAACCTGGCATCGAAGGAACTGAAGATGCAAGACCTTCTGCCTCTCCCAAGAGACTATGCTCCTTGAATATAGAAGGATGAGGACATTTATCTCAGGGAGAGGCCTCCCCATCCCTAAACCCCCTGCCTGTGCTCCAGCTTTGAACAATGACAGGCAGGGAGTGTGCACAAGGGACCTTATGGACAGAGGCTTTCTGGAAACCTCTCTGCAAGTGTCAAGGCCCATTCCACGCCATCATCTCTTGTCCTAACTCTTATAGAAGTCTGATAAACTCCTTCTAAGCATGTATGTAATGTTTGCTTTTATGGGACAGTCTCAGTGAAATTGTATCTCGGTCACAAATCTCCGAGCTTTGTAAATGTCAAACAGAATCAGCTTTCTAATACTCGGTAATGGAGGTATCAAAATTCCCGTTCCATCTCTCTGACATTAGCCAGGCTTCTGAAGTTTCTTGCTCCTGAGGAAAGCACCAACTTCCCAGTAACAGGCTGGGTTTAGGGCCATGTGAAGAGTTGATCCTCTGCCACCCCGTCCTGTGCGCGGCTACACCCCTCTGTCAGTCGGTGGAGTCTGAGCAGGCAGACGGCACCACAGAGAACGTCCAGAGGAAACTCCGTGACCTGCTGAATGTCGAGCTCACTAAGTCATCTTGGCTTTTACCAGTGATATTATTTCACTAGACACGAGAAACAAAATCAGGGAAAATGATGGATTTCAGAGAGAAATTTTAGAATTTAAAGCAAAACTGTGACACCCTCTGGGTCATTGTGACCGTGTAGATACAAAGAACTGAGTGCCAGGCCCAAGGAGCACATCATTCTCCTGCAGAATTTACCAGAAGTCCTCTGCACCAGGCTGCTGCACAGCCTCACAGCTTCCTGCTGAATATTTTAAGTGGATGAAAGAGCCCGGCAGACACCTTGTTTGGATTCATAAATAGGCTCCCACCTCATATTACAGGCCTGAATTTAATTTGTTTAATATTCCCAACACTAACGATGCCTATTTAAGACATCCTGTTAAAAGTTTGTAACATTAATTTAATGGAAAAATGCCAATATCACTCTAAGAACTCTATTAGATTTTGTCCCTGTTAAATTAATGTTACTAACTTTTAATGGATGTTGTAATTAGATGTTATTATTAACGGGAATATTACCCAAATTAAAATCAGACCCTGAGAGAGACACAACATAGATTTACAAGAGCATAAAGTCTGGTATCTGGACATTGCACGCAGGCTGAGGGCCAGATGGCCGGGGCTCCGTGCTCCCCAGAACCCGCGCAGAACAGGCACCCGGTTTTGTTCGCACAAATGTCTGCAGGAACAGGGCTGCCATTATGGCCCCCACTTAGGAAAGGAAGTGACGGCTCCCCACACACCCCGGAGGAGGACGGGAGCCATCTCCCAATTTCACACTCAATTTAAAGGGTCACTCTCCATCCGGCCTGATTGGGTTCGGCAGTTTGAAATTGATTGTTTGGGTTGTAAAGCTTGCCTGCCTTCCTAGCCAATTTAAAAAAGAGGCTGCTAAGCTACCAGCTTATTATGAGCTGGAGAGAGAACAGAGGGAATGTCATGAATTCAGAGCTGCCGGGTCTGACCCCGGCGAAAGATGGGAAGACGACAAAGCCCTATTGCTGGTCAGAGGTCTCTTTGAGGACGTGCCGCCTGGCCGGGTGCCGCGGGAAAACCTGAGTCAACACCCGCTACCGGCAAGAGGCGGGGGGGGGGGACCCCAAGCAGAGCAGCGTTGGCAGAAAACCCACCATCCGCTTCTCCCGTCACCCCAGGGTGAGGTCTGGGAACCACACTGCAAAGCACATCATGCTTGCAGACAATCCCTTTGTACCCAAGGGTTTAGTTTCAGAGAAGAAGTAAATGCTGCAGCTCACAGGGGTGCCGGCTCTCTCTCAAGGTGAGCAACATCCCCGTGAACAGCAAAGTCAAGATGAAGCTTGGGGGACCCTGAACAGAGTCCACAGATATCCTCACAGCATCCAGCTGTTGTTTCATACTCTTTACCAAAAACATTTACTTTGTATTTCAGCTCCTTCTACTCTTTTGTCCACTGTCTGGTAGGTGCATTGACCATCAAGGGACTGGGAGCCAAGTAAGATAGTCAGAAGGACTTTAAAACCCACAGGTCAGGTGGACGGCCCAGAACCACTGCACAGTTATTCTCTTCCACGAGAACTTTCCTCACACCCTGTGCCCCTCCAGCCCCGCCTGAGAAATGACCCCAACACCACGCTGTCTGTGGGTCATCTCGCTCCACTGTTGAGGCCGCTCGCGGCATCCCAGTGGTGTGCGGACCTGCCCACCCACAGGGCAGGGACTCCATGTGTCACGTAGCTTTCCCATGCCCGGCATGGCCCCTGGCAGAGAGTGGGCGTATGCTCCTTCGGGTAAAGGAATGCACTTACGGAGAATGAATAACTAAGGAGAGCAAAGACGGAGTTTCACACAGCTTGGTCACTTTGCAGAGTATTGTCATGAAAAGGATGGTTGATGGTGACATCTGAGGAAGAGATAATGAAATTCCGCTTTGCCACCCAAGAACTTGAGCATGATGTCAGGAAGAGCAAGGGTGCCCGTGACGACACTCCTATGCCCAACAGGCCAGATTGTCGCTGCTTTTGAGAATGGGGAAGTGGCAGAAATTATCAGAGCTCCCTGTGCAGACTGATTTGATTGTCTGGAGTTTTCTTGGCATGTCCTTTCACACCTGACGTTCCAGCCCAGTTGGCTTCTCTAGTGGCCTCTGCGGTGCCCCTGTGTCTGTCTCCCCAGCCCCCAACTGCACTAGGGTTTGGGCAGGGCAGACTCCGTTCCATTCCCAGGACTGTGCCCCATTTGTGCACGTTGACCAGTGTCGTCTCAGCCTTTCTGCCTGAGTGATGGACTGGGCCCCGGGGAGGCTCAGGGCCCCCTAGGCCCCCAGCCTGGAAGGGACAGATAGATGCCCGTTGGGAGGTGGGGCTGAGAGCCTTCCAGAGAAAGGGTGCTGGGCCCAGCTGGGCACAGGCTGCCCCTGTACTGCTCCACGAGCCAGGAATCTCCCTTCATTGTCTGATCCAGTTAGGGTTGGGTTTCCTGTTAGTTGCCATCAAAAACATTCAGACAAATGCACTCATATAGAATCTATAATGTGACAATCATGAGTCCTTATAAGTTCTTTTGGGGAAACGTCAAATCAACATTAAAATTGTGAACTTAAAGTGACTTATTTAATAGATTAAAAAATTCCATAAGTCTCTGTTAAAAAATTCAATTTTCATTTCTAATCTGGGGTTTTGAACACCCAGGAAGAGTTTGTTTCTAATCACAAAAAGAATCTCTGGCTGACCTGGAATTTTTAATTAACCATGAGCAATTATAACCCACGTAGTGTAAGGTCATCAATAATTCTTAAGGGGGCCAGGTCTTGACATTGGCATCAAAGAGTTGTGTGGTTTTAAGTACATGAAGGGCCTTGCTGAGTCATAGTTTCCTGGTCTATAAAATGGGATTGTTAGTAATAACTAGCCCACTGGGGGCTATGAGAACAAATGAAGTAAATATAAATTTACAGTAAATGCTGGTTATTTTATTACAATTATTACTAGTGTCCATCAGTTATTTTTATATGTACACTTATAAATAAAGAATTAGCTATAGAGATAAAAACAGCCCCAGAGCCTCAACAAGAAGTTTGAATACCTCTCAACAGCCAAAAACAACCTGTTTTCCAAACTAGTGTTAATTTGTGCATGAATAGCCTTCCTGGTGTTCTGCTTACTGTGTTTGAATAGTGTATTAAATGGGACAAGAGAGGAGCTGGCAATAGCAGCTACATCATAATCTACTTACTGAGACAGCATCAACCCAGGACAGTGCTAAGAATGTAAGAATGCAAGGATGGTTCAATACACGAGCATCTATCAAGGGGGTACACCATCTCGGTAAAACAGAGGCCAAAGAGCACACAATAGCTCAATAGACAACCCCCAAAAATTTGACAAAATCTGACACTCTTTCATGATGAAAACACTCAACAAAGTAGAAATAGGACAGAACTTTCACAGCTCAATCAAGGACATCAAAGAAAACCTCACAGTTAACATCATATTTAATGGTAAGACTGAAAGTTTTTCCCCTACATCAGGGACAAACCAGGATGTCTGCCCGCCCACCACCTTTATTCAACATTGTGCTGGAAGTTCTAGCCAGGGTGATTAGGCAAGAAAAAGAAATAAAAGACATCCAGATTGGGAAGCAAGAAGTAAAACTATTTCTGTTTACATATGGAAAATCCTAAAGATTCACACACACACACACACACACACACACAAAGGAAAACAAAAAACAAAGCTAATAAGTTCAGCTAGGTTTTGGGGAGGAAATGATAAATTTTAGGGGTTAGAAGTGCGGCACAATGGCAAATGGGTCCCAGGTTTCTTCTGGAGTGATGAAAATGTTCCGGCGTTAGACATGGTGATGATAGCACAGCTTTGTACATGCACTCAATGTCAGTGAACTGTATACACTTAAAGTGTAGATTTTATGGTATGTGAGTCATATCTCAACTGGAAAAGAATACTCTAATGATAGTCAGCTTCTGTTGAAATTTGTCTTTTTCCAGGCACCAATCAAGACAGAAAGTAAAGGAAATATAGAGGGAAGAGTGGTCTATTCACTCTGCGTTGCCAAAGTGCTGCCTTTTTCCACAAACGAAATCTGATTTAAAACAGACCCTAGAACCTCATCCTAGGTTAATAAAACTAAAAAACAATTTTAATGACATCTATTATTTGATTTTTATAAACCAGTCTCTCTCAAAAGAATAAATTTCATAAAAGAGCACTTTGTTTTCTCCCCACTATAACAGATGATTTATTTCAAACATTCTGATCAGTCTGTGCAGGAATTTCCACTCGGGAAAATAGGTTTTATTCATCACCACCATATCTTGTTATTATTTTAATCACAGAACCTAAATAAAGTCCTCAGATGATGCAAACCAAACAGTGCACTTGAGCCAGCCTGAGGCGATAAACAGACCTTTAATATGTGAGCGTTTTTATGCTCCCTTTCAAATGCCTGTCTCCCAACAATAAAAGGTGTCTCTTTGTAAGTGTTCAAGTTTGAAAGGCTAAGTAAGAGAGTTTATCAAATTCACTTACCTTCTGCTTTTACTGTACTGGAACTTTGTCAAAATCAGGCGTTAGTCTTCAAAACCAGTGATGGTAAAAATAATATAAAAGTAGGTGTGGTCTATGGTTGATCTGTCTAGTTTTTACAGTGTTGTCTAATTCCATTTAAATATGTTGGCTCATCATTTATTCAACCACATTTACTGAGTCCACATACTCACTGATCCCCTATCCCTTGAGTAAGAATGAACAGACGAATGTTTTCGTACAACATGGGGGCCCCCAAGGCGTGTTTGAGGAGATGAGGAGCAAAGGCTTAGGTTAAGGCTTCCAATCCTGTGCCCACCATGCAGGAGGCCAGCTGACCTCCACCGGCCAGGGCGTTGTCTCCATGGGGCGTGGCAGCTCCCACAGGGGTGAAGCTCCCTTCTGGTGGACACAAGCATGTGATATACACGGCGCCCTGCCCCAAGACGGCATGTTAACGTGTTGTAACTCGGGGGTAATGAGCTGCAAGGTCAAGCAGCAGCTAATTTCCTGCCATCTTGGTATGGACTGGTTTGTTCTGTCACCACATCCTGATTTTGATCAGGGTGGTCAGGGGTTTTTGACTCTGTGTTAAGCAGTGCTTGCTAGTTCCCTCTCTCAGGCGCTCAGGCCTTGGTGCCCCGGGGCTCACTGATATGCCTGGGCAGAGAGTTCTCTGCTGCAGGTGCCATGGCCTTGCTCCAACACCCGAGGACCTGCTTTCTCTCACCCAGGCTTGCCACGGACTCCACACCATGGGTTCCCCCCACCCCCGGCAGCTCCAGCACCACAGGGTCTGGTCCAAGCAGCAGGGACGCTCTCCGTGCAGCCCTTCCTGCCAGGCCCACCAGGGCTGCAGCCCAAGTTGTCAGCACCTGAAGAGCCCCATCCGGGCCTGTCCCTGACCGTGGGACTCCTAAGCAGCTTTCTCCTGCTCCACCAGTACGAAGCCACAGAGGCCATGGGTCGCTGTGATGTCTGGGGATGTCCACGGGACCGGATCTCCTGGGTCTGGAACATCTGAGAGAACAGAGTGTGGGAGAGTTAACACGTCCAGGGCAGCACAGTCCGTGGACACTTCTCCATTCACAGCAATGGGAACAACGTGGGAACGGCACACCCTGCCAGCCAAGGCTGTGCCCCGGCCCCCGAGTCCTCCCCGCGCCCCAGCAGCAATTCCTCATCCACACCGGCAGCCACATCTGGGCGACTCTGTGGGGTTCACAGGAACTTCACCTTCCTCCAGACCCCTCTGGCTCCTGTCGTGGGCACTCTCCTCTCTGCCGCCCCATCCCCAGTGCAGCGTTTCCAGTTTACCGTCTTGGCCATGTGGTGGGTGGCTGCAGGAATTTTCCAGAAAGCTTCTATTTGGCCCATTCCACTATACCAGCTCTTCCCCACAAGACAAGGACTAGATGTGGGGTCACAGCATCTGCCAAGTGTGTCAATCCCAGGCACACACTCAGGGACCAGAGAAAGGCCCAGGTGGAGGGACCCCCTCATCAGAGAGGGACCCCTGTCAAGGAGAATCCCTATCAGGAAGAGACCCCCATCAAGGAGACCCCCCATGAGGGAGAGACCCTCCATCAGGGAGATATACTCGATCAGGGAGAGGCACCCCCATCAGAGAGAGACCTCCCATAAGGGAGAGACCCCCCCATCAAGGAGAGCCCCATCGGGGAGAGTTATGTCAGGGAGAGACCTCCCCTCCCTCCAGCGCCACCACCTACACCCGATGACCCAGCCCCTGGGATAGCAAGTCCTCAGGGTGCCAGCCCAGCCTGGTGATGACTCTGCCCCTCTCAGCCCATTCCCAAGGCCTTGGTGAGCAAGGTGTTCTGGGTCCTCCCATGGAGCCCATGCAAATGCCAATGGGCACGTCCCTTCTGAACCCTCATACCCACACCAGCCGGGCTCCCGGGAACCTGACGGGAGGTACCGTCTCGCCCTATTTTCCAGGACCAGCGTCCCCAGATGGGTAAAGTTGGTGGCCCACGGTGGGCAGCTCCTGGGACCCTACTGCTTCCCAGGAGAGGACCCTGCAGCGTCTCTGTGTGCAGGCAAGCGCAAACTCCCATCGAGCCTCGTCTTTCTTGGGGCAGTGCGGCTGGTGCCTCCCGGAACTGGGCCGGCTGAGATCGAGCTCATTCTCATAGGGACATGCGACACCCATTTTCCAGCCACGTCCCCTGCCTCCTGGCAGATAACACTCAGCCTTCCTCCAGAACGGCGTGGGCGGGAGTTTCCAAGGGCTCTGTGACAAGTGACCACAGACTGGGCGGCCTAACAAGACACAAGCTCATCACCTCACAGTCCGGAGGCCGAGGTCAGGCCCAGGGCGTCATCTGGCGCAATCTGGGGAGAGGGTGAGCTTCGCCTCTGCCAGCCTTGGGGGGCCCAGGCGTCATCTGGCGTGTAGCCACATCACTGCAGTCTCTGTGTCCATCTCCACACGACCTCTTCTGTGTGCACCTCTCTGCGAGTCTCTCTTCGGACACATGAGCTTGCATCTGGGCCCCCCGATCTGGGACAGGTGACTCCTCTCAAAATCCTTAATGTACTCACATCTCTTGCCATATAGGGTCAAATCACAGGTCCTGCAGATTGGGACGTGGATGCACAGCCGTGTGCCGCATAGTGGTGTTTCTGTCAAGGAGGGATGCATACACCACGGTGGGCCCATAGGTTAAGAGGGAGCTAGAAAAAATCCCTATCCCTAGTGATGGTGTCGTAGCCGTCCTAGGGCCGTGGTGAACATAAAGCTTCACGCAAGTGTTTGTGGCGATGCTGGTGTAGACAAACCTGCACTGCCAGCCATATGAAACACGGCATGTGCAACCGTGTACAGTACCTAGTACCTGATAATGCTAATAAACCACTGTTACTGACTTACGTATTCACTACACTATATTTTTATTGTTGTTTTACAGTGTGCTCCTACTTATATATAAAAAACGTGAACTGTAGAACAGCCCCAGGCAGGTCCCTCAGGAGGAACCCAGAGACAGCATCATCATCGCAGGAGACAGCCCCGCACCTGTCACTGCCCTGAAGACCCTGCAGTGGGACGAGACATAGAGGACAGCGATAGTGACAATCCTGACCCTGCAGGCCAAGGCTAATGTGTGTGATTGTGTCTTAGCTTTCAACAAAAAAGTTTAAAAAGTAGCAAAATAAAAACAAAATTTGAAAATAGAAAAAAGCTTATAGAATAAGGATATGAAGAAAGAAGATATTTTTATACAGTTGTATGTGTTTGTTTTGAGCTGTGTTATTACAAAAGAGTCAAAAAGTTTTCAAAAATTAATAACTAAAAAATTTAAGTAATAAAAAAATAAAAAATAAAAAAAAAATTTAAGTAATTAAAAAATTGCTTTAAGTTTACAAAGTAAAAAAGTTACAGAAGGCTAATTAATCTGTTATTGAAGAAAGAAAAATTATTTTATAAATTTAGTGCGGCCTAAGTGCACAGTGTTTATAAAGTGTACAGTAGTGCACGGTGATGTCCTAGACCTTCACATGTACTCACCACTCACTCACTGACTCGCCCAGAGCAACTGCCAGTCCCGCAAGCTGCATTCATGGTAAGTGCCCTAGACAGGTGTACCACTTTTTACCTTTTATACTGTATTTTTACTACACCTTTTCTGTGTTCCGATATGCTTAGGTACACAAATACCATAGTGTATTGCCTACGGTGTTCAGCACAGTAACATGCTGCACAGGTGTGTGGCCCAGGAGCAATGGCTCTGCCACATGGTTCAGGTGTGTATAGGCTGCCCCTTCTAAGTTTGTGCACATGTGCTCTAGGACGTTCACACAACAGCAAAATCACTTAAGGTCACATTTCTCAGAATGTGTCCCTGCCTATTCAACCTGTGCACCCCACACTGGTGTAACAAATAAGCAGAGTTGACCAGAACGAGGTCCAGAGAAGAGATGGGGCATCTGAGTGGTCCTCATGTGACCACAGCCCTGTCCAGGCTCAGGTGCCCACCAGTTTCCTTGTCCCTACACTGGACCCTGCTGTGCAAACATCGCTCCAGGTCTGGGTCAGAGATGCCGCGTCCACTAAGCTTTTGACTTCCCCTGTCAGTGAAATTGTAAAATCCTCCCTGAGACCCCGGCCACCTCGCCCGTGGTGCAGCAGCACATGTCTGAGCTCACCACGTCGGTCTCTGTAACTGACGTCTTCCAGTAACGTGGTCCCTTGGAACCTGCGGGCGAAGCTCCCGGAGGGCAGGGCTGGCGTCTGCTTGGCTTTGGCCTCCTGAGTGGGCCTCGTAGCTTCTCAGGAAGTCACTATGGGCCGGTGAGAGTGTTCAGCCAGCAACTGTTGTTAACTAAACCTTGGGAAACATCTCTTCACCGTCGGCAGTAAGACAAACTCACAGGCTGAACCTAATAAACGTGTGGACAGAAGGGAGGAAGGAAGGGGCGGTGTGAGGCGTCCTGGCTCCCTCGTGGCTCAGTCAAGGCAGTAACTGGGGGAAGGCAGGGAAGCCCGGGGGAAGGGGAGTGGTTTCCAGCCCCATAACATTTTTCGAAGCAGCATGTGAACAAAAGGAGATAAAATCCCTCATCTCAACCTGTGAAACCACTGTTCAGGCAGCCACGGATCTTAAGAGAGGCCTGGAAGAAATACATAAACAGAGCAAAACCTGGCTTCTCAGCACCTGGAAACACGGGGGAAAATCACTGCATGATTCCATCAGCTCAGACTCCAGGAAGGGTAATAACCGAACAGAGCTGATATTTAACTAAGAAAGGAAAAGAAGCTACATTTCCATATGGCCACTTCTGCTGCACATTTGTAAAACAGTCAGATCAAACCTCAGAGAATGAAACCCAGGGTGTAGCAAACCATTTCCTTGCTAGGTGCCATGTCGTTATGATCCTAATAACTCAGGAGCGTTTCCTGCCGGCTTCATCACCGAGGTCTCCCTCACTAATTAACACCTCGCCCTGGGATGGGGTGTCTAGCCCAGGATGTGGTCACCGCCTTGTAAACAGGAAGCTCTCCGCAGCAAACCCACGCCCTGGGGCCGCGGAAACCCTGGGGACCCCAGCGTCCTGGCTCTGCTGCCTCTGGTCACTTCAGGAAAGTCTCCCAGAGGGTTGTGACTCTCACCCACATGATCCTAAGAAGAAAAGCAGCCGCTTCCAGTGTCCCGGAGGGGGCAAAGAAAGGGCCTCGGTAATAAACACTTTGGGATTTTTGGTTTTGTTTTTTTAAAACCACACGGGACTGCATGGTCTTCTTTTTAGGTGCTAAAGGAAGATTTATGTGGGTTTTGAAGTGACTCTAAACTTTGCGACCTTCCTGTCCTACGGCACGTGGTGAGTATCACATGACGTATTAGGGAATAAGTTAGGAACCGGGCTGGGAGCACCTGCAGGGTGGAGTCAGGCCTGGCAGGAGGGTCCCGGGCCAGCCCTGCCGAGAGGGGTGTCCCCTGGTGCCGCTGGCCCCAGGACACTCCCCACAGCCTGAGTCCCAAGGCCCGCCACGAGGGGCAGACCTGGTGGGTGGCTCTGCAGCTGCAGCCTGACTCTGCCCCTGGGCAAGCGTTCCTGAAAAGCTGCACAGCAAATCCAGCTTAATAAGCCTCCCTCGCCAAGCACCAGGAAGCTGGGAGCAGGTGATCCCGGGGTTAGGTGCAGGACAGAGGGTCTGTTAGTTAGAAAGAGAAAACTCGAAGATGCAAGTCTATTCCGCCAGGAAGAGAGACGGCCCACACATTACATCAAACGAGCAAGCGCCAGGGCAGCGGGAAGTGGGTCTCGTCAGACCCAAGGACTCTGCAGGAGGCTGCCAGGACGACAGGTGGAGAAACTGGGTCCCACCCGGATCAGCTAGCCCAGAAAGAAATGAATCCCAACTCAGGCTGAGTATTTGGAGCTCCTGCCCGCCTGCCGCTTTTTTCCCTGATGCTTTGCTAGAAGTTCACCAAAGTTTACTTTCAAAGTCTTCAGGGCCCTGATTTCAGTGTGAACTCAGTTGGCCAGGTCTCCTCATCCCAGGCCTGGAACTGCAGGCGTCGGAGCTCCCGGCTCCCCGCACCTTCCCCCGTGTTTCGTCCAGACCCGCAAAGCCGGCAGCACGGTGCTCACACAGGGCACACTCCCCGGGACATCCCACTGCCCTCAGCAACCACAGTGGCCAGAGGGTAAAGATGTCCCCACAGGTGCCTGGGGCAGCCCCAGCCCAGGGCCGAGAGGGAGGGCCGGCCCCCACCCCCCAGGCTTGTTTTCACACCACTGGGCTCCAAGCTCAAGGTCCTCACTTGCCCAGGCTTGCAGTGGCGGAGTTAAATTGCCATCACCTGGCTGCTTTGGAGGGTTTGCGACCACAGGCTGAGAGGCTGTGCCCTTAAGCGCAAGGCGTGTGGTCGCTGATCTCACGCATGAGCCCGACTGGCCACGGGGTGCCCAGATTAAACATGGTTTCTGCGTGTGTCTGTGAGGGTGTTTCCAGAGGAGATTAGCACTTGAATCTGTGGCGGAGTAAAGCAGATGCCCTCCCCAGTGTGGACGGGTGTCTCCGGTCCACCGGGGCCTGGGCAGAACACAAGGCGAGGAAGGATTCCCCTCCTACCTGCCTACCCACTCGAGCTGGACACCGGTCCTCTCCTGCCCCGAGACGCAGAATTACACCATCAGCTCCTCAGCTCTCAGGTCTGTGGACTCAGAATAAATTACGCCACCGGCTCTCCTGAGTCTCCAGCCTGCAGACGGCAGATCCGGGGACTTCTCAGCCTCCATAGTCTGCTGAGCTGATTCCTTATACTCCCTCTCTGTGTATATATATGCATTTCCTCTCTCTCTCTCTCTTTCTCTCTCTCTCCCCCTCTCTCCCCCCCCACATGTACATATATATGCATTTCCTCTCTGTCACTATGTCTATATATATGCATTTCCTCTCTGTCACTATGTCTATATATATGCATTTCCTCTCTGTCACTATGTCTATACATATATGCATTTCCTCTCTCTCACTGTGTATGTCTATGTGTATATATATGCATTTCCTCTCTCTTACTGTGTATGTCCATATATATATATGCATTTCCTCTCTCTCTCTCTCTTTCTCTCTCTCTCCCCCTCTCTCCCCCCCACATGTACATATATATGCATTTCCTCTCTGTCACTATGTCTATACATATATGCATTTCCTCTCTCTCACTGTGTATGTCTATGTGTATATATATGCATTTCCTCTCTCTTACTGTGTCCATATATATGTCCATATATATATATGCATTTCCTCTCTGTCACAGTCTATATATATATATGCATTTCCTCTCTGTCACTGTGTATGTCTATATATATATGCGTTTCCTGTCTCTCTCTCTCACTGTGTGTATCTATATCTATAGATAGATAGATAGATAGATATGCATTTCCTACTGGTTCTGGTTCTCTGGAGAACCCTGACTAGCACAACCACCAATTGTACTTGGACCAGGAGGAAATGGAGTCCAAGCAAGGCCCACATGTACACAAGCACTTAGGAGCCACTTTGCACAGGTAACATCCTGAACCCCAAGGTTCATCCGAGACGACCTCCAATGCACAACTGTGTATATTCAAAAACCACATATTTGACAATGTTAATTCCTCTGATTGAATAACTATCTAGAGCCCATAGCAGGATGAGCCTGGCAAGCTAGAAACACAGGCCCCTATTCTGCCAAAACATGGATGAAAACAAACATCTGCAGGAAACAAATTTAAGGAGACCCGTGATGGCTTCGCCCATGAGTGTGGAACATATGTTTGGAAACCTATTAAAGAAAAGAGCGCAAAGCAGCCTTGTCAGAGAGTTTTAGATCAAGCACTCATTCTTCCTGAATATTTTTTAATTGGTCAATTAGTTCTGTAAGTATTTGGGGAAAGCATTTCCTCAAAGGAGGGGTGTGTACAGGTCTGTTTGAAATTATCTAAATTCTGAATGCTTATTCTTCTAACTGAAGTTTGGATGGTGTCTGCACACTCAAACCAGTTCCATTGTTTGGACTAATTGGCTTGTTACCAGCCAGGTGCTTGACCAAGAAGCTGATCAATTCAGAAGAGGGATACAAGATACAGATCAGCCTTTTACTAAACAACTAGTTAGTCATTGGTTAACTAGTTAAGAAATTGGAACCACGTTGTATGCAGAAGCTCATTAAGACCCGGAGGTACAGGATACATCTTTAAATTACTTAGGGAACATTTATGTTCTTTTTGCTGATTATTCATGAGTAGATATTATATCTGAACCATTACAAACTACTTCCCCCTTGTCTTTAATTGGATTTTGTTAACTCGCATCTATTGTTAAACGGGAACAATAACACAAAAAGTAGAGAAAGAGAACCAGGCAGGATGGCAACCTCGTGGTGGTGAATAATTTGAACAGGTGGGCAAATTGGAATATTTAGTGAGTTGCTTTGTTTTAGCTTGCATTTAAAAGTTATAATGATCAAATACTTTTTCAAAACCAGACCTACAAATTGAGTTGGAGTTTATCTGTAGATTTTAAACAGCTAAGCTGGAGGGAAGTGACCAGCATCTCTCTCAGCCAGGAGAAGTTGAAGTGGTGATTGCTACGTGGAAGGGGAGAGCTCAGGGCAGAGAGTAGCTGGCGTTCACCTGTTTCTGTAACACATCGGCAAATGGCCCAAAAGTGAGAAAGTGTGATTGCTTTGTTTCCTAACCAGTCGCTGGAGGTTATTTTGTTGGTGTACTGTGTGTAAGAATGGGGACATTTTCTTGGTCTCTGTCACAGATTTCACGGTGTTGTAAGGAAAAACGGGGGAGGTGTTGAGATCCTCTCACATTGTGCTAAAAGCGACTTCATTAAGTTATGCACAGCTGTGTTCCCAGGGATGATCTGTTCAGCCAACCATCAAGTTCACGCCGTGGGTGGGGCCGCTGCGCAATGGGGGGGTCTGGGGGAGGGGAGGAGTGGAGAAGGGCTGTCTGATGGGGCTCTTGGGGAGACCAGGCCTCGAGGGATGCACGAGAGCTCCCAAGCTGACTGCCCGGGGGGTTCAAAGACGTAAGGATGCTCACGTATGTCATGGTTTCTTGGTGTGAACAGCCCCAAACTGAAAGCCACAGTCCAAGCGGTTTCACCTGCGTTGCATGTGCACCTGTGCGAGGCAGATGTGCTATGGCAAAACGATGGCATGTACTTTGTTTGTTGTTTGTTTGCTTGTTTTTAACCATAAAATTGGATCCAACTGATGACATACCAGCAGAATTCGTGTTTCAAACTCTCACGTCCTATTCAGGAGCTGTCATGACCAACTATTTGCTATAAAAACACATTGGTTCACATGACTATCCAAAAATTCTCACCAAAATCTCTTCCTCTGCTCACTCAAAGATTATTTCTCCACTTTCTGTTACCAGAAAAACCCAAAAAAACAAACAAAAAAAAAACCTCTGCTCTTCCTAAAAAGCTTACTTCTTTTAAGAGAAGTTTCTCTAGTTTCTCCCAATAAAAATTTAAACTTTTCGTTGCTATTTTCCACTGTTCTGTTTGATTACTTCTCTTTGCCTGTGACTGTGCCACGTGTGTGAGATGGCATATTTACTCTTCTGCTCCGTCACCTAGCCAGGTCGGTGCAAGGCTTCGCCCTGCGCTGTCTTCGACACGGCCGTCCTGCGCCGAGCCTGGTTTACAGCCTCAGGGTCTGCGGGGACCTTCTGAAAGGTGTCAGCTGAGGCGTGATCAAAACGCCACCACTCCCTGAACCCGGCTGTCCACTTCCTGTGCCACGGCATGGAAGAAAAGGAAAGGGTCTCTGAGTGGGTCCCCTGAAGGGTTTCCTGACTCCTGACTTCTACGCCATCCGGGAGGCTGCAAGAGTGAAGTAAAGAGCCCACCGGAGCCACCGTGGAATCCAACATGTGCACAATGTCAGGAACCTCTCTCCAAACACAGCAGAAGCCCCGTATTTCATACCGGGATTTTTGCATTTCTCTCTGAGATTACAAGGGTGCTTTGAGCAGGGAGCACCCTTATTTCCCTGTTTCAATCCTAAAATGAAGAATGCTTTCGTTCTTGATGATCCACTGCACGTTTACTTGAGAGAATGTTCGATGACGTTACTTTCTGTTATGAAAATTTTACGCAAGCTTTGACTGTCCCCACAGACACAGGTGAATGGAATCAGAACACACGTCGACAAGCGGGAAGATGAGCCATTTGAAGTGAGTAGTTAGTAAGTCAAAGTTTTAAAAGCTTTAAAAAAGAAGAAACGTGATCAAAGTTGCATCTGTACACACAAATGATATGGTGTCACAGGATAGAAACACAAATTCTAAACAGGAGATATCTACATGTAATATAGATATATACACAAAATGATATATATAATATGTTATATGATATAATAATAGGTTATGTAATCAAAAATGCTACTATCCTGAAGTTGGAGCACACTTAAAAAAATCTTTTAAAAGATTTTACCAAATTGCTTACTTTCTGCAAAAACAATGTATCTTCTCTGTGAATTAAAGATGAGTATTTATCAGTGACAAAACAACTAATATTTAACATTCATTATCAAGTTTGCTATTTTTTATGATTTACTTTCCTCTCTTCAGGTAAATCTACTTGTCTGTAAGGAAAACAACAGCACTGTGTTCTCCGGCAACTGGTTGAAATCGAAGGAAAGCTGGCAAGGCCCTCAGGTCAAATTCCTCGTGCCTGGGCCCCCAGCCGCACGTGGTCAATTTCCAGTTTGACTATAAATCAATTTAATAGTTTTCACTGTAAATTTAATACATGATTTTCCCACTTTTTAATAGAAACAGTTTAAAATGCAATGTTTCTATGTAATCCAAACAATTTGAGTGGCTTCATTTCAAAGTTACAGAAACTGCTATGTTCTCTCTCTGTAATTTTTTGCAAAAATGTTTTTGACAATAAATAGCAGTTAAAATGAGTCAGTTTAGCAGTACAAAGAATGTTTTCAATGACAAATGTAATGCTTAAACAGTTATTTTAACAGTAGACTTGTCAAATTGATGTAGCTGGGCATCATAAAAACTGTTTAAAACTGTAAATTTAACTGTTAAAATTAGCAGTTACGCTGTTGGCTGTTAAACACTGCTTAAAATGAAGCAGTTATGAACCCAAACAACAAGAAAAAGTGTTCATTTTTTTTCAAATTTTTTTTGTCCTTTTTTTGTTACTTTTCTGAAGTGGGATGTGGGATAATACTTTGAATAGAGAAAGGAATATTCTGGGAAATTTGCGAACCAAATGTCCCATTAGCACAAGGGGAGGAAGAAAGGAATCTAGAACTTCGTTCCTGGAGACGGCTTCTCTCGGCCAAGGCCCCGTGACATCTGCAATGTGACAGGTGGGCCAGTCGACCAGCCCCGAGAGCCCTGCGTCTAGTGTCTTCTGCTCTTAGCAGAGCCCAGTCATCTCCATGTAAATTAGTGCAGTGCCGGGGGTAGGACTGCAGGCCTGGCCTGAGGACCCACCTCTGCGGCTCTGTCTGCAGGAGACGCTTTGTAAAAGACGGTGTTCTGAGAGAAACAGCGAAGCGTGGCACTGGAGTTTCGCTAAGGCTGTAAATGGCCACCTGCTCTTGAGGAGTTGGTCCCCAAGGAGGTCCTTTCACTAGATGCGCACTAGTGTGATAACCCTGGACGTTGTACCCGCCAGATCCCTTAGACTGCATTTCACAGGAGACCCCAACCAGAGTATGCTGGCGAATGGTTAAGAACTAGTTCTCCAGAAACACACACACCGACAACCTGCTCTGCAGTGTTTGCCGATTTCTGTGGTATAAACATCCCCCGTGGCAGATTTGGGAGGTTGTGATGACCACAGGAGGGGGACATGGGCGTTGTGTCCGTCACGGACACAGCAAGACCACAGAGCAGCCCGCCTAGGCGGTACGGACAATGGGCCCGGCCCCCTCGGCGACCTCCCAACTGCGCGCGAAGCCGGCGTAGTCGCGCAAGCACCCCCCGCATCACCCGGCAACCCAAAACACCCCCGCAGGTACCGCAGACTGCTCGGTGATGTTAATCAGGGGGTCGGACAACTCTCCAGAGACAGGCGGGCCGTCCACTCCAAACCTCCACTAGCTGCCGGCCCCAGCCCACTTCCCTCAGGATCTCGGGGTCCCCAGCTGTGTCAGGGAGGGCTCGGAAAGTGAGTCCCCGCTCCAGCGGGACCTCCGTGAGCTGTTTCCTCATCTAAGCGTCTAAGCAAGACAGCGAGCCTGCCCAATCTAGCGGGCAAGGGTCTGTAAACGGCACCGAGCCCACGGACTTAGACGTCACCTCCTCCTGCAACCCCACCCTCCCATCTCAGCGGAAGGACACGTGCATGCCCTGGCATGTGCCCCAATCTTAGCCCCGGCAACCTCCATTCTGAGCATTTATGCACCTGCCCCCTGCAGAGACAGCAGTGGAGCTGCGCGGGGAGCGTGGCCAACAGTGAAGAAGGGCCGCGCCAGCACAAGCTGTGCGAGCTGAAGAGTGGAAGATAAACTCTCCCGAGGGGCTTGGGGCAAGCTGTGGACAGCTGTGGGTTCCAGGCCCACGTTAGCAGCGGCAGTAGGGAGCCACCGAAGGCTCTTGAGCCAGATAAAGTCAGGACAGAAATGGTGGGGTGGCAGTGACAGTGCGTGGTCTGGGATGGAAAAGCAGGTGTGAGGAAGCTGAGCCGCTGGGAGGCAGACAAGAGAGAATGCGGAGGAGGTGGTGTTGGCGTGAGAAGACAGAAGAAGGCTCCCAGGCCAGGCAGCCATCGAAGAGGTTGTGGTGACATGTGGCAGATGAGCGGGAGGGTGGATTCAGCCGCAGTCGTTGGACTGCAGATCGCAGGTGCCTCTGGTGTGCACGTGGAAGTGCCCACGGTGGACAAGACCCTGGCCATGGATGCCTGGCACCCGCGGCTGGGCTGGTGCACAGAGGCGGCCTGGGGGGCCGAGGGTCGGCTTCTGAACAGGGGAGACCTGAACAGACACCACGGGGTGGGTCAAAGGGCCCGGAAGGGTCCACCCCTTCGAGGAGTTGAAGTTACTCTGGGGCCTGGGCTGGGGAGAGGAAGGCTGGACGCGGGGCCTGCGGGGGCGCCAGGGGCCAGGTGCTCGGGAGGCCTACAGCAGGGAGGTGAGGGTGAGCAGGGCAGCGGGGCTGGGGGTGAGCAGAGAGGTGGAGAGGCCAGGGCACAGGCGGGGACCCGGTGGTGCCACACAGCAAGGCCAGCCTCTGGGATGCCAGTGTGTATGGACGTGTGTGCACACGTGTGCGTGCTTACAGAAACTATTGAATAAAGATGGAAATTGTGCATCTCTGGGAGAGGGGTGAGACACTTGTGAGCTGGGAATGTGGGCGTGGAAGCTGTCTCTACAGTCACAGCGACTATCCGTGCTGATTAGATGTCTCGGGAATCTTGAGGTCCGCCGTGTGTTGTTTAATATTAGAAGGAAATGTCACTGGGCTCTTCGTACGTCGTGGGAGGTTCACGTGACTGTCAATGTGCCCTCACCAAGGGGCCTCCCTGCTGGAGTGAGTGAACACTGTGCTGACTTTAGCTTTAAAAGAAAGGAATATTGTTACTACTAATAAAGCCACCATCTGACCTTCATACATTCCTCTTTGCTCTCAAAGAACTTAAAGTGTTTTCATGTGTGTTTTTCCCCTTATATCCACAAGTTTGTGTTAGGGAGTTTTGGGAAAAGGTATTTTTAGTATTCATAATAACAACACATCCATTACCGCAATAACTAACAGGAAAATTAAGAAACTAAGCTCAGAAAAACTAAACACCTTCACTAAGGTCCTGGGCATTTGGTGGAACTGGATTCAATATGATGCCACCAGCATGGCATATTTGTCACAAAATACATGGGGGTGGTGTTAAAATTTGCACTTTCTAGTAAAATAGAAACATCTATAGATGTAGGCAGGTGTTGCAGGGTTTCATAGGAAGAGGCAGAAGGCCTGGCTCCTGGCGCAGCCCCTGAGCTGGGTCCTGCGGGGAGGTGGAGCCTCCACTTCCCTGCCTCTGTGGCTGCGGGGATCACACAGAACGATGAATGTTAAAGCTTTGCAGCACTTTAAACAAATGTGTGTTACTAATCACCACCATCTCGCAAACTATTGCAAATGTGGGACTCGGTTAAAACTGATGCAGGAAAAGTGACCTACCTGAAAGTGTTGTTTGTCCTAATGTTTTCCTAAATATCAGCATGGCCATACACGCACGCAGAAGTGAGTTGACCCTTTGGAACCCATTGAGCTGTTACTTACCGATCACTCACTAGTCGAACATGTAAACACAGTGTAGAGATTTCTTTCTAATGAGATTGATGAGAACTGAATTGGCAGTTATGTTACACAGGAAACTTTTCAACTATTTTTGGTATAAATACTAAAGCATTAAAGATGTTGTTTTATATATTCTGTGGAAAAGTCAGTAAATCAGATCTTCTTGTAATGAAACTATTTGTTTTAGCATTTGGCCACGCATAGAATGGAATAGAATTTTTTCATTTAAAGGGACTTAGGAGTTGATTCTGTGTTCAATTCCTTCATTCTATAGTTCAGGAAACTGGGGTCCAGAAGGAAAAACAGATTTTTCACAAACCAGCCTATTATTTTGTTCAAATATACTTGATTGAAACATCCCATTGCTCTGTTGACATCGGGCGGTGTACTGATGCCGCCGAGCGTTTGCAGCAGCATGAGCTGCATGTTTTGGGTGGTGACGACATAGAATTACCTCTGCCAGTGACAGGCTCCTGCAGGCCGCCCTGGGCACGGGGGGAAATATGAGGGATCAGTCGCTGGCCCAGGACTAAGCACAGGTGGCCGTGGGACGGGGTCACTGCTCCTCCAGGGGCTGGAAGGGCCACTCTCTTGCATGCCCACACTTAACCCCCCCTCCCCAAATCTACCAAAAATGCTCAGAACGACCAAACAATTCAACTGGGTACACCCTCAGGTAAGGCGTGTACAAGAAAACTGCTGTTCTCCGATCAAATTGGGGAAGACTTCATACAAGTCAGTGCCTTGCTGTCACAAACCCCCAGAATATTTGTGCACGCTCTGTCCCCACCCCCTGAAGGGCGACATACCAGTCTTATCACGTTGCAAGACAGAGGATGAACCTTTGTAAATTTTACTGTTATGTAAAAATGGACATTATCCCTTTCATAAAATGCTCCTAAAATGAGAACACTTGTAAATAAATGTTTGTAAAATAAAAATGTTTTTCATTAATGTTTCTGCATCATGTTCTGTGATTCTGTCTAGCTCATCCCTGTAAGCATCCAGTCGGCCAACATTTATTGTGCACTCCCTAAACATCAGATGCCAGGGAGACAAAGACTCCGGGAGTGCTGCCACGTCTCTCCAAACACGCTCACAGCAGTCTGTGTCAATGTGAGCAGATAGCAGAGGGATCGAAATGCCGGCCGATCACGGGAGGGCAAGTCCACACGTGACACTTGTGGAAGGTGGCTTCCCATACTCAGGAAAATCTTACTGAAGAATCGCACCTGTGCCCCAGGCAGCCACAACACGCTGACCTTCCTGGAGGGCAGCCCTCCGCGACCTTGGTGATGCCGCAAACATGTGTCACCTCCAATTGTGAGGTCTGCCACGGGTAAGTTCCTACTGGTAACAAGGCACAAAAGTGTGTGGACGATTTATATTTGTGTAAATTAAACTGGGTTTAATATTGTCCAATAATGACACCTTCCTCACTGTGACTCTCCTACAGTTGCTTTCCAATATTCCCTCTGGACTGAGAGTTGTGCAGCTTCCGCTAGACTTGGGAGGGATTGCCTGTGTCCCACGCCGTGCCATCTGCACTGTGGCCCAGAGTGCCGTAGCACATGAGAGACCTCGGTCACTGTGCCATGGCAGAGAAACCCCTTCCCCGGCCGAGAGGGAGTTCTTCACCTGGCGAGGCACAGGCCTCGAAACCAGAATCCGGGTCCTTCCTCCTGTCCTGTGAACTCAACCTGGTCAGTTGGCCGCCCGTGCCTCTGTTTCCCCATCTTCTCTTCTCTTCTCTTCCGTCACGTGGTAAATTCACCGTGGCCTGACGGGGAGGGTGATACCCACAGCCATGTTACATCATTCCACTCCCACGGGGCAGGCGAGTCCAGTATTAATTCCCCCTAACAGGATGGAGCCCGCTGGTTGAACAAAAGGCTCCGTTTTGTTGCCGGATAAATCTCCTGGTACAGGAGACTAGAAATGTCTTCTCATTTTTAACAAAATATAGAAAATCCCAAAGTCTGTAAAATGTCCTATTTGTATACAAGAAGCAATTTCAGTGCCTGTGTTAACTTTAATGCTTCCTGGCTTTCACTGGTGTTTTGCATCTTCCCCCAGAGCTGTTTTCCTCTTCTTCCCACACGGGCCGAGAACTTGGTCCCCCCTTTCATCTGTCCTGCAGCCGTGACAGCCCCTGAGAAAATGCGGGAAGCAGAGCCTTGGTAGGTTGTGCGACTGTTTCGCTTCAGTTTCCTCCTCCAAAGACAGAGACGGCCCATTACACGCCTGCCCCGCGGTGTTCAGGAACATGGCCATTCTCCCCTGCACACCAGGGCCCTGCCTGGCCAGGCCCTCGGCTGCTCCCACCTGCATTACAGCCATCCGCCCTCTCCACGGTTGCTCGGACGATGAGCATCACACAAGCCTCGGGCTGCCCAGCGGCTCACAGAGCACCTAGCCCAGCACACTGCCTCCCTCACCCTCTCGCGAGACTCTCCGGGTTCCTGGGCTCAATCGCGTGCCGATTGCCTCCCTCACCCGGTAAACTCCTACTCATCCCTCAAGACCCCACTAGGGTCTGCCTTCTCTCAGGAGCCTTCCTGCCTGCCCTCATCCCCGGTCAAAGCTAGACAACCTCCAGCTCCCTTCAACACGTGTGCAAGTCTCTGCTTCTACGCTCACTGCCCTGTGAGTAGCTGCGGCTTTTAGCTCTGTGTTCCGAGCACTTGCATAGTGCCTGGCAGTCAGGAGCTGCTCGGTAATGTTTGTCGAATAAAGCAGGAGATAGAACGCCTTATCTGCGGCAGCACTCGCGGATCCACAGCTAGGACTCTCGGCAAGCAGACTGCAGGGCTCCCGGGACCCAACAGCCCCTAATGAGTGGACGTGGCTGGTGCATGATTTTGATAAAATTGGTGTTCTTGTTTGTATAAGACATACCAGCCACTATTCGATTATTCTGTTCAACTGGCCTACCAAGTGTCCTTTTAGCACTCAGTACTGATGTTTAAAATCCTAGACCTTATTTCAGAATAGCAGAGTCCCGGAATAGACCATGTTTTGAAATGCCCTGCATTTCCAGGGTGGTGTCTGCATCTTCCTCCGTTGGGTCTATGGAAGCTGGAGCTGCAGCCCTCTCAGCAGACACAGATTTCCTCCACTGTGTGGGGGGACACTGTGTGGTCCATATCGACGGTGTCCTCAATTCCATAAAGGAATTAATTGCATTTTAATTATTTTTTAAAAACCTCATCATTTTCCCAAAGCCAGAAATGATGTCTCTGCCCCTCCCCCAGCTTGTCAACCCCCTGATGAAGGCACTGACGTCCTCCCAGCAGCCCTGTCATTAGCGTGCTCAACAGCCTGGTACAGGAGAGAGAGCCTCCACCCCACCCCAGGGGACCTCCGGAAATCACACCCAGACAGCGGTGGAAATGGCCACGTTGGCACAGCCCTGCCCTCCCCAGGTCATCCTGAAATGACCCACCAGAGCCCAAAGCAGGGGGACAGGGCCAGCCTGGAGCTTACAGGGCCACGGTGTCTTCCCAAGTGCTGGAACAAAAAAGAAAGAGTATTTTGGTGCTCCAAGGAAGTCCAAGTTCAGGTTTAAGTTCTTGGAATATTTTTAAGGGCAAGCTCTCTGTAAAAGGATGCAGATGTTTCTGAGGTCATGGGTTGTTTCCTGGAGTCACAGTCCTTGGGCTTTTCCCTCTGATCTCAGCGTCTCCTCCTCCCACAGCCCAGGTGTGGCCGGGAGATTCCTGGGGGCAGTGCAGGGGCCTCCGTGGGCCGGGAGGCTGCGGCAGACCCTCAGGGACACTCCCAGTTCCACGCTAGGGTCCCGCCTCCGGGCAGTGCTCCTGGGGCTCTGTGGCCACACCCGCAGGACAGTGTCCTGCCGCGTCCCCAAGCACTGTCCACTCCCCACAGCTCGTCGGAAAATACCCTGAGAGGCCACAGATTCTGACTGAGGGTTTTTTCATGAGAAAAAACAGGAAGCCTGAAAAATCAAGGTTATGGTTACTTGGTCCAAAAACCAAAAAATGAATGTGTGTGTGTGAGGGCGTGTGTGTGCGTTTAAGCAGTTGTTTTTCTTTAATCTCAGAATCAACACAATGTCCCCTGTCCCTTAGCACGCCCTGCTTAAACTGTGGAATTTATTATTTCCTTTGTAAGCGGTGGCTTTTATTGTTGGACAAACATGGGAGCCTTGGGGACGGCTAAAGGGTTCCGTGGACGAGCGCACACACGCCCGCTGCCTGGGGGCTTCTCTCTGTCTCTGGACGTCACAACGCCGGGTCCTCGAGGGCGCAAGTTTCTGAAGCGCTGTGGGCCTCCATCCCAGGCCCTGTCTGCCTCGAAGGGGTGAAAATGAACAAATACGAGGGGAAAGGTGGGAATACCTGAGGAAAGCAGAGAGCCGGCGGGGAAGATGGATGACCGGAAGGCCCCAGCCGCTGAGCGGCGCCCAGGCCAGGGCATTGATGGATGGAGCCCTTAAGTCGTCAAGCTCACACGGCTGCGCTTGTCACATGCGGCTGCCGCAGGTGCTGGCAGGCCGAGGGCCCTGTAGAGCCTGGCTTTGCAGTGAAACGTAAGAAGACCTCCAGTCCGCAATGTGCTGTCTTGCAAGGTGTTCAATAACCACTTTCGACGGCCACTTTGCCCGCCAATGTTTCACTTAGGATGTGGGTATTCTTTACTCTGGACTGCAGTCCAAATCTGGATTTGCAGGTCTTTTACTGGGAGAGGTTAGCTTTTCCTTTAAGTTCAGTTAATTTTTCCTAACTGCCTTAAAATTGGCACCACAATTTCAGAAACTTTTTTCAAAAAGTCACCATTGGGTCCTTTTAAGCATGGTTCAAATGTGCGGCACGTGTCAGAAATGCCTCCCTGTCTTGAAATGCCGGCTCATTTCAGAGGAGGTTCCCAGGAGCCACGATCGGGCCTGCAGTCGTAGCAGGGCCACGCAGGAGGGGAGGCAGGAGAGGAGGCAGGGGGCCCCCAGGTGCCAGGGGGCCGTTAGAAAGGAGGGGACCTGGGGCCAACATAAGCTGGAATGTACGTGTTCTCCTGCGAATTCTCAAGTGCTGGCCCCGAGTAGCACCTGACCAACAGCTGCTGAAAAGACAGAGGGATGTGAGCAAGGCTGAACCCTGCGGGAGCACCCAGAGGCATCTCAGGGTCCCGGACGGAGTGGGGCCTGCACTGAACCCTCCTGGATGTGAGATTAAGACCCTGGCCCCCCAACACACACACTGCACTCCACCGTCATGCGTGGGCATTGCCGGAAGGTGAGACAGTGCTCCCCAGTGCTCTCTGACTCAGCGTGGCTCCCAGCTGAGCCCAGAGACCAGACCTGGCGGCCCTCCCTGCACACAGGAGGCCCGACCCACACTGGAACCAGACCCCACAGCACTCGCCATACCGGCACAGGCCTGAGCACGCAGGAGCATTTTGACTTTGCATTTCCTTTCTGAATCCATTAATATTTTATGAGACCACACAGAGGGTTCTTGCACTAGATGTTTCTCTCGCTCTCTTTTTAATCATGTAGTGTGCTATAAAGCATGATATATTGACAAGAAGGAAGGAAAACCAAAGTTTGTTTAGCCAGGGGTGGGGAGGGGGGAGCCAAACACACGCTCTGGAGATTACAACGACATCCCTGAAGCTGCAGGGGCCTAGGTCGGGTCTTTGAATTCTGGGCAAACGAGTCCAGTTGTCTTCCGGCTTGACATGTGGAGCTGGGGGTGCGTCCCTGGCTAAGGGGCATGGTCCCCACACCACCAGCACAGCGTTCCCCGCTGTGAGCGTCCCAGCCATCGGCAAAGGACCTGGCGGCCACCCCTGGAAGGGGGAGAATTCAGCAGCACCTAAAGCGAACCTCAACCCCCCGCATGTGTCCTCTGTTCTCTTCCCTCTCCCCACCCCCAAGGCTCCACCCGCTCCCCAAGACAACCCCTAGGCTCCCAGGCTGGCTGCCTGGGGGGCTGCCACGGGGCTGCCAGGGGAAGTGCCCCCAGCTCTCCATCTCACACCTGCTCATCGGGACCCGGGAGGCCTAGATGGGTCTAGCAGCGTCTACACCACCTGGGAGCCAGGATACACTTCAAAGTGCCTGCCGTTGTCAGAGGCATCGCCCCATCTGTGTGTCAGGGCACGCAGGCTGCTGAGGAGTGAGGTGGGCTCCCCAGTGTAGACAGTCGAGATGGGAGTGGGTGGGCTCCCCAGTGTAGACAGTCAAGATGGGAGTGGGTGGGCTCCCCAGTGTAGACAGTCGAGATGGGAGTGGGTGGGCTCCCCAGTGTAGACAGTCGAGATGGGAACTAAGTGATCTCCCCAGTGTAGACGAGAGTATCTGGCGTCTTTGAAAAGAGCAAATGTTAAGAAGCAAATTTATTTTAAAATGAAAAGTGAGAAAATGCAACGGCTCACAGCATTGCTGAATAACTCTCTATTGTTGGCAGCGTCATAAACGATACCGCGTCTCTGGGGCGTGCCGCAACAGGACACTCTGCTTGCCGCGTCTGGCGTGGGGCCGGGGTGAGAGGACACGTCTGGAGAGCGCAGCTCAGCACCTCCGTCTGCCGGGACCTTTCCCTCCTACTCTCCCGCGTGTGCACCTCACCAGGGACAGCCACGAACCACAGGGTTCAGAATTGTCCAGAATTAGAAAGCAGGGTTGCGGGCAGGACAAGGCTGCGCGACGACGTCTGTGGGGTGAGAATTGAGTCCAAACTCTTTCACACACTAAAGAAGCTGATCTTCACGGTGTCCCTGTGAAGTGTTCGGCGCACGTCCCCATCTTCTCCTGTGTGAGGAGCAGGTGGTCCCCCAACATGCTGTGGGCAGCAGAGGCCCCGCTCACTGTTCACGCCGAGCCCTGGCGCTGGTCTCTCTGCAGACGACTTGCATAGAACCGCAGCAGCTTCTGCTCTCCAGAGGATGCCCCCCACTTCCAAATTCCCTTGGCTTATTTGTACTCATCTTTTGTGACAGAAAATGCTAGTCGTTCAACCACTATTCATTTCTCCTTTCTTTCCTGATTTCCTTTGGTGTGGCAGTATGCCCAGCCTAAGTTTATTTCCAGCCTCTTTTGCACCAAGGAATTTCCAAAAATATGTAACTTACAGTGATTGAGTACAGTTTCTAGAAAAGGAAATGGCTCAACTGGGGTTTGTGCCCCTTTGGCCTTTCTCTACCTGTTTCTTCTTCTGAGCTGGAATGTGAAAACAATGGCTAGAAGTCAGCAGCCACCTTGTGACCATGAGATAATTTTGAGGCTGGAGAGCAAGTGTGTATCAAGGATGGCAGGACAGAGAGATACCAGATCAAAGGAGCTGGGGATATCATGGATCTACCACACCAGCCTTGAACTGCTTAGCCTAGACTTCTTTTCATGACAGAAAAACCAATTTCCAGTTTATTTAAGCCATGGTTATTTTGGGTCTCTACTACTCTATTACAGCCAAACATAATTTTTAAATGATACATTATATTTTTTAATTTGAGAAAACAATGGACAAAAACTTATATATTCCACCATAATCATCATACAGCTGTGGCAAAACCAGACTGCAGCACCTCATTTTCTCAGGGCGATTTCATGTTAATGTAACAATAGATACCAGTGGGTTAATTTTTCACTCCTACTAATTAGTAGTGGTGTTTTTAACTAGGGTCTTCTGGAGTAATGACTTTACCTGTAGCAGTGAAATTTTATAACTTGGCAGGCCGAGGGAGACATTGGGGTGTGTGAGTCATTTGGGTCGCATTGAGCCATAGCGTGTAGGCAAGCACGTTAGCTGTCTGCGTGTTGGTCCAGCCTTTAAGGGGTGATCTTTATCAAGAGCAGTACCCCTGATTTAACTAGACACGAAGATGCTACCTGAAGCAGGGCGACTAAGAATATAGTCAAGCAAAGGCAGAAGCATGAACAGGGAGGAGACGGCTAGAATTTGAGGAGCTATATCTCTAAAATTATCACTGTCTCTCCAAGAGTTTTGACCACAAATTGATAGAGTTCCATTTCTTTTCATTGTGATTAGCAAACATCAGACAAGCTTAAAAATCTGCTGGACGGTTTGTAGCTATGTGCACCTTTCCATCAGGAAGACGGTGCCGCCGTGGAGGCTGGGCCATGTCAGGTCAGTAATTGAGGAAGATGGATAGAAGGACACAGGAGTAATTTGCTGCCATCCATGAAAGATGCTCACTGGCAGAGAGTCATGGGGACTTGCCAAACCCACTTTTAGAGTGTGGTCCAACTCTAATTGTCGCTCCAGATTTGATATTCACATTAACCA
Organism: Daubentonia madagascariensis; assembly: GCA_023783475.1. Taxonomy (NCBI): domain Eukaryota; kingdom Metazoa; phylum Chordata; class Mammalia; order Primates; family Daubentoniidae; genus Daubentonia; species Daubentonia madagascariensis. The sequence goes on from JAKFHU010000901.1 coordinate 34,790,793, forward strand.
CAACAAGTGTTTCCAGTTTGGAATCCCTGAGAACTCTTCAAATATCTGGCATCCGTGTGTTAAACAAGAAATTTCTCATAGCTGAATTTGTTTATATTTTATGAGAGGACATTAACAACATTTTCTCTTGACCAGCATAGCATTCATTAACCAATAACAGAGGCTTAGAAGGCAGTTTATGATCTTAGGAGCCACTTAAAAATTGAAAGGGACACTAATGCTGATCTAAATGGTTGGTTTTCTTGCTCTCTGCAGAAACAAGTACTGTGTCTGTTCTTAATTTGAAGAATAGCTAACTGACTCACCATTGAAATGTGATATTGTTGTAAACAAACTAGCATCGTAAATCAGTTGAGCAAAGAATGCCCTCTGCAGGGACTGCCTCTGAGTTATCCACACAGATAAAACTGAGGGGCCAGGCTTGCCCCGAGAGGCAATGCGGGACACCGAGACGCAGCAATGACGAGGCTGTCACACAGCAACCTCGGCATCTGCTGGTCACCTCGGACAAAGCAGCAGGTTTATTTACTGTATCGAGAACCCAACTCCCCAGTGCGCTTTATAGGAGCCACCTCTTTCCATTAAATGACAATATAATCGATTGCATAAGTCACTGGTTGAAGGAAACAGTACCTTTCAAAGGTGGATAGTCTGGCAGAAATCTTACTACCCCCATTCTAATGGGATTTAGAGAGACGTGAAGTTAGAGTAAGAGGTAGAGATGCTATTGGGACGTTTGCATCTTCCTATCTGTCTGAAGGCAGGGACGACAACCACAGAAGTATGTTTGACCTTTTAGGACTGACAAAGCAAGCGTGATGTTTGACAGTAATAGCTATTATATAATTCACTTCCTACTTAAGTTTTTAATAGCACTCACAAGATTGCGGTGAGCACAACGGGGTGTGTGCATGTGTGCGCGTGAGGGAGGAAAGACTGTGAGCCTAACTCCTCATAGCTATCTCCACACAGCTGGGTGTTTCTCAAATATTTCAAAGTGTTTTGATCATTTAAAAAGATTTAAAGCATTATTTTCCTAGAAATTCTGACAAAATGATTCTACCAAATTAACTAGTTGCTCCAAATTACATATTATGTCATTAATTCCCAATATAGATTATATTTTAAAAGCAATCACCTTAACCAGCCTTTCATGTAAGAATTTTCTATTTCCAAAATTCTTTGGTAATATATCTCACTAAAGAATCAATATAATCTTTGCTTTCAAACTTCAGTCTATTGGGATGTTCATCCAACTAAGTGTGAATTAATTAGATCCACAATTCCACTTTAATCTTGAAATTAAAATGAAAAATGGTATCGCTTCTTGTGTCATGATTCAAGCTTCAGGTGTAAGTTTATTGTTCCTCAAAACGGGGCAGGAGAGGAAAAGAAGGGAGCTAGGACAGGGGGGCGGCTGCGGGAGGAGCCCGAGGGCAGAGGCTGCTGTTGGGAGAGGCAGCAGGTGCGGTGTGTCGTCGTCTGAGGGAGCAGCCGCTCCGTGTGACTCTGGCCGGGGAGCTCTCGGCTCAACAAGCGTGGTCCTGGAAGTGGTCTCAATAAGGAGAATCTGCACCGTCCGTGGTGTCTGGGGATGGAACCAGGACTTGGGGCTGTCCAGGGCGAGGCTGCAGACGGAGCAGTGGGCATGAGCCCTGCCCGGAGTCCACACCAGCCAGCACACCTGGAGACTGGGCACGGGAGCCGAGGCCCAGGCCTCGATAGCCCCACAGGGACCTCGTGGCCAAGGCTGGTCCTTGTCGCCACGTGGTTGTTGCCGGCATGCCGAGGCCTGGGAGAGAGGGCAACTTTCCCCTGGTGGTGCCCAGCGGCAGAGCTAAACAGACGATGGAGCCAGAAGGGCCAGGGCTGAGGGCATTAGGTATGAGAGTACCCTCCTTGGGGACACGGGGACTCAGGTCAAGGGTCAGCAAACGGCATCGGCGTCTTGAGGATCAGCGTTCCTGGCGGCACTGCTGGGTCCCCGGCCTGGTGCCCACTCAGCACTAAGCCCTGCAGGAGCAGGGACTAGGCCGGTAAGTCATGAGGCTTCCAGCGCTCCTCTGCTCCAGCCATGAAGTGGCTGGGTCTGGACCACGTACAGCCACATGTGCGGAGGAGCAGAAGCCGGGCAGGACACAGGCAGAGGTTAACCACAAAGGCTGCAGATTAGCTATGAACCTGCTGGCCTTACAGACCTTGCACCTTCCTTTGCAAGGCCACCCTTTTACCTAAGCCGTGCACGTGGACAGCATCAGATCCCTGTACCTGCCCGTGACTACTTACCAATGAGACATGAAACCTGTAAAAACATAAAGTATTTTCTGGCCCAATCTAGGAATCCTCACTTTGGTTTGTAAAAAGGAATTCCAAAATAGTGTTCCTGGCTTGGGGTGAATCCAGGCAGAACCAGATTGCCTCTCCTCTAACTAGAGGCAAACCCGGAGTCCCTTGAGTCCCCGAGGCTGGCGCTGAGCTGACGGCAGACCCAGCTCCCCAGTGCCCCTGTGGCCCCCAGTTCCCCTGCTCCTGCCCACGCACCTCCTGTCCCACCTCCCTCTCCTGCCCCACCTGTTACAGAAAGCCGACCTGGTCGGTCTGTGGGCCACCTCTCCCCACGTGTAAACTGAAAGTAGGAGTAGTGTTTCGAAGTCACATGACACACAATCAGGGGAACCTCAGTCCAGAAAAGTACGGTGAGTGGACGTTCACACCAACCTGAGTTGAAGAAACTGCCCTTCTTGGGACCCACAACTGTGCAGTCGTGGGCCTCAGGACTGACCTTGAGAGTCTGAACCGCCCCAGGTCACACCGTTAGGGAAGGCAGGAGTGGAACCCTGGCTTCCACGGTGCCCTGCTGGGTTCATTCTTCAGTTTACAACCAGGAAGCTCAACTGCGGGAAGGCGTGTGCTGTCCAAGGCCCAGGTGTTGGTGACCAGTCAGGAAGGCAACAGGTGTTCAGAAACCAGACCTCAGTGAGAGATGCCCGGACCTGCCACCCAGCCAGGCCGTGAGCACAGCCCTGTCCGTACCCCACAGTGTCAGAGAGCCCCGTCCCCTCTGGCAGCAACTTTCCAGATTTCTCAGCACTGGGAGTGGGCTTGGCGTGACGCTGAAGGGAAGAAGCAGTCTAGAACACTCTAGGCAAGGAAGGAGCCCGATCACTATACTCACTGGTGACAGCACAGCGGGCAGGGCTGGGTGTGGCCTGGACCTGTGGTCTCTCCCCTGCCCCAAGGCATGATCCCACACAGGGCACGGTGAGGCAGGTGGGAAGGTCAGCTCAGCACGGGCTTCCCGAGAGGAGCCACACGGGCCAGCTCAGCCTGGGGACCAGGCGTGTCCTGTGGTGTTTGCCCAGACGAGACTTGGGTGTGCAGGGGAAACCCAGGCAGCTTTACTTGAGGGGGAGCCACAGCTGCGGAGGACAGGTTAACCCTCCCAAGGCTTCTTCACCCCCTGCCAGCGTCCCGCATGTGTCAACCCCAGGGCTGCCCGGGCGAGGACATGCTGGGTGGACTAAGTCCTTCTCTCCGGCCCGTTTGAACTTTGGACCCATGTCTTTCAGCAAAGGGTTATATGGTCACACTTCAAATAGCTTTGCTTCACAAAATGCTGAATTTTCACGTTATTGGTTAATTTCTATTTTAGGCTATTGGTCCCAAACTAGTGAGACAGAGGGATATCACTTGTACAATAACATCATTCTTCAAAGTAAGAGAGGCTGATTATCTTATTTTTTTTTTAATTTCAGAATATTACGGGGGTACAACACTTTGGCTATATATATTGCCCATGCACTGCCCGTGTCAGAGCTACAATCGTGGTCATCCCCCAAACTGTGCTCCCCGCATCCATTCAGTGAGAGTTTTTCCCATCCCCTCCACCCCCCTCCCGCCTGCCCGCCCCCTGATGAATATTATTGTCCTGTGTGATGTAAGTGTTGGTCAGTTAGTACCAGTTTGATGGTGAGTACCAGTGGTGCTTGTTTTTCCATTCCTGTGACACTTCACTTCAAAGAATGGGTTCTAGCTCCAACCAGGATAATACCAGATGTGTTAACTCACTATTGTTCCTTATTGCTGAGTAATACTCCATGGTATACATATACCACATTTTATTGATCCACTCGTGTATTGATGGGCACCTGGGTTGTTTCCACAACTTTGCAATTGTGAATTGTGCTGCTATGAACATTCGAGAGCAGATGTCTTTATTATAAAATGTCTTTTTTTCTTTTGGGTAAATACCCAGTAGTGGGATTGCTGGGTCAAATGGTAATTCTACTTTTAGTTCTTTGAGGTATCTCCATATTACTTTCCATAGAGGTTGTACTAATTTGCAATCCCACCAGCAGTGTATGAGTGTTCCTAACTGTCCACATCCCTGCCAACATTTGTTGTTTGGGGCTTTTTTGAAATGAGCCAATCTCACTGGAGTTAAGTGATATCTCATTGTGGTTTTGATTTGCATTTCCCTGATGATTAGAGAAGTTGAGCAATTTTTTACATGTTTGCTGGCCATTATTCTGTCTTCTTTTGAAAAGTTTCTGTTCATGTCCTTTGCCCATTTTTTAATAGGGTTGTTTGATTTTTTCTTGCTGATTTTCCTAAGTTCTGTATAGATTCTGGTTATCAGCCCCATATCAGATGTTTAGCAGGCAAATATTTTCTCCCATTCTGTAGGTTGTCTGTTCACTCTAGTGATAGTTTCCTTGACTGTGCAGAAGCTTTTCAATTTGATTAGGTCCCATGTAGTTATTTTGGTTGCTGCTGTGATTGCTTTGAGGGTCTTCTTCATAAATTCTCTGCCTAGGCCAATGTTCATAAGAGTTTTTCCAACGTTTTCTTCAATAATTCTTATGGTTTCATGTCTTAGGTTTAAATCTGTTATCCATTGTGAGTTGATTTTTGTGAGAGGTGAGAGGTGTGGGTCTAGTTTCAGTCTTCTACATGTGGCCATCCAGTTTTCCCAGCACCATTTATTGAATAGGGAGTCTTTTCCCCAGTGTACGTTTTTCTGGAATTTGTCAAAGATCAGGTGACTGTATGAGGTTTTATATTTGGGTTCTCAGTCCTGTTCCATTGGTCTATGTCTCTGTTATTTTGAATGTGGATTTAAATTCATTCATCCTGCAAGTCCCTAAATACTGGATTGTTGATTTGAAAAATAGACTATGCTTTTCAATTATGTAACACAGATTATATTAGATGTAAAAATCTATCTACTACAGTTGAAAATATGACATTTAGGACTCTGTAGCGTATTATTATTTATAGACATCAGGTACTCAAGGGAATGCCAAAAATCTACATAATTCACTTAAGTGCAACAGTGACCATTTGGACCTTTAAGTTAACTGGCAGATGTGACCCCAAAACAAAGCACTATTGGTGCAATAGTAAATGGAAAAATAAAAATAAATAAACAGACCACATTCTCTATATTTTAATAACATTTTTCTACTATGAGACTTCACATTCACTTCAGGAAATTTTTAAGGCAAAAGTTAAAGTGGAAAATGTAAATCCATTCTTAGTTCATTTGTGTTCATTTTGGCTTCTCTGGTGTATTTTCTCAGAGATATAACATTAACTTTTTTCCTAAAGTTGCTTCTAAAATCTGTTCTTGCAACAGGAGCAGCTGGTACTCAAAAGCCCCGTTGGTCTCCTGGCTACTTTCCTGGGGACGTGTGGGCTGAAACCCAGTGACACGAGCTCTGGGGTTGGCATCCGAGCCACGGCGGGACCTCCCGAGGGGGTGTGCTTGTGCATGTGTGCTGCGTCCCTGCCCTTCTGAGCAGAGTGCGTTTGTGCTCTCAGGAGACACGGTGACTCCAGCCAAAGAACTTGCACCTGTGAAGGAATCAGGACGTGGCTTTCTGTGGCCCTGGCCGTGGCACCAAATCAACCTCGCCAGGGAGACAGTTGGAAAGGGCAGGGAACGTGCGGTGTGCACTCCACAAGGGCAGGACTCCTGCAGCTCCACAAGGCATCCCAGCCCAGGGGCAGCACCAGCTCAGAGCAGGTGCACAGTGTGTGCCCAGGGCGGGAACGGGTGGCTGCGTGGGTGAGTGAAGGTCTCTATAACCCAGGAGGTGCATAAGATCAGATGCAGGTGGCCACCGGCTTCCCCACACCTTCCTCCACATAGATGGTTTCAAGTCCTCAAAGCCGTCTCTGGTACCTGTCATTAGGACCTGGATGGTGGTTGCAGGGCACCCAGCCCCTTCCATAAGCCAGGCCCACCCCACCCCTCCCGCCACCGTCCAGCATGGATCCCGGCGGCCTCGGCTCCCCCGCTCCTGCACGGCCTGAGCTGTCCGTGACCCCAGCCTTAAGGGGTGGGGGACGCTGCCCACCGCGGTCTCTGATGGGAGCTGCGCGGAGGACTTGCCCTCTGCCGGCCGAGCTCTCGGCACAGCGGGACGCCCACCCCGGCGCCTCCACTCAGGCTCCACTCGCTGCCTCCCCCGCCCTGCCCCAGCCCTGGGTCCACGAGGAGGCAGGAGCCCGTTGTCCCGGCTTCTGGGCAGTGAGGACGCCCATCTGAGCTGCGTCCGCCAACACTCAGCCGTGTGGGTCCGAGGGGAAAGGGGTGTGAGGGGCCAGCGCCCTCCTCTTGGCCTCTCAGCCCCTGTAGGGGGGAGATCTCAGGGGTCTCTGCTCCCAGTCTGACCCATGCTCATCGCCTGCCCACCCACCACGACTCCCAGTGGCTCCACAGGCCCCGGCCCAGATCACAGACCCGCCCAGGGACAGCTCTGCTGGCAAGGACCCCGGTTCCACAGGCCTGGCTCCCAGCTGGGTGGCTCCGGGTGGCCTTCGTGACGCTGACGCCCTGGGCAGAGACCGTGGCCCGCCCTGCCCTGCTGCACCCTGGGTCCCGCAGGCCCGCACTGGTGGCCCACACAGCAGCTTGCTTTCCTTTTTAAAAATTTTTTTTATTAGGGAAGGAAACTTTTTGTTTGTTCAACTTTTTGTTTATCTGTCGTTTGTTTTAAGACACTGAATTTAGAAAATAAAGAACAAGACAGTGGCGGAGTCAGCACCGTGTCTGCCCCGCCCAGCCCGTGAACCAGGGTCGAGCCCCCACCAGTGGAGGGGACCCGCCGGAAGCCACGGGAGCCGCTACTCTGAGAACCCGAACCCCAGGGCGCAAGGAACACTTCACGAAGGAAATGAGCAGGAGTAAGACACAGAACATGTCCACTCCCACCACCGCGCCCGCCACAGTGGCCTCACGCCATCCTGGCGGCTGTTGCTCTCCTTAACCCCACTGGAGGTGAGGCGAGATGCAGGCGGGGTCTCTTCACTCGCCCAGGGTCGTGTAGCTGGCATCAGCACAGGCGAGACTCGAGTCCAGGCTGTTAAACCTCATGTCAGGAGCTCTTCGCCGTCACGTTAAGCCCCCACCTGAGTGTAAGAGGCATGGATCCTCGGTGCTGACTCAAGGTCAGAAGTCATTTTCACTGTGCTGGGGACCAAGGTGGGGGGCCCAAGGTGTGCTGCGCAGTTGAGCAGGGGGCCACTCTGCCTTTTGGGAAGTCACTTCCCATCCTTTTAACTACCTACAGATTGGTGGCTGGGAAGATACTGGGAAATCGCATGCTTGGCTACAGCAAGGTCAACAGTGGCAGCAGAGACCATCAAGGGAGGGAAGGAAGGAGACACAGGAATGTGGGTTCCCGACCACCACAGCCCTGGACACCACAGCCATGGCCACCACAGCCCTGGACACCACAGCCATGACCACCACAGCCCTGGACACCACAGCCATGACCACCACAGCCATGACCACCACACCGACCACCAGCCCTGGACACCACAGCATGACCACCACAGCCCTGACCACCACAGCCATGACCACCACAGCCATGACCACCACAGCCATGACCACCACAGCCATGACCACCACAGCCTTGACCACCACAGCCATGACCACCACAGCCCTGACCACCACAGCCATGACCACCACAGCCCTGGACACGTCCCTTTGGAGGTCCCAGTGGTTCTGGGACGTGGGCTGGAGTCCTGCATCCACGGGGTCTTGGTGCTGCACTCTGTGTGACCACTTTCCCTCTAGTAAGAGACAGCATTTCACACTCTTCCTTGTACCGCCTAGGCAATAAAGAATCTTCCAGAAGTTCTCCCCAATAGATTAAAACCCTGTTGGATGAGGTTTTCCTCTTGGGACGAGTTTGTTGTATCAGGTGTGTCCAAACAGCCTGGTTGCCTGAAGCGCCCCAGGTGCGTCACTGTCTCCTCAGGGACTTGTCCTTCTCAGCGCGTCTTTGTCTTCTGTCTGCTCCGAGGCTTGGCCTGAAATCAGAGGAGGGTGTGCTGATGGGTAAAAGGCACATGAGGGGAATTTGCATGAGTTGGTTCCGGAAAGCCCGGAAAGCCGCAGTCAGCACAAAAGAATCCCTCTCTGTCCCCTGCCAAGGGTTCAAAGGAGCGTTTGGCTGGGGCGCTGGGCCGCCACGGAGGCCTGAGGGTTCTGTTTCCACAGAGCGTCTCTCTGAAGTTTAGAGCGGAAGGTCAGCAAGAACTACAGAGATGCGGAGAGAGGACGGGATCGGACACCCTGCGTGGGACGCAGCCAGCTTCGTCCAGCAGCCGTCTGTGCTGAGGACGGGCCAGCCCTGGCTGGCACGGGTGGCTCAGGGCCTCGGAGGGCCGGGCTCCTGTCCAGCGCCAGCGGGGCCAGTGTGGCCGCCGGGGCCCTGTGCCCACGCGGGCTTCCTGCCCACGGCCCGCGGCTGGGCGCTGCTGTGATTGAGCTGCTGGTCCAGGACGCCTCTCCAGCAGCTGCTCTCTCGGCCTCACCTGCAGCTGGGAGGGACGCAGCGGCAGCCCTCGGCGTTTGCCAAGGCAGGGGCGTCTTCCGGAGCCCCCCAAGAGACCATCCTCTCCACAGTGGAGAGCCGCAGGGTCTGGCATCCCCCTGGCACCACACCCGGTGCCGCCTGAGCTGGGCAGGGGATGGAACACCCCTACCTGCAGCTCTGACAGTCCCCTGAATGAACCCCAGCATCCTGAGCAGAGCCCAACTATCTGATCTTTGTGCATTTTATCTCACTGAAAATCTCTGCAGTGCGTGGCCATATGAGAATGGCAGTTAATATTAATCAAATCATCACAGCTAATATTCATGGACTGCTTTATTTGTGGCAGACTCTGCCTTACCTGTTGTAACTTTCACAAAAACCCCTCAAGTAAGTGTTATTCTGTCTACAGACAGGGAAGGTGAACGCTGGCGTGTTAAGCATCTTGCTCAAGGTCACAGGTGTGATTAGCACTAAAGGCAAGGTTCAAATCCAAGTTCTGCCTGACCTCGAAGTCTTCACTCTCAGGTATTGTACTAGGTGACTCACTCCCTCCCAAACACACACACAAAGAGAAATAGACTACATTTTTAAAGGTACCTATAGTGTCACGGGGTACAGAGTGTGATACCACTTTGCATCTTCTATATAGGCTAATATACCTGGTATCATTAAGTATACTCTGAACAAAAGAAGTTTAAGGACACATGTCAGAGATGCTTTTTTCATAAGCATTTCTGAAAAAATGATTTTTTGAGCCTTGAAAATCAGAAGTATTGCAACCCCATCAGCGGAGACCCCGTCCTGCATTTGCATCTGTGCGATGCCAACGATGCTGTGGGTGGGGCTTGAAAACAGGGGCTCCACCGCAGTCTTGCCGGCCCTTGTGCAGAAGGAATGCTCATGCACCAAGCAAGAGGCTGTGCTTTCCTTCTTTCAGAAAGTACCACGAAAATAGCCTGACACACGGGGACTTAGCGCCACACCTTCTCTCTGCCTGGCATTGCCCACAGAGGTTTAAGGCGCTTGTGTCTGACTGACCCAAATTTCTTCATTTGTATGGGAACAACTGGCTGTCACAATCAATACCTCCCTGTAATTCCTTCTGTAATCTAGACAATAGGCAGGAAGTCACTTTTACAGCTGATACTTAGTCAGTGACCAGTTCACAGAGGACTTACAGCTTCCCATTGTCTGCCACTGACGCATTATGAGACTGTGCACTGTTGATTTTAGGATGAACTGTGGCTGTTCCCTTGAACACTCGAGTCACCCATATTCTGCTGAGGCCTGTAAGGCCAGGCGAGCTCCCCACTTCCAAAGCAGTCTGCTTGCCCCCAAGAAAGATGTATGTTTTCAGCCACATGAAGTGAAGTGACCACATTGCGGGAGAGGAGGCCAGGTGGGCTTGTTCCAGCCAACCATGCCCAGAGGACATGCCTAGCAGGGATCCTCCGCCCTGGGGCCTGAGTGTTGTCCCTGGATAAATACCTGTACGACTGCTCCTCACACTCCTGGGCGAGGCAGCCTGCAGGGGCACCGTCCGTCCCAGTGTGGACAGGTCCAGTCGCTGCCAAGCCAGGGAAAGGGCAGAAAGATGGACTCTCCGGTAAGCCTGGTGTTAATCTCCCTTCTGAACATGACTGACGCCTCCTCAGGGTCCTCTTCCTTTCCATAAATTGGGAGCTTAAGTAGCTGCACTCCCCCGAGCGCTACCACATTCCCGTAGGTGAAGGTCTGTCTTTCAGAGCACACACCCCTGTGCAGATCACAGGACTGCAGAGGACGTGTGTGTGGCACCCATGTGTTCACGTGGGTCTGTGCGTGTTGGTGCGTGTTTGCCTGATGGGGAGCTTGCAGTTGCCCTGATAGGGGACACACCGCAGTGGCCCCTCGAAGAAGAAGAGGTGACTCTCAGAAATTTCTTTTCAATCCATTGGAAACAGGCCAGTTGGAAGGTGATGCTCCCTTCCACAGCCGATTTTTATTAATTTACATGTTATTACGTATTCCAACTCACTCTGAACAAACCAATGAACAATGAATAAAAAGGTCATTTAGAATCTTGCTATGGAGTCACAGGGAACTTCTACAAAGAGAATTTCTCATGTTCTAATTCATAATTATTACAGCATAATAAAATACCTGTTCTTTTAGCTGCTTCTGCTAAAAATGGGTCTATTTTTAAACCTTTCCTTAGAAATCCCATCACAGGGCTCTGAGAACACCACCCGCCCTCGGGACACACAGCTTCAGGAGAAACTCTGGAAGGATGGTAAACCCAGAGGTGGCATTTGGTGTTGGAAGACGGCAGGTTCCTTCTGAGCAGCCCCCGCCTGGCTTCTGCGGTCTGAATGCACCTGGGGAGGCAGGGGTCCTGACACCAGCTTCCGTCCATTCGGTAAATATTCATTGACCCCAGCAATGTGCCAGGAGCACAGCAGAAAAACCCCCGGCTCCTGCCGCTCACACGCCGGTGGAGGGAGACAGGAAGACAGGGTAAGTCCGTCTGGGATGTGCTGGGTAAGGAGTGTTAAAAGGACGGGCAGGGAAGGGGGGTATTACGTTGGAGTTGGACAGGGCGGGGCTTGAGGTTTCAGAGCAGGGGCCACTGCGTCCCCTCTTGCCTGGGACTCTCCCGCTTAGGGCACTTTTTGTCCCGCATCCCAGGAAGCCCGTCAGTCGCCCCAAGCTGGGATGAGCAGGGAAGGTGGCTTGGGCAGGGCCCAGGCCATGAGGGTGTGGGGGGTCAAGAAGGTCTGTCCCCGGGAGCCCAATGCGAGGGCGGTTCACGCACTGATGTTGTAAAGTGCATCTGCTTAGTTCCCTTCAGAATGTCTTGGGACTGGAAAAGTACAAAGGGAAATACAGTTTTTCACTCTTAACATGGGTATAAAATGAGCAAAAACTGCCAGTGCAGCTCCCATGAGCCGGCTCCCAGGCCGAGCAAGGGGGTTCGCAGAAGGACCCAGGTGAGGGCACCACTGCCTCCTGGGGCAGGGACCAGAGGGAGAAGCCAGGCAGGGCAGGACAGTGAGACCCCACAGGGCCTGGGTGGGGGAAGGGGCCTGGGGTCCACCCTCAGCTGCATGTTTGGCCAAAACAAGATATCGGGAGCTGATCTGCTGTAAACCATCAAGCTTTCTTCCACCAGGTGCCAATCCCGGCCCACGTGTTCATCTAGATGGTCTTATCCTTCCTCAGTGTCCCAGGATCCAACCCACCCCCTCCTCAGGCACAGTCCCCGGAATCACCTTTCCCAGCCGTCACTCAGAGCCGAATCTGTAAGGCAGTCAGATGAGAAGCCTCGGTGTGGCATCGAAGCCCAGGCACAGTGGTACTGCAGCCCACTCCGCATCCACTAAGTCCCCCCAGCCGTGTGGTGTCCCATCCCTCTTCACTCTGCTCACAGGCAGGCCCATCACCACGTGCGCAGGTGCCCTGCCTCTCCAACACGCAGTCCCTTGCTCTGTCCTTGCCACCTCTGCTATACCCAAATTCTACTTTGAACCTTACATTTCACTCTCTGCCTTCATCTTTCTTGCATTGACAAAAAGAAAAGTCTGGAAGCCTTGCCTTCTGCAGGCCCTTGATCTCCTCTTCTGCAGGTGGCGCTCGCAGGGTACTCGCGGGAGACGTTCCTGCAGCTTCTGTGTGACGCTCGTGTCCCTGTGAGAGGATGTGCCAGACCAGATGCTGCTTAGGAAAGGATCCGGTCTGACCCATTTTTGTGTCCTCACCATGTGCTGCAAAGTTTTAATTCTGTGCAGAAAGGCAGAAATCCATACATTTAGTAGAAGTGCGATAAACATTACGGAAAAGTGAAACAACACATGCATACTATTTCAATAAACATATCTCTTTAAGGTCAAGGTGCAATTTTTCTACCTCAAATTTATTCTTCTCTCATTTCAGATCAGAAAGCCCTGTAGGAGTGCACATCCTTTTACCCCATAGTTTTAATCAAGAAACGTTTAGGGCCGGGCGCGGTGGCTCACGCCTGTGGTCCCAGCACTCTGGGAGGCCGAGGCGGGAGGACGCTTGAGCCCAGGAGTTGAGGCTGCAGTGAGCTGTGACGACGCCCCTGTGCTCTACCCGGGGCAACACAGTAAGACTCTGTCTCAAAAAAAAAAAAAAGAAAAGAAATTCTTGACAAAAGGAAAGAAATGTGGGTAGCACTATTAACTACAATAGGAAAATTCAAGAATAGAGAAATCATCCTAAATCTACTTATTGAAATATTACATAATAATTAGAAATGGTGATATTTAGGTTGTTGAATGTAAAAAATGTCTTCTAAATTTATTGTCAGAAAAAATATAGAATAAAAACATTCACTAATGGACTAAGATATACACATTGAATTTGTATGGATAAACACTAGAAGGAGATATGAATTATTAACCTAGTTATTAATTGGGATTATTTAGATTTTTTCAAAATATTCTGTAATTTTGTTCCATTTCTTTTATAACAACAAAGGGAGATTAACATTATTTCTTTTAATTGTTTTGAGTTTTCACTTTATTTGATAGAGAATTAAACTTTAAATTCATTATAACACTTCATTTTTAAAATTTATGTTAGTGGTAGAATAAAAAAGCAGAAAGACCTAAGTAAGAGGCCAAGAAAACACCCCAGGAAAATATCAAAATGTGCCGAATTTTAAAGTAGTTTGTGTCTCAGAGTTGGCTCCTGTGACTTTACCCCATGAAACTCAGACCGTGTTTCTTTTTTCTTTGAAACTCCAAAATGAAGCACTTTAACAGCAGCAATGAAGCCTGAGGCTGGAGGGCAGCAAGGGCAGAGGAGGGGCCAGGCCTCTTCTCACACCGCACAGAGCACAACCGGGGTGGGACAGGCCCTCATCTAAAACCAGCATCCGTCTGCACCAGAGAATCTTCCAGAACTTGGCTTTAACATTTCTACACATGGTACCTTCAATTTAACTTCTTGAAACGCAGGCAGTTGTGTTTAATGACTCCTCCAGAGGTTTTTTAAATCTTAAGAAACCCGTTAGAAAATTCACAGGATAAAGTAAAATCAGTCAGGCGTCGATAAAAAGGCTCCCTGTGTCCCCGATGCTCTGATTCTGTGCTTGGTGGCCCAGGGGACCATGACGACAGGCACCCTGCCCTGGAGCACCGCTGGCCGCATGGAAGGTTGAAGCGGGGGGCACAGTCTGGGCCACGAGGGCATCTTCCTCCAGGCGTCAGCTCCATGGCCTCTGCCTCCCTGTCCCAGCCAAGCTAGGAAAGCCAGAGTCCGAAGGCACAGAGCCACGTTCAGCCCACACTGGTGTTGCTGTGAAGCCAGTGACCACAGCAACCAGGCCTCAGGTAAGCTTAGCGTGAGCTCCATCCTAGGGGTGAGAAGACCCAGACAGGCCATCCTACCTGGGTGCCCAGCCAGCGGCCTCACACCAGGACCCCTGGAAGACCCCTCTCTACTGCAGTATGTCTCATAAGGTGTTGCTACTCTATCTGGTGCATTGCATTTTTGAGATGCATAAACATTGCACAGCAGCAGCATTCTTCAAACACACTTTTGTGGGGGCCACTTTCTAGGTCCGTGACCTGGTCACCAGAATCTTAAAGAAAGCCCACTGGTGTCCCCTCGATTTAAGCACTGGCCTGCATCATCTCTTCAAGGCAGACCTTGAGGTTGGGAGTTTCTAAAGATGACAGAACTTGCATCCAGAATAGATAAAGAACCTTCAAAATTCAATATTAAGAAAACAGCAACCCAATTTTTGTTAAGTGGGCAAAATATTTCCACAGGCACTTCGCCAAAGAAGACAAACAGCAAACACTCAATGTGATTATTAAGGAAATGCACATTAACACCACGTGAGATATAACTAGACACCATTGGAATGGTTAAAATTAAGACTGGTCATACCAAGTGCTCCAGATTGGGAACCGACTTATTAAATGTCGCATGGAGTTAAATGGTACCGTGTTTGGCAATAGTTTGGCAATACTAGATTAAGTCAACTAGAATCTATTATTTGATCCAACTTCTCAATTCCTAGGTATTTACCCAAGAGAAATGAAAGCATGGGTCTGTACCAGGACTCATACCAATGTTCATTCAGCTATATTATCTCATATCCAAAGCCAAAAAAACCAGTACTTAGCAAGAGAACAGACTGTGTTGCACGAACACGTTGCATCAGCAGTAATGGGGAGCCTGGAGAATCACAAACAATTCATAGTAATGAATCGACCCCAAAAAGTCACTACTTCGAATTCCATTTACATAGCTGTTATGAGGACAGAAACGATCAGAGATGAGGGGCTTCCTGTGGACAGGCGTGGGTGGGACAGAGGACACTACAGACCTTTACGTGATGGACGTGCTCGTTGTCTGCATTTGTGGGGCCCACTGACAGACACACTGCAAAATTACGCCTAATTGTCAATTATTGACCGTGATATACCTCAATAGTGGTTTTTAAAAGTAGCTATCTGTCAAAAAACAGGCCTTACACAAGAGATGATATAGAGACATTATATTACAAATTCAGCGCCATTGTGAAAGTGAAGCGTGGCGGGGTCTGCGCTCTGCACATGGCCCCCAGGCCTGCCGTCCAGGTCTGCATACGGCGTCACGCCAAGGACAGAAGCACGTGGGGCAGCATCTCGTTGCCTGGAACAAACCACTCTCATGAATTCTGGATCTTCTGTTCCCCCAATCGTCTGACCTGGCATCCTATCGTTTTCCACACCAAATGCTGGATCTACACCCCGCTTGGCAATAACACCTACTAGGCCCTTAGATAATTTATGAGAGAAACCACGTTGTTTTCTTTGGTTTCCTTCTACTGCTAAGGAGAACAAGGTTCAAATGACTAATCTGCATGAAACACAAAATAATGGTAACAATCCCAATTAACAATTTGTGTTAATAGAACCTTTTTTCCTAAGTAGCTGAACACGTGGAAAGTGCCAGCTTCTTTTGCAGGGGAGGAGGTGGGGAAGAAAGGAAGCATAAGAAGGAGGCAGAGAGGGAGGACGACCTTCTGCCACGGAGGACAGGGGCCCGGTGTGTCCTGCAACCACAGCAAGGAACAGCGCGTCACCCACACGCACACGCCTGCAAAGCAGCACCCCCGTGGGGGCACGTCACAGAAACAACATAGCTGGTGGTCAGGAAATTTGTTCGTCTTTTCAAAAGTGTGGTGGCCTTTGTGCAGTCACAGCCTGTTAAAGCCACAGGGTCAACTCCAAAGTGAGAGCGTTTCTCATGTGACACGCAGGACAAACAACTGACCGGGCACCATTCCATGCAAGGCCCCATAACATGGGCACACGCCTGGGCAAAAACGGCTCTCTGCAGTGTGCTGCCTCCAAAAACAAAGGAAGTATGTCTGGTTCTACGCAGGCTGGGAATTATTCATGGATTATGCAGAAGTGGTACCAGAACCAGCGCAGTTGATCTGCACTTTGTGGAGCAGAGAGGGAGCTAGTGCTTCGTTCCCCACGTGCTACCATCTGTCCCCGTTTGCAAAATGACAAGCTACAAAGCCTGACATTCCAGTGTTTAGAAGGAATCTCCTGCTTAGGGCCCGACCTGAGGGCATTGTGAAGATGCAGCCGGCACCCACAACGGGCTTTCTTCCCACGGAAGTCACGAGGTGAGAGCAGTGGCCCTGCTCTGCGCCACACCATCCCACGGGGCCCAGCTTCCCTGACGTCCCCCAGCTGGAGGTTGGGTGGCATGGACCATGTCGTGTCTCGGGTGGGCCTGTTGGCCCTTCCGAAAGGACACTGTCCCCTCGGCTGCCCCAGGAGAGGCTTCTGCTTCCTCAGCCCCTGCACCACCCAACACAATCAGCAAACTGCTAACAGGCTTCCTCCCGGGGAGCCCTGCCCCGCAGCATCGCTGCCCCCCGGTTCTCATGGGCACCACTGTCTGCCCACTGTGGCCAGCCCTGCTGGGCGTGGGGTGTGTGCACCCGTCCCCACACGCCCGCCGGAGCGGGCCAGACGACTGGCCACTCGGCGGCCAGTGGTCGGTGCCAGGACCTTCAATGTGGGCACGTGTGCTGCATGGTGGCCGGCCAGGTGGTGGCACTGCTGGCCTGAGGCACCGTGTCCACGTCACTGGTGGGGGAGGGAGCTGCCCAGAGCTGGCCTCAGTGCCCATGGGCGTCACCCCTCCTCTGACAGCTTCGCACTCGGTGTGAGCACCGTGCCCTGCTGGCATCGCCAAAGCTGCTGAAAGGAGACCCTCCGGCCAGACTCGGTAGGCCTTCCCCGTTCACAAAAGCAAAATAGAGAAACTTAAGGCAGCTAAGTCTCTCCCTGCAACTTGGCCTCTCCCCACTGCAGGACAAAATTAGTCCCTACAATCCTGTTAAAGTCTTGGGGAAACTTTGTGGCGAGTTAAAATAATGTCCGTGCAATCTATTTTTCTTATTCTTTAATGACTAAAGTTTTCAAAACGTGCAATTGGTGCCAGAGCTGAATCAAGATCAGCAGAAAGTTTCGTTTCCTTCCAGTTCTGATCAGCTGTAGTTAAAAACGCTGTTGACTTGCACTGTCACATTGTGGATCGACGTCCTTGTCTCCCTCCTGCTCTCAGAGAAGGCTCCTTGTGCCCCACCCCGGCTTGTGAATCTTTACCCGTCGGCTTAAATCTTTACCCGTCGGCTGCAGTCGGCCCAGAGTGTCCCAGACGCCCCTCCCGGACCGTCAAGGCTGCGTCTCTTCCTGCACAGCCCGCGGAGGACGGGTCCGCTCCTCCCGGCCACAGCCGTCACTACGCTGCCTTTCCGTTGTTGCTCTTTGTCAGCATCGCATATCTAGTAAATCGTTTCCATTTGATTTTTCAATGTGATTTTTTATCAATTGAAGTAGGTTGCGAGGCCCTTAAAGACAGGCCTAAGGTTTACCTCCTCTCTGTTACCCACACTACGAGAGCAATCGGCACCACTGAGAAGAAGGCAAATAGGAATGTGGTCTCATGTTGGAAGATGCAGCAGGCAGCGAGGGGAGGCGAACACCTGCCGATGTTCAATAAATACGCTCTGATTTAAGTTAACTGAAATCTCACACAATCCGTCTACCTGAGATAATCTGTGTGGTGACAGTGCGTGTTGGTAATGTTCAGAAAGCTGGTCTCGCTCATCGCACAAACCCAACTCACCAGCCAGAGCAGGGGTGATGGGTCGCTGTGCGTAACGCCCTGTAATTACAGCAAATGGTACAAAGACCCTCAAACTCCACACAGTGCAAGTCGGGGAACTAGAAAGCAGGGCGAAGGGACAGGAAGACAACCACACAGCGTGGGGGGACATGGCCAGAGTCCCACGTCCTGGGTTCTGCGGCTTTTTCTGCCACTATCCTGCCATGTGGCCCCAAAGCCACTGAGCCCTCTGAGCCTCTGTGTCCTCCTCTGTGAAGTGGGGGGAGGGACGCCTGCCCTGCCGGCCTCCTGCAGGTGTTTAAAAAATATGTGAGTCTGTATCTGAGGAAGACACGGGGGCAGGGACGAGCTGCTGCACTTCCCTGGCATGCAGGTCTTCACTCCTGTAGCTGTGACCTCATGGCGTGCGGCC
Source organism: Daubentonia madagascariensis (assembly GCA_023783475.1). Taxonomy (NCBI): domain Eukaryota; kingdom Metazoa; phylum Chordata; class Mammalia; order Primates; family Daubentoniidae; genus Daubentonia; species Daubentonia madagascariensis. The sequence goes on from JAKFHU010000901.1 coordinate 34,809,186, forward strand.
CACTGCGGGTCCTCGACAGCTGTGCCCCCGACTGCAGGGAGTGGCCAGCATGGGGACATCCACGAAGGGAAGCCGGGTGCACGACGAGGGGTCTACACTGGGAGGGGCACACATGCCTGTGGGGCCCCTTGTGTGTCTCGGTGGAAGGAGCACCTGAACTACCTTAAAGCACGGTAGGGACAGACACTGTGGTGACTGGCACGTGTCACAGTGAGTGATGGCCCCGAGACGCGGCCCCTTTGCCCCACGCGGACGGTACATGCCAGACCCCGGTGGGGGAGCTCAGGCCCCCCTCAGAGCCGCTGTCCACCAGTCAGTCACAGCCTCGAGATGACATCGGACGTCGGCGTGTGGTCATCAGTGCGTCCGTACCACCTCACCGGTGGCGTCCATGGCGTCCCACCACCAGCAAGGGCCGCACAGGCGTGCCGAGGGGAGGACTGAACAAACACAACACCAGAACAAACAAGCACAACAGGGAGACAGAGTGGTCCCTCGAGTCCCTTTCCAGGTCCTGGGCCCCAGGTTTGCCGTCAAGCGACGCACAGCAGCAGACCCTGGTCAGGGACCCAAAGGAGCCCCGGTCAGCAAGGTCACTCGTCCTGCCTTCAACTGCAGGACACAAGGGCGCGGCAGCGCTGGGTGTGTGAGTGTGTGCGGGGCCGCAGCTGCGGTGCTGGAGGAAGGGCCTCAGCCGTGTCCTGGGAGAAGCCGGCCCGCGGCGGGGCCCTGGGAGCGGGGGTGACCGGGATGAAGAGAAACGGCTTGCTTTGGCCTGAATGGAAATTCTTTCAATTTTCCTCTCACTTTTGTGGCAGGCGGGGGAGGAGACGGGATGAAGAGTCAAAGAAAGAAGAAAAGGGCTCAAAATACGTTTACCTATGATCCATGGACCTAAGGGCTTCAAAATCCATTTGCCTTAGAGAGTCACTATCTATTCGTTTCTACTTTTTAAACACACATGGAATTTAGACCCATTAAAAAGATTCAAACAAAAACCCACCACCATGAACCGCTCCGTGAGGAAACGACGGGATAATGCCCGGCGGTTCTCCACCACCGCCGGCGCGAGCAAACGGGGAGCCCGACTGCAGTTGGTTCCCGGTGTCCCACTCCCAGGAAGAGGCACAGGCATCACGTGCTCCGAGTGCACGTGAAGGAGCAACTGTTGGTTTCCAGAAGTGTCATGTGGATTGTGTTTCAGAACTGCCATTCCCATGGAGCCCCGGAGGAAGAGCAGAAATTGAAAGCGCTGCGTGGCTGCGTCCCTCGGTACCCGCGATCACCCTGAGCCGTGAGCCTTAGACGCGACTCGTCCAGCTCGCAGGGCTGAGGCAGAGCGCGCGAGAGATCCCACGGCCCCGCCAAGGCCCGCTGCCAGCCCAGGTGTCCCGGACGCAGGTGAGCAAATGCGGAGCTAGACCTACCACACAGAGGGGTAAGGGGTGGAAAGGGGCGCCAAGTCCCGAATGTGGGCGCCCTGGGGGTTGTGCTAAGGAATCTGGGTGTCGTTCTGAAGCTAGCGGAGAACCACATGAAGACTCAGGGCTGGACCGTGCTGTGGTCAGAACTGCTGCTCTTCCAGGCGGGTCCGGACAGCGAGCAAGCGTGTAAGGGACACAGCGTAGGGAAGAGAGAAGAGGCAGGACCTGAAGACGGGCTGGGGCTGAGGGACAGGCCTGTGGCTCCGTCGGCACCGGGTCCAGCCCTGGCGGGAGTTTGAAAAAAATCAGAACTGGGAAAAATAAAGCACCCAAATTTCTTTCTTTTTTCTTATGTTTAGAACCTAGTCTATAGCGGGATTAGGATTTTATGTTAGGGTTCTCTACTAAGAAAAGTTAAACACCACAAAGTTAATGTCATTGGGAAAATCTTTTAGCGCTGTGTGTCCACTAAAGCAAACTCTGAGATTACTGGTTACTCCTAATTTCAACTGCGGTTTGGTAGACTCCTATGCCTTCACTAACACCTTTTTTAGTTTATCATTATATGGACTGCAAGGGATATTCAAAGTATAGATGTTTTCTCCTAGATTATTTAACATAACATTTCTAAAAGTATAAAATATATAACACAACTGTGTCCGGATTTTTTTGTGTTTGGGTCTAGGAAATAAAATTTTAAATGTGAGGTCAGGATTATAAACAACTTCTGATGCTTATTTCTCTGTTACGTGTCCTCCTCTTCCCTTAACTGCTTACTTAGTCGTGTGAAGAAATACAGAAGGACAGACTAAAGGAGAGGAAAGGCCTGCAGGCCGCCTCAGGAAACGCAGAGTTCTTTATTTTTGAAATGATTACAGTCCAGCAAAGGACATTGTGAAACTGCCTGCATATGAATTACAGTTTTGACCCCAAGTGACTGTTCAAAGCATAAATACCCCAGAGACTTATAAAATTAATAGCAATTTTCAAAGGATAAATGTAGAGAGAGGGGCACACCACAGACACACACAGCCCGTTCACTCCGGAACGTGGACCCTCTCGGGGTGGCTGGCGCTCAGGACCGCCATCCCCTAAACATCCACTCTGGGCACCCCACGCGCCCACTGGCCACCACTTCTCTCCTAAACACACAAGGCCACTGTCCGGATGCTGGAGGGCGGGCGTGCGCGTCAGCGGCCTCGGAGGTGGACACGGTCAGAGGGCAGCAGGACCACTCTGGAAGAAGAAAGACGCGCCAACTCTCTCCTGTAGTCTTGGCACGGAGAGCAGAGGGTGGTTTCCAGCTGCGCTCAGCCGCCTTCTCTGGCCCGACTCTCGCCTCCCCGTGGGTCATCCCAGAAGCTCACCCATTCCCGTGACACCCCAGCAGCTGCCCACAGCCGCCAAGCAGTGTTTTGCAATAGTAAGCCATGGCTATCGTGGTGACAAGATGAACATTGAATGCTAGAATTATAACCTTATTTTTATTAAAATATTTTATGGTATTTTATTAAATTTCCCCCAAATTTACCATTTTCCCAAAAATTCTAAAAACTTCAGGTTTAAATAAATTTAATAATTTTTATTAAATATTTAATATCCATTAACTGTAATATGAATTGTACATTTTAATTTTAGTCACTTTGAAATATTTTGTTAAAAAAAGTTTTCACATATTTTAATTTAAGCTTTTTTATTTTTAACATTTAATTTATGTTTTTGATAAAAACTATATTAAAATTGATTATGCCTTGGATACAAGAACATTTTATTTTTTAGTCTTTTAAATTAGAGGTTGCCAAGCATTTCCTGTAAGAAGCCAAATAACAAATATTTTAGGCTTTGCAGCTGCCTAATTCTGCAGATGTAGGGAGAAAGCAGCCGTGGATGACATGTTACAACATAGGCACAACTGTGTTCCAATAAAACTTTATTTACAAAACAGTGTCTAACCCGACGGCTGTTGACCCTGTGTTCATCACTACTCAGGAGAGAATAAACTATGTGACAATCTTGATTGTAATAAAATAAACGATGTTATTGAAGTAAAGTCCTGACAAATATATTTTATATATTAAATATAAGATGATTTATGGTTATATTACATCCATTTTATTATCCACCCAAAACTTGCTGCCCCGTTAACAAAACAGTCTCCGCTGTGATTAACTTCAGCCTTCTGTGATATGTGCTGTTTCGGGCATATGTTTCATTTATCTTTCTATTTTGTTGGCCAAGGTAGGAAAATGGGAGCATAAAACATATCAATACTTTGGTTGGAATGACACCAGTACTTCGACACGAGCTGGGTGAACTCCCACCGCCCCGTGTCCCTGTGGACCTACGTGAAGACCGGGTGAACTGGTCCGGGGCCGTGCTGGGGAGCTGAGGGCGGGGGACACGCTTCCCCGGCACCGGCCTTGTCTCTGCTGGTTTCTCGGCCCCTCCCCGCCGTGTCGTGATTTTGGACAAACTGGATCAAGAATGAGTAACCTAGACCACGAAATTAGATGGTCCTAGATGTGCTCTCTCTGCACAGCAGAAACCCGCAAACAAACTTGGTCACCAGACAAAGAGGGGAGAACTTTGACTGAGAAGTGAAATATGTCCTTCTTTTGAAAGATTAAGCCAAAGTCACAAAATTAATTTTTCAATTTATTTTTCCTCTTTTAGGTAATATTTGCAGATGAAATTTTAAGATAACTACCAAATTCCTCCTTAAAATATTGCCCCCTTATAGTGTATAGAACTGGCTGAAAACTGATGTTTTATTTTGGCAAATAAAGCAAAAATATGTTTTTATTTGGATAATTCAAACCTAAACCTCTGCTTGCTCCTCAATTAGTTATTCTCTAATTTACACATTTATACAGTTATACAGTATTTTAAGCACACTTTAAATAGAAGAAAACATTAAAACAGGAAAAATTTGCCTGAAATGATGACTTAGTAAATATACAAATACTTTCATTTAATGGAAAAGAATCAGATAAAATAACCCAGTCTTTAAATTTTTTTCCCTGAGTTGTTCAATTTAACTCCTTTACATTGATCAAATAAACCAAATAATGAACAAATCTACTTTTTCTTTAATGTAGACATCTTCTATCACAAGCTTTTTTGGGAAACAAAATGTAATATTTTAGGGGGTAAATTTCTAGATTTACCGAAACCCAAATTAGACTTACAAAAATTACCCCCAAAAAAGTTATTCTTTCTTTGGTGAAACCTTAAAAACTAGCATCCTAAAAATATTTAAGAGCAGTAATTGGAAAAAAAAAATCTCTGTCTTCGGCCGTGTTTCCTGTAAGCAGAGCCTGAGACGAGGATGCGGGTCCCGTGGAGGGAATCGAGGCAGGACGCCGCGGGCGAGGCCAGGCCAGGGGCCCCTCAGGAGATCCAGCCTCCGGGGCAGCCCGTGTGCAGCGGCGGCCAGAGGCCGAGGCTGTGCGGCGCAACAGAGGGCCCCGGAGCGTTCCAGGGTGGGCAGGCGGGAGTTCAGCTGCAGGAGAAGCGACAGTGACAGTCGGTGGGCAGGGAAGGAGCAGGGGCAGCTTGAGTCAAACGCAGGGCACCACGCTGGGGACAGGAGACGCAGGGCAGGGAGGGCCGGCCACAGGCTGGGCTGACGCCAGGGGTGAGACGCCTCACACAGCGGGGTCGGCCAGGCCCTCTCGCGGACAAGAATGTTGAGCAGAGGCAGCACAAGAGGATAATAAAGAGGCTATTTTTGACTGTTTTGTAAATTCACGTAGTCATTTATTCATCACACGCTATGAATTGTGCCAAAAGTCAAAATTCACTCATGTTCCAAACTGTAAAGAATAGGCTTATGGAGGAGGGTTTGACACCTGAGCCCAAACTGGAATTCAAAGTTTGCCTTTTTGCAAAACTGGTGAACAAATTTCCCCCTCACACATTAAAATTTAAGCATTTATATATGATTAAAATGGTGGGGCGGAGAGTAAGAGTAGCCCCCAGGGCCTGCTGTGGCCTGAATGCTCACGTCCCCCCTGTGCAGCGCTGCTCAGAGCTGGGCCCTCGGCATGTCACCAGGCTCTGCCCTCCCGGTGGGACCAGCACCTTAGGAAAGGGCTGGAGGGGACGAGCGAGGCCCTTTTTGCCTTTCCGGGCCTTCTGCTGGGCGAGGGGAGGAGGGTGGGCTGCCCCTCCCAGACCTGGAGTGGCCTCTGCCTCTGCCTCTGCCTCAGCCTCAGCCTCAGCCTCTGCCTCAGCCTCAGCCTCTGCCTAAGCCTCAGCCTCAGCCTCTGCCTCTGCCTCAGCCTCAGCCTCTGCCTCAGGGAAACACAGCTCTCACCAACTTCCCAAAGCGAAGCCTGCCCGTGGCACGGAGCCTCCAGCCAGCTTCCCCCCACTCTTCCACGCGGGGGGCGACACGAGGCCTCCGAATGTGAGAGAAGAGCCTTGTCAGCCCAGTGGGGACCCCTGACAATTTGGAGATGTGGGGAGCGGATGCACTGGAGATGTGCCTCTCGTGAAAACCCAAAGATCTGATTAAGTTAAAGTTCTTTCCCCACGAAAGCAAAATCCTCTTAGGAAACAAACCCCTTTCTACACTAGATTTTTCTGAGTAGCCAGTGACCATTTGCTCTGGTAATTTCTGCTCCGAGACTTTATTCCTAAATTAGTCTGCAAAATCTTCCACAATACCCAAATCATGAAAAAACTCTACATAAAAATGCTTTTTCCCAAGGCCTGATTTTCTATCCAAAGGATTTCAGTGCACACAGAGTTCCCGACACCAAACTGTGCCCCGCATCTGACAGCCCCCCCCGACCCAGCACAATAAAGGCATTTTTGTTAAAGTTTCAAGACTCACTTTGAATGTCTTGCCTTTTGTTGATTGAAGCCATATTTCTGGTGTCATTTTAATAGTTTTTGTGTGCATTTTCATTATCTATTAAACTTGTAGTTTGATTATAGGTATAAGGAATAATTTTTCTGTCATTTACATTCTAAAAGAAGTGCATTCATGAAATAGCATACAATCTGAGCTCACCATAAATTCTCTTCTTCAACATTCATTTGGTCAGATTCACAAAGGCTTAATGTCAGATTATTATTTCTGGCATTCACTCATCAGCACCTCCCAAAAAAAATGTACCTTAAGATGCGATTCTCAGATACTCGCACCAGAAATAATTATCATGACATTCCCTGGCTAATGGAGGCTTTTCATTTTGTTTTTTGGCAACACATTTAGTCAGATGTGGGTACCAATTGCAAAATCGCAGAAACTGTGTCTTCACGGCGCTGGGAGCACATTCTTACTCAACAGCAGTAAGGATTCAGCAGTTACAAGGTGAGACTCACAAGGTCCTCTTCAACCATCCAGCCTGTGTTTAATCACTGCTTTTCCATGTGCCCCCAAAATGTCGACCTATTGCCTAAAATGAAGTCAGACTAAATGACTGCATAAAATAAAGTATGCCACCAAACACCTTTTCTTTCTGGGTTATAATCTTTATCTGCGAGGCAGGACGTGGCATTCTCTGCAGGAATGAGTAGGACAATACAAACAGGCATCTTTAAGGAATATGTAGTCTTTTCAGATATTTAATCTTTTTCACTTTATATTTTAATTTGGATGTGTTGATCTATGATCACTTGAATGCAGAGTGTATCATGAAAGAGCAGAACATTCAACTCTTCCTTTGCTCCTTTCTCCAGAAATAATGATGACCCACACCCTACACACACTATTGCCACCCCCACATAAAATTATGAACACAAGATCGTGAAGAAAAACATTAACTTTTCTTAAATACTAGATTTTCTTGTATTTCTCTTAAAAATACAAACTTTCCTTTGTAATTGATGTAAAGTCCTAGGGCATGTTCAGCTGAGTGTAGAGGGAGAGTCCTTTTCCCACCCACACGGCCCCCGGGCCCACTGCCCCCACCCTCCACGCCACCCACAGAAACCTGGGTCAGAATTTAAAGGAGCAACGGAAGCCCCTTTACCCAGAGGGACAGAGAGGTCCTCTGCAAGGCAGAGAAGCTCAAAGATCCTCCCCAAGGAAAATAGACCTGAAATACGCATTCTGAAGGTTATGGCAGCAAGGCCAGGACCCCGTCCTTCCAAAACCTGGTGGGTTTGGAAATAAGGAGCGGTTACATTCACCGAGGCTTCACAGAGCCCCTGCAACCTCGGAGAGGGGCTCGGTCCTCCCTGCTGCTGTGGTCCACTTATCAGCCCTGGCGTTAGACATTAATTAGCACTTTATTTGCTGTTGTGCTCCTTCTTCTGCAAATATTTCCTCTGGGGCCATGACAGCTATTTCTTGCCCTCTCATCTCCCGCAGTAATTGAACCATTAGCCTTACCTGGAGCTGGACAGAGGCTGCGCGGGGGAGGCAGCCTGCACAGGACGCTCTCGTGCATCCCTGGACACAGCAGGATAAAAGACTGCTCCAACGAGGTGAACATCATTTTGAATAAAAGGAATAAAATATTATTAGAAAATGTAAAAAACTTAATTTTGCATGCTGCAAGTTTTTAAGCAAGGGAAGCTGAAGAGTATTTAGTTTTAAATTTGGAAGAATTGAACACTTGTAGTTAAGCAATAATAGTAAATTGAAATAATAAATAACACTAATTAAGTGTTTACTGCGTGCCAGGCGCCGCTCTCCCCACCCTGTCCACACTCACCCAGCCTCGCCCTTGTGGTTTCCACGTGGAGTGGGGGCCCCGTGCGTTTGGAGTCCTCAGAGATTGCACAGCTCACCAAGGGGGAAGCTGGCATTTCGGACCCAGGAGGCTAGACCCAAAGTTGCACTGGCCTCAAAGTGAAGGAACAGCACATAAATGGTTTATTAAAAAATGTACAGAACCACTTCAATCACATAGTTATCAAACATAATGAAAACGAACCTGCTCTATAGGTACAAACTCATTAAATGGATTTGGCCAGGATCAGAGAGAGAAGGTAACGGACTAATGCTCTTTCCACGAAGGCGAACTGTCCTGTGTTGTACCGTGGCACTCGGGGGGGTCCCAGAGCATACTCTGGAAAAAAAAGCAAAAAGGCATTTGTGACGCATTGATTTGTTTGACATCACATTCTCAGGCTGCTGGATTCTGAAGCTGTACCCAAAAACATTCGCACAGGTAAACCCCCCGATGTTCATTTCAGGTCAATTAACTTATTAAACCAACTATGGAAAATGGAACAAGATTTCCCCTCCTAATTCTGAAGACGTCCAACTCAGATATAAGTAGAGCAACTGAAATGGAACAAAATGCGAATCTTCCTTTGTTTCCCAGGTATTCCCACACTGACACGAGACTTGGAGGAATTTCGGGGAGGTGGCTGCTGATAAGCGTTTTGTATAAATGTGCAAGGTTGCAGGGACGATGTGCTTACCAAGAAATAGAATGTTCTCCATCAACTATATGAGCAATCATTATTGCAATGTGGAAACTTTCATACTAAATAATACAATTTATTCAGTGTCTCTTTATCTCCTTAGATGTGAAAATAGTAGGAAACTCTGGTGAAGATTTCTTTTGCTTTGGATCTTAGTCTTAGGAAATAAAACAAGCCATATGTGAAGCCATCCTGGTTTGAGGGTTCACAGATTTCCTCATTTAAACCACTTCTGCCTGGCAAAGCTGCATAAACTTTCATATTACTGTAAAAGTGATAAATACTTTGTTAGTGTATAAGAACGTGTAATCTGAGTTACTTTTCTTTCTCTATTTTCCATCTTCCAGAAGACACTCTAACTTGTACTAGACAAGAAGAGCCGTTCTTCACCACCAGAAAAAGGGGTGGGAAGCCCAGACACAACACACTCCTCGTGGTGTCTGCCAGGAGCAGTTCCTCCTCTGCTGCCACAGCCCACGCCGCTCGGGGAAGAGAGGCCCCCGGGACGTGCTGGCAAGGGTGCCCGGCCCACCCAAGGTCCGTGGGAGAGCCAAGGGCAACAGGGCCAATTCACAGCACTGACCGAGGCTGGGCACAGACCACAGCCCTGGACGCAGAGCCGGCTGGTTTGGGACCCTGCTGTTGTTTGTCCATTGGCCCTTTCACCCCCTGCTTCCCTGAGACCCTGGCACGTGCCCTCTGGGAAGCCCCCCCACACACACACACACACACCATGTGTTTCTCTGGAGATGCACATGCATGCACACACATCATGGCAGCCTTCACAAGGCTGTGCTGAGCCTGATGTTCCCTCTCTCCCCCCGGTTCCCCTGTGGCCAGGTGCCAATCCCCACCAGCCCCCTGTGCCCCAGTGTCACAGACTGACCTGTTTCCCCCAAAAGGATGTGCTGAAGCCCTGACCCACAGTGCCTGAGAATGTGACCTTATTTTGAAACAAGATCATTGCAAACACAACCATGTTAATTTGAGGTCATACCGGAGTAGAAAGAGCCGTTAATCCAATGTGACTTGTGTCTTTATGAGATGAGGGAAGACACAGGTACCGAGGGAAGAGGGCCATGTGACAATGGAGACAGAGAATGGACTGATGCTACCACAAGCCAAGGATTGTTGGCAACGTCCAGAGCTGGGAGAGGCAGCAGAGCATCCTCCCCCGGAGCCTCCAGAAGGAGCCAACTGTGTTGACGCCTGGATTTTGAACTTCCAGCCTCCAGAACTGTGAGAGAATACATTTTTGCTGTTTTAAACCACCCCATTTGTGGACTTGTAACGGGAGCCCCGGGACACTCTGACCCCCTTGTGGGCACCCTCTGGGAGGCCCATCGGGGTGGGGCCTTGTGCAAAGGAGCCACAAAGCCCTGTACCCCTCACCCAGTCAAGCATCACTGGTGACATGAACATTTGTGTCCTGGATTTTTGAACAAAACCTTCTCAATGTAGCCTTCAGTCCAAACTCCTCTTGGTAAACTCTGGTGAGTCTTTGGGTAGTTGAAGTGCCCAAGACCACACTCACCCCAGAATTGCCTCTCCTGGGCCAGGAGATTCCACAGGGCACTCATTTGTTTCTAGGGGTTCACCCTGGAGAGGCATCTCAGACCCTCATGCACATGAATTCTGGTGGGCCAGACCTGTCGTGTGAACTCTGGGACTCCCACTCCCCTGCCCTGCACCCCCACACATGACCAACTCCTTGGGGGGCCCACATGTGTGTGGGCACTTCAGGAAACAGCAGGGTGCCTGTCCATGGACGGCACTGATAAATAATTGTTGAATTGAACCATGGCCTTCTGAAGTAAGCAGGTTAAAGTTTTATCACCTCTGGATGAGGAAATTGAGGATTAATATGTTAAATGATTGACTTTTAAGATCCTTCTAAAGAAGGATTGTATCTTTATACTTCTTTGTATCCTACTAACTTCCTGCCCACCCCCCCCAAAAATGCAGGAAATTCCGGCCAATATTGCCAGGCATGTGACTGTCACGTAACAAGCAGCACTTCAGTGCCAGCTCCAACCAGCCCTTCCCTCAACAGCCTGGAAGAAATGCACAGTGAAAATGCTAAGCCAATGCCTGTCAGGTGTCCGTGGGATGTGTATCCTCACCTGGAGCCTCAGAGGAAACACAGTTCTCTCCCATCAAAGATCCTCCATTCTAGGCTAAACCACTTGCACATGGACCCATGCAAACTAAGACATTTAAATAAAAACGTGACTGCACATGGTAGACGCCAATTTACATCATTCTCCCTCTAGGTAGATGGAGGTTCTCCTGTACCGGACTTCTCATTTCCAAGCAGCTATGCTATTCTGAGTGCGGAAGGAAAAGCACATTGTTCACCTCAAGCCCTGTTTCCATATTCCCTATCTCAGAGTTTTTGTGGGTGGCTGGGGTTTTTCTTTTGGGGTGTGTAGGGGGGATAGGACAATCCAGAGGTGCTGCTCAGACCAGGGGAACACCAAGACATCTGCCTTGGTTACAGAACTGTCTTACAAGCCTAACTCTTCCCCAAAAACAAAGCTCCGTGTCCTTGCAGGCTACAAACTGATTTCTGGTCATTGCTACCCACAGCAGGGTCTTGATCCAGTTCTCAGGGGGCAGAGAACAGATCCTTGGTCGGTCACCTCCAGTCAAAGGAGGCTACGGTAGGATGCACGTGGAGAAGAAAGAATATTCTCACAAAATGCAGGGAAAGAAGCAAGTGCAGAGATCCCCGAAACAGGAGATGGGTGACTACAGGGAGCTTCTCACACTTTCTCCAGAAAATGTGGAACAAAATGACACAGAATGTGCCACCAGGATGGCGCAGGCAGCTGTCACAGGGGATTCACTGGGCAAGCTCGCCAACTCGCCCTCCTACCACAGGGGAATAAAGGACCAAGGGAAGCCCAGGCCTCGGCTGGCCTCTTGGGATGAGGACTTGATTCAAGCGCAAATCCCTTAGGAGTCCTTGACACCTGCTCCCTCACCCTTCCTTACTTCTTTTTCTTTCTTTCTTTTTTTTTCTTTTGTTTCTATATTGACTTTTTTTCTTTCTCTACAGAAAGCAAACACTAGCGGCAGGAAGGCTCGAGATACGGTGCCATGCAAGGGAAAGTCTGGAACTTAAATCCAGGCAATCTGGATCTGTTCCTGGACAGCCCCTAGTAAAGATAGATCACTTCCCTTTTCTGAGGCTCCACTTATTTATCTTAAAAAACAGATGGTGTTTGAGTGATAGATGCACTGAACTTTAGAGTTGAAGGAGTCTCAGCAATCACATGTTCTCACCTGCTCACATCTCCTTAGGAAGCTGAAGTCCAGAGAAGCAACTTCCTCAAAGCGCACAGAGCACAGTCTACAATTCAGGTCTGCAAAGCTCCCGCTTAGTGACTTATCAGCTGTGCAGTGATGTGTCTGATCTCTAAGTCCCCTCCCACACCAACACTGTGTTTCCCTAAGATTTGAAGCAAAGAGACCCCCAGTCTGCATTTGGCACCTGTACAACTTACAGTGGACTCCGCACAACTGCCGGGAAAATTACCGTTCCCTGCATCCAGTAAGATTTTCAGCACCACCCTACTGTATTCACACCTCTACACTCACACAGTGTAAAACTCACCTGTAAGGATGTTCTGAGCCTGTTTCCTACCTACTTCATTAAGAAGGGCTGCTGTAGTACAAAGACAGCCATGTGAGTAGTGGGGGTTAACTAAGCCCTATTCCACGCCGGGCAGGATCTCCTGTGCACACTGTCCATTCACTCTGCAAGAAAAGACATAAGAAAAGATACAGTGAACAGAGGAAATCATCACCCCTCCTTTGCCCTGCCAAAATACCCTTGTGGAGTTTGCCCAGTAGAGTTTGCAGTGTCCGCTTCTCCGTCTTCCACTCCTTGGGTGTCCCTAGTCAGTTAGAGCTACAAACATACAGACTGACTGAGAAGAGGGTTTCTTTTCATTTGCTGATGCAAAAGTGCCACCAGTATCACAGTCGGAGGCTAAGAGAAATAACCTCCAAGGGCTAAAATGCCTGAGAGGGACTAAAGGACAGAGGGAGGCATGAGGAAGCCCTCAGCTGAAATGGTGGGTGCCGCGCGGGCAGGAGTCAGGGCTGCTAATCACCCAGCGCTTTGGGGCAGGCAAGCTGGGATGGGGGAGAGTGCGTCCACACACAGGAGCAGATGCTCTTACTCAGAGAATGAAACAGACGCTTTTAGTGCAGGCATTGGGAGCTTTAATCAAAACAGTTCACAGCCTTTCTGTGTTCTTAATAATTTTTCAAATATTTTTGACCAAGGTATGAAACCTTGGACAGGCCTAATGAATTGTGCCCTGCATGCCCACCCGCACACCAAGATCACACCCACAGTGCCACCTAGGGTGACCCTGGCTGAAGTCTTTGGTTCTCTGGTGTAGCAAGTTTATGAGGTGCATGGATGACCTCAGGACTTGCCTCTTAGGGTCTTAGGTAAACTGAGGAAATGGGTTCACCTTTTATGTCTTGTATTCATTTCCTAGAGCTACTACGATGTACAGTTTCCAACTTACATGGTCCAACTCATAATTTTTTGACTTTATGGGGATGCAAAAGCAATGTCCATTCAGCAGAAACCATACTTCAAGCACCCATACAGCCATTCTGTTTTTCACTTTCAGTATTCAATAAATTGCATGAGACATTCAGCACTTTATTAAAAAATATGCTTTGCACTAGATGGTTTTGCCCAGCTGTAGGCTAATGTAAGTGTTCTGAGCTGTGACGTTCGGTAGGTTAGGTACATTAAGTGTATTTTCAACTTAAGACATGTTCAACTTACAATGGGCTTATCAGGATGTAAGCCTATCATAAGTCGAGGAGACTGTGTACCTTAAAACAAGAGAAACTTATTCTCTTACAGTTCTAGAAACCAGAAGCCCAAAATCAAGGTACCCACAGCTCCATCTGGGGCTCCAGGAAAGAGTCCTGCCTTGTCCTGTCCTCTTCTGGAGGGTCCAGGGGGTCCTTGACTGGTGGTGGCATCCCCTGTCTCTGCCTTCATCTTCACGTGGTCTCCTTTCTGTGTCTCTGTGACCTCTTCTCTTCTTATAAGAACACCAGTCATTAGATTTAGGGCCCAACTTAAATCCAGGGTGACGTCATCCTGAAATGCTTATCTAATTAAATCGGCAAACACCTCATTTCCAAATAAGGTCATATTCTGAAGTTGCGGGGTGGGGATACTACTCAACCCCTTGCAGGACGCGAGCAGGTTCTGCTCCTGAGGGTGTTAGTGTTCTCTCTCCCACCTCAACCAACAAGGCAGAGTTTCTACCAGTCAGCAATTTGCCACTAGTTTCTGGGAACAGTGCTGATGCCTTTAGATCCATGATCTCATTCAATCCTCGTACTCACCCCAAAAGGAGAATAATTACTCTCATTAAATGGAGCAGAAAACTGAAGTTAGGACAGCTAAGTTACCAGTAAGTAGCAGAGCAGGAATTTCATGCAGGCTGTAGCGTCTGCAGTGGACAGCAACTCTCGGAATAGAAATGAGGCAACCACCTGGGGAATCAGACCCTAAAGGCCAAAAGACATCACTAACCACAGGAGATCAGCACCTTCTGGGCTCTCTGGGCAGGTGTTGTCACCCGTTTGGAGTGGGCTAGACCCTTCAACAGCCAAGGGGGACACATGGCGTCCTGGCCTGTGAGACTGTACTTCCTAGCACTGTGTTTGAAACTACCACTGCCTGATATGGCTAATGAATTTTACAATCAAAAGCTAAAGTGAATTAGCTGTAGCAGATGTTTTTACTCTGGGAACTACCAGACCTTTCTGGCCATTCATTTATCCTTCAAGGGGATAAAACTCTACCCTTCTATTATGTGTTGTCATTGGAGCATTGCACAACTTTATCAAACTTTTTATTCTGGAAACTGAATTAATTTTCTGCAAGGGGGTTTTTGTGTGGCTCTTTAATCACATTTACTGGGGAACATGTGTACTGTAGGGCGGGAGAGCCGATTATGGCTTCCAGAAAGGCCACTTTCAAAAGGAGATTGCCCTCACTCCTGAGGCCTCCATCTGAAGGTCCCTGGGTTTTGTGAAGAGGAAAAAATTAATTACTATTTTAATAACGAAGCCAAGCCTGCTGAAAATCCTCTTAGAGAGGAGCTGGATGATGTAATGGCTGGCAGGGGGGATATTGAAAACACCGGCCACACAGTCGGCCTTTTGCCTTTCTATTCACTTTCTGGGAGATGATACGGGCCGCTAGGTCACACATTAGGGAGTTAAAAATATAATAATAACACTTCTTTCTTGGGAAGGGGAGAAGTTGTGATCCTGAGATAACAGGTTGGTAGAAATTCACACCTTCACTGGACGCCTGAGGAACAGGGACTTGGGACCATCCCCCCCGGCTCCAGAGGCTGCGGCAACTGGCTAACTCACGGCAGAGCTGTGGCCTTGGCATTCGGCTCTGCAGTGAGTGGCCCGTTGGGTCCATTCATTTTGGGACTCAGCGGGAAACTGGGCTCGTATTTTACTCTCCAACCCTCCAAACACATCTTCTCTCACCTTCTAGAAGAAAAAGTTGAGCTTTAGTTTTTTGTTTCTTTTCATGCTTGGTTTGTTTTGTTTCTCCTGAAAAGTAAAAATTTTGCACCAGACTTATAAGTCGGGGTACATGTCTCACTGCTGTTGATCCTCTGCTCCCGTCTGTTCTCTGTCAGGCAGTGGCGAAATCAGCAGAGTGAGCAGGGTCCCAGGAAACGAGGTGATGGGACCGGGGAGAGAGTTCCCATCAAAGTCCTCACTGGTTCTGATATGAATGTTGATGGTTTGGAAATCAGATGGAGGGAAATAAGGCAGAACTCTGCCCGTGGTTCAAGACAGCACGCTACCAGCCTGTGGCTCCGTCATGCACCCGATTTCCTTTCCTTTCTGTCTTTTTTCTCCGTGGTGTCTCCTTATTCCTCTCTCTGCTCCACTTCTGCCTCCGTGTCCTCACAAAGCCCCACCCTGGTGCCACGTCCACCCGGCAATCGGAGTGGAAGGGCCAGCCGGCCACAGGCCGTGGGGAATAGACAAGAGTCGTCGCAGGACACAGGCAAGTCGGGGCCCAGCCAGGGCGCATTCTAATTTTAGACCCACTCTACTTAAGAAAGAAACTACTAAAAATTACTACTGGGAGAGAGAGAGAGTTCTGCTAACCCACCACACTCTGCGACCCCAAATCCATTCCAACTTTGGAATGAGACCGCTCTGGATGTTTTCTTAAACTTTAGCCTAAAACCCACAGTCTGAAAACCCCAAAGCTGAGCTCTAGTGCAAGAGTTGCCAAAATTAGCCAAGCAGAAACTCATGTAGGTAACTCTTCCGGTTGGACATACAAGCTCTTCCCTTTTCCTGCAACTGCAGCTTTTTCTTCAAAACCAAGAAGAACGACTTGACTCCACTGAATGGAAAGAAAATGTATCAGACTAACAAATGGGGAAGTTTTATTAGCTGTTTATAACCTGTATTTTTTCTAAATTGCTCGAGTTAGCATAAAAGAGACGTGTCATACCGATGTGAAGTCTCCCAGTTAGGATTATGAATTCTGTGACAGCACAATTGCTTTGATATCAATATGTTTTTTCATGAATTGCAAAGAAAAGCAGGTGTATAAAAATAAAACTCACATAAAATATAAATTATCATCATGCGAGTTAATTCTATACCCTCAGGACACAATAGCTCACGCACTTTATATTTGCAAAAGTGTTTGTGAGTTACTTTTGGAGATTTATTTATTTATTTCTATTTATTTAACATTTTTTTCCTCGCTGAGAGAACTCTGTGAGACAGACATCTTATTTCCATAACGGTCCCTGGGGGACAAGAGTCATAAAGTGTTTCGGCATTAACCTTGATATCCCAGACAATACCACGCAGAGCACGGCATTCAAAACGCACCCAGTGCCGCAGCGTCTCCTGCTGAGGGGGCTTGCGGCGGAACAATGGAAACAAGCGCCCTGCTCCCAGAGCTGGCCGAGCAGCGGGTGAGCACACGGAAGCCGAGACGTCCAGGCTCCGGGGGGCTGCTGCTCCCTAAGGGATCCACACGCTGCGGGCACTGTTGTATCGTGGTATCGGAAATGTCTTAACTTCGAGATCACTTTCCGTTTGTCACCACGGAAAAGAGCAGAGCCTATAAACCTTTGATGAACAGATCGCAGTCTATTTTACCCCAGAAAGGATTTAGGACTCTTCAGAAACTTCCTACAGAATCATCACCCAACACTTGCTCACCACAAAACCCGGGCGGGGCCGGAGCTTCTCCGAGGTGGCCAGGGCCCGGTGTGGGATGCAGCCTCCGGCCGGCGGGTCTAGGTGGGGTGAGGGGGCAGCTCCCAGGTGACCGTGATGGGAGGGGGGGTCCAGGGAGAAGCCGCCCACGGAGGGAAGGGCTCCCAGTCGTCACCTCCCACGGTCCGCGAGTACTTGTGTCGACCGTCTCCGCGCCCCCTGCCCCACGTCGCCCGCCAGGTACTTCAGGAAGAGGCAGCGACTTGGACGCTTTCACCTTTGGGTGCAGGGGAGCGTCCCAGTTAAAATACAAGGAATGACGGTGGCGCTGGAAGAACTAAGGCAGAAGGCAGGCAGCCCACACGCCAACTCCCCTGCAGCTGTTCTCGTGGCTCACGGCCCGTCTTCGCAAAACACTCACACCGTGACCGGGTGGCTTCCGCACCAAGACCGCGCCAAGAACTCACTCAGTTCTTGCCAATCTGTTCTCCGCTTTCTGGGACGCAGAAAGGCCAGCGTCCTTCGCACATGGGGGTGGTCCTTGCTCACGGGACGTGGAGAAGTCACATTCGCTCCGTCCACGTCCTGACCCGCGTGCTCTCTTTGCTCACCAGTGGCCTACTGAAAAGTATCAGAGACCCCAAAGGAACCCACGTTAAAGACAGTGGTCCCCAAGGTTGAAGGCGCCAGGACCTCCGAATGACCAGGCATCGAGGAAGACACAGAAACCCAATCGGGCTGTGAGGAAATATTAGCCTGATGTGCGGAGTCACTGAGATCTGGGAGATGCTCTTTCAGCAGCTCGGAACTCCCCCAGCGAGTACAGGGCAGACGCCGCGCCTCACGCTCCCCGCTGTTAGAAACCATTGTATGTGTTCTCCAAAAACTTAATTACTTCCTCCCTCTGTCTCAAGAGAGAATGCTCTGTTACCTCCTTCTAAGTAAACCAGCCATACAGTTTTGATTCCAAAAATGACAGAATCCATATTTTTTACCAAAGAAGCAGTTACAAGATAAAATGACTGATGTTTTAAGTAACTGAATTTGCTCTGAATATTATACCTTCAGCGCTTGGCACAGAAATAGCTTGTTTTCTGCCCCTCCTGGTAAGGCTGGTCGCGCCCTCCCCTGCGCGTGCGTCGACATTGCACCGTATCCGTGTTTCTTAGCAACAAAACATATTTTGTCCATCCCGTAGCATCTAGCACTGTGCCTTGACACGTGATAAATATTTAATTAGCCCATACAATATCAATTCTGCTAGGATATACTGTTCATTAGTCTTTTTATTGAGAGTGCATTTCTTAATTATATTGATCACTCCTATCATGTGAACGATAATTGGTTCTTTTCTTCTGACCATATATTTTTAATGAAGTGCTTTTGACCCCTTTGTAACTGCAAAGTATGTCTTCTAGATAAAGTGTATCATTTTCAGTGGGATGTTTGCTGTCCTTCTTCCTTTGAATATTATAGATTCAAATTCACAGGTCGGGGGATATCAGTTTGTTTATGAGGAAAACCCCCGTGATAGCGGGTGAGCAATAGCCATTGCTGCGCTTCTCGCGTGAGGCAGCCGGGGCGCCGGGGCCACACGGCTCCGTGGGGGACAGCTGGCCTGCGCCCTCGCCCGCAGTCCCACGCCCTGCTCCCAACTGCCACGCGGCCCTTTCTCAGACCCGAGGCAGACGCAGAGGCAGAAGCTACAGGTAAAACCCTGTGTGTGCGAGGGCGGGTCTGCCTCCCAGACAGGGAGCCCCACCTTCCACTCACCTCGCCAGCAACGCGACCTTCCCTTTGCGGGCGTGCCTGCCTGACCCCCCGCTGTCCAGAGCTCACGGCAAGGACACCGTGTCTGCACACACCGTCCTCACCTGTCCCACACCTGCCTCCCTCCTGCCTGACACCCGCCAGCCCAGCAGCCCTCGGCACTTTCCAGAACCCTCAGGGAGCCCGCCGGGGACCCCGGCTCAGAGATGCCGTCGGCACACCACCCCACTGCCAAGACCTTGGCCGACCTCTCCAGAAAGGACCCCAGCTCAGACCGGAACCACCCCCAGCAGGCAACACCCTCACCTCCCACCCAGCCATCGCCAGCCAACACGTCACTGTCACAGGTGCTGTGTCCCGCCAGGATTCATGTGTTGAAATCCTCTCCCCAAGGCAACCGTATGAGGATGCCCTCAAGATGGGATCAGCACCCTCATCAAAGAGACCCCAGGGAGACCCTCGCCCCTTCCGCCAGAGGAGGCGGCAGCGAGAAGGCACTGTCCGTGAACCAGGACACGGCCCTCACCAGACACTGGATCTGCTGGAGCCTTGGTCCTGGGCTTCCAGCCTCCAGAACTGTAAAAAATAAATTCCTCTTGTCTGTAACCACCCAGTGTATGGTATTGCGTGACAGCAGCCGTCCAGACTAAGACCCAGTCGCAGGCCCCGGCCTGGGGTGGGGCTGACACCACGGGGTAGCTGTGCCCTGGGCAGACTCCAGCGCACCAGGGGCACGTGTTCGCGCGTTCCCAGCTCCGCACCCCTCCTCCCCTCCCACAGCCCGAGCACGCCCTCGGTAACCACTGGAAGCAGATGCTCTGCTCTGCGAACCCAACCTGAGAAGACGGAGGACAGATGTGTCCCAGGACGCAGACTCCAGGACAGGATTCCGGCTTGGGTTACTCCCAGCTGGGCAGTGGGTGGCAGACCCATCACCAGGTTGGGTGGACGCCGGCAGTCCCTGGCAGACCTGGCAGGCTACAGTGGGAAAGTGCTAAGATTTCCACCTGTGTTAGGCTGGCTGGGGCGGACAGTGTGACATCTCCAGAATTTCAGAAGTCTGGGAAAATAGTAACATGAACACGGCAGAGTTGGGGGCTGTGGCAACAGCCATCAATCCATTGAGGAGACAAGATGACAGCTCTCCTGGTCAATAATTTAAGTACCTGGTCAAGGTATGAGGGTCGGCGCCCCCACCCCCGGGCAGCAGGTAGAGAGCCCCTCCGTGGTGCTGCTCCAGGCCCAATAGGAGGGAGGTCAGTCTCAGGATAACGCAAACTCAGCCCAGGTGCCCGCCCGGCTGGCGACACTCAAGTGAACAGAGGAGCCTGGCGACAGAGATGGGGCTACCCCGGCCCCCCACATGGCCCAGGTCACCAAAGCTGACAGCCCCTGCCACTGCAGGAGCCCCAAACACCAGAACAGGGAGCAAGTCTGGGCCCTGGATCCAAGCCCCAGCACAAAACCTCTTTTGGAGGGGACCTGCCACTTCTGAGCAAGTCACTTCTCTGGGACCCCTCCCAGGAAGGGCCCCATTCCATCCGGACCAGGATAGACACTTCCTCTGGGTACAACTTTGCTTTTCTCTCTGGCAAGGTTTTAGACATCACTACAGTCTGTGTTCCACCCACTGTTGCGGGGTCAGGTGTGAGACCTGCAGAGCCCATGTCTGGAGCTGCCGGGTGGGCACATGGCCTGGGGCCCACCATCCTGTCACTGACCCCTCCAGAGGCACCGCACAGAGTGGGCTCCTGCAGAGGCCTCGGGGCCCATGGGAGTGATGTGGGCAGGGGGGACGCTGTCCTGGAGGACTCAGATGCAGACCAGCCAATTATCTTGGATATTAATTTCTTAAGAGAAAACATTCCTGACTTCTGAAGGGGACTCTTGCAACAGAAGCTTAAAGAGTACACAACTGGCTTCTGCAGAGTGTTGTCCCCACGTTCACCCAAAGCAGTAAAAGGAAGATGTCCAAGGGCCGCAGTGGAGGTTCGTCCCAGTGGCGTACTTCCTGGGGGAGGAGACGGGCACCGAGCACCCAGGTCCCGCTCCCAGGGCGTCTGCTTGTGTGCTGGGCCCTCGTAAGTGGGAGTCAGTCCTCACCGTTGCTGCCTTGGAACCACTTGCAGTCTGGTCACGGTCAATGTCCTGGGAACACACACACGTGCACACATGTACACACGTGTGAAAACTGCACCCACTGGTCCACAGTTGAAAGGCTGACATGTGAAGGCGGAAACTTTGTCTTCTTTTCCAGATGTCTGAATAATGAGGTGTATGTCACCTCTGAACGTGTCTGTCCTCGATAGGCTCTGGGAACTCTGGAACGAACGCGTAGGAGACAGTGACATGGTGGGTCTCTGGAATATGCCGAAAGCGCTGTCTGAGTACATCGTCCCGTAGCTGCCAGTGGAGATGAAACTGCAGATGTCACACAGGTAGAGCAGCAGAGGCAGGAGAGAGGAGTTGCAGGTCATAGCGGTTCTTTTTAAAAAAACAATAAAAATAAGAGCAATGGAAAGTTACCATTTGACAAGCACTGGGCTAATTATTTATGCAAATAATTCTACTTAATCTTCACCACAGTGTCAGCCAGAAATGTAAATAAAGAGAATGCAGTGCAAGCAGTGCTGCGACCCCAGTGGAGCCCGGGAGTACCTGGAGTGGAGTGGGGAGGACACAGAAGGCCCTTCTTAGGAACATAGACCCGGAGGAAATTACGGCTGGAGACTCTGCCCTTGCTGCAAGGCTGGTGACAGTACTCAGGTGGCAAGCAGTTCACTCCGAGATTGCACTGGGCCTGGAAGGAAGACCACAAATAATATGACTGCTGTAGCCAAGCAGTCATGCAATAGTAATTTAATCTCCTCTTCAGAAGGATTATATGAACCTCCATTTTGTCTGTGCACTTCATTTTACAAAACAAAACTTAGGTGGCAGAGAGAGGTGGATGTGATAGCAGGGCTGCTTCTGGGGAAGGAAGAGCATTTGAAGGATGCACTTGGAGAATCTGATCATAAGCACCAAGTGCAGCTTATGTGATTGCCGAGCACAATTTTAGAAATGAAGATATAAAACACGGCTGTAAAGCAACAATTATAACTTGTGAAGAGAATCTATTTCTCAGGCGCTTTGTAGGATGGGATGGTATTTGCTCAGGGTGTCCACTCCCCAAGGGCTGGCACACAGTAGGCACTTAATAAAAGTGCATGAAAGTGAAATGAAATCAAAATATAAATGATGCCACTCAGGGATAAGGCAATGTCTTTGTTTAAGACAGAGTTATTCCAAGGATACTTGGGACTTGTGCAAGGATCTGTTTATGTCTTGTTGTTCACTGTCTGGCAGCACAGGGCTTGGCCGTAGGGGTGGGTAGAAAGAAAGTCCAGACCCAGCGCCTCTCTCCCACTGCTCAATCCTGGGTCTGCCTAGCCCTAGAATTCTTTTTGTTCACCTAGATAAACGATAGAAAAAAATTTTAAATGTGGACCTCGAAAGCATCTTGCAGATGTTCTCTAACTGTGAGAACTCCTGGAGATGCACTTCCAAGTATCTGGGTGTTCTCCCAGGTCTCATACATGCTATTAACAGGGAAACAAAACTAAAGATATTTAGGAGTGGAAATACTGCCTAACTTTTCTATAATTACTAAACACTAGAGGAAGAAAAGTATGCTTTAGGATAATTTTCTTTACTACTATAAAAATTTTACCACCAAAGTATAATGCACATTGAGAAAGAAAGGAGTTAGGTTAATCATTTGAACTACTTTTGGGAGAATAATAGGAATTAACACTATGGTTTTTCAAAATTATTTGTCTGATCAACCCAAATCAACACAGTAATTGGTCTGCCTCTGCCCCACCCACCAAGGGCTCCATGGGCCTCCAGCACTCGGAATGAGTGGTTCTGAACTATATGAACTGACTGTCTTTTTCAATCTTTTATTAATTTTTTAAATAATAGTTCACATATTTCAAAATTCAAAAGGACCACAAAGGCATACGTGAGGGCTCCCTCAAACCTATTGGCCAATCTTCCCCCCGCCCCCAACAGAGGAAACCAGTGGTAATACCTGTGTTCCCGTCTGGAGATATTCTAGGAATATACCAACAAATGTGTATCTGAGTCTTCTTAGTTTTCTTTAGGTTTGCCTAATGGTAGCAAATTCTGCATGCTGTTCGGGACCTTGCTTTTTTTCACTTGGCATCTAAGAGATCATTTCTTAGCAATTAGAAAGATCCTTCTCATTTTGGTAAAGCTGTATATTGTTCCTTGTATTGATACCTAAATAAATAAATACATAAATAAATAAAGATTAGATTCTATTGTATGGGACCAAACAAAGAATATTTAAGGGGTCTCCTATGGAGAGGCATTAATTTCTGTCCTACCTTTTGCTTTTACAAACAATGGGTCACTCCACCTGCAAGTAAGTATACCTGTAGGACAGATTTGCCAAGGCAAGACTCCTGAGTCAAAGAGCGTATGTGTGATTTTGATAAATCTTGCCAAGAGTCCTCCCTAGGAGTTTTACCAACTTACACACCCATTAGCAATTTCAAAGATTGTCTTTTCAGCAACGTGTTGTCAAGCTTTTAGGTCTTTGCCTATCTCACGAATACAAAACGGTAGCTCAGTGTTGCTTTAATGTGATTTTCTGTTATTAAGAATGAAGCTGAGTACCTTTTCATATGTCTGAGAGCCATTTGTATTTTTTGTACAACAATTCATATTTTATGCCCACTATTCTATTAAGTTGTTGGCCTTTTCTTCTTGATTTGTAAGAGGTCTTTATATATTAAGGAAATTAGCTCTTTTTCTATGATAAGAATTATAAATATTTTTTCCAGTTTGTTATTTGTCTTTTGGCTCAGCAAAGAAGAAAAATTACATAGCTGAATTTGCCAATTAGTTTCTAGACTTTTGTGCTATGATTGAAGGTCTTCCTGAATCTAAGAATACTTTTTAAATATTGTCTCATGGTTTCTTCTCATACTTTTATGTTTCTGTTTTTTACACTCAATTTTTTTAATCTATCTGGAATTTGTTGTAGTATAAAGTGTGATTTATGAGTCCATATTATTTTCTAGTTTTATACGTAACTGGCACCATTGATCTCAGTACTGTATGTATTAGAGCCCCCATACCTGTGCGGGGGATACCACCACTCCATGTTACACACGGGGAAACTGTGGCCGAAAGCATCACAAATCCTTCCAAAGCCACCAGCCCGGGTTTGAACTCATTAAATATGACCCACACATTATGCTTCATGCTGCTCTCTTCCTGTGCATGTCTAACTCCCCTACCAGAATAGGCCTTGAGTGCATGCACACAATATTAAAATGTATTTAGAAAAACGATCAACCAAGAGATCCATGACTGATTGATAGACAGATAAGATAGATAGAGATGACAGATCAATTGATTGACAGAGGAAAGGGGTCTTGAAAGGAAAATAGAGCAAATAGCTCCAGGGAAGAAAGGTCCATTTGGGCCAGGTGTGTTGGCAAATCCAAGCGCTCAGGGTCAAGGACAAACCGTTGAGCCTCGCTGGGCCCCACACCCATCATTTCCCACTGCAGACCATCAGGTGCTTTTCCCAGCACCTACCCACAGAAAACCTTTGATAATACTGGGTGAATGGACCAGCCAGCTGTGCCCCCACAGATCACAAAGCCAAAGTGAAGCACAGCCCAAACCTACAGGTTAATTCTTTGCAATTTTACTCAAAAGAACGGCCTTCTTAGACATAGTATTGAATAACCACCAACAAAGTGTTGGACAAGATAAGACTTCAAAATCTAGTCTTGAGTAGTTGTGGCTAAACTTCACATTGCTTTTCATTTTGGATTGTCGTGAGAGGATACCGGAATGGGTAATTATTTGTTTAAACAACAGAAAAGAGTCTTTATATGTTAATTTCCTTAAATTATTCTATCTCTGAAGAAAGTCATATTCCAAAGATAAATCATATCTGATCCCAAAGTGCTTAATCAAATGGCAAGTGTGAACTTCATCAGATAACAAATTTGTCTAGTCACAGATGATTTTTAATTTAAATGCCAGAATTTCAATTGGTGCAATTCTATATTTTCTTGCTAGAAAATTGGAACCAAAGTCGTGCCAGCTTGCCAGACCCTGTCAAAAACGCAATGCCAGCCCCTGCCTGTCCTCCAGGAAATGGTGTGCCCTGAAGTGGTTCGCCTTGAGCGCTGGCCCTGGCAAAGGCGGGGCTCTGCCAGGGTGGCCTTGGCTTCAGCCGCTGCCCCGTTAGCAACATCCAAACCCACGCGGCTCCTCATCTCCGGAGCACCGGGCCTGCATCTCTCGATCCCGTCATATCCACCTGGATGCCCCGTGGAAGTTCAAATTTGGAATGGTCCCCTTCCCCTCCCACACCCTCAAGTGCGCCTTCCTCAGGGTTGTGTTGTCACCCTGTTAGGAGGTCAGGCATGCTTGGCTTTAAAACCCCAGCAAGTTGTGTGAATTAGGGCAAAGTATGTAACTTCAAGTTTCCACTTTCTCATCTGAACAATGAAGATGATGCCATCTGTCTTAACAGTTTTGTCACAAACAGTAAGTGATCGATGAATAATCTTGGCAAACCGTCGTGCACAGCAAGTGCTGGACAAGCGGAGCCAGCACCGGGGTCCGTGCAGCACCCCCACTGCCTCACTCCAGGCCTCTCCCTCTCCCTGCTGTTGGTGAATCACGGAGCTGGGTCGACTCCCCCTGGGTCTGAGTCTCAGCCTTCACTCGGCGACTACGGGTCTGACTGTGGCTGCAGCCTCCAGTCCCACCAGACACGCGGCCACCAACGTCCTCGCCGGTTCTAATCAGTTTCTCCCCATTTTAAAACTCTTTAACATCCCACTCCAACCTACCCAGCTAACCCTAGACATTAGCTCCTTGCAGAAGACCCTGCCACCTTGAGGCACTCAGATGTTCCCTTCTGCCCCCAGTGTTACTCGAGCACAATGCCAGCACGATGGTTCTCGGGTTCTGTCAGCGCTGTTGTTCCAGGTCTGTCTCGCCCGTCAGACCACGGCTCTTTGAGGACAGGGCCCTTCTTACTCCCCGGTAAATCACCTGCTCCTCAAACTGTGTCCAGCGTGCTCACCATGAGTGTCTGCATGACACTTTAGCAATCACTCACACACTAATAAACTTTGCTGCCAGCAAATTCTTCAATGTATCTTTTCTTGCTAAAATTTAAGTAAAATTTTTCCTGTTATATTGTAGAGAGATAATTTATGAAAGATCATCATTAAATCATTATTTAGCTTCCTCTTCTCTGGGGTGAATAATCCTAATTATTTTATTTCTATGGATCAGCCTACCCATGGGTCAGGCCTTCATGTTCTAGATGTTGTTCTTATGCCAAGTGTCTACTGGTCACCAGCGAGGTCAAAAGTGTTACAATTCTGACAACTGTTGAACAGGTGATAATTACTGTATAGTCCAAATGCCAGCTAATTATCTCAGATCTGAGCAAGCTGTAATGCCCTTCTTGGAGAGGTTTAAGGGTAACGCTTACCTCAACATGAATTTCCTGGGATGCTTTACTGAGTCCACTCTGGATAGCCTGGTCTGCTCGTCCTGAGTCTATTATGATCACCTGGCATGCAGTAGGCAGCTTGGAGTAGGTATTTGTTAAATGGTAGGAGGTGCTACAGAAAGTTCCCCTGGGAATGTCGGTGTGAGGGCCTGACCGGCGTCCACGGTGGGCAGGTTTTCAGCTTCTTCCAGACGATGGTGGATAAAGCCCCACATTCTGGGGCTGCCCCTCCCCAGTGGCTGGCGATATCCATCTGGGAAGTAACACACTTTCTCCAGCCCAAATCCCTCCACCTGCTCACTCTCTAACGCTCCAGCCGTGGGACTAAAATCAACACAAAACAACAACCACTCTCTAAAGAAAGTCGAGAGATTCCGATTAGGCACTTTAGAGAGATTTGCAATGGGAACGTGGGTAAACATTGATCTTAATTTAACTCAGTCCTGAAAAAAAAATTATGGCTTTTGTTTTGGTTTAAATTCATTGAATCCTTCCCCAGAACACTTCTCCAGATGGGTTTGTCTTCAACGCTGTGCTCCTGCCTTGACTGTTTCTCGTGTCAATGGGTGACCCTTCCCTTTTCTTGGCCTCCTCTCCTTAAATTTGCATAAAATGATTCCTTAGTTAAATGAGACTCTTTGAACACAGAATTGTCCCATTCAGTGAGGCTCTATATGGTATATTTACATGCACAGTGGTAAGTTGGAACACAGTGTTGGCCAACACCTCATGAGATTTTTGTTTTTGAGGAAAATTAGATTTTTGTGTTGCTGTTGCCTTTAATTCAGTCACCAGGATGCTGATTTTGATTAAGGAACTTTCATTTTGAGGAAACAAACCTCCCAAACTGAGAATACTGGAGGTGGATGAAATGAAAAGACAGAGGCAGAAGAACGTCAAGGATGCTTCACGGAAACCTGCAAGCAGAAGGGAAAAGGGAAAAGCAAAACACAAAGAAAGAAGAAGCAACTAGGGGAATTATTTATATTATGTTTCTAGAAGAAAATGGAACATTATATCCCAACACTATTGACTCCACGATCACCGCCCTAAGGTGGGAACCAGCACTTCCCTGGAGCCATCTCCGCTGGGTAAATAATCTGTACCACACACCGCAGGTTTTGACCCATGGGTCTCCCCAAAGCATGTTCTTATTGCCATGTTCTGATCCAACACTGGTGTGGTTGCTTGGATTGGCCTTGATTGTCCATCTTGTTGACCTGCTGCAGTGGCTTCGTTTGAGTCCCCGAAGGAGCCGCCGTTCCGGAGGCATGTTCCTCCTGCAGCTTCTGTGCCCACAGAGCCACCAACGTCAACTCCAGCATGAACATTTCAATTAATGAAACAGAAGCAAAGAGAAGAGCGGGTCTGACTCATTGCCCTGCAGAACATTAAGGATGAAATGGTGATATACTCTTGACTCCCAGAGACCTTCCAAGAGTCTCCAACACCCACTCAGAGTGAGTAACGCTCACACGTTAACGCACACAAGAGCCACCAGGCCAGCTGATGAAATCAACACTCCTGTGCCCCACCCTAAATATTCTGGCTCTGTAGATCTGGCAAGGAGTCCAAGAAGCTGCATTTAAACAAAGTCTGGTGGTGACTGGGGGCAGCTGGCACAGGAAGCCAGAACTTTGAGAACTACACAGCAGATTCCAAGCACCTCACTGCTCCCTCCCCAAGGTCCAGCACGGTGCCTTCGGTGTTAGAGCCTCAGTGTGCGCTTGAGAACAAGTGGGTGGGAACCCCATATGTGAAAGAATGAATTAAAGTTCAAGAAGGCTGAAGACATTCACAAGGTAGGGTAGCAGGGTCTAACTTCCAATGCGTGCCTACTACGTGCCAGGCATTGAGCTGAGTCCCTCCTCACAGAAACAGGGAGTTTACTACTCAAATTATCTCTTTACAGATGAGGGAAAAAAGGATCAAGGAAATGAAAGTCTTGCCCAGAATTCACAAAAGTGGTCAGAGGTAGAGGAAGGCTATGGACCAGATCTGTGCCCCCCACCACGATGTGTTCTTTCTGCAGATGAAAAGACCCCAGATGAGCTGCAAGCTAAATGTTCATTATTTTGAAGTCTAAAGTATAAAATATTCTCAGTCAAGTTCACCAGTAAACCTGGATGAACAATATCTGCAGATCATATTTTGGGGGATTGGCCTAAGGTTTTCTTTGAATTCCTTTCCTGAGAGTGCACTACGTCGGCAGCATTTGATTCAGATGGAAGCGCAAAGAGAGAGAAGCTGTGAATACGCTTTTGCCATTGTGAAGGTAGACAAACTGAGTTTGAGCAAGATAATAGCAGCGCTCCGCAACAGCCGGCGCCTGTGCCGTCGGGCCTCGCACGCTGCACCTCCCAGCATCAGATTGCATCCTCCTAGAAGAATAGTCCGAGCCGCAGTCAAGGCACCGGATTAATGGAGCTTGAACAACTTCAAATACCACTGAACAAGTTCCGACTATTTCTGACGAAGTTTCTTCTCTGCAGGCTGGGTAAACAGCGCACTGTCTCTTTAACTGATTTTATTTTATTTCTTTTCTTTTCTTTTTTTTTAGTTTAAAGATTACATTTAATATCTATTTCCCAGCAGTGTACAAACTGACATCATCTACTCATAAAAGCGGAATGCTTTGCTTTTTTAAGCTTCAAGCTGAATAACAAATTGCCACAGATGACAGCATAAAAGAATAACAGAATGGAATCAAAAGAAAATTCATTGTCAACAGAAGCCCCCTGCTGAGGAATTTCAATTTCATATATCTAATTATCCCTGTCAGTTGGGAGAACTGACAAAAAGTGTCCTTTGTTCTCTCCTCTGCCTCCCGCATCTCGCTCCCGATTAATTCCGGCATACAAATATGACTAATTGTCTTTGCAGCGCTCGAGAGCTCTGTGTATAAACGTTCACGAGCTGAAAATGATTTGGAGGGTATTCATGCACCGATTTATGATATTTGAACACAATAGACATGCATAATTCAGGTGACCATGTTAGCACCCTCGCAAACCCGCATTACAAAGATTAGGCAAGATGCTCTTTCACATCTTTTTTTCATATCTGCTTTGTGACAATAACTCACTTTGCACCTATTAAAAGAGGAAGCATTATATGTCTGCTGTGGCTCGTCTAAATTGCCATGAACAAGAACATCAGCATTTAAATAACATATGGGCAGTGAACAGACTTGGGGGGGAGAAATATTAGGGACTTTCTAAAAGCGCAAGATCTCTCCGTGAAGGTCAGAGTCTGGGGCTTGACTGGGGTGTGCTGTGGTGTTGTTTGGGAGACTGGCTTTGCTTTGTTTGTTTTGGCTTTTTCTTTCTTTCTTTCTTTCTTGTATTTTTCTTTTTATTTTTTTGCCCCTTGGGCTTGATCAGCGTTGCCAGAATGCCTTTCAATTAAGGTAGCTAATGATTTCTTTGTCTTCTTTTAGTAAAAATGAGTAAAAATTCATCTCAGTTTAACTTTAGCAACTTATCTTTACACTATTTGTGGCACCATCTAAGCAAAATGTAAATAGGATCTGACACATCATAAAGAGGAAACAACATTTTAAAAGACAAAGGCTTTTGTCACTAGAAAAATAAATGTTTCTAAAAATTACATTTTCCCTATATTTTAACAAAATAGTTTTTATAATTATAATTTAAGTTTAACTCAAATTCAGAAAAGGAAAGTTAGAGTTCTGCCCAAATTATAGCATCTAAATAGTTTGTTAAAATACGTTTACAATACTACCACATTTGTTTAACTGTTTCCAGATATGTTCAGTTGAATGCTTGATCTAAGCACATATTTTATTATCTTCTGTGCTTTTTTTGTTGCAAAAAATTAAAAAATGAAGCATGCTTTGGTCATAGCTGAGTAGCCTCTTTAAAGTTCAGAGAATGAAAGCTATTCACTAACAAGTAGACATTTTTTGGAGTCTAATCATATTGTCAAGGTTACTAATAAAAGACCAATATGACATTCTAAAGGGCTTAGTATAAATTACAAAAAAAAGTGCTTTTGAGCAGTGAAAGAGATTTTTTTGTAAATTGTGTCTCCTGAATATTTTTAGTGTGGGAACTTAAAAGCAGTGCTTCCAGGGTTATTTTTATGGGGAAAGCCCAATTCAAGATACTTGGTCTTTGCTCAGACGTAGACTATCAGCTGCTGCTCACCTGTTGGAAATAGCTAAGTGACCACCAAAGTGATGTGCTCGTCTGTTGTTCAAAACTGAGTTAAAAGAACCCTGCCAAGCTGCAGAAAACATCCCAGCCTCTCTGCACCTCCTTGCCAATGCTTGCTAAGGTTCATTTAGGCTCTTCAGGTCCTGTGTATTTTCTTCTGTTTATGTCTATCACACAGTTCACAGAAGAGCATAGGCACTAAATACAGAGTTCTGTGTCCAGGAAATGAGGAAGAACATTAATTTGTTAAGAAAATACGAGGCAGCAGGGTCACGATGAAATTTGGTTTGGGGCACTGAAGTTTGATGCCCTGGCCTGCTGCTTAGACGCGATACGGAGTTAGAGTCACAGCGGCTCAGAATCGCTATCTACACGATTCTATATTCCACAAGGAAAACATATGTGCATATGAATATGGTTAAGTAACCACAAAAGATGTTGTGAGATAAAATGTGAATTACTTTCCTAAATTCACTGTTAAATCCAAAAAGGCAACCCCCATGGAGAAGAAATAACATCATGAATCCTCGTGGATCTTAAACACAAGTGAAGCCCCAGGAGTGGCGACCAATACAGACAGGTGTGGGCAGAAGCTCCGGCCATCTGCTGAATGCACACTAGGTTTTGTGGAACGTTTGACAAAGTATTCTCACAGCAGACCTGACACGATGACAGACGTGTTCTGCAACTTTCCAAAATAGCTAATATCATCATAAATACCAGGGTAAGTCAATTCATCTTTGATATAATAACAAATATTCATGAACTGTGGGGAAACTTTCTGATATTTCTTATAAACTACAAGAACTGAATGGTAAAACAATAAAGTAAATTAAAGCTCAATCAAGAGAAAATAGGTTTGTTTGTTTTCAAAAGATATCTGAAGTCACCAGACTGAGTGGTGAGTCTGAGAGAGGGAACAAAATCTAACAAAGCATCAAGGGAAGGACTTTTCAAGGACAGCCCAAGCTCCGAGGGGAGAGTGCATGCAAGTGGCCAAGCCAGCGGTGTGGCGCAAATCTGAATTCCTCTGCCCTGAGCACGGGGCCAGATGTCATCTCACGGCCCCAGCTTGCTGGCAGTGCAGCCCTCCGCGTGGCTGTGAAAGCCGACCACGTGTGCAGGAGGCTGCAGAGCGGAAGGACTCCAGGCCCTGGAGGATCCAATGGGCCAAGACCCGAAGCTCCGGCCACGCTGGAGAACAGCAGGGAAGAGGAGCAGCGTGGGAGCCATCGGCGCCGGACGGAGCGGGAGGGTCTTGGCACTGTGGCTGCCCCTGGGGGAGCAGGGGAGGCAAGTGGGCAGCCGCTGCAGGGCCTGGGGCCTCCTGGAAGGGAAGAAAGGAAGATTTCCAAGCCCAGGAAATCAGAGGAGCCTCAGCAGAAAGGCAGGGTTTGACGTGGACAACACCTTCCTTGACTTTTCTAAGACGCAGCTCGTGTCGTGGAGACCGGAGCTCCACACAGCACCCCGGGCAGCACAGGAGCCCACCAAGGCGATGGCAAGTGAGCCGGTTGAGGTCCCTCAGGAGTTCCCAGTCTCCATTCAAGTTCTCTACTCATGATATTTAACATACAGGTTATTTAGGATCGTCTGACAGTTAAACTCTCTAATGTAAACATATAATAAATAAGCTCAAACTTATACTCTGCCCAGTCCCTGAGTTTTGGGAAGGCAGTGCATGTGAAGTGGTTGTATGACCTGCACCTAAATGCCTGGGAAAAGTCAAATACAAAGTGTTTTGATTAAATTACCTTATAAATAATGCACATTTCTAACTCTAAGCACCTAAAAGGAAGGTAAGCTCTTCAAAGGCAGATACTATAGAAGCTTTAGCACAGGTGGCTGACTTATTATGTAAAAGGCCATCACAGAGCTGATTTCACATGCAAAAATACGATGGTGATGATCAGATCTTGCCGAAAATGATTGAACCTGGTTCTGGCAATTTTGTTTGCATGGAACTTGTGATTACCGGAAATTC
Organism: Daubentonia madagascariensis; assembly: GCA_023783475.1. Taxonomy (NCBI): domain Eukaryota; kingdom Metazoa; phylum Chordata; class Mammalia; order Primates; family Daubentoniidae; genus Daubentonia; species Daubentonia madagascariensis. Next base: position 34,841,766 of record JAKFHU010000901.1, read on the forward strand.
CATTTTCTCCTCAGGCCAAGGATAGGGCATGGTAAAGAACAGAACTCACAAGAGCAGTGAATTCTTGAGAAACTTCACAAGGATTTACAGAAGCATAGACTGCTTTATTATAAGGAATTAAAGAGCTAGCTCACTGGATTCAGCATTCTCTTACAGCCCAGGGAGGTGAGTGGTCTGCCCGAGGGCACCCAGCTAGTGGCTGAATAAACTAGATCCCAAGATTCCTGATTTTCAGCACAGTAAAAGCTCCACAATGACATTCTGCCTCATATTAAGCTGAGAGGGACTTTAAAATCAAACTGCATCTATTTCAAAGCTAGTAAAACTCTCCATGGTTTTTGCATTACAAAGCTGTTTCACCACTTTTTCTGCCAAGATTTTAAAAATTTAAGGTTGTAATAGAACAATTGATTGCTGACTACTCCAGAACATACTGTACTACGGCCATTAGCAATAGTGGTGCCAACTGTCCAAATCCTAGCCGCACACACCAGTGCTGGACAGTCTCAGCCAGGATTGGAGATTTTGTTCAAGTACCAACAATTGTAATGAGACTGACTCCTTTTGAGAATGTATGTAGAGCCCGGATGTGTTCCCAGTTACGGGATGGTTAAGGGCCTCATGGGTACGATGACTAAGAAGTGACCCTCATTTCTGTCCCTGGAAGAAGCCAGCTTGCTTGATGCAGACACCAGCAGGGCGGCTCTGGTCCAAGAGGACCGTGGCGGCACCTCGCCGAGCCCCAGCTCAGCCCAGGGGAGCGTGTGCCCTGGAGCGGAAAGATTCACGATGGGGGGTTGGAAGAAAGACAGAGACGGCTGAAGCCTGATTCATTAATTAGAAGCTTTCAGATATTTTAACTATAAAAGTAAAAATTTGCTTTTCTTATAATTTTTAAATTCTTTTATTGAGATAATTGTAGAGTCACATGCAATTGTAAAAAATCGTACAGATTCTGAAAAATACCCTTCACCCCGTTTCTCCCCGTGAAAACATCTTGCATCGCTGTAGAACAGCATCACAACCAGGAAATTAACATTGACACAAGCCATTGGCCTTTTCTGATATTTCACCATTTTTACAAGCTCTCATGTCTATATGTGCACTTTTATCACGAGCACACCTGGGGGCCACCAGCACAGCCAAGGTGCAGCACAGCTCCTTCCCAGAACCCCAGAGCTGCCTGGATGCAGCCTCAGCCACCTCCTTCCTGGCCCCCAAACCTGGCGACCACCAGTCTGTCCTCCATCTCTAGATCTGTCATTTCAAGACACCGCGTGAGTGGAGCCACACATACGTAACCTTTGGGCGTTGACCTTTCCTACTCAGGACAAGCCCTTAGGATCCACCCAAGTTATTCCGTGGATCAATAATTTCTACCTTTTTGTTGCTGAGTAGTACTTCATGCTACAGATGGATCGTGTTTGTTTAACCATTCACCTGCTGAATGACATTTGAGTTGTTTCTAGTTTTTGCTATTACAGATAAAGCTGCTGTGAACATTCATGTACAAGTTTTTATTTGAACACACTTTTTTTCTTCTAGGATAAATGCCCAAGAATGCAATTACTGGGCCATATGATAAGCGTGTGTTTAGTTTTGCAACAAACTGACATCCTCTACTTTCAACCTACCTATGTCATTATATTTGAGGTGAGTTTCCTATAGACCAACTTGGTGGATCATATTTTTTTTAAATTTCCTCTGCCAACCTCTGACTTTTAATTGTTGTATTTAGACAATTTGTGGGCTGCTTGAATAATTTTTAGGAGTTCGTCTTGATTTACTTACAGTGTTTTTAGTATATCACATTTTGTATAGTTTTGTTATTTATTGCTTGGTATTACAAAATACATACATAATTTCTCACAGTCTACTGGTAGCAACATCACCAGATTGAGTAAAGTATTGAAACTTACTTCCATTATGTCCCTTTAAATATAATTGTGCTATTTTTTCTATATACACTGAGCACCACATCACAGGGTGTTATAATTTTTGTGTCAGTAATCAAGTATGATTTGAGAAACTCTTGAGGGTGATGTATTTACCTTTGTTTTTACCCGTCATGAACTTCTTTCCTTTCTGAAGTTCCACGCCTTCTCTGGTTTCATTTCCATTCTGTTTGGAGAATTCCCTTTAGTGATTCTTTAAGAACAGACTTCCTGGCAACAAATTATCTTAGGTTTTCTTCATCTGAGAATGTCTCAATTTCCCCTTCATTTCTGAAGGATATTTTTGCTGGATACAGAATTCTGGGTTGACAGTTCTTTTTTCTCCGTATTTAAAATGTGTGGTGCGGCTTCCTTCTGTCCCCGTGATTTCGGAGGAGAAACCTGCTGTCAAACGTTGCTGCGCCCCTGTGTGTGATGTGTCGTTCCCCCCGGCTGCTCTCAAGACTTTTTTCTTTCTCTTCAGTTTTCAGAAGATAAATTATGATGCCTCTTGGTGTGGATTTTCTTTTTAGTTTATCCTCTTTGGGATTTGTTTAGCTTCTTGAATCTGTGGTTTTGTTTTTTGCCAGATTTGGAAAGTTTCCAACAATTATTTCTTCAAATACTTTTTCAGTTGCATCGTCTGTCCTGTCCTTCTGGACATCCAGCGACACAAATGTTAGCTCTTGTGTTACTGAACTGCAGGTGTCTGACACTTCTGACTTTTGCTGGTCTATTTTCTCGTTTTCCAGTTGGGGTGAATCTCAGAGATCTGTCTCCAAATCCACCAATCCTACCTCTCCCACCTCCGCTCCACCACTGACCCACCCAGCAAGTTGGGTTTGTCTGGGTTTTTTTCAGTGATTGCACTTTTTAGTTCCATTATTTTAATTTGGTTCCTTTTTCTTTTTTTCAGTAACATATTTCTTTGATAAGATTTTCTGTTTTTCATTCGTATGAAGGGAATTTGTAATTCCTCATCGAAGCGTTTTTATGATGTTTGCTTTAAAATCCTTGTCTGATCATTTTAACACCAGATTTATCTCAGCGTTGGTGTCTGTTGATTGCCTTTTCTCATTCAAATTGTGATTTCCTAGTTCTTGGTACAACAGGTGATTTTTTGTTGTATCCTGGATATTTTGAGTATTATATTGTGACACCCTGAATCCTATTAAATTTTCTGTTTTTAGCAGGCAGACACCACGCTGAGATGCAGCACAGGGGCCAGGTGGTCTGCGTGTGCAGTTTCCCACTGGGCCTCCCAGCACCACCCAGCCTTATTGCAGATGAATTGGGAAGAAGTTCGGTTGTCCCTTCAGCATCTCTGACACCACCCCAGCAAAAGTGGGGTGCGGACTCCCCCACTTCCTTTCAAGTGGGACTATTAGCCTGACTCCCTGATGGGCCCCACAGACACTGGGAATTGGAAAGGTAGCTCCATGCTCAACCTCATGGACACTGCCAGGCAGACTTGGGGCACCGCAGCCTCCTTCACAGGCAGTGGAGGAAGGGGCATAAAAGGTCTGCTCTGCACATGAACCTGTTACAACCTCAGGGAGGAAGGAGGGTGTTCAGCTTTTCTATTAGTATTTGGCTAGATTACGGTTTCCTACGGTGGGGCCACCCTTTGTGTGGTCCTTTGATTAAGGGGGACTGCCTTTTTTTGGCACTTCCTTGTCTGTGCCTATTGGCAGGTCTGGGTTGGAGGCCTTCTCAGTGCCCTGGCTGCCCTGCAGGTGTGTGGGAGGCAAACAGGAAGCCCAGGGAACTCACTGCCATGGCATTTCTCAAGCACCAAGGTCCCTAACCAGTCTTCCTTCTTCTGTCCCCCTCTCAGAGCCTTCTTATGCCTGTTTGTTATGGTATGACCAGGATTGTTTACCTGGAAGAGGGATGAGGTGGGATAAATTGGACCATTCCCTCTCGGCCAAAACCAAAACATCTTCTTGACATTTTTAATCTATTAAAATAAAAATAGAAGGAAACAAAGAGATGTTGATGAATTAACTTCAATATAGATAAGGGCTTCTGAATCTCCACAACATTGACATTTGGACGTTAGTGATTCTTTGTTGTGGGGCTGCCCTGACTGAGCAGCATCAGTCAGATCGTGAGCAGCATCCCAGCCTCCACCCACTAGAAGCCAGCAGTAACATTCAGTTATGACAACCAAATATCTCCAGACATCACCAAATGTGGTTTGGGAGGCAAGATCACTCCTTATTGAGAATTGTGGATGAACATCAGTTGAAAATACTTCATATGCATCCAGACTTACATATATCTGGAGTATCTTAGTGAGTCTTTTGGAAAAAAATAATGAATTATAGCAAGTTTATCAATATCACTAAAAATGTGTGACAAAAAAATATCTTGCCAAAGAATAATAGGTGAACAATATATCCAAAAGATGTTTTATGACACAAGAGCTATCTGCCTGGCTGCATTTTTGGTAGTGAACATCCCATCGGGGATTCTAAAACATATCCCTACAGGAGGTGAGACACTCAACTAAAAGGTCATAAGCTTTCTTGCATATCTAAGCAAACGAAGAACTCAACTCTCCTTTTGACATAAACTCTCTTGCACTGTTGCCCTCGAGCCCATCCCCCACCTCCTTCCCATCCCCACACATCTGAGCTTATCCTTGCTCCCTACAGACATGCAAATGGGACCAACCCCACTTAAACAAATCAGATCCATCTGTCCCCCAAGATTTTCCACAGCAATCTGCCACCAAAGAAGAGATTCCCACAAAGTCATTTATTCATGGTAGTGTGTGTCCAGATGATCTCTGCTCTGAACATGTCACAGTCATGGATGGAAAATACATTCACACCCACTACAAATTAGGCTGCTGGTGCCTCAGCTGCCATCATTTCATACCAGCCAGGACCTAAGGAATTTCATCAAAAGGCAAGTGGGGGCCACCCTGATAAGGTGGAAAGAGCCCTACACCTGGGGTCAGATGGCCTGGGTTTGTGTCTGTACTCCTAACTATATGGTACTTTCTTCCATGAGCCCCATTTCTTTCCTGTGAAAAATGGGTATAATAATACTACCTCCAGGATTACAATAACATTTAAACTAGATAACATAAGTAGCAACACTTTCTAAACCATATAGAAGTGTTCAAAGTGGGCTCTTATACTTCATGCTCCTTAAAATCCTTATAGCATTTATAGGTGCAGCATATTAATTCCTAAGATACATTATTATATGTCAACAATCAATGTATGAATTAATTAATTAACTAACTAATTACAATGATGTCACCAAAACTACATTTTTAATGTTTCAAATGAATAGACTTTATGCCAAGAAATTTGTTAGGTTTGAAGATACAAAGTTAAATAAGCCTGGCCATTGATCTCAAGGAATGCATAATCATTCACTCATGTATTCAAACGATCATTCATCAATCACTTATTATTTACACCTACTAAGCACTGTCCCAGTGCTGGGGATAGGTATAGCAGTGATCAGGACAGAAACCCCCCGCAAGAGCTTACAGGACAATGACAACTCAAGAGGAACACGGCCCGTCACAGAGGCAGCCTGGAAAGCGTGACACGAGGGAGATGGCACGGTTAGCGCCATAGGAGCACCAGGGAGGGAACGTGCCCCAGCCCCACGCAGTCAGAGGGGTGGGGCTGCAAACAGAACTGGGGTGTGGGCAGGTGAATGCAGGGGGAGAGGTGATCCGGGTAAATGAAAACCAAATAAAATATGTGAACACAGAAGGCACTCAATAAATATATAACCACTGACTAATTTGGTCGATTGATGAATAATCAGATAAACTTTCTTTGCAGAAACCAGAGGATGAGAAGCGAATGAGACCAATGCAGGCTCTTAGCTGCTACTAAAAGTAGAAAGTCCAGATTAAAATCTGGTATCCAACACACAGGGCCTGCGCAACGCCCGTCCCCAGAGGGAAGACGAGAACCAGCCTGGAGAAGACGCTGCCCAAGTTGCTGGGGTGGGAGCTGAAGTAGAGATTCTTACTGGAGAAAACACGTGGTGCTAAAAGCCGTAAAGTCAGTGTTCTTAGAAGTCTGGAATAAAACATCAGGGAGACCCAATTCCAATGTAAGTCAAGGAGCCAGTGGCGGGACATCAGGTGAGAGGAGCAGGCCTGGGGTTTGGCACCAGCATGAAAGCAGTAAAGACTCATTTGGGGGAGGGCAGGCGTCAGAGCAGTTGCCCTGAACCCCACTGGGAGTCCCTGCTTGCCTGTGTGGGTGGGCAAGTGTGTCCTGCGTGTCCTAGCCAGCTGGGAGCACTGCAGCCCCTCAAAGGTAAAAGACACTAAACACCCTGCTTGACAGAGAGCCGCTCAACCATCTCACAAGAGAGAACACCTGTCTTAGAAATTCAAAGCATCAATCATTCCTCTTGCAATTTTACCTCTGCCGTATTGTAGCCGCGATGGAACTGACCTACTTAATTAATATAAAATTACATGTTAAATGGCAAAGATCCTGGAAACTATCATGTTAGGGACTGAATATTTGTGCCTCAAAAAAAATTCATAAATTGAAGCCCTAATCTCCAATGTGATGGTATTTGGAGATGGGAGGTGATTAATTCATGAGGTGGAGCCTTCAAGAACAGGATTAGTATCCCTCTAAGAAAAGACATAAGCACTCCTGCGCGCTCTCTCTCTCTCTGTCCTTTTTGCCACGTGAAGACACAGCAAGAAGACAGCAGGCTGCAACCCAGAAATAAACGTCTTGTTTAAGCCACCCAGTCTATGCTATTTTGTTATAGCAGCCTGGACTGACCAATACATATCATTTGACAGAATTCCAGAAAATTAATAACTTTAAAACATCTTTTAAAAAAATACTCTTAAGGCTGTTGTAGAAATAGAATATACATATTAAACCAATATTTAATTATACAAAGGCAGAATTTAAATACCCCTCATCTAGTGAACAATATTCAGGTTCTGAACAAATTTATGAATGCAGTCATATTGGTCTCTTCTGAACAACAGTATAAGATTTGAGCCTCTTATTAAATCATATATTATAACAAAAGCATGTGACCATTTACCCACTAGAAATGGGAAAATTAGAAGAAGAGTTACTCACAGTTCTTGACATGAGTTTATTCAGTGTTCATTATATAATCTGCAAAGGTGAGTATACGAGGCCCCCACTGCTTGGTGGGCAGCTGAGTTCTGTGCCAATGCTTGCCCACTCAGTGCCCTAATTCATAAATGAGTGGCCTCATTTGCATGTGGGACAGTAAAACCATCTAAAAGAATTACATCCACATGGAAAGGTATCTCAAATGTATTGTGAAACAAGTCAGAACCCAAGGCATGTATAAACCGAATGATAACAGCAACTTATATTTCTTGAGCACCTACTGTACATCGGCACTTGTCAGAGCTCTCATGAATTATCTCCCTATCATAATAAACGAATGGAACATTATTATTCTCATTTTACAGGAAAGGAAACTAAGAAAAATATTAATTTGCCCAAGTTCACAGAGAAGTAGTTGGCAGAGCAGGGACTTCTACCCGGAAGATTGACTCTGAACATGTTCAGACACGCAAACACACGCGCACACCTACTAGGAAAATTTTCAAAGAAAACAAAACCAGAGGATCCCAGCAGCCAGCGGCTGGGGTGGGCAGAGCTGAAAACAGACAGCGACTGTGTGGGTGTTAGTTGTGGCAATGCCCCACCCCAATCGGCTGCTGTCCGTGGTCCTGGAGAAGCGCTGCCTCACGGAGCGCGGTTGTTCCTCCAACCCTGGGTCACCAGGGATCCTGGCCCATGTCTCCAAGGAATGCTGCACCAGCTGAGAGAAGACCCAGTGCTGACAAAAATGCAGAGCAGAGAGAGAAAGTTCTAGAGTCACAACCACTGTCGGATTCCAAAGGAGAAAGAGAGAATTTGTTTTCAAATAACACATGTAACATTTATTTCTGGATAATTGGAAAGAATATGTCCTTGCTTTTTAGTTTCACTCTCAGAAAAAAAGTAATTCACACAATACTTTGAGATCTATGTTTGTGTGGGTTTTCCGGCCTTTTGATTTGGGTCAAAAGTTCGTGAGTCCTGGTATCTGAACCACACATTGCCTGCATCAGCACATCGTCTTGGTAAATAAAAAGCCATAAGGACACCGCACTGGGTTCATTTACATAGCTGGCTGCAGCCCGTCTCGGTTACTTGTAGGCAAACTTTCCTTGTCTGTGTCCTTGAGACTTAAATAGACCATGCACCACCTTCCGGGGCCTCGCCCAGCAAGCGAGTGGAGTGCAAAAGGGCAGGAAAGGCAGGGCCAGTGGCCCCAGACGGGCCACCACCCAAGCGCTGGGCATCGGGCAGATGTGAGGATAAAACTGTCAGGACTGAAAACACAAAGAGAAATATTGCGATTTCCTATTATCCACATTCTTCCCAGGAGCTGTTTGCCCAGTTGCCATGGCACAGGCGGTGAGATTTCATAATTTTCCTCCTGCCTGCCATGTGCTCATGCAACAATGTGAATTTAATCAGCCCAGACAGTTGGTTGGGTTTTGTCCATGTGAGTGGAATAAAACTTTTCTCACCAGCTAAACCCACAAAGTATCTAAAAGCCATAAATAATTGGTAACTCCTATAACTTGCACCTGCCTGCTTTATTTGATCAAGGCAGCAAGGACAGAGGCAGAGAGCAACCACAGCGTGCCCCAGCGCTGCCTGCTGCCTTTGGGCAACGAGACCCGGACACATTTTCAGTGTAAAACATTCATTTTCATAGGGAGGTATCATTTTTGAAGGACAGAAAATAATTCTGATCCAAGTAATAATTCTAAATGGAAAAGTCCTCACAAGGATTCCTCACACAAGGCAAAGAAAGGAGAAATAACAGGAGGCAAACATCAGGAGGACACCTGAATGTTGAGACAGCAGCAGAGTGAGTTTAACTGGCAGAGCGTCAGAAACGGGGTGTGAAATACCACTTTTCTTAGTCACAGTGAAAAACAGAAATTCCTAACACCAGCCCGGTGTGTGAATATGGAGTACCCAGAGCTGGACTTGTCTGTCACACCGACAGAGATTACTTGAACTATTTGAAATTATTTAGATCCTTTCAGGAAATAATGCCCTGTTTAGAAATACCATCATTACAACATGATCGAGAGTAATTTTTTTCTAAAAAACAGTTATCTGGTATTTGCATATCATAAAAGTATGATACTAGTTTAAATTAACAGTACTGGAGATTTAGATGTGCTTATTTTTCCCTCTATATTTTGATACAAGATTATTAAAGTTCTAAAAAAGTGCATTAAAAATGTATACACTTTATGGTCAAATGGCCATGAAATTCTTTATTGTGTTTTCAGTGTATCAAAGGACCTAAAATTATGATAGACTTGAAAAGCACTTCTTTGATACAAAACTAGGAGATAGGACTGTAATAAATTTATTTGCTGATACCATTTTTCAAATTAAAAGTACATTTTCCACTGTAAATTGCCAAAGTCACGTCACTTCTCGGCGCTAAGGGCAAAAGCCCAGACAATTATTTCAGCCATTTCTCACTTCAGCTGGGATTAAAGAATAAGAAACAAACAACGGAATATTCGCAAAACCGTTTTCTAAGGTTGTATATGATGCCTACTAATCTAAAGAGACTTCTATTTTGGCAAAAGTTGGCAAAAGGCTGAAGAAGGCTCAGACAACTTCAAGTCTCTGGCGGACTGGAAGACAGTGTCAGCTGCCGCCAGGCTCCTGTGCTAAGCGCGACTCGCGGTGTCTCCAGGTGCCACGGTTCCCACCCGTCTCTTCCACCCTTCCTGGTGTTCCTGTGACCAGGTCACCTTGGGAGATAGGAGTATTTTAGGATCCTGTTTTCTGAGCTGAGATCCTGCCCAGCGGATGTTCTCATAATGAGAGAGATGCCTGAACCCGCCTCGCGGCCACCTGCACCTTCCGCCTCCCATTGGACCCAGCTTTGAGTCCTGGTCAGTTTGAGCAAGTCGTTAAAAAGCTTTGAGCAACAAGTTGAAATGAAAACGGAGCACGTCATCAAGCGTGTGAAACCACTTCACCCTCAGGTGCTGGCCTTCTGGCCCTCCGTGGCGGGCTTGCGCCCCCCGCCTGGCTTTGGCAAACTGCCCGTCCAGTCGGACTGTTCTTCTTGCTCTGTGGACATGCTCAGCCCCTGATTGTATTAATGCGAACACCCTGGATGACCCTCAGTGCCCGGTGCAGGTAGGAGTGCGGCTAGTGCTTGCTGCTGCCAGGTCTTAGGGGAGAACATAGCCACGACCTTGCAGACGTGGTCCCCGTGCTGTCGACGCACATCCGCTCTGGTCGAAAGGAAGCTCTGCTACGCTGTCCCCTGACAGGCAGGGGTGGCGGGGCCTCGCGGGCGGCTGGCGCCGGCCTGGAGGGGCCGTGTGTGTCCACGCAGGACTCCAGGTGCCCCGGGCAGCCTCTGTCCCTCCCCTTCTCCTCTTCCTTCTTTCGTGCCTTTCGGAAGCCGCAGCGATCTCTGAAATCCAGGGTGCTTGATTTCTGGGGAACTGGCAAGAGAAAGGGGCGGGCGGAACCGCAAGGAGCACCCGCAGGGTGACGCGCCCCAGGCACACACGCCACGTGCCCGTGTGAAGCCATCAGCAGAGAGGTGCAGTCGCAGGGTGGTGGAGACAGACAGTGTGGCCCCTCAGAACAGAGAATCGGTCTTAAAGGGGACGGTCTTCCCTCACGGTGAAGAACTTCCATTGCCGATAAGGTCCGTCTCTACTCCCGACGCTCTGCCAGGACGCCCGCAAGGAGGGCACAGGGGCCACGCTGCGTGTCACCCTGGTTGCTTGCAGGAGGCGTTCACTTGCAGCTTCCCGCCTGCTCGCTGGGCTGCCTGGGGACCCCAAAGGGGTGGTTGGGGCAACACGCACACACAGGGCAGCACAGGGTCTCTGCTGTGCTTGCTCTAGTACCAGCGATGGCAGCATGCCCCGGGCACGTCTGCACCTGTACAAATGCACCGGCTGAGCTAAGGTGCAGTGGCACTAACGCAAAGGCAGCGCTGCCTCTTTCACAGACTGACATTATGCTTAAACGGAAATATCCACATGCAGCAAAAGCCTGCTGGCCTGGCCACCCCCGTTATGTTGTTGGGAGGGGCATGACCACACCAACAGCCCCATCTCATAGCAGCCTCCATAGATCAAACATCAGGCCTATGTGGCTGTGGTCTCCATGATGCCCAAATGTCTAAACTAAGGTCCTAGGTGCAGCGCTGCTGTCTGCATGAGGACATGGACCTCAGCACCATCGGTGCAAGGGGAGGCCCAGGGATGTGCCACGGTGGTCACTGCTACATAGCCCACCTTGTTTTTAAAACAAACATACTCAAAGAAAAAGAATAATTTTTTGACCTGCTCTGTGTGTGTGTGTGAATTTTGATCTGCAAGCAAAGGTGAACAGGGTCACCAAAAGGATCAGGTCATACCACTTTCCACTGTATAGGAAAGGGTGGGTATAAGAAAGCCATGTCCATGAGCAGGGTGTGTCCATGCAGAGCAAGCTGTGTTCATGCAGAGCAGGTTGTGCCCATGCAGAGCAGGGTGTGTCCATTAGAGTAAGGATGTGTCCATGGATATAGCAAAGATGGGTCGATGCAAAGCAGGATGTGTCCATGCAGACTAAGGTGTGTCCATGCAGAGCAGGGAGTGTCCATGTACAGCAGAGTGTGTCTATGGATATAGCAAGGGTGTGTCCACATACTGCAGGGTGTGAGCAAGGATGTGTCCGTGTTCAGAGCTCGGTTTGCTAAGGCCTGCATGTATCCTGCCAGGAGGACTGTTGCATAAACCTCCTTGAGCTGGGACTTGTGCTGACATATGGAGACGTATCAGTTTGTTGGGGCTGCCGTATCAGAGTATCAACAACTAGATGGCTCAGAGTGGAATATAGTTTCTCACCATTCTAGCAGCTAGAAATCTGAGATCTAGGTGTCAGCGGGGTTGGGTTTTTCGGGGCTATGGAGAAGAATGTGTTCCATATGATGGGGTTGAGGACCCACCACCCCCAAATACCACACCTTGGCATTTGAGAGAACAGCAGACGCAGGAAGGTTACTCTCTGGCCTTCTCCCTCCTGGGCCCTGAAGCAGGTCCTAAAACCCAGGTATATTTTCTGACCTCCCCTGAGGTGGGAGCCTCTGTGAGAAGTGCCCCCCATGCCCAGAGGAAAGATACACCCTGGTCTCTGAAGACACGGGACAGAGAGGAGAAGACACACAGGCCTCCTGACCAGGTCCTCTGGTTGTCACCATCAGACAGCAGGCATCCAGTCACTCTGCTCTGGGACTGTCCACTCCTTCTTTGCACCTGGCATAGAGAATACACAGGAGTACCCACTAATTCAGGTAATTTCCTTGCAAAGGCTCCCATGCCACTTAAAACTTATTAAATAGATTTTATGATCTTCTCCTGTTAATCTGTCTTTGTCAGTTTGATTTTCAGAGCCAGCCAGGGTCCCCACGAGGGCTGAGGAAAATCTTCCCTTCTCTGAACAGGCCCCTCTCCTGCTTCTGGTGCTTTGCTGGCAACCTTTGGCATTCCTCAGCACATAGAAACATCACCCCGATGTTTACCTTCATCTTCTCCCAGCGTTCTCTCTGTGTATATGTCCGTCTCTGTCTCCAAATGTCCTCCCTTTATAAAGACACCAGTCATAGGGGGTGAGGGCCCACCCTCATGACTCGCTTTAACATAATTACTTCTGTAGAGACCCTGTCTTCAAATAAGGTCTGTCAATCCAAGTAACAAGCAGAGAGAGGCTCCCTCTGTGGAAGATGTTTGTTCAGGAATGGGCATTGTGATGGGCATGCATGTGCCATGGTAAACTATGTGCCCACTCAGGGCAGCGAAGGAAGACAGGTTTCAAAGGAAAGATGGGGATGACATCACTGTTTTGAGATGATTATCCTTGGCTACAAGGATCAATAACAAGGGTGGCGCCAGTCCAGGTTTGGACAGGCAGTTGCTGGGCAGATGTCCTTGCAGAGGTGTTTTTTGTGTGAGGTTGCGATGGCCTTTGTGCAAGCCTGTGGTTTTGCAGTCTGTTGTGGTAGTTTTGTTATCAGGCACATAGCGTGAGAACCCGCCCTTTGCGGCCCTCCCAGCTCCGTGTGCTGGGGTTTTCTTAACACAAGTGACTCCATTTTGATTCTGACGACATTGGCAGGTCACATTCACAGGCTCTGGGCTAGGACTTCAACATGTGAGTCTGGGGGCACATGGAGCCCGCCGTGGGAGGGGTGCCAAAGCAGCAGGAAGCAAATGAAAAGCAGACCCACGTGGGGCCTCAGAGGCACCAGAGAGGGGTTGGCGATGGTGCCCAGGCCCCACACTCATCCGCATCCTGAGGGGGCCTCTGGACCAAGCCCTTTTCCTTAAAAGGCTGCACACATGAGGCTCTAGAGCAAGCCCACCCAAATGGGCTGTCTGTGGGGCAGCAGGCCCTGTTAGCATGGAAGACCCTAGAGGAGCACGACCCTAAAGGAGACCCAACTTAGCACTGGAGGTCATGACACAGCGACCAGAGGGCCCCAGACTGCAGTAGGACATTCACTTCTTGATGTGGCTTTGCTACTTATTACATGCTAGTGCAAAAAGTGAAAAGAACTTGTGAAGAAAAGGGATTTTCCTGAAAGAACTGTTCATTTTCATTATTTGTACTGTCTGCCCCTCCAGGTCTCAGTCTGGGGTTTGCTCCTGGCCTGGTTCACTTGCGGGTTGGAGTGATGCAGTGCTGTGGCCACAGGTGGTGCAGCAGGCGGGAGGGAGGCTGCCCGGTGCAGCCCTGGTCAACCTCCCTTCCGCCAGGCACAGAGCTCCCCAGGGGTCCATGGAGGAGCCGCCTGGCCAGAGCCACTCATTCACAGGAAGACAGGTCCCGTCCTCTGTAGGGAGGTGCTGTCAGGAGGCCTGAGGAAGGCCACACCCTGCCCAGGCCTGTCTCCTGCAAACCCCTGAAGTTATCTTCAGAAACAGACACAAGGAAGGTGTGAGCCCTTGGAAAAGAAACCGCGATCCCTAACAGGACTAACTCTTAAAACATGAGGCCTCACATCCCAGCCCACTTCAGGGCAGCCCCTCGCTGGCCAGGAAGACGTTATCCATCCATCCGAGACTATTCATGTATTAGCAATTCACTGTCAAACGTTAAAGAGTTTGCCAAAGAATAATAGATGCTTTGCATTTTATGCATAACTAGTTCTGAGACCAGGGCTATAAAAGTTTTCTATTAACATGTAAGCACTAAGACAAGTTTTTTTTTAACTTGATAAATATACATAACTCCTTTACAATGGGGCTCTTGTGTTGCTAATGGGGACCCTTAATGGAGAGTTATATTTCCAGGATTATATCTTTATTCAGTTGCAAATGATTTTTGGGGGGGAGTTTTAATACTGCGCTCAGTCCGTGAAGAATAGTATCATTTGAATGCTGTGGACACCTGGTGCCGGAGGACGGTGGGGGCTCTGTGCGGACCTGGCAGTACTGCCAACTTTGCATTTTCCCAGCCCTTCCTATCCGCTCCGTTCAGCATCTAATTTCATTCTCCCTCAGCAAAATGCTAGACACTTGTAACTTTATTCTCCCTCTGCAAAAACTTGCTCTCTTGTAAGGAAAAAATCCTGGAAAAAAAAATTTCTCTTATCAATCTCTTCTTATATGGAGTCTAGTAATTTGAAGGCTGGCTAAAGTTTCAGGAAAAACCTTCCAATTAAATACTGTAAAAAGATAAAATAACAGTGGCCTTGCCACTGCCCAATAGCTTTATTGAAGCGCTCTTTTGTTGATTTATTGTACATTAGCCACTGAGCCGTGCAAAGAACATTACGTTTCAGAAAAAGCTATTCGTATGCGGCCCGCATCCACTCCAAAAACAATCAGGCCTGTATTGCATTTTGCAAATTTATACCAGGATGTTGGTTTAGAGTGTTTCCCTGAAAAGTTTTTCAAGTAAGTGTCTGCTTTCATGGGTGAGAGTGACTGAGGCACACAAACAAACCTTTGTTTCAAAACTCACAGATGTATGGCCGGGACTCAGCTTTGTCTTCCCCTTTAAGAAGTATTCTCAGATTTTTGTTTTGAGCACAACACAGGATTGTACAAAAAAAAAAAAATCAGCTTGAGGATGAATGTCTTGTATAATCTAAGGCTTTTCCAGATTTTCCCAGGGTTAATTTTTCTACTCCAAACTTTGCATGTTGGATAGGTTAGGGCTTATTTATTTATTTGTTTGTTTTGTTTTGTTTTGTTTCTTAAATTCAGGCACACAACGAAAAGGGATTCTGCCTACTTCAGCTTTGAATGGCTCCAGGAAACTTCATTTCAAAGCTATTCGGGAGTTTGCAAGCTCAATAAATATACTTTTGTTCAAGTTAGGGTCTGGCTTTCTCTCTCCCTGGGTGCCCAAGCATTGCCCGTGGACATCCGTGAACACCAGGCACTGTGATGTCATGACGCAGAAAGGACAGCCACCTGGTTCGGGCTGGGAGGAAATCCTAAGTGACAAAATATTTATACTATATGTCAGGCATCTTTGGGTCAAAAACACAGCTCTGCCTCCCAGACAGCAGATAAGATGGTTTAAGCTCCACATAGCTACCTGTTCAAATAAGAAATATCTGACCACAAGTGAAGCTCCAGAAGGATTAGTTAAAAGGAGATCAGCATAGAGGCAAAAGCACCCTTCAGTCCACGAGGTTGCTGAGGTTGTCTGTCTGCTGGGCCAGGGCGTAGCAGGGGTGATGCAGACACCAGGCAGCCAGAGGCCTGAGTCAGGACCCACCAGTGCATGAGAGGTCACTCTCAGTAGGTCAACCATAGCATGAGCCTCCCACAGGAAGAGAAGGTGTGTGTGTCAAACACCAAGATGCAGGAGCCAATAAATAACGGCTGTGCTCAGTCCCGGGGCTCAATTCCTCCTATGGTTGTATTTTCCCCTTGAAAGAAAAAATGGCATGCCTCAGATTCCACTTAGAAAGTCATTTGTCACCCTGCAGAGTCAGCACAGCCCAGGGTCAGGCCTGAGTGAGGACGCAGATAGACATGGGGGCATGGCGGGTGAGAGGTAAATGAGTTTGGATCAGTTATAATTGAGTAAAGATTAGTCATAGATTAGTCGTGATTTATTGAGCACTATGACCTTTCATACAACATATTTAACTATTTTTATTTTATTTAACAAATGTATTTAAATATCACAAAAACCTTACTAATCAGATTGTTAATCCCAATTTAGCAGATCTGAGTTTCAAACTCAGATCCTGGTAAACATCCAACTTCTGCCCAGTTCCTGATTCTCACCAGGGCAGCAGTGAGTGCTCCAGGTGTGTGGTCGGAGTCCTCCCTGTCCCTGGGACTAGGGTGAGGCTGTGGGCTGAGTGCTCCAGGTGTGTGGTCAGAGTCCTCCCTGTCCCTGGGACTAGGGTGAGGTGTGGGCTGAGTGCTCCAGGTGTGTGGTCAGAGTCCTCCCTGTCCCTGGGACTAGGGTGAGGTGTGGGCTGAGTGCTCCAGGTGTGTGGTCGGAGTCCTCCCTGTCCCTGGGACTAGGGTGAGGCTGTGGGCTGAGTGCTCCAGGTGCATGGTCGGAGTCCTCCCTGTCCCTGACTTGGGGGTGATGGTGTTGGCTGTGGTCTGCGCTTCATTTTTCCCCAGAACATGAGTTCATCTGCCTCCCATTCTGCTGGGACTGGCTGATTCTGGCATCTGTCAGCTGGGCCTCTATATTCCTTGTTTAAAGACCATGACTAAATCGGATGTGACACATGGTGAAAATTTAGTGCTGCCTTGTTTTTCCAAAACTTCATCTATATCAACTCACGTAAATGTCCTTTTCTCTGGAAATGCTTAACATTGTTAATCGTTTTTGAGATGCTAACTGGGACATGACTCTATATCTACAGAGTGGTGTCTGGGGATGGCCTCTCGGGGTAGGTGAGAGACCCCAGGGGGACACTGACACAGTGAGTTGCAGGGTGAAGTGGACACAGCTGATTAGTGGTCAGGACACATTCATGGTCCCCAGCCCAATGTGGGGGCAGCGTATGAGTCGAGGAAACCAACTAATGTGGAGTTATTTCAAAGCGTCCTGAGACGCGGTCCTAGCCATCTTCCCAGCAAGACAGCAGCATTCATTGTAACTCACCGATGATATAAAAATGAAGCCAAGGAGTCTGGAAAAAATGTATCTCAAATTATAAATAAAAAGGAGATTAAAGGGTATCTGGGAAGTGTTTGCAAAGTTAAAGGAAGTAACTCAAAATAGAGAGCTTGTTCAGAAATGCCTCTTCTCAGAAATCATTAGTAGGATTTACATTCCTTATGTTACCATCAAAACTGTCAAAAACGTCCAGTTCTCTACCAGGGCCGCTCAAGTACGTCTGGTGGAGACCGGCCTGATACCACTTCCCCTGCAAATTGAGATGACCTGCCCTCCAAGCCCCACCGCACAGGGCTGAAACTCCGGCCTCTTCTGTGAGTTCTGACAATTTTGAACCCTATACACAAATTATTCTTAGTCACTTCAAACATTTATTCGCTCAAACCTGAGATCGATGACTTACTATCTTTCTCTTTAAAGGACTGAAACTGTGTGGAAGGTTCAAATAAAACCAGGTTTTTTTCCTTTCAGTTTTTGCAATATGTTGTTTACAAAACCCCCAATCTCTCCACCCCAGGTCATAGTCTCAGAATCCTTGTACATTTCTAACATCTTCTGAGGATCAAAGGACACAGATCAACCCCAAACAATGAGATTTTACAGAACCCACATCAGACCCCACCCTCATGTTCATACTCAGAATTCCAGGGTCGCACTTGGGAAACACTGCACTAGTCATAATTTCTGAGTTAACTTACACTATTTCCAACACGAAAGCAAAGAGTTTCTTATCAGCTGAAAGTCAATTTTCTAACCATGAGCCATGTAATGAAAAACTCTTCTGACGGCCAGGTACGAATAAGGACAGATATCTGAAAGCATAGAAATCCATAATTACTTTTTTATTGGTCCTTTTCAAGGGAAGAAACCAGGGTCAGCTCTCAAAATCATCACTCACTGTCTTAACAGGGCCCCCCAAACCAGTGGTCACACAGACAGTGCTCTGGCTCAAAAGCCTCAGTCCCTGGGGGGCTGGCGCTCAGGGCTGAGTCGATGGGACAGTCACACTCGCGCCATGGCCCTCCTGGCTTCTGGGACCGGCTCTCTGCCCACTGCGGCCCAGCCAGACCTCGTGAGCCCCACGCCCGAGCCCCTACCACCACTGGAACGCACTGGTCCCACATCGCTTTCTGCCTGCACTTTCCCGAGGTAACAATTAGCCCATCAGGCCAACTAATCCATGCGAGAGTGCCAGCGGAAGCCCCCGAACCTGCCCCTCCCAGGCACCGTGTGCACTGGACACACACTCCTCAGACGTAAATGTCAAGCCCGGAGCGCGTGGCCCCATCCCATGGCCGTCTGCTGGCCCATCCTTCTCTCCTGCTCCTCTTGGCGATCCCTGCTCTATGAGGTGGGCCGCTTTGCCCGGCGGTCCTCTCACGACAGCACAGCCCAGGGCGCACACTGCAGTGGCAGGAAGAGAGTTCAGCGCAGACCCGGGGCCACAGTCGGCCAGAAGCCTCCAGGGTCCACTCCGCTCGACCCGCTGGGGCTCAGCTGGCATCGCTGGCATGTGCATCAGGTGTCCCGAGACCACAGCGACGAGACGAACTCGGCTGTATTCTGGAACTCAGGGCACACGCGTGGTGCCCCACTCCCGTGCTAACACCTGGAAGGAGCTTTCATTTGCCGCATCACACGCCTCTGTGGTCAAGGGGCGTGAAGCTTGCCCTCAGAGGAAGCGCTAAGTATTGTCCCGGCCTGCTGGTTCAGTGCTGACAAACACGGGTAAAACACGGAAGGCGTCTGGGTCCTGCAGAAAGGGAAGGGGAGCCGGCAGGAAGGTCGCTGAGCAGCTCCAGCGGATGAGGACCCGAAAAGCTCTTAGAACTGCACCTGTGCACCCCTAAAAATGAATAAACACTCCAGCAGTGGAACTTTGTTCCCGTATATAGGCAATGGATAGGATTCCTGCACAATTGCTATATAAAAAGGCATTTTTTATGGGGTAAAGTGAGAGCACCTAGAAGATACTTGTACTGCGGTGGCTCCAAATGTGCAGCTATTACAATGACATGCAAACACACGTGCACACGCACTAGCTAAGCAGGATGCCTTCTCTGAGGCAGCACAACATGCCAGACCAGCAAGACTCGAAGCCCTCAGCACCACGTGGGGCACACCGCCAGCTCCCGGCCACACTGCCAGGGCTGGTTTTCTGCTCGGGATGGTCAGGAGACACAATGCAGCCATGTGCCACACAGCCGGGAGCAGCAATCGCACATCAGAAGGTGACTCGGTGACATGGAGGGTTCCCCAACACGTGAGGACAATGCATGGCCACCGAGCACCTCACGGAACAGCGCTGCTTCTCCAGGCAGAAGCGTCATGCGTGTAGTGAGAGGCTGTCCATGTCCTACATTGAATTATTGGCTGCTGTCCTTGACGCCTATATTTTAGACAACTGGAGTCCTGGAAAATTATTTTTATTCAGGTGACATCTGTGATAAAGAGCCCATCAATAAATGTTTTCCGCCTGAGAAATGTGCTCACCCTGCTCACTGGGACAAGAAAATCGTGCTGCGTGCAGCCTGCTGGGAGCACTTCAGAAGAGAGAGCTTTGTGGAAACACGGAGGGAGGGTCTGCCAGGGGTCTGCCCTGCATTCCCGGGACCCTGCTGTGTTAAACCTGGTGTGAGGCATCGTCAGGCTTGGCCAGCCACCGGGACCCTCCCAGGAGGGTGGGACACAGGGAATGTGCAATGGTGCCCACGCCTCCAGTGTGAAGACCGGATCACTTCCAAGGTTACAAATTTGGGTTCTGGAAAAGAAACAGAGGCCATCTATCCACCAGCTGGGACCCCGATGATCCACCACCCTCCGCGAGACTTGCCCCCACCCGCAGAGCCGTCCCCTTGGAGTCGTTAGCAGCTAAAGCCGCAGCGCGGCGTGGACAGGAAAGAGGCTCACTCCCAGCCTCCACTCATGCACACAGCCGAAGCCGTCTCCTCCGGGCTGTGTGGCAATGGTGGTTATCACAGGTCTGGAGTTTCCCGCCAGTGCCTGGGGTTGTTGGACATATGCTTTGTCAACCTGTTTGCACACTGCATGATCCCCCAGCCATCTCCTCCCACCCTGGAAACGTGGCATGGCACAGCCCACCCCCGCCTGCCATCCTCACCCCCACATGCCCCCTCGCGGCCTCGTGGGGCCGAGGTCCAGTCACCATCTGCCAGTTGGTGCCCCGGATAGCGTCACCAGCCACGTCTCGGCCCTGACCCGAGGCTCTCCCTGCGATCACACGTCAGATCCTCTGCACGGATGGCTGGTGGCCTCCAAAACTTAGCTCCTGACCTCCCCGCACACCCCCTCTAGGCTCTCCTGGCTCACCCGCCTCAGTACATGACAGTGCCCCCGGCTGTTCAGACCCCAAACCCCGCAACCTTCCTGGATTCCTCTCTTTCTTCAAACTGTGCATCAGACCCTGCAGTGTTTATCTTCAAAGCCCATCTAGACTGTGACCACCCCTCACCACCCCACCAGTGCCCAGCTTACTCCCGAAACGTTGCAAACGCTCCTAAGCCCTGCTCCGTAGGCGTCCAGAACCAGGCCTCTAAACCCGCGATCAGCTTACGCAGCTCCTTTCCTCAAAACGAGCCAGGGTTGCTGACTGCAGGGGCAGCTGTCCCCCTGCGGCCTCTGTGGCCTGGCCGAGGTGGCCTCTCCAGATCCTGCACAAAGCTCCCAGCTCCCAGCCCCCCCACCCTCTGGAGGCTCCCTGCTCCACGCCGCCAAGCACACCCCGCCCAGGCCTGGGCACCTGCTCCTCCCCTGCTCACTCCCCGAGCCTCAAAACGTCACAGAGAGTCCCGATTGCCCTATCCAGGTGCCACACGTGGGGACGCGTTTCTCGCCCCCGGGGCTTCAGCTGTGGTCTCCACGGCACTTGCAACCACTGCCACAACACGATCCTCTGTCTATTCACTTTCCCTCTGTCTTCCCTGCTAGAATGTCAGTTCCAAGGAGATCGGGACTTACGCTGTGCACTGCTGAGCCCCAACGGCAGCACCTGACACACAGAAGGCACCAGGGAGTGTCTGGTGGAGGGACGGGCGGAAGTGGTGGGGACACGTCTGCTCCCACGCTGCCACCTCAGAGGCCACAGCTAGGCAGCGCCAGGACTGTGTGAGGGTGGGGATGGTTTGCAAGCTTTGTGAATCCTCAAGGGTCTTTACTCAAGACAGCCCCAAGAGGAGGTGCGGAATCGGGGGGGCGAAGTCCAGCAACACCCACGAGCCTCGGGTCGGGGGGGGGTGAAAACACAGCCCGGGGTAGGGCGGAGATCTGGGCACCGTAGGC
Organism: Daubentonia madagascariensis; assembly: GCA_023783475.1. Taxonomy (NCBI): domain Eukaryota; kingdom Metazoa; phylum Chordata; class Mammalia; order Primates; family Daubentoniidae; genus Daubentonia; species Daubentonia madagascariensis. The sequence goes on from JAKFHU010000901.1 coordinate 34,863,199, forward strand.
CTGGCCTGGCCACCCAAGTGCTGGGCCCCGGGGCCCACCAGGTCGACGTCCCGGGCCAGGGGAAATGAGAAAAAGACCTTCGTGCCACAAACCATTTTGGAAGCCGACCCTGGCGTAGTAGCCAGACGGATGACATTTTCGTCTGTTGCTTGTATATGTCCAGTAAAGGTTTATAGCCAGCCCCGCACTCAAGCCGTGGAAGAAGCAGACACAGAAGGCTCCAGATCACCTGAGCAACTTTAATAAAAGGCCCAGAGCACTTCCCAATCAATTCGACTTTTAGACAACCTCACGTTAATTAAGAACTGAGCAAATCTCACGGGTTGCCCAGCTACACTTCCACAGGGACCTGCTGAGAAAAGAGTTCACTCAGCGCTGGCACCAACACCCCTTACGTGAGCAGACACCTTCCTGCCACCCTCAGGATTCAATGGGAAAAGGTGCACCTGCCTCAGCTAGAGCCGTTTTTTACGAAACCACATTGATTCATCAACCATCTTACCTTTGTTTTCACACCTCCACGGTAAACCTCCCGACAGTGGTTTGGTTTATTCTGTAAGAGGAGGCCAGGAAGCAGCTGCTCCTGCCGCCACTACTCACCATCGATGGCGTCATGAGGTGTGGCATCCACTCCTGCAAACCCTGGATTTACAGAAATGGGTACTATTACGTGTTTGCAGTTCCTGGGGATTTAATTTGGGGTATGAAAAGAAAAGAGGTTCGTAATCAGGAGACATGATTCAAAAGCTGCTCTGACATGCTGGGAGCTAGCCTGTTCACAGAGGTTCCTCAAGACACAACGTCCTTAAGTTTCGATGGACGTTTCTCAAGTCAGTGTACAAAAACTTCTAGTTAGGTTGAAATGTAAATGTGCAGTGACCCGGCAGTTGTTGATCCTAGAAAAAGTCTCACGTATGTGCACAGGAAGCCACACAAAGAATATTCCGTGCAGAGCTGTTAAATAGCGTGAAGGACTAGAAGCAGCCCCGATGTCCATTGGTAGGAGAATCGCACAGTGAGGTAACCTACTCGCAAGAGGGGATGCTGCGCAGCCGGCCGAGCGAGCGAACGATGGGAGAGACAGCCCAGCAGTGATGGCTTTTCAACACCTGGTGCGGAATGGATGACACAACCTGCGAATGTCGCGGCATATGCCAGAACACGTCCCGTACGGGGGCTTGCAGAGGGAGAACGCAAAGGAACTTCAGCTCTATCTGTAATGTTTTCCATTATCTGTAATTGCTGACTTTAGGTGGCAGTAGACTTTGCTGTATTTTTTAATTTGGCAAAAAGGTAGTTTTTACCATTTTTAACCACCAGGTTATCTGGCTTATATAATCTGTACTGCTAAAACGTGGTTTTGCTAAAGCTTGTTTAACAAACACCATTCCTGTGTGGACCTAGACCCGTCTGAGGATTATGAATATATTGGCAGAGGGAAACATCTCCCCCTTGGGCACTTTTACTGGTGATGTTTTATTTAAGTATATTTATAACAAGAACACCCCAAAATACTTTGAAAACTGCCCCCTGATTCTTCATTATCACACGTACTGCAAGTGCAGCTCTGGGATCCAAATTCGAGGTCAGAGCATCAGCAGGTCTGTGGCCTGGAGAGTTGCCGTGTCAAGACAGAGGAGCAGGTGTGGTGGGCATCCTCCCAAGGGTGGGGTTACACCCTCCCTCACTCTCCATTCAGAGTAATTCTTGGTGGTGGTGCCTTTGAGCTGTGCCAGCCTATGGAATGACATTTTCTAACACAAGGCCAAATTTGCAGTAATTCCCCAGCCACTGCAGGAGGAATGGTGCCTGGGAAATCAGTTACATTTTCACAGGGCAGCCGTGTTAATACTGCATCTCTGGGTCCTTCAGGGCGGTCACCTGCTGGCCCTGTGCTTACCAACTCACTGTGCAGTAACTCAGCCGTCGGAGACGACTATTCCCTCAGTGATGGGATTCTTGCATGGGAAGATGGCTAGGTTAGGACAGATATATAGTGCGAGCATTTTTTCCCAGAGGATCACCAGAAAAATGAGCTTTTTATTTAGTTAGTTGACTTAGAATCCCTGAGAATTCCCCACAGAAAAGGGCTAAAGCCCCCCAAGACTCAAACAGCCATATGGCTATTGTCTGCCGTGTGTGTTGCCCACTGGCTTCTTAGATAGCCCCATGGCAGGAGGGGTTGCACTGGCACAGCCAAGGGACCTCTGCAGACATCCTGCCAGAGCCACACAACGTTCACCTTGGGAGCAGCCACCCGCCCTGTGGCTGAGGTAGATGACTGCCCTAATTGTGCCATCTCTGCTGCAGCGGCTTCTCAATGTCCCATAAATCCAGTCCCATACTGCGACCTTTTTATGCATTGTCATTGAGCTTCCAGAATTGTCCATTCTAGCAAAAGGCCTGTGAGAGGTCTTAGTGCAGCTCTTTGACAAATGTATGAAGGCCAGGTCAGAGCACGGCCAGGGGAATCTGGCCAGGCCACCCAGCCTGCAAAACAGCATGTGGAATTACAAGACGATGGAAAGTACAGCACCTACCTGGGCAGTACCCGTATGAAACGCTACCTACAGGATCACAGCCCAGGATGTGGGTTTTGTTTGTTTTGTTTTCTTTTTAAAAATCATAGTAAAATACACATAGCATAAAATTTCCACTCAATCTTTTTTAAGTGTACAGGTCAGTGGTGTTAAGTACATTCAAATTGTTGTGCAACCATCACCACCATCTATTTCCAGAGCTTTTTCATCTTGCACAACTGTAGCTCCGTCCCCATTAAACACTAACTCTGGGCCTGGTGCTGTGGCTCACACCTGTGATCCCAGTGCTCTGGGAGGCTGAGGCAGGAGGATCGCTAGAGCCCAGGAGTTTGAGGTTGTAGTCAGCTACGATGACATCACTGCACTCCAGCCAGGGGGAAAGAGCGAGACCCTGTCTCGCCAACACCAACACCAACCCCCCCATCCCCTCCCCCAGCCCTGGCACCCACATTCTGCTTCCTGTCCCTGTGTGCTTGAGCCTGGGCACCTCATGTAAGCAAACCCCACAGTACCTGTTCACTGCAAAGCATGTCCAGTGTGTAGAACCTGTTCTTCACCAGTAACATCTAATTCTCTGGACCCTCCTGTCCCACTGGACCTGTGACAGCTGAACTCCGTTTACCCCCCACTCCCCCAACTCCACCACGGGCCTGCCCCACTACCAGGAGCCTGTCCATGACTTCAGACACCGTGTCCTGAGAACCCCCTTGTGACAGACATCAGTCCCCCCATCCCTGGCGAGATTGTCCCTTGGAGTCTCCAGCAGGACAGTCGCCCCAGGGCAGAGGACTCTGTTCCTCCCCCAGGCTACTCTGCCAGCACAGCAGGTGCCAGGTCCTCAGACCTGTCTGGCCAAATCCAACTACCGGCATCTCGGGCTTCAGCACCTGGGTGCCCACAAAATTGCCACCTCCACTCTCTCCGGCTGCTCCCAAGTCCTGCACTAAGTGTGGCCTGAGGAGCCCCGTCTCCACCGCAGGGAGGCACCACACAGCAACCTCACAACCCGCCCCAGAGCACGCCACACCTTCCCATTAGAGGTGGGGTCTGCGTCCCCTGCCCTGGATCTGGGCGGGCGTGATGCTGCAACAGTGACGGTGGAAGGGATGCTGTGTGGCCTCCATGCCAGGCCAGAAGAGGCCTTGCAGCTTCTGTCTGGTCTTTCTGGGATGCTTCCCACTCCCTACCCACCAGCACCCTGCAAGGCCCATGGGGACACGCAGGCTGCCCCCGCTTCAGAAGACAGCGGCCCCAGCCGACATCCCGGAGCCCTCAGGCAAGAGTTGCTCAGCTGAGCCCTCCCCAGAGACCTGACCCAAGGGATCAAAAGCCAAATAAGAGCTCAAGCCCAGCCTGGTCAACACAGCAAGACCCCTTCTCTAAAAAAAAATGGGTTTTTTTAATTAAAAACAAATTTTTTTAAGCCAAATAAAATGGCCACTAAGTTTTGGGGTAATTGTTATGCAACAGTAGTCACCAGACACAACCTCTGAATCTTCACCTTGGAGAAGAGGAACCTAACTTTCTTCCCAGGACAGCTGGCACGTTCCCCCCATTCCCGCCCTGCCCTGCCTTGGGGTGCTTGGTTTTGTGTTTGGCCTGAGCAGAGAGGGACACCCTCAGGAAGTCCCACGCTCCCCTCCTCAGCCCTCCTTGCTGTCCTTGCACAGCAGTGAGCCTGAACGGGCTTCCCTGCACTTACCTCCATCCTGTACTTACTCGTCCACGCCGTAAGTGGCGGTGGCCCGCCACCGTGCACTGGGATTACATCAAACACGAGAGCACAGCGACAGGTGACACTGTCCCTTTCTGTCAGGACCTCATAGTCTAGTGCGGAAAAGACAGAAACTAACCACATCTAGATTTGTATCTGCAGCCAGACCACTCCCCGTACTCCCGGGGTGCACGTCCATTGTCCATCCGAAATCTCCACGTGCCCAGGACACTCAGGCCCACAGTTTGCAAAACCAGACCCGACCCCTGCCTTCCCGCCCAGCTCTCCCTCCCAAGGGCAGCCCGGCCTGGTCCTGGGAGTCGCTGTGGCCCCAAACCTTGGAGCAACCTGGTCTGGTTGCTTTTCTCACATCCAACTCATTGGCAAACCCACGATCCGTCTGTGACGCGAACACTGAGCGTCAACTGGATGGGGCCATGGGTGTCCAGGTTCTCGGTCAAACATTATTCTGGGGTGCGTGTGAGGGTGTTTCTGGAAAGATTAGAATCAGCAGACTCAGTAAAGCAGACAGCCGTCCCCGGCAGAGCTGGGCCTCATGCAATCCAGGGAAGACCCCGGCAGAACTGAAAGGCCGCGTAGGCAGGAGCTCCACCTGCCGACACTTGGGGTGGGGACATCGGTCTGTCACTGCTCCAGGATGGAACTGAGACCATCAGCTCTCCCAGGTCTCCAGCCCACAGGTCTCGTACTTCTCAGCCTCCAAAATCATGAGCCAATCCCCTGTAACAATCTGTGTATCTACGTCCTATGGGTTCTGTTTCTCCAGAGAATGCTAACCAATACCATCTTCAAAATACACCCACAAACTAAAGTTTTTGCATCAACCTCCCACCTGGCCTCTAACAGTCCATTTTCAACAGCGGCCACATCAATTCTTCTAAACCACGAGTCAGGGTGTGGCTCTCAACCCACCACCTTCTTCATCTCGCTCAGAGAAAAGCCGGCATCCTCCCCGTGGCCTGAGCCTCTGCCCTCCCGACACAGCCACCCCTTCCCTCACGCTCCGCTCAGGACGCTCCCAAACTGACCAGAGACCTGACCCAGCAAACCTGCCTCCGCGGCTCCGTATCCCACCTGTAGAGCGGGAGTAGAGACGCTCGTCCCTCCTGGGGCTGTGCTGAGTGCTGCGTGACATCACGGCACGCGGGAAGTGCTCACAAAGTCGCCTCTTCACTCTCAGGCAGCCTGGTGCATCAGACACCGCCGGGCACCCAGAGACTTACGGGCCCTACCGCGCAAGCTAAATATTCTGCTTCTACGGTCTACATTTACATTGAAGGTGACATCCAGTGCCAGCAGAGACGTGTGAGTCGCATACTGAAGTGAACTCAGCGTTTTGTTTTCACTTTCACTGGAAGCTTCCCCCGGGAAACTTGAGTCCTAGATGACCACACAGCTGCATGTGCTGAGCACTCTGCCCACCCTGAGCCCCAAGTGGCAAAGGTGGAGTCGCAGACGAAGCCCAGGGACCCCCAAGACCTTGGTGCTGGGGTTTGTGGACTGCAGGCCTGAGGTCTTCCTGAGGTCCCCACACGAGATGCACGTGTGGCCTGGATGTGCACTGAGATGTGTCCACACAAAGAAATGTGGTTTCGTTCAAGACCCCCTGAGGTTCACACCAGTCTAACCCCAACTCGGTGCTCCCATTTTTCAGTCTGATTTCAGCTAATAATCATGAAACAGGAGTCACATCTTTACCAGGCGTTCTTGCTGCCTCCACACTGTGCACCTGCCCGCTCACAAAGTCTCCTAAGGGGAAAAGTCACGGAGGGCAGCAAAGTGTCCTTCCTGGGGGACAGATGGCCCACAGAGGTTTCTCTCACACGCTCAGGACACTTCCTTGGCAGACCCAGGGGACTCCGTCTCTCCGCATTCCTGGCACAGGCACTCGGGCTGGAGGACGCCCTAGGGACTTCAGGCGCCTGACGGGTCACGTGTGGGTATCACCTGAGGACAGGGTGCAGGGGGATGAGAGGGATCTGAGGGAACATCCATCCGGCTTCTCTTTCGTGGATGAGTGAATGGAGCCGCTGCGACTCGCCCTGCACCGGGGCTGCAGCGGAAGAGATGGCGCGAGGAGGCACCCACCCCCTCCCCCGAGAGCTACTGTCATCACTTCCCAGAGGAGTTCTTATGGGAGACAAAAAATGTACATCTACACACACAGTCATACAGGACGTATGTAAACTAACCTGCTACATGTTATGTGTACGTTAAATCCATGCCTGTTAGAGTGCACCCCATGGGGGGAGCACTGTGCCGAGAGCCCCCCCAGACTTTGAGGAGCGCCTGCTCTCGCAGCTCTGTGCTCTGCCAGGCGCCCAGGGCCAGCTTTGTCCTTCGCGCCTCCGACTCCGCGCCCACCTAGGAGCCCCCGTGTGCTCTGGGATTTTTAACGTTGGCAGTTTCTGAGAATTTCAAGATGGGCTTTCAAGAGCCCTGGAGCCTGTGGGAGCAGCACAGCTCCGAGACAGGCCTGAATAGTGTGTCCGAGGTGGCATGGTGGTGGCTTGAGGATCTGGGCTGTAAACTCAGGGCTGTCTTGCATTCTGCCCCTGACCTCTGCTACTGTGAGATAGCTAAAGACTAACAGAATGTCAGAACTGGTGAGAACATTAAAGACATTCCAGTCAAGGCTCACGTAACAAACGAGAAGACAGAGACCAACAGAGACAAAGTGACATGAAAAGTCTCAGAGGTGGCCCAGAACCGAGCCAGGCATGGCCAGTCCCCTACCTGCCAGGACAGCTGCCGCTGACCAAGATTAGAGACGAGATTCAGCCGGGGAAGAAAGTCACAGTGGACGTTACAGACAGGCGACAGAACTGGCTTTAGGGATAGGGAGTGTCCGAATGACACAACTCAATTATTTCAAAGGATTTGAACAAAATAATTGCGATAACAACTAAACAATAATAACCCCTCTTTGCAGTTCAGCAAAGGGCACCGTAGGAGTTACGCGGCTCTCACTTCCTATTCCCTCCTCCTCCAGGCTCTGAAAGGCCTGTGACCACCCTGCGCAAAGCACATCAAGAGCTCTTATCCAAAGCGGTAGACTTGGGGTTTGCCTTTGGGTTTATCCAACCTTGTTTCGGGGATCCTGCCTGGGAGGGAAGGACACACGGGAGCCGCTCGGTCGATTTGTGATCCTCAAGTCTCTACGCCCCGAGTCAACTGTCCCAGGCCGAGTGGAAGAGCCCATCAGATAAGCAGGGCAGGTGGGGCTCTGTGGGCTTGTATTCAAGGCACTGGTGCCTCCCCAGAGAACGACCAGCTCTGGGACACAGGGGCTCCAGCCTCAGAGAGCCTCCCACCATTTCTGGTCACCGCCCCAGGAAGGCAGACACAACGCGGTGTGACCCGTACAAGGCCTTGCGAGGTGGCCTGAGGACAACGTGGTGACGCGGCTCCAGTGCACACAGGATGGGAAGGAGCGAGGGGAGATCTTAAACCACTGAAAAATAGAACTGTCTGTCGGTGGGGAAAACTGAGTTGGCCAGAAGTCAACATAAAAGACCCTGGTGATGCCATATGGTGCTGTGCTTAAGACACGACATTCCTCTGAGTGTTATGGCCAGGCCAGGCCATCCTCTGAGAATGTCGGCTAAGAAATAAATAGTGTCTGCACGGTACCTCCTCCCAAAGATGGGACTTTTAAATACGTGGCCGGGGATACTATATTCAAGGCCCACCAAGGCGACGGTCCGAGGGAATCTGCCCCTAAAGCAGGCACATGAGCCGTGAATTGAAGAAGGGACCCTGGTCTTTTCGGGAGTCTGTTTGCAGGTAGAGAGAGGTAAGAGAGCTTCACAACGAGCCCCACTCCCAAATTCCTACGTCCACCTGAGAAAACCTTTGCATTACTAGGCTTATACAAACTCTCCTGCAGAAAGGAACTTACCTGTGGTTTGGACTGTTTTGTTCATTTGACAGCTTTATTTCTTAACCTAAATTAATAAATTTTCATTCCTGCTTGTACTTTAGTCTCTGGGGAAGTTTGTCAGCTTGAACTGCGTTAGTTCAAATCGTTTGCCTGAAGATCCAGCAGCTCCGGGGAAAGTGGTAGCATTGAGCTGCTGGGAAGGGTCCTGGATTGTGGTCACCTGCAAGGGGCTGCCCAGACCCCTGGATCTGGCCACACCCCCTCTGAAATGCAACTGCTCACATCCAGCCCTTCCTAAGGGCCCAGTCAGGCCACCATCCTCAGTTAAGTGCCCCAAAGTCAACAAGCGTCCTGGAAAGCAAGACAGCCTGGATCGTGGCCCGCGTGGGCTGTGCCCATGTGGCTGCTGTGAGCTGGGCTTGCAGAAGCCACTTCTGTGCCAGGGTGGACAGCGCAAAACCCCACCCCGTCTTCCCAGAAGTGCGACTGTGAGCAAGTTACTTCTCCACGTTTACCTCAATTTCTGCATCCCACAAAATGGGGATAATAAGAGAACCCACCTCGCTGGGTCACTGAGACAGTAAAATGAGACCGTGAACATCATTCTCGCGGCACAGGGTGCCCTCCCGGCTGAACTCTCTTTTTTGTGTATAAAGCAGTGAGAATTATTAACCTGCCCCTTGCAGGAGCATTTTCAGGCTGCGTCAGTGGCGGAAATGTTTACTGACAACTCCAAGCGGCGCACAGCTCTAGAGACTGCAGAGAGACACACACAAGCCAGAAATGTGCCACAAGCAATGGTCACAAATGGACATTCTTTCCCCAAATTATGGAACATTGTGATTTAAAATGAAAAATGGAGGGTAGGAAAGGAAAATTAGCAGAACATTCAATAAATCAGACAAAATAAGAGGAAAACGTGGTCCTAAGAGTGTCCAAACGTCCCAGGTATGTGCATAAAACTTGGCCCATTGCTGTCCCTTTTGTGTGGCTGCCCCCCCATCTGCAAACCCAAAGTGCCACTCACAGAGAGGCCCCCACATTCCTAGTCACTTCTACACCATATCCCCCAAGCTCAATTTACATCCAACCTGAAAAATATCGTTCATCTTCCTGTGGAGCCTGAGACCCAGAAATAATCCAGCCCTGGTATCTCACGAGCAAATCATAATTCACATTTGCAGCCACCACGGAGAGATTGGGCAGTAGGGCCTGCGTGACAACCGCATGGAGGCTTTCTCCGTCTCTGCCGTCCTCCCTAGCAGACCTCTGCCCCTGTCTCGGGGTCCGTGCACACCCCACACCTCACACGCGCTGCTGACACGGTGGCCACCGGGCATCCGCACCCTGCTCTGCCCCTGGGGGGTCACCAGAAACCCCCCAGGCAGCATGGTTTGCTCCACTAGCGCCCACAGGCCACTCTGTTCCAGGGCAGTGGCTGCGGCCTCTTCTGGGGGATCTGGCGCGGGGCAGGGTGGCCTTGGGCAGGCGTCCACTGGACTGTTCTCAGACAGCACTCGTGGGGCTCCAGCCCCTCTGCTCCCAAGTCTCTCACGCAGACCAGAGCCACCAGCCTGACAGCCGCCTGAACACTCAGACTAGCACCAGGACCTCCAAGGGACCCCCAGCGGTACTGACACACTCGGGGTGGGCAGAGAGGACAGAAAGGCAAGGGAGATGTGAGGACACGTTAGTATTGTGGTTCTCCCTGAATTCTCAGTGTCATTGGCTAAAATGATTGTAATTACTGAGGAATAAGACTGAAATAATTTTGCAAATGCTATAAAGGTCTAAGATGTCAGTCAATAATATACATTTTTCCGTTACACAGATTGTATTCTGCAGGAAAACCTTAGTAATGGAGGGAAGTTCAAACCCACTTTCTAGGACCATTTGTCATCCACCCTGTGGGATCTAATAAAACCCTGTGCCCAAACACAGCCCCTTCGTGCACACTTAGAAATGTGATGTCCATTGCCGACATCCTGGGCCCTCCTGCTGGGAAGGGTTCTGCGTGTCTTGGAGGTGCACGCACAGGACTGCCCTGGCCCGGGGAGCACGGATGTGACAGCATCACTCACCACCCTGCCCCGCAGAAGCTAAGTACGTTCGAGGCATCACTGAAATCCTGCTTCTCTCCTCTACCATCAGCCATACCCAAAGGCACACAGCTCACAGACAGGGGAAACAACAGTGTGAGGACTTCCTACTTTATCCCAAGCATATGTTCGCCAACCTAACACAGACGACAGGTTCAGGTGTTAGATGACGTGTTTAGAGGATGCAAAGAAGCCCACCATTGTCCTAAGGAAAGTCCTTCATCTGTAAAATTGTTCCCCCACATGCCTCCAAAGGTAAAGAGTGTGTTTGTCTTTAATAAAGCTCGAGTGCTGTCCATAAAGTCCAGCCCCAGCTGCTGTCGACACAGTCAGCAGAACTCAGGAAGTGCACCCACCGTCTGCAGATCCGCTCCGCTGCCCCTCCACTGTTCTCAATTAGCCAGATGACAGTAAAATCAAAGAATTGTATCATATTCAGAAGATTCAGCGCGGACAGGCCAGGCTGCGGCAGCATCCTCTTGAGTGCTCACGTGCTGTGAGGGAGGTGCAGGTTGGCTCTGCTCGTGGGACGTCCATAACGAGCAAAGACAACTTGCACAGCATAGTTTAGAAGTCTCTTTGCCAGAGTCGCTGAGCACAGCACTCAGGAAGGCAACCGAGCTGGCTGAAGGCCTCTTGTTGGTGAGGGCCACTGCCCCTTCCCCGAGGAGCTCCGCTCGACGGCACACGTGGTGCTTGAGGTCCCACACTTCTCAGAGCCACGGTGTGGCAATGTGGTTCAGCCCTGGGTGGCTGCATTCACTGTCTGCTGCTGCTGTGACAAACCTCCACACACCTAAAGACTCAGCACGACTCACACTTACTGTCTTCCAACCCCAGGGATCAGAAGTCCAAAGTCAGTTTCACTGGGCAAAAATTGAGGTGTCAGCAGGGCTCTGTTCCTGCTCGGGAAAAGCTATTATCCTTGTCCCTCCCAGCGTCCGGAGGTGGCTCTTGTCCTTTGGCTGGTGGCCCCACATCCCACCAGCTGGTGCCTCCATCTCCACAGGGCCTGTGACTGCCTCTCCTGCCTTCCACTTTCACTTAGAAAGACCATGTATGACATTGTGCCCACCCGGACGATCCGGGGTAATCTCCCCATATCAAGATCCTTAGCCACACCTACAAAGTCTCTCTGCCATGGAAGGTGACACATTCACAGGCTCATGGGGGACATTATTCTGCCCACCCCAATGGCATACGGAAGGTTTGGCATCAAGCAGTGCTCACCGTGTAGCAGGAAAAACAGACGCCTCCTCCAACATTCACAGCCTTGAGCCTGGCCCCCCCGTCCAGCTGCTCCCTGCAGGACCTTGTCGCACAGCCCCTGGGCTGCCCCTCCCACACCCCCTCAGGATACTCTGCGCCATCATCCTGGTTACAGTTTGGGTCCCTCTGTTGGATTTCAGACCCCCCACCCCGCTCTGCTTAAGGCCACAATGGGTAAGTTCCACCTGACCAGCTTTTCACAATTCTTTCCTCGAAGCTTCCTCTTAGCAGTTTTCCTGAGTTCCTCAAATAGCGACTGCTTATAAAAACCTTAGTGGTCTCAAAGGGAGTGGTTTTCAAAATTAGTTCAGTAGAAGAATCTCTTTTTTCCCCCAAAGAAAACTTATAACTCTAATATATAAAATATCAAAGCATGGCTGGTGTAGCTGACTGGGAGGAAGACCTGCAGCCCTCAAGGCCTTGCTGTGACCCCTGCCAAGCACCCCCAGCTCCAGGGTGGTCCTGGGCACCCCCAGTGAGACCCAGGGTTCTGTGGAATGAGATCGGAAAACACCGTTCTAAAGGATTAGGTCTTTACAAGGAATAGATAACAACAATCTATCTCCATTGCACAAATTCACTTGGGAGCTAGACATGTACCTACCTATTCGACAACATCTAATCAAAAGTGTCTTTGAACCAGCTCCACCTGGAGAAGTCTGCAGGAAGGGTGGGCCGTGAGCCCCACAGTTAGGTAAGGCAGTGAACACAGCCCACTCCCTGAGTGCAATGCTTGATGCCCCCGTCTGGGTGTAAACCCACGTGTGAGGGCACACACAGTGCACACGCCTGCTGAGGCCGTGTCCTTCACGGCTAGGCCCATGGGCTCTGGGTGAGACCCCCACCATCCTAACTGTGAGTCTTTGTACACACCATCCAGCCTCGCAGTGGCCCAGTTTCTTCATCTGTAAATGTGAATTATTGTGAGAAATAAATAGTGAGATATACATGCAAACTTCTTAGTGTGTGATACACAGAGTGAGTTCAATCAATATTAACTTTGTTGTTGTTCAACACCAATGGCCACGCGGCTTGATGTCAGCAGCCACAGGTGCGGATGGGAGAGCCCCTCCCTCTAATGGGCAGACGTGTCAGCTCCACTGGGGTCTGGGTGGCACCATCCAAAGCCAACGTCTACAATCAGTTTCATAAAACGTGGATGGAACTGTTTCTCACCAAGCCAATTGCAAGACATCAACATGATCTGCCTCTTAAAGACAAATTTATGGAAAAATTGCTCTTCACTTTCAGGAAGAAGTCATGAGAGTATCTTGACCACAGCATCACTACGATTGTCGACATGAAGATGTTGATTAGAAATGATGTATTGTGACCTGGAATTGATTGTTACCTCAAAGAATGCAAAGGAGTGTTGCAAGCAACAAGCCTTTTTAAAAGGAAGTAGCCAAACCTTGAGCTAAAAGTCCTTTGTTTATAAGACCATGCCAGGAAAATGATTTGTTGAGAGCAGCAGATTCCCCAAGGACCACACAGCTACAATTCAAACCTCTGCGGAAATGGTTGCAGCTATAATCAGTTATTAGCAACACATGGATTGCTAGAAACTATTGTGCCTGACAATTGGCCTACATTTTTCCCAGCTGAGCTTAAGGAATTTTTAAAGGGGGCTCTTAGTTGAGCTGTCATTGTCAAACCTCACCACCTTCAAGCAAATGGTCATAGAGAAAGCACAGTGACCACCTAGTATTCCCAAAGTGAGTAGAAAACTTGTCATCAGAGTTCACCAAGTTTCTCAATACTCATGCAGCGGGGTAGGAGGATAACGATGTCTAAGCAGGAATTCTAGAACCTCCTTCAACATCAATCTCTCTCTGTCCTGCCCCCACCCGCCCCAGCCCTCCCTCCCTCCCCCCCCCACAATCGCCACCAAAAGGCATCCCTTATTTGCATTGACTAGGTCATACAAGTACATGGTACCTAAAGATACCAACAGATCTGGGTAAAAAGTAATTTTTTCCCCAGCCTCAGAGCCTCTCCCACCCAGAACCCTCCCTGGAAGTAACTGCCATTGCCAGTTTATCAAGAATACTTCCTAGAATATGCATAAAAGCTTTTATTTAATCAAAATGGCACACCATACCATGAGTATTTTGCTTTTTTAGTTTTCTTGAAAACATTTCCAAATAAATGCATGTAAAACCACTTTATATTTTTCACAGCTACAAAGGGTATCCCACAGAATGGATGTACCGTGAATTATTTATCTAGTGCTCTTTGTGGACATTTACACTGTTTTGATCTTTTGCTTTTAAAAACAATGACACCATGAGTATCCATGTGCATTACTTCACACGTTTAAATATGTATATGTGATAGATTGCTATATGCAGACTGGCTGGATCAAAGAATATGCAAATTTGTAATTTTGCTAGACATTATCAAATTGCTCTCCACAGACACTATACCAATTCATTCTATTACTAGCAATAAATAAGCCTGCTCATTTCTCCACCCTTTTGCCAAACCACTATGTTACCAAATTTTGGGTCTTTGCACATCTAATAGATGAAAAAAACTCAATATAATTTTAATGCATTTCTCTAGTTATGAGTAAGGTTGAATATCTTTTATTATTTAATATATTCAAATAAGATTATATTTAATATAAGATTCGTGTGTATTTCCTTATTTATTAACTGTTCATAAACATTTTTCTATTGGGTTGCTAAAAATTTTTAATTTATTTGTCATGACCTTCATGTATTAAGAGAGTTAGTTCCTTGTCTATAATATAAATGGCAAATATTTTCCCCAACTTGTCATTTGTCTTTTAATTCTGTTGTGGGTGATTTTTACTATTAAAAATTGCTTGATTTTAATGTAGTTGAACTACTTAATCTTTTCTTTTGTGTCTTCTAGGTTTGTTTTCATATTTAGAAAGAACTTCCCTATCCCAAGATTCAGGGGGGAAAAAAATACTAATTTTATGTTGAGTACTTTTACAATTTTGTATTATGACTTAAACACTTGGTCCATTTTATATTTATATTGGTGGAAGACAGGAGATTGGGTCCCATTTTATTAATTTGTTTTTAAAAGAGTGCTATCTAGTGTCCCAACATTGTTGAAAAATGCACCTTTTCCCAATTTGAATTCTGTCTTTATCATACAGCAAATTGCAGTGTGAGTTTGAGACTATTTCTGGACTCCCTTCAATGACATCGATGTCGTTCCACATGCCAGTACCACACAGTCACCACCCAACGTTGTAATTTAAAATCTGGCAGCGCTAGATGGTACTCGTTTTTTTCATCTTTTTCTAAATTTTCAATGCAACTTCAGAATCCCCTGATATGTTCTGCTGGGTTGTAACTGAGATTACACCAAACTTACAGGTTAGTTCAGGGAAAAGTGATTCCTTTACGATAGTGAATCTTCTAAACCAGGTATGCTCTCCATTCCTTCTTCTTTCACACCGTAAGTTTTACATTTTTTAACAGATAGGCCTTGAATACTTTAAGTTTATCTCTTGGCATTTTTATCTTAACTGTTAAAATTACAAGTGGGGTCTTTAATCATTCTAACTGGATACTTTTTAATATTTTTGAGTATCCAGTCAGAATGATTAAATATATATACGTGAATGGTATTAATTTCTATATATTTCATACCTAGCCACCTCACAGCATTCTCTTACTTGTGATGTATTCTCTTGGTATTATTAAATAAATAATTGTATTTCTGAAAACAATGATAATTTTAACTCCTTCCGATTTTCAGGACTTGTTTCCTTCTCTCACCTCACTGTAACTTTAGCTGTTAGTATTAGTCGTAAGAGCACCTCAAACACAGTAGTAAATAAAGCAGTGATAACCGACGTCCTGGGTTAATTTCTTCTCCTGCCTTTACCGGGGATTCTTCTAGTATCTTCCCGTTACACATAAGGCCACCTTGGAGTTGCAATGTGTGTGTTCTAACACTAAGGAAATATGTAGCCGATCCTGTAATAAAAGAGAAATAGAATCATAAAGTTTTTTAATAATGTATAAATATTGAATATTAACCAGTGCTATCTCTAGATCTATGGATATTTTTATTATTATAATGAACAATGTTGGCAAATATCTTAATATGGAAATCCTAATATTAAATTTTGGATTCCTGAAATGAATCCCATTGGAAAAGTTATATTGTTCTTTTAATATGTTACCAGACTTTGTTTTCTAATGTTTTGCTTAGGATATTTGTTGCTTTGTTATAAGTGAGGTTCAGTCTACAGTTTTATTTTTTCTTCTTTTTTGTCTGATTTGCTATTCATATACATGTTTGATCAAAGGAATTAGAAAGTGTCCTTTCTATTCCAACACTATGATACAATTCAAATATCATTGCCAATGTCTGTTCCTGAAAGGTTTAATAAAATGTACTGTGAAAGCAGGCCTGATATATTTGCTATATTTCTCTATCCTTTTGCTATTAATTAATATATTTACATTTTCTGTATCTTCTGGAGTCAGTGCTGGTAATTCATATTTTCTGGAAAACTCAACTATTTCATTCAGGCCATCAAACAGATTTGCACAGAGTTGACCAGGAATGTCTTCTGTGTCTGGTGGGGTAGTAGGAAGAGATTATACTGGGTCAATTTTCCCTTTCTTATTTTTCCTCCAAAAGAGCTACTTTTGAATGTATTAGTTTTATTTATTTTCTGCTTTAAAATTCACTGATTTCTATTGTCTTTAATTCTTTTGTTTGCTTTCCTGAGATTTATAAATTAACTTTTTGCATTGAGTATTTATTTTATTCATTCTTACTTATCTGCATGGTGTAATTATTTAAAGTTATGAATTTTCCTCTGAAGACTGCTGTAGCTGTATCTCATTAGTTCTAACATATAGCATTTTAAAAATCATTATTTTATTTCAGAGATCCTGAGATTTCAGTTTTTATTCCCTTTTTTACTCAAGTTGTTTTATCTTAAAATTGCCAGGTAGTTAGAGTTATGTTTGTTCATTTATTTTATGATTTTGTGGTTAATATTTGTTTTATGATTCTGTGGTCAGTTTCTAGTTTATTGTGTTATGATCAGATAATGTATTCTGAGCTATTTCTTTTTTATGAGATTTTTGTCTGCAGTCAGTTTTTGTTTGTGACAGTTGACTCACCACCTACATAAAGAAGTTGTAGTCCCTATTTTCAAGTCAAAGTGTTAGACAGATATCAATTATATCTATCGTAATTTACTCTATTTAAATTATCTATGCCCATATTTTGTTTTTATGATCTTGATTTGTCCTGAGATGGAGAGACAAGACATAACATCTGCTATTCATGAGTTTCTGCACAGTCTCCTTGTGTTTCCTGCCATTTTCATTTTCTAAATGTTGGTGGACATCATAAGACACATCAATATTTGCAAATAATGAGATCTTTTTATTACAACCTTTATTATTACAAAGCGCCTTTCTCTGTCTGCTCTAATAGTGTGGCCTGAAGTCAGCCCAGTCTGATACTGAGACATTACTCTGTGTTCTCTTTGTATCGTTTTGCTTGATGGGCTTCTCCTGTCTCTTAAATTCAACTTGGCTGAGTCACTCTGTTGCAGGTGTACACACCACATAACTGGGTTTTGCGTAGGGCAGAATTCTGCTGGCCCCCATGGAGGGAGAATTTAGACCAGCCCGGCCAGAGAGAAATCCTCCTCCCCAAAACCGGAGTTCTGGCCCACGGCCGGCTGACAAAAAGCGGCCTGGGACCTGGCATAGATTGGTAAGGCAGCCACGCCACGAGGCTGCAGTCCTTGGGTGATTCCTGTGGCTGTGCTGGCTCAGAGCCAGTGGACGTGACCCAGTCAGACAACAGCGGCAGCAGCCAAGCCAGTGCCTGTGTCACCCCTCCCCTGACTCCAGGCAGTGCCGCTCAGGGAGTCTTCTTCCACTTGGGGAAAGTTAAGAGGACTTTGTTTTGCAACTGGGGTACCAGCAACTGGGGTACAGTAACATAAAGTACCAAGCAGAGTCCTGAAGCCCCTGAGTCCAGGCGTGGTTCCTGGACAGCATTTCTGAACCCCCTACCCTGGGCCAGAAGGAAACATGCTGCCCTGAAGGGAAGGACCCAGTCCTGGCAGGACTCACCACTTGATGACTAAAGAGTCCCTGGGCTTTGAATAACATCAGAGGTAGCCAGGTAGCACTCGCCACGGGCTTCGGGTGAGACCAGGCTGGCTTCAGGTATGACCTGGCACAGTCCCAGCTGTGGTGGCCACAAGGCAGTGCCCACATCACTCTTCCCCCAACTCCAGCAGCCCAGCACACAGAGTGAGGGAAGAAAGTGAGAGACTTTGGTAACCCAGGGAATTCTCCCCTTTTTACCCAAGTCCACCAAGGCAGTGCCACCAGAAGTCTGCAAGAGTCACAGCATTACTGGGCCTGGGGCACCCCCAGTGCTAATACAGCTGCAGTGACCAAGGACTTAGATCGCAGCACTCAATTCCTTTTGAATATCTGGAAAGCCTTCTCAAGAAAGACGAGTTCAAACAAGCCCAGACTATGAAGATTAAAGTAAGTACCTAACTCTTCAATGCCCAGACATCAACCAACATCCCAACATCCACAAGCATCAAGAACATCCAGGCAAACATGACCTCACCAAATGAACTAAATAAGGTACTAGTGATCAATCCTGGAGTGAGGGAGATATGTGACCTTTCAGACAGAGAATTCAATGAGCTTCAAGACAACACAGAGAAGAAATTTGGAAGCCTATCAGAGAAATTTAACAAAGAGATTGAAATAATTTTTAAAAATCAAGCAGAAATCCTGGAGCTGAAAAATCAATTGACAAACTGAGGAAAGCATCAGAATCTCTCAACAGCAGAATTGACCAAGCAGAAGAATGAATTAGTGAGCTTGAAGACAGGCTATTTGAAAATACACAGTCAGAAAAGAAAAAAGAATAAAAAAGAATGAAGCACACCTGCAAGATCTAGAAAATAGCCTCAAAAGGGCAAATCTAAGAGTTATTCGCCTTAAAGAGGAGGTACAGAGAGAGATTGGGGTATAAAGTTTATTCAAAGAAATAATAACAGAGAACTTTCCACATGTAGAGAAAGATATCAATATTCAGGTCACAGACACCAAGCAGATTTAATCCAAACAAGACCACCTCAAGGCATTTGATAATCAAGTTCCCAAAGGTCACAGATAAAGAAAAGTTCCTAAGGGAAGTAAGAAAAAAGAAAAAAATATACAAAGGAGCTCCAATATGTCTGGCAGCAAACTTCTCAGTGGAAATCCTGCAGGCCAGGAGAGAGTGGCATGACATATTCAAAGTGATGAAGGAAAAAACATTAACCACAGAATATTATATCCTGCAAAAATATCCTTCAAACATGAATGAGAAATAAAGACCTTCCCAGACAAACAAAAGCTGAGGGATTCATCAAAACCAGACCTGTCCCACAAGAAATGCTAAAAGGAGTTCTTCAATCTGAAAGAAAAGGACATTAATGAACAATAAGAAATCAACTGAAGGTAAACAACTCACTGGTAACAGTAAGTACACAAATAGAGAATACTCTATTTCTGTAATTGCAATTTATAAACCAACTTATAACTTTAGTGGGAAGACTAAAAGACAAACCTATCAAAAATAACTACAACAACTCTTTGAGAGACGGATAATTTAAAAAGGTGTAGATGGAAACAACAAAAAGTTATAAAGCAGAGGGATGGAGTTAAAGTGCAGAATCTCTGTGAGATTTCTCTTTGCTTGTTTTTTTGTTTGTAAGAAGAACTGTCATATGTTTAAAATAATTTGTTATAAAATATTTTTTGCAAGCCTCTTGGTAACTTTAAATCAAAAAACCTACAACAGATACACAAAAAATAAAAAGCAAGAAATTAAAACACACTACCAGAGGAAATCACTTTTAACAAAGGAAGGAAGGAAGGAAGAAAGTGAGGACCACAAATGACCAGAAATCAAATAACAACATGGCTGTAGTACATTCTTACCTGTCAATAATAACATTGAATGTGAATGGACTAAACTCTCCAATCAAAAGTCACAGAGTGGCTGAATGGATTTGGAAAAAAAAAAAAAAAAAACAAGACCTAACTATTTGTTGTCTACAAGAAACCCACTTCACCTGTAAAGACACACATAGACTGAAAATAAAGGGATGGAAAAAGATATCCATGAAAATGGAAATAAAAAAAGAGCAGGAGTAGCTATACTTCTATCAGATAAAATAGATTTCAAGACAAATACTGTAAAAAGAGACAAAGAAGATCATTATATAATGATAAAGGAGTCAGTTCAGCAAGAGAATATAACAATTCTAAATATATATGCACCCAACACTGGAGCACCCAGATACATAAAACAAATATTATTGGAGCTAAAGAGGGAGATAGACCCCAATACAATAATTGTTGGAGACCTCAACACTCCACTTTCAGCACTGGACAAATCATCCAGACAGAAAACCAACAATGACACATTGGACTTAATCTGCACTACAGACCAAATGGACCTAATAGATACTTACAGAATAATTCATCCAACAGCTACAGAATACATGTTCTTCTCAGCTCTTGGATCATTCTCAAGGACAGACCACATGTTAGGCCACAAAACAAGTCTTAAAACATTCAAAAAAATTGAAATTATATCAAGTATTTTCTCTGACCACAATGGAATAAAACTATTATAGAAATCAATAACAAGGGGAATGTTAGAAAATATACAACCACATGGAAATTGAACAACTTGTTCCTGAATGACCAGTGGGTCAATGAAGCAACTAAGGAGGAAATTTAAAAGTTTTACAAAACAAATGAAAAAGGAAACACAACATATCAAAACCTATGGGATACAGCAGATGCAGTACTAAAAGGAAAGTTTTCAGCAATAAGTGCCTACATCAAAAAAGTAGAAAAGCTTCAAATAAACAACCTAACAATGCATCTCAAAGAACTAGAAAAATAAGAGCAAAACAAACCCAAAATTAGCAGAAGAAAAGAAGTAATAAAGATCAGAGCATAAATAAATGAAATTCAAACCAAGAATAAAAAAGATCAATGAAACAAAATGTTGGTTTTTTTAAAAGATAAACAAAATTGACAAAGCTTTAGCCAGACTAAGAAAAAAAGAGAGAAAACCCAAATAAATAAAATCAGAGATGAAAAAGGAGACATTATAATTGATACTGCAGAAATCCAAAGGATCATTAGAGACTATTATGAGCAACTGTATTCCTATAAATTGGAAAACCTAGAAGAAATGAATAAATTCCTAGACACATACAGCCTACCAAGATTGAACCAGGAAGAAATCAACCTGAATAAATCAACAACAAGTAGTGAGACCGAAGCAGTAATAACAAGTCTCCTGTCAAAGAAAAGCCCAGGACCTGATGGATTCACTGATGAATTCTACTAAACATTCAAAGAAGAACTAATACCAATCCTACTTAAACTATTCCAAAAAATCAAGGAGGAAGAGATACTCCCAAACTTACTCTAGGTGGCCTGTATTGCCCTGATACCAAAGCCAGATAAGGATGCAGCAAAAAAGGAAAACTATGGGCCAATATCTCTGATGAACATAGATGCAAAAATCCTCAACAGAATACTAGTAAACTGAATTCACCAACAGTTTAAAAAGATTATTCATCAAGATCAAATGGGATTCATCCCAGGGATGCAAGGATGGTTCAACATATGCAAATCAATCAATGTGAGACATCATATCAACAGAACAAAGGACAAAAACCATATGATCACTTCAATTGATGCTGAAAAACCATTGATAAATTCAACATCCCTTCATGACAAAAATGCTCAAAAAACTGAGTATAGAAGGGACTTACCTCAACACAATAAAAGTCATATATGACAGACTCACAGTTAGTATCATAGTGAATAGGGAAAAGCTGAAACCTTTCCTCTAAGATCTCCAACAAGACGAGGACGCCCACTTTCACCACTGTTATTCAACATAGTACTGGAAGTTCTAGCTAAAGCAATCAGACAAGAGAAAGAAATTAGAAAAGAAGAAATCAAATTATCCTTCTTTGTAGAAAGTATGATCTTATATCTACAGAAACCCAAGACTTCACTGAAAAACAATTAGAACTGATAAAAAAAAAATTTGGTAAAGTTGCAAGATACAGTATCAACATAAAAAAATCAGTAACATTTCTATATGTCAACAGTAAACAATCTGAAAAATAAACCAAGAAAGTAATCCCTTTACAATAGCTACAAATAAAATAAAATACCTAGAACAAACTTAACCAAAGAAGTGAAAGATCTTATAATGAAAACTATGAAACACTGATGAAAGAAGCTGAAGAGGACACAATAAAATGGAAAGATATCCCATGCTCATGGATTGGAAGAATCTATGTGGTTACAATGTCCATACTACCCAAGCAATCTACAGATTCAATGCAATCCCCATCAAAATACCAATGACATTCTTCACAGAAATAGAAAAAATAATCCTAAAATTTATATGGAACCACAGAAGAGCCAGAATAGTTAAAGCCATCCTGAGCAAAGGGAACAAAACTGGAGGAATCACATTACCTGACTTTAAATTATACTACATGGATGGAGCTGGAGAACATTATGTTAAATGAAATAAGCCAAGCACAGAAAGACAAATCTTGCATGTTGTCACTCATACGTGGGAGCTAAATATTAAAACAATTGATCCCATGGAGACAGAGAGTACAATGATGGTTACCAGAAGCTGGGAAGGGTAGCACGGAGGGGGAGATAAAGTGGGAATGGCTAATGGGTGCAAAAATATAGTCAGATAGTTAGATAGAATGAATAATATTTGTTAGCACAATAAAATGACTTTAATCAACAAGTTAGGGTGCACTTTAAGATAACTAAAAGGGTGGAATTAGAATGTTCCTAACACAAAGGAACATTCTAAATGATAAATGCCTGAGGTGATGGATACCCCATTACCCTGATTTGATTAATCCACATTGTGTGCCTGTATTGAAACATCACATCTACCCTATAAATACATACAACTATTATGCAGCCATAATATTAGTAATTAAAAATAAAAATATTTAAAAATTTAAAAAATTAAAAAGACAGCCTTTTTCTTTTAATGTTCAATTTAGTCCATTTACAAATATCAATGCAAAAACACGCATAGTCTTATTCCTGCCATCAGTTTGTGATGCTTCCTGTTTTTATGGCTCTTTCTTTTGGTTTATAGTCTCTGTGTTTGCTTTAGTTCTGTGCATGTTTCCACATGCATAAAGGATTATATTTTAGGTTTAGCTGTTATTTTGATAACAGCAACTTATATAATGTATTTATTTATTTCTTTTAGGGAGGTTTTACTGACTCATACAACAAGCAAGGATAAAATTAGGGTATTTCTACTTGTCACTTTCCTTCCCAATACATTATCACCCACTTGGAGCTGATCATAGTGTTTCTCTTAGTATTTAGCTTGTTGCCTTGAAATAGAGTCTCCATGGACATGTTGGGCACTGTTCAACTCGAGGGAGGGCCAGTACCACAGGCTGCAACATGTTTAAATTTACCTATGCTTTTGTTACTTGTCTGCTTTATATTCCAGGCTATAAAAGCTTGTGGAATCAAGGTATTAATACTACTTTTCATCTTCCCTTTCCCCTTCTACTCCCAAATTTTGCTAGAGGATTTGTGCACTTTTAGATATCGTAATGTTTACATTCTGATCCGTACCCAGCATTCCCACATTCCCTTTAATGCCCAGTCAGATGAATTCAGCACTCACTGTCTTTCACCATAGTGTCTTCATTGGTCTTGCTGTTGGCCAGAATTCATCACAGCTATATTTCAAATGCATCGTGAGAATTGTATTAATTGAGTTATTGCAAACTGAAAATATGTGTCTATTTCCTTTATATTTGAAGGACCGTTTACTTGGGCTCAAAATTATTGGTTCACACTTTTTTTCTCTGAGGACATTGTAGACATTGCTTAGCTTTTTTCTAGGCTAGACTTTTGCTTTGGGGGCTGTCTGAAAACTAGTCAGACTCTTTTCCTGACAGGTACTTTGTGGGTTTGGGGAAGGATTTTTTTTTTTTGTCTTTTTGGTCTGGAGGCCCAAGCAGTATTTCTTTGTCTTAGAAGTCCAACAGCATTACTGGAGTATGCTTCTGTTTTGGTTGTTGCTACAGTTTGAACATGTCCCCCAGAAGTTCATGTGTAGGAAACTTGGCCGCCATCATGGTGGTGTGGAGGGGGCCCTTTGGGAGGCAATTGGGTCGGGAGAGCTCAGCCGTCTGAATGGATTAATGCTGTTATTGTGGGAGTGGGTTAGTTATCACACAAGGGACTTCTGAAAAATGGTAAATTTTGCCCCCGTTTTCTCTCTGTCTCACATGCCCTCACCACGTGATGTCTTCTGCCATGGGACGACCCTCACCAAACACTGGCCCATGCTCTTGGACTTCCCAGCCTCCAGGACCATGAGCCAAATGAACTTCCATTGTTTATAAATTACCTAGTTTGTGGTATTACGTTATAGCAGCAGGAAATAGACTAAGATGATTGTTCTGTGTCATTTTATACTGGGACAATCTAAAGCCTCAGGGGTTCTTTTCATTCTTGGAAAGATCCTTAGAATTCTATTTTGTAATATAGGTTGTTTTATTATCTTTTTCTTTGAAAATGCATTTATGCATGTTTTATACCTTATGTACAATTTATGTCTATTGCTGTTTCACTTCCTATTCATTTTCATTTCATTTTGGTCACTTTTCTTGGCCACATTCTCCATGCCCCTCTGAGACTTCAGGAGGGCTCCATCTCACCTGTGCTCCTTCCGGCACGGCCACCACTCTTACCATGGCCTCACTTGCCCACCTCTTTCCTGAGCTCTACCGGTTTATGTTTATCATTTTCTTTGCCTGTTCATACATGCTCTTAGATCTACCATCTCTCCTTTGACTTCTTGTTTAGTGGAAGTGAGTGCTCCAGGAAATTGTGTGTCTGTGGTTTTCTTAGCCATGAGAATATATTTGGCCACAATTTTCATCTGCCCTGTGGCAGCATTTTCTGATGAATATCTCTTCATCAGAACATGCTGTCAGAAACATACTCCAATAATGTTGTTGGACTTCAAAGACAAAGAAATAATGCTTAGGCCTCCAGACCATAAAGACAGAAACAAAAAATCCTCCCCAAAACCCACAAAATACCTGTCAGGAAAAGAGTCTGACTAGTTTCAGACAGCTCTCTTGCCATCTTTTTCTATTATTTCTTCCTTTTTCTTATATTCTGTTTTTATGGAACCAGAATACCTCCTTCTTTCTAAACCAAAAATTTGCAGAAAATTTTTGTGGATGGAAGACCAGGGCTGTGTTGTAGACTAAGAGAAATTCTTACAGAATAGGGCTGTGTGTGAGAGTTATTTTAGCTCTTACTTCTCAGAGGGCAGCAACCAAATGCCTGCTGGCAACAGGGAGCAGCTCCCTTGCTCAGTGCATCACCAGAGACTTCCTGCCCATGCTGCTTGTCTCTGAGAACCCTTGCCCTACTGCCCATGCTCTTTAAAGCCCATCTTAGTCCAAAGTCAGCGCCAGCTCCTACATCGTTACTTAGTGTTTCTTGCAGCCTCTGCTGGGCTTGTCTGAGGTCTGCAGCTGTGTGTGTCCTCTCAGGGCACCCATGGGTACCCCAACTTTATCTTCACAGCATTGGCAGCCCTTCCTTATATGCCATTACTCGGAGTAACATGTGTGTCCCGATCTCATAGAAGTTGACATTTGTATTCTGTTCCTCCATATCCTGGTTGTTTTATGTATCTCCTGTGAGGAATAAGCTGTCCTTATGCATCTATATAGAATCAAGTCTTCAACATGTCTCTAATGTCCCAAGGTTACAGCCAACCCACCTGAATTCCCCACAGGGCTTGCCCTCTGCCTCGCCTGGCACCACCCAAATCAGCCATAAGCAAGATGAACGAGCTCTTCTGGATGCTGTTGTTCCTGTTCCTATTCTTCACCCATTTGTTTTTCCTGTTGAGGATAATTAAGAGGAAAAACAAAGAACAAAAACTTGGAGTTGGAAAGAAAATAGAGGTACAGAGAAAAAGCATTAGCAATATAGCTTTAAAAAGATAAAGAAATTATATCTTTGTAAGGGAGAAAACAGCTGAACTGTGAGGGAGGCACCTGATGGAGCTCCTGGCAAAACCACGGCGGTGTAACCACACCAGGAGAGAAACAAGTCCGGGAAAAACCCACGGCGTGTAAGGTCTGCTCATCCCTCACTGACCTGAGAATATCAACCAAGGTTTACTCACTATTTTGCTATTAAATACCTGAAGTCCTCAACATTTCCAACCACAGTGATATCAGAAGGAGACATTTTCCATGCACACTAACCTTTGAACTACCGAACTCAGAAAGAGGAGAGTCTTCCCAGTTCACTGGGACCACGTGGCTTTTGTCACACAAGCTCCATGTCTTCAAAGGCTCTCTCATTGCTGTGCTGGTCAAAGGTATCAGTCTTCAGAAGCATCTTCTCTCCAAACATCTGGCATCATCTCTTTAGCCATCCCCTGATTTGTGGAGTGAGGAAGCCTAAATCTGACCACTCACACCTGCTGAATTCTAGCTCCTGGACTGTTCATGCCTGGTAGTAAGTACACAAAGTGCAAAATCCATGGGTACTGTCTGGGTAGGTAGGGCCAGGTTGCAGGTGAAGGGAGGAGATCTGGCCTGGCCGAGGTCCTCCTTTCTCCATGGGCTTGTGGGATATGGCTGCGGCTTCCACTGCTCCTTGACACCACAGCACACAAGCAGAAGACACCTAATTGGTTTATTTAAAGCCATGGCCAGAATAGTCTGCCAGTCCTTTCTGCTTCCACACACGAGACGCAGACTATGCTAACTATTTTAGACAAGAGATTAAGATCTGGGCTCCGGAGGGCTGAGATTTCATCTGGTCACATATAGTCTGGCTTGAGATCAAATTGAAAAATCAATTTAAATTGAACAGAAAAGCATGTCCATAAAGCTGGAAAAAAACACAGGAACAAATTACCCTTTCTCTTCGCAAGCCATCTTTGACTGTGAGCCTCGTCCCCTGCAGGGCTCTTCCCACCATCTTGGCAACTTGGCTGTGAAGTTTGGCAGTCATAGATTCTCTTTTTTGTTTTTTTCTATTATTAATCTTTCATTGCATACCATTAGTGTGCAATATGTCTTGACACCCTAACTGTGTTCCACAATTAGTCTCCGAGTGACCGTGTTAATAACACTGACATTAGCCATGTTCCTCTGAGTGTTATACTGCGGTAACCACCTCACTCAGTGCAGCATTTATAATAAAGGACCTGGACCGCAACACATGTAGGGACACAGCAGCCCAAGGTAAGAACACGGGACACATTTCCTGTCCTCAACACCCACTGCCTCTGAGACTCAGTTAAACAAAATTTTACTGTTTTGAATACTATTGAATAGAATATTATATTTTTCTCCTCCGTGAGAAATTTGCAAAACCCAGTTGAGTCTTTGATAGACAGGATATGAGCCTAATAAATATTACCTGAAATTGATTATACTATGAATCCACTGGGAGGAACAAGAGAATAATTGTTAATGCATTATTAGCTGCTGGCAAAATACTATATTTCACATTTTACTACAGATTCTATGTCCTAGTACACGTGGTTATATTGCGTTGTTTTCTGCTAGCTTGGTAGTTATTTTCAAGAGCTGTCAATTGGTATTACCCGGGATTGCAAAGCAAAATTAGTAAGATAAGCGAAGGTTATACATGGTGCTCTCTGGACCAGCAAAGAGGACTGCTGTGCAATACGCCTCCACCAATGTCCACTGGTTTTTGCTTCAAAGCATAGTTTATCTTTAAATATCTCTTTCCTCAGAAAACAGTGATTTTAAACATGATTTCTGACATTTTCTAATCTTCCACAAATATTCCTGTGCAGGGAATTTCATTTTCTAAGTACAATTCAGAAAGAATAGGAAGTAAATCCGTGACTCAAGCCTCTTTCCAGGCAACTCTAATGCACGGGGGATGCAATGCCATTCTCCACCAAGACCCACGGACTGGGCAGTGCACAGGTGAACTCACACTAAAGAGCCACACTCCACAGGGCCCTCTGGCGTCAGGCTCCTCCTGGTCCCCAGCCCCCGCTGTCCTCTGGCCTCCCACCTCTGAAGCCATGACCCTGGCTGAGGGTTCTCACCCACACGCTGGCCTGGGGCCTGGGGCGAGTCCAGATTCCTGTGTGGCGCTGAGCGGCCGCCCAGCTTGCTTGGTCCTGGTCCACGGTAAGCCACTTTGAACCCCCGACCAGGTCTTTCTTTTCAGCTGGTCACTCAGACTGAAGTCTTACTGTTAAAAAAGCTCCCGGGACCACCGCTGCTGCCCACACCCCACCTGCATGTCCTGGGCCCCAGGTGGATTCTCTGGGCGTTGATAGCATGCAATTCACTGTGGGCCCGGAAACCTCCTGCCACGCTGATGGTCCTGCGACTTCTCTGCTGACCATGCTCCTGCCAGGCTGGCCCTCCTGGCCTCACCTGTCGGCCTCCCCATCCGGTTCTACCTGCTCCAGTTCTGGACCCACAACTAAAACCCACTGTGGGCCATCCTTCGCTCTGTGAGGACCCTCTAGACCACACTGCAGGGTTATCCTGACTTTTAAAACACGGAACCATGTGCGACAAGCACATGATTATCCCCCGCCCCTCTGGAAATCAAAACAAATCATCATCCCAGCATTGACTCTGCTAGACGCTCTGTGAGCACCTGCCCTGAATCTCTGCAAAGCCTCAGGAGGTATCTGCTCCACTGAGACTTCATTTTCCAGATACAGCCCTGGCCTCACCCAACCCAGGATCACACAGGAGCGAGAGGTAGAGCAGGTGTGCGTGACACCGAAGCCAAGCTGCAGCTTCTGCTCCAGGGCTGTCATTGGCACCTGTGCTGGGGTCATCGCCTTGTACCTGTGATCATCCCCTGGTGCCCGGAGGTCATCACCTTGTGCCCAGAGATCATCACCTGGTGCCCCGAGGTCATCAGTGCCCCTAGAAACCGGAGCCTCCACAGCCATGGGAGCTTTTGCCTGGGAGTATTCTTTGGGTTGGAGTTTTGTTAGCATGTACCAAAAAATTTTAAAACAAAAAGCCCAGCTTGCTGTGAGCACCTTTTGTGAACATTCCATTTGAGCAAAGTCCAAATATATTTTAAAACCCCAAATTCCATGCATTTTACAAATCACTTTTTGTTGTTGTTGATGTGTGTGCTCTTTTAATTTCTGGTAATGCTCAAGTATGTGGTTCCCTCTATATGGTTTTGCTAAATCTCGGTCCTTCCACTGCCAGAAATTAAAACAAAAAGACTGCACGACTCTCTCATTCCAACTCCTGAGGTTACAAAAAGGAAACGATTGTGAACTGGAAATGACATTGAATAACTCACTGGGTGTGGGTTTTTCACTCAATTCTAATTATTAATAATTACCCTAAAGTTTTGGAACTGGGTGTAAAAAGAAATATTCTTGTTCCTACACACCAAAGATCACGTTCCTCCACTTGTACACCCAGGGAGCCTTCCTGAGAAAAAGGAAGGGGGGAAACAGTTACACAGTTGTGCCTTATTTTAGGAAATAAACATATCCAGAGAATATTGTGCCATGGAATATTCTTATTTCTAATGAATCAGGAGAGTGAAATGGACTCCAGCAATAAATCCTTTGGCATATCAATCACTCCTTGTAAATAATCATCCTTTAATTTTTCTGGAGATTTTTAGTCATATTTTTATATGTTGGGTTTTTGTAAATTAGGATAATCCCATAATTAAACAAGAACACAAGTTTCTCAGGTGGATAGTGTCATTTTGGAAATATAGGCCTCATACAGAGATTTGAAATAAAGTCTGGTGATTTAAACCTCATAGACGAGAGACCCTAAAAACATACCAGTGTCTGGCACTTACGCAGAAAGGGTCCAAGGAACCTGCTCTCTTGGGCCTGGGGTCATATCTGGCCTCATGCCAGCTGGCCGTCCCCTGGCACACATGGGCCATCTGAAATCATCATGCGACTGGTGCGCCAGCATATTCCAGTGCCTCACTGTAGCTTAATTGAGATCCAAAGGCCATCATGACACCCTGACCCTCCCAGGGTTCCAACAGCTTTAAGAAAATGGCGTCCTCTAATTTCAGATTTGGGTTCTATAAACATGAAAAACAATATATAAAAATTAAGCTGGATGCAGAATGTTCAAAATTTTCAAAATTGCTTTTCCAAAAGAGAAAAAGATAGGTTTGCACTGATCACGTATTGACAAAGTTTTACAGATAATGGTTTTTGCTTCACTGTGGTTTCTTTCTTTTCCTTTCTTTGAGACAGACAGTGAAGGCGGGAAACCAAATGGCCACTGGAGCCTCATCCATCGCCCCCCGGAAACTTTCAGCAAGCCCGAGAGTGGCCCCCGTTGTCCCAGCAATGGCAATAGCACCCAAGGGCATCGGTTTCCGGGTCCTACAAGTATCGGCAAGGAAGGTGTCGAGAGGACCTGACCCTTTGGTGGAAATACTCAGCCCAGTGACCTGCCTCGTGAAGCCACTTCAGGGACATGCAATGAAAACCAGTCACTGCCTCCGATCGGCAGAATCAGAGCTTATGAAATTGGTAGTGGAGCAAAATTGGCAGAATTATCCTGCTATAACCAGTCAAGACAGAGAGGGAGGGAACTGAGGTTTTTCCTCATTTTCCCTCCCACTGCTACAGCACTGTATTTAATTGACTTACAATTTTTTCCCTAATATAATTCTTTATGAAACCTGCCTTGAGCAAAGGATCCATGATTGTTCACCGAGGGTCGTGCCTCATTTGTTCCTGTAGATTGTGCCTAATTAACGTTAACTTGTCTGTACATAAAAAGTACAATAGGCTGTCCTTTCCAATTTAATTCCGACAGTTTAATCGAATCTGTATTCTTTCAAAAATAATTAGATCATTTACACTTCATTAACATGTAATGTAATGTTGGGACATTCATCATAATGATTTCTTATTTTTCTTGTGCAATATTATCTCCTCTAATGAAACTGTTAACGCGATGCATGCCTTAATTAGCTGTATCATATCACTGACAATTTCTGAATAAAGCCATTTTTACAGATGAAATTGAATTATCTCGGTAGGTATATTTTCAGCAGAGTCTGTTCTTTTCTTCTTGAAAAACACCTTCTCATGGTCCAACCCCAAAGTGCTGCAAGCTGGTCCTGGTGGCCTGATACCAGCCTGGCAGGTGGGAAGAGCCTGCGCTTCTCCTCTCTAGGAGGTCAGACAACACCGCCCTTGGAGCGAAAAGGTGATGCCGCAGACCCACCTGACTCAGGTAGGCAGGAGTAAAGGCCACTTACCAGGACGTGGGCCACCCTTCACTACGCGTTACCTTTACGCCTCACAGTGGTATCTTCGGACACACGGACGACTCATCGTAGAAAGGTGGCACCTGGTCCCAACCGAGTGGGGCGCTCGGTGGGGACCCAGCGACCAGGCAGAAGGGAGATAGCCCACAGGCCCCCGGCTTCTGCGGCCCGCCTGGGAGGAAGCTCAGAAGCCAGGGAAAGGTGGCTGCCGGCGAGGTGCCCGCACTCAAGGCCTGCCCCCAGGGCCTGCGCCAGTCAGCTCCTCCCCCTCTCTGGCTTTTCTGCCTCATTGGCACTTGCTTTTCTCCAGCCTCTATTAGGGTATAATTAACAAATAAAAATTGTGTATTCCTATAGTGTGTGACCTCATGTTTTGATATGTGTATACATTGTGAAAGGATTAAACCAAGCTAATTAACATATCCATCACCTCACGTGCTTTGCTTTTGTGGTGAGATCATTGAAGATCTGCTCTCGGCAATTCTCGGGTATGTGATACTTAGTTATCAACCAGAGTCACGATGCTGCGCAGTAGACCCCTTAAGCCCATCCCTCCTGTCTAATTGAACGTTGCATCTTTGACCAACACCGTGGTCAAAGTCACCACGTATAGTCAAAATCCCAGTAACCACCATTCCATTCTCTGTTTCTGTGAGCTCAGCTGTTTTGGATTCCACATGTAAGCGAGATCACACAGCACTTGTCTTTTGTGTGGGGCTTATTTTACTTAGCATAATGTCCTCCAGGTTCATCCGTGTTGTCACAAATGACAGGATTTTCTTCTTTTTAAAGGCTGAATAGTATAAAAACTCTACCAAAAAAAACTGTTATAACTAATAAATGAATTCAGTAAAGTTGTAGGATACAAAATCAACATACAAAATCAGTAGCATTTCTATACACTAACAGTGAACTATCCGAAAGAGAAATCAAGACAATCCCACTTACAAGACTCAAAAAAAAAAAAAAAGGATTAAATTCAACCAAAGAGCTGAAAGACCTAACAGTGAAAACTATAAAACATTGATGAAAGAAGTTGAAGACAACACAAATAAATGGGAAGACAGCTCATGTTCATGGATTGGAAAAATTAATATTGTTAAAATGTCCATACTACCCAAAATGATCTATAGATTCACTGCAATCCCTATCAAAATTCCAAATGGCATTTTCACAGAAATAGAAAAAAAATTCTAACATTCATATGGAACCACGAAAGACCCCAAATAGCCAAAGCCATCCTGAGCAAGAAGAACAAATTTGGAGTCATCACACTTCCTGATTTCAGAAAATACTGGAAAGCTGTAGTGATCAAAAACAGCATGGAACTAGCATAAAAACAGACACAGACCCCAATGGAACAAAATAAAAGCCCAAAAATAAATGTATTCATTCAAGGTCAATTGATCTTCAACAAAGGTGCCAGGAATACACAATGAGGAAAGGAGCATCCTATAAACGGTGTCGGGAAAACTGGGTATCCTCATGCAGAAGAATGAAATCACACCCTTATCAAACACCATACAGAAAAGACTCAAAATTGACTAAAGACTTAAACACAAGATGTGAAAATGTAAAACTGTGAAACTACAAGAAGAAAACATAGGGGAAATCTCCTTGACATTGGTCTAGGCAATAATTCTTTGGACATGACCCCAAAAACACAGGCAACAAAAGCAAAAATAGACACAAACTAAAAAGCTTTTGCACAGCAAAGGGAACAGTCAATGACTGAGGAAAGTGCCTTCAAAATGGGAAAAAATATTTGCAAACCATACTTCTGGTAAGGGGTTAATATCCAAAATGTATAAGAAACTCAAATAGCTCAACAGCAGGAAAACAAATAACCTGATTTAAAAATAGGCAAAGGACCTACATAGACATTTCTCAAAAGAAGACAGACAAATGGCCAATGGGTATATCAAAGAAACGATCATCACACAAATCGAAACGCAACGAGGTGTCACCTCACACATGTTAGAATGACTATAGTCAAAAAAACAAAAGGTAAGTGTCGGCAAGGATGGAGAGAAAAGGGGCCCTTGCACACTGTTGGTAGCAATGTAAAGTAGTACAGTCATTATAGAAAACAGCAGATTAAAAGTAGAACTACCGCATGACTCAGCAAGCCCCCCCCCAGGTGTGACCCCAAAGAAATTGAAATCGGTGTGTCCAAGAGGCGTCTGCACTCCCAGGGTCACTGCAGCACTAGTCACAGTAGCCAAGATGTGGAATCACCTGGGTGTCCGTCAGTGGGTAAATAGATAAAGAAAATTGGTGCAAATACACGACGGAACACTGTTCAGCCTTAAGAAGAAGGAGTCCCGCCTTCACCTTCTACTGGAGACGACTTCTCTTCGGGTCTGGCCCCGCTTCAGTCAGGCTCTGCGCAAGACACAAGCTGCTTCAGGGACTCCCGTGCCCTCCAGGGTAAATCTCAACCTTGCAGCGTCAGCCACACAGACCTGCTCAGACCACGGCAGTCTCTCAGCTCACCTGCGTAAACACACCCTCTACGCCTTCACAACGCGACTCCCTCTACCTGGAATGCCCTTCCCCAAATTATTTACCACATTCCTGCTCGTCCTCCAAAACGTGGGTCAGACGGTGCCTCCTCCAGAAAGCTTTTTCAGATTCAACTCTCCTTCAGGTGCTGCTAGACTGTATTTCTCCAAGGCAAGCTGTCGACGAGACAGTGGTGCACACACTTTCACATAGCCATTTAGTTCCTGCAATTCTAGACATGAAATGAGTAAATTTGGGGTACAAAATGCACTCTGAACTCAAGGGGATTCTTTCTCATGAACTGGTAAGAAGGTAGCACGAGTAGCCAGGAGACGTGGAGTTAAGCGTTAGTTCTTCACGTCACCCTTCTGCAACGCGTCCTTCAGCCTTCACGAGGCTCGGCGTTGTTGTGGGGAAAATGGAGGGTGTACTATCTACCATGCGGGTTTGTGAGCTTCCAGTGAGATAACTCATCAAGAGCACGTTGTAGACTACAGCAAGGGCCCCTGTAAATACGAGTTGATATGTCAATTCCATAAGCAACATCACCCAACAAATCTTCACTGGGCACCAGCGACGTGTGAGTTGCGTGTGGCCCACGGCACCTCAGGAAGCACCCCGGCTCCTAAAGGGAGAATATGGAAAAGCCTCACATCCATCCCACCCCATTCTATCTAACTTGCAGGATTTCCAACCTTCCACACTTTGTAAAACCTCCAGATCCAGAAACAAGGTCCTAGACACACCAATCCATGCAGCTCATTCTTTTAGGAAAGTGACCCAAGGCCAGCTGCCCAGGAGTGCTCTGGACGGGGTGGAGACACCACACGTCCCGTCTCTATCCAGGGGTCAAGAGTGCCCCTGGGAGACAAAGGAAGGGCAGGACGGCGTCCAGTGCGGTTGACAGCACTAGCAGCGTCAGGAGCCGCACATGCACCCTGCTGCGCTTGCCGCTGAGAACCCGGACGGCAGCGTCTCCACTGCACTCCCACGTGGGGTCACACAGAAACCAGAACCGAGAAGCAAGGTGGTAACTGGTAGAGATGCTGCTTGAGAAGAATCTGATCTTGGACCCAAAGATTACCTATGTGCATGGTATTTTTATTTCTCTGGAAAACGGTATAAAGAGAGAAGAAAATGTGCTCATTTCTTGGCCTAGGGGTGGAAGCCGCCCACTCCAGAGTCCCAGACAGGAACCTCTCCCTTTGGTCAAGCGAGTTACTCGCAGATCCCCCACAAGGACAGACGCCGGGAAACCACAGCTAACACAGAAAGCAACGGCGCCCTCAGGAAGGCAGTGATAATCCTAGATGTGTTTTCTGTGTCCAGGAAGAGGACTCGGCCCTGCCGGCTGAGCACATGAATAGGCTGCATCCCACCAGGTCACCCAGACCTGCTGTTGGAGGTCTCACCTCCGGGCCTGGCGCAGTCGATGCACCAGCGGCGGGAAGAGCGCAGGCCGGCGAGGCAGACGACGCTGCGTGCGTGCGGTTGTGGCTGCTGACTTTTATATCACATCTTGACCTCTTTCCACACTCCTTTCTGTCTTTTCCCAACCATTAAATAAACGAAAATCATACACAGATTTTTACTGCAGCCAAGAAAATGGAGGACATGCAGACCACGACATCAGTGTGGGTTAGACACCTTCTGTTTACCTTCTCTTCTGTGGACGTGTGCGAGGGGGCCCGTTGGGTGGTGACAGGACCCAACGTTGCTCTCAAATATTGAGTCTTTTGCAAGCAGCACAGCATAATTGTCCTGCAAGACATTTTGGGGAACCAAGGCTGCTAATTAACTGCTAGTGCATCAATTAGTTATAATAGCGGTAATAATACACAAACGATGGCGTGAAGTGGCGGGCTGCTGTGCCGCTCTACTTTTGGTGAGCATTTTTCTTAAGCTTTTGCTTTGAAGATTTAAGTTAATAATTTATCCCTAATGAATTTAGTCTTTCTGTTTCTCTGGTACGTAGGGCATGAAATGGCTGAAAGAAACAATGCCATTAACACGATTTTGCTTTAAAGGAAACTTTCAACAGTAAGAGCGATATTTTCATATTAATGTTACCAGCGGTGTATTGATTAGTTTCGGTACATCGGGGAAGACATTGGAAAGCAGGGTAGGATGAAGTTGTAGGTGGTTAATTTTTCTTTGGTAGGTGATTTGACAAAATTTCATGAAAATGTAGCTCCATCTTCTATAAGATAATACGCATTTGGAACACGTACATAATCTATGAATAAGTGTAATTCGCAATTGTTGGGGCTCAGAAAAAGGCACCCCAAAGTGAAAGCCTCGGAAGCAAAGTATCTGTCTGACATTCTCCTGCCCTCCTGTCTCTCAGCCTCCCTCTCCCCTAAGCCAGAGAAACCAGGATCCCTTTTCTCCAGAGCGGGTCACAAGCACCAGAACCCCGTTCTCCAAAGCCTGCCACGAAACCTAAAAATATCACTCTAACTTTCCCCTCCTTTCTGCGTGAGAACTGCCCACACAGAAATTCCCCGACCTACGTTGTCTGACTGTAGGTCACCAGACCCCCACTCCAGAGGAGCCCTGCCCCACACCCAGGAGGAAGGATGCTGCTCAGAGGCCAGGAAGAATCTGAGCAGACTGGCCTTGCTGGGCCCCTCCGTCTGTCAGTGTCAGGTCACACCCTTTCGTGCCTGCTTCGTTGGACCTCCGCACAAAAGGCAAGTTTCCCCCGTATCATTGGGTCTTCATTCTGAAGTCTCCCACGTCACGAAAAACTATGATCGAGTAAATTTGTTAAGCTTTTCTCTTGCTGACCTGTCTTTGTTATAGTGGTGTTTGCCGTGACCCTTTTGATGGGGAGGAAACGGAGCACCCCCTTTCCACCCTGCACAATGAAGCAAAATTGTTTACAAGCTTCTTGTTTTTGTCTGATAGGAGAAAATGATACATAGAAGTAAATCTATTTGCTGAAACAAATTCCAAGTAGTAAAAACCCTCCAAGATGCATTTGCAGCTGTCCACACCCCAGACAGATGTTCTCATAGACGCAGAGCCGGGAGCCACACTACCCCCTCTTCCTTCTTTCTCCATAGTTGAATTAAGCCACACAGTTTTCTCTCAGGCTCTTTTGTGCCTCCCCTGTCTCTGCAGACCCCCACTCATTGGCACCTCTCCACTCTTCTTTTGACGTTCAGACGTTCCTAGCACGCAGCCTGCACACCTGCACCGCGTGACAAACGGACAGAGGAAATGGGGCCGTCGCATACGGAGGCACGCGCTGCAAACGCAAGAGCCAGTCTGTGACTCAGGCAAGAGTGTCCAGGTGCAGAAAAAATCTGACTCGGCAGCTTCACAAGATTCACGTTACTAAAATATTTCAGTTGAGGAATAGTTTTTAGGACAGCGAAGTTTGTTAAACCTATTCAGTATTTCTGAAGCTTGGTGAACATGAAACCTGGGAGCCCCTGGACTGATTGAGGCTCCCCCAAACCGTGGACCTCAGAAAACCGTTGCTGCTCCAATTCTGACTTGATAGACATGGGCCTATGTGAGCAAAATAAACACATCCCAGGAGGGAGAAAGCTTTGCTAATGTAAAATATTAACAAAGGAAGATTCTCCAAATCTCCTGGCTTCTGATTTTGCTTATTCCCTTCCTTAAGGACGCACTGACCACACTCGATACTCAGCAGCAGGTTGCAGTGAGGGGGAAACACAGCCGTGGTAAGACACAACCCTGCCACTGGGCAGCCCAGAGCTGGGGAGGGTGGCGGCACACAGGTCACTCAGACAGGAAGCACAGGAGCCCTGCACAGGCTCAGGGACCCGCAGCAAGGAGCTTCAGACGAAAGAGCCTGTCGAGACTGGGCACCCGCACGGGAGCTCACGCATGGCACACAGGGCGGGTTCCCAGAATTGGAGGCTGCGGCAGGCATCGCAGGCAGGACGCACAAAGGCATAAGTGCACAAAAGCAGGAAGCATGTTTAGGAAATCATTCGCACGTGGATTTCCCCAAGTACAGGCCTGGTCGGGGAGCAGAGGGAGCCAGGATGAGCAAGCAGAGCCGTGGGGCCCTTCAACTGCAGGCCCTGGGGAATGATCAGCCTTCACAGCAGCCAGAAGCAGGACTAACCTCATGCCAGGAAGGACCCCACAGAAGAGGTGCCCAGGACCCCGTCTGCAGGGTTAACGGGGTGGGGGGGACCATCACGACCTGGGCTGGGTCAGGAAATGCCACGACCCCCAGTGAACAGTAGGAGGGCGAAGGTGACCCAGGGGCCAGCTGGAGTTGGGAGTCCAGGACGGGAAACTCGAGCCTCGCGGGTGGAGGCCATCTCACAGGTGCGTTGCTGGCACCTCCCCTAAGTACTGTGTCTGGGCTTGAATGTCCCTAAATTGTTTTAAACACTCAGGCAAGGCTGACCTGGACATTCAACAGATAAGCACTTATCTGCAAATAGGCTTTTTCCGATAGGATTCTCCACATGTATCATTTTCCTTCTAAGAGCCGTGGCACGTGGAGTTCTTCTCATTTCTGATATTAAAGAAGTCGGGTGCTTCAGTGGAGCCATAGACAAAGTGTTCACCTGACCACACTTCAAGGGCAACGACACCAACGTCTTTTCTCTGAGGCCACAGAGGTTTTAGTATTTGCTACATTCAACTTTGTGATTTTCTGCATTTTTTAAACTTTCAAAATAATGTAGACTGTGTGTGTACAGGCAATGTGAATAGACCAGACATGGACTTCAGGAAGAAGAGAGAGCAACGCAGGGGCGCAGGTGTGCAAGAGCAGAGCAGGTCAGCCCGGCGTGCGTCCCGACACTCTCCTGAGCGTGTTTCCAGGACAGAGAACGTCAGCCGTGAGCCTGGGTCGTCAGCCTGCTTTGACAAAGGAGTTGGACCACGGACAGACAGGTGAGAAGGGAGCATAAACACCACTGGAAATCAGGTGGGCCAGCCCCACACTGTCCTTAAACAGGCTGCGGGGTTAGTGCCTCATGCCTGGAGCCCCCGTCTCCACTGGGAAGCAGAGATGCCATCCATCTGCGGCTCCCATGAGGGTTGGGTGTCACCTGCCTGCGCAGGCCCCGCGCCCACCGGCATGCTCCGTAAGATGGCTGAGGGTGGCCGTGACACCCCGAGTGCAGGGTGGAGGGCAGGGGGGGTCCCTGCAAGCAGACACCTTCCACCACCACGGCCCTTGCTCCCCACCCACACACTCTCGCCCTAGCTTGGCTTTGTGGGGACCACCACAGAGCCGCCAGAACCCAGAACTCAGACACCACTGATGTGACCAGGGCCAGCTTTTCCATCCCACCTTCTGCCTATGGAAATGGTCCCGCCAAAGAATCCTGCTGTTTGATTCCCCAATAACTCTGAGGCAACCTAAACTTTTAAATGGAGTTTATCCCTCAACCCCCATCTG
Source organism: Daubentonia madagascariensis (assembly GCA_023783475.1). Classification (NCBI taxonomy): domain Eukaryota; kingdom Metazoa; phylum Chordata; class Mammalia; order Primates; family Daubentoniidae; genus Daubentonia; species Daubentonia madagascariensis. Next base: position 34,902,043 of record JAKFHU010000901.1, read on the forward strand.
GAATTAACAGCTGTTCTGGGGTAGTTAACTCTGAAGATTTTTGATGTGACTTTTGACAGCTTCCATGCAGATGAGGCTGCGTCCCCACCTCCCCACAGTGTGCGGCGTGTGCCCACCCTCGGCCCTCCCCGCCAGGATCCTGACGGAGCAGCTACCTGGAACTAAAGAGGATTCATTGGCGTGGCCGTGCCAAGGCTCAGGGCCGCCGATTCGCTGCCATCTGAGGACGTAGCTTCGTGGCCCGTGTAGAGACATTGTTGAATCCAGGGCACTGACTCTGTGTTTGATGTGAAAAGAAATTAAAGCTCTGGTCTCATTAGATAAACCGGTTCTGGTGAAAGATCACAGGAAGGAGCTCTCCCCTTTGCACGACTCTGAATGGCCACAGCAGGCAGCTCCTTGCGCACAATTGATTTCAAGCGGCGTTTTGTCTGAAAGATGCTTCCAGATTACGGCAAGAAAGCATTCTATAATCCTCCTGCCAATGCAGTGTGTTTAACAGACATGCAACTCTTATCACTGATTGATAACACTTAACTCAAAACATATTTCAGCTTTAGGAATGTCAATATTTTGCCTCCGAGTGAAGGTGACCCCCACTCTGCGTGTTTGCTAAGTGTGCGCAGGGTTTGTGGGTGAATTCGTGAGGGTGGTTGTGTAGGCAGGCTGTTATGGATTTGCTATCTTAGCCTGAAGTGTTTGCTGCTGATTATGTGATTAAATCAATAATAATTTCTGCTTGGATCCTGCACTTCTTGACTCATCTTCTGGTCCATGCTGTGGAGCAGAACAATGAGCTCCAATGCTGGCGCCTGCAAGGCTTTGTTGTGGAGGAAATGCCAGAGGTGTGGCAGGTGGCTTCCAAATCTCTTCTGAAACAAAATATTGCAACAGCTCTGCAGGTAGATAAACCAGCAGCCCTCGCTGCTGAGCGGACAGACAGGTGGGGAGCAGGGACTCTTTGTTCCGGTTTTATCCGAAGCCCCCATCCCGCCAGAGCCTTCATCCCATATTAGGCAGAATTCTCTTATTCTGGCCGGGGCATTTACATCTAAACAGGTGTGGGGGCTCACTCAGCATCTGGCCCGTGGGGCCACAGGCAGTTTGCATCACAAGGTGTGGGGTTTCCTGGTACTTCCTGGCACCGAGGGCTTCCCTCCCTCCTTTCTGGAGATTTCCGATGCCCCAGCAGGGGGGACCTGGGACTCTGCCTGGCTTCCCGCCCTCACCCCAGGTTCTGGGCAAACACATTCCCTTTTGTGGCTCTCTTGTCCCTGGGCTGTCCTCAGTGGCACAGGTAAGTAGCTTAGTTTCACCACAAAGGACGTCAGAAATGCCATTTGCAACCGTTCTGGACCTGGCCCCAGGTAATACCTTCATCCTCCAGTGCCCAGGTAGCTGGGGTAGCTCTGCTCCACCAGCGACTCCTCTGCCACTCAGCTCTCAGCAGGGCAATCTGGGACAATTCCGTCTCCCAGTGGAAATTGCTGGGACACCAACAGATCTTTTAAAAATCAGAACATCTGGTCAGTCACCTTCTCCCATATGGGCAAACAGAGCTTTGTTAATAAGGCCACGTTAGAACACCGAGGGAAGGCAGAGAGTTTTAACAGTGACGGGAGGGCACCGAGCTAATGCCTAGGCCCCGGGAGCCTGCCCACTGTGCCGGACAACTGTGCTAATCAGTTCTCTTAAACAACAAATAGCTCCCAGCGATGTTAAATATTACTTAAAAAAAAAAAAAGCAAGACAGCCCCAGGGACTGTGTTCATCATTTTTTTTGTAAAAGGCAAGTTTCCTGAGGTGCCCGCATTGAGAGCCAATTCACTATTTATTACTCATATGCAATTGTAATTGTAATTACTATTTATCTATTGGGAATTGGGCTTTTAAAAAAAGGATTATTTTGTTGGAAGAGGGGCCGGGAGAGAAAAATCTCTGTGCTTGGAGAACTCACTGACCTGCCCTGGGGTAGCGCAGAGCCGGCCCTCAGGCTCCCCCGAGGTGGGAGTGTGGTACAGCCCTTCCTGACAGGAGGCCTGTGAGCGGCTGTGCAGAGCAAAAGATCGCCTTTCCGGTAGCCCTCAAAAGGTTGGGCTCTTTCACTCCAAGTTGTTGGCCCTTTTGCTGAAAATAAAAGACAGTTTCCAGCCCGCTGACACACACCAGTACCTGTGGTCGAGCTGTTCTGCATTATAGCGTCCCGTGACTGCGGCTCAGAAACACACACTCCACTTGGCCTGAGAAAAACTTACTTTGTTAAAAATAAAGAAAGGGGGAAACCCAGAGACACGCACTAGCTTTTACCATCACATGCTGAACCCAATTCAGAAACACCAAACAGGCCCTCCCAGTGGCTGCTCACGGCTTCTGTCCTGTGGTTCTTTCATCAGACCACTGTTCTCAACCTGGTCACTGCCTGCTCTCATGTGATACCCTCGGAGACACTTTATCCATCTCTATGGCGTCTTGGCCAGCTCTAACAAATAAACCTGCATAAAGTAGCCTCCTCGTGCAGCAGATTGCCTGGAAGGGATCGGACTGAGAACAGACTGTGTGCTCCGTTCTTGTGGAGAGGGCCACGGAACAGTCAAACAGACCAGAGTTCCTCCCCTTTGGGGGCAGACCTGGGGATTACAATTAACTGTAGGCAGTGCAGCTGACAGAGTCCTGGGTGGAAGTGGGTCCTGGTGTCTCTCTTGGAGCCGCTAACAGTTAGAAGGCGGCTGGTGCAGAGGAGGTGCTGGGGGGCCACGTGGAGTGTGGTCAGAAGCGCCCTGCATCAGCCTCTCGGGCTCAGGGCAGCCAGTCAGGTAGGATGCACTTCTTCCTATTCAGGCAAGGCCGTGAAAGAACCCGGCGGGGCCCAGGCCTGGTCAGACACAGGGATTTCTCCCATGCCCATTCTTTGGCAGACGCTGGTGGTGCCACCGACTGACTTTAGGGGTATTGGGATGGCAGGAAATAATGGGCTGATTACCTTTTAAACAGGCTTTACCATTTTACACAAAAGGAGGCTTTTGTATAGTACTTTATTTTAAACAAAGTACATTTTTCTCTTGACCATTTGTGGGGCAGAGAAACACAGTTAATCAGGGAACTTTCTCTTACTTCCAGCCCTCCCTACTATGCAGAAAGGGGCAGGGTGTCGATTTTTGGAGGATAGTTCAACAGTCTGTCCCAGCAAACCTGGGCTGCCTTTCTCCCCTCTCTGAGTGCAGTCTTCAGGGATGTATTGGCTCAGGGTGACCCTAGGCAGTCAGCCCCTACAGAGTATTCATAGGCCCTCATCCTTCTGTCAAAGTTCAAGTTTGCCAATTCAAATACTCTTATTTTTTCCTATTTTTAAATACACTGAATTTTGAAACATTTTCAAAGAAAGGTAGCTTGTCATCATTAATCATTATTCAGGCAAATAAAGCACCCCATTGGAACTGACATATAATATGTGCATATAAAACACTTTCTTCTCTCTATATCCCCCCATAATTTTGCCCAGAATTTTTGGTTAAGAAAAAAACATTTTTGCTCCAGTGATTCTCTCATAAATTTCTAATTCTCCTTGACTTTACATAATTCTGAACTAGTAAAACCCAGCTTGTTAAGAATTTTACCACTCCACATTCCTCTCCGAAGCTTGAATCCCCTGCTTAGGCTGTTTCAAATGCTCTTCCTGACCCAGTGTGCATTGGCACTAATGGAGTGCCCAACATCTCTCTGGAAAGTCTCTTGTGAAGGAGGACCCCAAGAATCTCAGGATCTCAACTGACCCATTTTACTTTGGTCAACACATAAATACCTTACTTCAATACCTCAAGCCACCGTTAAAGCATGTTTGCTCAAAGAAACGTAAGGCGAAATGAGCCAAAGGGTGTTATTCCCCCTTGAGGGGTGAAGAGAGATCACCCTTGCTGTCATTCCATCATGTTGTAAAAGTATTCCTAAGTTTCAGAATTCCTCGGCTCTCCTGGGGACAATGCCGGACTATCTGGTTTCTGTCCTGTGAGGAAGCAGGTGATGGGCTGGGGCTGGCCATCCAGGTAACAAAGCAAATAGGTATGTTTTTTTTTCCCCGATAAAATTGATTGGACTTAATCCAAAGTGAGTCGGGTGGACCTAGACCTCGGGCTGGGATCAACAGCCTGTGCTCACCACTGCAACCCAAGAGCGGTTTTCTCATAAAAATAAGAAAATACTTCTGCTCCAAAGGGGGAAAGTGTCTTTAAGATACTGGTGTCGCCTTCTCAAATAAGCAGTGACTCCAAGATCTCTCTGAATACAGTTCAACATTTGCAGGCTCCAAGCCTCCCAGTGAAATGTAATGCCCGAGGCTTACGAAGGAAATGTCTAGGCATCTGACACTTGTGCACAGCACACCCAGGCACTCCGGGCCACCTTCCCTCTTGTTTATAGTAACCGGAACTGAGACAGGGCTAGGCATGTCAAACTACTTCCACCATGCACAGAAGGAACAGCCCAGCTCTGGGTGTCCTCTAACAGGAAAGCAGAAAGACAGATAAGGGAGAAGCATGCCTGCCCCAGGGGGAGTGATGCCGGTTCCTGCCGTGCAGGGCTGACAGCAGGCAGGCCAGGCTACTCTCTGAAGTTTCACTTCTATCTGTTCTCATAACTGGGTACTTCCTCCCTTCTGAGCAATGACCTTAGTCCCATGAATGAGTCACGGCTCTTGGCCACGCACAACGAGGGAGGCCTGGCTGCGGCTGTTTGCACATCTGCCTTTCACGACCAAGTCTGCTGACTGCTGTTGTTCCCAGAGAGCACCTATGACATGCAGCTGTCTGTGCCTATCCTTCACACGCACACAGAGTGCCTATGCACAGACTCTCACACACGTGTCTTTAGGCTCACGGCTTTCTATGCAGTGCTAAAAGCCTGTCTTAAGAGCTAAAGGGAACATGCTACCAACTCAGCTTTCGGAAGGTGCAATGCTTTGGTCCCTGGAGCTTGTCCACTCTGCTGAGAACTCTGGTCCAGAAAGAGTGCGTCCTTCACGTGACTGGCGGGGAGTAGGGGTTGTAGGGGTTTCATTTTGCAAAACGCGCTATATCGTGCATCACGGAGAGAGGCAGAAAAGCTCTGAGGATGAGTTTATTGCTATTTCTTAAAAGAGGCATCTGCAGAATTAAGGGGCTGTGGACACACTGGCAGCCGAAATCATTAGAATCTTCACCTAGCAGCTGCTGTCTGGTCCCTGCACCTCCTGCCTGGTGGGGACCGGGTCAGTGGCCTCGGCACAGACTCTGAGACTATTAGCTGGGGCGACCATGGCCATGCTGCCCCATCATCCCCATCTCGAGTGATGGTGACAAAGGTGCCCCATCTCACAGGGTAGGGGATGTGGGTTATTTTGCAAGAATCAGGAGCCAGGATGAAACAGCCTGACTTGAGCACTTCCTGTTGGAGGGCGAGGATGCTGCTCTGCAGTCCGGGGGGCGCAAAGAAGGGGACCCATGCCTCGGAGGCCGCAGGCAGCAGGCATCTCCAGGCACCTCTGGCGGATGCTCCTGTGTGCGCGAGAGTGGGGAAGACCTCGAGGGAGGCAGGGGCCCAGGGAGGCGGGCGGCTTATGGCTTAGGAAGGCTCCCCACATACCTCCTCTGTGCAACGCAGTCACAGGCGTGGCATCTGTGTCAGGCTCTCTCTCAGGATCCCTGGGGGGAGGGGCAGTTATGTGGTCTGAAAATGCCCCCAACGCACACACGCACGCACACACAGCCCTCCACAGGGAACTACTGTTGGGGACACGGGTTTGCCTGCAGGTGCTAAAAGGAAACACCCCATTGACATCAGCTTTGCTCTTTGCCTTAGGGTCTCCCCCAGAGCACAGCATCCTGCGGACGGCAGAATGTCACCCTCCACTCAGTTCCCACCTCCCTGCATCAAGGGCTCTTCCATCCTCTCAGGGGGCCCTTCTCACTGTGTTTTGAAGGTCCCGGCTCAGAACTCAGGGACCCCCTCCCCATTCAGGGACGAGCTGGGCACGGCCCCTCCCTCTGCTGGCCTGGCCGGCCTGGCCTCTCTGGACAACACCTCTGGGCACATTGCACAGAACTGACCAGAGGGTTGAAGAACACAGAGAAATTACACTGCAGGAACCATGCTTTCCCCGAGGTCTAACGGGTTTCCCACAAGTCCCAGGACTGAACCCCTGCACCTTGACCCCAGGATCCACCCCCTTTCTGGGCGACCCCACAGCCCATCCACAGGGTCAGCCTCTCCCCAGGAACCCCTCTGCCTCGCAGGCTGTGGGACCTCCTAACCGCAAGGATTTTAACACTCAGATCTTAGCCAATGGGCCTGAAACAGCACCCTGGGGGATCCCCAGCAGCTAGGCCTGGGCAACCTCCACACTGTCCGAGTGTGAGAGCCTTTCACATGCACACACCCCTTGAGGGTGACCCTGAGGCTGAAGACAAGCAGGGCAGGAGGGGCTCTGCCAGCCCCCCAGCCCCAGGCTGCACCTGCCTTGTGGCTGGGGGCTCGGGCGCCTCTTCCCTTTATCCCCTCCCCAAACAAACAACATGCACCCTGCCGGCCCCCCTCAATCATGCTGAGTATGGGCCACAAGTTTGGAATTAAGAGTCTGTGTAAATTCCTAGATAAGGATCATCGTCCTCCTCCAGGTGTGTATTGGGGGGGTGAGGGAGTGGCAGCTCTTTTATCATGAGTTTTATGGAACATTGCAGTGAGTTGTTTGATGAACACAGAAAGTAACCTACAGTTAATGCTTAGATAGGATTGCCTGTGGCCTCTTTGTAAGCAACTATTTGGAACAAAAATGAAAATATTCTCTGGATAGGAAGTATCTACATCTAGTGAATTATCTAAAAAGGAACAGGTATTCTGTCCCTGAAAATTCAACAGACAGTTTAGAAGACCTGTTTCACCACAGAGATGACATTTGGACCCCAAAGTTGCCTCCAGTGGGAACAGCAGGGGCTGCAGAAGCCTCAGACCCTGTGGGATCCTCTAAGGTTTTTTTCTTTTCTTTTTCCTCCTGTCAGACTTTTCCCTCATGGATAATGTCACTGAGGCCACACCTTGGGGAAGCAGAGTCATCTCTCGGATTTCTTGGGATCACAGTTTGGCCTCCACCTGGGACCCCCCCAAACCTCACCAGATGTTCCTGGATGCCCCGGAACCAACTCTGCCCACACCCAGAGTGCACACCTGTGTCTCCCACAAAGTTACCGTGGCCTGTCGGGAGACTCACAACCTGCAGGCTGGCCCAGGACGAAGACGTTGCTGCAGGAGAAGAGATGACGCTGCCAATCCTGCCTTCCTTACACACCCAAGAGCTTCCACTGTGCTGCCCATTGCATCTGGGACGGTGCTTGGGAAGTCAGTAAGTGTGTGTTGAGGGCCCCAGACACATCCCCTGCTGTCCCTGAGCCTGGGAAGGGGCTCACAGGCCTGGGGCCAAGGACGTGGACACACGAGCCCCACCTGAACCCAAAGGCTCTCAAAGGCCTCGGCTGAGAGATGCTTTTTCAGTGAGGCTGGAGGTGTGATAAATTCCCACCAGCCAAGATTCATAGTCCAGAGTAATTGTCCATTTTAAAATAGGATACTTACCCATGGAAAATTGATTTCACTCCCTCAGCCTTAAAAGTACCTCACAGAATATTCCTTTTATTCATTTCTTATATTATAAAAATTCATACACATCCAACTATGAGGATTGCTTTAAATTGTGAGGAAGGCTAACTTGGAAACTCGACCTTTTGGGATATATATATTTTTTATATATATATGAGAATTATTTTAACATAGGAATATATATATATATGTAGAAATTGTACCCAAATTACAAATACCATTTTGGTATTTAACTTCCTGCTTTTTTTTTTTAACAGTAAACACAATGCTAATACAAATGTATCTTCCTAATTAGTCATCAACCAAAACTTAATAAGGTCTATATGTACTTTTACTCTTTTAAGGAATATTAAAAATAAGCATTGTATTAGGAATGATCAACACCTGGCAAAATGACAAAATGCTTCTGAAGAAACAGACGACATTGACCTTGAGCAAGTACAGGGGCTGTCTCCCTCCTGGACAAATATCATTTGTGCAGTGTCAACCACAGGAGCGCCAGCCCCCCACTGTATGCTCTGGTAGCAGAGGAAGCCCACCAGCCTCCCAGGCCCTAAGCCCGTCTGTGTCCACGTGTCACCCTCGTCCCCTGGGAGGAGGGGGAAGAAGGGGCCAACCAGGAAGTCCACTGGGTCCACAGCAGGTCAGTGATAAGCTCTGGAGACCAAGTTGTTGTTACTAATGGAGCATCATTGGCCAGTGTTGTACTCAGCACCACTGTGTTTTAGATTTTCTCTAGCATATAGGTTTTGGTACAATTTCTTTTAAAAGTAAAACAGTACACCATTTGGCAATTTTATCACTCCAGGTATAATTAAAAAACATGCCATGATTATATGGCATTTGGTTAAGTCTCTATCAAACTCTTTTCAAATTCGGAGCAGCCAGCTCTGCAATAAGTAACTGCAGCCCAGAATTAGTGATCACTTTTTTTTTCCTTAGAGTTTAATTGAAACTGATGTGTTTTGAAATCGTGGTGGGGGTTTCTCAAGAAAAGTGGTACGTGTTATTCAATCAGCATAAAACAGGCCTCCGTCAGCAAGAGGCTCACACCCCAGGATTGGTGCCCGTTGGCAGCAGTGGGCCTGAGAAGTGCGGCCTCTCCCAGTGGGTAAATATTTAAATCATATGTATGCCAATGTACAGAAAAACCTGAAAGAAACCTGTTCTTTTTCTTTTTATCCTCCGGCTGTGAATTCTGAATAAAATCTAGGCCAGTGCAGACGCCCTTTGGGCGATCGCAGCGCTAACTGACCTGTTGGGGTACCGCCTCCTCCAGCACTCTAAGACGAGTTTTTCCAGGCATAGTAGGGGTACTGCCAATTAATAGCAACACAGCTTTGTATCACAGCCTTACAAAAGGGCCAATGCTAAGAAGTAAACGCAGGAACACCCAGTAACAATAACTCACAAGCAGCAGGAAGAAAAGTGCACGCTTGTCTTGTTGGGCTAGTTGGAGCCAGTTCCGTTTTATAGAATCCTATGCCAGCTACACTCCATAAATTTTTCACAATGATCATAAAATTCCTTTTTATTTTATTCTCATTTCTCCACCCCTTGTGTTGCTTCCAGAGTTTATTCATGACACGTGAAGCGTATCTGTGCTGCAAAATCCACTACTACTACTGAACGCCTCAAGACCCACCATGGCACTGTGATTTGAATTGAATGGAATGAAACCCCGGCCTGCTGATGTGAGGATACCGGACTCTGTTAATCACCACAGTGGCCAGGTTGCATTTCCAGCACTGCACAGGTAAACAGATTACCTGGTGAGCAGTGCCATCTTAACAAAGGGCTGGTAACATTTGCTGTGCAGAGAGGTTGTCCTTCCAAAACTGGTTGTGACAACACAGTCAAGAGCATGGGTTTGGGGTGGTGGAGATTTTGTTCTTACAGCAACCAAAACTACCGAGGGAGCTGGGAAAGGGCGAAAGGGCGCTGGCATGCCCATTTCTGGAGAGACGAGGTGGCTCCATGAGCTGATCCAGGGTATTTGGTGGAGAAGGATCTGTTGTTGGCCTGGAATTGCCAAAGGCTCTGGATTGGCCAGATGTGACCTGCAATGCACTCAGGAGATGCTTCCGGGGCCCAGAAACCCCCCAACTTTTTCTCATCTTTTTGCACTCCCATACACCACGTAGACGTCTTGAAAACCATGTTTTAAACTTCTTTAAACTTGTCTACAAAGCTGCAGAGTTTGTCTCTGAGTCTCTGTGGGCTAGTAGGAGCACAGGAGGCAGGGGCAGCCACCCTAGCCTGCCCCACGCAGGGCGGCAAGACACCTGTCACAGGTGCTGCTCAGACGAGACTGTGTCCAACGCTCTCCCCTCTGGCCTTTCAGAAATTACTTTCCTCAACCTCTAGCCTAGACACAAGCACAGCGAACAAAACTCTGCTGTTGCGTTGCTTTTGCCAGAGGAACCGAGCCCACGTATGCAGCACATCCACTCCCTGCTCCCAGGCACTACACGTGGGCTGACTCCGCAGAGAGCCCGGCCCCTGCACTGTCTCTGGGGTGCAGCTCCCTGCCTGCTGTGGTTTTGCTTCCAAAGACTATTACTGTGGTCAACAGAGAATGGATACTTTTTAGCACCTGTTATCTCTGAGCAAAATTATACAATTTGATATATCTTTAAATATAAATAAACTTTAAATATAATTTTAATTTTTTAAAATTCAACTATCATCAATTATTACCTTCAACAAATGTCAACCAAAAATTTAATGTGCCTTTTTTTGTGGGTTTTTTTTTTTTTGGACAAGGACAGAAATTCACTGTATGTCTTTACTATGGAATATACATTGAATACAAAGGTTTCTCTTTCTCACCTGAAAGGTAGACAGAGAGGGAGAGCCAGCAGTGGGTGTGGGAGCTGGCAACATTGTGAAGAATAAGGTCTCCATGGGACAAACCATGTCATCCGGAAAGTTCTAGACAGCAGGGTCCCCGCCCAGATTAAGTGGCTGTCAGCGCGGTGGACGTCCACAGGAGCTGGGGGCTCGATGTAGCGCGGCTGTCAGCCAACAGCAGGCAAACACTTGGCAGCAAGAAGTTGTTATTCTCCTAACTGTCTATAGATATCTTTGACTTTGATACCACTGATTTATAAAATGCTAAAAATTTCCTGAATCAAAAAGAAGTTATCAAGAACCGCTCCTTCATGGAAACGTTTTTTTTTTTGGTTTTTTTTTTGCATAGAGACACAGAGTGGAAGAGAAGACACATACACACCCCCACCATCACCACCAGCAATAACAACAGAAATTGAAATTAAACGTTTAATTGTGAAGTTAAAACTAAACAGATGTTAAGGAGAATAGTAGGCATGTTTGCTTAAAGAAGAAATTTCTAGAAAGCAACATGGAAGGGAGGGAAGGATGCGAAGGTTGAAGACGTCACATTCATACTTTGTCCTGTCCAAGACAGAACTCATGGTCTCACCCCATTCTTGTTGCCGGTGTCTTCCGGAAAGATGTGAGGGGAGAAAAGAGCCCAGTTACAGGAGCTCGGAGGTGGCAGGAGCTCGGAGGTGGCACTTCAGCATGTCTGGGCACCACAGAGAGGCCAGGGCCTGTCCCACAGCCAGTTCAGTCACTTCCTTACGCACGAGCAGTCGATGTGGATGGTAAAGTGAAAATCTTTAATATTTTAAAATCGTGATTTACCCAATGTTCCAAAATAGATAAATAACACTTGTCTTGTAAGCCCTATAATTACAACGTGAGCCTCAGCGCTGAGCCGGAGAAACACCGTGAGACTGAAGTGCTTTGATGGTGAAGTCATCTTTCCGTTTTGCCTTGTCACTGGGAGTAAGGAATGCACCACGCGACTGCAAATTTAGGAAGGAGGATCTTCCTGCAGGGTGGGGGATGGAGGTATTTGTGTTTAGTGACTGGAATGAACTGGTGGGATTCTGATGTATGGATGGTTTGCACTCACTATTCAGGAATATTCAGATAAGTGCTTCTAGATATTTACAGTTATGACAAAACCATTTCATGTAACTCTCACCTTTGCTGAAGTCCAATAATTGTTTCTTCTCAACATAAACATTTAGCAAATTAGTGAGATATTTTGTAGCATATGTAATCTTTTGTCCACAATGGCCTCATGTACCTGACAAATCTTATTTTCAAATTACCCTTGGTTTGGTTTGGGTTTGATTTTTAATTATAACACTAGACTGGCTTGTATGGAAGAATTTGGTCCATTTTCATCATTTTAATAAAATTGCTGATAATGGAATTACAGTTGACCCTTGAACAATACAGGTTTAAACTGCGCGGGTCCATTTTGATGTGGATTTTCTTCTGCCTCTGCCACCCCTGAGAAAGCAAGACCATCCCTCCTCTTCCTCCTCCTCAGCCTACCCAATGTGAAGATGAGGATGAAGATCTTTGTGATCACCCGCATCCACTTAATGAATAGTAAAGATACTGTCTCTTCCTTATGATTTTCTTAAAAATATTTTCTTTTCTCTAGCTTACTTTATTGTAAGAATAAAGTACACAATACATATAACACAAAATATGTGCTAATCAACAGTTTATGTCATCAGCAAGGCTCTGGTCAACAGTAGGCTGTTAGCAGCTAAGTTTTTAGGGAGTCAAAAGTTATATGCGGGTTTTTGACTGCATTGGGGATGGGGGCCCCAACCCCCGTGTTGTTCCACGGTCCACTTAGTGAGCCTATTCCTGTTTGTGTCATCTCAAAGTTACCAAAATCCAGTTCCCAAGCAGTTCAATTGTCAAATATTTCCAGCAGACGTAGAAGTCTCATGACCCAGAGCAACACGCACTGTGGAGTCGGCACAGCCCCGACCGAGCAGTGCTGGGGACCCTCCCAGGGGAATTCCCATCCAAAGGCTCGTCCCCTCATGAAGGATGTGTGACTTCTCAAGAGTGGGCCTTTTCATTCTTAAGAAGCAAGTCACCAGTTTTAAAACCGGAATAAAATGTGTTTGGTGAGTAGGATAAATGAGGCTCAGACTGTTCTCACGGCCTTCAGGAGGGAGCTGGGAGCAGAGGAGCAGAGCCCGCGAGAGCAGTGCCGCGCATGGGCTCGAGTTTGTCCCGAGCCCTCCCTCAGATGGCACACCAGTCTCTCGGAAACGCTCACACAGCTCCAGTGCTCTCGGGGTCCTGGCTGAGTGTCGGATGGTGAGGCTGAAGGTGGAGCCACGGTCGGCCAGGCAGCGAGGACCCACAGGGCTCGGGTGGAAGCAGCGGCCCGCGGCCAGTGGCCGAGGCAGACAGTGTCTAGTTGCTCTGGCCACGCCAGACCTTCCAAAAGCCACATCTTCCTACGTGATGACAGGTGTCAAGGAAGGCCAGAGGCCCAACGAGTGGAGCCTGAACAGTGCCCCGGGTGGTCCCCAGGCCTTGCAGCAGCCAGCCGTTCTCTCGGGCCAGCAGCCGTCACACCTCCCGGAGCTCAGGGTCCAGCCGGCTTCTCAGTGGCGAGAGGCAGAGACAGCCTCCAGCCGCAGCACGTCTGTCTTCTTGCCCAGCCTAGTGCCAGAACAGAGGGCCTCAGCCTCCCTCTGCACAGACTCTGTGCTCAGCAGTTTGTTCACGGCACCCCAGGCTGAAGGAAAGACCAAAGCAGTTCCTTTATTAAGAGGTCAGGTCCAAAGAACCCAGTATTTATGTCTTACTGACCTAGTGACCATAAGAAAAAAAAATACACAAAATTGTAAAGAAAAATAACAGTGTGTTAGCCACAACACTCGATGGCGGGACGTGAATGCTGTTACACAGCTCGGCTTCTTAAACCGCAGGGCTCACTGCCAGTCTCCATGGATTTCTTGCTCAGAACTTGATCTTCATCACGGCAACCACGAAACACCCAGCCTCCCACGATCTGACGTAGGCGAGAGGCTGTGTTTTGACCCAATGTTAAAACGGTGAACAGTCTCTGCTGGCATTTCAGGCAGTGTCCTATGGATGTCCAACATTCCTGTGATTTCCTCCGACACAGAAAGCACACGTGGTGTGTGGTGCGTCCACAGTGGCCCCGTGGTTGAATGTGCTGCTCAGTGAGCTGGAGGAGAGGAGTCGCCTGTGAGCTCTTTCTCACCGAAAGCACAGGCTCCAGCAAGCGCGGCTGCGCCCCTGACTCTGGGTAGGCCAGACCTTCGGTGGACAGGCAGTCGGCCCCTCGCGGGCACGGCCTTTCCTCAGCAAGTGCCGGGACCGGTCAGGACCCACCAGGAAATCCACGGCCAGTTAGAAATGCCCTGCTCCGGTCTGCTCTTCTTGCTCAGATTCAGCTTTGCCGAACGCCATGTGTGCTGCGGTCTCCAGTGTTCTCTGCAAACCGGAGCACGACTCTCAGTGCAGCTTTTTCTGATGACAGGGGTGTGTTCCCAATGCTCGGGTCAGAGACATTTCACATTCACACGTCCCCTGGAACCCAGGTTGCAGCTTTGGCACCCTAAAATAAGATCCTGGCCCCGAGAGCCATAACCATGACCATTTTTATTAGATAATGGCATTTTGTCCTTGTAACTAGAAGAAACTATATCTGGAATTGCTCCCCCACAGATGTGTGCAGAGCCTGTGGCAGCCAAGTGCTGGGGATGTGAAGGCAGTTGGACGTGGTCTTTGCCCTCAGAGAGCTCACAGCCCAGTAACAGGTGAAGACACAGAACTGCTCCGGGTGGGTAAAGAGATGACACCAGGAGAGCCTGCCAGAGGGCCCGGGAGAAGGGAGATGATGTCATATCTCGTCCAACAGGCTCCTGTTCTGGGGACCAGAGTGCCGAGGGGCGGACGCCAGAGACACCCAGCTGTCCAGTAAGAGGGAGCAGCAAGATTCCCAGCCACACAGGCCATCAGACAGCTTTGGTTTTATCCTAAGGCAATGGCAGGCATTTTGGAAGTGTGATGAGGTGGTTTCCTAATGAGTGGACTTTCCCAGGGCAGCCTGGGGGCCAGGAGGCCAGAGGGCGGCTGCCTAAGACCCAGGTAACAGATTCCAAAGGGTGGACAGAAGGGGCTGGCTCAAAACAGATGGCACAGGGCTCTGCGACCCTCTGGACACAGGCAGAGGAGGATGTCAGGTTGCTCCACACCTGAGGAGAATGTGGTGGCCTCCCTGGAAGAGGGGTCACCTCCGGGTGAGGGGACACTTCCCCATTGAGAATCTCGGACTTTTCTTGTCAACTTTCATGACTGCCTCCCACCACTGACAGGGGCAGATCAACTCACCAGACACCCAGGAGGGCACCTGGCGGCGGGTCCTGACCAAGGATGTCCTTGCCCCTGGAGCAGCTCATCTTGAACCTGGATTAAGAAGTCCCCCAGGAGGAAAGGGTTTTCCACAACCTTAAGTACAAAAGCTACTTCACTGTAACACACAGCGGAGTGGTGCCTAGGTTTGCAGGCCCGTGGAGGAAGTCCTGACGTGGGGCACCTTCTTTTCCTTGCTGCCCCAGGGGCCCTCGGTGGAAACTGTACGATCTCCAGCACGAGCCTTCTGTACCCACACCCACACCCACACCAAATGCCCAGAGGGTGGGCATCGACCTTTGGAGACTCACACATACAGGCCCCTTGCCCCCCGGCCAAGCACACACCTGCTGAAGGGTCAGCCTTCGGGGTCACCAAACGCACCTGGAGCCTCTTTCCTTGTGGAACTGAAGGAGCTCCCTGGGCAGCAATGGGCTGACCGCAGCAGCATGGAATGAGGCAGCCCCCTCAGGCTGGCAGGGACCCAGAGTGACCATGGGGGAGAGCCCAAGAATTTCATCCCTAACCCTCCCAAAGCCAGAGCTTGGCCAGCAGCTTCCACCATGAGGAAAACACATGCATGTTCACACACACCCACACACATGCACACATTCACACACCTATAATACTCACACGTGGGTGCACACACATTCATACACTCACACTCATGCACATACACACACAGACACAAGCACACATACGCACACATACTCAACATATGCACTCACACACATCCACACACTATGCACATACTCACACATGGGTACACACACACACACAGACACACAAGCACACACACACCATCTCAGCAGTTACTGCCTGGGCTCTGAGCAAATCATCTCTCCCAGCTCTTTTTATTTTTACCCAGTTTCTATTTTTCTTTTTCCACCCTAAGACCCTGGTGGCATATGGTATTATTTCTAGCAATCTGACCTGGTTTTGGTTAGTTTTTAATGATTCCTCATGTGAGAGGTTCCAGAAATAATTGTGTGCCACCTCTAATGACAAGATTTCTGAACAAGACATGTGTCCTGAGAAAACATCTTCATCACTAATACAGGCTTGTCGCACACACCTGCTGCAGGTAGAGTCTTCACTGAGCTGGGAGAGCCACCACACAGCTCTTTGCAAATCACATCACTCACACGCAGCCTACGCCAGCCAAAGTGCATTCTGCACAAGGCAATCAAGTTAACACAATGCAGTAAAACCCTCTGATAAAGTGAGTCCCTGAGCTCAGGACGTGTCTATACTGAAGGTCTGGCATGCTCCCCCACACACGGTGGTGTACAGCAAGGCTCGCACAGAAAGCCCACAAGGAGGGTTCTAGCCTGTGCCCAACTAATGGAGCTAAAACTGTGCACCACACGCGAGTTGTAAAGCATTATCGGGTGATGCCTTTTCCATTTGCCTTTCAAATCCCGTGGGCAAAGGACATAAAGAATTCACAGAGAAGGAAATACATATGGCCAATGTACATTTTTTTAATTCACCTTTGATAATAACTTAAAAATATAAATTAAAGGCACAGTGAAATGTCATTTTCTCCTTTATTGTTTAAAATGATTATTTTAAAAGATTATTTAAAATGACAATAATTGATGTTGGCTAGGATATGGTATTACAGATGCTCTTGTACCTGCTCATGTAAGTGTAAATACATGCAACCTTTCTGGGAAGCAATTTAAAAATATGTGTCTAGGGTCTTACAAATGTTCGTATCCTTTGAGCCCAAAATTCCACTTTCAGAATTCTGTCTTAAGAAAACAATCAGAAATGCAGTTAAAGATTTATGTACAAGACCTGCACAATTATAGGAATAGCAAATCATTGGAAATACTCTAAATTTCAGAAAAGCAAATGTTTAAATTAATTATGATAGATTTCTATGACAGAATCAGTGGTGTGCTGGTAAAGGTTCATTAACTGTCTCTTTGAAAAGCAAAAATTTCTTTTAAAGCCTAGATTTGTAGTGATTGCCAATGTTTGTGGTGTAAATTCTCCCACCATGGCCAATTTCTAGCTACCACCATTGAGTTGGTAGACACAGAGTTGCAAAGATATGCACATAATCACTTCCCCAAGCTGCTAAAAACTGCTCTAGCTCACCACCAAAAGGAATATCATGTAACCATTAAAAATTATGCTCGTGAAGAAAATTTAGTGATATGCAAAAATGTTCACAGTATAATGTTATATAGAAAAACGAGACAAAATACCACATCCCTTATGATTCAAATTTTGCTGTAAAAATCTTACGTTTTACATTTGACCTATTACCAGAGTCCTGGGTGCAGACATGCATGTAGATGTGGATACAGATGTCTGTGAGTAAATGGCCACACCTGTAACGGTGGCTGTCTCGGGACTACAAGATAATGGAAAAGCCTTCATCATCTCCTCTACATGGGTCTTAGTTTTCAACTTTTCCAAATGTGTTTGCATTATTTTTAATTCAGAAAAGAATGTTGTTTTAGGAAAGAAAATGATGGAGTCGCTAGATTTCTTTGCATGGCAGTGTGCCAAGAAGCTCTGCAAATACGTAGTCCGTGGAGGTGAAAGGCCCGTCGGCTTTGACCTCACCCCTACAGCCCCGCGCTTCCAAGGGGTCAGCATTAATAACACATGGGCTTGCAGTCCCGTCACACCTGAGTGCTTCAACAGTGACAGTTTCCAATTAAATTGTTAGGATCACAACCAGCATGCACTGTTTTGGAAAGAAAGAAGCAGCAAGGATTTCAAAAATGGGAGACTGGAACTTTTATCCTCTTCTGAGGAGTTCCCCTTTGTTCGCCTCACCTTTGAGCCAGCAGCGGGAATTCAGGGAGGAGCAGGTGACACCGACACTGATTCTCTGCAAATGTCAACTGTGCCTTGTTAAAATAATGTCTTCAAAGAGCAATACGTTTTCTCTCTTCTAGAGCAACTAAAAATGAGCCAGAAAGACCATACACTGTCCTATCTTTTCAGGACAATCTCGATTAGAAAATATTCTATCCCCTGGACAGACCATGTATGATTTTTTTAAATAATTCTCACCATTGTCGACTGGGCCCACATTTTGTTCAGAGGTCAATATGTGTATTTTAATATTAAAAAAACTTTCAAAGACAAAGTTTGAGTTGCATCCTTTAGAAAATTCACAAGCAAGTGTAACTATCTTGTTTATGTGGTAGAGAAGGACACACAATCCCTGCAGGGTTGGTTCCCACCCACACCATGATTTGATGTTCTTTTGACCACAGAAGATAAAATTTATATTACTGTTACTTCCTGGCTTCCCGATTCCATTAAACATTTATTACTTCCTACACCCATGTAACTAGAAGACAAAAACATGACCTGGGATTTTATTAAACAAACAGCTCAAAGTTATAATTTTCATGTTAATGTCATTTTTTGGTTGTTTCCTTTGCCTAATAAAAATGAGTTCTCTCCCTTTGGATCCCTCTTCCTTAGTTTTGTACATGTGTGTTTACATACACACACACACACACACACACACGAGGGGTGCGGAACCCTAACCCTAGCCTTTTCCTCTCCTGGGTCTTCCAGTGCAACCTGCAGCCTCTGCAGCCAGCGAGCATCTGTGCCACATTCCTCTTATCAAATGTGTTTCTAACCAAACTGTTACGCTTTTCCCATGACCACGAAAACCTGCCGTTCCCAGCACCAGACCATCCTCCCCCGAGCCCCGCCCCCCAGCACCTGCTGTCCCCCTGACGCCCCTACAGGAAGGGAGCCACCCGTCCCGCCACCTGGTGCCACCTGTCTTCTCTCGCTCCCTCACCCAAACACCCAGCTAAGCCCCCCAGGGCCTGCGCTCGTGCCACCAGGACACCCACTGCGACAGCCTCCCGACGGGTCACCCTGTGTCCACTCTGGCCTCCTGCACACAGCATTGTTGTGGTCTCTTCAAAACACAAATCCGATCACGCCATCTTTTGCTGTGACCTTGCAGTGGCTTAGCAGGCCCTAAAGCTCCCATGACCATGGCTCCCATGACCCGCTCAGCCCGTGCAATCTGGCCACTCCTTCCTGCCCCGCCTCTCCCTCTGCAGCACTCCGACCCCACCCACCTTGCGGGTTTGCAGGCTCCCACCAGGGCTGAGACCCCACCCGCCAGCCACCCAGACACCCTAAGGTGTCAGCTTAAGAACCCCCCCCCCAGCTGGGCCCTCGCTGGCCAAAGCCCCCCACTGCACCTGCACCTTCCCGCCCCAGGAATCGCAGTGGCCGTGAGCTCGGCGTGGACATTCTGCCACTGCGCTCCGCGAGTGCTGCCAGTCGGCCCGGCTCACCTCCAGAGCGGGCAGGCGGCCTGCGGTCTGGACAGCAGCTCTGCTGCCCGCGCGCAGACGGCAGGAGGCAGGAAGGGGAAGACCGACAAAGGACAGAGGAGACAGATGTGGGAGCAACGGGGGATGCCGGGAACATGATTAATAGGTGTGTGACATGCACCTAAGTCATTTCGCTTTGAATGAACACGTCATCGCTGCAGGCGGCTACCCCAGGGCCCTGGAACTTCCAGGCAGAGTTGCTTCCAGGGAGACGAAGGAGACAAGTATCCACACAGGGACCTTCCCGTGCTCGGAACGTCCGGCCCCACTCTGCCCGCACGCCGCACCCCGTCACCGCACCCCAGCCTCACCGCACCCCAGCCTCCCCGCACCCCAGCCTCCCCGCTCCCGAGTCTCCCCAAACCCCAGTCGCCGCACCCCAGTCTCCCCGCACCCCAGCCTCCCCCCACCCCAGCCTCCCCGCACCCCAGCCTCCCCCACCCCAGTCTCCCCACACCCCAGTCTCCCCTCACCCCAGCCTCCCCGCACCCCAGCCTCCCCCCACCCCAGTCTCCCCGCACCCCAGCCTCCCCGCACCCCAATCACCTAGGTCGCCTCTGATGCGTCTCTCCTTAAAATAAGTGATGGGACTGCATTACTTTGGAAAATGAAAAGCTCAAAGTAATCGAAATTGCCTTCCCTCCCAAAAACTGAAATACAACAATAAAAGATAAATTTGATTTTTTGGATTTCTAATGAGGAAAAATCATGGCTATACAGGAAAAAATTGTGTACGTCATTTAACAGGGCTACATAGGAATCCTTTTCCAACAAAGAGAATATTTAATTTGTAATTTGGTGATAAAATGCAAATTATAATGTGCAGTGTTGAGAATAGATCCATAACATCAGTTAGTTGGCCCAAAGTAAAATTAATAGCAAAATAAATACATAAGATCTTCAAAAAGAAGTCATCCTGAAAAATATGTTTTGTTTTTGAAGTCATAATTTTCCTCTTAGGAAATCAAATTGTTCATAAAAACTCTCAGTATATGAGAGAAAACTCTAACTCACTGTTCTCCAAAACAGACTATACGTTTCCTTCACTGATGCAATGCACTAAAATAGAGTAATGCCAGTAAGAACGACGCAGAAATACTCACAGAGTGATCGAGGCACATCCAACACCATCTCTCTGCCCCACAACTTCCTCAGGGGGGCATTTTAACTGGTATCATTGACTTACAGAAACTTTGGGTTCTCCACAAATTATGTTTTCTATTGTCCTTCAAAAGTTTTTATGATAAAATAAAAATAAGCCAGAATGCTTAGAACACCCACATATTAAGTCTATACTTAACATTTGTAGGTGATAATTTGGTAATTAAATCAAAATATTATGCTGGCTGTGCCAGAGAACTACCACTAGGAAAACGGCTACTTCAGTTGTTAAACCTGATGTAAAAAATTTTTGTTCACAAAAATAGGCTCAAGTCTCTCATTAAAACAAAAATTAAAAAGATTTCCTTTGGAGATTTTAAACAAATCCAGTATTTAATGTATTCCTTAATATGTCATAATTTATTTTTCTTATAACATAAAAAGAAAAAGTAATTTTTTTCATCAAACTTCTTATAGAAACCCCCCTACTGCCAAACCATCCTGTTCACTTCAGAGGTGCACACGGACACTCCCACTCTGTGTGGGCCAGGAGGAGCAAGTGGTGCTCAAGTTCGTGGCTGATCTTGGAAGCAGATTATATTCTCCGCTTGCTTCAACAGCGCAGTTCAGAAAGCTCCTTCACTATCGAGAGCATCTCTTCCTACCCATGGTCAAAGTGACTTCACCTTTCAAATGACAACCCCGTTCAGTTTTTCAGGCTTCCCCCGAAGTGTCAGGAGCATCCCCTCTGCCCCCTCGGCAGCCTTGGCTGTGTCTGGAGGCCCCTGGGCACTGTGTGGCAGGAGTGCTGGCCCCCGTGCTCCCCAGCATGAGCACTCAGAAATGAGCGTGGTCTGCTCCTCCCGGAGCGCGCAGCACCCAGCGGTACTGGGTGCAGGAGGTGTTCCATGGGCACAGAGCCAACGGGACTGATGACAGTGGTGGCTGACTGGCCGTAGTCACGGAATGACCCCCAGGTTCTCCCAAGGGGCCTGGCGCTCACGGCACCACCACCAATTGAGCAAGGAGAATAAGGAGTTGTCAGGACATGGGAAGAACCATGGTCGTGCAGCTGGCAACCAGGGGGTGGGGTTGCAGGGTGGAAGTAAGACTGGACATCTGCAAGTGGTGGCAGCAAGAAGGAAGTTAAGTCAGGAGGGGCCATCTGAGGTCAGGAAACTCAGAAAGCAATGCCTGCACACGGTCAGGTGATTCTCACCTGTGGCCCCACACAGCTGCTCCTGGCCGTGGGCAACCTTCCCGTGTTCATGCGGGACCCGGCCCCAGCTCCTGGCTCTGGCCTCACTCAGGGCCCCAGATTGCTCTTCCAGCAACCAGCAAGAGAGAGAGGGAGAGGGCGCAGATGGAAGAGACCACGTGCCACTCCCACCTCAGCCCCAGGCACTAAAATTCCACCTGCAGGAACCTGAGAGGTGGACACTCTCGGAAAGGGACGGGGGCAGGGACATGTACTGGCCAGAGGGAGCAACATGTGGGGCCAGCTAGCCACCCTCCAGCCTTCAAGACATTGCTTCTGGCACAACCCAAGGCTCTCTGGGGGGTGGACAGACCCCCATCAGGACTGCAGTGCACCTCCTGCAGACCAGAGGCCTCCCCAGGAAGACAGGTGTGAACCACAGGCACGCCGTGGCAGCAGGCAGTGAGATTCTGTCGGCAGACGCCATGTAGCCCCCTCTCCCAGGTAGGGGCTGTGTGCTGCCTGGGGGTCTGCCCCTGAGGAGACCCTACCTAAGCCTTTGTTCCCCTGCCAGGCCTCACCTGAAGCCATGGCACAAAGACCTTTCCCCATCGTACTGCTGGGCTGCCATCTTCGGGATCCAACTGGGGCTTTAAGATGGTCCCAACTCAGGTGGCCACCTTGAGCCAACAGAAACACCAGGTGGGAAGGCCACCCACAGCATGGCCCTTGGACAGGGCTGATGCATTTTCTCCAGCAGAGAATGTTTTTCAGTCTTATCTCTTACACGTTAGGATGCAGAGGCAACCACTTCTTCTAGCTCTGTCTGGTTCTTGATCCCCAAACTCTTGTCATTTCTTCTATTTCTACTTGAAACCCACCAGCCGGGGCTGAGCCAATCTCCTCCTGTGACACCATCAGACAACGTCCCCTGCAGCTAGAGGCCTGGTGGGATGGAGGTCAGCCTTCCCAGTTACTGCAGGGGACAGTGCTGCCAAGTGTCCACCAGCACTTCACGTGTGTCTCAAGCCCTCCAGCCCATGTCACCAGTTTCCTCCCCACATACCCACAGACTACAAAAAATGTGCTGTGGCTTTGGTTTCTACCACACCTGCAACCCCTCTTCCAAAAACAGTAGCAAATAAGTGCCCAGCTCTCAGTGGCTTAGCAAGCTACGAGTTTATTCCTCATTCACCTAGCAGTCCACCATGGCTCTTCCATTTGCTGCCAGGTGCCTTGCCCATGGCCATCTTGGACCTGGGGTGACCCTCCTCCTGGCTCCAGGGTGCTCTGTGTTCAGCCACGGAGAGGTGAAGACCCACCAGCTTCTGGAGGACTCTGGCCCAGGAGTGGCGCAGGTAACTCCGCTCTCATTCCAGGCGTGAGGGCAAGTCATTGGTTCCACCGTGATGCAAGGACGACAAAACCCCCTCAAGGCAGTGGGCCGGGCACTTGCACCTGCAGGAGTAAGTGTCTCTCAGCCAGTCTCTGGCATGGCATAGGTCTGGACTCAGCTGTGAGCCCGTGACAGCAACCCCAGCAACGGGGGTGTCCTGCAGGGGCGTGGGCACATGGTGCATCCAAGACAGCCTCTGACTTCTGCTGGGCTCCCCGGGGTGTGACTCGATCACAGCCCTTGGCTGTCATCTATTTCCCCATGTTAAAATGACCTTTTCAATGCAGTTACCAAAACATCCCACAATGGCTCTGGGGTCCGGTCACCAACCTACTGTCCCCCTACTTGGACTTCAATTCCTACCGGCTTCACGACAATGAGTTCTGATTGGCTAGATTTCTTTGCAAATTGTTTTCAGTCAAATTAATGGAGAATGAAAGTACAAAACTTCATCTTCTTCTTTTAATGTGATATTTTATGTACAGAATTATGTTATAATAAAAAATTCTCTGTGCTCTATAAAACAACTGATTTAAAACTTAGAAAGAAATATCTTGGTTTCTTGGCTAACACCAGCTGCAATAAAACATTTACATGCATGAGACACACATCCGAGTCCCCCATTCTGCAAAAATATTCTTTAATATCCGTGTGTCATTTCCTTAGAAAAACTGAAGAGTGACGACACACAGGCCTAAAAAGATGCTGTTTCCAAGAGTTTTTACTTTTCTCCATCATTTCTGAATTAGCTTCCATTGATAATTTTTTCACCTTCTCTGCATTTTTATCATTGTCTCTATTTAAATATAGAATTTATACTGACACTCTGTGATTATTTCAAAGAATTTAGATTAATACCTGGTTTTGAATCACAAGATATCATCTTAAGTGACCCTTAAGCCTTAAAATAGTCCACTGAAGTGGACACTGAACTATCACAACCTTACTGAGTACCAAAAGTACAAAGACACACGTGAGCAAAATGTGCTGAATTCAAATAGAAAATAAAATAACATCAGAAACATGAATATTTCCTGAATAAATCCCCACATGAAGATTTAATTTCAATGGACATTTTCAGCCAAGCTTTATCCACGGAATCATGTTAAACATGGTAAAACCAGTCTAAATGTCCATGATGCCCAACATGGAATTAAATAAATTAAAATAGGGGGAGGAAGGGACAGAACTTCCTTGTGGAAAAAATCCCAGGTAATAAATGTGGAAGAAGTGAGGGAAACAGAAATTGCCATTCGGATACCACACTGAGAACTGTTGCAGGCATTGCCCCAAAATGCTAAAATCAGTGAGCAAAATTTGAGGAGGAACAGAGTATTTGTATGATTCCAAAGTATTGCCCTTTCCCCAGGATATTTACTAATTGCAGAGGGAAAGACGGTGACTTCACTGTGGAATCACCTTAAGCAGGTGACCAAGGTCAGTGTCACCAGCGATGAAATGTATCAGCGCCGCGGACCTTCTGATAAGACATCATCACTTCTTGGGTATTCTTGCCAAAAAAGCATCACTTCAATCAAATCTGGAGAAAGCATCAGAGAAGCACAGGCTGAGGAACATTTTACAAAGTAACTGGCCAATCCTCTTCAAGAATGTCAAGGTCATGAAAGACAAAGAAACACTGAGGCCTGTCGCAGACTGGGAGGCCAAGGAGCCATGATGAGCAGGTGCAGCCTGAGACCCTGGATTGATCCCGCAACAGAAAAAGGACATTATTGGGAAAACTGGAAAAATAGAATGAAGCTTGCCAGTTAGTCGATAGCACTATGCCAATGTTAATTTCTTAGTTTTGCAATTGAACCATGGTCTACAAGACACTAACATCAGGACAAGCAGGGTGAAGGGCACATGGGAAATCTCTGTACAATTTTTGCAACTATTCTGTAAATCTAAAATTATTCCAAAATTTTTAAAAACTATCCAAAACCTTGATGCTGTGGTTATGCTGATTTCCTTATAGTTTCTTCAGTGCAATCCAAGGAAACACCATCACACTACTTTATCCTGGAGGAAAAGTAGGTTAATACTCTGACTTGAAGAGAGAGAGAGAGACAGACAGAGCCTTCTCAGAAGAACTCCAAATAGTCTTAGACACCTGAGATGATGATTATCAAATTCCAACCAAAATCGCAGCTGATGCTTCAGGCCTCTGGTCTTCATCCAAACAGCAGAATTTCTCCTGATACCACCATCAAAAAACGCTGCCCATCTTGACTGCAGGATGGGGGCATGAAAACCAAGGAGTAAAAACACAAAATGACAGAAATATGCTCATTCAGGAAACATCGGGACACAGCACCACTGAGAGGCTCCACCTCCCCCGTGTTTTCCAGGTGAGACTGTGGCACCTGGTTCCTTCAGCCCATGTTCAGCAAGACACACGGGAAGTCCTGCCACCTCAGAGAGAGGGAGGAAAGCCAGTCACAGCCACGTGAGCACGTCCTCGCGCACACGCAGAAACACTTACAGAGTTGACAGAGGCCTTGAGAAGAGCCAAACCATAGTCCCTGCTAAAACCGGGCTAGAGGCGAGAAAATGCCTCCAGTTGAAGAAGCAAAACTCAAGCTCATAAAGGGAGGTGGGTGTGAAGGCAGGACGGAAATATGCTGTCTCTAAAGTCCTCACAGCTCCTGGGCAGCTGACCACAGACCCAGGACAGTTGGCCCCGTCCCCGGGCGTGGAGGACCGCGGGGCAGCCTTCCCTGCACTCCTGGTTCCAGCTGGTGCTGCCGACGTTCCTCACTTCCCATGCAGAGTTACTGTGTTTGTGAAATGCTTGTCTGGAAGTGGGTCATGTTTCTAACACTGGGCACAGGGACTCTGACTTCAATGCTCAAAAATATCATTTCCAAAAAGATTCAAATTCCACCCAGAAGAAAGGTTACGAAAGTCATGACCCTGTATCACCATCCCTCCCAAAGCCTACTGCCAGCAGTGGGCTAAATGGTCAGTGGGCTCTAATTAAGAATATTATATGTGCACCTCTACTGGGCACCAGCTAAAAGGAGATGAAACATTTCCTATATGAATTAAAACAAAAGGACAAATATTTTGAAAGTAAAATGCCTGTGAGTCCATCCACCAAAGGAAAAACACTTCCATAGAGCCTGCTCCACAGTGGGTTATTGAAGATTTTAAAGGGACGCTGTTACTCTTCAGGCATCTAATGTCATACTGCGGCAAAGGAGAGAATCCTGAAATATTTATATGAATAGAATATGAAACTTAATTAATGGTGCCTACTTCGATTACATGTATTTTCATATTGCTACTAAACTGAAAGCCTCTCTCAATATTTTATAGGCTGCCAATTCCCGACTGGGCTACGTTAGGCCTCTGGGTTCTTTCATGAATGCTGCCTGTCATTTGTTATGCGATAGATGCACAGTCGTAAATTATATGGAAAGCTAAAAAAGAAAAAAACACTTTTGCATTGTACACTGGGATTTTATTTTTGCAGTGTATTAGTTATGTGAAGATAATACTAGATTTGTTGAAATTTTTCAGAAAATATTTTTCTTCTCTCTAAAAGATTTTCATAATTATAAATGAACAAAGCATAGAAGTTGTAGCTATACTAATTCTTTAATTCCATACTGAGTCATTACAGACTTTTTGGCCATAACCCTTGACATAGTTTCAGTACTAAAACATGCCCTGGGTCCCCTTCAAAAACAGAGCTGGGGCCTCTTTAAGGGAGGTGGCTGAGAAACCCACCAACTCACAGGCCGGTCTGTGCGGTGGGGAGACAGGAGTGCTTTCTGTTCTCCATCCCGCACGCATCTCCAATTAGCACTAATGAGAGTTACACATGCGTGTCCAAAAAACAGACCCCATAATGTTTAAGTTAATGTGGGGTAAATTACAGTACAGGAAATATCAATGCTTCTTAAAATGGAGTGAACAAGCTGTGAGGTGCTATTAGCCGCCGAAGTATTGTGGATGCAGCGATGTTCCCGGGCCACCAAGGACCCGAGCTGGTGCTCCTGAGGTGGCAGGTTGTGTTTCCTGAGCACCTACTTGTGCAGTAGGCCGCGGGTGACTCAGGTGCTCAAGGCTGGTACTGGTGCCCACAGTTCGCAGCTGGCTGCAGCCCACTGGGGTCGCGCCAGCGCCTGGCTCGGAGACCCACCAGTTGTGGGGCCCGTGCAGAGCCTGGCTGGCTCCGGTGCCATACGGCCTCGCTGCCGGTGCCACTCAGGGCTCGTGGGCTTCAGGAGAGCTGCTCATGGGTGAAGTTTGTTTTAACCACCTGGGGTATACACCCAAACCAAACTGTCATCTTCCGACGAAAACCAGAGCTCTGCCACGGTGGGCACCTCCACGAATGGCACCCCAGCCAGCCAGCTGCAACCCGGGCCTGGGATCCCTCCACTCCACCATCCCTTCCCCCTCTGCCCACTGAGTCTTGTTGGTGTCTGCACCCTGCATCCTCCCAGGCCGCCCACACCGCAAGGTCCCACCGCCATTGTAATCTTCCCCGGTGTGCGGCAGGGGCCCCTGGGCTGGCTCCCTCGCCACGACCATCCACGTGCCTCAGCCCAAGGGACTTCAAACTCACCGTCCCCAGCTCCTCACGGCAACGTGGCCCCGGCGTCTTCCGACCACCCTCACTCACACGCTCACTTGCGCATCTCAGTGACAGCCTCTCACAGCCAAGCCCCTGCCTGCCCCCGGGAGGGAGTCCCAGCGCTCTCCGTGTACATCCAAAGCTCAGGGAGGCCCCGCCTCTGACCCCCTTGCGTTTGGCAGGGTCCAGTGGGCGCATCCCACCGTCAGGTTGTGAAGGAAGTGGTGTCTGTCGCCTCCAAGAGGAATCATTTGCTCACAGGTGCGAGTCCGCTCTAGTGCCAAGGAGGCCGTTTGTTCCAGGGGACGACCTCAGTCAGCCGGGGCCACTGAGTCACCCCTCGAGGATGCCACTGTGAAAAGTGGCGCGGACAGTCACACAGCAACTTGGGAAGGAAAGAAAGACCTGTGAGGTGTTAAGTTGTGAGAGCAGGACATGCTCACAACTGCAGTGAGACCCAGCACACCCTGACCAAGGTGCTGTCCCTCCAAGCCGTGGACGGATGGAAGGGTGCCAGCGTGCTGTTGAGACTCTCCGATGTCCCCTCCTCTAACTGGCCGCCAGCATAGTGATCATCAGCACATCTGACTTTGGGCCCCACCACCTGTCTACACAGGGGTCACACAGCTTCGGTCAGGCCTCAACCCCCGTGCTCAGGCCGCCACATCACTTAGGCCTGGGGGTGCTTGAGCCTGCCCTGCCCAGACCCCCCACGGGGACACTCCTCCTTCGTTCCAGGCAGCTCTCCTGTGGGCCCAGGCCCTTCCTGATGAAACTGCTCCCAGGAGGTCACGAGAAGGGGCCCAGAGGCCTCCAGGCGAGACCCGTCCCCAGAAGAAACTCAAATAACCTAAGACCAAGAGCCAGATAGGAAAGGCAAGTCAAAGAGAGCAGCCCCCAGGCCGCAGCAGGAGGGAGAAGCAGACAGAGAGGGTGGCCCAGGGCTAGCGGGGCCTCTCCAGACCTGCCCCACCAACACTACACCCCCCAGGCAAGGAGTGGCCTCAAGTGCAGAGGGACCGAGTCAGGTCTGGGAGGGCCTCAGAGCCCGGGCAGTGAGGGTGGCTGCTCCTGGCACACAGCTGGACGCCAGAGTGCCCCTCGGGCCACCCCAGGTCAGCAGCTGGCACACTCACCTCTGCTGGAACATCCCCCTTCAGTGCAGTTCAGCAGCCTTTAGTCATGATTTGTGGATGGAGCACAAGCTAAATCATCTGCAATTGTCACCCAAACAACACCCTGCTTTTCCTCCAAGGGCCAGACAGAGACCCCCAGGCAGGTCCCTGGCTCTCCCTGGGACTTTGTCTAGAGACAAAGTGAGCAGGTGCCTCCACCTCACACCCACCCCTGGGGACTCTGCATGCAGTGGCTTCAGGCCCAGAGGATGGGGGCGGGAGGGGACAGAGGGAGTCCTGCTCCCCCACTGGTGCCAACACACCCTCAGCCCCAAGCCTGTGACCCCAGCATCACCCCGAGGTCCCCATGTGGGATGAGCTGCCTCTGGCAATTGCACAACACATGCGTGTGCACGCTGGTAGGCCCGGGACGCAAGAGAGCATGCAGAGCAGAGGCCACCAGGGCCCAGCTCAAGGCCTCAGCAGCAGCACGAAGGGGTTCTGCCTATGGGAGAGAGGTGATGACCCAAAGCTCAGGGCCCCCTGACCAACAGCCCACCTCCAGTGCCGCTTGGCCCAGGCCAGGGACTGCGTCCACATTTCCCGGCTGTCCCCCTTCCCTACAACATGTGTCCGACGTCATGGCAAGTGTTTGTCTCCCGGAATCAGAGACCTTTCCAGATTGCTCAGCACCAGCACTGCAGGAGAAGACCCTCGTGCATGAAATAAACAGACACATTTTCTGTGACTCCAAAACTAAATACGCGCAACACTTGGGCAGAAGAAAGGATCTAGGTTGGAAAAAAATCAATGTGATCCATTTTTCTGTACTTCCACGAAGGATGGTGGAGTAGGAAGACTCAGCAAAGCTGCCGTGTCCCCCTCCTCCCCTGCTCGGTGAGAATTTGTGATAAAATTCGGGGCTAGGCTCTGCAATGTGACGACAACGCTGAGGGGCTCTCCATCCAGGGCCTGGGACCATTCACTGTTGCCCTCGCGCCGCTGCAGTTACACACTAGTCCAAGGAGGAATTGGATACTGTGCCAACAGCAGAGGAGGGGACGGAGCACTGAGGCCAAAAGTGAAGCTGTCTCCTAGGCGGACGGGGAGAGGGGACCAAGGTCGCCACAGTCAGGATTGTTGCACAGGAGCAGACAGAACACAAGAGGGCAAAGACTCGAAAACTCTCCCACCAGGAAGAGCCGTCTGGATGGTGCGTTTCTTTAATGCTATTGATCATACTCCCAGAAGGTCATAATTACAGGAGGAATTATTCTGAAGATATTTGCTGAGCCTGACCTATTCTAATGATTTTCCTACCGCTGACGGGCTCAGGAGACTTTCGTTCCTTGGCCGTTGTTAGGAAGTTTTCTCGTTCCTTGTAGTCAACCCAGAGCCTCCTGGATGATGCAGGTGAGTCAGACGGTGAGCGGATGAAGCCAGATGAAGCCATGTTCTGTGGCCGCAGCACGAGGAGAGCTGAAGTGCCCTTTCTGGGGACAAAGAAACGGTTCCCAGAGGGAGATTGAGTCTCCCTGGGGCCCTGCGAAGTCCACCTTCTATACCGAAGAAGCACAGCTTGAGGTCCTCGGGAGCCTCGTGGACTGTTCACAGCAAAGTACAGGCACAAGAGCCTTGGATGCCCCCCAAGGGCCATGTCTAAAGCACACCCATTCTAAAAGCCACATTGCACTGAACAAAGCCACTTTCAGAGAAGTCACCCATACAGACCAGATGGCCACTAAGAAGGTGTTCTGCTCCCTTGCACTATTTAAAACCAACAAACAGAGCTTGGGAGGAGGCATGTGGTGGAAGGGCTGCTGTAACACGAAAGCACCACTTCACACATGTGCAGAAACACACATGCATAGACACAACCAATGTCCTAGAGTGCCCTTAAGGTGAATGGGTGGATTCGTTACCTTTACTTGAAGAGGCTTATTAAGTTTCTTTCTGTGATCACTTGAAGTTTGGTAAATGATACAGTGCAATTTATTATTTATACAGTATCCTTCATACAGAGCATCACAAAATGTTTTGCAGCAAGAACCAGAGAAACAGAAAACTCTGCCAAGATGGCAAGACCTTTATAGCCAACAGGGGGTTGAAAGTCCTACCAAGGCCAGAAGAGGCGAGGCTCTACCCTGATGCCCCCTTTCCTCTGGGCACCCGTCCTTAAGCCCCAGGACACACCTGTTGGAGCCCTGGGTGCAACAGCAGCAAGCACAAGCCCCTCGGCAGATCCAGAGCCTTTGGGACTCAGCCAAGGATTGCTGTCCTACAATTAATCCCATTAAAACAACATGTGGGGTCGTACAAATGCAGAAATATAACTTCAAAGCTGCAAGAGCACCAGTCAACTCGGTGGGGTCTTTGATTTTGTTGTTGTTGTGTTGTTTATTCTTAGAGGCAGACCGGATTAATTTTACTGCAGTTGAAAATCAGGCAAATATAGTTTAGAAAGAGGCATTTAATTCTTTATTGCTCTTGCACACAACACAAATAGCACCTCCAGTACTAACGCTGCTAAGTGTTTTTAGTGTTATTCCACTATACAGTACATCACAATGTTAATTTTCCACATTACTTTATTCCTTCTCCAGACCATATTTTACAACAGAGAAAACAAACTGCTTGTAATTACACTGCATGCCAGGACAAATTAAGTAAACACGCATTTTTAATGCTTTGGGCTGTTAGGGTACAAAACAAAGGACTTCAGTTAAGGTCAATATTAGAGTTATGCAATTGCCCAGGGATACAAAAGACAAACCCTTGATTGAATGTGGGTAAAATGGAAATGGCTCTATTCAACGCCACAGAGCTGGATTCTCAAAAATAATGCACTGCCAATGAGGCCAGGACATTTTTCCTATTTTATATTCATTTTCTCAGAGATTAATGCTAATGCCAATAATAAAAAATAATAACAAACTAACAGAAAAATCCACTGTGTCAGTGGCAGGGACATAAGTCAGCTGAAGTAAATCCACTGTCTTCTACACCTGGCTCTTCAACTTGCATCCAAACGAGGGGAGGTCAATAGGACCCACAGATATTCACAGTTACTTATTTTTCTTTCTTATTCCTTAGCTGCAAAATATTAGTTGGCAGCCATGCCCAGTGTTTGAACTTGAGGAAATGCAGAATTGAGAATGGATCCAGACAGTGTAAGCTTTTTAACGGAGTCAACATAATGAAAAAGAACATCAGTAAATGTCCCGCAGGACTCAGTAGATCAGAAGTAAGTTTTTCTCCCCTTCTAGGTCACCTGAGGGCAGCCAACGCAGAGGTGGAAGTGGTTTTGCAGAGGAGGTGGGGAGGGAAGGACCACAATGTATGCAGGTAAAATCCTCAGTGTTGCCAACCCTCCGACAAAAACACACTCAGAATGTTAGGCGCCTTTTGCAACCCTGTGTGTCAGTTCTCACGCAGGCTTTGCCAAGATACGAACTTTAGTTTTTCGTCTATGAAACAGAAGTATTTGACCTCACCTTCTTTTCAGGAACTTCCTAAATATAATCAGATACAGTCAATCCTCAATATTGGTGGATTCTGTATTTGCAAACCCACCCACCCCCTAAAATTTATTTGTAACCCCAAAATCAATGCCTGTGGCCCTTAGCCCATTGTTTTCAGACGTGCCCAGAGCAGCAAAGGAATCAAGCTGCTGACACCTTCATTCCCCGCTGGGGTGGAACGAGCAGCACCCTCCTTCCGGTTTCAGCTCTCAGACTATAAACGTCCTCTCCGTGGTCTGCTGAGAGCCACATTTTTGTGCTTTGTATTGGCGCCTCGTGTCCCGAGCTGAGTGACAGTGCTCTTGGCCCTGAGTTCAATCTTGGTGCATCAATAGGCATCAGAACACGGTTATGTGTTGACTGGCTGATGAAACTCTGGTGACCAGAGGCCTGCGGGAACCTGACACTGTATTTCCTCTGGGAGCAACAGCTCAGTGCTCACCAACTCAGTGTGTGCTACGACTTTGTAGGATAGAGCTGCACTGTACAGGAAGACTGTCAGTCCAAGCGTGGATGGATCCCACTGTAAAGCTAGAGGAAGCAAAGCACCTAGTGAGTGGGGCCCCTTAGCCCACCCTGAGAACCCCACCAGGCCCCCCAACTAGGCCACAAACACAAAAAAAGCACAGTGACGTGTTTTAACTCTCCTCGTGATTGTCATTACACACACGCACACACACAGAGTACCTGCAGTTCACACCTAAGTCCTTACACCGTGTAGAAAGAGATTTTAAGTAAGCTCAAAAGAATGTTTCCCCCTTGTCTTTATTTTATTATAGTCCTTAAATTCACTAAAACACCCAAGGTAAGTGATTTTCAGCTAACTTCAGGTGTTCTGTAATCCCATAATTGGCAATTAACTTTGTTTTTGGAAACCAGTATTTAGCTCCAGTGTTTCAGTCTGACAGCCACACAGATGGATGGATGGGTGGACAGATGGATGGATGGACAGGTGAACGGATGGATGGATGGATGGATGGACAGATAGATGGATCAATAGATGGATGGACAGATGGATGGACAGATGGACGGACGGATGGATGGCCAC
This sequence comes from Daubentonia madagascariensis, assembly GCA_023783475.1. Taxonomy (NCBI): domain Eukaryota; kingdom Metazoa; phylum Chordata; class Mammalia; order Primates; family Daubentoniidae; genus Daubentonia; species Daubentonia madagascariensis. The sequence continues at coordinate 34,935,206 of JAKFHU010000901.1, forward strand.
TCCTTCATTTGACCACCCACTTGACTCCTGGGTTTCACACAGCAGAAATTAAGGTGTCTTCTACAGTAGTGAGGACAAAGTTGGGCTCAACAATGATAAAACAGTATTAACACAGTATTAATTTTTTAACCATTTAAATAAGATTCTTTCTTTTGCTTGAACAAGGCCCTACATTTTAATCCCAACTTCCATGGCTCACCATCTGATAGCTACGGGGACAATGAAGACTTGAACTAAAAATAAAAATAAAACATTCTCCATGGGCCATCTTGCAATCTACCAACTCCAATGGAAAGGCTGTTTAAAGAAGAGAGTTTTTGGAATTATCCACCCGAAAGAGCCCAATGCCAAGCCAGGAGTTAAAGTAGTTTGTCTTACTTAACTTCAAATTTCTTCTGCTCTTCCCAGTATTTTCCATCATGAGAATGTGGGCATGAAAAAGTGGTCATTATGGAAAAAATCTCCTCCAAATTATCCCGACAGATCAGCAATCACAATAGCTGCCACTGGCTCGTCATCAGAAACTTCCTTTGTAGGATCTCATGCTGCTGCACAAATGGGACGGGCTCTCAGGGTGCCTTTCAGGTCACCACATCACACACCTGAGAACCCTGAATCCCTCCCAGTCTCCCAGGACCCAGAATATCATGAAAATCACCAGGATTCATACCACTGCTTCCTTCCCGTGAGAGCTGTGTTGTCATCTGTAAGGCACCTTAATATTCACCAGCCTGTCAGCATGGCTTTCTGTTACTTAAACTCTTACTCCTGAGATAAAATTATTTTGTTAATAAAATAACAACAACACAAAAGCAGATGCTAAGCAGCTAAATGAACCCAACCTAGTAGCACATACGCTCACACGCACATACCACATACATTCATTCACATGCATATGCACACACATGCAAACATACATGCATCCACATATGTACACACATGCACACCCACACACTTATTGGTCAGAGATGAATGAGATGTTTTCAAAAATTGCCCCAAAAGCTGGCATTTGTAATAAGAAATGTTTTAGGTACAATCTTAACTTTAAAGGGCAAGCGAGACTATCGAGACCTCAAAGCCACATTTGCTTCTCTTTCCACTACTGCTGCTGCCTGGAGCCACTTCTGAAACACCGCCCTGTGCCCGGACAGCACGTCAGAGTCTGCAGCTGCTCACAACCGCAGCGTCACGGGGACCCCGAGAAACTGCAGCCACCCCAGGAACAAAAGCGCTGAGGCCCACAGAGGCACAAAGACTGTGAATAGACCCCACCAGGGTCTTGACTAAGAGGCGGTTCTCCCAGTAGCACCACACTGGCGGTCTGGTCATCAGATATTTGTGACTCACAACTCTCTCTCGGATAAAGGTGACTAACTTAACAGATGTTATCCAAGGGCTTAAGTTAGTCTGGCTTTACTTGCATGTAAAGTATTATCCTGACATGTACACAAACTCTTTAACATGAGAACTGTTTCAGAATTCTTTTAATAAAAGAATTTGCCAGAGGTTTGCATTCAAGGAAATGTACCAAACATAAGTTTGATATGATCATAGAGCTTGTGGTAAAAGCAGCCCTTGGGGTCCTCTGGCCCGGCGGCCTCCCTTACAGAGGTCGTGCAATCAAACACTCCTAAGCCCCATATCCTCTCCATGCTGTGGGTCCCTCCCAGGAAACATGAGATGAAGTCAGAGTTTCCCAGACATAGAGTGGCCATAGCCACAATAGGTCATTTATACAGCAGGACAGAGTTCAGGACTGGACTCAACAGAGCTTCTCTAATCAAACTCCAGGATCCAAAGAAGGAAGGAGGGTCTTGAATACTGGCATCTCTCATGCCTTCTGCCACCCCCACACAAATAAACAGAAATCTGATTGACTGTCACAAGGAGATTATAAACAGCAAGGTCATTTTAAAACAGGGTTTGGTTGATCCGGCAGAGACCACACTGGAGTGTGGGCGTGTCACATCTGTGTGTGCAGCCCACCCCCGCCTGGCACCCCCTCCCATATACTGAGTTGCCACGGCCTCCCGGGCACACCACGTGGTCACCCTGAGTCCGCACATACTGCCAGGCTGACGCTCCTGCCCCAGGCCTGGAACCTGCCCAGTGAAGGCCCAGCCAAGACCAGCACGGAGTGTCCTCCTCCCCGCGCTGCCGCTGGTCCCTCTGCACCACCAAACCGTCGAGGACCTTCACCTTGCAGGGGCCACACTTCACCACAGCTTGGGCTTCTCCCTCTGTTTTAGGCCACCTGCCCCTTGGGAACAGGGACCGTGTCTTATGTATTCTATTTGCAAGGGCAAGAGCAGCGCCTGACAGGTAGCAGGCACGCAGCACATGTGTGTGGGAGGAGCGAGGGCACGGATCAGCCGGGTGGCTTACTTGGTCAAGGGGCGTGTGACCTGTGTATGAGTCAGGTCCGTCATTAATTCAACAGCATTAATTACATTTCTGTGTGGAGCACGGCTGCACTAGATATTTAAAGGATTAAGTTCAGGATGAGATTCAAAAAGAAAGTAATGAAAAGCAAGAAGGAAAGGAGGACGGAGCGAGGGAGGCCAACTCATGTTGCTCAAAACCTTAAAATCTATCAGCAACAACTACATTGTACAATATAATTACATTAGATTGCGCATAAAATACACACGTCTTGCACTTAAACTTGCCACATACTTTCTTCTGAAATATGTATCTGATGTTAAAAAGGGGGAAGAAACACTGCTGCATGGAAAGCCTAAGAAAACAGATATAATACATGTAGTAATAATAATGTACATTGCAAAAGGATTCCATTCTTTAAAATAGTATTTATCTCTAAGTTCTTAAAAAAGGAATAAATAAATAAGCCTCCTGAGTAAATAGGAAATTCAGAGCACAATGTGTTTAACTGTGATTCACATCTAGCTCCTGGAGGTCAAGTGCTCGAGCACCACACCAGCCCCTGCCTGGGCTGCAACCCTGACACCCCCTGGAGCTGCTCTGAAGCTGGAAAGCCCTCAGGGGATGGAGAAGCCCCTGCTCTGCTCGGGGAAGGGCTCCCACAGACCCCAGGGCCCCTCCCTGGGAGGCACTCCCCCTTGCTGACTGCGCCACAAATGTCCACCACGCCAGGGGCCAGGTCTCCGCCAGCCCCCCAGGAGGGCCCGTGTATGCTTCCTGCAGGCGCAGTGCTGCGTGTGACCACGCACCAGGAGCAAGTTGAGCACAACAGGCCACCCAGACATTTGGCAGATCATGCATTAGGGAGATGGAGGTGCTGAGAACTGAGGGGCACACCAAGAGCAAATCACAGGGAAGAGGACAAGGCCCAGGCCTGCAGCCCGAAGTCCGGCAAGGAACATTCGGATGACCTTCACAAAGGACACCCTCCCTGTCCACACACAGTGCATTCTGGCGTGTGTCGTCTTGTGCTGGTCTTCGGCTTTTATTTCATTTCTGTTTGAATACTGATCACATTCCCTCACGGGCCATGGACCCAAGGTTTGAGACCTGAGTGTTGTGAGGAGGCCAGGGAAGAGCCTCCAGGCAGTGGGCGGGGGGGGCCTCCACAAGAGTCTCCAGCGGGGCTCCAGGTGCTCCAGTGTCCTGCAGACCTGGGCCACGGGAAGGGCCACTCACTCACGGCGGGTGCAATTCTCCCTAAGTTGTTTGTTGTGTGGACTGAGCAGAAACCTTGGGTGCTCAGGGGAATTAATACAGTTTTCCAATTTGTTTGGCTCAAAAAAAGTGGAGTAACTGAGACCCCCAGCATCTGGGACCTGCCCCGGGGCACTTTTACATACGGGGACCAGCTGGGGGCTGTGGCCTTGGGCAGGTCCCTCAGCCAGCGGAGCCTCAGCTTCCTGTCTGCAGAAGCTCACCCTTGGCACGGGTGCTTGCCTCCTAGGTGTGCAGAAGGGGAAAACAGGCAGTGCAGGTAAGGAGCTTGGCGCAGCGTCTGGACGTGACCAGCACTCAGCATCGGTGGCGGCTGGCGGCATGTCTGTTTACCAGTTCTCACAACCATGCCGAGCACAGGACCGGAAACGACATGGCCAACAGCAAGCCCGTTCCTTTGGCCTCTGGACCAGCGTGGATGCTTCTCTGCCTGTATTTCATCTGGCATTTCTTTGTTCCAGGACAAACCATGACATTGTACTGTTCTCTAATTACACAGGGGACTTCTTCATGACTTCAACTGCCTTATAGTGTGTCTCTACACGAGGCTTGGTTCCTATTGCCTGCAAAGGGGAACAAATACCAAATCTGAGGGCATGATTTGGAAATCAAAGTCTCATTTTATCTTTCACTGGAAAGCTAGTAAGTTTTCAAAGTCAGAGGTATGATAGGGCTCACATTTTAGCAACCAAACACATTTGCAGAAAATAATTATCACAGACTCAGCTAAAGAAATTTCTGGAAGTCTCAGTTTTTCTGTTCATTTGCTCTCCATCATTCATCGTGTCCATAACATACATCACCACACGTCGCGGTACAGCAAGGTATCTTAACATAGCGGATCAGCCTATCCTTGAGAGTAAAAAGCACTAAGTTTAAAAATCCAGAGCTACTTGGTCTTAAGAGGATATTGATGACATAAAATAAAATCTTTAAAGTGTAGTACTACTTTATATCATTGCTAATTTTCAGAATGGAAATGTCCTGTTTAAAAAGAAATCCCAAGGTTCACAGGGGCCTCGTGAAAGTTGAGTGACAGAGGCCCCCGTGCATCTCCCAGGGTCTGACTGGGCTTACCCGAAGGAGCTGCCTGCATGTGAGCAGCTGCTCACTCGAATCTCTTACACCCAAGTCTCAGATCTGCAGAGGCTGCCCCAGCCCTTGTGACTGGAAGATGCATCACCTCCATGGCAGGACTGTGCTCTGTGGCCTGTCACTGCCCAAGGACCTCTAAAAGACAAAGAATCCCATTTTTTAAAATCTCGTTAACATATCAAAGAGTGGTGAATGTGCAAATTGCTGTCATAAGGATTCCTTTACTGCTTCTCCTTTCACCGAGTCCCCCCATCCGGCCACTCCACGAGGTTACTCATTGGAAAGAAGAGCAACTATTTATGTTCTTCAGATGTTTACCTTCAGTAAAAGACACTTCAAAGAGGGCCTGTGGGACTCTCCCCTTGGCCAGCCGACACTCAGACCTACTGCTGTGATTGATGGAGCCTCTCCCCAGATTTAATAAACGTAGGCAGCAGCCGGTCCTCTCTTAGGGAGGCTGTTTCCCTAATGGGCTGGCAGCTCACGGGTGGCCTCGCGGGGCACAGCTCGGGAAGGAGCTGGGGCTTCGGTGGCAGTTTGGGGCCTTCTTTTTATTCCTTCCCGAATCTCAAGGCATCAGACGTTCTGTTAATGTTTTCCGCCTGCGCATTCCCCAGTCTTGATGTCATCTCTGTACAGGACGGTTCCAGTGAAGATTACTCCCTCCTTCTTTTAATATCGAGTTGCCCAAATGGGTTTGGTGAGCACCCTTAATTAAGTATAGAATGTAAATACATTTAAATGTGACCTCACCAAACACATTAAGGAACTGGAAGGCGAGATGTCATCAGCGTTCCCAGGAGAACAGCAGCAGAGACTGAAGCAGTAACTAACATCCAGCCGTCCTGCACTTGTGGCTGCTGCAGGGCACTTGGAAAGGGGCATGTTTTCAGGGAAATTTTGTTTGAGCACAAACAGCATCCTCACTCAAGGCCCACAGTGAGAACAACAATGCTAATGCCAGTGATTCATTTATGCCCAGTACCCTCCAGGACATCCACTTAATCTTCATAATCTTTAAATTATTTGCCCTCTTTTTTAAAGATTAAAAAAAAAACCTGAAGCTCACAGAGGTAAGAATCTTGGCCAGGACAACTCAGCAGACTGATATTTCAACTTATTTCTGAACTTCAAAATATGTGCCCTTTTCACTTAGAACTCATGCCTTTCCCAATGTAAGGACAATGTGGATGTGGCACTCTGTCCAGTCACGATCGAGCTTGGAAATGTGATTTTTCAAAGCTGACTAACTCTGATAAGGCTGATACACAAGTTTTATCTCATACTTTTCTCTAAAAAAGACAGAGACCCCCAAGTTGCTTAGAAACAGCCAGGGTTGTACGTTGCCACAAAATTAAAAAAACTTTTCTGAATGGACTCTACCACTTCAAAAGTTACATTGGTTTGCTGGACTGATAGCTAACATTCAGCTGCAGCTATGCCAGTAGGCTACGTGGAGGAAGACGGTCTTCTGCTCTACGACAGCTGCCTAGTGCTTCGGAATGTTTCTGCTCCAGCTGGAGTGAGGGTTTTGGGACGACGCAGAAAGCCCTGCTTGTCTAGACAGTTCGAGAACAGCAGGTGGAAGAGACCGCAGATACCCCAGGAGTCCCGGTCAGGGCCCCTCTGATATACTGACATTGATGGGCAATGGGAAAAATTGATGCAAAAAAAAAACGAGGCCTTTGAGTCACTTCTGAATACTAGTTCCCAGTTACTTAGAAACAGAACTACAGGTCAGGCAAAGCTAAGCTGTGATCTACTGAGGGGCAAAGGAGTTGACAGTTTCCTCAAAGACTGAGAAAGAGATCTGCTCCGCCAGGCCCTCAGCGCACGCCGTCGGGCCCAGGCCACCCACCGCCTAGCATGGGCTTGCGTCGGCCCCGAAGCTGTTTTCAGAGACTGAGTCACATCCAAGATGACAGTCCCAGGCTGTTCATCAGAGGGTTTTCCAAGCTTAAGTGTTGGAGATGCACATGTGTGAGGCAGATTCTGAAACAGAGAGGACATCAGGGCTGACGCCTTCTTGACACCCACGTCCCCTTTGAAAGGGTAAGAGAGGACTTCGGTCCTCGTCATTCTCATGACCCCTGGAAACTGCAGCAGACACACCTTCCAAAACAAGGACAGCAGCGAGCAGCAATTTTCACTGCGTTTGGCACCATCCTAAATCTTTTCTGTGTATTAACTCCTCAGGGCTAATTAGTCCTCACAATAACCCTTTGCAGCAGGCATATTGTTCCCCTTTTACATATGGGGATACTGAGGCATGCACAGGGTAAGTGATTTGCCCAGGGGCCACGTGTCTAATGGCAGAGCCAGGATTCAAAATCGGTTCAATGAACTGCTCTGCTCATAAATGAATAACTTCCCTACTTCTATGTTTTCAAAAATGTGCATTGGAAAGCTGATGTCTGTGACGGGCCCAGGCCTCAGCATCTGGAGGAAGACGCTGGCCTGACCTCCCGCCAGCCTTTGCTGCCGAAAGATCCTGCCCTGCCCTTCCAGAACCCCACTACTGGTCTCTCATTTCGGGAAAGATGCTCAGGGCAGACTCGCACTACCCCCCAGCAGATCTGTGTTTTGACTTTGGCCCCTTCCTTCAATGTGTCTGTGTTGCTCCCTGAGCTCACATTTCTGCTCCTGACCTCAGGCCACTGTCCGCCCCTGTGCCGACTGCACGGCCGGAAAGATTCTCCTATGTGGTGCTCTGTGCTCCCTGCCCCGGAGCCCCGTGAGGCTGGCCCCCCACATCTGCAGTCGGTCTTCTGAACGCATCGTTCATGCATTCACTCGGTGCACGTTCACTGAGCACCTACTGTGTGCAGGGGAGCTGAGCCCCCCCAGGTGACGAGTGTCCACTCATGTACCCACTGTGCCCGTCCACAGAAGCAGACACGCATGTTCTCCTCACTCTGTTGTGTTGTGCATGTTCTCCCCTTGGTGACATGGGAGAAACAAGGAAGCGTTTCCCTGAATCCACGTGCAGGTTTTGCACTCAATTTTTAAAATGAGTTCTGCCAACTAATGATGTATTGTTTTTGACAGATATAGTCCTAAAAAAGAGAGATAGGTTAAGATTTCACATGCAAGGATAAAGTTATACAACAATAACAATTTTAAGAGTTGTGACAATTACCTATATAGTTGCTACTATTGTCATTCAACAAATAGTAGTTTTTCTTTAGAGAGAAAGCTTTTAGGGGAAAGGCATTTGATAAATTCAGTCTTATAAATGCCCCTTAAATAGACATCAAGACCATAGAATAAACCAAATCCTGAAGATTTATCACAAGGGTAGCATTACCAAGGGCTAAATAAAAAATGCTAAGCTCAGTAAAGGTTTATATAAATGCTGACATGTACAGAAAGAGATGTGTGCATGTCTCTGTACTCCATAATAGATTCATTTTGCAATCCTAAAACATAAGCACAAGGTTAATAAATAAACTTTAACTTACTATGATTTAAGTTCATCGGAAGAGATGGAATTTTTATCAATGGACAAAAAACAGTCTGGCAGGAAGTAGGCCCATGCATATTTGTGCAATCTGTGTAATTTTTTCCGTATATATTTGATGAAAGCAGAAGTTGTAGTACAGTAGTTGAATGATAATGTATTTGTCAAAAGGTCAACTTTTAATTGAAACACAAATTTAATTTAAACAAGAGAAAAATGCTTTTTGTGTTCTTAATGAAATGAAGGATGTTCAGTGCATTCAGCTGAACAGGAGAGATGAGCATTTAGGAGTTCTTAGAAAATACGGCTGTTTCTAAAGTACCCATTGCCTGTTAGTTCCAGATTTTACAGTCAAAGGAAACAATTCCTCACCTAACGGTGGCCTGGTCACTCTGATAGTTCACGCCCTTTATGTCAAAAGCTAAATGAGATGGGGCTGATGTGATTTACAGCAGAGAAGTGAGGGTGTCTGCAGCTTCCTGCCAGGTCTGGTGGGACCCCTGTCTGAAGGGCGTCCACACCAGCATGGGCCTGGCCACGGGAGGTTCCCCTGTCCCTCTGCAGACCCAGTGACTCGCCACATCTCCAACCATCTCCAAAGAAGCTGCCTCCTGCGGGCACCGCCACAGCAGATATGACCTCATTCAAAGTGGCCATGGGGACAACTTGGATTAGTGTTCCCAAAAGAGGGTGGCTGGCTCTAGATCAGCCTCAGAAAACTCAAGCAAGCATTTGTCTAGAAAAGTAAGGGGGTTAGACAAGATTAGCCCTTAAGTCTCTTCCACCTGTGAGGACCTAAAGCCAAAGCCTCCTGTCACAAGTGACCTATGCACCTGTGGAAGAAAGAGGGCAGTCAGGGCCAGCAGGAGGCTGGGGACAGAGTCCAGCTGGGGACACAGGTTGGGGGAAGAGTCCTTTGTGGTCCTCGGGCACAAATTCTACCCTGCTCCAGGCGAGTTGGGGAGTGGACCCACATCCCAGTCCTTGAAGGGAGGACAGAAAGTACAGGAATACCCGCCCCCCATGTACCAGTCAACGCTTGCCCGGAACAGCATTCCTCCCCACAAAGCTGAGGTCCTCGGTGGCTTGCCCGCACCCCTGGGGCAGCCGCTCCTGCCAGCACTGCGGGCTGTGGGGTGCCCAGACCCCACCCCTGGACGGGGAGGAGGCCGGGGTGCCCTCTACGGGAGGCCCAGGGTGTTTGTACAACGAGACGAATAGCGGGACCCTTCCCTGCGCTGGGTACGCCAACAAAATGTCATGTCATAAAGTTCATGGGAATTCCACGGGGTGTGTTAAAAGAGGGTCACAGAATGCCAAGCCACGGAAGAGATCTGGTGGGAGGGGTGTTTCTGTATGATAATTATACCAGGTGACTTAATTCCAGAAAGGTAGCAAAGCCAATTAAGGCCACAACATAGTGGCCTGAGGATCAGTTTCCCTCTGGCTCCATAGGGGTCAGTTACCTCCAACTCCAGGAGCTAATTCAGGGCGTTGGAGTCACTTAGGTGCGGGTCCTTCTGAGAAACCACGAGCACCTACGTGAGCAGACGTCCAAGCACCCACAGCAATGGGTTCTGCAGAGGGAAGAAGACACAACTTTTTTTTTTAACACTGAATTGATGAGTCAGAGTGGTAGTTACAGTTGTCAAAATCTAAGATGTGCAATTTGGGCTTTCTTAGTTTTGGGGGTTTTTTTGTTTAGTTTTTTGTTTTTTTTTTTTAACTTTTTCACATGCCAGTATGTTCTCATCTGCACCAGGCCTGCAAAAGCCACGTCCCAGCTGCAACACAGGCCTCTGTTGTGCCCCGTGCTGTCCACACTGCTGGCAGGCCCCTCGAGTGGGTTACAATCTGTTCAACTACCACATGCACTGTTCTTTCTACCTCTTTTTTTTAAGGCAATATTTAGCCCAATTCTGATTTGGAAACACAAACGATCATTCCTGTCCCGTCCCATCTGCAGCCTTCGTGAGCAGGCATTTTGGGGTCCTGTACCCCCCGGTGAGGGCTTGTTTCCTACTTCACTCCAGCCTTCTTAATTGCCTCTTTTTCACTGAAACATGATACAGTGCTGTTTTCAAAAAGGCATCTGTAATTTTATTCCTTCTCTTGTGTGGTTTTTTCAGTAGGCATATAATAATCACCTATGACTGAATATCTCAGGACAGTTAGGTACCAGACACACCCTTATGAGATTTCTGTGGGATTGTTTAATTTCTAGGAACAGGAAATGTGCTGTACTCCAGGTTTTCGCTCCATGATACAGACTCTACCCAGCGCTCCCTATACACAGACACTCTCCACGGGCTGGGAATGGGGCCGGGGGTGTTAAGTCTGATCACAGCAAACGGCAGAGGTGCAGCTGTCTGCAAGTCCTTGGCAGAGGGGCCCTCACATTTGTCCTTGGGTGGTGAAATTAAAAGTGGAAGACCTTCCTTGCATCCTGCAAAGTCCATGTAAAATTTGCTTACTGCAAGAACCTGCTGAGCTCAGCAGGAAGTCTGAGAAATTGCAGTGGAATTGTAGAATTTAGAGCCAGCAGGCCAGCAAACCTAAAGTGTGAGCATTAACTGGCAAAGCAACACTTAGAAGCAAACCAAGGTTAGGAGCAACACTTACATTTGAGGCAAAAGATGCTGGCTGAGGGTGCCCCGCTGTGAGAGAAACAGACCTAAATCTCCAGTGTTCTTCAATGGCCCGTCCACGTAGCTGCACACCCAGGCTTGGGAGAGCCCTGTCTGTCTGTGCGGCATTCGTTTAGAACCTCCCCTATCAGCACAGCCCACTTTAAACTGGGCTGTGAATTCAGGGTGTGAGGCTCTGGTGTCATTGGTGGCTACATGTGTGTCTCAGCAGTTAAAGTCCATTTTTTTAGTGTGCATGAACTGAGAGGTCTTTTTAATTCTACAAGACAAGTCCCTTAGAGGGAGCGCTCATCTGAAATCACCTGTGCGGTAACAAGAAACTCCCCAGGACTTCTCTCTGGCTGCCCCATCAAAGGCTGATTGACAGATTGTGCTGAAAAACTCATCTTAGGCTTAGGAAAGTGGCTTTTAGTTCTTGATACTCATCAGGACATAAGCAGCATGAAACGCAGAGCTGTGAGGGCTCCTTTGAAACCACACAGCCTCAGTGACCAGGGGTTCTGCCAGAGGTGTGTGTTGGGTCTGTCGCCTCCTTATGCACAAAGGAAAAACCTCACTGCCCATGAAAACAACACTTCCAACCAGTTACCTCCCAAAAGTCAGGTGAAGAGCTGGGTGTGTGCACACATGTACAAAATACACATCTCCTTGGGCCAAGATAAATCCTAGTCTACTTCCAGAAGGCCATTTCTCATTAATAAAACTATTGTAAGTAAGAATAAAAATGCAAGAAATGTAAAACTCAGAAGTCCATTTGTGGCTACAAGACAGCTATTAGCTTTCAGATTATGACTGTTTCTTACCTGCGACCCTGTCCCTGCAGTTATCGATGCCAGAGTAAATTTCCATCGTGGGAAACAGCAGTTAGCTGGGCCGCCTCCCTTCTACACCCACTTGGCCACAAACAGGCCTCAGAAGGCACATGTCTTAATGCCAGCTGCCAAAAAGAACCAGGAAAACTGGGTGGCATGGGGGAGGGGTGACAAGCCGTCCCCACTCCCCGTGTGAGTTTGTGCTTCTGGCCAGAGCGGCAGAGGTAATGCACAGATTACACCTCTGAAAACACCACATTTCTTTCAGAGATTTTATTGTTGTTTACTTTCTCAAAAAAAAATTTTTCCCACCTGGCTCTGATGTCCTTTTTTGCGTGAAATGTTCTGTGGACAAAGGGTCCCCAGTTCTCCCGTTTGGAAACAGCCCTGTCTGTGGAATTCCATCAGTTTCAGGGCTGGCATCTCTGCCCTGCTGTGGCCACATGGACGAGCTCCTGACCGGTGCCCGCCCCACCCCTCTGGTCTCCTGCGCCCTGTCCTCGGCAGCTGGTGACAGTTAAATCTACGGGTGGGAGGAATCCCCTCCCACCACTCTGCTGTAATTGTAACTTTGCCGCCAACGTTGGCCCTGACAGGCTCCATCTTGTCTGCGCCGTGACGCTGCCGCGTTTATTTACAGTCCCAGGACATCGCAAAGACAACCACTCGCTCCGATGCCAGGGGTCCGTGATGGATATATTGTGCACCGATAGCAGGGGGCAAATATCGAAAGGGAGAGACTGGAATAATGGACAATTATGTAAATTTCTCAGAAAACTTTGCAGGCGGCCCTGGCAGCGGGACTGAGTGTCTAAGGTCGAGACCCAGTCACACACAGAAAAGAACACGAGAAACGCTCGCTGGAGCCGCCAAGAGGGCCCGAGACCCGCCGGAGCCACGCCAGGGCGGCTGGCGAACTTACTCTCACCGCTCACAAATGTTCGCCAACTCATCCCACATCAACACCACCTCCGCGACGTATTCGCTAAGGGCCCGTGACCGCCATAACCCAGAGAAATGAAAGCAGAAACCACACACTAGATCCCCTTATTGGGCTTTGAGTCACTTTCTCATCCTCATCTGATTTTTCTCTCTCTTTTTCCCAAAAGCTCCTTCACGTAGGCGCCTTTGCACCGACCCGTGATATTTTACACTTCCTGTAACCACCAAGTGATCCATTTGAACCCTGCCATACGGTAAAATGTTAAAAGACACCATCAAGTTATGAAGAAAAGCCCAGAATAAAGTTCCTGTACACACAGAAGAACCTAGAAGGTGGCAGAGAGAGTAGAACAAGAGGCCCTGACCCCGTCCTCCCACCTTCAGGTTGTGAACCAGGTGCAAGGCAGTGAGAACGTGCTGCTCTTCTGCAGCAGAGCTGCGAGACGCAACGCTCCTGAGAGAAGTCGCAAGGTAGACACGAGGCTGAAAGCCAGATACTCAAAAGATGAATCACCAAATTACAACTAAATTTGCACTTACATATAATACCCTATTTTAGATAATTCACTATTTCAGCTTTGAAAATCACACAGTTTTCACACAAATTAATATGTATTAAATATATTTCATACAATTTAATGCATAAATTGCTATTATGCTTGCTGCAATTACACGTGTATATTTGGAGTGTGAGACAGGGAACAGAACCCTTTGGGAAAATTTATTTCCATTCATATAAATCTGTGGGTTAGTTTGTCCATCTATGAAATGGGTGCAATGATCCAACCTCAGTAATGTGCTATGGAGGCCTCTGCAATAGGAGGTCTAAAGTTGCTGTGCTGCTGAGAGAAGGGCCTTCCGTAGAGCGGCAGCGATGTTACCGTTTCCAAAGCCCCACTGCGTTTGTATGTATCTGCTATAGCCTCAGCTTGGAAGGGGGGAAGGGGCGCATCTGTCAGGTTTAAACATGAAGAGTTTAGGAGCTTCCCAAAGGGGTAAAAAGCCATTTCTATTTGCCAGAGCATAGTCCTTCACCACGTAACCATTAAAATTCATGTTGCAGAAGAATATTAAACGGTGGGGAAATGGGTACAATACTTGAAATGGCTCAACAGGTAACTGCTACAAAAACATGAAGAAGATAAATCTATACACATAAATAGGCTTCAGGAAATACCAGATTCTCAAGGCTTAGTACCCCGGGATGTTTACTGCCTTCTTTGTACTTTTCTTTTTTTTTTTTCCTTTTATTTCAGAATATTATGGGGGTACAACACTTTGGCTATATATATTGCCCATGCACTGCCCGTGTCAGAGCTACAATCGTGGACATCCCCCAAACTGTGCTCCCCGCATCCATTCAGTGAGAGTTGTCCCATCCCCTCCACCCCCCTCCCGCCTGCCCGCCCCCTGATGAATATTATTGCCCTGTGTGACGTAGTGTTGATCAGTTAGTACCAATCTGGTGGTGAGTACCAGTGGTGCTTGTTTTTCCATTCCTGTGACACTTCGCTTCGAAGAACGGGCTCTAGCTCCAACCAGGATAATACCAGATGTGTTAATTCACCATTGTTTTCTACATTTTCACACTTTTTTTCCAACAGGCAGGTATTGCCCTTGAAATCAGAGCAGAACAAATGAATGTTGTTGTGTTTATGTTTCTAAAGACACATTTCCCCTCCCAGTCCGGGGCCTTCCCTCCTTCCCTCTCATCTCTGGTTTCGGTAAAACCCTTAGCATTTCTGCATCACTAGGGCCCAGTGTTCTGCTGCCCTTGAGTGTGGGCAGAGCACGGCTCTGGCAGCAACAGCAGTCAAAGGGCTTTCTCTGTCCTCGGTGCCAGAGGCCGGGCAGGGGAGGATAGGGTGAGCAGGGGGATATGGAGAAAGAGCAACTGAGGCAGTTTCTGGGCAGGGATTAGGAGAGAATGGACCGGAAAGGACGTTCCAGAGTCGAAGGGAGCCTGGCACCGAGGGCGCCGCACGCTCATCGGCCACAGCCGTGGCAGGAGGCAAATCTCTTGGTCAGTCCGGACCAACCACCTGCCAGGTGGGCCCAGCCTTTGCTTCCAGCTCTGAGCACAAATGGATTGGCAGCTCAACAGGAAACTGAGACAGTGCCTTCTTCAAGCACGCGGTTTTCCCAAACAAACCTCTGCCAGTCTTGAGGGACTGGAAGGGAGGCAGGACACCTGGTTGGGGGACTCAGAGGCCCTGGGAACGGGTGGGCAGGTCTGGTCTAGGACTGCAGTCTGATCAGATCCAGAAATTGATTAATGATGAAATGCACCTAGATTGGTTCCTTGTAAAGTACTAAAGATTTTCTGATGATGCAGTTGCATTCTTAGGGGAAGTGAATGTTAACTGCTGTCTAGACATTTTATTACTACAGTGGGCCCCTGGTCACTGCCATCTCTTCCTTTACACATTAAACTCTAGGTCAGCCTAAATTGTTTGTTTCTGAGGAAGACAGCAGTACAGGCTGGGAGTGGATTGTGACTGGGAACTGAGACACCACCTGGCAAATGTGGGTGGAGGGCAGAGGGCACAGGGCACAGGATGGGACCACGTCCACCCCACAGGGCAGATATTTACCTGGGTTGTAAAATGCAGAGTAACCCTCTGTCATTTTGAACAGATTCTGCCAAGTATGTGACTTCTTTTCAGTTTATGAGCTTTTTTCCTTCTGATCATCCTCGTAATGGTTTTTTAAAAGACACTTTTCAACTAGTTTCCAAGAGGGCTCTGCCTTCTCTGGAGTTTGGGATGCAATATGGTTAAAATTAATGAAAAGAAGCATCGATTCTTGCCAACGCGGGCCCCACCACGCCAAGGGTGCTGATGGATGCCTGCGCCCCTCCGTGGCAGTCCCACCTCGACACGCTCACCCACCCACCTGCTTACCTGGAGCAGGTCACGGGACAGGACAGCCTCCCCCAGCAGCAGGGTCTCAAACCCACAAACATCGTGCGGCCAACAAATAACGTGGAGGCGAAAGGGGCAATTAGAAAATGAAGGAAACTGCAGAAGTTCAGAAATCAGCCTCTTCCCTGCTTGTCCCCTCAGGACTAGTGGGACGGGCCAGAGGCAGAAACGGAGAAGGGCTGTGAGGTGGACGTTCCTGCAGCAAACAGGAGCGAGGCTTTTCCAAGCCTCCCGACGGCCACTCTCTCCCCTGCTCCTCTCCACACGTCTTAAAGCCAACCAGCCGGCAAATACTGACCAGACAGGAGGCGCAGAGGATGGTGCAGGCGTCGGGGCAACCTGGGACACGGTTCTCCCACGCGGGGCAGGGGCTCGGGGGTCACCGTGGCTCTGAGTCTCGGGAGGAACACGGCCCCGGGGCTCCGCAGAGGCATTTTCAGGGCTCGACTGAGGCAGAGCGATCCTCCCAGCTTCTCTCCTGCACCCCAGCCCCACCCCAAAAGAGGCCACAGCCCTGGTGTGCAGGGAGTCCGCTCAGGACGCTGCGGACAGCTGTCCGGGCAAACTGCACAACTGTTTCTGTCGTTTGTCCGCCAGGTCCTAAGGACCCGTGTAAGCAGACGTCCGCAGACGGGCATCTCTCTGTCGGCTGCAGCTGTCACTGGTTTGCTGTCAAGAATGAGGAAAGCTGAGTCCTAGGTAAGCTCTGTTGACGCAGCAGCCATTTGGTAAACCACCTCAGCGCGGAGCACCCCCAAAGTCCCCCACGCCCCCAGAGGGGAAGGAGGGGAGAGCCCAGGCCCTCTTGGTGACGCAGCAACTCTGATGTGTTTCTCCCCAGCTTTGTGCCCGGCGCCCCACTCCCGGCAGGAGCAGCAGCTGAGTCTCACTTCACAACCGCGACCGAATCCACCCTAACTTTTCCCTTCCCCCCACCCCGAGAAAAACTGCAGTTTGTTTGTCCCAAGCACCAACGTTCTGAGTCCGGCCTCCATCTTGCTAATCTAAGGAAGGGCCCAGTCTGTGCCGATGCTGCCGGTGGCTGAGCAGGGGGCTGAGCTGCCTCTCTGGGAATGTTAAGGGGTCTCTCTCTTTCACACAGAAACACATCAAAAGGCTACCAACATGTGGGGTGGGGCACGGCACAATACTCCCCAGTTTGTCAACGAAGCGAGGTCTCTCCAGGCTGTGGAGACAGCTGAGGGCTTCCTTCTTCTGGCAGCTTGCACAGGCGGAGGCTGAACCTCTGCGACAATCTGGAAGAGGTGTCGTGCAGGAGGCGCGCCCGCCTCCACCTCGTGTGTCCACAGCCTGAACATCAAAGAAATGTGCTCTTGACTTTTTTTGTTTTCGGCAGCTTCATTGAGATATAATTTACATATCATAAGTTCAGCCTAATGTGCACCATTCAGTGTTTTTTGTTTCTCAGAGTTATGCAACCATCACCATACCCTAATTTTATTAATAATGTTTTTGTCACCTAAAAAGAAACCTCATACCTATTATCCTTAATATGCATTTCCCACCCACCTCCTGGGGAACCTATGACTCTGCATTCTGTCTCCATACATTTGTTATTCTGCACATTTTATACAAACGGAATCTCACAACATGTGGTCTTTTGTCTTTTGTGGTCTTTGGGGGGCTTGTTTCCCCCAACATAATATTTTCAAGATTTATCCACATCACAGCACACAGTGCTTCATTCCTTTTCATGGCCAAACAATATTCCATTGTTTGGAATGTGGAAAGCACCACAATTTACTTATCCATTCATCAGCTGATGTGCATTTAGGTTGTTTCCACTTTTTGGCTATTATTAATATGATAACACTGCTCGGAACTGTCATATATAAGTTTTTTTGTGGATATGCGTTTTCATTTCTATGGGTATGTACCTAAGAGTGGAATTGCTGGGTCAAATGATAATTCTATGTTAAACATTTTGAGAAATTTGTGTTGACTTTTATACCTGTTGAACTTCAGGACTTCTAAGAACTCTTTTCCTTTTGAGCGCGTGCTCTCTCTCTCTCTCCGCCTCCTCTCTCATTATCTGGGAGAGCAAAGCTACCACCTGCAACTTTTATCTAGTTTGCACATTAAAAAGCTACAGCAACACACTCAAATTATACCCTGCACAGAGTTTCCAAATGTATAGGAGCACAACTCTCAATTAACCCAAGTTAACGCAAGTGTAGCTACAGCAGACCCGGACAATGGGTGTTGTTTTATTTCTTAACCCACCAGCGTCCCAAGAATGGGCCCCAATTTGAAACGACCTAAGAGGCCCGTATCCCAGAGGCTAACTTAAGCCTCTCAGTGATGTGAAGGGCTTTTTATCTCCACGCTTTGTTCAGTCCTTTTATGCATAATCTGTTCCTAACAAGGTACCTGCTTTTCTAATGCTTTTCTTCTGGAAAACAGCAACGAGAAGAATTGACATTTTACAATTCTTGTTTGTAGGCCAAGAAAAAAATTATTTTTCAACAAACGAAGAAAAGGGAAGAAATGAGCTATCTGTCGCATTACAATCTGTGAAGCAGCAGCCAAAGGCTGAGGACGCAATGACCTTTAAAACATGGCTTTTCTCACAGCCTTGCACAAACAGCTCCCCCATTTTTAGAAAACAGGGGCGAGAGCCCCTGCTTGGTGCAGCGCTGCCCGCCTCCCCCAGGGGCTGAGCAGCGGCTCCCGTGCACTGACAGGCTGCTCAGGAACTGAATGTCAGATTCTTTTCACCCAAGTCAGGCAAGTGACTGAATACAATTATTGCGCAAATCAGGGTCACTAGTGTTGTGAGGTTTCGTATCAGAGTCGACAAGGAAAGAACCACCCAAACATTGACACTGCACAGGCAAACGCGTTGCGTGGGAAACATGCCACCTTGGGTGTTTTTCTGAGAGCCAATGTGTCCCCCACAGGGAGTCGCACTCTGAGAAGGTGGCTAAAGGGGGTGCTCCAGCGCTGTGACAGCTGTGTTGTCCATGCACACCATGTCCTGTCTTTGTGGGTCTCATGCATTAGCGGGCCCCAGTACACCAGCGCTGACCCTCTGTCCAGGGGCCCTTCTGCAGGGGACGGGCAGGACGGGGGTGGGCAGGACTGGGGTGGGCAGGACGGGGGCCGGGCAGGACGGGGGAGGGCAGGACGGGGGACGGGCAGGACGGGGGACGGCAGGACGGGGGAGGGCAGGACGGGGAGGGCAGGACGGGGACGGGCAGGACGGGGGACGGGCAGGACGGGGGTCGGCAGGACTGGGGACGGGCAGGACAGGGGAGGGCAGGACGGGGGACGGGCAGGACGGGGGAGGGCAGGACGGGGGACGGGCAGGACGGGGGAGGGCAGGACGGGGGAGGGCAGGATGGGGGAGGGCAGGACGGGGGACGGGCAGGACGGGGGAGGGCAGGATGGGGGACGGGCAGGACGGGGCTCTGCAGGACGGGGATGGGCAGGACTCAGATCTCTTGTTTTCCAAACCAGCTTAGCCCGTCTTTGATATCGTCAGCCTTTAAAGTCCCTTTCTGTGACAGTGACCAACCCCTCTGTTCTGAGTGACAGCCGCTTGAAACCCTCCTTCGTGGGCTGTAGCCTTTGCAGTTTCACACCAGGGCCCACTCACCCTGGCCACTGCCATCCCCGGAGTCTCCAGAGGCCGCAGCCCCATTGTGCCCAGTGGAGCCCTTCTCCCCCGCACTGTGGCCTTGGTCAGACCGTTGGGAGCCGTGTCCTTGGCGACGATCGTGTCTGATCAGCTGCTGTGAGCTCTAACATTGGATGATGGCGGGCAGGGTAATACTGGACGTCACACAGTTTACAGAGCAGCCCACAGGGGAGCCTCTTTCGAGCATGGAGACCAAAAAAATTCCCCTTCAGATGCTTCACAGTTCCTTTAAAAAGCTATAAAAAATGTACAATCACCTGGGAGAGGCAGCAGCCAGGGTTGTTGATAAAAGCAGGTGCTTTAGAGACAGAAAGCCCAGCTGGGACCTTCAACTGCTGTGAAACTTTGGACTTCATGCCCTGAATTTCTGTAAGCCTCTCCTTGTTCAGCTATAAAATGGGAACGTTCCCTAAATGGAAAGGTTGTTGTGTGGATTAGATAGCATATACACACACACACACATATACATATGTGTATGTGTATATACACACCTATATATGTGTGTGTGTATATGTACATACCCATAAACAAATGGCTTCTAATGGTATTTCATTTTATTTTTATTATGTGCATACAAAGGAATGCTCTGACCCATAAGAACCAGCTGCACAAGTTTGAGTTTCTTTTTGCATATTAATTGTGGTAATTTCATAATTGGCCATATTTACATATTTAGGCTCACATAAAGTGGAAGGAAGTACGTCATTGCCTCATTTTACATTAACAATCAGAGTGGTTTAAACTCCATGTATTCACAAACATTTTGCAAATCATATATTTATAGGCATGTAAAAACAGATGCAAAACATATTTCAAAATTCTATGCCAAAAGAAATTTCCTTTAACTGTGCTGAAAATGTGCTAGTATGTGATTAAAATATTTTTGCCATGTGTATTATCTAAGTTTATCAGTTCATAGCTGTGGCATATTTAGAAGTGTCACAGAATAGGATTCCCTGTCATTATAATTTATGATGGATTATAGATTTAAAAAATACTATATAGGTCTTCTCATAAACATCCACTCACAGTCATTGTTAGGAAAAATCACATGCTTATTAATATTTCGAAGTGTTACGAGCAGAACATTTTAGAACAGAAATCATGTATTTATCTCTAGCAAGGATCAGCAGACCTTTTGCAGAAGGACCAGATTGGAAAGAGCTTTGGCTCTGTGAGTCCGACTATTCCACTCTGCCATTGTAGCGAAAAGCAGCCATAGATGATACTTAAATGAGTATGGCTGTGTCACAATTAAACTTCACTTATAGACACTAAAATGCCAACTTCACATAATTTTCACATGTCAAGAAATAGTATTCTTAACTTTTTTCATCTATTAAAAAATATAAAACTATTCTTAGCTTGTAAACAACATAAAAACTATACAAAAATGGCTGTATTTGAACCACAGACCAAAGTTTGCCAACCATTGTTCTAAAGGATTATATAACATATAATCAGATTCTATATAATATTCCTCTTTCATATTTGCACATGAAAAAAGATCAATTTGTAAACGAATTTCTTTACATGACGCAGGCTTATGGTGCCCTGCTGACCGGCACTCGTGTCGCCCGACTTGATCAGCTCCTTTCGTGGCTCGGCGGGCCCTGGCGGTGGCTGCCGGGCGGTGCCGTCGTGTGAGGGAGGCCCACGTCGGCTGGCAGCGCTGCCTTTCTCCAGCTCGAACGCCTGTCGGATGGCCTCAGCTAGACAGGGAGAGGTTGAGAGAGCTTTGCTAGAATGTGTTACTTTTCCAGAACAACTTAATAACTGGGGTATTAACCAGAGGTGCCGAGATCAAACATTAATCAGGAAAACATAAAATGAATTACATTGAAATTTAGCTGTGTAGAGCAAATGCAATCTTTTATGAAAAAATTTTAAAAAGCAATGAATCAACACATCCTTCCAGTGTATGTGTTTGTGCATTTGCGTTTGTGTCAGCTGTGGTATGTGAGTTCATATCTGTGTGTGTGAGTTCACACCTATCTGTGAGTGTGAGTTCATTTCTATGTGTGTGTGAGTTCATGTCTATCTGTGTGTATGAGTTCATGTTTATGTGTGAGTATGAGTTCACATGTACCTGTGGGGGGGGTTTATGTCTATCTGTGAGTGTGAGTTCATATCTATGTGTGTGCGAGTTCATGTCTGGGTGAGTATGAGTTCACATCTGTGTGTGAGAGTTCATGTCTGTGTGTGTGGGTTCATGTGCCTTTGGTGTCATATACAAGAAATCATTACCATATCCCATGCTGTGAAGCTTTTGCCCTATGTTTTCTTATAAGAGTTTTACAGTTTTCATTGTTACATTTAGGTTTTTGATCCTTGTGAGTTAATGTTTGTGTGTAGTGTGAGGTGAGGTCCAACTTCAGTCCTACATGGGGACATCCAGTCCTCCCAGCACCGTTTGTTGGAAAGACTGTCCTTTCCCCATTGAATGGTCCCTGTGCCTTTGCTGAAAATCATTTGACCACATATGCGAAGCTTTCTTTCTGGGCTGTCTATTCTATGCCATTGGTCTATACTGTTTTTCTTTATGTCAGTATCACCCTGTTTTGATTACTGTGGCTTTGCAGGGAGTTTTGAAATCAGGAAATGTGAGTCCTCCAACTTTGTTCTTCTTTTTCAAGATTGTTTTGGCTATGACGTGTTCCTTGAGATTACATCTGAATTCTAGGATGAACTTTTCTATTTCTGCAAAAATGTCATTGCAATTTTAATAGAGATTGCATTGAATCTGTAGCTTACTTTGGGTAGTAATGCCCTTTTAACAATATTGTCTTCCAATTCATGAACATGGGATGTCTTTACATTTATTTATGGGTTTTTAAAAATTTATTTCAGCAATATTTTATGGTTTTCATTGTAAAAATCTCCTAGCTCTTTGGTTAATTCCTAAGTGGTTTACTTTTTTGGATGCTATTGTAAATGAAATTGTTTTCTTCATTTCCTTTTCAGATTATTCATTGTCAGTGTACAGAAATGCAACTGATTTTTGTGCATTGACTTTGTATCCTGCTGATTTGCTGAATTTGTTTATTAGTTCCAACATTTTTGTGAAATCTTTAGGGTTCTCTACATATAAGATCATATCATCTATAAATAGAGGTAATTGTTATTCTTCCTTTCTGATTTGGATGCCTTTTATTTCTTTCTGGCTAGGACCTCCAGTAGTTTGTTGAGTAGAAGTGATGAAAGCAGGCATCTTTGCTTTGTTCCTAATCTTAGAGGAACAACTTTCACCACTGAGGATGCTGTTTGCTGTGAGGTTTTGTATATATGGCTTTTATTTTATCGAGACTGTTTACTTATAGTCCTAGTTTGTTAAATATTTTTATCATGAAAAGGTGTTGAATTTTGTCAAATGTTTCTACATCAATTGAGATGACCATGTGGTGTTTTCCTCCATTCTGTTAATGTGGTATATTACATTGGTCAATTTTCATATGTTGATCCATCCTTGCGTCCCAGGAATAAATCTCACTTAGTCATTATGTATAATCCTTTTAATATGCTGATGGATTTGGTTTGCTAATATGTTGAGGATTTTTGCATCAATGTTCATAAAGGATATTGGTCTGTAGTTTTCTTTTCTTTTTCATTTCAGCCTGAAGTCTCCAATACCCCACTATTATTGTGGAGCTGTCAGTTTTTCCTTGCAATTTTGTCCATTTTTTGCTTCATATATTTGGATTATCTGTTCTGACAACGTATGTCGTCTGATGTCAGTATAACCACTCTTCTCTCTCGGTTACTTTTTCATGTCACAGCTTTCTTCAACCTTTCACTTTCAACCTACTTCTCTGTGAATCTAAAGTGAGTCTCTTGTAGATGGCATATAGTCGGATCACGTTTTTTAATCTATTCTGCCATTCTCTGTCTTTTGATTGGAGAGTTTAATCCATTTACATTTAAAATAACTGATTAGAAGGGATTTCTGCCATTTTTTGCTATTTGTTTTCTATATGCCTGATAGTTTTTTGTTTATTTCCTGCATTACTGTCTTCTTTTGTATTTAGCTGATTTTTTGTAGTGTAACATTTTAATTCCCTTCTCATTTTCTTTTGTGTATATTCTGTAACTATTTTCTTTGTGGTTTCCATGGGGATTACATTTACCATCTAAAGTTATAACATTTTAATTTGAATGTATACCAGCTTAACTTCAATGGCGTACAAAACTCTGGTCACTTAGCAGCTTAGTCCCCAGCCCTTTCAGTTATTGATGTCACAAAATTACATCTTTATACATTGCCTGTCCAAAAACATAAACTAATAATTGTTTTTATAATTTATAATATCTCTTAAATTATGTAGAAAACATAATGTAGAGTGAAAAACCAAAATTACAATAACACTAGCTTTTAGACTAATAGCTATTTAATGTATTAATCTCATAAATCATGTAGAAAACAAAAAATGGAGTTACAAATCATTTTTACAATAATACCAGTTTTAGTAATTGCCCATGTATTTACCTTTACTGAGATCTTCATTTGTTTATACGGCTTCAAGTTACTATCTAATGTTCTTTTATTTCAACTTGCATGACTCCCTTCAGCATTTCTTGGAAGGCAGGTCTAGTGGTAAGGAACCCCCTCAGCTTTCGTGTGGGAAAGTCTTAATTTCATCCTTATTTTTGAAGGACAGTTTTGCAAGATATAAGATTCTTGGTTGACGGATTATGTTTTGGTTTTTTTTTTGGAGGGGGGTGGTTTTTTTCCTTTAGCACTTTCAATATATCAGCCATTGTCTTCTGGCCTCCAAAGTTTCTGGTGAGAAATATGCTGATAATGTTATTAAGGATCCCTTGTATATGATGGGTTGCTTCTCTCTTGCTGTTTTCAGGATTCCCTCTTTGTGTCTGGATTTTTAAAGTTTGATTATAATGTGTCTCAGCGTGGGTCTTTTTGTGTTCATCCTAATTAGAGTTCACTGAGCATCTTGGATGTTTATATTCATGTCTTTCATCAAACTTGGGAAATTTTCAGCCATTATTTCTTCAAATAAGCTCTCTGCCCATTTCTCTCTCTCTTATCTTTCTACACTTGCACAGTGCCTATGTTGGTTCACATGATAATGTCCTACAGGCCCCTTAAACTTTATTCACTTTTCTTTCTTTTCTTTCTTTCTTTGCCTCAAACTCACGAATATCAATTGTCATATCTTCACTTCAATTGACCTCCTTCACTGACTCCTTCTTCTGCCTGCTCAGATCTGCTTTTGAATCCTCTCGTGAATTTTTCTTTTCAGTTACTGTACTTTTCAACTCCAGAATTTCTTTATGGTTTCTTCTTAGGTTTTCTATCTCCACGGATATTTCCATTTTATTTATATGTTCTTTTCTTGACTTTCTCTACATCTTCCTTTAGTTCTTTGAGCATCTTTAAGATAGTTGTTTTAAAGTCTTTATCTAGTAGGTCCACCATCTGGTCTTTCTCTTGAACAGTTGGTTTATTTTTTTCCTTTGAATAGATTATATTTTCCTGTTTCTTTGTGTCTTTGTGATTTTTTTGTTGAAAACTAGACATTTGAATCTAATGATGTGGTAACTCTGGAAATCAGATTCTCTCCTTTCCCCACAGTTTGCTGTTTTTTGTTTGGTTTTTTGTTTTTTTGTTTTTTTGGTTTTTTTTGGTTTTGTTTTTTATTGTTTTAGGCTACTTCCATGCCAAAGATCAGCCTGAGGTATAAACTTAAGTCTTCTTGGGCCTTTTCTGAGCCTGCATCTTTCCCTGGGCATGCACAATCATGTTCTAATTTTCTGCACATATGCAGCTGCTTTTGAATGTCCTAGTCTTTAATGTACAACTCCCAAAGGGAAAAAAAGGAAAAAATGAAGGGGGCAGGAAGGTGCTGGCTCTTTAAATCCCCTGGAACTTACTTCAGCTGGGGGGGGCTTCCAACAATGGAGGGGGGCTTGCAACAACAATGGCCCTTGCCTCTGTGTCTGTACCTCTGTGATCAGAAGCAGCAGTCAGAAATCCAAGCATAGATACCCAATATTTAGAGGACAGTGTCCTTCTTGCCCACCCTGGCTCCTGCAAGCTGCCTGTCATGGGGCTGGGGGAGGGAGAGTCATTGCTACTCTGCTGTGAGCTGAAATTAACCTAAATTAACTGCACTTTGCTGTCCAAGCCTTCCCCTGGAAGTTGCAAGCCTTCAGTAGACTCCAGAGTTCCAACATCATTACATCAGACAGGTCCTACCAATGAAAGTGTTTTCTGGGTGGGGACAGACTCCAGGTGCTCCCTGCTCTGGCATCTTCCCAGAATCTTCTTCCTACATTATTAATTTTTGTGTCATTTTACAACTTCTTTTTCAAAAATTATTTTAGACATTGGTGTTAGTTTAGAAAAATGTTTTCAACTGTTCTTTGGACCTAATTTTTCTTTATTTTACTAGTTTTTATCCTCAATACCAGTCCTGTTATACAGCAACTTTTCCAAATTGTATTCAGCTACAGAGTGATGTTTATAAAAAGGCATGTAACTGGCACACTTTAGCAGCACTACATATCCAGAATGTCTGTATGTTGAATTCTTTCAAAACAGTTTGGCTGGTTATAGAGTCCTTGGAAGCAGCCATTCTCTCTCAATATTTTATAGGGATTGCGCCATTTTTCTTCTAGATGCGTGGAGAAGTCTGACAGAGGTGTCCTATTTTTTCCTCTGTGCCTATTCCACTTTTTTCTGCCTGGATTCTACTTTTGTTGTCAGAATTTTCACATGGCTAGATCTGGTCATTGCTTTCTCCTTGTTGTGTATGATGACCTGATTCAATCTGCAGATCAGTGTTGAACTCAGGCAACTAAAATTAAATTATGTCTTCAACTGTTACCTTTTTCAATAAGCAATAATAAATATTTATTTTATTTGTATGCATTTTATTTGTTCTGGAAGAAACTCCCAAGATTGTCCTATTCATTTCAAACTTGATTTTCCATAGAGTTGAACCTTTTTTTTTTTTTTGCTTTTAAGACTATTTCTAATTTTGCCATTATAACTTTGTTTTCTTAATATTTTAACACATCCCACACCCCCTCTTTTAAAGCCCCCTCTGAGATGTCATCATTTTCTTATTAATCTGTTTTCTTCTTATCCCATCTTTAATCTCTAAATTTAGAATCCTAAGTACTGAGAATACAAAGACGATTCTTTCTAAAATTTTCTTTTGTTTCTTGCAGCAAAGCCTTACTAATGTGTAATAATAAAATTGACATCAACAATCGTATGAATCATGCCAATAGTGTATGTCTACTAAGCTTATTGACTAAGTGCCGGACATCATTTTAATCACTCTTCGTGTGTTAGCTCATTTTGAACCCGTACAGCCACTGTGTGAAGTAAGGGACATCTTCATTGCCAAGTCACCTGAAGAGGAAAGTGGTTCACAGGGAGGTGAGGTGACCCCCAAAGTCACACACTTAATAAGTGGTGCAGTCAGACAAACCCAGACCCCACATTGTTCCTACTCCTTTACATCTTGTATGCATGTTTTCTGTCCTTTTGGTTACAGAATCTTACTGAAGCCCCATTTGTTTTCCTGTTTACCCTGCTTGAAGAAGAGCTTTGACTATTAATATAAGTGGGGGGTGGATTCTCTCTGGGTCCACGTGGACAACTGCGTGAGCTTTGTTGGAGCCTTTCCTCAGATTTTAGCCAGGGTGGCTGGTTGGTGCATCCGGCCCTTGGTCAACTTCCTCACCATTGGAAGTTTTTCTTTGGTGTTTTGTATTTTGTAGTAGGATTGTGCAATGGTTTGTATTTTGCGTCCTTCTGGCTTGAGATGGGACCCCCTCACCCTGTGGCTTGCTGATCCTGAGTAGAGCTTATCCCTGCTGACCCTAGAGCCGGCTGCGGTTTTTGTCTCACCAGAGACATTGAACGAGACCAGACACCAGCACCAGCTCCCACAGGCTCAGACCCTTTGAAACGCAATTTTGCAGGCAGGAAGGGCCATGGGCCAGGTTTAGGACTGACACAGAACAACAGGACCAAAGGACGGTGTTAGAGAAACGTGTCATTAAGGATTTGACAGGACTGGTGATGATGGCAAATCATAGAGCACAGCGACGTGAAGATGACAGGGCAGGAGAAATAGCCTCCGATTTGTGAAGAAGTCTGATTTGGGGGAAATTGGAGATCAGTGTCACACGTGCTGCGTGAAGTGAGGCAGACCTGCAAACACCTGACACATACGGGTTGGGCTGTTGTCCGCTTAGGATGGGCCATGACTGACCAGGTGGTGGTCAAGTCCTCAGAGCTACTGGAGGCAGAAAGGGCAGTTAGGACACTTGTGCAGTAAGGTCTGAACCAAAGACACCAACAAACTTTGAACATGACAGTGAGTCACAACATTTTTTAATGCTACGTTTTATAGATTAAAATTAAGCTATTGGCCTAGTGAATTAAAAAATAATTTTAACAAACCATGGCACAGAACTAGGAACCAGGAAAACTAAATTTGAATCCTGGAAGAGCTAAAATTATTTTATATTTCATTTATATTGCTTTAC
Organism: Daubentonia madagascariensis; assembly: GCA_023783475.1. NCBI lineage: Eukaryota > Metazoa > Chordata > Mammalia > Primates > Daubentoniidae > Daubentonia > Daubentonia madagascariensis. The sequence goes on from JAKFHU010000901.1 coordinate 34,962,931, forward strand.
ACTCACCTTGGGCAAAATATTCATAAAGGTTTCACTTTGATGTTCAAATATTGGGTAATGGTAGCCTCTTTGGCTTAAATGGAGGGAATTTCTGTCTAGGCTTCACTTCAAACAAATAATTTTCAGTTAATACAAAGACTGAACTAATCTTCCCTTCCCTAATCTCTTCACGCTACACATCCCGGCAGATTATCTCCATAATACGGCTTTGAGCAAGCCTCTGCTGGCACCTGTAGCGTGGAGCCCGACCCTCACAGCACTCCCCAAGCTGCTGGCCCAGACAGGGTGTTCACCAGCAGACGTGGACTCCTGCATCCTCATCATCCTGCCAACTGGAGAAGAAAGTGCCTTCGACATCTTTGTGTTCTTAGTAACCAGACCGATGCCTTCATCCACGAGGTTTCAAATAAACTTTTAGTGTTGATCAACTGCTCTGATAAAACATCAACTGATTCCTCAGGGCAGTTTCTGTGTGTATAAACAGATCTTACCTAACATTAACTAAGATTTTGATACAAAATACTCATTCTCATGTCCCTGTTCATCATCTACAATGAGCAGAGACATCATTTCCATAGTCAAGAGGTTAGAATAATTATTGCACATCAAAATCTCAGTGAAATTTTGAAACCCACTGAGGTATAAATTTGAATTCATGTTGAACTGTCTGGATACAGAAGCAGCCTAACTCTGGAACCAGTGCCCCAGATTCTAGCATAAAATCCCAGTTCTTTTGGGCTGACGTCGGATGGCAAGCCGTGAGCCTCCTCCCAAACGTGTCGTAAGTTCTGCTCCCCTGACACGTGGGGAGCCTACCCTCATGCTGCCTTCCAACCCACCCACCCTGCCTGCCAGGTGAGCTCCGAACTCTTCCTCTAACTTTGGGGCCTAGACCGCACCTCACCTCCTCACTGCAAGTTTCATGGTCTGTCACGGGTGTTAGTTCATGTGTCTCCCCTGATGAGCTGTGAGCTCTAGAAGGGAAGACCCTCAGCTCATGTTTTCCTTAATCCTGCCCCTCAGCACAATCCCAGCCCCTAAGAGACGCCGGTAAAGTTTTGCAGGAGAAAGAAATGGTGGGAAGAAGGAAGCAAGAAGGGCAGAACCAAAAAGAGGTAGGAAGTAAAAAGTTTACTTTCATAACACAAAACATGGACTCAACCCCAGAGAGAAAACGGATTTGTAGTAGTTTAATCTCGAAAGCTAACGACACCTGCCAGCCACACGTGAGCACCCGGATGGCAGCAGCTCCAACCTGAGATGTGTCGTTAGGTGTGAGGGCACATTGAAGTTCAAGGAATTAGTACAAAGGAAGGATGGAGGGAAGGAAGGAGGGAAGGAGGGAAGGAGGAGGAGGGAAGGGGAAGGAGGGAGGGAAGGAGGGAAGGAAGGAGGGAGGGAAGGAGGGAAGGAGGGAGGGAGGAAGGAGGGAGGGAGGAGAGGAGGAGGGAGGAGGAAGGAGGGAGGGAAGGAGAAGGAGGGAGGGAAGGAAGGAGGGAGGGGGGAAGGAGGAGGGAGGGAAGGGGAGGAGGAGGAGGGAGGGAGAGGAAGGAGGGAGGGGGAAGGGGAGGAGGGAGGGAAGAGAGGGAGGAGGGAGGAGGAGGGAGGGAGGAGAGGGAGGAGAGGGAAGGAGGGAGGGGAGGAAGGAGGAGGGAGGGAGGGAGGAGGGAAGGGAGGGAAGGGGAGGAGGAGGAAGGAGGGAGGGAGGGAAGGAAGGAGGGAGGGGAGGAAGGAGGGAGGGGAGGAAGGAGGGAGGGAGGGGAGGAAGGAAGGAACTGGACCTGCCTTTCCACGCTGCCCCGCCCCAGAGCTGGCCGAAGGCGGGAGCGCGGCCTCCTGACCTGGCGTTTCTTCTCGCACGTGCACTGAATCCCCTTTTTCCCTCGAGGGCGAATCCTTTGAGGCCCGGCCTTCAAGCGCAGCGCGGGGGTCCGTCTGCGTTAGGAACAGGGGCCTGAAACGTCTGCTTTCGAGAAGGCATTCGGTGACAGCGTCGCCCGTCAGTGCCGGTGTGAACGCGGCCGCCGGGAGGCCCCGCGCGCGGCTTCCGTCCCGTGCTGCCTGCCCTGTGCTTTCCGGCGAGAGGAAAACATCTGTCGCCCCCGGGGCTGTTTGCCAAAGGCGCTGAGGGGTGGAAGCTAAAACGCACCGTCCAAGCTCGCAGACCCCTTTCCGTCGTCACCCGAGGGCGCTCGCAGGGCGAAGCAGCACGGAAGCCGGCCCCGGTGGCGCACGGGCTGGGGACTCGCGGCGGCGGCCTCCCGGAGCTGCGGGCCCCGCACACCGTCAGGGGGAGAAAATCCGCAGATGTCCGGTTCTTGCCCTGGAGAATTTACAGTCTAAAGGAGTTTCGTGCGTGAACGCAGCGCAGAGAGCAGCGCGCGAGTCCAGCGAGTCCAGGGCAAGCGGCAGCGACGCGCCGGAGAGATCCGGCAAGTGTCGGCCGAGGGGCGCACCCGTGGGGGCGATGCGGGGCGGGTGGAGGTGGGTGGCGGTGTCGCCTGCACGGAGGGAGGGGCCTGAGGACGCGCTGCGGGGCGGCCCCGGGTGCGTGAAGGGCCCCGTCCGGGAGCCCGCGCCGGGCACGCGGGGCACAGACCCCGGCAGACCGCGCCGCCGGCCGACAGCAGACGCTGGCGTGGAAGGTGCCGACATTCCTGTCGCGGCCGCCTGCCGCAGCGTCGCCCCCACGGCCCCGCACGGGCACAGCGAGAAGCTGGAAGCAGCTGCACGGCTTCTGACGGGGCAGCCACGCAGCTTGGCAGGAAGAAACTGCCACTCTCCGAGTACCAGCCGAGGCACGTTTCTCAAGCTACCTTCCTCGTGCTCCTGCCTGGTCCCTACTTGATATGACACGCACATTTTATCAACAGAAACGAACAGAGACATTCACCGACCCAGCAGCGGGATGAGACTCAGGCCAGACACCTTCCACAGCGAGCAGCCCCCGACCTTCGAACGCCACACGAGCGTCCGCACGCCCAGGCTCTGGGGTGGCACGGACCGGGGTCCCTGCCACCGTGCCGCCAGGATGCGACCAGCCCCCGCCGAGCGAGGCGAAGCACATCTTCTGCGGGTTGATCAAGGGATGATGCTTTTTTCCGGCCCTTTGCGTGTGTCCCAGCGCGTCCTGGTGTCACCGTCCGTGGCCGTTCCCTCAGCTCCCTGTCGGCGCGAGGTCTCCGTGGTTTTCCAGAAGAAACGTGAGCCTGAGACGCAGCAAAGCAAAGCAAAGAGGCTTATCATGCCTCCGCCGCGGGTTAATGCCTCTTCAAAGATGCCAGCCCAGATGTGGCCGGCTCCGTGCTAACCTCCCCCGGCAACAGCTGGGGAGTCACATCGCGCGCCCGCCGTATGTTCCCGAACGTCACAGCAGGGATAAAAGCTGCCTTCTTGATGGCTCGGGTCTGTGTTGGAGGCATAATTTTCTGTTTACATTACAAAAGGGCAAGCTTTACGTGTTTTCATTACTGACAGAGAAAGATAAAGATGAGTTGCTTTCCTACCAGTAATTCCTGCTATTCACGAGACCCGATTGTGTTCGAGGGTTGGAGACAAGTCGCCCCTCAGCACACCCTCCACAATCGCTCAGACAACTGCCAACATCTAACTCTGCATGAGGAGCGGGGAAAATATTCCATTTCTTATCAGGGCATATTATTTTTTGGCATTAAAATAAAAGGAATATTATTCTCAACTAATAATTGCCAGGGGATTTCAGTGGGTAGAAGTTAAAGCATCAGAAAATATGCTATGTGATTTACTGGGTGAAGTGTCAGATTTTAAAAGGATTCCTAACTATTCATTCAAATTTAGCAGGTTAGCAACAACCAAAATGTAGTGCCTCTGGCAACCTCTCCGTGTTGGGGGACTTTCTTTGAAGAAATCTGAGTAACAGGCCACCCCGTATTGGCACTCATTTATAAGCTACGGTCTTGTTGCCAATTTGAGAATCCATGATCATTTGGCTTAATGAAGTAAAAGCAAAATTAACTTTTGTCTCTGTAATCTAAGTGTGGTCCGTGCAAGCTAAGTCACTGGCTGTGCTCCAGAGGAAAAACTTAGGAAACGCCTGTTCCTCAGGCAGAAATTTCTCTTTAGACTGTTCAGAATGTGCCACATTTTCCTGAACAGGTCTCTGTTTTTTATCTCATAATTGGCCAACAGTAAGGAAGCACTTTCACAGAAGGCTGCAGAAGTGGACAGGTTTCACCCAAAATATTGGACAATATAAGAAACTTACAATTTGGCATTTGCAAAACTATTTGCTGTAACAGTTTACCCTTCAGGTCACGTGAGACTTGTGTTAAGAGGTTAGACACGCTGCTGGCTCCTGCAGGGGGTGGGTCCCCCTGGTCACATCCCAGAGGAACCTGGTGGTGGATAAATCTGGGGCATCTCCTACCCGAGGCAAAGGAGCCAGAGGGAGAAACTGACAGGTCTGACAGCAAATCAGAGCATAAACACGAGGCATCAAATTATTGTCAAACGTACATTTTTGAAGTGTTACCTTTTTATCTTTATAAAGCGAAGCATTAGCCTTCCTCAGTGCGAAAGGTCATATTTCCTGGACTGTGGACACTAACGAGGAGGGTGAAGCTGAACTGCAGAGAGTCACCTGCTATTCGAGTCCTAAAGGACCCCTCCCCTGGAACGGGGAGCCCACCGGCACAGCCGCACCTGGGCGCACTGCGTCCACATCTGGGGCTGTGGTCTAGAACCAGCTACCTCTGTTCTTTGAAAATACAATTTTGTTGACAGCATCTGTCCCATGGAATGAGACCAATTCTCTTTTGAAATTTAAAAGAAGTAAATATATGTGAATGAGTTTTATTCAGCAGAAGGGATTATGACGTGGATGCCATAGAAACCAAGCGGGGGCAGGCTGACCTTACGTGCCACGCTCCCGAAACCCATGTAGGACTTTTGACCACATCTACTGCAGCACTGACCCTTGTTAACTTCAGCAGTCGGAGGTGATATTCCAGACATCCATCAAAATATTCCAACAGAAATTTCCATTTCCAACAAACAATAAGATACATCCTCGAAGAAGAGTGTCCTAAGTGTGGGTCGCTACTCAGGGTAAGTACGCCTTATTTATTCAGGAAACATTTATTAAGCACCTGCTGTGTGCCGTATACTGACTGTTCTAAGTGTGTGACTCAGATGCGGCTGGAGCAGCTCAGTGTCGTGGGGAGCGTCGTGAAGACAGCGTCGGAGGCAGTGGCGAGAGGCAGACTGTCGAGACAGAGGCAGAAGGCGCCGCAGAAAGCAAGAAAACAAAGAGACACACCGTGGGAGTGGGAGGGAATTTCATTCAGAGCTCCTCCAGTCCACACTGTACGCAAGCAACTTCTGTACTACATATGTATTATTTTCAGCCAAAATGATGGCTAAGTGTGTCACGCTGTGCTCCATACGCCAGCGCCGACCAGGCCGTCAGCACCCACCTCAGGGCTCTGTCCACTCCTGGAGCCCCCCCCAGGCCACCCGCGTCCGTCCTCCCTCCCAGGTGCCCCTGGCATATCACTTTCACCACGCTGTGCCCCAAGCGATGCAAATTCTTTTCCCAGTGTCCTCGTACTGAACATGTGACTAAATTGTCTCCAGGTGTGAACCCAGAGGCAGGAGGAGAGATGGGGAGGGTGGGTCCCCGCACTCCAGGGAAGAGGCCGCAGGACGTCCGAGACCACCGCAGGGGGCTGCAGCACGTGAGAACGCCAGTCCATGCAGAGTACGGTGGACCCACCTCTGAGCCGCCCCCTGCATTGAACGTCACAGGTTCATCATCGGAACAGGTGGCTCCGCCGGCTCCGATTCACAGGCCTCTACACCAGAGAGCATGTTTTGGAAAAGACCAGCCCAACAGACACTGAACGCAAGAGACAGAGACAGCGAGAGCTCACTGAGTGACGGCAAGGAAAAAAAGGGGGTATTGGTGCCACTTGTGGGACTGAGGGAAAAGCACGAAGTTTCGCCTGTCGCTGAGATGCCAGGGATGCCACACACGCACTGCGGGAAGGCCTTTTGGAGGGACAGAGAACCCTCGGCCCACTGCCCCATCCCAGGCCACGTGACCTCCTGAGAAGACAGCACTAGGGTTTCCTCTGTGTCTCAGGGGACAAAGTGACAGCAAAGTACTATTGAGTAGAGGGAAATAACACAAAGTGCCTTTTTGGCATTTTAGAAAGATATTCTTTTAACTTTTGACTGAAAATTTTAACAGGGACAAATGCCACCAAACTCGGTTTTCAGACACACACAAGATTCGTAGTTAAAAGTTTCAACGTGGATAAAAGTCAGTATTTTTGAACAACTTCTTATGGAAGAGCATTGGAATTTCTGCAGAGAAGTATTCCCCAAAGGATAAGCGGTGGGTGCCGTGGGGTCCTGGGGGCTGCTCAGAAAGATTCTGCTCTGGACGAGTGCGTTTGGGAAGTACTGAGCCGCCAGGGTTAACCCGGTGGCGTCCTCAGGTAGGTGCTTATCGCCAAGACGTGTGCTCAGGTGGCTTTTCAGATTGAATCATGTCATGTCAACAGCCGGGGACTGAAATGTCACCATGTTCGACAGCATGGACATGGAAGAACGAGACAGTCCTCGGCCTCACACAGGCGTTGCGCACTGTGTAAGTGTGTGGGCGGGAGAAGGCGGACCAAGGTGGGCCCCAGAGAATGAGGAACAACAAGGGCAAAGGGCAAAGATGTCAACGCCATGCGTGAGGACAAGAAGAGAACACCAGCATGAGGATTCATTATTCTTTTGCCCAACACACAACTCACAGGGCTAACCTAACTTGTCGTGGTTTTCATCATGATCTTCCCCGAATGCGCAACACACTCTCCTGGCTGGTACTGTTTGCTTCTTGGACTAATGAGGCACAATTTCACTTTTTGCCGTAGTCTGAACTCACCATGGTGACCATCTGAGCTCAAGCTTTGAGGTTCTGCCATGCCTGAGGGTGCCACCCCGCCCAAAGCCCGGCCGGGGCGCAGGCCTGCGGGGCACACAGACACCTCGAGAAGCCGAGTGGAGCAGCTCCCACTCCACCTCTGTGTCCAGGGATTGCCGCAGTGGGTCAGGTGCAGTCCCAGTGCCCATGACAGCACAGCCAGGGCTGGCACACGGCAGAGTTTGCTCTAACGGATTCCTCTGTGTGGGGGGTCTGATAACCCCTTCCTGCTCGTCCTCATGAGTGACTTGCTCCCTCATAAAATTCCAGAAGGATATGGAAGGGTCGAATGAGTCAATCAAGGCTCAAAAAGACCTCCACGTTCCAGAAAGAAAGGAAAAAACAAACAAGGTATAATTTAGTAGGATGTAGAGCCAGGAGTTCCTGGTTGAACAGAGCGTGAATTAGACCCAAAGGTTTTCCTCTCTGCTCAGCATAAGGAGCAGAGGGGTGCGCTCACGGCACTCGGGTGAACAGACACACAGGATCATTCCAGGGAAGGCCCCAGCCCTCTGCTCTGGCCAGGCCTAGTCCACCCTGACAGGCACCTCGGCCTCCAGGGCACAGGGACTTGAGCAACTCCTGGAGAAGGCACGGAGGGACAGCCCAGGGGAGGGAGACACCATTGTTGTAGGAGCAGCACAGGACAACCATCTCCCACCATCTGAAATGTGGGCATGTGACGGGAAAACTGACTTGTCCAATCCTGCCTAGAGGATAGGGCCAAGGACAGGGTGCAAAGACACAGGCAGGTGACCTCCGAGTCAGAGCAGAGCATGAAGAGCAGACAGACTGGCTCCCACAGGGCTGGACGCAGCAGCCAGGCTTCACGGACTCCACCAGGAGGAAGGCCCAGGGCCCAGGCTGGCACTGCACCCTACACCTGCTGGGTCCCAGCACTGCCCACCGTGGCTCCCCTGGTGGCTCTGCCCCACCGGGCCCCAATCCTGCTGCTGCTTCCTCTCTGGCCTGTGGCTACATCTTCCTTTCCTCATCCATTGGGCAAAGGGTCCGTTTCTCTGCCGGGCGTGGTGCTCATAGTCTGCACCTTCTAGGGCTCAATAACCCTCAACTTACACAAAATAAAAATAATCTTCAATGTGACTGTTTTCTCATTTTTATTAGTGTACTCAACTTCAAAATAAGAGATTAAGATATTGGAAATAGATTTTTGTGTCTCCTTATGTATATGTGCTATAGGTTTCCAAGCCATTCCTGTGACTGTGCAATATTTAAAAAACAAAAATACAGTTAGACAGAAGGAATAAGTTCTAATATTCAATAGTACAGTAGGGAAATTATAGTTAACAATAACGTATTCTATATTTCAAAATAGCTACAAGAGAAGAATTATGTTCCCAACACAAAGAAAAGATAAATGTTCAAGGTGATGGGTATCCCAGTCACCCTGATTTGACCATTACGCATTGTATACAGGTACCAAAATATCACATGCACCCCCAAAATATGTACAGTTATAATATAGCAATAAAAAATTGTTTAATAAACTGAAAAAATAAAATGTCTCACAGAAAAATGAAAGAACTGGGTGTGCCCGCTGTCTCAGCTGGGTGTGCTCTTCCCTTTCCCGAGTGGCCCCTTCAGCACCTTCATTTTTCTCCTATGGGTTGGGGGGGGGGGGGGGCGTGCCTGGGTGCAAAGGTGCCTGTTTATTCCTGGAAATGTTTCTACCAATTAATCTGCCCTTTGTGAATCCTGAACATAAATACCATAAATACAAGCACCATTTCTAATTCATAAAGGACTCTATGGAGAATTTGAAAAACAGACTATTAGTTTCTGGTTGATGTAACTGTTTTTAGTAACGTTGCAAAGAACAGAGCACAAGGAGTCAGAAACATCTAGATTAAAATGAGGAAACACAGATGATCTTTCTACTTAACCAGTGAATTTGTGTGGCCTTAAGAAAATTACTTTCTCTACATTTTGACTATTATTTCATCATTAAAGAAAGAAAAGAAAAAAATCTTTGTCTTTCCCCCCTAAGTGTGATGTTTAAGGACTATAAGATTCTATGAGGAAAGGGCGTCCCAAACTTTGGGAAAATCCCTTAATGTCTCGGAGTCTCTTTCCTTGTCTGTAAAATGGGAATAACCATGCCTATCTCTTAGGAATCACATGAGACAACATAGAGAAATGGTTTGAAAACAGCACAATGCTATACAAAATTTATCTTTCATGATCAAAAGTAGCTACCACCTGCACAAGGCAAAAACAGTGTTGCAGGACGAGTGCTCAGCCTCGTCTCTGTGAGTCTATGTGTGCATGCACATATGCACGCATGTGTGTATGAGTGCACATGCCCTGGTGCAGCAGGGAGGCAGGAGCAGGTGCAGGTGAGCTCCCACGTGGCAGAGCAGGAGAAAGACAGTGGCCAGGAGCCACATGCTTACGCCTTCAATAGAAGCAGGTTTCACCTGTGTGCAACGGGGAGGGGCGGTGGGAAACGCAGCTACATGCCATGAATCTCGAAAAAGAAGAGGATTTTTTTTCCTGACGATGAGAAAATAATGGTTAGGAAATGGTAATGGAAAGCTAAGAAAATTTTGAGCCCAGTTACTATTTACGTAGCACCCAGGGTATCGGAAAAGCAGCCCCCGCCTGTGAGAACACGGTAGAAGCAGCTGCGCCAGCACTAGCGCTAGCAAGGGGACAGGATTTGGCCGCTGCAGAGCTGGGGAGAGGCGGCACAGGCCATCCGAGGAGAAAACACAGGGGGGACGGGGAAACTGAGGGCACTCGCTGGAGGGGGCAGGGAAGTGAGCAGGCTTCTTGCTCAGGCCCCAGATCTTCGATCGTGGCTTCTGGGCTGAGTCGCTGCTGAGATGCCGTGGACGGGGCCTTGGGGTGACCAAGCCACCTGTTCACGATGACATTTGAGCAATGATTCACTGAAAATTGGTCTGTGCCCAGAGGGCTCCCATGTGGCCCCTGGAACCTCCTCTGCTAATGTCATGCAAGCGCAGAGCCACCCGACCGGGGCTGGTTGTAAAAGACTTGGTGAAGAGAGAGCTCTGAGCCGGGAGCCAAACTCTGCATCGAGATTAAGCTTCCTGCCGGGCATGAAAATCCCAAAAGCACCTGGGGTCAGCAGATGGTGGTGACAAGATGGGGAGAGTCAAAGGCGTAAGTCACAAAAGAACAGGGTGGGTCTTTTCTTTTAAACAGTGTCACACAATTGGTGCCCACCTTCCTGTTAGAAACCTGAATTAGGAAAAACATTCTTGAAGGACCACAGAAAGGCAACATCGACAGCTGAAGGTCATTGTTAACCATCACCTGCTCCAGGTAGGATTAAAGAAGCCGTGTTCTCCACCTGCCAAAACGGAACATCACAATGGGCTGGGGAGAGTTAGCTGGAGGCTCTGGCCCTCCCTTCCCCCTGCCCAGTGTCTGTCCCTAGATGAGAGATTCAGGATTGGGGACAACCAGAGACATAAGTGGGCACCCACACAATCAACCAGAAGAAGACACTGATCAGGGTGAGGGTTAGAAGGCCCTGTGGTGCATGTGGCAAAACCCGTGTCATGTGCTGCCCAGGGACAAAGACACAACCCTGCAGGTCACTTTCACAAGCCACTGGTCAGAGAGGGCCAGGGCAGCCCCCAAAGACAGTGCCTGCTGGACACGAGAGAAGCCTGGCCCTGGCACACCTGGGTGTGCACCCCCATCCCGTGTCTCAGGGGTGGGGAGGCCCCTCTCCCCCATGAGGAGTAAACGCTGTTCATGGAGAGAGGTCTCCTTATTCAAGAACGTGCAAGCAGAAAACAACAAGGGGAAAAAAGGGCTATGGGGGAAATCAGCAGCATTAGAGAAGGGGAAATAATCCAATTTCTCTTTGACCCAGTAATTTATAGAAGAGTGCGTTTAAATCTCCAAAGGATTGGGAGGGAGGTTTCTATTAATATTCAGTATTAGTTTTGTTGGCTGTACTTACAGGCAAACTGCAATTTGGGCTTTCTGTAATTCAGCGATGTATTCTTTATAGCCTAATACATAATTAGTTTTTATATACATTCCAAGTGCACATGTAAAGTCTACTCTTCATAAGGTACATAGTTGGAGATTTTATATATATAATTTTATATGTGTATTATTGAGAGAACAAGAATGTCACATATCAAAATTTAGGAGAGAAGGGCCAAAGCTGGGCTAAAAGTTAAATTCATAGTAGTAAGAACAATTATTAAAAGAAAGAAGAGAGAAGGAAGGACAAAAGGAGGCAGGGAGAGGAGGAGGAAAAAATTCTTTTTCCTGATATTTTAAAATTTTTTTTATTTTTTGGAAAATAGGTAATTCTCATGGTATATTAATTCTTTCAGAGTATATAAAAAGAGAGAAAGATATTCAATTTATTTTATGAAGCTACCTTGAATCTGATCATCATATCAAAATCTCACAAATATAAAAAAAGGAAAACCATGAGTTCTTCTCACTTTGGACATAGGTTGGGCAATTTAAATATTAGCCAATTCAGCAGAGTAGTAGAAGAATAAGCCACCACAAACAAGTAGGCGTAGTCCAGTAATACAAGGATGGTTTAATATTAATCCAAAAGAGAACAATCACAAAATAATCTCAATGGCAAAAATATTTTCATTGCATGCAATATCCTTCCCTCATTTCTAAAAGCTCTTTGAAAACAGAAATGGGGGGGGGAGGGGAGCAGAAAAAAAAAAACAGAAATAGGAGCATGTCTCCTGAACACTATAAAAATATCTAAAACTAAAGCCAATGTCTTACTGGGTGGGATGAAACTGTAATACCACCTTTGTTATCAACATTTAATACAGAAGTTCTCAATTATTGGAATAAAATATGAAACAGAAATTAGAAAAATAACCATTGGAGAAAAGTTTGCAAGCAAATCATACCTTGCAAGTCATATGCTTGCATACATTTTTAGAAAAAGAAACAATAGGAAAACAAAAAAATTATTAGAATTGATGATTTAAGGAATTTTCTGGATGTCAAGATAATATACAGCTTCCAACTTCCAGAAATGGTGGAGTAGCTTGTATCAGTCTAACCTTCCCAGCTAAAACAATTATAAACTCTGTATAAAATATTTAAATGGAGATTTGCAGACGCGGGCTTTGGACAACGCACATGCCTGGCTTGTTTGCTGTTTGTGTTCTGCGGTCTGGGAGGCTGAGTGTCCCGGGGTCCCCCTGGTCCCGGAATGAGACATGGGGGGACCCATGGGGGGGCCCACCCAGCTCATCTGCAGCAGGAGAGCAGGGAAGCGGCCAGCACAGGGGAGAAATAAAAGTTGATGGCTAAAGCTACAATAATTGGGGGCTATTTGTTATGCAGAATTATCACAGCAAAAAAGTCTGACTCAAATGGAAACCGTTGCAGATGTGGTGCTACTGTAACAAAATTTAAAGTAAGTGGCATTGGCCCTGGAACTAGGGCACAGGTGGTTAGGAAACTGTTTTAGGCTGGAAAAATAGAGACTTGTTATGCAATGGTGAAGAAAGCAGCCTGCCAGCATGAACTAGATAGCAGAAAATGCACCTGGTGTTGCTAGTTGAGCTTATTATTCCTAACTGCACTTGATAAAGTACCCAAGAAAGATGGACTCAGAAAAGAACTGGGTTGTTTACTAGCAGAATTGAGAGGGAGTGTACAGAGCCTAGAAATTCTAAAATTTGTAGGACTAAAAGGATGGAACTATTTCTCAGATCCAACCAGTAAAAGATAAAATTAAGAATGGTTTGGGTCAATGCGCAAGTCCAAGATGCAGACCACTGGGACACAGCCTCAGGCAGAAACCGGTCAGGGCTGTGCCCACCACCCCCGTCTAGGCCCCTGGTCGGTCCTTTCAGCTTCTTGAAAGGAGTCTGAAGACCTGGTCCCGCCAATGCCTGATACACTCCACGTACCCACAAATAAGACGATCACCCACAGAAGGATTGCAGCATGCCTCCAACACACGGAGCTGGTTGGAATGAATATAAAAGAGAAGCCATCAGAGTTTTTAGGGTGCTGTACTGCCAGAGTGCCCCCAGCTGGGGCTGAAAACACTGCCTGTTTGCGATGCAAAAAGCCCTCTGGACTTCCCATGCTTCCACAAGCAGGAAGCAGGCAGAGAAACCGCTCAGCCACCAGGAAGGGCATGATCTTGAATGCTCCCTTCAAGTGTGGCCAAGGAGGATGATGGAAAAGGAAAAGCTGCCAGCAGATGTCCAGCAGACTGAGGAGAGCTCCAGCGGGCAGCAGGGCAGGCCCGGGCAGGGGCCTGGGTGCCCGAGTGCCCACCGGGATGGAAGGATCTTGTGCACAATGACAGGGGTTGTTTACTGTGGCCATTCTGTTCTGCTCCTCCTTGCAGTATGGGACCTGGAGTGGGGAGGGCAGATCGTTTCCACTCATCAGGACCCCAGATTGAGACCCAGGACTTCCAAGGGAAGCTGCCCTGTGTCCGTGGGCCTGTTGGGCACGTGGGGAGAGGTTAGTGCATTTTTGTGTGGGAGGGAAGTGAATAACTCCTCATAATAAAATAAATCACAAACTGAAAAGGCAAAGTTGGGCAACATTCTAAGCAAATAATGATATCCTTAGTATATAAACAGCACACACAAATAAATGAGAAAATTCACTGAGACTTCCTATGTAAATAGGCAAACAACATGAGCAGATAATTTTTAAAGAAAATATAATAGCTAATAAATCTTTAATATTTTTCAATATGAGAAGTTATCCAGGAAACAAATTTTTAAAATAATATAACATTTCTCCTCTATGAAATTAGCAAAACCTTTTGACAATAATTGCACGCAATTGCATTGAGTGTACTGTGAGAAGGCCATGCTCAAAGCTCCCAGGACCCAACACACAGAAGCTGTGGGTGCGTGGATCACAAGCTCAAAAATATTCTTACCCTTTGGTCTACATATTCAAGTATTGGGAATCTACCCTAAACAAAGAATCCGAAGTACACAGAAAGTTTCCCACACAAGATGGTAACGACAGTGTAAATTACAACAGTGAAACGCTAGAAATTCTCGCCACGGTGGAGATCAAGTCCCACCCCAGGCACTCTCCGAATTGTGGTCATGCTGCTCCTGGTGCATCTCCCTGCTTCTTCAGCCACTGGATGTGCTCACAGGGTGAGGTGAGGAGTTCCTGGTTTTGGAAACTTACTTGGCAGATCCTTCCAGCTGCTTGGCCTCAGCCCACCTTGCTCACCTGAGGGATGGGTGTGGCCTCCTCATCTTCCATACGCCCATGGTTTCGGGGATGCTTCTGCCAACAGTCTCAACCCAAGGAACACCCTTTGGGCAAGAACCAACCAGAACTACCTAAACACTTAGCAAAAGGGGCAAAGGTATGACAAGTCACACGGTGGAATTTTAAATCACGATTATATCAAGTTTTTCAAAATACAATAAAATGTTTATTAAGTGAAAAAGCATGAAACAAAAATAATGCTTGGCCTCAGTTATGCATAAAATAGAACAAGAAAGTAACTGAAAGAAAACATAATAAAATAATGAATTTCTTTTATTTTCTTCTGAGTACCTCTTAGAGTTTTTAAGTTTTTATGCAATGAGTACACATTAAAGTGATCCTAGAAGAAGAAAGAAAAAGGCACCTCTTTAGCTGAACAGTGGCCTGAAGTCCCTGGGGGAGATGAGGCACAGGAGGCCAGGGACGAGGAAAAGCACCTCCTCTCAAACGTTTACCCTGGAGATGATGTTGCTGGGGAGAAGCAGGTGTTTGTTATAGTGAGGAAGCTGAGCATGTTTGGGGAAAAGGTTAACACCTCATTGTGTTTTCCAACTCATGTCCATTGGACTTGCCTCCAATGTGTAATAAAGAGACACTATCTTGTAAAAACCTTCAGATTCCCCTCGATGTTCACGCTGTGCGCTTTGCGTAGAAGTGAGAGGCTGCAGGTCTTTATCCCTCCCCCACCCGAACTTGAATCCCTCCCTGAGTGCGGGGAGGTGTGCATGGCTCTGCTGAGGATGTGTCCTCGCTCAGTCAACAAGCAGCCACGGGCCGGGTGCTGGGGCGCTCGAGGGAGAGCAAACACATCTGTGACCTCGTGGAGTTGTGGATTAGTGGGAGAAATTGAGATTAAGCGAATGTGAGCGTGCACACGAGACTATGCAGGCGTATAACGCGTACAACACGAAGGACTTACCTCTCTGAACAGTGAGAACGACAGCTCCTGCCCCTCTGGGTTGTGATGAAGATTAAATGAGGAAATGCTTGTAACGCAGTTAGCACAGGCTCCTCCGTCAGTGCTGCTAATATCATCGAGTAGCCGTGTGCCCTGGGCCTTTCATCTCCTCCGCTTCCAAGTCTCCGGCAGCACAGCTGGCGGCCGCACCACGGTGCCCGCACTCCTGCCCACACCTGCCCTGGGGCAGTCCTCCCCCCACGAGAAAAACCTCAAAGTGGGCTTGAGCCGTAAGGTCTACAGTGACCCCCGCCTCTCTCTCCAAACCCAGAAGCCAATTTTCAGCTGAAAGAAGACCTGAAATTGTCTCCTACACCCCCAAGTCCTGTAGCTCCCTTCCCAGGAATTGAGTCTCTGGAGAAACCTCTCCCTGGCAGCATCATTTGTCCCACATAAGCCAGAGAGCTGTCCACCTCTCCTGGCAGTGGCCCAGGTACTTCCACACCACCTCTTTGGCGGAGTCATTTATTTACCTCAACTACTAGAAGACGTGTTTATAGCAACACCTCTAATTCCCAACAAATATGTTAAACAAACAGAAAGTTACCCAGAGGAGAGTATAATTCCTCTATTTTTATCCTAGGAAGGATATACATAAGGAGCATTCAGAAAGCTGAATTTCCCATTCATTCAATGAAGCATTTAGGGAGCCCCCACAACATGCCATCCCTGGGTGCTGGGGATGCAAAGATGATGAAGACTGGCCCCTCCCTCAGGAGGCTAAATGCATACAGTGGGTCAGTGGCTGGAGGATGCAGTCAGGAGCATGCACCCTGGGCCAGGGGGCCAAACCAGACGTGCTCGTATCCCACACCAATGAGATCGGGCTTCCAACTGAGTTGCTGAACTTCTTTTGAGTCAAACTAAGTACAGAAAATGAAGATTGCTTCGAAGAGGATTTAAAAGAGCCTAAGCCAGGCTGGAGTGCAGCTTTTCATAGCATTTTGCACCTCGCAGCCATGCTGAGAGCCCACGACGGGCTTGCCCGGCCTTTCCAAAGAGCGGGCCTGCAGCACTACGTACTGGGGCGTAAGGCTTCATCAGGCCCAGCCACAAGGAACAGCGCTGGACTCCTGGGTCTCATGGGGAAACCAGGTTAACAAGTGGCCACACCACACTGGGTCTCCTTAAATGTGTGATATCACAGCCCACGCTGCTGGGGGGCACACTGGACCCCTGATGCTTTCTTAGTCCCACATCTGAAAGATTTCGAGAGATAATTCAGGAGAAAAAACAGAATGGCCAGTTAAGAAAAGCAAATTGGAGGGTATAGAATAATTTAATTATTCTAACAAGATGTCTCTTTGAGGGTTCTTTTCTTCATGAGGCCCAAACCTATTAATTAAGTTATTCCACTAAAAAGGAGAAAAGAAATCACCTATAACTTTTTTTCAAGTACCACTTTGTAACCTTTAGTCCCTGCGTTTCTACTTTGGGCAACAAGGGTATAAACCTGTAATTAACAACTTCGTTATTGCCTCTGCAATAGTAATTGCCATGTATAGCCTCGAGGTAGTAAGAATGAAAAATCGTTTCTCTCCCGCCCGCCCGGCCCCGTTCTCTGCCCCACCTCTAACTAGGCCCACTGGTTGTTATTTGGATCTTGCCAAGATTTCACCTTTCACAGGAACCTTGTGTTAACAGGGCAGTTCCCGCACAGTGACCTCTTTGGGAGGCAATCAATACATATGCTGTAATAATTCCCTCGCTTGCAGAGCAGCTTGGAAAGCAAAGGAAAAAAAACATACAGGCTGGGCTAAGATTAGATTATCAATTATCATGAAACTGTCTGCAACTTCAAAGGGCTTCAGAGCTGGGGAAAGCACAGTTTATCATGACTGTAAGAGTCCTGCAATTATCTGCCATGTCACCCAGATGTAGAACAGTGTGCGGCGGCTAGCTCGGCTCTGGGGGGAGAGCCTACATGAAGGGAAAATAGAAAAGCAACATTTTCTTTGGAACATGAATCATTGGTTTTGGATTGGATATTGACATAAGCAGGATCTTGGATATGTCAACCACGAGCACGTCCATCCAGTACACTCAAGAATCTATGGAGGCAGAGACTCTCTCAGCAAGGAGATGCACCATGCTTTCCTTCTCTCCCTGAAACTCTAATTTTTAGGTAGGTCAACAGATGGTTAATAGAGTGTCAAAGAGTGATACATCAATAGTTCATAAAGTTGCAGGATGCTTGGGCTCAGCCTTTCCCAGAAAGGCCATGATCACACAGAAACAGCAGCAAGGAAAACACACGTTTGGAAGCAAAACTTCAGCAATTGACATCACTTCCTGATTAGACCTTAGGGGCCTTTTTTTTGTTGTTTTTTTTTTTTTTTTTTTTTTTTTGCTTATTTTGGGATTTTTCCAGTGGGATTAATAAGACTTCAATTTGACCCACAGTATCTTAGAACTAACCACAACAATGGAAAATTAACGTAATGTTTATCAATACAAAGAAAAGTCCTCTGGCTAAAAAGATACCAAATAAAAAACAATTAAATTCTCATGCAGTCACAAGACGAGTTAATGTGCAACTCCTGAGTTGTATACCATGCACAGGAATAAAATGCCCTTCCTAGCTCCAAGCACAGCCTTCCCTGGCACCAATGAACCACACCTGGAAAGCAAACATCGCTCGTAGCTGAGCGCCACCCTCTCTCATCACAGTGCTGAGCGCTGCCATGATGGGAAGCACATTTCCACGACACCTTTGACCACTGGCATCTTTCTTCCCAGCTTTCTCCTGAGCTTGCTTTCCAGGTTAATCTCCACTAACTTAGATTCACAGATATTTGTTAATAGCACAGCCTAGGACAAAGTTGCCTACACATTTTTATTCAATCACGTGGATCAAACTTTTAAATTCACAGTATTATATCAACGGAGCTCGAACAAATGAAATATGTAGAATTCATTTTCCTCTCTCATTTTATTTTTGGGGTTTGGGGAGGATCTCTTCACTTATTGTAAAAGTAGCATATGATTATTCAAAAAAACTGAGACAGACTACATTGGTATTCTTTTTTAAGACCACACATAATTCCAGCATTCAGAGGCAATGCTAATATTTTGTCATATTTCCTTCTAATCTTCTTTCTGCATATTTTCATATTTTGACATCATATGGTTCTCACCATTTTAATTCTCCTTTTTTCATAAAACTTTCTTAATGTGTAGTTTTTCATGTCCTTGAAAACTCATATAGATAATTTCCCAAAGGGCATGCATCAGTCCTTCTCACAGAAAACAGCAGCCACCATTGCTATGCTGCCGCAGCAGTGGTTGCCACCATGAGCTAGCCACTCTTCTGAGCACTTAATATTAGCTAATTTACTCTTCACAAGAACCTGTGAGTTAAGTATTCTGATCTCCATTTTATAGATAAGAGACTGGAGGAAAGAGGTTAAGTCTCTCGCCCAAGATTTCGCAGCGAGGATGGCAGAACCCGGACCCCCAGGTGTCTCAGCTCCAGGGCCAGCCTGGACCCTCGTCACTACCGGCCAGTGACCACACTCTCTTGATCATTGAACATCAAAATTGTTTCCAATTTTTCACTGTATGGATCTACTTTAATGTATTCAATTTCTTTCAACCACCCAAAAATATATCCAGAGCTATTGAGATGTAGCAAAATTGGTTTATAGTATTTTGTTTCCTTTTTTATTTCCTGTTGCAACAGTTAATGGTGGGGATGGGGGGGTGGGAGAAGGAAACAGAAGCCAAGAACCTAGATGTTCTATAAAACAAAGAAGGGATAAAAAAAAGTCCTTGAATTAACAGAGGTTGATTGTCTGATCTGGAAGTCAAGGAAAGACCACTTTGGCCCCTGCAAGTCTTACATTAACTACTGCCCTGATTGCAGGACAATGGCCCATAAATTGACAAGTTCCTCTGTGACAAAGTGGAAGGGCTGAGATGTGGCTGGGAGAGCAGGGACCCAGCTTAGACCCAACAGCTCTGTCTCCCCGGGGGGCTTCAGGGGCTTCATTAAAATGAGAAAGTTGGTAGAGATCATTTCAAATCATGCTGTCCTCCTTTAAAATACCTATAATTCCAACTTATGAAGGGCCAACAAACGCAGAGGAAAATAAATAATAGACACTTACTCTGAGCAACTAACCCAGTGACCCACATGTCATGAGACTGTCATCTGTAGGAAGTCCTCCGCGAGTGGGTGTTCACATTGTAATACCACAATTTAATGGCTGATAATCAACATCCTTGCTAGCATTTTAAGAAAAAATATACAAATGAATGGATTTCCCTTTCTTCTTTAACAATAAGGACACTCTTACATGGAGACTCCACTTTTGTTTTCTAAACAGACACTGTGAACATCTCCTCCAGCCTGGCACCCATCTGACATCTGCATGGTCCAAACCACTTAAACATTCTTTAGAAATTAAAGCCCAGTTCTGTCTTTTGCAATGATGTTTTTTGCTACCTATTAATGAGTCACATTGCTAGTCCAGACATGCTAGAGAAGGAATAAGTGCCAAGCCGAAAAACGTTTGGCTTTTATGTGTGCTTCTCTGAGATAAAATGAAATGATACGTAATCTTGAATTATGTCATGATGCATAATGCTGTGATTTCCTGGAAAATGTGGAGCTAATCAGTTATTCATTTAGGAATTAACTAGAGCATCAATTGTCAGATTAAACTCCTTTAAAATTCTCAATGTCCTTTTCTTGGTGTTAACACTCTAAGTATACTGAGTCCTTTGTGTATGTTTAAGCAGGAAAGGGTAGAAGGCTTTCTCATATGCCAAACGGAAAAAGAAAACAAAAGTATCCTTTGCTTCAGTTGTTAGGCAAGCACTTGGTGATTTGCCACAGTGGCTCAGACACTCAAAGCGGCAGAAACAAACTCTGCCACATGTGTGTCCAACAGGCAGCACAGTAAATGCTCCAAACTTCCAAATAGAGGCTGATGTCATTGGGGGATTATATCCTCCAGCTCCTGCGTCTATTCCCTGGTGCTCATCCCAAATCCAGCAAAGCACTGCGTCCACCTCTCCACCCTCGCCTTGGCCTGACTACTCAGACACAGGCTCTAGAGATAACTCCTTGATGTGCCACATTGGTTCAAAAGCAGCAAACTGTAGCCCTATACACTGTTGTAATGTGTAATCTAGAAAATATAAAAGATCATGATACTTAATTTTGGCAAAGATTTTATAACTTTCCGTCATGACATACTCAGTGTCTTTGTACATGCAGGTATTGTATATCGCTCGGTGTGCATGTGCATCATCTGGGCGCTACACACATTTTCTTTCCCATCTGTATTTGGGTTGACAGTGTGTATTGACTGTCTTCTACATGGCAAGCACTACATTAAGTGCAGGGAAAGCAAGAACACCCTGACTTACCACCTGGGCCCTGCCTGAATGGAAGGGGGAAGACAGGCATATATTTTCATTTATTTAGTTTGTAAATGTTCAAAAATTATAGATAAAAATTTCAACTTTAAAGAAATGCTTAAAGCAGCTGGAAATGTTTGAGATATTTCTTTAGTTTTACTTTTCTCCCCACACATTATTTTGGTATTTTAAAAATGTTTTTATGCCTATCCTGTTTTGTATAGATGTTTTCAAAGGAAGAACTTCTTCCAAGGTTTGTGCATCTTTTAAGGGAAACATGGTTTGTGCATCTCTCCGTTTGTGTGGGTAGAGCCATAAAAGTTCCTGTTTATTCAAATCTGCCTGAAGCCACAGGCAGAGGAGTGGTAACAGATGTGATGTTCCACAGGGGTCGCCATTAGAAACGGGAGTTTTCTCTGAGACTTTTTCATATAAATAATAATCTACACTTGCTGAGAGTGATAGGGTGGAAACAGTTATCATATATGATATACCAGAGTAAAGACTTAGGAATTAGAGCTTACTCTGTAAATCTTTCTAGAAACTTCTAACATGCAGAATCAGCTATGTACAAAGTTTATCCATCTAAATATATGGTAAATATTCAAATACATTTGGCAGGATAATATCTATTGTCAATAAGCAAATGTTGGTTCTTCCTTCAGCTAAACCATTTAGCTAGCCAGAGTCACTGTCAATGTTAGGGACATTTCGCATATCTGGAGAAAGTCTAGACCTGACAAAATCATAAATTTTCTGTTAGTGTATATTATCTGCCTGCCTAAAGCTAATAATTAACAATCATTTTGATGTGCTAAGCACTCCTAACAATGAAAGTTAAATAAGAAACCATTGGTCAAGAATTAGAATGTCAATAGAGAAGCCAATTTCCTAAATGTTAAGAGACATTAATAGCTTATGTATGTTATCAAAGACATATTTTATGTCTGCAAAAATTACTATATCACATATGATATATAAGAAATGATTATAGGCCAGGCACAGTGGCATGTGCCTGTAGTCCCAGCTATTCTGGAGGCTGAGGCAGGAGGATCACTTGAGCCCAGTGAGCTATGATGATGCCACTGCACTCTATCACTGTCAACAAAGCAAGACCCTGTCACCAAAAAAAAAAAAAAGAAAGAAAGAAATGATTATGAAATAATAAATATTAAACAAATATACTCTGATTTACACACACCAATGAGTACTGGCTGTTAAAGCAGTTGTCGTGGGTAGGTAGCCACGTGTTTTTTTCCCTTTTTCTTGTGTTGCCTAAAGCATTTCCAGGGACCTTCTTTTGGAGTTGTCTTAGAAAGGAGACAGTTAGAAAGCACACTGGAAAACCAGGTGCCTTGTTTTATGACTATACTTACATTTCTACCAAATCGGTTACGCAGCTTGCATCCTTGCTATTCACCACACTTGATTCCACAGCACTTTGGTCGCATCAAATCCCTTCCACTCAGTGGCTCCGGTCTCTCAGCCGCCAGGAACGTTCACGAGAACAAGCTGCAGGTGGGGAAGGCAACGCGAAACCACAAACTGTTCGATATTTCTGAGCAATGGCAGTTTCTTTGGACCAAATGAACAAATAGGCTGAGAAGTGACTTTTCTGAAGAAGGCTTTATTTGGATGCATAAACTCTGTATTTGTTTAAAGATCAGTTTCCTTTTAATCACACCTTACATGCCCCCAGGAAGCCTGCATGCTAGGAAGACACACGTCATCCTAATTCAACTTCGGGATTTCGCTATAGTACGACGTCCCTGTGGTTTTATTGCTGGCACTGCAAGCAATAGCTAATATCTGACAACGTACACTCAACGCTTCACACAAGGCACCTCAGTCCTCACAACAGTCCTGCAAGGTCGGAGTCGTCGTTGCCCCATTTTCCTATGGAACCGTGAGAACAGAGGGGCCCCGGGCCCGAGGTCGCGCAGGCCGGGCGCTGCGGGCCAGGTGCCCGCAAATCCGCGTGCGGGGGACTGTGCGCGGCCGGCCGGTGCGGGAGGGACGCGTGACGAGGCGGGCGGGGCCGCGGGCCGTGGCGCGGGAACCCCAGTGCTCCAGCTCCGCGGGCCCTGGCCGCGCACGACGGCCGCAGACGGGCGGGACGGGTGGCCCGAGCCCCACGAGGTGCGGGATCAGGAGCACGAAGCGTCGCCACGGCGGGGTTTTCACTGCCCGTCGTCGCACACGCGCACCGGCCACGGCCACGGCCACGGCTCACGGCAGGCAGCGGCGACGGCCGTGACTCGGGCTGCGGCCACCCGGGCAGAGCAGCCGCCGGTCGCCAAAGAACGGGAACGCACGAGCGGACGGCGACGGAGGCCACGGCAGGCGCGGCCGAGACCACCCCCGCGTGTCGCACGTGGGTGCCATGCGTGGGTGTCCCACGGGGGCGTGGTGCATGGGTGTCCCACGGGGGCGTGGTGCGTGGGTGTCCCACGGTGGTGTCGCGTGTGGGTGTCGTGCGCGGTGTCTCCCTGCTGTGGCCACAGCCACCGGCCCCTCCAGGAAACGCTGCCACGGGCGGTGTCCCCGGCGCTGCACAGTGTCTGGGGTCCAGGGTGGGGAACCCGCTTCCTTCCACCTCGGTTCCCCGCCGTCGAGGGCGGGCGGGGAAGGCCGTGACCGTGACCGCGAGCCCTCGGTGAGCGACGCGGAACCTCACTGCCCCCCAGGGCCCCACACCGGGTCTTCTCCGAACGAAACCCCTTTGGCAGCCGTCCGGCTCACGTGATGCTGAATTCTGGACGATGTTAGCGGGCAGCATGGTGCAACTCTTATTCATTCAACAAACAATTATAAAACAAGAAGCGTGCGCTTGGCGCAGAAACAGCCCCTAGAGCAGCACTCTCCTCAGAGACAGTCAGACGCCCAGCCTCGGGAGAGGTCAGTCTGACGTCCTAAAAGAAACGCTTCAATTCAGCTTTCGTGTAACTCAGTCTAATCCCTTTATAACAAATACTGGGCAGAAACACTCTGTATAATGAAAAGATAATATATTCCCAGCAGAGGGCGCACCAACTGCAAATAGTATTTGGTACAGCAAAATGTCACAGGTACAGAAAGAAGACTGAGTCCTTGGCGTTTTAGGGTCTAGGGGTTTTTGCTTTATGCTTTTTATTTAAAGTTCTTAATCTATATAAGGCTTGAAAAATTAACAGCCAAAAAAGACAAAAGTGGAGATACCTACGGTAAAGCCGTCAAGTCTACTAACAATATCCAATAGCCCTATTTGATGTGTCATTTAAAAAATTGTGTTGACAATGGTGCAGCACGAGAGGTGGCTGCCAGCCCCAGAGCACACATGTTGGGGCCAAAGCTCTGTGTGTCCCTTCATTCCGGAGCCCGAGAGCTGGGAACCTCAGGGTGGCTGTGGTCTCACCCCATACTGCTGCCTGGGGCTCAGAAAGACACTAAGAAGAAAGTCAAAAATGTGTTGGTTCTGCCTTTATTTAGTGCCAAGTTATTACCACAAAAGGCTCCCACTTTTAACTCATGGAGGAAAGAATTCTAAACTATTGGTTAGAACGTCTGAGTTCTGGGCCCTTCCACCATAAGTGAGCTGTACATCTTTGGCATGTCATCTATCGGTGGACAGTTACCTTATTTATAAAAGGAAAATAATTACGTAAAGAATACAGCCCAGGCAGGGCCACTGCACCCTAATGACTACTGCCTGGATGATGCAGGTCTAGCCACAGCCATGACAGATGTTCCTGGGGCTCCCATCCCAGCTGTCTCCTAGGGCCCTGCCTTCTGCTGGAGGTTGGTTAATTCCCACTCACTGAACAGAGCTGAGCACACCCTTAAGGGCCCCCTTGCCTGGAGTTCACACATTCTAACAGGAGGCTTTGGTTTTGTTTTGTTTTTAAAGTCTAAAAAGCCTTTAAGTTCCAAATAAATTAATACCAGAAGAAAGAATTTCGGGAATATGGCAGGACACAAAGTAACATTTTGGGTTCGATTTAACAAATGTTAATGAGCACTGCCTGTATAATGACCTAAATATTTCAGGGGATGATGAGATGACCCTAACCCTAACCCTAACGCTGGGGTAATGTTTCCCGCCCTAGGTGAGTTTTCCACTTAGTGAAAAGAAGTTGGTGGGTGGGTGGGGCGTGAGATAACACACAAACGGGGTAGGCAGAGCGAGATGGGACCTGGAAGGAGAGGAAACAAAATATTTAGGGAAATCAGAGGCCGATGAGTCACATCCAGTTGGAAAAAGCAGGAAGTTTCAAAAGGGGCTGATATTTGAAATCAGGCTTCCGTGAGCGGGGGGTGGAGGGGAGGCCGTTGGGCACCGACAAAGTCCCAGGAGCAGGAGCACGGCCAGCGCCTCAGACCTCGTGTCAGGCCTCGAGCCCACCCAGCGCTCCACGGCTGTCAGAGCTGCAGTACGCTGCTTACCACAGTGGTTTGTACTGGAGAGGGTGTGGGGCAATAGCAGGTTGACGGGGAAATGCAGTTGTTGGAAATGAAAGCCAAGAAACCTCAAAAATTAAAAACGAATGGAAAGTGCGGAAAGCTGGATTCTGTAATACACTCTCTACATCAAAAGGCCCCCCAAAGCATTCATTTAGAAACAGATGGGCTTCCATATGACCAATTTTCTCAAAGAGTTTCAAAGGAAGCCCTGATTTTGTTCAGATTTCTTAGTTATTTAGTGCAAAAGGATAAATGCTCAGGAGTCCCATCGCAAGAACTCATTACCTACGGTGAAATTCTCAGTTCTGTATTTTACATACACTAAACATATCCTCAACCACATGCAGTGTATAAGAAGTTATTCACTTTGCACCTATTAATGCTAAGTAATACACAATTTGCACATTTCAGGGAATTGTGCAAATATTTGGCATCATTGTGAGCAATCTTTAAAAGTGCTCCATTAATCTCCAGCTTCTAATTACAATTATCAAGGAACAACATCACCGTTTGCAGCAGGAGTCGCAGAGCTTTGCCATGAAGGGTGTTCTGGTTTAGAACTCAGCTTAGATTCAGAAAACATGCATCTACATTTAGTAACAAAGCCAAGCAAGGAAATCTAATGGAAAGCTTGGAAAATCATAAAGGCCGCTTGTATTTCTAGAGCAGAAAATGTTCCAAACTTTTTTTCACTATAATTTATGTTGTATTTTATAAGGTCTTCTTGGTTTAAGGCACCAAAAATACAACAGAGAATTTTATATAATTGGAACATTAATAATGCATTTCTAAACTAAATTATGTCCTTGGGATTTCAAAGGAAATTTCAGAAATGCCCAAAGTACCCTATGTAGCCAGGCACACTG
This sequence comes from Daubentonia madagascariensis, assembly GCA_023783475.1. NCBI lineage: Eukaryota > Metazoa > Chordata > Mammalia > Primates > Daubentoniidae > Daubentonia > Daubentonia madagascariensis. The sequence goes on from JAKFHU010000901.1 coordinate 34,988,774, forward strand.
AGCCATTCATCAGGTATTCATTTGAATGGATTTTCTCTTAGAGCTCCCATTGGCACTCGTAAATTGGTGGATAAAGTAAATGTATTCATGTAAACTGGTTTGATTAGCACCTCTTGCCCTTCCAAACAAGGGAATAACATTCTGGGATTCTCTAACAGATGCTATTTCAATAGTTTCTGTTCAACATGTGCAGGATCCCTTAAAGATTACAGTTGTATTAAAATCTAAACATTAATTACATAACCCAGAACATTTCACAAATGGGAAGAAATCTTTAGGGCTTCCTCCTTTTCAGGTGTCATGGATCATTGGAAATTTATTCAAAACAACAATAAAATACTGACACCATCCAACCCCAGCCCCTGCCTCACTCCGGAGCACACCAAGCTCTCCAGGAGCCTCGCCCCACCTGGCTCTCTTCTCCGCTTTACCTGCTGTGGCATCTTTCTCACGTCTCTGAGAGCACTGTCGTGTGTTAAGTGCCCCTGGAGTGCCCCGACACTGAGTCACGCACAGAGGGGCCACGTCCTGATTGTTGTTTAGTCGAGTGGCGTCGAGCCTGGGCGTCCTGTCCTGCTCCAGAACGCACGACAGAGGAGTTGCTGCTTGGACCCTGGATGCGCTTCCCTTCTTCCGCAGCCTCGAGGCCCTGGTTCTCCGGGAGACTTTTTAAAAGACCCTATTGCTTCACTGCTTTGATTCAAACTAGCTTGACTGGTGCATTTTTCTTTTAACATTCAGGATTATGTTACTGACTAAAAAAGATGAAAGGGAGATTGTGTATATAAATAAAAAAGGTTACAAGCCAAAGAACATCTTTACAGAAATAAACTGAAGCCTAATACATAACACTGAAAATCCTGTCCTCCCCAGAGAAACTCGAGAATATCACAGTCAATGCACGTGAAAAAGGTGAGGATAGGAAACCACATGGAAAGGCTCTCAGGAGACAAAGATCCAACATAAAGACAACTGACATCCCTGAAATAGATTACCAAACCAGTGGAACCAAAGATGAAGTCAAAAACACAAAGCAACAAAATTTCCTGAAATGAAAAAAGATCTGAGATTTTGCAGATTGAAAGAGGACATTCCAGGAAAACTAGACACATAACATCCAACACCAAAAATGTAACTGTTGCCTTTATAACTGGCCCCACCCAACTGTCTTCTGAAGCTGGGACTGCACCTGCAGAGCCCCTGACCTGCACGCGTCCACGCTGGAGATGCCCGGCACTCGGGGCCGGAAGGGACCGGAAGGCGGAGAAGGTGTGGGGGCTGCTGTCCTTGAGTGGGCTTCACACCGGCCAGATGCCACAGGCTTCTCCACGAGTTGCTACGCCACAGCTGTTGCAACCCGACCGGGGGCTTCTTCAACTCTCTGCCAGCACCAGCTTCTCCATCCACCCAGAGCTTCGGGCTAAGTCGTGGTGACCGACCCAGCTTGGACACAGCCTCCTGGATCCTTACTTCCCTGGCACCTCCAACTGCCATGTAAACCCTAAATCTTACTCTAAGCCCCTTAGTCCCATAATAAGCACCTGACATAATCCAGATGGATAAAGCAATCAATCTATTAAAAAGGGTTATTGGAGCATACAAGTTTTTAAAATCAAATCATTGAAGAAGGAAGAAAATAAGGCTAGTTTCAGACTGTTCCACAGGTACAAGATGACAAAATAATGACTCAATGGCTGCAAAGTTGTGAAGAAAAGAAAGTATGATGCAGCTGATTTGTCATACAAACATTAGAGCAAAAAGTACAGTTTCAAGCATGAAATTGCAGAGATTATAAAACATTCATGAGCCTTTCCTTTTAAAAATATAGTTTACCAGCATAACCCAGCCACCTAAAAGTTGATCAGACTACAGAGGACAAATACAGAAGAGTCAAGTAAAAGGACCAGTGACTGCCACTGCGTACAGTTAAATGCCAAAGAAACACTAAACAACTGTGGGAATTGTGCTTATAGTAAAGAATGTGAACATTGTAAACCTGGAAAATACAAGAATAGTAATGAATGAACAAACAGTTGCGTGCCTGGGACGGGAGCATGATAGTGTGAAGACACGCCACAAAGCTCAGCGTCGTCAGATCCCTCCAAAAATGAAACCTGGAATCTAAAAAAAAGTACTCAAAAGTTCTCTTTTTTTGTATAATCTTATTTTTTAACCTTAGAGAAGAATATCTCTTATAGCAAAGAAAATTTATTTGAAGCAAACACTTGCTTCAATTTTACTTTAACTTCTTTTGTTTATTAGACTCAGGTAAAGTAATATAATACCCTTTTCAATAAATAGCATTTCTAGTATAATCCCAGTTTACAAAATTATTTATATCTAGCTAGTCTTCTAATAATGTATATAAACTTTATTAAAAATGTACAGGATGATGATCGCCCAGGATTAATTATGATGGGTTTTGAGTAGTAGATTTAGGATTTTTTTCACTTTTATCTTTTTACTTTATGGTATTGTTAGATTTTAAAATTGTAATAAATTATAAATGATTTATAAATTATAAAATATATATGATTTATAATAAATATATCTCATTTTAGATGAACAAGAGTGATTTCCTTGAAAGCAAACAAATAAAGCAAATATACCAAGTGCTAACATCTAGGTGGTGGAATTATAAATGGTTATGATGTTTTTCTTTATGCCTTTCTATATTCGAGATATATATGAAAAAATTAAGTCCTGTGTATTTCTGTTTCTGGTAATGGAGTTCCAGATAATTCTAACCAATCCTCTTGCTAGCAGCTAGATAATCTGTTAAAAATTAAGTTTGCATAAAGCCAAAATAGAAAGAACAAGGCAGTGAAGAATTATATTGCCAAGGACTAGGAAGAGAACACTCAGAAAAGGGAGCAGAGGATTTGAACTACTTTCCCCCAAGGGCATCTTGCCCCTCAAAGAGGTAGCTAAGAGGTTGGGAAGATGCACAAGCCACTTAACGATCTTACTGTTCTAGTGAGTAAAGAAAACTGGAGTCCAGTTTTGGAAGGGGGAGACTGGTAAATCCCCAGACTTTGGGTTGCAATCCTGACAGGCCAAACCCTAGAATGGAAGGTGAGATTCATGGACTTTAGATCATGACACTGGGTTGAAGTGAACCAGGATTACCAATGCCTTAGCTTCCTCCCAGAAGCAGATACAGCCTCTACAGAAAGAAAACATCATCATATTCCTCAAAATATTTCTACATTTTTCCCTATGCAATGCTCATCACTCAATCAATAACCAGACCCATTAGAAAACAGATAACAAGACCAAAAGTAACAAAAAGCATGCACAGTATAACCACACCCACATGGAACCCGGGTACAGAATGTGACACAGATTTAAAATTATACTGCCAATACATTTAAGGAAATTATTTTTAAGTGGTTGAGAATTTTAACAGAAATATGCAATAGTCTTAATATTTAGTGGCTTAAAACAACAACAATTTTATTCAGTTCACTATTCTCTTTAGCTCAGTAATTGAGGATGTCCTCCACTAGGCACCCATTCCTGTCTAGATCCTCCTCCGGGAACACCAGGACAGCTGGAGAGCTGGCAGACTCGGGATTTCCCCTGCAGTCTCTCATCCTGTGCCAGGCTGGCTGGGGCTCGTTCACAGGTGTTTGAGTGTTCCCTGTATGAGTACAGGAGACGCAAAACTTTTTGAGCATGAAGACTCAGAATTCACACATCACTTCCACCAGATTCTACTGGTCAAAACGAGTCACAAGTCGCAAGGTCAGCCCAGGTTGAAAGGACAGGGAAATAAGGGAGTTGCAAAGAATTTCTGATCATTTTCATAATCCACCATAGCTGGAAACTGAGGCGGAAGGGGAGGAAAACAACCACCACCAGCTTAAAACTGTAGAACTAAAAAATGGAATAAACAAAATTTAAAACTCACGGATGAGCTTAACAGCAGATGAGACACAGTTGAGAGGGCATTAGTGAACTGGAAGATTTGGTCAGAAGAAAAATCCGAAATGAAGCATGGAGAGACGAAAGAATGGGAAATAAACAAGAAAGACTTAAAAGCACAGGGAGTAGAACGAGGGGAGCTATCACGTGCGTACTTGGAGTCTGGGAAAGAGGTAAGAGTGAAAATGGTCCAGAGACTATATATGAGCAGATAATATCTGAAAAAAGGGCCTAAATTTTTAGAAGACATTAAGCCACAGATTCAAGAAGTCCCATGAATACCATTTAGAAAATAGCAAAAGAAAACCACATATAGGCACGTTATAGTAAAATTGTCTCCCCCCAAAAAATAATAAACATCCTGCAAGTAGTAAAAGAAAAAAAAGACATTATATTCTAAGGAAAAAACATTAGACTGACAGCTGATCCCTCAAAAGAAAACATAAAAGCCAGAAAACAATGAAATGATATTTTCAACTTGCTGAAAGAAAATAATAGCCAATGGAGAAATCTTGTACAAATATCTTTCAAGAATGATGTTATAATAAAGATATTTTCAGATAACCAAAAACTGATAGAACAAACAAACAAACTCACAATTATAATAGACTTAACTACCTCTTTCTCAATAACTAAAGCATAAATTTTTTTAAAATTAGGGAGGGTATTTTAAAACATTAGAACAACACTATTAACAAATTTGATTTGTACAACAACTACAGAATACACGTTGCTTTTAGGTACACACAGAACATTTACCAAAATTTAGCCTGTGCTGGGCCATAAAGCAATTCTCACCAAATCTGAAAGCATTGAAATCATTCAGAGTTTTTCTCCGACCCGAGTGCAATGAATCCAGAAATCAACAATGAAAAGTTAAGTGGCAAATCCCCAAATGCCTGGAAGTCAAGATACATACTTCTAAGTAACCCGTGGGTCAAAGAAGAAACTTCAATTATAATATAAATACTCTACACTGAACTATAATGTATTTGTTTGGTATTGCTGCATAACAGATTACTACAAAATTATTCCCTCAAGACAACACGCATTTATCATCTTACATTTTCTGTGGATCAGGAGTCTGGTGTAACCTGACTGGCCTCTGCTCAGGGTCTCACAGAGCAAAATCCCGGTGTCTCTTTGGGATTCGCTGGTCTCTGAGCTCTCCCGATCAGCTCCTGCCCGCCAGGATCACTTCCCTCTTGATTATCCGAAAGTCAAACAGTCAGGAACCCTAATTATAGTGCAAAATTTCCTCACCTTTATTATATAACATAACCAATCCCATCAAAGTCCCGGTCAAAGTCACAAGTCCCACTCATCCTACAGGGGAAAGACACAGGGGGCGTGTCAGCCAGCGTGAGAACCATGGTGCTCTGGCAGAAATCAGCCTGCCACTTACAGCAAAAATACAAAATGTCAAAACGTGTGGGATTCGGCCAAAAGCAAAAGAAAATGTATAGGCTTAGATGTATATATTAGAAAAGAAGAAACACTGGAAAATTAATAAACTATATATCCATCTAAATTTTTTTCAAAGAAAAGCAAATTAACCACAAAGGAAGTTGACATGCTCTAGAAGGGAACCAATACAGGAAAGGATCTGTTCTTTGAGAAGACTCAGAGATTAATCTAGAAGAGAAAAAACTCCAAAATCTATGAGCAAAAAAGCGTCCCTAGGGACGCTTTTGCACTCGTGTTGGTGCACGCCCGGGGACTGCTGCTCTCTGCAAGCTCACCTAGTTGCCATGGCAACAGCTTCCCAATCCTGCTGCCTCTCCCCTTCACCCTCTGGGCCCACAGTCGGGTGAGGGTCCACCTTGGGTTTGAGTTCTTCCTGTGTGTTCCAGATTGTACATGCAGGTGCCAGTCTCCCCCCGTCCCCATTTCACACCTGTCTGTCCTGCCTGGCTGCCTGCCGGCTGACTTCAAACTCTGGCACTGGACACAGGTTGACACTATTTTACCAGCTCCACAATTGTTCAAGGCCAAACCCATATAAAATAACCCCTTATTATATATCTCTCCTAGTGGTTCTAATTCTCTGCTTGGACCCCAACATATATGTCCATAAAAGGCAAAAACTGGGAAGAAACCAAATGCCCATCAAGTAGGAGAACGGGTGAGTCCATTATGGATTCCATTTGTCATGGAATACTACATAGCACTGAAAATAAACCAACTACAGCAAATCAGAATAACATGGGTGACTCTCATAATCACAATATTGAACAAAAGAAGCCTGACAAAAAAGAATACATACTGCATAAACCATCTACCTAAACACACAAGGTTAAAAAGACCAAAGTCAGGAGAATGCTTTTGTCTGAGGAGAAAGGAGACAGTGACTCATCTATGATAAGACTTTCTAGGGTCCTCCAGGTGGTAATTAAATGAATGTCCACGTTTTGACAATTTTCCTCACTTTTCTGTAGGCTTGCTATTCTTCAACTAAAAAAAAAAGTCCAAATGGTGGGGAAGAACTCTGCCAGATGGTAAGCTCCGTACGGATAGGAACTATCTGCCCACTGGTTTCTGCACACCCAGCACAGCGCATGCCCGTGGCTGTCACGTGTGGGGAAGAAAGTATCTAAATTCTGGTGTGATCTGTATCATCCTCTCATACACTTAATCATGTTCTATAATCTTGTTTTCCAGTTTTCTTCAGTATCCAATACACCTATGAACTTGTCAAAACAAACATTCATCTTACCCTGTTATTTATGCAATCAAAACAACAGCCTCGGTAACATGAAATACACAAGGAGCAAGGGAATTAATACCATTATTTCTCATATGTAGAATGTCCTGGCCCATTGAGTGAAATTTTCCGGTTAATTCAGATTCACTGTACCTGAATTACCAATTCTCAGAGCATTAGAAAACTGTACAATATATCTAACATCAAACGTGCCGTGGAGGCATGGCAGAGTTGTGCAGGGAACAGCAGGCGTGGCTCTGGAGTTCTGCTGTGTGACCAGCACTCACATGGTCTGTGCTGAAGAACAGATCATGCTTGCGATCGAGCTGCTCCCCCCTCTCGGAGCCTCTGCTCAGGTTTATCACAGAAGGTGAAGGAATGGCGACTTCACAAAGCTGTTGTGAGGATTCCCAGCAGAAAGGCTGCAGAAGTGCTTTGCAAAGTACTTCCTGGACATGAAGTGTTCTTGGGGAACAGAGCAGCTGTCTTCTTCCATCACTGTTAATGGCATGCCACCCATATCAAGAAGTGGCAAAGGGCAATGGACGGTTCCATTGTGACACCCCAGGGACATTGCAGGGTGGCGAGATTGTGTCAGCATGCTTATCTACTTGACTCCAAAATGCAAACCCCCAAAGCTGAGGCCATTTGATGCCCACCTGTGCCCTCAGCCCACCCTGAGGCCAAAATCCCAGGCAGGGAATTGAGAAGGACTCCATCTGGCTCTCCCTACATGTGACTTAATTCCATGGTGGACTCTGACCAGACCTCTGCCTTGCACCCAGCTTCTCAGGGGCAGTTTTGACCTGGAGATCTGACCCTTATCAGAAGCTGCCATTACTTTATGGAAATCAGAAAGTCACAAGAAAGACAAGGCCCCCAACTCCTTTCCATTCCAGTCTTGTTGGTGTGGACATTATCAATTGATCTAGAATTTAAGTGGCCTGTCTGGAATGTTTGACAAACAAATTTTTCTCATGCATTATACATCCACCCTAAAACAATAGTCATGGGCACCTGGGAAGAAGGCGGGTTATTCCATCACCCAGGGGTGAGAGCTCTGCAAATTAACAACAGGACGGTTCACTGAAGCAGGTAATGGATTGGTCTGTGAAAACAAGAAATCTTTGTGGGAACGGGTGTGATTATTCATATAGTCTGCTTGCTAATTATGGCTAGTATGAACAGTATTTTCAGTGCTTTGAAGAACCCTGAAAGTTGGGGACTCAGTCAATGGCTGGCAAAACTCGGTAGACATGCTTAAGGCACTCAGCACAGCCGCATCTGACACACAGCCGAACTTGCACAGCACCGGTCACGTGGAAGTGAGTGCTGTGTGACAGTGGTGTACACACGGACACTGTGTGTGCCCCACACTGCATGCACACACGTGTGCATTTGCAGGTCTTAGGCTGGACACACACGCTATCACAGCTTACAGCTATGTCCTTTTCAGTTTGGTCCATGTCAGTGTGTTCTTTTAGCATGAAAGAACCTACAGGTGAAGAAAATATCTAATTCACTCCCTGTATGTGGGGCCAGAGCATAACTGTATGTGTTTGAGCAGACAAACATAGTCTACAGGGTTTGTCGGTTTGTGCTTTGTTTTCTATGATCCCATCCTCAAATGCCAAAAGTTTGTCTGGGTCTCCTGGGATCCTCCTTGTAGGAAAACTTTCTTGGAAAAGCCCCTGGGGGAGGTCCTGGCTGCAGCCCTTCGCTGCCTGAGCGGGGTGGGCCGACAGGTCCGGCTGAGCAAGTGCTCTCTGTACTCAGAGGGAAGGCAGAGGCTGCCAGATGCTCTTGCTGACATGAAGCCCCGCCAAGCACACCTGGAGAGGCAAGAGACGGGCCTGGCTTCCCCAGGCTCTGAAATAACTGCTGGCTTCAGGGGAGATGCTGGCATCCGTGATGGGCTCCGAGTCCTTCACTGCTACCACCTTGAGCGGCCGCTCAGACCCCACACACTCCAGGGACAGACAGCCGGTCCACCCCAAAGCCAAGCATCCTTCCTCTCCCTCTGCAGATTTCCCGGGGGTCTGACCCTACTTTGACTGAGCTCCAAACTCAGAACTTTGAAAGTAAAACCCACCTTCAAAAGCAAAAGGGACATGAGACAAATGGGAAGACAACAAAGCTTATCCTAAGCGCCGCATCCTCCGTTTCCAGTCGGGAGAAAAGCCATCCTCAAACAGGTTGTGCTCATTAAGGTTATCAGCTGCTTAAAATAGCTTCCCAGCTTAGAGGGCTGTAAGTGTTTTCAAAAATTAGGAGGTAAAGACTTCTAAAACTCTCCTTTGTAGTCGGAGGTATGCTACTAAGATGCAAACCATCCGAGATCAACCATTTCAAGCATTTTAAGAACTCTATTTTATTTGTATTTAGTCCATACAAAAAAGGATAAAATTAGCAAAGTGAGCTTTTTAACTTTATCAAATCTGAGGGAGAAATAATAGATTCAGCATCACCGTCTATGAAATGTCAGCCTGCTATTCTCGCATAAGTCAGAGGCCCTGGCCGCTTTGTTGGGCTGACCTCCCACGGGCAGCACCCACCCCCAGGGTACATCCTGCCCTGGGGGCACACAGACCCTAAGCAGGAGTCAGGGTTGTGTGCCAGCCGGGATGCACTCTGACCCGCCACTTTGCCTGCGTGCCACGTGGCCTCTGAGCGCCTCCATGGAGCCACGGCTGGAAGTGGGGTGTGCATGAGTGTGGTCCACACCCAACCACGGGGAGAGGACTTGTGCATCCGTCAGACATGAACCTGAATTCTAGCTCAGCCACTTGTTGCAGGTATGATCTTGCCTGTTCCTAAAATCCACGAGCCCGAACTTCTTCATCTGCAATTAGGAATAATATTAATGATAAGTTTTTCAGAGACATTGAGAAGAATATAAGGGTCGCTTTATAAAGAGTCTGGCACACCAGAAACACACACACACAAATGGTTGCTGTTGGTTTTCCCTGGAAAGAACTTCTGAACCCAGTTCTGACAGTCACTTCTTCTCCAAGCCTGAGTTACTGCGATGACAAATCGAGAAGTAAACACTGTCCCTGGTCCTCCACAAAGACATTACAAACCGTTTTTTCTCTGCTTAACCTTACCATTGGCTACCTTACCGTACTAGCGATGGAGGCTCTGGCCCAAGTCCACGGGGAGGGCTTCTTTTCACTCCTTTGCTCTAGACGCATGGCAGTGAGCTGCATGTGGCAGAGTTGACTCTGAAAAAGGAGAGGGGGAAGAAACAGCCATCTGCCAGCCGTCATTGGTTCTCACCCGCTAACAGCCGGTAAGAGATCACTGTGGGTGCCATAGGTCAGCAATTTGAGAAACAGGCCTCCCCAGCAACCATCACTAACTCATAAGCATCTGTCCAGCTGGGGACATGCCCGATGTTAAGAGGTGGAGCCACCAAGCATTTGGAACCTTAGGACTTAGCAGCAGCAACAGCAAAACAAGCCCCACTGGGACAGTCACAACCCAAATCTGCCCCAAGCCGACCCTTCCTCCGCCCTGACCTGTCTTGTTGGCTTATTGGCTCCCCCGATGGTCACTGCTGGGCGAGGAACGGCCCCACCTCCCGAACAGGGCCGTGTCCAGGGAAACCTTTACTAGCCAGCCACCCCGGCAGGTGCCTGTGTGCAGATAGGCAGCAACTGTGCACGCTTCCTGGGCACCTTTCTTAACTGATCACTTTTTCCCTGAGACCCAAATGCCCTTACGTTTTCATCTGAGGATGTTAGCACTCGCAGAACACAGCATCACAGGAGCTGTTGTCCACTTACCCAGGTTGCTTAGATTGGCTATCACATGTCATGTTTCTGGTTTTGAAAACTCTATTCTAAAAAAGTTGGTTTCTTTCAAGATTTTAAACATTTCAGTACTCTCTTCCCCCTTACTTTCCCGCAGTGTAATATATCAGCAAGAATAGAAACAAAGTTACTACAGACAGCTGGCCTAAATTACTCCTCAAGTTTATCTTTGTAAACACCCTCTGTGGGTTGCAGAATATGCATATTTTCTACGCTCCACATTTGGCTCCAGAGACATTGTTATGAGTACTGTATAGGATGGTTAAAAATGTTTCTCTTTCATTTCTGAGTCTTTAATTTTATGTTTGAGCTCTGCATAAAAATAGCTTGTAATTGCTTTTTGACAGTAATAAGCCTAAGATTGTGACTCAAAAATTTGAGATATTATGTTCTTTTGTAATTGTATTCAATGAAAACATAGTTCAATATGGAACTTTAAAAAAAAAAATCCCAGCTTGTGCAGTTCCTACATTCTACTGACACGATGAAAGTTACAGCGAAAGTCAGTGCCCCGGGAGGACTGGTGAGGACTCACACTTATTTTTAACAAAGCCCATTTTTACCAAGAGCAAAGCCATCTTTACACAAGATACAATGCTGAAAGGAGAAAATCTGGAGCATTCCACTGTTGCCTCCTTACACCCAGCTTGCACTGCATCTTGTGGAACCAGACGGCAGTGAGAATTCCCATTCTATGACTTCACCTAAAGAACTATCATACAGTGCATAATACAGATAAAATAAGGTCAGATATTAAAAGCCAGAAGTATTCAATGCCTCCCAAGCATGACGCTGCTCTAAGAGATTACACAGAGATACTTCGAGGTGTTGAAAATCGGTTAACATGTTTTTCAGGGAAGCAAATCAAATAGAATATTCCAGAAACACAAGAGAGTGAAATCTATTCATACTGTCTCATAAAAATCAAGTCCACATAGACTTTTCATTTATTCTTTGGATTCAAACTTAAATTTCTTTCATAAAACATAGGTGCACAAAGGCCCCCTTCTTTACACTTCAGTTAACAGCATTAAGCGGGTTAGCATGAGAGGGAGGGTCCACGGGTCCAGGAAACCACCAGCAGCGGCTGCCCCCAAATGGGTGGCCGAGAGCTCCCACTAGCTCTGCAGACGTGGGGAGGGGCGGCGAGCCCTCGCTGGACCACCAGCCATCTTGTCCACACTCCCATTTCTGTTTTATTTTTGACCAGTCAATATTTGAATATTCATTGACCAGTTCCAAAGCTTTGCGTCAGATTCTCCTGAGGAAAGAATTATTACAGGAGCTGTTCAATGCTTTTGGAATTATGTTCAGTGTCTCACGCCAAAAGTTTCTACTCAGACTAAGAATCACTTATTAGAATTAGGATGCTCTTGGTGAGACAGCCTCTTAGCAGCTTGGAAGTGCTGCTGCCACTCAGAGATTCTAATTTATCATCTAGACTCTCGGTTCCACCTGTGGGGATCAGCTTCCACAGGTAGCAGTTTGCAGCACTAAAATTGCAGGGGCTGAGGTCCTCATTGCTGTGCTTTTAAATGGCTCCATCCTTCTTACTCCCTGCAATGGAAAGGCCTCTCAGCTCTGGAATTAGATGGAGCAGTCACCCTTTAGTTAGGCTCCTCGTGGAACAGCGTCTAGAGCCTTAATAAAACAACCTCCCTGTCCCATGCACCCACTACAATGCCAAGCGTAAAATCGCCTGCTCACTATAGAGAGAGATGCAAAAAGAACCAGGGATGTGTCCCTTTCCTTGTATGTGGCCTTGGCAACCGTCCCAACTCATCCATTTTCATATAGTTTTCTCTAAACTACTAAACAGTCTCACCTCTTCAGGTATTCAGAGTTCGCCTAGGATTTTTTTTTATCAACAAGAAAATACTTTTTTTTCTGCAATGAACAATTTTGAATTGTAATAACAGTATCCCCTGAAAGCTTTAGTCTGTCTCGCCGACCTGTGCCCCCCGAGGGCCACATCAGCCGCGCGCTGTCTGGGGACGCAGCTGCTCGGGACTTGCTCAGAGTAATGATGCTCTGCAGACGCAGAGACGCGGGTGCTCAGGCTAATTATGTAATGAGGGAATCACTCCTAAAATTTTATAAACGTTAATATAGGCATTTAACTTCAATTTCTTTGAAAGTTGAGTGGGAAATGAGAATTCTACTAGTACTAGTACCAAATGCTCACTTTTATACGGAGGTTTTAAAATGTCGGGGCTTGCAAATCGAATGCTGTATTCATGCTGCAAATTACTCTCCTTGGCATTGAAATATCACCGCCATTAAACCTGCAGTAAAGCGTCACGAAGCAGCCTCGACCGTTTCCAAACAAAACGGGGCAGCTCTTCGGGATGCCATAGTTGAAGGGTGTGCGGTTCAGTCTATAATTCATTTTTATTATCTGCTCAACATTCCTCCAAAATACTTTGTGCTTCACTTTCTGAAGCGCAGATTTTTAGGTCTCCAGGGCCGGTGGCCGTGGTCAGAATGCCGGTGCCCTCGCCCGCTCTGCCTCACGCGGCCTGGAGGGTGCATGTGCCTCTGCCAGCGTCTGTGCATCTGGCCGGTGCACTGCATCACTCCCCCACGCTGGCTGGTACCCGAGCTCAGGTATCACGAACGTGTGCCTGGAGGCAACCCAGGCAGTGGGTCGCCTGACGCTACTGAGTGCTCTGTGCCAGGAAAGGACAAGCACCGCAGACGCGATCTCTGGCCCCGTGGAGCTTCTATTCCAGCGAGGGAGAACGACCTCAGACAGAGCATTGAACAAAGCGAGTGTCCGGAGTCCTGGGTGGGACAGTGGAGCGAGGGGTGAAGGAGACAACGGGCCACCGGCCGGCGGTTGGCAAGCCGGGCCGAGTGGGCGCCTGACCCGGGACCCTGGCCGGCCCCTGGCGGAAGGCGGGTGCTCGGTGCTCGGCCTCCCCCCGGCCACCCCTCCCGCAGAGTCCTGGGCTCTGCCCGCTCGGCTCCTGTCTGAGCGCTGCCGCCAGCACCCGCCCAGGCGCCCACACCCGGAACCTGGGGCGCCGCGTCCTAAGCCCGTCCCGTCTCTGGTTTCTCCTTGGAGTCGACGCCCCCGTCCCGTCCGCGCTTTGCGCCCACGACCGCCCGCCTGCCGCCCCTCCCCAGTGGGACCGCCCGGCGCGGCCGCGCTCCTTCCCCTCGCGCTCTCGCCGCTCGCGTTTGTTTTCCTGTTCTATAGAGTTTTCCAGAAGACAGCTTTCACGTCACTCCCCTGACCTGAAACCTCTCGGGCTGCCAGTGACCCAGGACGGATGCCCGCGAGCCAGACTCTTCCCGCTTCCAGGCCCGCAGGAGGCTGCTCTTCCGCGGGGAAAGCCCATCTCGCTGGCGTCTGCGCAGCCTCCTGCTTGGGCACGTCAAGCCTCAGCGCGGACCAGGCCTTTCCTGCAGTCCGCCGCCGGGCGCCACCCCCACGGGCTCTCCCTGCGCCTGTGATTGTTCTCATCCCTGCGCCCTCGCGCTGTTGTTAACCACGAGCAGATTCGGGGGGTGGGGGGGTGGCCCGAGGACAGGCTGCAAAGTCAGATGGGCCGGGTTCAAGCGCACGAGCCGGCCTGGACAGGGACTGGTCTCGGACAGAGCCACAGCCCTGGCGTGCCTGGGTCTCCGTCCTGGGGCAGGTCGGGCACCGACGGCTGTCTGCGGTGAGTGGTCGCTGACACACCAGCACAATCAAGTCCAACGTGCAATTCCGACGCTCCCAACCACAAGGAAGGGAGGACCCGGGGCTGATGCTCTCCTACCAGCTTCCGAGATGCGTCCTGTCAGGAGGGAAGCCACGCCGGGCGACCCGCAACACACCTCACGCGCTCGGACAGCACCATTCAAAGCGACGCTCTTCATCGTCCCAGAATCAGTCGGCCACAAAGCCCCAAGAACTGCACCCCGGCCTCGGGCCTTCCGCGCGCGTCTGCGCTCGGGGGCTCACACCCGGGGGGCCGCGGGTAAGGTGGGTTCTCAGGGAGTGGTTAGGGGCCAGGCCCTTTGTGGGGGTGTGCGTCCTCTCTGTCTTTTCTTGCTCTTCTTTCTTTTTCGTTTTTGTTTTTGGGAGAGAGAGAGAGCAAAAAAGAGAAGAAACATCTCCAGAATTGCAGAACTTTGCTACCCTTGTGTCCTCTGCAGTGAACACACCATCTGATTCCATATTCCCAAACTGGCTTGTGAGATTTAATGTGGGGTCCAAATAATAACTAGAGATTAAGAGGAGGAATTCTTTTTTGTGCACTTCTAAAAACATAACAGGAAATAAATGGAACTGTGTAAGAGTAAGGAAAGAAAGGAATTCACCTGTTTAAAGAGTTTTAAAGTTTCTGCTTTAATTGTTGCATTTTGAGCATGTGGGTTTTGTTTGTGTTTCACTTCTATGAGCATGCAGGTGCGTGTGTGTATGTGTTTCTCCTGAAGAGCTGGGGTGAGAACACAAGGGTCCCCTCTTCTCACATTAAATTATCTTCCAGGAGAAGGCATGGGTAAAATGAAATTAAACACCAAAGTTGGCACCAAATATCAGAAACCTTTGCTTGAGCAAAAGCTGTTAGTCTGTTTGTCTGTCTTCCAGGGGAAGTAGAAGTCCCGTCACCTCCTCACCTACAATAGCTTTGAGACCAGGCTGCGTAAAACACTAAAACACTCTCCGGAAGAATCCCGCACGGAAGCCTGGGGCCTGGACCCAATTACCTACCAGCCCTTCTCCATCCTAATGACTCTGCTTCTTGGATCATTTCGTGATGCTAACTCCTCCCCCCCCCCCAATTCCAGGACACCCCATGCTTCTGTACCAAGTATCGTAAATTGTGCTTAATGATGCAAAATAGCAAACCCAGGAGTGCACCCTATTTAAAGGAGAGATTTCTTTTCTCATGTATTCATTTTTTTAGGATCTGATGTGTCCTTTCAAGGAATTTCTATCTGAGATGACACTAAAATATTTGATATCTGCAGTTGGTCTACAATTGGGCATTTAGGTATTATAGAATTCCAAAAAATACAAATTCTAATCTGTTTTTTAAAATTTAACATTTCCCTTAATTCCTGCCATATTATTGAATCTTTTCTGCAGACTATTGGGCTTTTATGATATTAAATGAGTTTTAAAGACATTTTTCATACTAAAAAGTAACAGAAATACATTTTGGTAACGCGCACGAATGTTCTGCAATCTTAACATCACTTAGCTGTATATCACAAAGACTCAAATTTTATTGATGTTTTCGGATACAATGTAACTCAGAAGATGAAAATAGATCTAGAATATATGTAATATATCTGGTGTTTAAGGGTTTTTTAAAAACCACCATTAGATTGTTTTCCAGGAATTTGGGTCTCTTACAGTTTAGTAGAAGTTACTTTTCATGAAATTCAGTGGGAATTTACAACCGTGGATGCAAAGGCATTTGAAGACCCATGAGGCACGGCCTTAGCTCTGCAGGTGTGCCTGTGCTCTGAAGGTAGCAGTGAGAAATGCTTGCAGGCTGCAGGGCCATGAAATGAAGCACTAATATGAGGCTACACATGCTGCCGTCTGGAGACCCCCACTTAGGTGGCCTTGAACCCCTACAGAAACGATGGGTTCTCTGCCCCCAACTCCAGGTCCATGTCCAGCTGGCTGTTGGACGCAGTCCTCTGGGCTTTCTGCCAAACTCGAAAGCAAGCTGAACGCAGTGCGCTCACCCCAAGCCACACTCCAGCCACTACTCGTGCTGCTCTGCAAGGCAGCCTCAGCTCCAGAACCCACCATCTCTTGTTCCCTCTGGATTCTTCTTCAGTAAAGTACTGTGCGGTTCCTGTGTGCTACCACGCAGGCTGGACCTGGGCAAAACAGAAAATTATGCCATTGAATTTGGTTTGGGTCCTTATTATATTACATGTACTGAAATAAAGTCGTCTTTGGTAAATAAATAAATAAATAAATAAGAAGCAAAACAGTATTACCTGATAGGATTTTATTTGAAAGTATGAGTGTTGTATGCACAAGGGAAAAAGAACACACAGAAATACATCAAAATGTTAGCAGTGGTTATCTCTAGATTGTAGAACTGTTTTCTTTGTTATTTTCTTTCTTTTTTTCTTTAAGTTTATCTGTATGTTTTTAAAGTTTTGCAAATAACAAGGTCAAAACCTTTAGGCTCACATTCGAGACCCTCCAAACCCATACGAAGCAGCTTTCTGGACTCCCACCGCTAATGTGCAAAATGCCCCCACCCTGCCCGTTAGCAGAGCACCCCCCCATTAGCAGAGCCCCCCAATTAGCAGAGCCCCCAGTCCTCCCTCCCGCCCCGTCCATATCCCAGACGAGACACACCCAGCAATTCATCAGCCAGTTTCAGGTCATCAAAACTAGCGGCTCTGCCCTTCCGCCTTCAAACACCCAGAATGTGTATAAATCCGCGTGGGTCGGTGCCGGAAGCGGGTCGCAGGTGTCCCGCAAAGCCCCGAGCGCTAGTGCACTGACATGGGGGCTCCGCCCCGAACGCGGCAGGCGGGAGCTCGCGCGTGGAAATGCGCGCAGTGCCCGGGCCGGAGCGGCTGGCGGACACCGCGCTGCTGGGGCACCTCGGCCGGGCCTGGCCCCCGCGGAGGAGGACGCTGGCACAGGGCGGGGCCCGTGGGAGCCCGTCGCAGCCCGTCGCGGGTGCGGTGGCTGGCACCAGGCTGGCCCCGGGCCGGGCGCGGAGGGGGCGTCCCCGGGGCGGGGCGGGGCTGGGCCCTGAGCCCTCCCCTCCTCCCCTGTCCATAGCGACCGTCGGGGCGGATGGCCCAGGAAGTCCCCGTCTGCTGTCACTGCCCCCGTGACTGTGCAGAGCAGTTTCTGATCCCAGGAGAACAAGAGGCGTGCACAGGGGGAAATTATAGACATCTGAGGCGTCCTAGGACTAAGAAAGACAATTAATAACAACAACAACAACAAACTACCTTACATAAGGAGCAGGAGTAGCGGAATAGGCAAGTAAGAATTTAAAGTAAGCGCAATAGTTACCTTCAAAGAACTAGGGGACGATACTAGACGAGAGGGGAACAAGTAGACAAAATGATTGGAAATACTGGGTACAGATCATGCTGTCGTCGAAATCAGGAGCTCAGTGAATGCGTGGATACCGCAAAGGATGAGGCTGGCGAGGAAGACCGGGGCAGAGCCCCTTCCAGAAGCTGTCAGAAATGCGCAGGAGAAAGCGTGAAGAATTAGGATAAAAAATGTGGATGGGAAGAGGTGGCGTCACTAAGAATCTAACAAACAGAAAGGAAAAGGAGTTGAAGAAATAATGGCCCAGAGTACCCCAGCGTTGAAAATCAAGGTTCTCGAACTGAAAGGGCGTGTGGGGCGCAAGCAGGAGAGGGGAGGGGAGCCCCAGCCGCACGCGTGAGCGCGGAACCGGGAGCCCGCGAGGCCGCGCAGACCGTGTGGGAGGCCCTCGGACGCAGCAGAGACCTGCGTCTCCGTCCTGCCCTGGCCCCAGCAGACCAGTCACCTTTCGCATCGCGATCCGGTGAAGGTCAGTGAGACCATATGTCAGAAAATGCTTTAGAAATGAAGGTGGAGAAATAAATGCAAAATGAAATGCTTGCTAAATCAGAGTCATTACAGAAAAAGATTTGCTGCTGGTATATCCAACCTGTATTTCAACATCTGTCTAAAGTATGTTTATCAAACAGGGAAAAAATCCTACTTTAACATTGCCTTTGAAATTAAAGTTTCCAGAGCCTTACAAAGAAATTTATGTCAAATTAATTTCTGGGACTCAATGAAGCTTAAAATGAATTCATAATGGGCTGCACTTAAGAGGTACATAGAGGGGCTTGGAGGGGCTGATCAAGGGCTCCCCTTCCTGCCATTAACTCTAATGTCGTGATTATGACACATCTTATCCTAGTACAACACATAGTCTAAGAAATGATGTGCTTTTACAATTACTGTATATGCAAGTTGTGTGACCAAATGGAAGCTGAATATTGCTACATTATTATGACCGTTACTATTATTAGTTAATTGAGTATCAACAATGTGCACAATCTTATACAAGATATAATGAAGACAGTTCCTGTGTTGGAGATTTATATTTTAATTGAGACACACTTATAATTCCAATATAACACATACAACCTGAGAAAATAATTGTCTCAAAAGTGCAAAGATTTCCTAAAAATATGTGCTTGTGACATCATCCCACTTCCAACTGAGTGTCGACAGAGTGCCTTTTAAGAGGCTATGCCTTCGCATAAACATTTCCCATTCTTCATATGCAAATATTAAAAACTTTAAAAGCATATCTTAAATAAATTTAGTTTCTTCAGCAAAAACAATGTGGAGTGCTGTGAAGACCCTGAAAAATATGTGCAGCATCTTAATCCATTTATCATGTACTGAATGCCTTGATTTTATGATTATTACATTTGAGCTGAAAAGCTAAAAATAGAATACATTGTTTAATTTCTTTCAAATCACAGATTCATGATGAGATGAGATTTATATCCTCATGTATTCTGTCTTCCTAAACAACACACATACCCCAAGAAACAGACAATAGTAGCATTTGAGACCTAAGCTTAGGCTCGTTGTTTATTACATCGCCATTTTTAGAAAATTTCAAATGAAGACGTTTCCAAACACTGGAGGACAGAGATAGCAGAAATCATTTGGACCTAAGCTACTCCATGAAACAAACTATCCCTAACCTTAATTGTTTGGGGCAATTCCCTCAGGCTGTAAAATGGGATGCCCACCAGAAATAAGCTGTACTAAACAAGATTTTGTTGCATGACTATTCTAGACATGTGGATAAAAAACACACATTGAACAAAAACACACAACATCCTCATCGTGAGCATTGAGATACTTTTTCCTCCAGCACTGGGACTACTCCATCATTGAGCACTTGGTGTTTTTTTAACCATATAGATAATGTGAGAGTATAGATTCAATGTAATCATATAAATAATAAAGATAACTAGATAATTACTGGCCATATAGATAATTCATAAGACAGATGTAACTCTTGAAAGTGGCCACATGTCCTTGTCGTTGGCTGCCAGGAAGCTCAGGGCTAGCCCTGCCGCTGGCCTCAGATGCCTGAGGGACTCTGCGGGGCCGTTCGTGAGCACGATTCTCCCCCGCCCTATCCTGTCTGCCTTTATTTCCCCTTGTACCGACGTTTTTATTTATTTTTTTCAATGTTTTGTTCTTTTACCTACAACCTAAAATCCTTTTTAGGGACAAGTCATGACATATCGATAAAGAGCTAAATAAATTTTTAAATGCTCATTATTTTATTTTTACCATGTGTCTAAAACCTGCTGCACTGCTAAATTTTACTAAATGAGCCAGATCTTTGTTTCCACCCCTCAAAATATGCAAAATCTAAATTAATAAATATTCAGTTAGATGTCTATAAAACATAATATCAACTCACTTCATTAATTGCTCAATTAATGAACTTTCATTGCTTTTGAGAACAACTTGCGCATGGGTTAGACATTCCCCCGTCCAAGAATTCCTGCATATGCACAAGCATTGCCAAGAAACCTGGCCAAGGATAACTTAAAAGACTTACTAGATTTTGAAAAATGATGGTTCCCTGTACATATTTGCAAATTAAAACGTCATTATTTCTAGGAACTAGAACATGACACTGGAAAACAAGCCACCTCTCAGTGAAATATAACACCCCATGAAATCGGCAAATCAGACCATAAAATATTTACATGCTTCCCAGTTGCCATGAGTGCACTGTCTGCACAGTTGGCCACCCCCACCACTGCAGCCCCAGGCCTACTGCTCCTGACCCAGAACTCCTGGAACTGCCCCAGAATTCCTAGAACTGCCCCAGGCCTCCTAGAATTGCCGCCAGTCTCCTCGCGCCCAGCTGGAGCTTGGAACTGGCGGCAAAGGAAAGTCTCCTTTTTAACAATTATTTGACTGCTAGGACCAAGACTGATATTTGCTCAAAACATGTTAAAAACAGAAGTCAGTAGAAATACGCTTTCAAACAACCCCACAATTATGGTAGCTAACAACAAAACCAGCCCGTCTTCTGATACATCCAAATCTTCAGTGTTTGGGGTATTTCAACCAGCAATGGAAACAGCTAAAACCATTTCTACCCACTGCCCTTGATGGGGGCTGTCGGGCTGTGGGAGCTGTTGCCCTGCACCCGTGGGGATTTCAGACACCCTGGCTCCCTGCTGCCTCGGCTCTCCCCAGAGTGCAGGGGCAGCCCTGCTACCCAGAGAAGGGGGCAGCTCAGAGAGACTGCTCACCCACTGTGGGCGAGGTGTTCCACGAAGGCTGTGTGGTTTCTGAAATTCTTTCACTGAAGATTCCAAGATCACGGCTTGGGGAACCATGCATGAAAACTCAAACATCTCGGGGGCAGTTGGCCCTGAACCGTCAAAGCACCATCAGCATCTCTGCACAAATGACTATGTTATGTTCCAGCAGACTCCAAAGAAAAACACGAAACAGATAGGGCTTTGATGGCGGAGAAAGAGAACACCTGGGATGTTGTCACAGCTGAGCGCAGAGGACCTCGCTGGTGCCCGGGAGCCAAGGGCCGTGCATGGGCCGGGGGGAGCCAAAGGGCAGTCTCAGCTGTCCCGTGCCCCTCCAATCCATCTTTCTGTATCCATCGCTGAAGCACGTCCCTTCCTTCTGGAGCCGTTGGTGTCAGACCAAGGCCAGATCCTGGGCCCACGTGGCTGGGCCACGAGCTCCTCGTCCGCTGGCAGCTTCCCACTAACGCTGCCTCACTGGCTGGGCAGCCACAGGCTCTCAGGGTCCTGTGTGATATGAATCCCATCTGCCCTGGACGAGCAACTCTTAGTCCAGGGCCCACGGGTCGGAACGGAGGGTGTCCATGGCCGTGGCAGGTGTGTGACCGGGGAGGTGTGAGGGGGCACGTGGCTGGCCTCCGCCTGCTCCACCATAGTTTTGCCCACACAGGACCCCTGGGTGGGGTGTCTCTGCTGGGACCCCACTCTGTCTGAGGCTTTTTCTGGGCACCCCCTGCCTCTCCCCTCCTTCCCACCTAACATCCACTGCAGCCCCCCTCCCTGGGCACCCCCGTAAAGCTTCTGGTGTTTAATTTCATTTTGTTATCTTCTTCCCAGATGACCCAAATAACACAGACAGGGAAAAATTCATCTTCATTTTCACCAACCTCGAACTCAGATTGCAAATGTCCTTCAACTATGAAAGCGGCAACACCGGCAGTGATCACAATCTTCCCCACCACTGTTTCCTTGGTGCACTTGTTGCGGATAACGTGAGATGTTTATACTCATCACTGCTTTAAATTATGGTAGCCCAAGACTCCCTGCTGGGTCTTGTCATATAATGCTTTCATTAAAAGTACACATACTGCTGTATCAACGTTTTTTCTTAGTCTTTTGATAACTGTATTTAATATAATCTGTTTCCTTTGTAAGCCTACAAATTTTATTTTGTGCATTTTTAAATTCTTCTCAAGGGTGTTGGGAGGCCTCACCAGACCCACAGAGATTTTACCGCATAGGAAGGCCCAAGAACCCAAGGTTCAGCCAGCTGTGGTCACATCGCAGCTCTGCAAAGAACTGGCCTGAGGGTAAAACTGTTGAAAATAGACTCCACAGAACAATGACAAGAAGTCAAGAAAGGTTTGTTTTCTTTGTTCTTCCAGAGTTGGGCCCCAAGTGCCAAGGCAAAATGGAGCTAGGCAGCGCCAAGCTCATTCTTCTCAGAGCTGGGAGCACAAGCTGCCCCGTCCTGCTGGCATCTCCACGTCCCCACCAGGTGCGGCTCTAAGAAGCCGCTGTGGAGCCTCCCACCCAGCAGGGCGGGGGCAGGCATCTGCTCCTTGTAAGCCTCCTGGTTTGCCAAAGGGCATCATTTTTCAATTCACAGAAAACCACTGTTTTCCTTCTTCAAGTTCCCCAGGACCCCACGGCAGGAGGAGAGCTGTGCTTCTGCGAGAGCAGCCACGTTGGAAGCACCATTGCTCCATGTTTTCCACCTGGCTTTCTCGTCCTGAGGGCTGTACTCAGGCTCTGGCATAATCCCTCACACTTGCCTGGCGGTGCTCACAGGCATCCTGTCCTCCTGCCTGTGCCACCCAGCATGGGCACGGGCCCCAGACAGAGAGTGCAAACTAAAAAAGCCATTCCAAGCAAAACCCCTGTGCTTCCCAGGTTCCTGAGCATGTGCCAAGCGTTGCTCTTGGTGTTATATTCCTTTGCCTGAGGTCAGTGCAGTCTGTGCTCCTCCTGCAGTTTCCTGTCCGTGCCAAGCTCTCATCCTGCCTCTGGATGTCTCGCCACACGTCAGTATAGCAGCTCCAGGTAACCACCTGCATCCCTTTTGTTATTCCGTTTGCTCCTGACAACTACATCTTGGAATTGTTCCTTGAGTGTTTATCACCATGCAGCAGTGAGCAGGCTACTGCAAACAGACTACCCACACAGCTCGAAAATCAGCATTTGTCTTCATTCATCGAAAATTTCCAAACTAATATCTGCCGAATGTTAGTTATATCTGCAGGATAGCTGCAGAAACCCAACCCATCCTGTTTAAGCACACAAGAACAAAGCCACTGCATGTAAAATTAGTCTGTTCCAGGACTCTGTGTCTAACACTGAACATGGCTTGTTGTGAGTTACACACCTATTTTGATTGTATGGAAACAAGAGGCAGGGCTTGGTAGGAAGAGGCATTCTAAAGCAGCGCCCTCACACTCACACCACAGTGTTTTACCTTAATATTTCTACATACAGTTGAGCTGAAAGGTACACGTTGGGATGAAACTGTTCTGGCTTCCAGGCAGCAAATACAGACGCGTGAAAGATGGCAACGACCTTCATGCTTGTCAGTCGTCTGGGAATTCCTTCCCTTGGCCCTGCAGCAGCCCCAGAGCTAAGCTCCTCAGGACTATGGAATATCCGAACTTGAACTTGCAGTTCAGTACCCAACCCTTCTATCCACACCATCTTTGTGACCACCCCGCCGGACCCAGGTCTCTGCACAGCAGCAGGCTCAGCTGTGATGATGCAGGAAAGCCAGGTTCACAGTCAGCGGGGCCCTCCCCAGACGGTGCCTCGCCACCTCCCGAGCCTGTTGGCTTGTAGGGCACAAAGAGAACCTAACCGCTGGCCCACCAGCATCAGCTCAGGAGGGTTTCCCGGGCACAGGCAAATCCTCCCTGTCTCTGCTTCTCTGTTCCCTCACCTGCCGGGTGGGGCG
This sequence comes from Daubentonia madagascariensis, assembly GCA_023783475.1. NCBI lineage: Eukaryota > Metazoa > Chordata > Mammalia > Primates > Daubentoniidae > Daubentonia > Daubentonia madagascariensis. The sequence goes on from JAKFHU010000901.1 coordinate 35,012,448, forward strand.
ACATTCCTGGCCTCCCAGGGAAGTGCCTCTTCAGGGAGGTGGTGCATGTGAGTGTCTGCGCTGTCAATCCAGGAGCCACAGGAGCTGCATGAGCCCTTTTCTTTCCAAATTTACATGTGTTTGCTCTTCTCTGTCTTCTCTGTCTCCTATATCTGAGAAGTACAACTTCTGACTTCTCACTATGACCCAAATCATTAAATGGGACATGCATGGAAAGACCAGGACTTCAGGCACAGCAGCACGGAGGACTTAGCCTTCACTCTGCCCCATCCAGCAGTGTCCGAAACACTTCCCAGCTCCTCCACCCCAGCGTGGCCCCACACCCTCCCCCACTTACTCACTGGCAGGTGGTCCCACCAGTGATGACCCCAGGTCTCCCCTGAGCCTCCATCCACAGCTGTGCTGAAGGACCCCCCTGAACCAGAGGGTAGATCTTCACAGCAACTCTGGTAACAACAATATCATCGCCCAATGGATTGGGCATCCATGAGCCAAACACTTTATAAAAATCATAAACGTTACAAAACACTACAGAACAGTATTACTATCTTCATTTTACAGATGAGGGAACAAAGGCTTGAAGAGGTACAGCAGCTTGGCCCAAGCATGAAAGCATTAGGCCAGTGCGAAAGCCAACATTTGAACCCAGGTCTGCCTGAGCTCAGCACTCCTCACCTCCTGCCGTAGCCAAGTTGTGCCTGTAGGAGGCAAATCAGAGCTGTTAGGTCAACAGAGCACACGGGCTAAGCATGGGTCCTTCTAGATAGATGCCAGATATTATTCTCATTTTCTTTAGTCTTAGTTTATTTTCATCTTAAACATTTGCTTGTACATCATTCACCAGCCTCTTGATATGTGGCCAGAGCCTTCTCTGTAGGGCGGGTAATTGTAATGCCACCATTTGCACAAACCACAGGCAAAATGCATTTCCTGTGATTCCCATTTTTGGTTTCTTTTAAAGTGGAAGAAGAATTTAAAAACACTTTCAAAGCAATGAAAAAGCAAAATCCATTTATACTTTTATGACTTTTCAAAGCTTCACCGTTGCCTTCTCAAACCCCATACAACAGTAATTATTTTTAGCAACTTACTTTTTTTTAGTCTTTTCTAAACTTTCAACTAAGTTTTCATAGAAAAAAAAATTTCCTCATTTTCTTCCTCATATTTCATTAGTATAGGCACTATCTAGTTAAATTATGAAATTACAGAACCATGCAAGAGTGGACATCACTACACCCGGCCTTTGGGGGCAGAACGGCAGGGCAGAGTGGGTGTCTGGGGCCTCGAGCCACAGTGAGCTGTGCCAGGGCTGGACAGTGAGCACTGATCCCACATCACGCAGTGGAGGCTGCCCAAGAGGGCGTCCGCATGAGCCCAAAAGGGTCCCAAACTGCCTGAAACCGTTGGGGCTCCTGGCCTGCCTCCAGCACCCAGCTGGTGCTGTTGATGTGTAAATCTCTGAGATCCTTGTCTAGTCAGTCCCCAGCCCACTGCAGATTAAGCCAGCAGAAGGTCAGCAGTCAGAGGCCAGGGGTGCTACTGACAGCGGTGTGCTGGTGCGTGTCATCTCCAAAGGACCCACTTAGCACCATCATGTCCACTTCAAGACAATTGAAATAAATTTAAAGTGCATTTTAGGAAACTTTCATCAGTAATGTACAGTATAATACTTCTTTTACAATAAAGAGAAAAGTTAAGGATTTGCCCTCTGAGGAAGTAGGCCTTAATTTGCTGGAAAGTGCAACCTCAGTGTAGTAACGTGGTCCTGGACAGGTTTCCTCCGTGGGCAAGTGTCACAATGTTTCTTAGTTTGCCCTGGAGATAGGCAGAAAGTGAGAAGGACAGAAAAGTTAAACAATTTGTCAAGATTGACTTAAGGGGCACTTTAAGTTCCTCCTTCACTCAACTCAGTGTGAATGAAAACAAAAATGACAGGAATAAAATCCAAATCTGATCTCAAACTATGGCCCCTTGTGCGTCTCCCAGGAAAAGGCAGCCTTCCTTTCACATGCATAGCAGTTATACAGACACTGTCGTTACAGAACTTTAAAGCAAAACTACTTCCAAATCCCAACGAAACCATGGCTTGTTGCTCTGATCAGTATTAATTCATGCAATAAACAATCACAAAGAATAGGTGGCCATGTGGGCGCTGCCAAGGAACTAGCCCTTCCTCCAACAGGACACCCTGAGCCTGGCTGGGGGTGATGGGACACATAGCTGTGCTATGACGGGCTCCCTCCGTCCCCCCACAGTAGGGCCATCACCCCCCAGCCCTGCTGGAGCCAGACACCTACACAAGCCCACAACCCTCAGCAGTGCCCACCAGTGCGAGTGAAATGCCTGCACTCCCTCCCTCCAAATACCAGAGGAGTTAAAGGAAAAGGAGGAGGGAGCTGACACCTTTGCACCCGTACCTCCAAAACGCCCCAGAACCCCAGAATTAGACTTCCCACCAGTGGAGAGAATTACACATGCACCCACCTGGCCAGGTAGCTATTAGGTAATTTCTAAACCAAGATTTATTTTGTTCTTTTAGGTTGTAGCCTCAAATCCAGAGAAGAGAGAGCTGCTATCTGTGTTTTCTAAAACCACGTATGTGATGCCACACAGTCTGAACTATGCTTGCTCGGTAAAAAACTGACACCATTTTGAGGAGTGATTACTCTGCCCATAACAAAAGTGCATTTTCAGTGTACTTTGTCATTCAGTGACCATCCTACTTCTGCCTTCCACGAATAAGAGGTCCACGGGAAGCCAGACCAAATTCAGGCAGAGGAATTCTTGAGTCAGTGGAGTTTAATTAGGAGAGTTGAAACAACTACAGATTCTGCCCGGTTAATAAACGATCCTGGTTAATGAATGATTCTGGTTAAATTGTAGCTCTTTCTCCAACCATTTTCTTTACTGCAAACTTCCCAAAAACTTGGCTGAGTGGAGTTAATAGAGAACAGTGTATCGGCCCAATCCATGAAAAGGGTGTCTCACACACACATGCACAAACACGCTCACACACACGTGCACTCACGCACACTCCCATGATCACACCCTCACACACGTGCACACACACGCACGCACAAATGGCGACACGCAGAGGGGTCACCAGTGAAGGTGGGCGGGTTTTACAGTTTTCTTCACACTTGGCCACCCACTCACTCGTGAACGCGAACCGTTCTCGCCACGGCAAAGGTTTGCGGAGGATTCCTGACCCGCAGCCTGGCCCTGGCCCTGCCGCCTGCTGCCCGCCGCAGCCCCGGCCCGCTCTGCCGGCGCCCGAGGGTCGCCTCACCGCCGCCCGTCCCGCGCGGGCACCGTGACCACGCCGTCGCCGTCCCCTGCTGCCTCCTCAGCACAGAAGCGCGTTCAGGCCTGACCTGTCCTGGGGAAACGGGAACAGCAAAGCGTGAGAGGCCGATGGGAGCCCCCGTCCCTCTGCCTCGTGCCCCCCGGCCACACGCCTCCGCCGCAGCCACGCTCTGGTTTCACACTCCGGCTTCCCCGCCCTGGTTCTCCGCCAGCGAAGGTCGCTCCATCCAACCGCATCGCCCCCTCTGGAGCCCGGGACCCCGTCCCCCTGGAGCCTGTCCCCCCTGGAGCCCGTCCCCTCTGAACCCCGTCCCCCCTGGAGCCCGTCCCCTCTGAACCCCGTCTCCCCTGGAGCCCCGGACCCCGCCCCCTCCCATCCTTCTTGGCTCTGTCCTGCGCGCTCCTGTGGCTCACACTCATCACTCATCTTGCCATTAAAAACCCCTGAACTTAGCCTCAGCCCAACCTTCCTCCCCCTTCCTTGCTCTCCTGGGTGGCCCCGCTCACGGCCACGCTTCAGCCGCTGCCGGTGCTGAACCGAACACTCCGCTTCGTCGCCCCGCGGGGACGGCAGACTCCACTCGTCCCTGACAAACGCCTTCACTCCTTCGCCGTGAGCCTCTCGGGAAGAGTCGCCCAAGCCAAGAATCTGGAGCCACTCTCGACAACTCCCTGCCCCGACCACTCCCCAAAATCATTTGACGCCGGAGCCCTGCCAATTGCAGCCCAACTCCCCCCGCGCCCCCTCTCCGTCACCCTCAGCCCACCCTCCGCTCAGTGACAGCGCCCGCGTCCTCCTAACCGGCCGCTCGCCGCGCCAGCCTGATCCGTGCCAGCCACAGCCGCAGCCACCACGCGGGCTGCCACCACGCGGGCTGCCACGCCACGCCCTTCGGCACAGCACGGATCTGGGCTAACGACCTCTCCAGTCTCGGCCGGGACACTCCTGCCGTGAACTTGACCCCACAGCCGAAGGGAGCTGAGTTGCTTTTCCGTGGGCCACTGGCTCTCCCTCTGCTTCCCAGGCCCCACGTGGCCTGTGGCCTTCTGTGGTGCTTCAAAGCTCCCCGGGCGAGTGCCCCGTCCAGGAAGCGGCATCCAGCTCCCTTCCTGCCCGGCCACGTTGAGAATTCCACGCCTGGCGCCACCACTGCCCGAGCACACTGGACTGTTGCTACAGACATTTGTACCCACTGCCCACACCAGATTTTGAACCCCTCAGGGATAAGAACCATGTATTCTTTGTAATTCTTGCCCATGAGTGTGTTTGGAATAAATTAATGAGTATATAATGACTAGACAGACGGGTAGATGGATGGGCTGAAGGAGTTATAGGATATGTAAAGGTGGTCACTACAACCCACTTCATTTTTAACTGGCAAAAGATCTTCACGTGACTCCATATTCTTTGGGTTTCTCACTTAGGGTTGAGTCATGAAGGAAGGTCCCTCTGCCCCCCACGGCCACGGGCCATCAGCAGAGTTCAGGGCTTAATTGATGGCTTTGTTTTGATTCAAGGCAGTTAGTTAAAGACCCCACAAGGAGCCTCGCTATCAAAGCACCCCAAGCACAAAATCTTCTGGGGTAAGATGAACCAGGGGCCCTTTGATCCTGGGACAATAAAGGTGGATCTGCAGCTTTCGACCAGTCAGTGCCGTGGATGGCCTCAAGGTGACTGGTTTCCAGACCCTCAGTTTCCGTCCTACCTGCTCCTAGAGCCGGTCTGAGAGTGGGCCCGTGAGGGCGAACTCAGAGCCAGAGGCAGGTCCACACCCCAGCCAGGTCTGACTAAGGCACATTGGTTCTGGGTGTAAAAAATTCTGAGGAAACAAAGGGACAATTGTGATATTGAAAACCAAGTGAAGCTGATGACCGTGTAACAAATCCTTTTGCAGTATTTTCCAAATATTTGCATTCAACAAAGTTTGAGGCAAGATCTCACTGAAGCTTGGACTCAGTGACAGATCATTACAGGCATTTTTTTGATGATGGTTCACCATGTGGTTATTGGCATATAACTCAAAAGGAGTTCAAAATATTAAACATGATTGATACAACACAATTCCTTCCATTTCTATCAATTTATATTAACAAGTTCCTCAGTATTTACATCTATAAACACAAAAGACAGGAACACTATCCTATTCTAGCAATGAGTAATATTTATCTACAAATATATAACTAAGGAGGAGGGGAAAGCTGTATCCATCTCATTAATAAATATACTTCTGATTTTATGTTTAATAATTATTAAAGATTATTAATAATTATTGATCAGGTTTTATAATTTGTTTTTTGATCAACTATGCACTAATGATAATTATATTGATAAATCTAGGATAAACCAGAGCTTTATAAACATACAATTTTTCAACTATTTTAATTTTAGATGTATGAATATTTTTCTGGCAGAGAAGTATGAAAAGATAAGGGACAAAAATTTTCAAACATAATATATATAACAGTGGGGTAAATTTTTGTTGGGAAGAGAAACAAATACAAGTTTATGGAGGAAAAAGAAATAATAATTCAACTTCCAACGTCAAAGAGGAATCTGTATGGGGTTTTTTGTGTGGTTTGTTTTTTGAGACAGGGTTTAGCTCTGTCACCCAAACTGGAGTACAGTGGCATGATCACAGCTCACTGCAGCCTCATCCTCCCAGGCTCAAGCCATCCTCCTGCTTCAGCCTCTGAGTGGCTCTGGTGTGCCACCATGCTCAGCTAATTTTTTAAAATTTTTTCTAGAGATGGGGTCTCACTATGTCGCCCAGGCTGGTCTCAAACTCCTGACTTCAAGCGATCCTCCCACTTCGGCCTCCTAAAGTGCTGGGATTACAGGCATGAGCCACCGCACCTGACATGTTTTATGTATTTTTAAATGGATAACAGTACGTGTCAAATTGCTATAGTATTTAGATTTCACATGATACATTTTAAAAGTATTACAGAAGTTTAATTTTAAAAGATGTTTATATCAACATAATGGAAATTACACCTTAGCAACTATTTAAACATGATGGAAAAAACTTAGATGTCAACTTAAAATGTGTATAGTTTCATGATGTTAAAATGTGTGTACACAGTTCCGTGATGTTCTTTAGGGGCACCCAAGAAAAACAGTTTAAGGAGTGGTTATTCTGAATGTCTGCCTACGGATTCCAGGTGTCCCTCTGGGAAGCCGGACATGCAAACAAAAGCAGGCACTCCTTGCCCTGAGGAGTTTAGGGCCTCCCAGAGAGCCCCAGAGAGGTAAACAACATGTAAACAGTGGAGTTCAGCAAAGGCTGTTTGGGGAACAGAACAGGGGTCTTAGAGTCTTGCAGGGGAAGGTGCCACTGAGACGTCGAGCTCTGTGTTGTAGAGTCCATCATTACAAACAGAGGGAGGACGGGATTCCACAGGCAGCAACTTGCACAAAGTGCCTGAGAGGAGCAGCCACAGGTGTGGTCGGGCTTCACGGGGAGGCAGAGCAGAGGCAAAAGGCAGCAAGACACGAAGCAGGGGTGGGCAAAGGTCTGTACACCATCGTGATCCGGTTGTTGCAGGCGATGTGTGCCGAGGGATTTCCCACGGAGCAGCAGGTGGGATGGGACTCCAGGATAGCGGGGAAGATGCCCGAGGGGTACAGGGCGGGACAGGGGCCCAGCTAAGCAAACGGCACAGGGTCTGGGTGGGAACCGTGCCCAGACGGAGGAACCAGAAGAAAGGAGCTCGGCCTGACATCCTGGAGCCACAGCGAGGTGGGTAAGAGAGAAAACGGGGAAGTAGAGCCAGCAGGGCTCAGTTCTGTCAAGTCCAGCAAACCCCACGACCACCACGGCACAGTGCCTGCCCCCAAGGAATTATGGTTGGTGGGGAGGGCAACGGGGAGCAGGGCCTGAGCCGTCAAGTGACTGCGGAGCTCAGAGAAGACCTTTATTTCCTGGTCCTTTCTCGGAGTGAGACTTTCCCCACCACCGGGACCCCACAGGCAGGAGCAACTGTCTGTTAACCACATCTGACCAGCTGAAGAAGCAACACAAGGCCACACAGCCGGTAGGAGCTGGTGCCGTAAGTCACAACGGTACCGCCAGCGCATGCGGCCGGCAGGGCGTCCTCGGACCAGGCATCCGCCACAGGTGTCTGTTGTCCTGCCGAGTCACAGCGCCTTGTAAAACACTCTCGGACAAACCTCGAGAGCCAAACCAAACACACCTGCAGGCTGCCTGTCCTGCAGACAGCCTCGCCCTCCTGTTCCTCCTGGTCAGCAGGTAATTTATGTGAAAAGTCCCTGTGGGGGAGCAGGCAAGGGGCAGGAGCAACCTTGGGGTGCATCAGTTCAGGCGAAGACTAAGAGGCCCCAGGCGGGGGAGCTCACAGAGGTAGAGGTTACACACCGGGGCAGGTAGACTCAGGGTGGGGGGAGGGCCGCTCCATCTGCAGCCCCTTTTGGCAACGGGGGCTCCCGCCGTCTCATCGTTTGCTGTCCCCGAGACGCTGTCCATATCTGCTTGGTTGAAGCTGTGCTGCAGGTGCCTCCTTTTCATATCGGGGCGGGGGTGGAAAGCCAGGCCCTGAGTCCCCGGTACTCGAGGGAAGGAGGACAGAATCGCACACAGAACTGCCACTCACTTCCCTGGTTGACAGCTGACCCCACGACCACACCTCAGCCGTGGGCAGCGATGAAGTCGGTCCCCAGCCAGATGGTCACATTCTGAGGAAGAGACCAGAATCTACAGGGCACCCTGGGTGGCCCCAGGAGACGCTGGAGGAAGGGTGGGCCATACGGACGGGGTGTGGGCCAGTGAGGTGCAGGGAAGCTGGACATACCTGGAGAGCTAGTGGTCCGTGGAGTGGGGAGCGAAGCCATGGGAGTCACCCGCTTCACACGGTGCATGGAGGCAAAAGAGCCTGGACAGAGGTGCTCGTCTTGTACTGCTGGGGCTCACCTCTTCAGACGTGTGCCTGGCTTTGTGATACGTCACCACACGTTTCAGCGCTCAGTGAACTATTCTGTACACCCACGTAAGTAAAACGTTTATTGTTAATAGGAAAAGGTATAATTGGGTGTGGAAGAACATGCCACACTCTCTTCTCACCTACCCACACCTGAGGATTGTCCAAAGCCCAGGCCTCCCCCTGCCTAGCAGCACCTGCCTGTTATAGAAACCTATTAGCCTCCTAGGAGCAGACCTCGCAAGATCAAACTGCTGTCACAGGAGGCGGAAGGTAGGCTGTGCAGCAGCCGTGCAAAGCAGCCTGGCGATTCCTCCAGAAGTCGCACGTGGAGTTACCAGGGGGCCCAGCAGTTCCACCCCAGGTACACACCCAGGACAGATGGAGACACACCTGCCCATGAATGCTTTGAGCAGCCCTTTTCACAGCACCCACAGGTGGAAACAGCCCAGATGAGCACGGATGATGGATGGATGAAGTGTGGCATATCCGTACACTGGAATATCATTCAGCCATGAAAAGGAATAAAGGACAGGTATGTGCTACAACGTGGATAGACCTTGGAAACACGCTCAGGGAAAGAAGCCAGCCACAAAAGGCCACATGTTGTAAGATTCCATGTGTATGAAATGTCCAGCACAGGCCAATCTGCAGACAGAGAGTAGACCAGTGGTTTCCAAGGTCTGGGCAGAGGGGGTGGGGAGTAACTGCTGACAGATGCAGGACTTCGTTTGGGCAATGAAAATGCTCCGGAACGAGACGGTGGTGACGGCCACCCACACTGTGACGGGGCAGATGAAGGAAAGGAGGTGGCACAAGGTGTTTTCTGATACCCCAGAGGGGCAGGACCCCGGGCAGCGCGGGGAGCCCCCTCTGTCCAGGCGAGCACAGCTCATGAAACCAGGGGTGCTCCGTGCAGCAGAAAGGCTGTCTGTGCTACCTCCACTGGTGAAAACCAGGTCTAACTAGGATAACGGGAGCAATGCCTTGAGAGAGTTTAGGTTTTACTAAAACCTGACATTTCTGGCTGTGTCAAACACCCAAAAGGTGTTTCTGCCACAAGAATTGGTTAGGAGCTTCACAATCTTATTCATGCCCCTGTAGAAGCAAATATATCCAAAAACACAGAAGTGAAATCAAGTTCAGCCCTTTCATTAATGCTTGAAACACCATTCTTAAAACACCTATCTTACACCTCTGTATAAGCATAGAGCTACTGGTCACGAGACCTGGGGACATTTCAGGAGGTCAACCTCTGCAAGGAACCAGCTCGCTGTGCGTTTCTGAGGGGTCAGCCTGAGGACACAGGAGCAGTTCACAGGAGTCACGCTGGAGACCCTTGGATTGATTCACCGATTGCTGTATTCCAAAGTGAGTTGTGTGCTCAGGAATGAAGCCAGATGAACAAGGGAGATTCAGAGAACGGGCCGAGACTGCTCAGCAAATGCTCAGAGCCTGGACGTCCCCTCGAGAGGGCGCGTCGGCTGCCCAGAGGTCTGCAGCCCCCATGACACTCCCTTAAGCAGGACCTTGAGATCAAGCCATTGTATTCCAGGAGCCAGTGCTACCACCTCACAGTTTTTGCTGTTGCTTCTGACAGGAGTTAGCCCTGGCTTGTCGCAGCACTTCATCGTGTTTTTAACAAACGCACGGGATAGGAAATTTAGTCCGATGGAAGGTGCTCACTTTCCCTACTAGTTAGGCAGTGGAAAGGGAGCGGGCGAAACAGAAACAAATCATCTCCAAAGATGTTCTTGAGAAAATCTATTCTTTGTTTGTATTGTTCCTGCTTTATACAACAATGCTTGACCCCAACTCGGGATGTGATCATTATTAGGGGAATTATCAGAGTGCAGAGACACTAGCCAAGGAAAAAATCAGTAAGTGCAGACAAAGAACACAGAGGCAGAAAGAAATGGTCCACCCCTGATCAGGTGAGTTAACACAGAAATGCATTTACATTTTGCCCCTCTGGGCTTCTATGAGTTCCCATGTAAAATAAGAGCTCTATTGCTGTGGTCCAAATGTTGGTGTCCCCCTGAAAATTCATATGTTGGAGCCTAATCCCCAACATGATCATCTGAACAGCCGGGGCCTGTGGGAAGTGATTAAGTCATGAGGGGCCACCCTCATGGATGGGATCCGTGCCCTTGCAGAGGAGACCTGAGTGAGCTCCTTTGACCCTTCCACCATGTGAAGACACACAGAAGGCCCACGCATGAAGAACTGGCCTTTCCAGTCCCTGAATCTGCCAGTGCCTCCAGGACTGTGAGCAATACACATCTGTTGTTTATATATTTCCCAGTCTCTGGTATTTTGTTGTAGCAGCATGAACAGACTAAGACATCTATCAATGTTCCCGAGGAATGTCCACAGGGCATTTGTTGCTTAGCATACTCTGAGTAAAAGGGTTCCATGACCCAACGTGTTATGAAATATGCTTGCTGGACCACTTTTATGGATCACCACAGGCATTCATAAACCAAGAGCTTGGAGGGGCCCAGGTGCAATGAATTGATGTAGCCTTGTTAATCAAACATTTCCTAAACCTACATGCTCATTGGCCATTTGTAAATCTTCTATGCAAACCCTTTGCCCATGTTTAAGTTGGGTTATTTGTTTTGTTATTTTTGAGTTGTTAGAGTTCTTTATAATTCTGAATTTAAGTCCCTTATCAGACATATAATTTGCAAATATTTTCTTCCATTCTATGAGTTGTCTTTTTACTTGCTTGATGTAATTTTTTGCAGCAAAAAATTTTTAATTTTGATGAAGTCTAATTTATCTACTTTTTCTTTTGTTGCTTATGCTTTTGATGTCCTAAGGAACCATCGGCTAGCCCAAGGCCATAATAATTTGCTCCTGTGTTTTCTTCTGGGAGTTTTATAGTTTGGGCTCTTCTGTTTAGGTCTGTGATCCTTGAGCTGGTTGTGCGTGTGAGGTAGGGGTCCACCTTCATTCTCTTGCATGTGGACTCCAGATGTCACAGTAGAATTTGTTGAAATTGTCAATTGAATTTTCTTGGCATCCTTGTCAAAAACCAATTGACCATATATGCAAGGGTTTATTTTGGAGTTTTAAATTTTCTTCCATTGATCTTTGTGTCTATCTTTATGCCAGAACCATGCCATCATGATTACCATGCCACATTTTGAAATTGGGAAGTGTGACTCTTCCATTTTGTTCCACTTTTTAAGTTTATTTTGGCTGTTCTGAGTCTCTTGTATTTCCATATGAATTTGGGGATCAACTTTCCTCCAACTTTCCTTTTAACACCTTAAAAAGAAAGGTGTGTGGACACACAGGTCCTGGGTCTCAGCAAGCAGTGGCCACCAGGAGCCAGGTCTCCTGAAATAATATCAGCCTAGATAATTTCTGGCCTGGGTGGGGTTTGTTGCTGTTTCTAAAGTCCTTTGTTTATCCTATAACCTTCCATTCTCTAAACTAGACCTCAGTCTTCATGCCCCAGAGAAAGGAGGCTGCAGGAGAAACAGAAAAGAATCAGAAATAACTCAGCAGTGATAAGGAGCAAGCAGTGATGTGTGTGACCACAAAGATGGCTCTCAAAATACGTGGCATAGGAGGAGCCCGACACGAGAGACTGAAGGCATGACTCTGCATACACAATGTGCCAGTCGATGACAACAGAAGTCACAGTGAAAAAAGATTACATTTTAAGACAGACACGATAATTTTATATTTTTATTTTACTTTTGACCAAAAATTTTACCTTCAATGAAAGAATACAATACATACCCAAGTTTCTGGTCTATTTCTTATAGCCATAAGCTAAAAACTTAATGTAATAACCTAATTCGTTGTTATTAATTCCATTTCTGTTTTTTAAAAAAGTTCATGGGTAGACTAACTTCATATAATCTCTTCTTAAGAGAGCAGAATCTTAACTGCTCAGACTATGCTAGAAAATTGTCTCTTGTGATTATGGATGCCCAAGAAAGCAGCAATTGGAAAGAAAAAAATCCTTTCATTCTAGTAGAACATAACAGTAAACTGACCTTAAAAAGAAAGCTGTGTGAACACACAGGTCCTGGGTCTCAGCAAGCAGTGGCCACCAGGAGTCAGGTCTCCTGAAAATAACATCAGCCTAGATAATTTCTTCACCTTGTATAGACAGATACAGAGGCAGAGGTATATGGAGATGATACTAATAGATATAGATGTGGATTATAGATACAGATTATGGATTTAGATATAGACTAGATATAGCTATATAGACGTGTGTGTTTCGTGGTTCTGTGAAGCCTCATTTTTGCTGAATGTTTCCATGTTACAAAACACTTTCCTTTTTATTTGATTTGTGTGTGAGTTCAAACCAACAACTCCATCTCACCAAAAGTCTCCAAGAATTATCTGATGCAATTAAAAGGAACAAGTAAAGAGTCGCTGGGACGCCGCACCTGCCGCCCTGGTGAGTTATTGGCCTCTTAAACGTCTATACCCCACCCCCGTCAGCGAGAGCCTTTATTTACCCTGAAGGCCCTTGGCAGCTGCTAAATGGCTGTCTATGGCAGTTTGGTGGGAACAATAATAATACATTATAAATCAATGAAAATGAAGTTTTTGCTGTGATAATCGGATATAGATTTGCCAACATTTGTATGAAATTCAATTCTGTTTGATTGCATCAGCATATGTTCCATAGCACTGCTAGCACTATTGATTTGAAGGTTCTTATCCATATGTCTAAATTATTTCTATTACATTTTTGCATTACTGTTTAGAAATAACCTGGGTAAACTGAAGCCATTTATTCCATTTTCAGTTGTATTTTCTTCTGATTGATTCTAGTTAAATGCTCAGGTCTATATTTTAAATGGGAAGAAATGTCTTTTTGAGAAACTCTTTCTTTCTTGAACAACAGCTAGTGCCACGCTACAATTGTAATGTGCCTATTTCCATTTTTAACATTCACTGTTGTCATTACTGTTATTATTTTCATTGTTATCATTTTCTGAGAGCATCTGACTGTTATGATGGGTCAGATTTTCAAATAGCACTTTAAATGATTCCGGAATCTACAGCTAGATATTAATCTTCTTATTTAAAAAAGCATCTTTGCACATCTGAGGGCCCAGCAGTAAGGAAAAATGCTGGATTTCCGTCACAGAGTCAAAAAGAAAAGGGAACCAAAGGGGGAAAACTCTTATTTTTGTGTCATGCTTCACAGTTCTCAAAACGCTTCTGCCAATGTCAGCTCATCCCACGCAACACCCCAGAGCAGACAGAGGGGGCTTTGGGGGCCCCTCGGCACCACAGCTCCGGCCCGGAGCGCCTTCCACTCAGCCTGCGGACCCACTTTCCCGCAGCCAGAGTCTTTCCTTAACGTTACCTTACGTGGTGGGGGCATGTGGGGCAGGAAAAGTTAATATATTCACTTAATGAGGCTTTTCTGCTTTAAAATGAAATTGATTTCTAAATGAGTGCACCAAGAAGTTAGCCCAACATATGGCCTTAAAATATTTGTCTTCAGTATTTTTGAGGTTGCATGATGATTACTTGCCAAATAGTGACACTTTCAGTCGAACTTAACCTGCTGTCTTTTATAAAGCAACCTGTATATTGTCAATAAAGCAACTATTTCAACTGCAACGGCAGCATTTTAAAATGAGAACAAATGAAAACAGTATGAACAGTACACCTAAGCCACCAAAGCCCAAAGACAGAGGAAACATCCTCGTTAGAGATTATTTCTGCAATTACTGCGCATGCTTGAAATTCGTATTTACACGTGAGACAAATCACTCCTGTGTATCACAGACCATCTCGAAAGACACTTTGTCACCTTCTCTGAGGCACGTTCTACCTATAAATGACAACGGGAGGCACGTGCTCCTTCGACCACGCGCAGCGCGAAGTCAACTTGCGCTTATTTCCTGCGGCATCCTCGGGCTCCTCGTCCGCAGCGCCCGAGCCTAAGCCCCTCGCACGGGGAACAGCGGCGGCAAGAGCAACGCTCAAGCGTCAGCGCGGCCTCGGCCCCGTGGAAGCTGCACGAACGCGGGCGGGCGGGGGGGGGAACAACCGAAGGGCCCTCGGGAGGCCGCGTCCAGCCCGCCGCCCGCCGCTCAGCCGAAGCAGGCGGAGGCAGCCGGTGGTCTCTTCTGGCCTCGCTTCCCCCGGGACGGGAGCACACGAGCTCCCTAATAATGTGCCGCGGGGTTCAATGAGCCGTTTTCCCCTGGGCTTCTTGGCGCTCTGCCACTAAGCTGAAAGCGTTCGGGAGGCACGTGAACACCCGCGCGCACAGAACGCCTCTCGGTCGCTGCCTCCCTCTCTGTCCGCGTCACGATCTTCCAGACTTGGGGTGGGGGCACTTGCCTTAATTTCATTTGATAATAAGACACCGATTTATTTGCAAAATACATGGACAGCTTTGGCAAACCACCTTTTTTAAAGTCGTGTGTTAACTTTATTTAACTGAAACTTCACCCCAACCAAATTAGGCCCTAATCCCTATATATGCACCTTCTGTGGTTTGTCACCTGGAATTACTTGGTGGATAACAGATCTCTTTAACTGATTTTCACAGAGCAGATAGAGCTTTAAGATTAAAGGTGTTTTTTAAAAAGTGAAAGCATCAAATTACCTTATCAGATTTAAAGTTTCACGTGTTTATTTATAACATGATTAACAACTATTTTTATTTGGTAGTCCAATGTTGACCCTGAAGATTTCAACATAAGTCCTGATTTAAAGTCTAATTTATACCACTTCTGATTCAGCTTCAGACTTTACCAAACCCTTTTTAACAGGCATTTTACATTACGATTGCTCAAATCATTTTCACACTGAACTCCATTCATGCAATCAGTATTTACCAACGGCTGCTCTGGGACTGTTGCAAATGTTAAAAGATGACACTGGTATGGCAAATATGGAAAATGTGAGCAAATCACCATTGTGCACGGCATGTTGCATGTTATTACTGTTCTTCTTTTTACAAAGTTAAAGACCGAAGCACAAAAAAAGTAAAGACTTTCATAGAATCAAAAGCCAGAACTTGTAGCATTAGAAAATAAACCCATTCCAAATATTAGGCTCCCAAATTATTCTTTGTTTTTTTGTACACATAACTACCCAAACACTTCTTCTTGTTGACAACATGTGCATTTTTATACACTGAAAGTAAACCGAGCACTGGAGTCACACATGTGCATAAGCAATGTCTTTGGGAATGGCATTCAATATTTTTAAAATGATTTGGATTTTCTGAAGAAAGACCTAGTAATTTCACGGGCAACTCTAGCTTTCTGATAGGGATTTGGGTCACTCTCAAATAAAATATTTAAAAGTAATAGTTTCATGTGCATGTATTTTTAAAATGCCATCTCTAGCCTCCTTTGGGACTTTTTCTTTTTGCTCTGCCACCCAGTCCTCTTGCGTGTCCTAAGACACTTGTCACTCTCTCCTGTGACAACCAAAATGTGACTGAGATACGTCAGTATTGCATCACTGTCTTCTTTTTTAAAAGTCCCTACTGTGCTCAATGGTGGCATTTCATGGAGTGTCTCGGAAGCCTCTTTGGGAGTAGACAGGGAGGCCCTGACGTCCTCATCTGCGCCCTGGCCTGTGCCATGTCCCCACTTTCTGCAAGCCTCTCCGTCTCTCCGGACTGTCTCCCCATCTGAAAAGTCAGAGATGCGCACTGCTCAGTGCCTGTGATTCTGAGGCCATTTTGTCAGGAACCATCTAAATGAAATATAGTCATGATGCCTCTGTGTGCATACGAGCCCATATTTTTACTACCAGACAGCACGGGAAACTGAGCGTAGGGAAACTGAACCCTGCATTGCTCGTAAACGATGAACCTGTGGTCCTGGCTTTGGGACGTGCTCCTGAGGGCCAGGAGCAGAATGTCCCAAGGCAGCACTCCCGACTGGACGTGGTCCGTGGAGACTTTCTGTCTGGAGCCCCATCAACACACAGTGTCATAGCAGAACCCGTGAGTGACGGATGAAGACGGGGCGCGAGTGTGCCTTTTTGTTGAGCAAATCAAGTAAGTGAAGCTATGAAAAACAGCAATAAAAACTGAGAGGTAGACTCCTGGGACTGTGTTTCTCCTTCTATTTTCTCCACTTCCACCACAATATGAGAGAAATCATATTATTAAAATAGCCTACATTAGCCTCTATTATTTTTCGAATTTCATCACACTCCCTGAGAAGCCTGGAAGTCAAAAGGGGCTTTGGACCGCATGCCGGGCCGAGTGCGCCGTCAGCATGTGCGCCAGGACACTGCAGGCTCTCGTGGGGACCCCCAGCGCCCCGTGGTCTGAGGAAGGTTGGTGCCGACTCCCGCGCAGACGCGCCCGGGTGGCAAACAGGACAGGACGCAGGCGGGGAGCCTGGCTCCCAGCCCCCTCGGGCTGTTCCGCAGTTGCTGTTTTGGTTTGTCGTTGTTGTTGGGGGGGGACGCTCTTTCCTTAGGTTCAGGAAGAAAATAGTAAGACAAAGGCTTTGATTCTCCTCGCCGTAGATTTGCAGCCTGGCTCTTTGCTGAAAAACTGTGGTGGCGGTTTATGGTGACTTTAACGGAATGTGCTATCGGGGTTCCTGCGCCTTGGACATTTTTCCTACACCTCTGCTTCCCCCTGTTCCTCACATGCACTTTCTCACTTTCTCTGCTGCCTCTTTCTCCTGTTTCAATCTTTCCCGTCTGGCCCTCCATTGTCATGCACCCTGTTTATTGCTTAGAGCACCCCTGACGTACTGGGCATCATCTGAAACTGCAAACGACAGGATGCAATAAGCCAGAGAATAGCAGCAATCGGGAAAGTTCTTCATTCACTCTTGTTCCTAACTCTCTGTCTTCTTATCCTACATAGAAAATAAAAAAATCAATACCGCCTCACAGGGCTTGATAAAAGTGCTGGCCGAGTACAGCAGGCATGCTGGATATAGTAAATTAAAGTGATCAAAATTTTGCAGTCGACTCTGCCTGTAGCCTACATAAACTAACAGCCCTGTCTGCCGGGTGCCCATCAACTGGAAGCTTTATTTTATCTGCGCCTCTGATTGTCTGGGGAATGAGCGTGTGCACCTGCCGGGCTGGAGTCTCGACACCAGTGTGTGAATTTGTGTGGCCGTGGGAGGGTCACCCAGGTGCTGAGGGCCGCGAGGGTTTTCACAGACGTGCGTGGGGTGCAGACGTGAGGACTTGCGTGTTCAAGCTCGGACGTGTGAGGGAGAGGAGGCAGCGCCAGCTCGGGCAGGAGGGCGTGGGCCGGCCAGACCCTGCCCCGGCCGCCCCCCCAGGTGTGCACCCCTGGGTGAGTGACTTGGCCTGAGGGAGCCCCGTGACTTATCTGCACAGCAGCAGCAGTGGTAACAACAAAGAGGTAATACCACAAACCTCAGATGGTGGTTGTGAGAATTTAAAACTATGTCTATAAAACACCTTCGATATCACAAGTGCTCACACAATGTTAGTTTTCCTCCCCTTTGTGAGCAGACACACACCCACACATACATCTGCATGCGCCATAAAAAACTGAATAATCGTGTGCTTTTCATCTCAGGAAGAGACAATTTTCCATCTAGGTAAAACATAAGCCTTCAATACATATGCCTAATAAACCAAATTATGAAAAGTGTCATTTCAATAGCAGCTTTTTATATACAATTTACCAACATAGAAATACACGTTGCATGTAGCTTTGGAGTACAATTCACGTTAACCTGACCGACACCCACAGGGCTGCCTCAGTGAGAAGGGAATGTCTGTGCCGCCTGCAGTGACAGCAGAGGGATCACTGGCATGGCCACCGTCAGCCCAGTTCTGCCATCAGAACCCACAACCCCGGCTACATAACTGACGTTTGTCCAGCGTTGAAAATGAACTAATAGTTTCCATCAACCATCAGTGAAATGAAAAGGGAACCAGAGAGCAAACCAGCACCCCAGCCAGCGGGAGGACCTGTGAATGTACAGGTGCAGACTAACGGCCAAACGCCACCTGTGAGCGCGCACACATGCCTCCGATCCCAGACTGTGGCCCCCAAACAGCCTCGCAGATCAAAGAACAAAACTCAGTGTCTTTGTCAGCCGCCTTGCCCCCGCAGGATTCTGATTCCGTGAAGAGTTCCGAGCTACAAGAAGTGTGCAGACTTGGCCGGTGACCTTGTGCAGCTGTGGCAGAGGACTCAGCCCAGAGCCTGGTGGTGCATCCCAGGAAGGCCGCAGGGGGCCGGGGAGCTCTGTCTCTCTCTCAACAGGGACCCTCTCTAAGCCAGGTTTTCTCATGTGTGCAATCAGGGTTATGAAAATTACAGTTCACTATTATTGAGAAGATTAAAGTGAGCATGAGCAGAACGCACGGTGTGATATCTGGGTTCAATGAATGGTAGCAATTCTTATTGAAAAATCTGAAACGATTCACTACAATCTGACTGAAGCTTTTCCCTGGAGACCAGTTGCCGATGGTGGCCTGGGGAGACGAGGCGAGTGCACAAAGTCACTTGCAAAAGAGAAAAAGTAGAGAGGACGTGTTTTCCAAACTCACTCTTCCCAGGGAACATGAACGTGTCCAAATCCAGATGAATGCGTGGGCAGATGGGGCCAGCAGTGACCCAGGGGCCACACAGCTGGGTTCGGTCTCAGCTCCATCGCCGTGGGTAACAGCTGACTTTTTAAAAATAAGAATCTTATGAAAATTTTCAAACATGCACAAAAATAGGTTAATGTAACGAAACCGGTGTTCCCCTCCCAACCCAGCTTCAACACAAATGGCCAGTTTGTCTCGTGTATCCTTCAAAATTCCCCATCCTCTCTGCATTGTTTTAAAGCAAGTCCCAGACATATTATTTTATCTGCAAACACCTCTTCTTGTTTAACGTAACCATATCATCATTATTACACTTTAAATATTTAACAATAATTTCTTCATATTATCAAATATCCCTGATGTCTCCCAATATCTTATTGCAGTTGGTTGACCTGAATCGTAGCGACACTTTTCAAAAGGCAAACCCTGGGATGTATGAAGGCGCTCGGTCTGATTTACAGGCAAAAGTGGCAGTTGCTTTGCATTGTGACCTGAGTTTTGCTACAAGCTCAATTCTGCCACCAAAATACCTCTTCCACCAGCCTTCAATGGGAGCAAAATTTCTCTCCACTGGGGTTTCTCTTTTGAGTTTGACAATTATTACCAGGAGGCCCTGTCCCCTTTGTCACAGTTTTATTTAAGGCTGACTCTAGCGTGGGTATCAGTGCTAGGAGTCTCCATCTGAAATACAGGGGGTTTCCAATCCCACAAACATTTCCTATAGATTCAAATTTCATACCTCAAAATCCCAGGCTACCACAAGGAAACTAACAGCCAGAGATGCTCTCTTAGCAACATGCAGCCTTCCAGCCAGAAGCGGCTCACCCTTTGCTGTCTGGAAGAGACAAGTCAAGCAAGGGCACGTTCTCTTCCTAGGGCCTGTCTGAAAAGCTTGGCTGGCGCAGTTCTGTCGTATCAGACGTCTCCCCCGCTGCAATGTCCCTTCCCCACTCTCTTTAGGAAGGAAACACAGACTCTCCCTAGACACACCGCAGGTTTGAGTCAAATTTCCCTAATTTCTGTTTTGCCACTTTTTATTCCCACCTTCTCGCTCCTCCTCATGTTTTGCCTTCTGCACATCTGGCCGAGTGACAGACGTGCAGTCACAAGCTGGCCTGCACGAACGTGAGCTTTGTGTGCGTGAGTCACAGCCCATCGAGGGCGCCTTCGAGGCCTAGAAACCGCAGTCTCTGCTGCAGTTTCTGCCATTTGCACAGCCACACGGCCCCGTGGGCACGGCCGAGGCCGAGTCTCGTAGGACTGGCCAAAGGCACCGACCGGGGGCCCGTCTGCACAGGGTCTCTTCCGCAGGAAGATTCTTATAGTCAATTTATTAAGTTTATTCATAGCTAATGCTTCAGACAATTCTAATCTTTTTGTCTAGCATCTAATTCCAGGAAGCATTTTATATTTTCAAAAAGGACATGATTTACAGTGCACCTGTGCTAAAATGCATGTACGGGCTTAAATGACATGATCATGACATTGGGTGAATCACACATGGATAAAACAACTTCTAAAAGGTGGCTCTTCTCTGATCTCCTCAGACAGAAGAGAGGGAAGAAGAAAACGCTGTAAATACTTCGCCGCCGCCTGATGTGTGGCCCTCAGAAAAAGCGTGCTCACCATTTCTCCCAAATTCACACGGAGTCGCCTCAAAACTTCTCTAACAGGAGGACTAGCTCCTGTGCCGGTGTCCTCCGCCAGCAAGAACCAGCAGGGAGCAGAGGGGCTGCCCAGGAACACGCTGGCCTATACCCCACCTCCTGGGCCCTCCCACCGTCACCCCACCCCCGAGACAACGTGGCTGGCGAGCCCAGAGAAGTCAACATTTCCTTCTGTCGCAGAACAGCCTACTTCAAAACGGGACTCCATGGGGACTTCCGACTGTCCTGGAGCAAAGCACAACAACCAAGAAAGAGCAGCGTGACCACGGTGCCCTCACTCAGCTCCTCTGCTGCCCAAGCCGTTTTCAGTAGCAGAGAGGGGCTGCAACTCGAACAACTTGGTTCGTCACCTGTGCACTTGGTGCGGGGCATCTGGAGTCACGCCCTGGAACCTGAGACCCACCAATCCCGTGCACACACTTCCCGTGATGACGTTATTATGAAATACCGACTTCACCTCCATGTCCACAGCAAGCACAGGGACAGGGCCGGTGCAGTCTGCGAGGGAACAGACACAACCCCCTGCAGACATCAGGCCGAAACGAACATCGGCTTGTTATTTTGGTAGTGACGTCCTAAACCTTTCACGACTCAGACCTTTGGAACCTTAAATTGAGGTAGCTCTTTTTTGTCAATCTCGTGATGGGCTTGTTCATTTTATTTTACAAATAAATATCCTTCCATTGCTTTACATTTGCAAGATAAATTCTCATTCCAATTACAGGGGTATTATTTTAATCTGATTATTGCAGAAAGAAAAAAGCTCTTTCTAAAGCAAATAAAATGTCATTCCTTCCTCTGTGACATTCCAGATGCCTTTCCTACAAACCACCCTCTCATTTAGCACCTCTGAGGCCCTTAGGAAAAAGAAAGACCCACTGGACACTTAGGGAATTTAGCCCATAACTGTTTAAAGTTGTGACTGCAGACAATGTCTCCTAAGTTTAAGCCTATAAATGGGACTATGTATTCACCTCCAAGATGTCAACCCTGCTGGGTTTGCAGGACTTGTCTAAGTAAAATGCATGACTCTCTAGAAATGTTTGTCTAATGCTTTGTACAACTGAAGGAGACCAGATCCTAAAGATCTTGGGGGTGGGGGAGCACCACAGGACAAGTGTTTGACGGCAGTAGGAGAAAGTGTTTGGGCTCAAGCGGCCCGAGAGATGGTGCATCCTGTGGGAGGGAAATGGAGGACAGTCAGGGAGCTCAGCTTCTGCCACACCCAGGCTTAGGCGGCAAGTCTATAATTTTGTCCATGCGTGACACCAGCAGAATTCCATGGAAAGGCTCTGAGAACCAACCTAGAGGTGGAATTTGTCAAAAGTTGGGAATGTTTTGCTTCCCATACACCACAGCTCTAATAAGTGGAAACCCACTCATGTCCCCAGTTCCCCACCGCCCAGTCTGGCTTCGTTCCAGTTCGGAGCCTTCTGCCGGGGGCCTTGGTGAGGAAGCTTGGGGGACCAAGGCCAGGGGTCGTCCCTGCACCCACTTTCCACCAGGGACCCCCCACACTGAACCCCAATCACCTTCCGTCTCAGAAAATCCAATTTGCCATCACTCGTCCGGGCTGTTCCGGCAACCCAGGGCCGCTGCCACGCTCCCAGAGGAGGCCAGCTGTCAGCCGTGTGCCCGCTGCGGAGAGCTCAGCGTCCCCGCCAGGCTTTCCTTGCATCCGTTCGCCCCAGTGCCGGCACGTGGCTCTGGAGAAACCCTTCTCCGCGGAGAACAAGCAAGTCACATTCTCGACCTTGTGAGCTTCCGTTTGGCTAAAATCCCCGACTGACACCCTCGTGGCTGAAAACTGGGCTTTGGGTGCCACGGAAACCACGAATCTGCAAACGCCCCCTGGCGTCCTACTCAACTGCCTTTGAGACTGACCTCCGGGAACACCCTGCCCCCCGCTGCTCCGCAGGCAGCCCCGGGAGCACCCCCTCCCCACAGCCCCTCGCGCCGCGCGGGCCGGCACCGCACGCGACCACGTGGAGCAGAGCGGGCGCCCGTGAGCGCGTCCGGCCTCGACGCCGCTGAGAGCTGGCTGTCCCGCGAGCCCCGTCCGACCTTGGCCACGCGGGCGCGGCGTCCCCCGCCTTCGCCCCGCAGGTGGGAGGAACGCGGATTGTCAAAGACGCTGCTCGCCCCTCTCCGCGAGGGCGGGAAAGGGGGTGTCAAAAGGGAAAACACGCAGGAAGACCGGGAAAGGAAACCCAGCGTGGGCACTGATTTAAAGGAAAAATTGTATTGGGAAGCTGAGGCGGGAGGAGCCCTCGAGCCCAGGAGCTCAAGACTAGTCTGGGCAACGTAGTGAGACCCTCGTCTCTACAAAAAATTTTTTAAAAGAAATTGGCAGGGCGTAGGGGCGCGCACCACCGTCCCAGCTACTCTGGAGGCCGAGGCGGGAGGATCCCTAATCCCAGGAGTTTGAGGCTGCGGGGAGCTGTGATTGTGCCGCTGCACGGCGGCCTGGGCGACAGAGCGAGACCCTGTCTCTAAAAAAAAAAAAGAAAGAAAGAAAGAAAAGAAAACAAAACTTTTAAGAACTACACCTACATCGGATACTCCCCAAAGGGCAACTTATCCTCTTATATTCTCCTCCCTGGGAACTTCAAAGACAAGTGCTCTTCCCCGCCCGTCTTTGACTGTTTCACATGACATGAAAGAACAAGAAAATTTTTCTACTCCATAAAATGCTTGTCCGATGTCAAGGGCTGGGGGCACCAAGAGAACCGTCACTCCCTCAGGGCCTGGTTTCGTAAACTCCGGTTCAGATCGCAGCGGAGGAAGACGAGCAGAAGGCAACGGGCAGAAAGGGAGGGCTGGCGGCCTGTGAGCACGGAGGGAGACTGCGTAAACAGAACGCAGGGGACAGAGCGTCCCTCCTCGGAAATTCGGAAAAGAAAACCTCTGTTCATCTACCTACAGCTTCCATTTTGATAGCCCAGGTCACTCACGTGTCAAGGGAAGTGCAGGAAGTTAAAGCTATCACTGAAATCAGTGTGTATCCCCCAACATTAAAATTATTTTTAAATACTTGCTCATCAAGGGAAAACTTTCTTTCAAAACTGTAATTAATAAGACCGAGAGAAGGGATAGTAGTAATTAGGGATGTTCATCTGCAATTCCCTGGTTCTCACCCAGCAACAAAGAGCTCAGTATATATTTTCACAAGATCCTAAACTCCACATCTAATTGTCCAAAACTGACCCTCTCTGGCCTGCAGGCCGCGGCAGCTCTGTGCTCTGACGCCCCGGTGTCCTGCGCAAGCCGCTTCCCAAGCAAACAGGCCCACAACATTCTTTTTTTGCTTCAATCTGCTTCACCCTCTTGTCTGATATTTTCAAGGGTTTTTAATCACAACTCCAGCAGATTGATCAATGACAGATATGAGCAACAACTTTTGCATGCTAACAGTGCAGGATTTTTTATCTGCGATAATATTTCTCTCTTAAAAAGACTCCGCACAGCTATGTATTAATTAAAATCTAAATACTAAATATTGATTGATGCGTTATCAGCCCATAGCAGTTGGGCCCTGCCACATTGATTTTTTGCTGTGATTTATTATCATATTTAAGAAAAATCATTTTGTGTGATTATACGAGGAAATGGACTTCAGTGAGGGTGTAATTCTTTTGTATCACTTTTGTTGTGCCGAGGACGGCCGATTCCTCAGCTGCGGCGGCGATCGCTGATAGCCTTCACCGCTGCCCTCTGCGGCGCTGCCGGCTAATGCGTTAAGCCTGCTTGGCCTTGTCATTAGGAATAATGGGCGCTAGGATTACCTCCTTAATCACAACAGAGATTAACAGATGGATGGGCCTAAATTCTTAAAATTATCTAGTTATTAACAAGTATTTCTTTTTATCACGTTAATAACATTGTTGCAGAGGATTTTTTTTCTTTGACTAGAATTGAAGCAAAACCCCAGAACAATGTCCAGCCTGGCCCAATATGTAACCATTAGTCAATTAATTAACCTTTTCCTTTAGTGCAAAAGTCATAGCTGTAGTAGCCAAAACCTAGCTGTGAGGATAAACATAGAAAAGCACGTCTACATAAAGCAGACGACTGTGCATAGTAGGGAAAACACCTGAGTTCACATAGGTAATTTATATCTGAACAGCATGCACTATTAAGGAAAAAATAAAAAACATTTCTTTAGGTGCCAGTCATTTACATTATTCCCCAAAGTAATAAGAGAAGAGACACAAAATTGTGAAAATATTTGCACTTATAAATTCTAGATTAGAGGAATAACAAAAATATTATCACTTCTGAGCCATTTGAATTATTGAGTCTAAATATTCCTTACATTTATTTTCCTCTCATATTTTTGTATATTCATCTTAAGAGAATAAATTTACTTTTGTGTTACATTGAATGCCAAAATCATCCATTGGTTTTCTCACTTACCATTTCTTTATTACATAGGAATAAAAATAAAATGAAACAAATGTATCATCTTTAACTTTGTGATTTTCTTTTGGTATAGTCAATGATTCTTTAAGAAATTATAAGGAATTTCAGCAATGAAATCTCCCTTAATACTCAGCAAGGCATTTATTACCAGGGACTCCAACCCTCTGCAGTAGGACAAAGGGAATTCGTGTTTATAACTTAATCACTGGTGTCTCATCACTACTGTTGCTTTTATTACAAAAGCCACTGTGCTTTGCTCATTTTGTCAAGAAATTAAAATATCTGGCTTGTTCAAACTTTCTAAAGGGGTCACTGAGGAACTCTTAAGAAGAATTGGGTGAAGTTTAGGATCACTTTTTAAAGAAAAGAAATTGGACTATTCCATTATCATTAAATCAAAATAAATATAAAATATCTGTACTTTTTCTCTAATTTTCTAAAAGTTTACCAAGTACACTTTAAAAAATAGAATCAAAAACAACCTTGGGAAGAGACCTTGGGAAACCTTGGGAAAAATATATAAGTGTCCTAACCTTGTACACACAGCTTGTTCCATGTTATTATTGAGCAGTTCTCAGAGTGGCTTTATAGAAAAGGAAGGAAGGAAGGAAGGAAGGAGGGAGGAAGGAGGGAGGAAAAGAGGGAAGAAAGGAAGGAGGGAAGGAGGGAAGGAGGGAAGGAAGGAGGGAGGGAGGGAAGGAAGGAGGGAGGGAGGGAAGGAAGGAGGGAGGGAGGGAGTGCAGGTGTGGGGAGGGAGGGCGGGAGGGAGAAGCTGCCATTGCTCACAATAAAGCTACTTTACCAGCGACCACTGTGCTCCCTAAACCCACAGCCGCAGTGGTCATCGCAGGTCTCCCTGTGCACTGGTATGGAGGATGCAGAAGTGAACCAACACCACCCGCCCCAGTGCTCGGAGCCTGGTGGCCACCCTCCTGTGGAAGGTAGAGGCACTTCCGTAAGGAACGAGCACCTGAGCTGACCGCAGGGGCAGGTATGAAGGAAGCAGCTGCGCCAGGCAAGGCTAGCTGGGAGCGAGGGTGGCAGATCAGGGCGGCCAGAGTAAGGCAGGAGGGTTTGGCAGTCAGAAGGACTATGCATTTTATGGATGTCCAAAAAAATGAATTCTGAATCAGGTCTCCTATATCAGAATGACAGCCTGAAGCTAAATTTGTGGAAATTATTTTATAGGAAAAACACTAAACAGTCCCACCTATAAAAACCCTGTTTCTGTCCCTTTCTGTATGAGGCTGAATTATGAAACAGAACATAATAACAACCGGAGCCTCCATCATTCTTGTAGTCCACACACACCCCAAGTGGCGAAAAGGCACACAGCGTGAGAGGGGAGATAGATAGGACCATTTCACTTCTAACGGGCTTTCAGTCATTTTATTGCACTTTTGCGTTTACCGAACAAAAAACAAAAAAACAAAAACAGGTTCATCTCACTGCGGCATAATTCTCAGCCCAAGGCATCACCCTCCAAAATGAAACACACTGGCCAGTCCCTGAGACTGAGAACACATCTTTGTTTGTTTTATTATATTTAGGAAAACCCCATTGTTGAATTTTCTAAAGTTATGTCTTGATGGAAAATAAGCCCTGGTTTTGCCCTAAATTCTCTCACTTGGTATGGGGTGGGGACGAGAACTTCAGAGAATCCTGGACAAATGTGTCGATCTAAGACACATTTCATCGAGCCGGAGATCAAGACGACGCCAGTACAGGCTGGAAGTCCCATAGTCACGGGGGGAGCTGGGACACGGGGGCTCAGGAGAGGGTGGCTGAGAGACAGGCAGCACGAGCCCACCCAGCCGGGTCTGTGCAGCAACCAGCAAGACGTCACAGGACACACTCGCCCCGCTCTTGCTTCTGCACCGTGGGTCCTGCCTTGGCGCCGAGTGTCTCTGCGGCAGGCCCCTGTCATCCCCTATGGGAGGCCCCCACTCAGCAGCGGGTCCTGGAGGAAGCAACACAGGTGTGTAACAGAGAAGGTTGCACAGAAATCTCGCCTGACTTTTCAGAGTAACGACCCTTGCTTAGATGTCACAGGAATCATTGAGTTCTTTAGGCAAACTTCCACTTGCCAGCACACATTAAACCCATACTTTCAACCAGCTCCTTGTTATAAAATAGCTATGGAAAAAATTGGCTGTGTACAGGTGTGAGTTTACCTCTATGTAAGCTCTGCCCAGGCCACGTGGCACGCTGTTACATGTCCCGTGGTCATGTTGACGCTCCATTCACTGCAGAAGGCAGGATGGGGCAGCGCTTTACCGCATGAAAAAGCAGGAGTGACCTTCAGTAACTCACCAAGCAATAGCAGCATCCTCCGTTGGCCGCCAGACACCCTGCGCTGGTGCTGGTTTCACCCTCCTGCCTCTGCGTGAATACAAACAATGCTCTTTGGTGACGTATTTTTCCCTTGACTGGGTCTGTTTCCATTCCTCCTTGCTGACGTGTCCCCTAATATCTTTTCTATCTTTGTGAGTAATTCTCATCACCCAGTTCACAATCTGGTTCCAAAATTCCTATGTTGAAATCCTGACCCTGAGAGGGTGGTGCTAGGAGGGACCCTTGGGAGGTGATGAGGTGGTGATGGTGGAGCCCTCACAGATGGGACCGGTGCCCTCATAACAGGAACCCCAGTGAAACCCACCCTCTTCCTGCCAGGTGAGGACACGACCTCACCAGGGCCCAACCGTGCTGGCCCCTCCAGAACAGGGAGAAATAAATGTCTGTTGTTCATGAGCCACTCAGTCTGTGGAGTAAGACACCAACATCCAGCTGATGTTTAAAACTCAGCTCAGGTGACTCAAAATACTGTCGCCTGCAGTATTTTCAGATATCTCAACCCATAACCACCAAGCGGGGTCCCTGTGAGCTCAGCAGAGAAGCAGCATGTCGATTCTCCTGCTGCCTAATCATTCATAATTGCCGCCCACGTCTGAAGACATAGATCTGGTCCTTTGGCTCATATCTGTCTGCCTTGCCCGCCAGAGTCCCGCCAGATTACTCTTCCTCACTGTACTAAACTGTGGTTTCCAAATAAATGATGACACCACTCTCGGCTGGCAGCGGTGGATGGCAGGTGGATAAACAATGTGTGTGGCTTCACTATCTCTCTAAATCTTCATCAGACGCTGTTCCAGTGGCTGCACCCTTTATCTTAAACACGTCATTCCTAATTTCCCACCACAGATCCCTCCACATCATTTCATATTGTTTTAAATCACAGGACACACGTCCGTGAAACACAGAGGAACTTGGCTAAGTAAGAAAGGTACATCCGAGCTCTGGCAACCAGGTGGTAATTGCTACCACATAAATCACGTTTTTTCTATTAAAAAAAACTCTTTGCCATTCTGAAATAAAATATGACCAAAGTTTGACGTCCAGACTGTAGAAATAATTAACAGTCACAACTATTCTCTCAGTATTCCAGAAGTTATATCTAGTGAGATAATACAACATACATAATTTTTCTAAGCTTACAGGGAAAAGACAAAGTTTGAATTGAAAACATATTTTTAAAAAGACATAATTGCTTCCTGCTTCTGGTGATTTCCTACCAAATGGGCATTTTCTCCTAAAATTCCCGCTACCGACGCCATGCCGGAGAGCATCATGCTGTGCCTGTCTCTCGGGTTCTCAGTAGTCCTACTGGATGAAGGATGGAGATTTCTCTTGAAGTATAACAAGAAATTTTTTTATGGACTCCTGGAAAGGGATGCTTTGCTTGCATAATAATTATGACATTACCTGCCACTGTAACAACAGGCTAAGGAGGAAGAGAATGTGTCTTGTCCCGTTGGGGACATGGGCTCGAAACTTCTCTTCCAGCCACAGGCAGGTTCCCAGCCCCGCCCTGAACTGACCAATCAGGGCAGAGACCACTTACCTGAACTAGTAATTAAAAGCATTTGAGAAGCAGCTGTCTAGTTAAAAGTAGACATTTCTTGAGTGTTTAGTGTGCCAGTTTTTCTGTTACCTGAGCATCGTGCCCTAACTGCCATCCGTAACTATTTCGTACATTGCAGCCCACGGTGACCACTGAGGAAGCAGGAGAGCCCACGCACCGTCTGAGTGACGAAGACGTCCTGCTTGTGAGGAAACGCATTGAAAACAGAAACATGTAGCCGTGTGAGACATATTATGCACTTTAGACTCAGCTCACCTTTTTAATTGCAACTGGAGCACCTTTTAATTTGGAAACGTGACGCCCACTGCCGCCCTGCCATGTCCCACTTCCTGTGACGGGTTTGGGTTCGAGGCACTGCCCAGGTGCCGCTGGAAGACTGTCAGGCCTCCTCAGCCATGGCCTGAAGACCCATCACTTGACCGTGGCCCTAAAACACCCTGGGCTGAGGGCCTGGGGAGCCCAATAGCAGCCGAATGACCCCCCCCCGCCCGCAGCCCAGCTTTTTGTCATTTTTGCCTCGACAGTGACATTTGTTCACTGCCTGTGTGTGGTGAGGTGTCCCCACTCACACCTGGTGTCTGTGTGAATAAGTAACGACACTGCGGCTGTGGTGTCTGTGAGCCCTCACTAAGTGGGTCGCCTGCGGCCGGGATGCCAGGGACCACCTGGCAGAGAAGGACAGTGCCCCGATTCCAAGTCAAGTCGCACCAAGGCCACAGACAGAGACAAAGAAGAGGAAGAGGCTTGGGACATCTGGGGAAGATGCTGCCCTTCTGTTTGCAAACAGACACAGCCCCTCTTTGCTGCCTTCCTGGGGATGGTCACAGTCTTTGGGGAATGTGCCCCTTCCCCCCGTCCAGCACCGAGAGTGCACTCTCTGGGGCCTCCCGCAGAGCTGCGGTGGATTTCCGAGGAAGGGGAGACCTTTGCCGGCGGAACACTGAGGTAGAGGCACACGCTGAGCTCAACGGCCAGTAGCATCTGCACGAGACCATTCAGAGCACGAGGATTCGGGGATGTGCCACACAGACCAGGGGACACACGGCCAGAGCTTGTCCCGTTCGTGACAAACCAGATCAAGGCTGGGATCATGGGTCCTCCATGAGCGTTTTTGTACATTTTCCAACTTTCAAAAAAAGGAAAAAACAGGGGCTTGCACTTCAGTGCCCTTCGGAGGGGGTTGAAAGGAGGAGGTGTACATGACTGCGGCTGTCCAGCGGGGTCGCCTGGATCCTGGACCCGGAGTCTGCAGCCTCGATGTCAAGGTTCACAGATCGGCACCAGACGACCCCAGGGACAAGGTCATGGCCTTCCTCAGGTAGGTGGGCCGCCAGCTCTGCTGTACTCACTGATTGCCCAGATTGGATTAGAGTGATTCAGTTCATCTGGCTGAAAAAAGTCCCTGACCCCAAAGCAACCACTGGCCCAACCTCAGCTGTGCATGTAACAGTGCAGGAACTCAGAGACAACACACATGGCTTCCTCACCTCCACGGGCACATCGGTTCAAACTCACCCTGTGGGCCACTGAATTCATCCTGAGTGGGTGGGAGGCGCAGGGAGCTCCGCTGGGCCACAGCGGGTCCCAGAAAGGGAGCCGGAAGGAATCAGAAAGTGCCTGGATGCACCCTGGGCCAGGCAACCCTTGACCCAGCGTGGCAGGCAGAGTCCGGCCACGTGCTACAACTGCATTTCTCAATCCTGGTGGTGCTCACCCAGCAAGACTGATGGCAGGACAGCAGTTCAAGAGTCGACCACGCAGTTAATAACAACGTATTGTGTGCTCAAAAATTGCTAAGAGGGTAGGCTTTGTGTTCTCACCACAAGAAATGGAACATGAGGGGATGCATGTGTTAAACAGCCTGATTCAGCCATCCCACAATGTGCACACACAGCAAACATCATGTTGTACACCACAGATATATAGTTTTACTTGTCAATTAAAAAAAATTTTTTTTTAGTCTGGCCACAATTTTTTTCTCATTGAGTCAAATTTTGTCAAATGCAGCAATGCATCTGTTAGCCTTTTCCTGATAATACTAAAAGTGACCTCACAACAACCAAGAATAAATATACTTTTGATCTAAAGTCATAGGATACAGACTAACAAAATATTTTGTCCAATTGTCCACATATCAATCAATAACTTGTGTTCAAAACAATTTAGCTGTTGTATATTTTTCCACATAATAGAGGAAATTATTTTCCTTCACCACTGGGTTCCGGGGGTATCACCTACAGCATGGGCTGCTCTTGCCCTCACAGACACCGTGAGGCCATGGCCACTTCTGAGGGCCAGGAGCAGGCCGATGCGGAACGGCCCAATTACGTTCACTTCCTACCAAGGGCAGCAGATCTATCAGGATGTGCTTGGCGGAAAGCAGAGTCCTCCTGGGTGTGAATGGTGCCTTCTCTCGGGGTGTAAATATGGTTCCTCCCCCAACAAAGTGGCCTGTGCGGTACAGAAGACGACATTCAGCCTGCAGCCCTCTGCTCGCTGTGCACCGAGGAGAAGCTGCTGTATTTCCATGGGGTTTGTTCTCCCCACACTCAAACTGGCAGCTCCCGCTGCAGAGGGCGGAGGGCTGGCACCGGCGGCTCCCGCAGTGAGGGGTCAACATGCTTTTTGCTCTCAGGTGCGTCTGGAAGGTGCGTCCAGAGGAGGCTGGATCATTCCAGGGCGGTGGCTAGTCCCGTCTCTCTCTCTCGTAAACATAGCAAATCATTAACATTTAATTCTGAAATTACATCTAGAGATGGTTGATTACCGTCAGCACCCTGAGAACACTGTGTGGAGACTGAGGTGAGAGAAGACGACCAGGGAAAATTAGGAGAAAGGCCCCATCTGTGACGCAAGTCCAGGGGCAGCAGTGAGGTTTAAAACACTCACTGGCTGATTCTTAACACAAATAATTCAAGGTTTGGTGGAATTAAAAAAATCACAATGTGGTATTATGTTAATTCTCCTTGAAATTGGCACATTGTAACAAAATAATAGCAACTAAATCATCTCTCTGCATTGACATGACTGAAATGTGTTTAACACGGAGTGAGAGTAGTTCACATGTGTGTGCTGATAAAGTCTCTGTGAAATCCGAGCGCCGTGTGACTCGGAGGAAACAATCCCAGCTGATTCCAGTACGAATTATCGTAACCATTCTCAGCAAGAAACCGCGTGTCCAGACCAGTCGTAGGTATAGTAAGCACAGCTAACAGGTAACAATGAAAAACCAGATTTACCCAAAAGGGCCTCATAATTACTGAGCACCCCAATTATTTTTAAAGTAATTACCCAAAAATGGCAAATTTTTTATAACTTCATTCTTAGTT
Source organism: Daubentonia madagascariensis (assembly GCA_023783475.1). Classification (NCBI taxonomy): domain Eukaryota; kingdom Metazoa; phylum Chordata; class Mammalia; order Primates; family Daubentoniidae; genus Daubentonia; species Daubentonia madagascariensis. The sequence goes on from JAKFHU010000901.1 coordinate 35,044,592, forward strand.
AAACACAAAAATGCAAAAAACATCCAAAAACTTGTTTATATATTATGTAATTTACATTTTATATGTATTTTATATTATAAATTCTATATTTAAATTTTCAGCCAAACTCTGATTTACCTGCACCCAAACATTTATCGTAGCTCAATTTACAATTGCAAAGATACGGAACCAACCTAGGTGCCCATCAGCTGAGGAGAGGATAGAGAAAATGTGGTGTGCACACCACGGAGCACTACTCAGCCGGGAAAAGGAATGAAATTATGTCGTTTGCAGCAACTTGGATGGAGCTGGAGACATCATCCCAAGTGAAGCATCTCAGAAACGGAAAGACCAACACCACGTGTCCTCACTAGTAAGTGGGAGCTACGCAACGGGGGCACGTGGACACAAAGAGACATAAAGGACATTGGAATCCAGAAGGGGTAGGAAAAACCCTCTTGTCAGGTACAATGAACGGTCCTGGTGACAGGCGCACTGAAAGTCCATACGTTAGACAGTGTATCTTTGTGACAAAAACATCGGTACCCCCTTAATATTTTGAAATTTTAAAAAATTTAAAAATAAATAATGAAACCAATAGTATAAACAAAACGAAAGAACAAATTAGGTCAGTAAAGTGGAAATTTCAAGCAAAATAATTTTTTCCCTTTTTTACTTTTCAAATAAATATGGGATGTGTGTCTCAATTACAAAAATAATTGTCTCATATTTCAACTTACCTTTACACAGGTAGGCATGATCCCATTTTTTAAAATATACTACACAGCATCGCTTTGGGAAGCAAGGACGAGGATTAGGCATGCCGGAGCACACGCCAATTAACAGCTCCTCGCTCGTCTGCCTCGCTCTAGTATCTTCCCCCGTGTAAAAGACTAATCACCTTTCAAAAGTTCAAAGACTAAAGAATTCAACCAAAAAGTGAATCACAAGGGTCTATGCCTTGCAGAAAATATTAGTCAATGAAATTTGCTTTTCATAAAAACATGCCAAAATGGTTCTTTTGAAAAATATCAATGCCATAAAAATGTAGTTAGGCCAACTAAAGGAAATGTCGGCAAGTTAGATCTATGTGTCCATCAAAAAGACCGTGTATCAATGTCACTTTATTGCCATTTCATTTTCGACCATTCTCATTTTGTCTGTTTCTAGTGTTTCTTACATTCTTTCCTAGTCTTCCCCGACTCCACCTATACCCAAACAAGTGTTTGTATTTGTTTGTTTGGTGTGTTTCCACACATGTAGACCATCAGCTGCTCTTGTCCTGTAATTCTGAATTCACCCCCCATGGCCTTACTCCTACTTGTGCCCTTCCCTGGTAGTTTCTGTCTCCTACATGCTGCTTGATCACTAATGACCAGGACGTATTTCAAATGCTAAGGGACTTAGCTCCCACAGTCTAAAATATTTTTGTCTGTAATAGTAAATGAAAATGTTATATGTCGAACTAAGAACACAATAGCTCAGAAAAAGTTTAAACAACATGAATCGTATTTTTCTTTTTTTCTTTTTTTTCCATAACACTAAGTTTTATTAGGGATTTCTTTAAGGTTAAATTTCTAGGAATGAGGGAGTCCTAGTTAGAGGGCACAAAAGCCCACGAAGCCCCCTCAGATCTCATAGAGAACTACCGGCTCAGGTTCTTTGGTAGGATTGCCACCTCGTTCCAGGTACAAATTATTGTAAGGATACTGCTTTGGCCCCACAGGCTGGTAAGTGGGGTACTTCTCCCCAACCCAGAACATGAATACCATGAAGACCACGAAGCCGAAGAGTTGTATACACATGATATTCCAAGAAACAGGTGTAGGGGATGTCTCCACACGGTTCCTGATATACAGGTCTAGGTGCCAGTGTATCAGCTCACCCCAGTTCAACCTCAGGTCTGTGTGGTCCCAGTCATACCATGGATCCCTCTTATGCTGTGAGAGGTCGGAAAGCTTCGGGTAGTCACCATACCCCACGCCATCATCCGGGTAAGGCTGGTGGTCTTCTACACACATATTATACTTCTTGGAGGCAGCGGCCCATTCTTCTGGTGTCTTAGGATAGGGCCTCAGGAGTGTGTCCCTGGTAATGTGGGAGGTTGTCCATGCACCCAACAGCACCATGTTCCAGGCTGCCCTTTGCAGCCATCGGACTCCCAGGACCCCAGCCCTGGCCACATCTTCACCTTCTTCACATTCCCATGAATTGTATTTTTCAGTCAGAAAAACAAATTTCAGGTTTAAATACAGATGGGAAGACACACAGCTTAGTCCAAGGGTGGGGAACCTGCTGCCTTAAGGCTACATGTGGCCTTTTGACAGAATCCAAATTTTACAGAACAAATCCCTTTATTTTTATTAATACATTTTTGTTCATCTTTTGTATTTTTAAAATGAACATATTAAAATACCAAAGAATAAAATAAGTTTCAATGAAATAATCCTCTCAGATTGACCAGCACAGTTAGAGCATAAGTAAGCTATAAGGGCTAAACTGATGGCTGCTACGCTCATGATTTAGTTCTAACTTCCCCCACCTGACTGGCGCCACTACCGCATGAGGCTGGTTGGCGAGAGTTTATGGGGTCGAGTACACCAGTCTGTTATCAGTTTTTGACAATGGTGCACTGTGTTTCTGTTTGAAGTGGAATTTGTGAATAGTTGCACAGCTCAACTGTGTTTTTTAATTCTGTCTGCTTAACAGCCCATCATGTCAAAGAAGACCAAGAGAATGCTGAAGGAAGAAAACAGATTTTTAATGAGGACTTGGGAATTGCAATATTACCTTGTTTCTGCTAAAGATAAGATGATTTTCTTGCTTTCTGATACTGCAACATCAACATTAAAGAAATTCAATGCTCATCAGCATTATAACACTCATAAGGACCACAAATATTTTAAATTAGAGGGAGAGACACGAAAGGTTGTATTGCAGAAATTAAAAGATGAAAAGCAAAAGCAAAGACAATTCTTTCAAGCAGCAATAAGACCTAGAAATAAAGCCACTGAAGCAACTTATAAAGTAGCTTATATACTCAGGGAAAAAGGGAAGCCATTCAGTGATGTAGAAACTGGGAAAGGATGCATTTTCGAAGTTGTAGGATGCTTAGACCCCAATAACATTTCAAAGTACAGACAACTGCCTCTTTCAAGGAGAACCATAATTGATCAGCAGCATGAATTAGCCTTCAATTTAACAGAACAACTTCATGCAATACTTCAAAAGGAAAATATATATTATTCAATCACTTTGGATGAATCAACTGATACTACTGACTTGGCATGGGTTTTGTACTTCATTCAGGTCATAGCAGAAGATTTTCTTTGCTACAAAGAGTTACTATTTTTGGGCACTCTTGTGAACAGAACACAGGGAATAGATATCTTCAACAACTTCCAAGATAAATATCATGAAGTTGGCCTGAATTTGGTAAATTTAGAGAGTCTATGTACAGACGGTGCACCTTCCATGACAGGAAAACATGAAGGGTTTATTGCACAGATAAGAAAAGTACTAACAGATCCAGATGCTCTCCTTTCTTTTCATTGTCTCTTGCATCAGCAAAATCTCTGTGCTAAAGCTACTATTTTAAGTGACACTTTGCAACAAGTTATAAGTATTGTTAACTATATTCATGCAAATGCAACACAGCATCATCAGTTTCATAATATGCTAAAGTTGAATGATGAGGTATTCAGTGTGGATTTGCCATATCATTCTAAAGTGCATTGGCTATTGCAAGGGCAGGTGTTAGGCAAAATTTTTTCTCTGTGAGAACAGATAGTTAAATTTTATGAAGAACAGAATCAGCAATATGAATTATGGAAAGAAGATTTCTATAGGAATGCAGCATTTCTGCATGATATCATGTCAAATCAAAACAACTTGAATATTTCTTTGCAAGGTAAAACTAAGTCTATACATGATATGTGGAAAAAAAAAAAAATCCAAGCATTTCGGGAAAAGCTATCTTTTCTCAAAACACTTCTTCAAAAGGAAATTTCAGATGAATATTTTCCCCAGTTAGCAAAGGTCATTGATAAGCAAGATGATATATGTGAATCATTTGAAGAATACGCAGCTGTTATAGACCTATTAATTGGAGAATACAATGAAAGTTTCACTGACTTTGAGAATCGTGACATCACACTCAAATTAGCATTTCAGCCTCACCTAGTTGATATCAACAAGGCACCTAAAGAACTACAGATGGGATTGATTGAGCTCTCAGTAGATGACATTTTAAAAGTCATTGTTTGATGCTAAGAAAGATCCAGTTGAAATATGGAAAAATGCAGTAGAATAGCCACACCTGCGGCAACATGCCTGAAAAATATTTTCTTACTTTTCAACCATTTATTGCTGTGAATCTACATTCTCCTACCCAACCCAAATCAAGACGCCCTTAAGGTCACAAATGACTGACACCCATCTAGAGGATCAACTGAAACTGCGGACCTCGATGCTGCAACCAGGTATTCAAATGCTTCCCAACAAAAAGCAGATGCAACAAAGTCATTAAAAGGTTAGTTAACTTTAAAATTAATGAACAGTTTTCATTTTTTGAAATTATTAAGTACATGGTAGTTAGATTTTTACAAAATAATGTACATTTTTAAGTATATCTAATTGAAGTTTCTTGAATGCGGCCTTATTTAATTACAGCTAAATTAATGTAGCCTTCCAACATGAAAAGATTCCCCACCCTTGCTTAGTCTGATGACAAAATATCACATTGGTTCAAACTGTAGAATCTTAATTTTAAAAAATCATATTATAAGTTCACCTACTTTAGAAATGAAAAAAAATTATTAAAAATAGCATTTCTAAATCATGAGATATGAAGGGGAAATGTTAATTTAATATAGGTCTATCAATATGTGTATACTGCTTATTAACTAGTCAAAATTATTTCTTTTTCAAATATTAGTTGTCCACACACATAGCCTATAACAGATCCCAATTTTGTACATTTTATTTCTTCGAAGCATACAGAAAACATGTTCTGCCTTTGGCATTATTCAATGACTCATCCCGGAGCTATAAAAGAATTTTAGGGCTGGGAGCAGTGGCTCACACCTGTAATCCTAGCACTTGGGAGGCTGAAGCGGGAGGGTCACTTGAGGTCAGGAGTTCTAGACCAGCCTGAGCAACATAGTGAGACCCAGTCTCTATGAAAAATAGAAAAATTAGCTGGGCACAGTAGCATATGCCTCTAGTCCCAGCTACTCAGGAGGCTGAGGCACGAGGATCACTTGAGCCCAGGAGTTTGAGGCTGCAGTGAGCTACAATGACACCACTGCACTCCAGCCAGGGCAACAGAGCAAGACCCTGTCTCCAAAAAAACAACAAAAAAAAGAATTTTAGCTAGTATTTTATTGAAATGATACAAACATCTGCAAAGTTTTAACAGCATTCACATATGATAGAAGTTATTAAATTGATAATATCTAATTTTCCATAATTTCTCCCATTTTCTTTCCAGTAACAAACCAGAAACAATGGTCAGTAGAAAATAATTAAAAGAGATCCTAGTCTTCCTTACACAAACAATGACAGAGATTTATACAGGCACATCTTGGAGATATTGCCAGTTTGGTTCCACAGCAAGAAAATGAATCACATAAATCTTTTCATTTCCCCGTGCATGAAAAAGTGATGTTTACATTATACAGTAGTATATTAAGTGTGCAATAGCATTATGTCTAAAAAAAGTACATACTTTAATTTTAAAATACTTTATTGCTAAAAAATGCTAATGATCATCTGAGCCTTCAGTGATTCATAATCTTGTTGCTGGTGAAGGGTCTTCCTCAATGTTGGTGGTGGTGACTGGCCAGGGTGGTGGGTGCTGAAGGTTGGGTGGCTGTGGCAATTTCTTAAAATAAGACAACAATGAAGGTTGTCACATCCATTGACTCTTCCTTTCACAAAAGATTTCTCTGTAGCATGTAGTACTATTTGATAGCATTTTACCCACAGTAGAACTTCTTTCAAAATTGGAGTAAATCCTTTCAAACCTTGCCACTGCTCTATCAACTAAGTTTATGGAATATTCTAAATCCTTTGCTGTATTTCAGCAATGTTCACAGCATCTTCACCAGGAGTAGCTTCCATCTCAAGAAACCATTTTCTATGTTCATCCATAATAAGCAACTCCTCATCCATTCAAGTTTGATCATGAGTTTGCAGCAATTCTGTCACATCTTCAGGCTCCACTTCTAATTCTAGTTCTCTTGCTGTTTCCACCACATCTGCAGTTAGTTCCTCCACTGAAGGCTTGAACCCCTCAAAGTCATCCATGAGGGCTGGAATCAACATCTTCCAAACTCCTGTTAAGGTCGATATTTGACCTCCTGCCGTGATTCATGAACGTTGTTAATGGCATCTAGAATGGTATGTCCTTTCCAGGTTTTCAATTTACTTTGCCCAGATCCATCAGAGGAATCACCATCTGTGGCAGCTATGGCCTTACAAAATGTATTTCTGAAATAATAAGACTTGAAAGTCAAAATTACTCCTGATCTGTGGGCTGCAGAGTGGATGTTGTGTTAGCAAGCATGAAAACAACATGAATCTCCTTGTACATCTCCATCAGAGCTCTGGGGTGACCAGGTGCATTGTCAATGAGCAGTAATGTTTTGAAAGGAATCTTTCTTTCTGAGCAGTAGGTCTCAATAGTGGGCTTAAATATTCAGTAAACCATGCTGGAAACAGAGGAGCTATCATCCAGTCTTTGTTGTTCCATTTCAAGAGCACAGGCAGAGTATATTTAGTGTAATTCTTAAAGTCTACTAAGATTTTCAGAATGGTAAATGAACATTGGCATCAACTTAAAGTCACCAGCTGCATTAGCCCCTAACAGGAGAGTCAGCCTGGCCTTTGAAGCTCTGAAGCCAGGCATTGACTTCTCCTTTCTACCTGTGACAGGCCTAGATGACATCTTCTTCCAAGGTAAGGCTGTTTCCTCCACATTGAAAATCTGTTGTTTAGTGTTGTCACCTTCATCAATGATCTTAGCTGGATCTTCTGCATAACTTGCTTCAGCTTCTCCATCAGCACTTGCTGCTTCACCTTGCACTTTTATGTTGTGGAGACAGCTTCTTTCCTTAAACCTCATGAACCAACCCCTGCTAGCTTCAAACTTTTCTTCTGCAGCTTCCTCACCTCTCTCAGCCTTTGTAGAATTAAAGAGAGTTAGGGCCTTGCTCTGGAACAGGCTTTGGCTTAAGGAAATGTTGTGGCTGGTTTGATCATCTGTCCAGACCACTCAAACTTTCTGCATATAAGCAATGAGGCTGTTTCACTTTCTTATCATTTATGTGTTCACTGGAATAGCACTCTTAATTTCCTTCAAGAAGTTTTCCTTTGCATTCATGGCTTGGCTAACTATTTGGTGCAAGAGGCCTAGCTTTTGGCCTATCTTAGCTTTTGACATGCCTTCCTCACTAAGCTTAATCATTTCTAGCTTTTGATTTAAAGTGAGAGAGATTTGACTTCCTTTCACTCGGACACTTAGAGGCCACTGTAGGGTTATTAACAGGACTAATTTCAATATTGTTCTATCTCAGGGTATAGGGTATAGGGAGGCCCAAGCAGAGAGAGAGAAGGGGGAATGGCCAGTCCGTGGAGCAATCAGAACACAGACAACACTTGCCAAGTAAGTATGCTGTCCTATATGGGCACAGTTTGTGGCACCCCAAAAAGATTATCATAGTAACACCAAAGATCACTGATCACAGGCCACCATAACAGATATAATAGTAATGAAAAGTGTGAAATGGGACACAGAGACACGAAGTGAGCACACGCTGAGGGAGAAATGGCACTGATAGACTTACATGATGCAGGGTTGCCACAAGCCTTCAATTTGTAAAAAGACACAGTACCTGTGAAGCTCAACAAAACACGATGTGCCTGTATTGAGCAAAATCCTATCTCACATACTACGGTTCTTTTGCTTTTCCCTCTGCAGGAAAATATTTAAAAGCTGAAAATATAAGACCTTACTCTTCTGACTCAATATATTTCCATTTCATTGTCATAAATGGAAGTTTCACATGCAAGAATAAAAATTAAAACTCTCAATTTTCTTTTATATAATTCACCCAAAACTGAAATTGAAAAAATAATCCTTGTAAAAATTTAGTAACCTAAGTCTAGTATTTAGAGATTATCTTTATATCAAATGATGTTAGGAATGTACTTTCTCTTTTCCTCCCAAACATTTGGTTATTCATAAGTTAGAGGTAACATGAGTACACTTCAGTCATTTAATTGTTGTTTCTGAAATCTGTAGAATACATTTTTATAAATTAAATCAGGTTTTTCCATTGAGCTGCTTTATAACCTAGGAGACATTTATTTTATTTGACTCTTGATCTTCAATTCTGAAAATCTTATTGGCTCCCCCGACCTTCATGTTGCCCAACAGACTCACACTCACATACATACTCACACTCACACACACTCACTCATACTCACATACACTCACAAACACATGCTCACTTACATGCCATCACACATACACACACTCACTATCACATACACTCACACACTTACACATGCTCACACTCATATATACTCACCCTCACACTCACACTCACACATTCACTCACACACATGCTCACACTCACACATGCTCACATATATTCACACACTCACACATGCTCACACATCCTTGCTCACACACTTGCTCACTCACTCATACTCACACACTCACACACTGTGTGTTAATTAGATGTCTTCGTCCATTTTCTGCTGCTATAACAGATTACCACAGACTGGGTAATTTATAAAGAAAAGAAGCTTATTTGGCTCTTGGTTCTGGAGACTGGAAAGTCCAAGAGCACAGCACCGGCATCTGGTGAGCATCGTCTCATGGCAGAGGCATCACACAGCAAGAGCATGTGGGACAGAGAGAATATGGGGGCCAAACTTATCCTTTTATCAGGAGCCCCTCCCACAATAACTAACCCTCTCTCACTGTAAGCACTAATCCCTGCAAGAGGGAGGAGCCCTCATAGCTGATCACCTTTTAAAGACCCCACCTCTTCACACTGTTTCAATGGCAATTAAGTCCCTAAAACATGAACTTTTGGGAGACACATTAGGTAATGATTCATCATCTGTCATTGTAATTCCATTATTTCATGAGGAAGTTTCCTTTTGAAATATAATTACTCCATTAATAATCTCTTCCTTGCAATTTTATTGAGTTTTTAGAACAAAATGCTGAATTGAATCTCTACTATACTGCAACATTAAAATGAGTTTCAGAGAAAACAAAAAATACTATTTAGACTTTAATGACAAAGAGATAATTTCCTCTAACAAAGGTTTTGCTATTATCAGTCTTGTCATGATAGTTTCAAGTCAGTTCCTGAAACTAATTTTTCAAATGAGTGCACATTTTCTAAAAGCATTACAATTTTTAATAACTTCAAAAATCTGTGACACATCATAAAAAAATAGTTTTTAAGAATTTAGAGCTTGGGCTCGGGAGCGCTACATTCATCCCAGATCATTTCCACCACGGACCGAAGCACCTCCTACTGTTCCCTTCCTTGCTGTCTTGCATTTACAAAAATGTTTGAGTCGTCTATCAACACATAGTATTTGTTACTTTCACCCTCAAAAGCACACATATATTCTGAGACTGGTGAAAAAATTAATGTTTGGTCAAATTTCTTAGGTGAGATGTAACGGGAGAGGTAAAATGTAAACGCTGTTCTATAATTCCAGAACTGAAAAATAAACGCTTATACAGGAATTTGATCAACAAGGAAGCTTAGTTTAAACGGAGGATCCGCCTCCCGGCTGCCTGCAGAAGGGTGCCCTTCCTTCAGGACTCAGGGTCCACACGCGCACAGGAGGGGCACCGCGGCGCAAGGACGAAGGAAGGGCCGCTCCCTGCCGCGGAGGGGCCAGGCCAGCCCCAGCCCGGTGGAGGCCCTGCAGGCTGCGCCGACGCCCTGCCTCCGCGCGCCACCCCCGGGCTCTGCCTCTTTCCCGGGCGGGCGGCCCCTCCACGCACAGACCCCCGGCTGCGCGAGCGGCCTGGCACATCCTGTGTCTCCACCCCCAGCCACCTCTCCACCTGACACCCCACAGCCCTCTCAAGCCCAGCTTGATCCTCTCCCAGGTGACCCAAAGCCGAGACCCCGGGCCCAGCTGCACCCACCCTCCAGCACACAGCGCGCCCCGGCCCCCTCCCACACCCTGTCTGAACGCCCCAGACTGAACGGTTCTCCTGTGCTCGAAACAGCAACTTTTAAACCACAGCATTTCTTAATTCTTTTAAAAGTTTGTTTTCCTCAATTCCCAAGTACACAATTGATCAGCAACTCCTACCTGTTCTACTCTAAACATGTCTTATTATAGAACAGATGGATTCCACACGGTCCGCGTCTGTGCCCCACATCTTCAGTGCCTCCCTCTGTGTTTTTCAGGACGTTGCTGTTTTAGGACAGCAGTGTTTTGAGCTCAGCAGTGGGGTGGCGTGGCACCCGAGGATCCTGCCGCCTCAGGCCGGCGAGGGCCTCCCGGACAGGACGCTTGTGTCGTATGAATATTAACTCCAGGCTTCTCTCTGGCCCCTGGCGCCACCAGAACCATCTCCTGGCTTCCTGAGCAGCACCGGGGGCCACCGCCCTCCTGCCCCTGTTCCCTCACGAGTCGCCCGTCTCTGCACCCCGCCTGGGGTTCCTGCTCTGCAGCCGTCTTGCAGGCCAGCCCAGCCTGACCCTCGCACCGGGGCGGGCAGCCTCTCCCGGAGCCTCTCTCCCTGCCCGCTGACACCCGGTTGTGACCTGTTGGATCCTCTACCTGAGGCTTCCTGTGTGCCCTGACTCCGTTTCCTGCGTGGCCAAAACCTTCCGCCTGGGGCAGGTGACAACCCCACCAAGGGGTGCTCGCCTTCTAGGGGGCAGCGACCAGGGCTGCTGCACTCCAGAATGCCCAGGGCAGCCGCCCCCGCCCCCAAAAAAGGTACCCTGCCACACAGGTCAGGGGGCCGAAGGTGAGAAACCTGCCCTGGGCTCTGCGGAGGGTCGCACAGAAACGGTTCCCACGATGCGCAGGCCGCTCGCCGGCCGGGCAGGAGTGACTGCAGACTGTTCCAGGAGCTGTCCCCACTACACTGAACTGACTCCCCACCGGGGGTTCCCACAGCATGTTCAACCCAACCAACCACGCGTGGTACAAACATAATTGGTTGAAAGAATTTTGCTTGGTCAAATATCTTTGGAAAATGCTGGATTACACTAACCAGAGGTTTCTTAACTATAGAGAGCTTCAGGGCTTTTAATGTGCTAAAATACACATCACAGGTCTGCAAGGGTTATACTAGGCAAGATTTCCCAAATTTCTCTGACCTGGAAACATATCTTTGGAGGGGCTGGAGGAAGGCCCATCTGACCACCACTGGGGTTTCAGTGGTGACTTGACCATTGTGCTTGTGACACAGATTGTGTTTTAAGCTTCATTAATGAGAACAATTTATCTTAAGCAATTTCCTCAAAAATACTATTACAAAGATAAAAAATAAACTGAGCTGAGTCATGTCCTACATTGTGGATTGTGACAAAAGCTGGTGAATCTCTCTCCAGAAATACAGAAACCTCATGCACATGTATAAACATAGGAATATATTTTGGGGGGTTGTAACCCCAGATCAGGAGCCCTTTCCTGCATGAACAGGCACTGAGCGGCAGCGGACGGGCCCAGTGACCATCAGACAGCTGGTGACAAGGCATGAGCAGAACCGTGATTTGCTCCACATCTATGTCCATTACCATTTGATCAGGTTTTATAGAATTCTGTCATTTGGGGACAGCACCAAGGGTATAGCTACATAAGTCACACAAGGCAGCTGGTTCAATCTGAAAATCATGCAAACTGGTTATTCAAAACCTTCTAGTTAAAACCACTGCTTGCTTCCTTTTCCACAGTTGTTAATCTCCGCACTGATGTTGAACTAGAGGAGCCCACTTCCAACTTCTCTACTGATGGCAAATATATTAAAGTCTTGAAAAGAGTGACCTTTAATCAGGCATCCTGGGGATGTTTTCAGAGCATTCTGGTACCAATATAATATGATTATTTTCCTATGCATATTATCCACCTTCTGCTATTTTTAGTGGTGCTTTAAAAATGTATTTATGTCATAAAATTTTTCTTCTTAAGTAAATTCCTATTTTTAGAAAACATGGTCATGATATATTAGTCCACCTGACTTCTTGAAACCTGCAAGTATATCTACTAAACTACAACCCAAAATTACAGCAAACACCCATAATCGTGTGACTACATAGGAACATTTTAAAAATCTGTATATGTACATAATGTTTTAAATATACATACATATAATATATTCATAAAAGTAGATTGCACTTCTCAAAAATACATAAGCAGAATAGATTACATAAAATCACTACATACTGAATGTGAACAACGTGCAAAGAAGACATTCCAGAGCAAAATCTCTACTTTGCCTCTGCAAAGCAGGCTAATATTTTTCCTACAATTTTATCCTCTTTCCTATAAACAGACACAAAATGGTTGACTAATTCACTGATTTTGATCATCATTGCAGCAAAGACATTGTTATTACAGCACATTCCACAACCTTGTGATATTTAAACGCATGTTGATAATCAAAAGGCTGATATTTATCCACAGTGGCTAAGGAAAAACATTCTGTATTCATTTCTCTGACAGAAAAACACATGGTCACTATGAGCACTGCCGTTGCGTTTTACTCTGAATGAAAGCATTGTCGGGAGGCATTAGAGAAAATGCACTAAAGGTGCGCTCACAACAGCATCACAGCACAGGGTAACTTTCCACAGTGCAAAATGCCATTTTCTACTACTCCCCACCTAAAAGTTTTAAAACACAAATGTACCCGATGGCATCTGTGGCCATTTTCACACTTGCACAAACTCCCTGCAGCACATAAAGCTCTCTGTAAACTTCAGGGCGAGTGTTGGTCATGTCTGGGGCAGCTCACCAGCTTTGTGGCTAGCCTGTGGCCCTGGGAGCAGAATTGCGCAGTGGCACCTGTACCATGCATTCAAACCTTTACCGAGAACAGTCCTCCCCCACCCATGGTCCTGTGTAACTGACCCCAGAGCCCATCGCAGCACTAGGCCCAGAGTGTGCATCAGAGTCTCCACGTGCCCCGGTGACATTCCGAATCCCACACAAATTATTTCTGCACTGACCCTTACTTTGAACTTTTCATCTTCTCTGATTTAGCACAGAGAAATAGAAGGTTCTAATGACCTGGCAAGAGTTCTTATTTAAGTGGAGGCACCTTTCTCAAAATGCAACCCCTGAAAGGCTTAGAGACAGCAGAGTGAGCTTGGTTTTTGGAGGGGCCTGAAGTGGCCTGTGTGAACCCAGAAACGTCTCCAAGCTTTGCTGAGCCCAGCTTCTGGCACCAAGACGTCTTCCCCACAGCCATACCATCCATCTGTGTATGGCTTCGGCAATGTGGCCTTGGACAATAAGGGCTTGTTTAATAGGGGGTGATAATAAGTGCTTGTCAGGTATTGTCAGGATTGAAGGAGATAACGTAAAGCCCTCAGCACAGTACTCAGTGGGTGAATAGGAAACAATCTGAGTTAAGGAGACATGTGTGCAAATAATACAACACACAGAGGGACTGAAGGGCAGTTGGTGAGCCAGGTTTAAACTTTCAACTGCCCTGTGCCTGTGTGTCTGGAATGGAAGGGCCAGCAAGATGTCAGGGCCAGGGTGCTTGCATGTGGTGGGCCAGCAGCAGTATTTTACAAACTCAAAACCCATTTTGTGACAACTCCTGAAAAATGTGAGTTTTTTTAATTGTTACTAATGCATCCATAATTGCTAAGAAAAAAATAAGAAAGAACAGAGGAACTATAAGGTTGAAGTAGAAGCATTTCTGTAAATGCTTCCTCAAAGAAAAATGTCAAACTGGACCTAAATGAAAATGAAGTCAAGAAAATGAAAGCATAGATTATTTCAGATGAGTCAGGTGACCAAAGGAGAAGGTAAGCAGGAGCTGAAGGGACGTCAGCCTGACTGGTACCGCGGGGCCGAGGCAGGAGGGTGAGGGGTGAGACCACTGGACACACCCACCTGCAGAGATGTCCTCTGCCCCAGAAAACCCAGCCAGACAGAGCAGCGAGGTCAGGAATGATGGCGAGGCCAATGCTCTCCTGCTCAGAGCTTCTGAAGGAGTGATGATTTTGCTGCAGGGGAGGCAAAAGGGAAAATATCCTGCTCTGCAAAAAATTCTGAATGCCAGCCTTGTCGAAGAGCATCTGCTCACAGTAACAGGTCCTGTGCCCTACAGTCGGGGGGGGGGCAATGCTTACTAATGACATTCTCCTACTAAAAACAAAAATGAGTGCAGGTTCCTTCACTAATCAACCCTGGACGTGTCATTAATACCACTGAATCTACATTACCACATCTCCAAAACAGGTTAGTAAGCAAAGCAGCTGGAGAAAGTGGAGAAGCTAAGGAATAAAGGTAAAAGAGCCTGGTGCAACGCCCAGCCAGAAGTGCTCAGTAAGCAGAACCGAGTCGAGGAATCAGAAACTGAATATGTGGGGGCACAGCAGCAGAGCACAGAGGGTCAGCCCCGGACAGAGGTGAGAAAGCTAACCAAAGGGCATGTGTATTGTGTGTGTGTGTGCACACACACGCGTGTCTATAATCTCATATCACTCCCACACTGACCTAGCACCACCAAGTGCCACAAACAGTAGGTGCTCAAAGAAGCATTTATGGTACATCCACAATGGTTCTGAAGTCTTCTTAGAAGACATGAGCGTGTGCTTCCTGACCAGGGTACTTAACAGCTGGTCGTAAAATGAATTTGACAGTAATACAAAATGAAACCTAGACAGAGCTAAGCTGTAGGGAAGGCCCGTGGCTGTGGATCCAACTGCAGGAAATGAGACGGTAGTAGCTGTGCTCGAATGTGTGAGCAGGCACGACCGCTTCTTCTCAAATTCGCCAGGAGAAATAAGTGGTTCCCGTTAGTAACTCTGTTTACCAAACACTTTCAGAGCTGTGGCACTTTGACCAATCCTGAGGATTGCCCTTAGAACAGAGAAGGGCACTAACTGGGCCAGAGACTCTGCTGGAGGCGCTGGCTTCATACCAGGTCTGCCAAGGATGTTTCTGGGGCTTCCCCGTGGTATGTTTAGGCAGGGGAGATGTTTTTGTAGTATGACATGAGACTTACCATTTTGATGTGCTCGTTCAACACTCTGCTTTCCTGTAAGACTGTGGAACCTCCAAGAGGGATTTGCATTTGGCTAACCTGGAACGCCGCTGCACCGTGGAGCTCCTGTCTTCCTCAAGGCTCTCCCTGCTCCTGGCACCTGCGCAGGCCCCTGCTCTGAGCCCAGGCGTCCAGGGGTCCCTTGCCTTCTGGCCTTTCTTCTCTCACTCGCTGTCCCCGTCCAAGCCAGACGCTGGGCCTGCATCCCACCGCCGACCTCTCTCTGGTCTCAAGGGCTCATCCATCACCTCCATTCTATTTTCTATCATAGTGCCTCTGACACGTAAATAAATGTTCCCTCTTTGGCCACAACTGTCATTGATACTTTCACTCTTGTTTGCGTTTCTCACGTTGCCTAGACCCCCTCTTCCAGCCAATCATTTTTATCTCTCAGCCTCTGACGGTGCCTTTCCGAACGTGTGCTGTTACACGGCTCAGTGCCACTGCCGTCCGGACCCTGCGGCATGCCCAGGTCACAGAGCTGATGTGTGACAGCAGAGTTGTCCCTTCCTGGTGAAATGACTGTAATAAAACAAAGCTACAACCTTTCAGCAACTCACTGAAGGACACCAGAACCACTCACGAGTTTCAGGGATGTAGGCAAGCCTGGCTTTACGAAAGTGGTATGTCACTGTACTCTGTCGGCTAATTTCACAACTATGGCACCACTGGCTACTTAAGAGAAAGCTGCAAGTAATACTCCTGGAAAGTGAAGACTTCTTTGTAAAGCAAAAGTTCCTTCAATTTTCTATTTTATGAATTTTGACTTACCAGGTTTTCTGAAAGCAGAGTACATATGCATAGCATCCAAACATTTCCAAACTTTAGGCAAATTCACTTTCTTTCCAGTGGTCAAACTTTTTATAAAGAATTCCTTTTTCATTTTTATTTATTTATTTTTTTTACTTTCTGAAAATTAGTTTATTTGGGGGATGGTGCATCCCCATCACTGGAAGGCAGGGAGCATTGTCTTTTCTTGTGACACCCATCCTTTCATGGAAAAGCTGTGCCTGGAATACCCCCAGTTCTAATTTCAAACAGAAAAGACTTGATGAGACAAACATATATAGTGGAAGGCACAGAATACATTGTTATTAAGCAAAACTTCTTTCCAGTGGCCAGCATGCATGACAAAGAAGACACAGAAATGTGCCCACGTAGATTCAACTACATCAGGTGACAGGCACAAGCTCTGTAAGTTGAAAATGGGTCCTTCTTTTTGAATCTGGTTCTGCTAAGGTAGAGAGAAATACCTCATTCCTTGCAGGCCTCTCTACATAGGCCCAGCATAATCATTAGCAAATGACCAGCCCATGTGTCTGGACATATCTGCTTATTTATTTAGCTAATCACATCATACTGCCTCATTTGAGAATGAGACATGCATCTTGCTATCATGAGGTTATTTATTGCTTCTGGAGATTGTGAGCTGATTCTCATCGATTTGACTTTGTTCCTCTTCTCCTCCCAGACCTGCCAGGACAGCATGAATGGGGTCTGTTCAGTCAACAGCCCAGCGCTTTGGGTCCCAGAGAAGAAATTTATCCTTGAATGAGAGCAAGACCCACCCCCACCCGCAGCTGAACGTCTTTGTCCCCTTCCCGGGTCAAGGACCCGGTGGTGAGAGCCTCTCCCACCAGCGCAGCCTCTTCTGCAGAGCCTGGAGCCAACGCAAATGACATTTGTGACAAAGAGAAAACCAAGAAGGGTGGAAACGGTTACATCAAAGTTGTGCCTGCTTTCTAAAACTTCTTTGAACATATTATGAAGAGCAGGTGTGCTGTCCAGCCAGGGAAATGGGGAGGGGGCGTCACTGTGTCAGACGCGCGCACAGAAGCGCGGGACTCCTCAAGCGTGTAGGTGCCAGGGACGCAGGAGGCCGGGGCAGAGGCGTGGACACGCCCTTTCCCACGCCGAGAGGTTTCCCACGCCGAGAGCTTCCTGCCCGCCTTCCCCTTCCATACTCCCCGCCCCACCGACCAGGAAGGATCCCTTGGGGGCCTACACTGGACCGGACCCGCGCCTCGCTCAGCCCCACGCGAGCCCCGGCCTCTCGCAGCTGCAGGACGCCTGTGGGCCGAGCGAGGTTAGGAAATTAGTCCTAGGGTTTCGCCCCAGGCCGTCCTCCTGCTGCGCTCAGCGAAGTGGCTGGGGGCATCGGGGCGACCCGGGTGACCTCCACCGAGCGCCGCCAGGGACCACGTCGAGCACACCCCCCGACCGCCCCTGGGGCGGGGCCGACGACGCGGGTGGGGGAGCAGCGTGGAGTCCGGGGACAGAAGCCCCGCCGCCACTCTAATTAGGAAACTGCTGCGGGGGTGGAGGGTCTCCGCCCAGCGGCCCCTGCGGCCCTGGGCCCTGTTCTTTCTGTGAGCACCTCCCTGCCCCCATTAGGAGCGCGACGTCTGTGGGTGGCAGAAAAGCGGCGGGAAGAGATGGGGGCCGGAAATGTGTTAAATAAAAGGGTCCCAAGGAGCCCCCTGCACGTGGGGTCCCTAAAGACAGCTGCCTGTTGAGGCCAGACTCGAAGCCTGCAGCTGTGGACACCAGGACCGAGAAGGTCCAAGGAGGCAGAAGTTGGGTGCCCCCTGCGTCCCACCCACCGTGCCCCTAAGCCCCACTCTCCCAAAACGCACCCGAAACTCGGCCTCGACGGGGCCTCCGCAAGGCGAAGCCGGGGCGCCCCCGGGGACCCCCGCAGGCGCCCACCCGCGGACACGCGCGCACGCGCGCACTCGCGCCCACGCTCGCAGGGAAAAGGCTCATCCCTGTGCTCGTGCAGCCCCAGGCTGGCGCGGGGGCGGGGCTGGCGGGGGGAGCGAGGGGCAGGAAACGCCTTTAATTGAGGGAAATGCACGCGAATTGCTCGGGTGGCCTTTCATGTGCGCCTCCGGGCCAGCTCGGCCCCTCCGCGCCCGGGAGCCCACCCGGCGTGCGCCCCTGTCCGCCGGCGCTCCCGGGAGCGCAGGGCCGACCGGGCGCCGAGGACGCATGGCACTGACTTCCAACGAGCTGTGGGCCGTGGGGCTCGTTCCGTCTCTGAGGCGAGACAACTCGCGCGGAGCCCTGTGTCTCTCCGCCAGCCCCGGCGGGCGGCCGGGCCGCGAGCTCTCCTGAGGAGAGGCCGCCCTGCCTTGACCCGGTGTATGGACACGTATAAATACAGTGTCCGTCCAAATGACATTCCACCCCTCCCCCTCCACCACCCCTTTTTTCTTTTCATCATCAGCAAATAAAGATTAGCCGGTAAGATTATAGAAAGCGTTTCCAGGCCGGCGCTGATCTTTATTCCAGAGGCTTTGTGATGATATTGATGATGATGATGGCCAAGTGGACAGTTTGATTTTTGTGTTTGGAGCTAGTTATAAAGAATCAATATTATATCAAGGGGTAACTTTCGTGATAAAGGACTTTAACCACTCCGGCTATTCATCATAAGTCTGTAGCAAGCAGATAGGTCAAAAGAAATTATATTGCACTAAAGAGTGAGTCTTCTTATCTCTCCCATACCAGGGGAATAAGGGACAAGCCGATCGATACAGTAGCTGCTGTATACTTCTTGCAATTATCAATAGCTGATTTCGCCTTTTGAGGCCTGCATCTATTAATGCAAGCTAATAATAATCGTTCGAGCCTCCCTGTAGGCAAGGGAGTCAAAATTTTAACTCGCCAGCATTGTTTATGTAATCATACGTGCTGAAGTGCCCCTCCTGGGCTACCTGCAGCCCAGATGCGGTTCGGCCGCCTAGAGAGAAGTCCTTCTACAGCGTTTGCATCCCTAAGCGTGAAGACGATGACTACGTGCTGATGTTTCTCTGTGATGCCATAAAAGCCATGGAACTTTTGCCTGTGGTGCCTACAATGAAGCTGCACAGTCCTGTAATAAACATACAAGAAGGCTTCGAAGCACACAGACCAAGATGGATTTGTATACTATGCACACGGCTCCTATCTATTAAAATATTTAGGCATATTTATCTCAATAGCTTTGAAAGTAAATGAGGTCAGAACAGTTGTATCCAGTGTAGGCAGAGCAGTTAGCTATGTACTGGTTTATCTTAGTAGAGCATTTTATTTTTATGGGGAAAGTTATCTTCAAGTAGGTGAACAGAAGCTTGGAAAAAGCATTTTAAGAAACCGTAATTTTTGGCTACATGTTTTCTAGCATCCTCCCCTACCCCCAATGTAATAGAAAAGCAACATCTTTATAATTGGCACTTGACATGCTGTTTGCGTTGGGCTGTGGCACACCAAGCACAGATTTCCTGTTGATGGAAACATTTATCATCGTGACTGCCCCAGAGTGGCAGGTGGTGTTATCAATTACCTCTTCTTACCAATAATAATATTAGTATGGTAATATCTTTGCTCAAGTGAGAACCAATTAGCGATCACTTGTCACAGTATTAAAGACACAAAATCATGCTGGATTTAACCCTAAGAACCAAAAACAAAAGTTGGGGGCAGAGGAAGAATCAGAGAGAGAGAGAGAGGTGGCCAGTGAGTAGAAGAAAGGAATTTGGGGACGAAAAAAGAATGAAAGGGGACCAAAAATGAAAGTCCTAATATTTGAATGCTCTTTTTATATTAAGTAGTTGGGGAAATAAACACTTGTAAACAAAGTGTCAAATGCACCTTATGTAAAACTGTCTTTTGTGGCTCCAGAGCCAGGTAGCTTCAATAAACTGTGACTGCAAATGTTAAATTAGAACCAACTATTCAATCTCCCCCTTTCAAATCAATCTTGCAGATAGGCTTTTGCTTTATCTGAATAAATGATACAAATTAAATCAAACACCTAATTATATGTTTCACTAATGTAAAATATACAGTATTAATCTGTAAATAATATTATTAAGCAGACAAAATAATAATGTGTCACCTCTTAAGATGAAAACAACATTGCAAGAGGAAAAACAATTAACTAATTAGATTTAATTATAGGGAAGAAAAGCAACTTTTGTTTTTGCAATAGTGTTTAGATATTACAATATTTTAATAGACACTGGTCATGTGACGGTAAGTGCGTGTGTGCCGCATGCCTAGCTCCATGTCTGCACCTCTTCAGTCCGTTTCCCGGGCGTCCCTTTAATCCGGGCACAGCTAGAGCACACATCCTGTCTCTCTCATCTGTGAAAATGTTCCGTTGACACGCTGTCACTTCGCAATAAATCTATTGCTGCCACTCAGACTTCAAATGCAAACGCCTTCATTAAAACTTGCCACACTGAATAAGAACAATTAAAGAAAAGTTTCTGATCTGAGCGCAGGGAATGAGAAAGGGAAGGTCTTGAATTAACGTGCCTTTTGCTTTTGACCTTTACTTTTCAAAAAATTGATCTTGTTCACCCAAGTCATTTTTTAAAAGGGTGCACCGCCTCAGCAGTGGAGGGAACGTGTGCAGGTCCCCGCTGCACAGACAGCCTCCCTGGCCCCTCCTCCACGTCTGCGCGCGATCTTCCCCGCGGAACCCCAGAGCAGCCTGCGGGGAGGGAGCCCCGAGCCTGCAACCTCACCGAGCCCAGCGCCGCCCCGACGTGGGGACCGCAGCGCACCGCAGCGCACCGCGGGGGCCCAACGTGAAGAGTCGGCACCCTGCGTCTGCCCGCTCCCTTTGGTCCTCGAAAGCCCGGACGCAGCCTGCGTCATCTCCCACTCACGCGTCGCCGCGACTCGCCAACACTTCTGCTCTCTGGAGCCTCACTTCTTACAAATAAAGGGCCAGGGTCTCAGACTTGCCCTCCTGAGAGGGACTTAAAAGAACCCTGCCACGTCCACGCCTCGTAGAAAATGCAAAGCAAATCCACGAAGTTAAACGGTTGTATCTGGAAGTCCCAGGAAGACCTGGGAAATCATGCCAGTCTGTCCGAGAGAGGGTGGGGGATGGGGGACTGGGCCTTAAGCAACAAAAAGGTCGGGCGCGCGTGGAATGACCCAATGAGGAGTCGGTGCCACCGGGCCCAGAGGCTGCAGAGTGGAGCCGGCTCCAGACTTCCTCCGAAAGGCTTGAGACGCCGTGGGAACCTGCGCATTTGCTGCTTCTCCTCAAAGTGTGACGGTACAAAAAGAAAGGAAAAGGAGAGTATTAACCAGGTCATAAAAGATAGTGCACCTTGTAACCAGGGCTCCGACCCACGGACGACCGTTTTTGCGTTCTCTCTCTTCTAGAAAGTAGTCGCAGACTTCTGTCTTTCCGCTGCGGCTCGGCGACTTCCCTGCAAATTGGGTCCCCCGACTCTTGGGTCCTGCAAATTCTGCAATAAACTTCCATTCTCCACAACTGCTCCCCCCACCCCTCACTCCCACGTTCCATTTTTCTCTCCCTTCCCCGCCGCTTCTCCCTGCCTCCGTCTGCCAAGGAAAATTCAAGCACCCGCTCGCCCCAAAGCCCGGGCCGAAAACTTTTCACCGCCGGGCGTCTCTGTGCCAGACCGAGAGTCCCCAGTATGCCTGCAGAACTGCAAAAGTTCACAGTGTACTTTCAGTATAAAGACATTTCCCCCATAGCTTAACCATAAAAACGCTACCGATGTGTATGTTAAACGGGACAACTCTAGATTTCAAATATCTTTTATTGGCCTTTTTTCTTTAAAAAAAAAATCACCCAAATGAATACGCCCGCCACCAAAAAGTAAAAGAAAACCAACTTTAAGGAAAAAAAAATTTTTTTTTTTGCAAAAGTGGCGATGGGGGCTCTTTGGAGATGACTCCAACCCGTGCTCCTCCTTCCTCTCTCTGATTTTCCTGCATCTCTGCTGGAGCCCAAAGCTGTTGCTTCGTGAAACTTACACAATTAGAGGCCGGCGGGAGAACGCGGGCTGGGGAGCGGGAAGATTCTAGAATGGAAAAAGCAGCCCGCGAAGAGCGGGTCGCGCGGCGCCCGGCCGGGGTCCGTTTGAGGGCGGGGAATCCCCCAGCCAGGCGCACCTCCCCCCAGCCCCGCCGGGAGCTCGCGGCCCGCTGGGCGCCCCAGGCCGGCTGGTCACCACCCGCTCCCTCCAGCGAATGACGCCGGGTGAAGCTCCGGGAGGCCATCTGTGCGAAGCTTCATACCAGCCTGGGCCACTTGCAAGGACAAAAATAAGAAATTTAGGAAATGAAAAAAGGCATGCCGGGGCGAGGGGCACTGGAGCGGGAGCGGTGGCAACCGGGCCTGGGGCACATCCTGGCGGCCGTTCGGGGATGGAGGACACGCGAGGGCGAGCGCGCGGGCGTGTGCACGGCTGCGGGTGGGAGTGCGCCCAAGTGTGCGCGCGGGTGCGAGGGCGCGTGCGTGTGACCGCAGGCGAGGGGGCGGGCGTGTGTGCGGGGAGCGCGCCGCGCCAGCTGCCCGAGAGTGTGGGGCCGGTCCAGAGGTGCGCACCCCCTCACCTGGCCCCCCACGCCAGCCCCGAAACCCCGAGAACACGGTGGGCCGCGCGCCGGACTTTCGTGGAGTTGGAAGTTTCCATCGCGCTCGCTGCCCGCTCCGCAGGCGCCCAGGCCCCGGGTGCCTGGGCCACAGTGCCCGTCGGGAAGGGGAGCTGGGGTGGGGGGCAGAGGGCCCTGCTGTCCCCTCCCCTCCTTGCATTTAAGAAGCCGCCAGCGTCGGAGAGGCCCGGCGGGCTGGCGTGGGGGCCGAGGCGGCCCCGGTGGCGGCGGCGGGCGGGGCGGGCGCTCCGGAGTCTGTGGGGCCCGGTGGGGGGGAGGGGAGGAGGGGGAGGAAGGGAGGGGGACGCAGGGGAGGGGAGGGGAGGAGCCGCGCGGCCCGCGCCGCTTGCGAACCGGAAAGTTGGTCTTGCCGAAGTCCTGCCACCCCGGCGTGCGCACTCTGCTCCGCTCCGGCGGCGAGCCTCCGAGCCGGGCCTGCCGCCGGGGGAGGCCGCGGAGGGAACACGAGCCGGGAGAGAAGGTCCGGAGAAAGGGAGCACCTGAGCCTGAGCGGGGCCGGCGCGCTGAGCGGCGCCGCGACCTGCGGCCGAGGAGCCCAGGCGGCCGGCGGACCCTGCGCGCCCGGAGCGCAGGAGGCGCGGCGCCCAAGCGGCCCGGGCGAGACAAAGGCGCCGGGCCGGAGCCCTGCCCGCGGCCGCTCGCTCCGGGAGGGGCGGCCCGGCGGCGGCGGGGGGCGCGGCGCGGGGCGCGGGCGGCGGCGCAGACACTCTATAAAGGGGCGAGGCCGGCGCGCCGGCGGAGACGGCGCCGCGCGGACGCCGCCAAAGTTTGCTGCCTGCGCCCTGCGGAGGGGTGGCCACCGCGGCCCGCGCCGCACCCGGGCCCGCCGGAGCCGCACCTGGGGCGGCCGAGGAGCGCGGCGCCGGAGCGCGGGCGGCGGAGCCCGCGATGTGAGGCGGCGCCGGGCAGCGCGCGCCGAGGTCCCGCAGGCGCCGCGGCCCCTCCTCGCCTGCGCGGCCGCTAATTGCGAGCGCGGCCTCATGTGCATAGGCCGCCGGAGTCCGCTGGAGGCCGGCCAATCGGCGCGGCCCTCGGCTAATGGCCATGCATTATTCACCAGCCTAATTGCTCAGCCCCATGCGCGGGCCGCGCAGCCGCCGCCGCCGCCCCGCGCCCCGCGCCCCGCGCCCGCCCGGCCGCCCCGCGCCCACCCCGCGCCGTCCCCGCTGGCCTCCCCGCTGATGCCGCTGCCCCGCGCGGGGCCCGAGCGCCGCTAGCAGCATGTCTCGGCGCAAGCAGGCCAAGCCCCAGCACCTCAAGTCGGACGAGGAGCTGCCGCCGCCGGACGGGACTCCCGAGCACGGTGAGGGCCGGGACCTCGGGTGGCCGGGGGATCTGGGGCGCGCACCCGGGCTGGGGAAGCGCGGGCGGCGGAATTGGCTGCGCGCGTCGCGGAGTGAGAAAAAGTTCCCTGGTTCCCGCGAGCAAGTGTCCGCGCCGCGCCCAGCCCCCGGGCCAGGCCGGCCTTGGGGACCCGGTACTCTGCCCGAGCGCGCGCGGCCGCAGAGAGAGTTGTGGGCGAAGTAAACTTGGATCCGCTCCTCGGAGTTGGGCAGCTGCGCGCGGAGGCGCCGAGGTCCGGGCCGGCTTGGGACGGCGTGGAGACCGCGCGGAGGCCGGGGCGGAAGGGGGGCCTCCGAGCCGCCCTCCCGGTTCTCCGCACTTGGATGCTGGGGCCGGCCTCTGCCACCCCAGGCGAGCGCAGCGGCGGGGAACGGGTCCAGAGCTCACCTACCGCTGGACGCGGGCCGGGGAGACCGCCGCCCGGCCAGCTTTGTTCGGAGCCGCGGGTCCCGGCGCCGCAGGCAGTGCGCGCTCGAAGCCGACCCTGGGCCCCACGCCGCCTCCCCGACCCCACCTGTGCCCCCCACCCCCATACCGCCAGCCGGCCGCCTCTGGTGACCCTGGGGCCGAGAGCGCCGCGATGTCCCAGCGCGTTGGCAAATCCAGCGATCCCATTCCGAAGCGAGTAGAAAGTAAATGTCTCTTGGCCTTTCCTTAATGGCCGACTTGGGAATTAGGCTGGGGTGAGCACGGCTGCGGCGTTGGGGGGCTGGTCTTTGCACGCTGTAGGGCCCCAGCATGTTTGTCGTGGGTTTCACGTTTGTCTTTAGGCCTTTTCGTATTCTCTTGGATACACCGAAATCGGGCGTTGGAGGCACCTTTGCAGTCTTTTCGCCTGTAGGAACTTTCTCCTGGAAACATCCAAAAACGAACGGCCCGCGCCGCCAAAGTTAGAGGCGGGCGACGATTTGGACTTGCTGTAGCTGAGCTTTAGCACCGTAAAGTTTAGGGCACCCCGACTCGGCTTCGTCCAGTTGAAGCCTCGGCCCTCGGCGGCCCCGGCCGGCGCGCCCCGCGGGGGCCCCCAGGACGCCAGGACGCAGGGCCGTGGGCGCGGGCGGCCCCGAGCCTGCAGCAGAGCTCAAACGTAACGTAATTTGTTCCTAAAAAAAAAAACAGGCTAGCCAACTTTTATGATTAACGTATTATAAGTTGTTTAGAGGCAGATAGTAATCTTTTTACTCTGAGATCAGAATGTCTGCAAAAAGTAAAAGGAGTTTAAGAGTTTTTCACACAGTGTTGTAAAGTTTGGCAAAGCAGGTATATACGTGTCGGAGTAGAGAAAGCGAGAAAATGCTTATAGCGCGGCTGGGGAATTAATGAATTAAATAACATCAGTGAACTCGTTTGGGTCTTTTTGTTGCCGTAGAGGTAAGAGAGTCTTATCTGTGCAGCCAAGTCAGCCAAGATTAGAACCGGCGATATGCTAAAAAGAAACGCTTGCATATGGTGGGTAGATTAAGGACAAAGAATCTTTTTGTCATGGAAATGGATTTTTTTTTGTTTTGTTTACTTCATCACATAGAATTTCTCACACTTGGTTTGTTTTGTATTGCCCTCAATGACTACATGATCAAATGAATGGATTTATTTCTGCCGAATGAGAAAGACAGTCTTCCCTTCAAAAGAACTACATTGCATCCCAGTGAGGAATGTTAAAGCTTTATTATTGTGGCTCCTGAATAGCCTAAAATCGGCTTTCACAGCCGCCCCAAAATGCAACAATGTAAATACTTCTCAGCTTTGTAGGGTCGTTATCAAAATGTGCAATGTCTCCTTTTATTAAAGCATATTTTAATTAATAGAGTAAAACCCCTTGTATTTAACAATTAACAAGCTGAGGCACTGCTATTCATTTTTAATTTCACTTCAGAAATGTGAGCATGCTGAACTTAATGGTATAAACATGTTGAAGGATATATACAGAGACTATATTTGAAAACCTAAGATGGAGTAAATTATTTACAAGTTCTATTTTGAATTCCCCTTGTTGCTGCTCGAATTTATTTAGAGATGCAGCACATTCAGGTCTTTTACCCATGCTGGAATTAAGGTTCTTGCCAAGCCTGTGTTTGTCACAACCCTCCAGAGTTGTAATCAAGATATTGCCACAGTTCCTGATCATATTTTGCAACAGGCCAAAAATAGCTCATCTGGGGGCAGAGCCTTACTCAAGTAATGTTTCCATGCTTGTTTTAAGGATAGTTTAGGCAAACTATCTTTTAAAAGTTCTTTCTGATTTAATTATTCCGAAGCAGATTGTTCATGGAGCATAAAAGATACTCTGTTCCCTGTTAAGGAATGCACATATGTATATTACTCTGTGATTCTCATTGTTACTAACATAAATAAGTAAAATGTTTCTTTAAAGATAAATGGTTGTGGAAACTAAATTATCCTACCTGAATCAGAGCTCCTAAAATTTTAATTTTGTCAAATGCAATGGAAATAAATTGACCATGCATGAAGTTATAAGTGAGCTAAGTTAGTTTATAGTGTTTTAGAAACTAACTAAATAATTCCTTTGTATTACTTTGGGCATGACATATTAATTAAAGCAATAGGTCCATCTACATGCAGTAAAATTGAAGGCAATTGCTAATGTCACACAGAGCAAATATTATATGCAAAATTGTTTAGGGGAGGCAAAGATTCAGTCACATTAATTCACAGTAAAAAGCCTATATTTCTTAAAAAAGAATTATGACATTTTTCAGGCTTTGGTTTTTAGGCAAGCAATGAAAAGATGCTACACAAAAATAGCTTCGGTGCTATCCAAACCTTATCACTGCAGGAATGAAATATGATGACATTTCTAAAACGAGAAAAAGTGAGGATGATTTATGTAAAGTTTTAAAGTTATCCTTCTGTAAAAATTTATTTTAAGGATCACTGAGACTTAGTTTCTAATAGAAATGTCTTTAAAAGTGACTTATTTGCAAAGTATTTCATTCCTAGAACTGTGATGCAGCTTGTGATTCAGTTAAGTTTATGCCACCAAGAATGAAATCCTTTGAGCCAGCTGAATATTTTTGTTCTGAGAAAAATTAATTTAAACTTCCAATGACAGTTATACTCCCACTAAAAACTTTAAAAGATTTAATATTGCTATTCTTTATCATATAAAATATAATTTAAGAAAGATGTGTTTTATTGTCCTTAGAAAATACGTACTTAAGGAAGAACAAAGGGATATTATAATTTAAAACAATTTACCATCCTGTATTTTGTTTGTTGGCACTAATTGCTTCAAAGTGTGTTTTTATTTTCCACCAACCTACAGTATATGGCTATCTTAAAAATCCTTTTAAATGTGGTGAGCGTGTGATTTAAGAATTTACCAGTGGTATTCCAGACTGTGTTTAAATTAAGGGAAGGAAGGCCACCAGTGCTCGGTGAAGGATCGTTTTCTTTTATCTGTATCTGCATGGTTTGCCTTCAGCTCTCCCCAGCACACTACACACATTTACAATTCAGCATACCAAAAGGAACAATACAGAAGCCACTTTCTAACAGTCACAGGCAGATTGTTTTCTCTGAAACGTGAAAGGTAAAAAGTAAGTAACCCGGGGTGGGGGGGGGGACGAAGAATTTCCCAACATTTCTTTTAAAGATAACATTTTAAAATTTAACCTATTTAAAAATGCTCATTTCAGTGATGAACAAAAAAACATGCCAATTAATTCCCACCCTCAGAGAGCTGGTTATGTAACAGAGTTAGGGAATTTGTATGTACAATAAATTTTAAACTTCTACGGCATATGCACAATCCAGTATTTTTAGATCTGTTCAGAGCCAGAAAAAGAAAAAGGTATGGAGTAACAGCAGGAATTACTTAGCAAGCTGATTATTTTTTGTATACAAGATGATGGAAAAAATGGGTCAAATTTCATTTTCAACTACAATCTCTAAGAAGCTTTACCATTCATCTCCAGGTAGCCCTAAGAACATTTTCTTTTGGGGGAATTCAGCAAAGATACAAAAAAGGTTTCTATTTAGTGTACTGACCATTAGTTGGAATTTGGCATTCTTAGATGTAAGTTATTAGCACAGGCTTTTATTTAAGTAAAATAAAAATCTCTTTAACTGCTAATGAGGTTATGCACTATCTTTTAATGCTGCAAAATAGTATCGAGAACTGTAATTTTTGAATAATATAACAAAGGTTTTTTATTGTTTTTATTAGTTCTTATTTTCCTACATGATTTCTTGAATAGTTGCCAGAATGAGACCACCATTTCTTAGACAGTCTCATGAAGATGTGAGCTAATTCTACTACTCGTGGAACAGGTTTGTAATTACAGCATATGTTAAGTTGCTACACATTTCATATAAAATCAACTTAAATCTATGTAAAAATTGAGTGTTTTACTATTACTTAAAACTTTTATTTTTTATCCTATCTTAGCTTTTTCTTGTAATTTCAACACAATTATGATTTAAAATGCAGTTAACTGTGTGATTGCCACACAAACAAGGCAAGTCATGTTATAGAAAATGTAAAATATTAATCATAATAAAATAATGGAATAGTCTCTGTTTATGTTAGAGATTAAGATTGATTTGTTTCTTAATTAAAAGGAAGAGTTCTCGAGACTGAGACAGTGTCCACTAAAGGGGTCTGACGATGCCAGTGTGGTGTCTAAATATTTTCTTCTGTAGGCCTGTCTTTTTCAATCACCTTCAGATTAGTTATGCTTACCATCTAAAATCCCTACCCCCTTTGCATTCTCTGCAAGCATTAGCGGCCGGCGCGGCGTAGAAAGCCTTTTTGTCTGATGTCTGTGAAAAGGTGGGGCTGCAGAGGGCTGGCCAGCTTCCGAGCGACTCTCCCTAAAGGTGGGTAGTTAGAAGTGCTTTGACAAGCCTTGCTGATTTAACCTTTGCCTGTTTTGCCCTGCCAGGGGTGGCCACTAGATGTCAAGCTCATAATACAATTAGTGCATCTGTGCTGTTGACCTTGGCAACAGGGCTCACCACTGTTCTGTTAAGTGTTAATACTGAATCTGAGTGTTAACTAGAGATCCCGCGAGCTTGCTCCATGCCACACAGCTTATCAAACGCCCATCTAGTTCAGCACAAGTGTTTATAGTTCTTAAAGAAGAGAAAAGGGCTTTCTTTTGTGTAGCTATTGCATCTTGAACTGTTTAATTAACCCTGCAGGTGCCGTGGTACTTTGTCTTAATTCGTTGGCATACGGGTCCTCTTTTTGAGTGTGACCTTCACTGCACTGTTTGATAATTCTATTGTATGATTTGTGTACATGCAGAGTCACTGGCTTCAATGACCCAGGGCAGTTGCTTTTCCAGGATGATTTTCTGCATATGTGCAAACTTTGCCCATGGAAATGAAACAGTGTCATGACATGATGACAAATAATGGAAATGATTTAATCACCTGGCCCCAAGTATGAGTAGTCTAATGGTTACAGTTGATCGTAGCCTTCTTCCTGGACACAGGATGGCTCATGCCTTCTAGGGCTATTTAGACAAAGGCATTTATACATCTAAGTTGTTTTGCTTATTTGTTTATTTCCATGCGTAGTGGATTTGAAAAATGGCCAGTGTTTGGGTAGTTGTGTAGGCACCTTCAAGTAGGCATGTCATGAAATACCACGTTTAATTTCATGTGTCTAATCTGTGAGACCACATCCTCTGAATTTAAACATTCACATCTTCACCAAAAGTGACTTGGCAAAACCTTGCTTTCACTCTCTCACCAAATTTTGATTGAAATTGTTTGCGTTGGCTGACATATTTCAGGTTTGTGTATTTTTTACTGGGCATAGATGGTGATATTTGTGTATTCACTACAAGTATGGTTGCAACATAACATCTCAATGAAAGAACTATTGTGCAACCCTGAAGTGTAACAAACATCTTATTTGGTGTTGGGTGCAGATAGTTAAAGCAAATGTGAGTGTTGTCCTGCTCCCATCTGCATATGCCCATAAAGGAAACAGTGTCTTGCTCCATGGTGCTTCACCGCACAGATTAAAAACTGCAAATGTTTTAAACAGAAGACAGTTGGCGACTGTGCCACAGGTGGTCGTGACTTAACAAATTTGAGATGCGGGCCTCTGAGTAGGCGCGCAGGAATGTGCGGGTCAGAGCCGGAATTGAGCATAGCAAGAGTGCCCTCCACCGTTCAATGCCATGCACACAAGCTTTGAGGTCTAGGGAAAAGGACAGAAAATTTTTCTATTGCGTCTGGAATTTCTTCTACATTGTTAAACACAGTAGGGGTCTCTATTTGTCTCCTCCTGTTTCACAGCTTGGGCTCAGTATGTGATAATTCATCTTTCTTTATGGGATTCAAAGCTATCATAAGGAGTTAAAAAGAATTAATTTGCAAGAAAATAAGTGTCTCCTAACAATTTAGGAAAACTTGAAAAATGCTTTCTAGATTTTTAAGAGACAGAAAAACATAGGACAAAGTACGTTTGCCTTTCCAGAAGATCCACGTGGCATTTTAAAGTTACTAATTAAAGTGGAGAAGTTAACATCCCTTTTCCCATACTAAGGGTTGCTTCTCCTTTTGTTAATTGTAATGAATTAAAATATATTGCAAAAGTGTAGCAGAATAAAGGTGAGCTTTGGAGATTGATAAACAAAATTATAAAATACCTATTTTACTACTGCATTGTAAATGGTTAGCTTATTTACAAGCCACTGTACTCCTTGAAAAGAGAAAATTTAAAAACCTTGCTAAGAACTGTAGTTTGGAATTTTTAAAGAAACATTATGTCTCAAGTATTACTATATATATTACCATGATGATTTTCACTTGTGGTTTTAAAAAGGTGATCAGGACTAACAATTCTGTCTATATTCCGATACATCATTTTTAGAAGACAGTGAAAACATAAAACATACATATTCTGTAACAGGACAGGAATTAAAGATGAGAGAACAGTGGAACAGTGTGAGTGGCTCCTTTCACTCTGAGAGAGTTGATCCTAAGAATAGGTACATTTTTGTTAAGTGTTCTATGTTTATTAGTGATTTTAAAAATGCGTGTATTTAAAAAATCTTTGAAGCTGCCCTTTTGTTAGATGTTTCCTCTAAATGGCTGGTGGGACCTTTTCCCCCTCTTCAATACAACTGAGAAACAAAACTTGCTCAAGAATGTATGAACAGTGATAGAGTTAGAAACTCTGAAAATCTTGAGTATAAATAGCAAATGTTGGGATAGCTGTAAACTATACTGAAATAACTATAATTTTTAGTCTCTATAGTGCAGGTAACCATGGCACCATGGGGTTGATACATATTTGACATCAGCAAAGGAGGGTTATCCCAGAGCAGCTTCTAGTACCTTCTTCATATTCACATAAAACCAGTACAGCAAACGTGTGTGGTACTTTCTCAAGGTAGTCTTGACTGAATATTCCTGTTAACCAAGAAGGGAAGAGTGTTGCCTAAGCTATATTACTTGGTGAATTGGTTGACATTTTTCTTGTTCTAATATAATCCTTATGTACTGCAAAATTCCTGCCTAATTACAGTTTAATCCCTTGCCTATTTACAGTTTCAAATCTCTTAGTTGTTGAACACTGTGCAAAAAATAAATTACTTTGGCCATATTAACTAATGGATGTAATAACTTCTATTTTTAGAGCATACAGGCCAGTTAAAAATGTAAGTTAAATGAAAAGATGGTTAAATACATTTGAATCTGATATAATATTGGCTTTAAACAATGGCAGGATAAAGAGCTTTAGATATTATATGATGAAAGTGGGAACTGCATTCAGATTTTTCCCATATGGGTTTTCTTGTTACAGAAAGCATTTAAAAATAAGTAAATATTGCAGTATTAGTACATACACATTGTAATATGTGCATTTAATCATCATAATGAGAAGAGCCATGGAAGCAAGTTATAATAACTTATTTTAATTCTTTCACTCTCTGTTCAGAATGCATCAGAAGTCAACACTTTGACGCTGCATGTCAGTAAAGTGTCTTGCTACTTCTAAAGATTTCTATCCTTAGTAAAATATGTTGATTTTATTTCCTACAAATCAATTCAGTTGAACTGCTTATTATTGTTTAATAACACTCTTTAAGTATGCAGACAAAATTCCAATGGTCGTATGTGATATATTAGAGTTTTTTTAACCTATATTCCTTTTATTCAAGACTGTTTTATGAAATTTGTCCTTATCTATAACTTTTATGGAACGCTTATCACATTGAAATTTTGATAGTGAAACAGTCATAGCTTGAGCACATGAGAATAACAATGGAAGTGAACATGCTATTATTTTATTCAAATGCTAATAGAAATCATATGTGGCAATTCTAATTTATTTGCCCAAAATAAATCTAAATTGTATTAAAGAATTTTTTCCTTTACTAATTGTAGTTTTTAAGATACGTTTTAGTTAAAAGTCAAATTTATGATGGAGCTTTGCTTATAAAATCCAACAATTATCTGTTTCCTTGGGTTCATTAACAAAATGAACTGTTAACAGGTCCAAATGGTCAGAAAGCCTTTTTTTTACACAATTTCCTTCTTTAACTTTGAAGAAATATAAGTAGAAGATTATTTTACTTTGACAAGAATATCTGCATTGTATTGAGGTAATTATCACATATAATTGCTTTAAACAAAAGGACTTTTATTATTTGACAGAAAGTGCTTAAATATTCGATGCACAGTTTCTCCAATTGATTAAAACTTGTAACTTAGCAAACCTACAAATGGGAAAAAATAAAATTACCTATGGGAACACTTCCCAACATCCTTGAATTTGGAAATGAACCCTAAAAATACTTAACACATAAAAAAACTAATGGGAATGTAAAAATGCAAATCATTAAGGTAAATAGAAATTTGTTTGGGTCAAAACCTTTGAAAAAAGCACAAGATCTTTGTGAAAAGCAAAAGTTGTATTTCTCTGTGTCACATGGTATAGTTTGTTACAAAGAAAGTCTGAGAAATGCTCATTTCTAAAAATGTAATTTATTTACAGTAATGTAAGTTAATTCTTTCAACACTGAACTCCCTTTAAATGATCCCAAAATCAACCTAATTTTACAGTTTTCAGTGAACTGTCCCTGATACATATTCCATATAAAGAAAAAATATTCTTTTAATAAGATATACATTGTATAAAATTTTAAATGTATATACTGTGTGAAAGTTTTCGTATACCATGTAAGTTATACATTTTATGTCCTCCAAGGAGTTAAGTGTAGAAAATATTTTAAGGAATTAGCAATATTTAATTCTTGGGATTTTCCTTTTTAAAAAATTACTTTTTATATCATAGCTTCGAAATATTGGAAAACAACTTTTTAAAACATTCTCTTCCTTGTTTAGTTATAATAGTTACTTTTGTATATATATTTGATTGCTTAATGCAGATGAACTTTTTTTAATGGCCACTTAAATTTTTTTTAAATATGTAAGTGTGCAGAACATTCCGCTCTTAAAAAGAAATTGAAAAGTAGAAATTCTTTGCATTTTTGTAATAATTTTTAGAATACATGACTAGAATTTGCGATAGTCCTTATTTCTTATCAATCATTAAGAAATTATTTACCTGAAGATTTTAGGCTGGTGTTTTCATTTGATTGTTTGTTTTTGCCTTATTCCATAACCTTTGCAGGTTTAAAATTAGATTTTGCATACATTGGGCAAAGTTGAGTACTCTGAGTGTTTATTTTGTTGATGTGCCTATCTGCAGCATAAATCAGCTATGTCTTTCCTTCCAGCTATAGTCGCCCTCATTACAGATACCTGTTACATTCCTTCCCCCACACAGCGATGAGGCTCTTCAGCATTGAATTTAGTTTAAAAGTCTAGCAGGCTTTATGGGCTGCAAGCTCTAACTTCTTTTCCCTTTCAAATGGTTTAGCCAGTTAAGAAAATGCTAATTGAACACTGCTAATAATTTTTTAAAGACATGTATAAATTACCTGGATATAATGGCCTCATGGAGAGTCGCAGACTGGCCTCAAAAAATAGTTTTCTTTTCCAGTAGAGGAACTATGTGTTTTTACAGGACATTTCTTTTTAAAATTAGATTTCTCTATTGAGCTCAGTGCTGAATTATTCTTTTTCTGAAACCATAAAAGAAAAAATTTGCAGACTTCTTAGCAAATACATTTGTTGATGTTATAACGGTAAATTTTCGGGGACACAGACTTGAAGATGTTTTGTTCTCACACTCAACTATGCATGTTCAACAAAGCTGACTTGCGGCTCTCGTTCCTCTCTGTGCAAACTGAGTTGTTGCTGTCATTCCATCCATAAATCGACAAAAAGCAGTTGCAAGTCAGTAATATCCAGGCTAGCACATAGAGCCTGAGTAATTTTCGGGAATTACTTT
Source organism: Daubentonia madagascariensis (assembly GCA_023783475.1). Taxonomy (NCBI): domain Eukaryota; kingdom Metazoa; phylum Chordata; class Mammalia; order Primates; family Daubentoniidae; genus Daubentonia; species Daubentonia madagascariensis. Next base: position 35,078,974 of record JAKFHU010000901.1, read on the forward strand.
TCACCCCAACTACCCAAAAACTAGGAGCTAGAAATGCTATCGTGTGTTGATTTCTCCTTCCTGTATAGCTATTTATTTGATCAGGTGTGAATTAGAGCCGTTCATTAAACGTGGTTGTTATTCGGCACAAGAGGGTAAGGGGAGACAGAGGAAGTGGCTGCCTACAACAGTAATTAAACATGTGTAACCAATTAGAGGGTTTTCCACGATGGCACAAGCATATAATTTGCTAAGTCTTTCTATGAGAATGGATGAAAATAGGTACAAAAAGTGTGTCTGACTACAACATTCTCATGTTAAACATGTCAACATAAATGAACTTTAAATATATAATTTCTAGTTTGTTAGCAAACCACTGAACTCTATTGGCTAATAACAATAACATGTAATTTTAGTTCATTTTGCCAAGAAATATTGCATCTGACAGAGCCAATTAATTGTATTAAACATGATTAATTTTAGGCCTAGGCTATATTGATATTTATTTGGCAAATTCTAAAATGTAGAAATGTACCCTATCTATATAGGGGAAGTACAAAGGCATAAAAAGATACTGGATTGATCTGCTGCAACGGGGGGGGGGGGGGGGGGGCATTGTTTTTTCTGAGCAGATACAAAAAGTGCTTATATTTTCTTTCCTACATTTACAAATGAAAGTATTTAGCTGAAATTTCCTACATGAAATAAATGCCTATTGATTTGAAAGGTTCTATAGAATTACATTAAATCTGTAATGTCTCTGTCCTGCATAAAGATAATAAATCTGCGTGGTCCAAGACCACCCCAGCCTCAGCACGGCCCCCTGTCAGGTGCTGATGTGAGTTTGAAAGGTTACAGATTAGTTTGGCAATGTTAAGTGGACTGGCAAAGGCATCTCTAATTTTGCTGGAAATAGGAAGCCCGATAGTAAAGGGGAATCCTAATGAGCCCGCCGAAGGCTGGCTTTGTACCCAGCAGACAGGGTCGCTGCGGACTGTATGACAATATTGGAAATCGATGGCTTCTATGGAATTTCATTAAGAAGCAGTATCCACAATTGATAGAGCCTCATAATTTGATGGATTGTGCTAAGAAAATGATTAGCTAGCCAGAAAGAGTCATAGAATACACACGCTGGGACGTCAGAAATGTTGAAGTGGGGTAATTTGTACAAAATAAAAAATATTGATTTTACTCGTGCAAAATTTCGAGGCGGAGGGCGGGCGGCGCGCGAGCCCCGCTGACGGCTCTCTCGGTTTTGCAGGCGCCCCGGGGGACGGCGCGGACGAGGCGGACAGCGGGCCCGAGGGCCGCAGCGCCGGCGAGGAGACCAGCGTCTGCGAGCAGTGCTGCGCCGAGTTCTTCAAGTGGGCCGACTTCCTGCAGCACAAGAAGAACTGCACCAAGAACCCGCCGGTGCTGATCGTGCACGAGGATGAGCCCGCGCCGCCCTCCGAGGACTTTCCCGAACCTTCTCCCGCCAGCTCCCCCAGCGAGCACACGGAGAGCGAGGCGGCCGAGGAGGCGGAGGGCGCGGAGGGCGAGGCGCGCGCGGCCAGCAGGGAGGCCCGGGAGGCCCGGGAGGCCGAGCCCATGGACGTGGAGTCCCCGGCGGAGCCGGGCTTCGCCGGCCCTGGCGCCCCCTGCGCGGCCCGGCCCGCGCCCGCTCCGACCCCCGCGCCCGCGCCGGCCTACAGCATGCCCAGCACCAACGTGACGCTGGAGACGCTGCTCAGCACCAAGGTGGCCGTGGCGCAGTTCTCCCAGGGCGCGCGCGCGGCGGGCGGCGTGGGCGCGGGCGGCGGGGTGGCCGCGGCGGCCGTGCCCATGATCCTGGAGCAGCTCCTGGCCCTGCAGCAGCAGCAGATCCACCAGCTGCAGCTCATCGAGCAGATCCGCAGCCAGGTGGCCCTGATGCACCGCCAGCCCCTGCGGCCCTCGCTCAGCCCCACGGCCGCCCCGAGCGCGCCTGCGCCGGCCCCCAGCCAGCTGCCCGGGCTGGCCGCGCCCCCAGCCCTGCCGCTCCCGGGCGCCGCCGCCCCCGCTGCCTTCGAGGGCCCGCAGCCCCTGTCGCGGCCCGAGTCCGGCGCCAGCACCCCAGGCGGCCCCGCAGCGCCCCCTGAGCCCGGCGCGCCCGCAGCCCCCGGCGCCGCCCCGGGCCCCGCCCCGGGCGCCCCTCGGCCCCCGAACACCGCCACGCCCCCCGCCCTGGGCCCCGCACCGCCGCCGGGCTCGGCCCCCGGCCTGCCGAGCCCGCTTCTACCTCACACCTCCTCGAGCAGCGTCATCTTCCCCAACCCGCTGGTCAGCATCGCGGCCACGGCCAACGCCCTGGACCCTCTGTCGGCCCTCATGAAGCACCGCAAGGGCAAGCCCCCCAACGTGTCGGTGTTCGAGCCCAAGGCCAGCGCCGAGGACCCCTTCTTCAAGCACAAGTGCAGGTTCTGCGCCAAGGTCTTCGGCAGCGACAGTGCGCTGCAGATCCACCTGCGCTCGCACACGGGTGAGCGGCCCTTCAAGTGCAACATCTGCGGGAACCGCTTCTCGACCAAAGGCAATCTGAAGGTGCACTTCCAGAGGCACAAGGAGAAGTACCCCCACATCCAGATGAACCCCTACCCCGTCCCGGAGTACCTCGATAATGTGCCCACCTGCTCGGGGATCCCCTACGGCATGTCGCTGCCCCCGGAGAAGCCCGTGACCACCTGGCTGGACAGCAAGCCCGTGCTGCCCACGGTGCCCACGTCGGTGGGGCTGCAGCTGCCTCCCACCATCCCCAGCGCCCACGGCTACACCGACTCCCCCAGTGTCACCCCTGCCAGCCGCTCCCCGCAGAGGCCCTCCCCCGCCTCCAGCGAGTGCACCTCCTTGTCCCCCGGCCTCAATAACCCCGAGTCCAGCATCCTGGTGGCCGCCGAGTCCCCGCAGCCGCTCCTCAGCGCGCCTCTGACGAAGGCCGAGCCGCTGGGCCTGCCCGGTGCGAACGCGAGGGCAGGGGACGCCCCCGCCGGAGGGCCCGCCGGCTCTGCGCCCACGTCCGCGGCCAGCGCCATCCCAGCCGTGGACAGCGTGTCCACGAGCCTGGGCAGCCCCGGGCTTTCTGCAGTCTCCGACCAGTTCAAGGCACAGTTTCCCTTCGGCGGGCTGCTGGACTCTATGCAAACGTCAGAAACCTCAAAACTGCAGCAGCTGGTGGAGAACATCGACAAGAAGATGACAGATCCAAACCAGTGCGTTATCTGCCACCGGGTGCTGAGCTGCCAGAGCGCGCTGAAGATGCACTACAGGACGCACACGGGGGAAAGGCCCTTCAAGTGCAAGATCTGTGGCCGAGCCTTCACCACCAAAGGCAACCTGAAGACGCACTTTGGTGTGCACCGCGCCAAGCCACCCCTGAGGGTGCAGCACTCCTGCCCGATCTGCCAGAAGAAGTTCACCAACGCTGTGGTCCTCCAGCAGCACATCCGCATGCACACGGGGGGACAGATCCCCAACACGCCACTGCCAGAGGGCTTCCAGGATGCCATGGACTCAGAGCTCGTCTATGACGAGAAGAACGCGGAGACCCTGAGCGGATACGATGATGACATCGATGACAATTCCATGGAGGAGGATGCAGAGCTGAAGGACACCGCCAGCGACTCGTCCAAACCGCTCCTGTCGTTCTCAGGGTCCTGCCCGCCCTCACCGCCCTCAGTCATCTCCAGCATTGCTGCCCTGGAGAATCAGATGAAGATGATCGACTCTGTCATGAGCTGCCAGCAGCTGACCGGCTTGAAGTCTGTGGAAAATGGGTCCGGGGAGAGTGACCACCTGAGCAACGACTCCTCGTCGGCCGTGGGTGACCTGGAGAGCCGCAGCGCGGGCAGTCCTGCGCTGTCCGAGTCCTCCTCCTCGCAGGCACTGTCCCCGGCCAACAGCAATGGTGAGAGCTTCCGCTCCAAGTCGCCAGGCCTAGGCACCCAGGTGGAGCCACAGGAGATGGTGCTCAAGACGGAAAGGCCGGACAGCCCGCCCCCTGCCCCAGGAAATGGAGGTGCCCTGGACCTGACAGCTGGCCCTCCTGGCCGGCCAGCCATCAAGGAGGAAGCCCCCTTCAGCCTGCTGTTCCTGAGCAGAGAGCGGGGTAAGTGTTCGAGCACTGTGTGTGGTGTCTGTGGCAAGCCCTTTGCTTGCAAGAGCGCGTTGGAAATCCACCACCGCAGCCATACTAAGGAGCGTCCATTTGTCTGCACAGTCTGCAGGCGCGGGTGCTCCACTATGGGTAATTTAAAACAGCACTTACTGACGCACAGATTGAAAGAGCTGCCTTCTCAGGTGTTTGACCCCAACTTTGCTCTAGGTCCCAGCCAAAGCACTCCTAGCCTGGTCTCCAGCACCGCGCCCATGATCAAAATGGAAGTGAACGGCCACAGCAAGGCTATCGCGCTGGGCGAGGGCCCGCCACTGCCGGCTGGAGTCCAGGTCCCCACTGGGCCTCAGACAGTGATGAGCCCGGGCCTTGCGCCCATGCTGGCCCCCCCGCCACGCCGGACGCCCAAACAGCACAACTGCCAGTCCTGCGGTAAGACCTTCTCCTCGGCCAGTGCCCTGCAGATCCATGAGCGAACCCACACCGGGGAGAAACCATTCGGCTGCACCATCTGCGGCAGGGCCTTCACCACCAAGGGCAACCTCAAGGTAAGAGCACAGCAGGCTCAGGCTGCCAGGGCTTGCCACAGCCGTGAGGGGACTTGCCCGTGGATGGCCATCTCCACCACCTGCCCTAGACACATCAGCAGGGTCCTGCTCTTGGCCAGAGGGATGAGATGCCTTGGGTGTGAGTGTGTGTTCATGTGTTTGTAAGTGCAAAATGTATAGTGGGGGGGTCATGTATGTATATGCATGTGAGTGTGTGTGTGTTTGTGCATAATGTATGGTGTGTAGGGGTCATACATGTGTGTGCATGTGAGCGTGTGTGCATGTATTTGTGCATAATGTATGGTATGTGGGGGTCATGTATGTGCATGTGAGTGTGTTGTGTGTTTGTATCTGTGTAATGTGTGGTGTGCGGGGGTCATGTATGTGCATGTGTAACGTGTATATGTAGTGTATTCACATGTGTATAGCATGGGTGTGTGTGTTCAAATGCATGTGTGTGTATGGTGTGTCTAACGTGCATGTGCTCGTGTGCACCTACATGAGGCGGCATCCCATTAAGTGGCTGTGAGAGAACAGGAGTCCGGGCCTCTCCCTTCCAGGGGCCTGTGCAGCCGAGCATCTGATGGCTTTAGCCTGTTTTTGAAGTCAGGGGTGAGGGTGCACATTTTGCAACTTAGTGGGCAGGCCCAGGGCCCAATGCTCTCTTGAATCTGATTCAAAATAAACTTGGCCTTTAACGCTCACACGTCGTACAAATAATGCAAAGCTAAGGCATGCCCAGTGACTTCTAGAGTGTTCTATCCTGTCCATGTGGCTGCCAAGAGGGCCCACGGAGGGGCGTGTGGTGAGAAGCTCCCGGGTATGAGGACAGGGAAGAGCAGACTCTGTGTTGTGTTCGTGTGTGAGATCACAGCAACGTTGTCCGTTCTCCTCGGGAGGTAGAATGTTTGAGCAGAAGCGGGTGACACCTTCAGGCCTGTGCTTTTGCATGATCTCAGCGCGGTGGGCCGTTTCCATCCTGTGTAAAGTGCACGTTTGTGAAGCCAGCCTGGCTGGGCTTTGGTGGCCTCTTCAGTCAAAAGATCAATACCTGTGGCCTCCACGTGGGTGTGCGTCGATGGGATGAGAGCCGCTGAGGGTCTGCTGGCCTCAGATGGCCCCAGGGTGCTTTAGAATTAATGTTTCTTTCTTGCTGAGAGGCAGCAGGAGGAAAGACACAAAGAGTTCAAGTATTAGAAGATTTAGGGGGTGGGGGTGGGGCTCAAAGGACGGCCAGGGCCCAGGTGAGGCAATGGGGCAAGACCCTTGACTCTTGGAGCTCTAGAACATTCTCTGGGTGGCCTCCTGGTTTTATACCTGAGGGGAAAAGTTATTCTATTTTGTGTCCACGAAAAGAATACATTCATTAACTTAAATTTGCTGGTTTTGCTTCTTGTATTCAGTAAGATGAAATGTTACCTATATTAGTATAACGTGCTCAGAAAAGTTCGCCTAAGGTGCTCTGTTGTTCTCAAACATGCTTAGGATGGGGTGGCACTTGTGAAACGGTGTGAACAGGACAGCTCTGCCTCATATGTCTGGGCTCGCTTACTTGTGGGCTGTCTCTCTGTGTCTCATGCAGGTGCACATGGGGACACACATGTGGAATAACGCCCCCGCCCGGCGTGGCCGCCGCCTCTCAGTGGAAAACCCCATGGCGCTGCTAGGGGGTGACGCCCTGAAGTTCTCAGAAATGTTCCAGAAGGATTTGGCAGCTCGAGCAATGAACGTCGACCCCAGTTTTTGGAACCAGTATGCTGCAGCAATTACAAACGGGCTGGCCATGAAGAACAATGAGATCTCTGTCATCCAGAACGGAGGCATTCCCCAGCTCCCAGTAAGTCTAGGTGGAAGCGCCATCCCCCCTCTGGGTACCATGGCCGGTGGGATGGACAAAGCGCGCACCGGCAGCAGCCCACCCCTTGTCAGCTTGGACAAGGCAAGCTCAGAAACAGCAGCCAGCCGTCCGTTCACGAGGTTTATTGAGGATAACAAGGAGATCGGTATAAACTAGCTGAACGCACCACGACTCAACCCATCTGTTCTAGCCTGTGTCAGTGTTTTGAAGTTTGAGCATCAGGCTCTGACCCTCCTTGCCTAGGTTCTCAGTAAGATTTTACCCATAGCAGAAGATACTTCCACCGTGCGGCTGCTGAAAGGTCATCTTGAAAGCGCTGCGTGGCACTTCCCTCAAGTGAGTTTGACTGTTCTTGAGAACCCTGCAACCTTTCAAATAAATTTCAGTCAGAAAAAGCAGTGCTGGAAAACCGCCCTAGGAACAGAAAGCACTCAGACCACGTCCGCTCCGTTTCTCCTAAAACCTAGTAATCTCTGCAAGGGAGAGAGGGAGTCCCCCGTGGTATCCCAGTGACATTCATTTGATGCTTTTGTTTGAATTGGTTAGGAACTTGAACTCTGCTTTTAGAACTCTTCATCTTAAAGAAGTGGTTTAGTCCTCCCAATGCTGTGTATTATGACAGTATCTTCGTCTGTAGTATTTATAATGTTAAGATTATGCGGGTAACAGACAATATAAGAGCCCCAACCTTAAATGAAGCTTTTGTACTGCAGAATACATCTGGCTATGTGATTTTTTTTAAAAGCAAGATTTGTTTTACTATAAATAAGTGGATTATTTCAATGCAGGCAAAATTGTGACGTTCTATTGGGAAAGATAGCATGCTTTTTGTGTGCAAGTACCTGTCAGTAACAAGCCTTTTTTTTTTTTTTTTTTTAATTTAAATGTTTGTAGCTGCTATGTGGACAGTTGTTTTCTAGTGTGGTCTGTAGCCCAATGATTGGGGAATAAGTTACAGACAAACATCACCGTAAATTATTCACAACACTATAAACAGTTGTGAGTAAATATTTCACATTATCAAAGCTGTACAATAAAAAGGTAATGTTTGTATAATGTGGTTGCAAACTCTTAATTTATACTATTGCACTTTTAGTATTTTGTATTAGGGAGGTTTGTCTATAATTTGAAATTTTAAAAAGATGTAAAGTATTTTATAAATAGTACTTCGGTTTAAAGAAAATGAAAAAAAAAAACTGTTACAGTTTCTTGTTTTATCTTAAGGTCAAACAGTATGAGAAATCTGTGCTACTTAAACAGAAAAGCCACCAAGACTTGTCAGCTCCTCAATAAAACAGGACCTGCCATTTCTTAAATTAAAATGATTTATTTAACTTTTCTACAAAGCCCATTTAAAAACTGTGACACCCCTAACGAAACTTAGATGAATTAATCTTAGGACTGTGACATCAAAGCAAGCCAGGAAATAACTAGGAGAACATTGTGCAGGTATAATTGTACTATAAGCTATTCTGTCTCTTTCTCACACACCACAGGCTTTTGACTTCCTAGTGGCACTGGCCACTTAGTACAATAAATCCAAGGGATAGCAAGTGTCTGGCAGTACAATCAGTTATAACTTTGAAATTTTCTGAGTTCCTGGTTTATTTATTATCTTCTCAGATGAAAACTAAGCACAATGTCCTCTGATTATTCAGAATATAATCTTATGCTGATGACTGTGTCTAAATGCATCCAGTGAGAAAAGGGGCCAGGAGCTGGTTGGCAGGGCTGACTCAGAGCTTGGGCACAGTGTTGCGTGTACTACCTCATTTTTGTGCATTGCAGGCATGCTGAAATCTGACACTATGAACTTCCAACAGCAAAATTGTTCAGGAGATATTATGGGTAGCTGGGTAGCAGTGCAAGGAGTTGTATGCCCCTGAAGAAAGAATCAGACAATGAAATCTTCTCAGTTGAGATAGAAAAATAGAACAATCTCTTTCTAACACAACCACAGCAACAACAAAAATCATTGTAAGAGGATGGGCTGTTTCTGCCAGTGTGTCATTTAACAAAAAGAGTTTCAAAGACTCGTTAGCTGTTTATTTCTATTGGAAATGAACGTTGAACTCTACAACTCTGTTTTCCACGGTGATGAGGTGTAACTTCCCCATGTTATACCATCTCTTCTCACGGGATGAGTGATGGGGGGGGGTGTTTCAAGCATTGGCAAAAGAAAACTGAGATGGCTTAAAGTTGCTGTGTTTCAGCAGTTGAATGTTTTTATTATTTATCTGTGTCCTTTTTGGTGTGATTTTTTTTTTTGTTAGTATTTGGTACCATGTAGTGTTCTCTCTTCTCCCAAAAGGATGTGTATATAATTTAAGAAAGGAAAAATGTAAAGTGCTGTAAATAAGATGGCTGATGAAGGTACAGTGAGACTGACCCATCCTGTGTTCAGGGCTGTGTCGTCCCTCTCTGCATGGTGAAGAGAGACACTATTTTTATATTATAGCACCATGTAGGGCTAGGGGCCTCCCTGAACCAGCTGGGAATTGTTACCTAGATCCAATATTTTTTATTATTAAATCTTGTGGCTTGACACATCTACTGATTGAAATGGATGTCTTAGTCTAGGTTACTATTTTTGTCATATGGACTTGAATAAAATGCAGGATGTAATATTATTTCTGAATTGTGTTCCTTGATTCTTCTAATGGAAAAAGTGGACTTTGAGGTGAGGGTCATTTATGGTGGATATACGTCCATGCTGTTTCTACAAGGGAAGTCAGCAAGGGTTGACAGCTTAGATTTAAGCAATTATCTAAGTGTATCTTGATTGGTCTTGAAACTTTTATTTTTTTGCTTTTTTCCAAAATAAAAATGCATACTCCTAATTGTGGGGTTTTTTTTACGTCTATGGTGGAAGATGTAGTAGAAAACGCCCACGTGTTAGAGACTCGGCAGTGTCCAAAAATGTCTGCACTCTGAATCGCCCGCCTATCATCGGCATTAAATGAAAATATCGGCTTTTCAGGCCACTTGAACAAATAGATGTGCATCAAATCACGCTATAGGAAAGGACGAGGACAGGAATGTGCTCACAGTGTACCACAAAAGCAACCGACAGCTTGTGAGTCCGCTGATGTCAGTGCTGTGTGTCTGTTAGTTTCAGATGGGGAACGTCCTTCATTTGAAATAAGCTTTACCTCACTGATAACCTTTGACCAAGACTAAAACTTTAAATAATTTTATAGCTCCTGGATTTCAAGATATATAATCCACTTCTTTTTCTTCTTTTTTTAAAAAAAAAATTTTAAATAAATAACTACTCATACCTAGAAGCCACAGAAATTTTTACCTGGGAAGTGCCAGGTGACTTTTAAGGAATGAGGAAGGTACTAACCACTAACTAACTTGCCCAGGCCTCCAGCAGGTATCAAAAGCCTTAGAAGTTAAACCATGTTGATTTCAGTGCTAGAATAGAAATCAGAAAATATAAACTGACTAAATCAGATAGTAAATTCAATTTTTAAAAAAGTAAGGAAATAGTAAAATTTCTACAGCCATTTAAAATAATTAATAAAAATTAAAATGCAGGAGAAAAAGAATTTACTTCTTTTATTTCAAAAATATTTTCAGACATAAAATCAGAGGTGTTTTGGCTTATCAAGCCTGGATATTTGTCTCCTTCTGACACCAACTCTAATTACTTAGACTGTGTATCAAAGAATCATAAATGCCAACAATCCCTAAAAATTATATAAATACATTTCTAAGTTTATTACAGGAACCATTAACATTTAAACATTTGGACTAATTAAAAAGTATCGCTAAAGGGCTAAAAGGCAATTGTTTTTAAACTCTCCACTGTTTAATTTTGTCCCCATGGAAGCTTGAAGGCATGTGGTTCCCTACCTGCCTTTTCCCAGTGTTTGGCAGACATCACCCAGTCCCCACTTTGTGTTTTACAAAGCCGCGGCAAACATCAGGGTGTTTCTTTATTACTAGGCTGCATGTACGTTTCCAGCCCAACCAACTTCAAATCACTGTATTTATTTTGGTTGTTTGTCTAATGCCACGGAAGTCCAAACCTCTCATTTCGTTCTTCTGGTGCATGCTTAAAGCGGGTGATAATGTCACATATGTGTGATTCTTTGCCCAGCCTGTACCCTGCTAGCACACCAGCCGATCTGTGGGCCCCGAGCTTCAGTCCTTGGTGTTACAACCCTGTGCTCACTTGCTAATTGCTGGTACTGAGGTGAAGAGTGAACACTTGTTTATTCCTTTGAGAAGTTTCTTCCGACAGGGTGCCTCGCTGAAACGAAGAGGGCATGAGATGCTTGTGCTAGCAGGTCTGTTTGCTGATCTCAGCTGTGTTACAAGTGGAGCTACAAAATATTCTGTATTATACTAGGAAGAAAATTAAATTCCCCTTTTCTTTTTCTCTTAAGAAGGAAACACTGGGTATTAATTCTCAGCATCCTTTGTGAAGGGAGAACTTGAGATCACAACAGAGGCATTTTCTGCCATTCTCGTCCCAACTTTCCTGTGCCAAGTTGGCAGCTGGGGGCCTGTCCCGGCACTTCCCCAGCTGTTGTGCTCTGTGTGGGGTCCAGCGAGGGGACTGAAGTGAAGAAGGTGTTTCTCCCTCCCCTTCCTTACCTGTAAGAAGGGGCTAGAATTTGCTGACATTCCAATCCTTTTCGGTTCTAAAATTCCATGGTTTTTACAAAGAACTACCGTTATTGTATGCCTTTCATTTTCCCCAAAAATTCACTGGACGGACTAATTGACAGTATTTATACAAAGAGAGAAAATATGAGTGATTACCTAAAAATATTCTTCCATAGATATGAAAAGTCTATTACAAATAACTTTCCTAAAGAAACTATGTGGAATCATTTTTGGACCATGAAAAATGTGTTTGTATGTTTGATTTTTTTTTTAAAAATTGAACTTACTGATGCTTTTAAAAATGCAACTATATTTAAGGTAAAATAAATTCAAGCTCTATGAACATGATGCTTAGTGCATATTCTATCAGAAAAGAGACTTTAAAAACTTACTTGATTTTTCTATGTGTATGGCACACAAGTACACACACAACCTGTCATGAAGGTAATATATATATTCAAAAGAGTATGCAATTTAAAGCAATGGTTATTTCTTACTGTTCTTTAGTAAAATATTAGAGAACCTAAACTCTTACCATTGGTGTTAGTGTCCTGACTCATAATTCTGTCTGCATTTTTGGTCTTTTTTCTTTGAAAATATCACAGATTGTAACTTGGACAGACCATCTCTAGCTCACACACTTGTGACTGACTCAGCATTTCACTGAGCACGGGATAACCTAGTGGAAAAATCGGAAAGTTGGCAAGACGGGAAAAAGAAGAGATGTCACTGGTGTCAGACCGTGTTTGTGTTCTATTATGTTAAAAATTCTTTACGTCAATAAATGAAAAACACGTTATTCATAGGTCATGCCCATGAAGTGAGAGATGCAAGAACTTGCTCGTATCGGTATGAATCGCTCCCTGTACATGATTCAAACATGTGGAAATAAATGTTTGATTACAGGAATTCCAAATGTGATTATTTGTGAATATGGGAATTTTGTAAACCCTGCCCCAATACTTTCTAAGTTGGTATAATGCACATATTTTTAGATTATAGAATAATCTATAAACTAGAATTTTTACAGCAAAGTGTGAGTTTTTTCCTTCACTCCCCATGGTATTTTAGGTACTCACTAATTTCATTTATTCAAGTTCTTTCTAGCTTAACTTAAAGAACACCTGAATTTTAATATCAATAACTCTTTATAAGTATGGATAAAAATATTTCAATGACAAAATCATTCCTTTTTTTAATAACTGGCAGATCTTTTGATTATATATATGTTACAAAATGTTTCTATTTTATTTGACTTTTTTTCTATTTGCTGTGTCAAGGACAACTTACAAACAGCTTTCATCCTGACCTTAGTTTGCCCAGAAGAAACAGGTCGTGCCAACCCAGCCTGACACAGCTGCTCAAGGAAAACTAGCAGGCCTAGAAAACACAGTTTCCATGTCAAATGGTGAACGTTTTGTGAATACTTAATGGAAAAGTGTATAAAGATTTCCCCATACATTCAAATAACTTAGAGATAAATTAGATTTTGCACATAAACCCATTTCACCCTTTGTTTTTTTTTCTTTGTGATTTTTAGTAACAAAGCATTTCATTCTGCTGTGAAGTACAGCAGGTGATTCTGTTGGGCTGAGCACCTTATGGCCACTTAAAATGATAGGCTCAGGATCATCAAGAAAAGAGTTTTGTAACCCAGACATTTTATATCTGGGATTCTTAAAAATTGTACTGATGATTCAAAAGAGGTAGGTACTGTTAAGGCTTTTTCTTTTAAAGATGAACTGTTCAGTTATTTGACATTAACCTGTAGACTCTTATGCTGAATAATAAGTAGAACCAGCCTATGATTCCACCCAAGACACTACTAGATCTTTATTTCTTTCTTACTGAGAAAAGAGCTGCAAAAACCTGACAGATTTCACTTAGGAGCTTTAGGCGATTTGGGAAAATGAACTTTACCAATAAATATTTGTAAATAATTAGTTTTTCCTGAGCAAAACTCTAAACATTTTTCATAAGTTCATAGGATTTGAAAATAAAGCCTAGCATATTGTTTTAAGTTAGTGAGCCCCACCTTGTGCTTTCGGAACTATCCCTTGCCTCCTTAAAGACCCCGCATATCTATTCTCACGGCTGTCTCGTGACTTGGTTACTCTGTTTTTTTCAGTTTCTGTTTTAACCTTGACCCCGTCCACCACCTCTGCCAACTATTTGCTGAAGAGCAGTCTTAGACCAAGTTTTAAATTACAATAATAATTCGGTTATTTTCCAGGATGGCCCCTAAGGCTAAGCCCTGAACCCAATAATTTTTTCCTTCCACTAGCCTGAATTAGATTCTCAATCTTAGAAACATATACTCACTTGTCTTCAAGGAAATGAAAATCGTGGCTGGACTCAGTATTTAACTGCAGACAAATTCAAGATTTTCTCAAAAGCCCTGAAAAAGGAAACTCAGAGATGAGTTAGTGTCTTGACATCCTCCCTTGACTGCTAGTTTCAATTTGGTACAAACAAAGCATCCTCAGTGGAGTTCAGACCAATATGCTTACGGTGCACAAAACAAGTCCATGAGTACACATGCCGCCTTCCTTAGGCAAACGGTAAACCTGTTGAAAGGTGCGTTTGTGTGTGTGTGTGTGTGAGAGAGAGAGAGATAGAGAGAGAGAGAGAGAGAGAGAGAGAGGCTGTGGCAGGCAAACGCATTTGCTGCCTGCCTTAGAGATCAGTGCCTGTTGCCCCAGGGTTGACCTGGTCCTGGCAGACAGGAAAGGGCTGGCAAGTTGAAGTTCCATTTGCCTGCAGTGTATGGTTGATGGAATTTAGCTTAATTGGCTTTGGGAACATTAAAAAAATAATTGTAGGCTATGTAAAAATAATAAATGCATTAAAATATTAATAGCATTTGTAATCACAGAAAAAAGTATCACCACAGTATCACAGAAAAAGTATCTAGTCTTCAGGAATAAACTACAAAGAGAACATAAGTATAGCAAGATCTTGCAGAAAAACAGCATTTCCTGTTTTTTGATGAAAGTTCACTTTTAAAAATCTTCTTGAATCCTAATCTTTATCTTGAAAGTCTATGATAAGGACTAATTTAAATTGTTTCAGCCTTTGTTACGATATTTAGTAGAAATTTCTACTTTATTGGTAAGCCGTATGGACCTGAAAGAGTGACTATTTAAAATAAGAATCAACTTTCTAAGAAGAGGAACACTTAATTCAGCCCAGCAAATATCTGTTTTTCCAGAATAACAAGCTAAAGTTTTTAAGTAGAAAATAATGCTGAGCTTAATTATTTTATTAATGCTTACTCCCTGAGATAAGAAAATGCTAGCTTTTCTAAACTTCTTAGACACAGATAAACAGATAACATATGTTTGCAAGGCTGGCTTAATTATTATTATATTAGAAAATATTAAAAATTTCACAATCACTTAAATACTTGCATGGTCGATATTGTTTGTATTTTCCATGCTTTTGTAATTAAACAGATGGGAGCTTTCCTTTTGAATTCCATTAACAGAATGTTTACAGGGTTCTGAGGTAATTCTGGAGTGTTCCATTCGCTGATGTGAATAGCCAGTTTACGTGGTCCTTCGGGGTGAGGATGACACTCCCTAGCCGGTGGGAAAACTTCCTGGCTGGCTTTCTTTCTTCCTAAGAGCTGTTGATGGTGACTTTCAATGCCCTTTGATTTTTAAGCTAGAGTTAGCTTCATTTGGAAACATGAAACCAAACATAAAACATTTCAATCTTTCTAATATTTAAAATACTTTCCAAAATTAAAAATAAAATGTTGCAAAACAAGGCTTCTGGCCACACAAACACCAGGATTCCCACAAACATACCCGAAGCCACAGGTGGGGAAGGAAGGTGCAGTGCTGGGTGTGGGGGCCCCCCGGCTCTTTCTGCGGCTGTTTTGTAACCTGCACGGGTTCTGGAGCCAGAGCTCTGATCCAGTGGCCAGTGGGCACATGCAAATTAGCTTTTGACACTTGCTTCTTGGATAATTACCTAGATTCCACGTTGGCTGGCATTGTTTCTTTGAAGTTCTCACATGTCCAGGGGCCACAGGCCTACAGGAGGCAGGTAGGCAGCGGGGGTCACAAGAACATTCCCAAGTGCTGGCCCCAGCCTACCGGTGGCAGCGGCTCTGGGCCCTGGATCCACTGGTGGGTGCTCTCGGCCAGCACAGCGCTCGCTGCACGGTGCCCGTGGAGGCAGCGCTAGGGCCCCCAGCCCCACTTGCTGCCTGGAAACCACGCCGGCCAGAGCGGCAGGTGCTCCATGCAGCCCTCTGTGACCCTGACCCTAAGGCTCCTGTTGGGATGGGAGAGGTGGGCTCCAGGTGGCCAGCCCGACAGGTGGGAGGGCAACATCCACCGTTCCCCCATGTGCGGCCAAAGGGCGGCAAGAAAGCTGAGTGCCTGGGGCCCTCTGCACCTGGATAGTTCCCGCCACTTTCAGGAGAGCTGCAGCACACTCTGTGCTTGAGTGGAGGCTGTTCCGTCCAGGTCCTACCTACTCCGGGATATGAAACCAACTGCAGAGTCGCTGCCGTGGGAGGGAAGACCCTCTTCTGCAGAGGACCCCATCCATCTTGGGAGAGAGGCCTTGTCCTGGGGGCCACCAGATCTTTGTGAACTGGTGGGAGGCTGATCCCCCCCGTTCCACCGCCTCTGCCGCGCGCTGGACCAGCACTCCCTGCCCCTCTGCACCCTGGGACAGCAGCTCCCTGATGGTGCCTCATGATGTCGGAATTGACCTGTCCTGTTCAGTCCTGCTCAATTCCACAAGGTGCCCGGTGATACCCACTGTTCTATTTTAGATAGCATCTCTCTTAGGTTCTGGCTCTGTGGGCTCAGAAAAACCCACCCATGGCCAACAGGAACCTGGGCTTCGGGCAGCTGTGGGGCCCAGAACGCCAAGGAAGCTGTCCCCGCAGGGGACCTGCGACAGCTCCAGATAGGAGGAGTTGAATCTGAAGTGCCAGAGTCCTGGTGGACTAGAGTAGTTAGTTAGCTGTGATTACTGAACATAACCGCAGACTTCAGTCCAGAATTAACCCAAAAATTGATAGCACACTTCACAGTTTAGAGGGAAGGATTCCAACAAGAATGGACGATAAAATAGGACAGAAAACACTTCTTAAATTCTTCTTTACCAGTCCTGACGCTTTCAGTGGAAGGTAGATGATACACAGGTAACAGAGGATTGATTGACCAATGCTGATAGGTATCTCCTGCCTCCTCTGTGAGTACACTATTGGCAGGAGAGGAGGGTGAATGCGTTGGACACCTGCCCTCGGGGAAGCCTCATCCAACCAGGAGACAGGCTGTGCTCAGCCCACGACTGGTGCCCGTGGTGGATCCACCCTTCACAACTTGTCCCACCCCCTTCTTAGTGGAGTTCTGTCCCATGGAACAGTGGTTCACCACCTATACGGGCATCAGTGTCACCTGGGGGCTGACGAAACCGTGGATTGCCAGGCCCACCGCAGAGGCGCTGACTCAGCAGGTCTGAGGGGACTTGAGAATTTGCTTTTGTCATGATTCCCAGGAGATGCTGGTGCTGGTGGTCCAGGGAGCACTTTTCGAACCACTGATACAATGACCAGCACAGTTCTTAGTCCTGGCGGCTCAGCAAATTCACACTCAATTTCTTTCCTTTGAAAACTCAGGCCAGCCTCTCTCCAGACCAATAGAATCAGAATGTCCAAGGGCAGAAGCCAGGTGTTGATCAACACCAGCCAGGATTTAAAACTGCTGATCTACACCAGAACTTTCCAATATGTAACATCTGTGCAGATCACCTGGAGATCCTGCTAAAATGCAGATTCTGGTCCACAGGGTCTCTGCGGGGCCTGGGATTCTGCATTTCTAACAGGATCTCAGGTGATGCCGCTGGCCTTGGGACCACACTAATCAAAGGTAGAGGGGAAAGGAAGCTTCTAATAGTGCCTGAAGACAGAACTGGCCCCTGGGCTGTTGGGAAATATGAGAAGTTTTTCTGCTGCACCACCCAAGGCACCCATCTCCTTATTGCCTCTTTTCTAAGGCCCTTGTTCTTTCAGTTAAGTTTGCACTTGGCTACAGATAATGGAAACCCCATTTAATAGCTTAAATAGGGGATTGTTTTTCTCATATAACCCAAAGTCCAGAACCAGGTAGTTGGGGGGAAGGTTGAGTAGCTCATCGATGCTGCCAGAGGCATTAATGTGTTGGTTTGTTCTCACACTGCTCCCCTCGTGATCACAGGATGGCTGCTGCAGGCCCAGGCATTGCACTCAGGCTCCCCTCAAAAAGAAGAAAGAAGATCAAAGCTCACAAGTGTGGAAGCCAATACCCAGCTCCTTATCAGAAAAGTAAAAGCTTCTTTAGAAACCCCACTCAGCAGGCTTCTGCTTGGGTTTCTTGGGCCAGCACTGTGTTGTGTGGCTACTCCTAGCTGGAAAGTGAGTGGAGAGAATAGCCTGGGTGAGAACCGAGTTGGAGAATCAGCAGTTCCTTCTGCAGTCCTGCAGCCTGCTGCCCTGGGCAAGCGTGCCGACCAGACCTGGCCAGCAGAATCTTCCAGGCCATCTCTGTCTGCCTGAGGGGATTCTCTTCTAACCCTGCGAACAGTGCAGGCTCCAGATACTGCGCTGACCCTTGCTGAGCATGACATTATGACCACAGAGAACAAAGTTCACACCCCAGCTCTCACACTCATGGCTTTTAACCACGGGTCATTACTGTGCTTGCTGAATCTTAAATTCAGGGTTTGTGAAATGGGGCCCAGGGTCCTGCCCTGCTGGGCTTCTGTAAGGATTGTCTAATCTAATGTCTCACCAGCATGACACCATCCGTTACTGGGGACCTCCCTCTGTCCAGAATGCCTCCCCTGGCTCTTCCCATGGAGTCATCCCTCCCAGAGGAGGCCATCAACAATTCAAAAGTAGAGCAGCGATGAGTCCAGATTAGCAGTCTCCATCACCTTGCGAAAGTGCTGGAGGGAAGCCAGGGTACTGCAAAAGTCCAGGCACTGTTGATGATTTGCTTACTAGTGACTTCTAGCAGGACAAGCTGAGCGGGAGTGTGGCAGGTATGAGGAGACAGGCAGCGCCAGAGCACCGCACCGCACACACTCCAGGATCTGTGTATCCAGAAGTCAGGGGTGAGGCTCAGCCCGGCAGTGGGATGGAGGACGTTGCCATCTGTAAGGGGGTTAAATTTGATAATGTGGGTGTGGAGTAAAGCGCTCAGCACACCCTGAGGTCTGACGCAAATAGCAACAGGCAGGCCGCTGATAGAACCAGGACTGACGCGACAGTCAAGCCAGGCGCTTCCCGGTGCCGTCACCTGGGAAGGGGTCATCGCTTTGCCACCGCGGGGCTCTGGCTGCACGAAGCGGTGAGTGTGGTGATCACAAATTTCCTGCTTCCCAGCTACATTCAAGCTGTTGCCTGCGGGGGGATCTCTGGCCTGCTCCAATTCTTTTGTGTCTGCTGTATCGACTGCCCATGTTTTGGTTTCCACATCAGAGGGAGACCTGCGTGGTCGACGGCTGACAATCCGCCCGGGCACCCACGCGTGCCAGAGCCACGTTCAGACCCGAGAGCCATTTCAGACACGGGCTACGTGTTGGCAGAATGACGCTGTGGGTGATTATAACCTCCAGCGTGAATCATGTGTGCACAGGCTCTCACCTCAGTGGAGCCCGCCCCAAAGCCTTGCACATTACAAGTGTCCAGCAAATATTTGCTGACGAACTGCAGTTAGTGTGCTACATGCAGAAATATTCTCACAATTTTAAAGAAGTTTGGGGGAAGCAAGAGGGAAGCCAACCTGCCAAAGAACTTTAATCTTTTCTTCTCCTCTTCCTTTTCTTTTAGCAGTAATTATTGGCGGGGACACTGCCTGCCTTTTCTGCAGTCACACCCCGTGTTCAGTTTAATGATGGGGAACTGCAGATGGGGCTGAGGATAACTTGAAAAGAAAGGGTGTCATTGGTAAATGCGCTGGAAGCCTTGCAAATTTGAGAGGATAAATTGAAATTTTACAGGACTAATGAGTTTTTGAAAACTGTTAGCCAGGCTTGTCCAAACCATTCTCTCCCTATTTAAGATTTTCTAAATTAGAAACTCAGAAATTTCAGTAGCTGTTTTGGTCCTGGAATGAATAAACAGCCAAAGTAGATGGTGTGTTTCCATTTATTAAAGTTACATTGTATCTTGCTTCCATTGTAATCATAGTATATTACTCTTATCACAATTGGCGGTCTGTTCAGAGCACTTACTTTGTTGAGCCAAGATCTAGGTACTTTGTAACCATCACTGGAATTCAGCTGTCAAAAAGGATTGAATTCTAGGCATTTACATTTCATTTTTGGATGTACTGTAGTATCCTGGGACATCTTCATATAAACCTAAAATTAAATTTTGAAGTGCATGCACTATATTTCTGAAATCATTCTTGGTTCAAAGCGTTTATAACCTAGTGGTTATTAGAGTCTTGAATTTGATTCTTGGGCTTAAGTCTTACTGTCACATTTGAACCTACATTCATCATTGGAAACTGTTAGGGATCTGCAGCCACATCTAGAATATTTGAATCCAAAAGCCTTGCTTGTAGTGCTGAATCTTTACACACTTTGAGCTGTGCAAGTAACCTTTACTTGTATTACAACTATCAACCATTTCATTTGATGCCACTGTCAACTGGTTTAAATGTTTCTCTCAATGTACTTAATTTTTTGCCCTAGGGAATTATCCAATTCATTAGTAAATTGTATTAATATTTTACTTTGCATTTACATTCTTTCATTATGTAACATTCTGTAGCTGAATGTGAGGAATATTCTAACTATTCTTAAATACAAAATTTTCTTCCTAAGCAAAGCATGTGAAGTTATTTTGCCTTTTGCAAAACAATCCTCTGTGAAATATTTTATCTCCATTGCTAGAAATGTTCTTAAGTGAAATACAGATTTTTTAAAAAGTTGCTCACAATTTAATTGGCAATAATTTGAGAAATAATTATAAACTCCAAATTGTGGGTTTGGGGAATGGGGTTGTTTATTTATTTATAGCCCATATCAAAAATAACAGAGCTACCTCATCAATAGGTTAGGAATCTTTCAGACGACCGTTGAAACTTTAATCCATGCCGTTGTTTCATATTGACTTTAAAGCTAGAATAATTTATTCCGGAACTTTTACCTATCATGTTCAGAACAAGCAGTCTGTACGGACGTCTCTCTCTCTTTTAGCTGAAACTGTAAACGCATTCTGTTACCTTCGCGTTGGCAGAGAGTTACGGATTTCCAACTGAGCAGCAGTTTTCAGAGCATGAGTCATAACCCATTTGTGGGTCATGAAACCAATTTAGTGGCTCTAAACCGGTTTTTTTAAGAAAGGAAAGAGAATAGAAAAGCTCAGCCTGCGGCGAGCTGCAGTGGTGGGTCCCCGTTCACGGTCATCATGAGCACAGACGGGCTCTCCCTGTGACACAGATCTTCTCCTTTTCCTCTTGCTTTTCTTCTCGCTCTTCTTTTGCTGTGTTTTGTTTGAGTTATTAGCTTGCTTGGTAAGGATTAAAGGCTAAGGGTATAAAACCTGAAGTCAGACTGCCTAGGTTCAAATTTGGGCTCTGTCATTGACCAGCTGTGCAATCTTGGGCAAGTTACTTAAGCTTCGCGCCTCAATTTCCTCATCTGCTGAATGGGCATAATAGTAGTCTTACTTCACAGGCTTGCTGTGAGGATTACATGGGCTCAAGTACCATCACGCTCTGTGGGTCAGACAACAACAGACCACCTATATGACAGTGGTCCCACGAGGTTATAATGGAGCCGAAAAATTCCTATCACCTGGTAATGTTGTAGCCACCTAACATCATAACACAACACATTACTCACGTGTTTGTGGTGATGCTGGTGTAAACAAACCTACTGCTCTGCCAGATGTATAAAAGTATAGCACATACAATTACATATAGTACATAATACTTGACAATAATAAATGACTATGTTACTCTTTTATATATTTACTACACTGTCCTTTTTATTGTTAAAGTGTACTCCTTCCACCTATTAAAAAAAAAGTTAACTGTAGAACAGCCTCAGGCAGGTCCCTCCAGGAAGTACCCAGAGAAGGCATCGTCATCACAGGAGATGACAGCCCCATGCGTGTCACTGCCCCTGAAGACCTTCAAGTGGGACAAAATGTGGAGGTGGAGGGCAGTGATACTGATGATCCTGACCCTGTGCAGGCCCAGGCTAACATGTGTGTGTTCATGTCTTAGTTTTTAACAAAAAAGTTTAAAAAATAAAAAAATTTAAAAATAGAAAAAAGCTTATATAATAAGAATACAAGGAAAGACAATTTTGTGCAGCTGTGCAATATGTTTGTGTTTTAAGCTAAGTGTTATTACAGGAGTCAAGAATGTTTTTAAATCAAAAAGTTTACAAAGTAAAATAGTTACAGTGAGCTAAGATTATTATTGAAGAAAGAAAATAATTTTTAAAAAAAATTTAGTGCAGCCTAACTGTACAGTGTTTGTAAGGTCTACAGTAGTGTGAGGCAATATCCGAGGCCCTCACATTCACTCACCACTCACTCGCTGACACCCAGCGCAACTTCCAGTCCTGCAAGCTCGCTCCATGGCAAGTGCTCTATACAAGTGTGCTATCTTTTAAATCTTTCATTCACTATTTTTACCGAACCTTTTCTGTGTTTAGATGTTTAGATACAAAAATACTTCCTATTGTGTTACAGTTGCCTGCAGTATTCAGTACAGTGACATGCTGTACTGGTTTGTAGCTTAGGAGCGCTAGCTGTCCGGCGTAGCCTGGGTGTGTAGCAGGCTGTGCCATCCAGCTTTGTGTACGTGCCCTCTATGATGTTCACAAGACAAAACTGCCTGACACATTTCTCAGAATCTATCTTTGTTGTTAAGCGATGCATGACTGTTTTTATAAAGTACTTAGACCCGTGTACGCATATGGTAAGTACCACACAAATATCATCTACAACCGTTACTCAACTCTTGAAGGATCTATTGCTCCAATATTTACTAACTTGCTTTTCCCATGTTACTCAATTATTTTTAACATTTGCTCCATCCTTTAATTATGTATCATTCTTTCAACAGTTTTTGTCTTGAGTTTGGCTTCTGGATAAAGATTTATATCCCTTCATATTATAATTTTTAATACATGAGTTAAAAATTTTTGCAGTTCTTGAGATCGGAGCTTTATAAGGTGTTAAAATGAGTAATTCTTGTGTGAATTTAAATATATTGGAATAACTTAATTAGGTTTTCAATGATGGAATCATTCACCAAATGCATGCATTACTGGTTTAATGGTAAAGGACTTTAATAACATTGGTTTGGGATTATGAATACACATGGGGATGTATGGTAAGCTACTTGGTAAGAAAATGACAAAGTGCAATGATTTTTAAGATAAGACATATCTAAGAATGAACACTGGGATAGTCTCTTGAGGTTTTTGGAGGATTATTTGTAATTCATGTAGAAAATTAAGAAGAGTAGGTAGAGCTATACCAAAGAAATAGAAGAGCAAGATGTAATTGTCCAACCAGAGCTAGTACAAAATTCAGAAATAAATCACAGATTTTAAGAAACCTAAAATAAAAGAAAGGATTGTTATTTCAGTAGTTCTGTATTGCAAAATATTTTAAGCTCTAAGTAGATAAAACCCACCAGAACCTTAATTTTGTACCTTTAACCAAGCCAGAATGCTGGGAAAACTGCATAGAATAGTAACAGGTGAGCATCCCATCCTAATTAATGATGCCTTTGATTTCTAAAATTGTGTCTTTTTGGACATGTTGAAGGGAAGGTAGCATAATCCAAAGGCCAAAGAATTATAAACAAAAATTCAGGACATATAAAATTGATTAATCACATTAACTATACCAGGTATAGCCCCAAACTAAACAATTGTCTGGGCAAATAGATAATTTTTGTATTTCTGAAAACCCAGGAGAAGAACTAGCTTTCTGGAAATTACGAAAGAATGTGATGCTGAATCCCTGTACAGGTGGAATTTCCACCCAACACTTTCTTCCCTTTGGTGCTATTAGTCCAGCCCAACATTGAAAAAGTCACCTACAGAGCCACACTAAAATACTTATCTTCACCAAAATGGGCATCATCAGTTGTTGAGAAAAATATATAATGAGTTTTGTAAATGTTTGCCCAGTTGAAGCACCAAGGCATGTTTTGGATAATAGAAGTAATAGGAGAACAAAAGCCCTCTTCGTGAAGGTAAAATTTTTCTTAAATCCTGAAGGCAAACCACCATGGTTCCATTGGCCCGAGAAGGTGACTCTTCCCCAGCTGCAGGATCCACTGCAGGAATCTGTGCCAGGGCAAAAGAGTGTCCGCGGAAAGGAACACATTTCTAAGGCAGCTGAAACAGAAGAAATTTACACTGGAAATGACAACTCAAAGCTGCACCAGGACAAACGTTTGCCAGACCCTGAATCATGCCAGAAGATCTCCTATGGAATGGGCCAGTGTAGGACAGCCACCCACCTGAGGGGTATTTTGTTCAAAGGCCAGGTTAGAAATGTGCATCTAATTGATTTGGGAAAAATCTGCCAAAGCAAGCACACAGTGTGACAGGGTGTGTTTTCAGTCCCTCATCACTACTTTTCAAATTATTCAGAGTTATCAGGTCTTTGGTCACTCAAGAAATAAAAAGAACTCACAATCTCTTGGTCATTAAAAATCTGTGTTGTCAAAGTGGTTGTTGACGCACTTCCCATGCCAGCCTTGCTATGAAAAGAACATTTTACAAGGTTTTATTCTGATACTGCACCTCCCTGCCTTACTCAAGTCTGGATTTCAGTCTAAACTGTAGCTGGATTTGCTCTCAGTCCACATTCGGGGCTTGGATGATTTTGTATTCAATATTCCTTTAATTCTAGGGCAAAATCAACAGAATCATATTTCCCAAAGCAACTCTTTAGTAACTTTTAATTTTAATATTAGCCTAATTAATTTTTAGTTTGTTTTGACCAATAGTTACAATTCCGAGGTGAAAAACTCTCCCACTGAAATTGTTCCCCTAATTGCTCCCCAAATAAGTCACATTCATCCCTATTTTAAAAATGTGTTGGCAAAGTTGAAAATAGGGCCATGGGCACGAACACTGGCCTAGGAATCAAATTATTTAGGAAAACACCGAATGGAAAGGGTTAAGCTGATTTTCCCTGCTGCAAGACTTCTCAGAGCCTTAAATATGTTAATGGCCATGATGAGTCTCCAGTGCTTGTTTCCCAAACAAATGTGGTAGAGCACAGAAATGAGTTTTCGAAAGCCTGAAGTTCGAACTTTGTCAACAATCATCCCTGAGATGCTGCATCGGTGACACTCAGAAACTTGGAGCCTGACGAACCTGCCCACTTTTGCCAGCTCTTCTGTCCTCTTAACGCCTTTATCTGCAGTTTCCAGTCTGTGCGCACTTCCCACCTCCCCTCCTGGGGCTGCTACTAAAAATTACCAGAAACTGAGTGGCTTAAAACAACAGAAGTTTATTCTATCACAGTTGTGGAGGCCAGAAGTCCAAGATCAAGGTGTCTGCAGGCCCCGCTCCCAAGCAGATGTAGTTCTCCAGTTTTATAGCAATGCCTGCCCCATGGGTGCTGACCTGGGCGAGGGGCGTTGACAGACTGCTCGTCTGAGGCTGCCTCTGGGAGCTCCCTGCACTGCAGAAGTCATTCTAGTCTAATTACTTCCAACAGCCCATCGCCAACCTCTCTCCTCAAAGAAGCTGGAGTTAAAGAACAAAATATTCACTGCATGCTTGGGTTTTGTTGCTTAATTTTCATGCTTATTTTATAGTCACCAACAGTGTAGACATTTGTCAAACAAAAATGGGTTTCGAAGAGCTGAGCTTCCAAGCTAGAAGCCATGAGCTCCTCCCCAGCATTTAAGCTCCACCCAGAGCACATGATGCAACCAGAAAACCAGAACGAGAGTCTGACCGGTAAGCAGGCAGCTATCTGGTGACTTTGTGCAAGCTACAGCCAGGGGCCCTGAGTCTTCCTGGCTTAAAAACCACAGAGGCACCAACCCCACTGAGGGGAACTACTGCAACAGGTGTCCCCAGGTACAAGCCGGGCTCCAAAGCCTGGTCTTTCCTCCACCCCCTCGGTTCTGTGGTTGCACAGCGGTTGTCCCCTCCAGCCTCAACGCAGATGCTCCTCCATACCTGTCCACTCCATGTGAATCCTTCATGTTTGTTCTTCTTTTATTCACCTTTACATTTCCTCTAAATCCCCTGGGAAACAGACCTACCTGCTTATAAAATATTACAACATGTAAAGTTTGGGAGATTCAGCTCGCCACTGTACGTAAGTGCCTATGAAATCTCTCTGTAGTCTTCAGAAAGTTACTCACTCCTTCTGAATCTATTTTGCCATCTGTACAAGGAGAAGTAATAACTGTTACTCTACTGTTGTATACTTGTATACTATTATAAACAACGTAAGCATATTTTGCAGGTTAAATAGTTCATATCTGTACCTAGAACATGTTAGTACTGTCAAGAACTGAGAAGGAGCTAAGATTTTACCCTATTAGAAACTAACAGTTGGCCTGTACATGTCCATGGACACTGGCAGAAGACATGATACTACTGGGTCAGAGACGAAGAAGAGATTATTATTCACACCAAAATCAGGAGCCAGAGTCTCAGCATTTTGCACCAGTTCCCCAAGCCTCAATCCCACAGGGTGGTGCAAAGAGGGCCAGGTGAGACGTGCACACTGTTGCATAGCATGGGAGGAGCCTTGAGCATAGGGTGCCTCTTCTACAGGGGCAGTAAGCCAGCCTGCCCTTTGCCCCGAGGAAGACATCATTCCTCTCTTTCAAGCCTGTAAGCAGACCTGCCCATTGCTCCCGAGGGAGACACTATCTTCATTTCCCATGGCTGTTTGCTATGTAAACATTCTTGAAAAGATGGTCTAGAAAGAAGGTTATCCAGTGCCTTGCCCAATGTGGGAAATCCTTTGGGAATTGTCTCCCAACAGAACTCAGCCTGACTCCAAAAATGCCTCCATCTCATGGAGAGATGCATCTCGTTACAAAAAAAGGTATTTAATCAAGCATTTCTAATACTGCAAATAGTTACTGGAAAAAAAAATCTGACTTTTATTAGCTAGAAAGATATAGGGCCTTCTATCCAAAAATCTGAATGCACAGATGTGGGACTCTTCCCCAGCATGTAAGCCGAATGCAGTCTTCAGATCCACTTTCTCCTTTTGATTTTCTGTCTCAAAACATAACATAGAAAATAAAACAAAACAAAAACAATGCAGTCACCTTAATATTGTGGCTAGATTGGCTAAAATTGATATAATAACAGCATTAAAGTATTTCTCACAATTGCTGTTGCCTAATTCACCTGCTCTGAATGACATTCATGGAAAATTCCTTTCAAAGGGATGACTTTTTATACTGAATCAATTTTGTTTTTAAGAAAAAGAAATGAAACCCGACAGCTGGGTGAAGCAGGGAAGCATTTTCAATAGTGTCACTACATAGGAAATGTTTCTCCCTGTTGCTTTCATTTCTATTATTAAGAAAAACTTCTGCCCAAAGATGTGTTCCCTTGTGAGTTATGGTGACTGTATAAATTGTAAGAAGACCAACTTGCCTGGTCAGCTGAATCCACAATGTTGGATTTGCCCCCAGCCCGGTGGAGTTGCCCCCAGCCCGGCCTCGCAGGCGTCTAGTCCGGGCGGTGGGTGGCGGTGGTCCGAGCAGCCCTGCCTTCCTGCCTGCTGGCTGCTCACGCTGCTTCCTGCCCAGCTGCAGCCCCGTCACCCCCCCACCTGCTCAGGAGCCACCTCCAGGGGCAGGGTGGGCAGTACCCACGACAGCACGCTTGTGTCATTGCTTGCTTCAACCTGCAGTGATTTCTTGTCACAGTCACCCGCATAGCACAGTTATATTCCTCACCGTCCCATCAAATTAAATTAAGTGATTGATTATTTTTAATGTTAAATACCAGTTTTTATGGTCAAGCGTGTATATTTCAAGCTGACTCTGCAGCAAAGCTCTCTGGATGCCAGCAGTGCTAAGTGCTCAGTGAATGCAGTCCAGCCCGAGTCCCCAGTGCACCCCAATGTCTCTGAAGCAGCCAGGGTTCCTCTGTCCTCCCAAAGCCCTGTAGCAAGGAAGTCTACGGCGAGAGGCCAGCGTCCGCAGGACTTGAACCAGGCCCGGAACACAGACGTTCACCTCCTTCTTTCACAGAATATGCTCCTATGTAAAGAAATTGATGGAAGAAATCTCTGAGGCAGCCAAATTAAATGGCTGAAGCGGAATAGTTCTTTTCTAGGTACCATGGGGGTTACAAAGAATGTATAAGATGCGATATTGGCCCTCAGCCTAAGGCCCCTCACCGCTGCGAAGCACAGTCACGCGGGGTAAAGCTGGGCTGGCCCATCGTCTAATCTGACTTTCTAACCTCGCCCACATCACTGGGACTTCCTTGGAAATACAGGCATGATCTTAAACTGCTGGTACCCAGAACACTAGAATGAAGGAAAAGCTTAACCTGCCTGAGGTCTACACTACAGGTCATAGGGACTCCTGGGGCAATACTGGGATGGAGAAAGAACATTGGGGAAATAAGTGAAGTACAGACTTTAGTTTACAATATTGTATCAATATTGGTTCACTAATTGTTTTTTTGGGGGGTGGCGTTAGGAGGGGTGTTCAGTTTCCTTGGTTTTTTTTTGTTGTTGTCGAGACAGAGTCTCACTCTGTCACCCTGGCTGGAGTGCTGTAGCGTCAGCCTAGCTCACTGCAGCCTCAGACTCTGGGGCTCAAGCATCCTCCTGCCTCGGCCTCCCAGAGTGCTGGGATCACAGGTGTGAGCCACCACACCCGGCCAAATATTGGCTCAGTAATTGTAACAAATGCACCCTACCAACATAAGATGTTAATAAGGGAAACTAGACATGGGGTATGTGGGAATTGTGTGTACAATCTTTGTGATTTTTCTGTATCTAAAACTGTTCCAAAATAACCTTTTCTTTAAAAATAAATTAATTTAAAAACCAAACTGAAGGGGGATGGGGGAGGGAGGGGAGGAGTAAAAACCCACCTAACAGGTACAATGAACAATACTCAGGTGATGGGCACACTTATAGCCCTGAATAAAGCATTATAAAGCCATCCATGTAACAGAAACATTTGTACCCCCTTGATATTTTGAAATTTTTAAAAATTAAAAAAAAAAAAACTGAGCCAACTCATGTCCTACATTGTGGGTTGTGACAAAAGCTGGTGAATCTCTCTCCAGAAATACAGAAACTGCACACACATGTATAAACATAGGAATATATTTTGGGGGTTGTAACCCCAGATCAGGAGCGCTTTCCCGCATGAACAGGCACCGAGAGGCAGCGGATGGGCCCAGTGACCATCAGACAGCTGGCAACAAGGCATGAGCAGAACCGCGATTTGCTCCACATCTATGTCCATTGCCGTTTGATCGGGTTTTATAGAATTCTGTCATTTGGGGACAGCACTAAGGGTGTATCTACATAAGTCACACGAAGCAGCTGGTTCAATCTGAAAATCATGCAAACTGGTTACTCAAAACCTTCTGGTTAAAACCACTGCTTGCTTCCTTTTCCACAGTTGTTAATCTCCGCGCTGATGTTGAACTAGAGGAATCCACCTCCAACTTCTCTACTGATGGCAAGGATATTAAAGTCTCGAAAAGAGTGACCTTTAATCAGGTCTCCTGGGGATGTTTTCAGAGCATTCTGATACCAATATAATATGATTATTTTCCTATGCATATTACCCACCTTCTGCTATCTTCAGTAATGCTTTAAAAATATACTTATGCCATCATAAAATTTTTCTTCTTAATTTTTAGAAAACATGGTCATAATATATTAGTCTACTTCTTGTAACCTGCATGTGTATGCTAGTAAAACTACAAAATGAAGTTATAGCAAGCACCCACAACCATGTGAATATATAGGAACATTAAAAAATCAGTAAATGTACATAATGATTTGTGAATAAACATACCTATATTATATTCATAAAAGTAAAAGGAGAGAGAGAGAATGGCAGAGTAGGCAGCTTCATGCGGCTGTGCCTCCATAGAAACACCAAAACATCAAGCAGCGACTGTCAGAACCAACTTTGTCAGAACTCTGGAAAATAGTCAAAGGTTTACACAGCCAAGCAAATGCTGAATTCAGGAAAAGGCAACTTAAAAACGAAAAGAAAGCTTTTCAGCGTTTTTACCCAGCCTTGGCCCACCCATTCCCAGCAGAGTGGTGGTCCTCGAGAGAGCAGCAGCGTTCCAGAGGAGCAGAGTAGAGCTGGTTTGCAAGGAGTCATGTTTGTCTCTTTTGACCTGTCTGGGCCATGAGAAGGAATGACAGGAGACACTTGCCTTTTTTCACCCAACTCGAATTCTCTCAGGGCTGCAAAGCAGCTACAAGCAGGGTATACCTAGAAAACACTATGCAGCCAATGAACAACCTACTGCCACCTGGGGCAAAAGATTACAGGTGTGGCCTGCAATAGATGTGTTGAAAGCCTGAAAGCTGAGGAGAGAGTTCTTTGGCAAATTAGGGTATTTATACTGGGCAATTTAGAAATCCACCCACATGCCCAGGGTGCAGTGATACAGCCACTGTTGAAAACAGTTTGTCAGTTCCTCAAAAAGTTAAACACAGCATTACCTTAGGACCCACCAGTTCCACCTCCTTGTTCTATACACAAAGGAATTGACAGCAGTTATCCAACAAGTACTCGTACGAAAAGGTATAAATCAGCATCTTTCACAATAGCCAAAAGATAGAACAACCCAAATGCCCCTCAACTGATGAGTGGATAAACAAAATGTGGAATATCCACACAATGGAATATTATTCAGCCATAAAAAAGAGTGAAATACTGGCACCTGCTACAACAGGGATGAAACTCAAAAATGCTGCACTGTATCAAAGAAGCCAGAAACAGGAGGTCACACAGTGTATGATTCCATGTATACGCAATGTCCAGAATAGGTGAATCCACAGGGTTTACAGAACATTAGTGGTTGCCAGGGGCTGGGGAAGGGAGGAATGAGGAGTGGTTGCTTAATGGATACATGGTTTTCTTTCAAAGTGACAGAAATATTTTGGAACTTGATAGAGGTGGTGGTTGCACAGCATTGTGAATGTACTAAATGCTACTATATTATACACTCAAAAATGGTTAATTTTATGTTATATATATTCGTGTCAATTTTTTAAAAGTAAAGCAAGATAGCACTTCCAAAAAATATATAAGGAGAATGGGTTACATACAATCACACATAGATGTATACATACTGAATGTGAACAACGTGCAAAGAATACATTCCAGAGCAAAATCTCTACTTTGCTTTATAAAGCAGGCTGATAAATATTTTTCCTACAATTTTATCCTCTTTCTTATAAACAGGCACCAAATGGTTGACTAATTCACTGATTTTGATCATCATTGCAGCAAAGACATTGTTATAACAGCACATACCACAACCTTGTGATATGTAAGTGCATGTTGACAATCAAAAGGCTGATATTTATCCACATTATCTAAGGAAAAACACTCTGTATTCATTTCTCTGACAGAAAAACACATGGTCACAAAACACAACCGCACTGCCATTGCGTTTTACTCTGAATGAAAGTGTTGTCGGGAGGCATTAGAGAAAATGCACTAAATGTGCGCTCACAACAGCATAACAGAACAGGGTAACTTTCCACAGTGCAAAATGCCATTTTCTACTACTCCCCACCTAAAAGTTTTAAAACACAAATGTACCCGATGGCATCTGTGGCCATTTTCATACTTGCACAAACTCCCTGCAGCACACAAAGCTCTTTGTAAACTTCAGGGCGAGTGTTGATTGTGTCTGAGGGAGCTCACCAGTGGGGTGGCGTGTGCCAGGCAGCCTCCATGGCACAGTCAAGGAGCTGGGCACAGATGGACAGCGTGGCCAGTCCCCAAGGCACGGCTCTACTGTCTGCTCAACAACTTGGGGCACCAAGGACATGAGTGTGTCTCATATCAGTGACTGTGGACTCAGTCTTAGTCAGCCAGTCCCAGTGTCCCTGCCGGGACTTCCCTCCTCTGGCACAGATGGCCCCCGCTTCATGCAGGCTTGGATGCTCGGCCATGGGAAAAGACAGTAAAGCCAAGGGCTCTGGGGTACCCCTCACCCCATCAGGACTTTCTGAGAAAGGTTCCAGGGCTCTCTTAGGCCATTCTGGAGTCCTAGCTTGGAGTGACACAAAGGGCTGGGAACATCTTTAGCCACAGCTCACAAAGCCTCTCCAAGCCAACACATGTTCCACATAAAAATGGAGCATTTGCTATACAGCTTCAAGACAAGCCCCTCGGCCTTCCTTCCCAGAGTCACAACTTGTTGGGTACCTCCTATAAAAAATTCTGGAGCTGCCCAACCTGAGAGAAGGGACTAGTCTAATCCAGGCTCTGTGGCTTCAGTTGGCCGACGGGGTGTCTGCTGCACCTCACAGTCCCTGCAGACAGTGACAATTACGGTGAGCACCCGACTTTGTACGCCTGAGGCTGGGGGCCTCGCGGTATGAACATGACTGGGGGTCGGACTAGCTGAGCTGGGGGCTGTCGTGGCCAATCCCCCACCCACCTGCCAACGTCTCCAGCCACTGCTTGCGTCTGGCGGCCTCTAAACACCTGCTTGGCGCCCAGGGAGGGAGCGAGAGGCTCGGAGGACGCCCCTCCCGGACCCTCCGGCCCGCCGCAGCCCTCTCCACGCTGCCCGCAGAACCCCACCTCAGCTTTCTACCCTGTCTTCTCTGATGCTTCACTGGGGGCCGTCTGCGGGGCCCCAGGCCTCAGGTGTGTGCGACTGAGAAGGGAGAGGGTGGCAGAGTCGCCGCCAGGCAGAGTCATTGACCAGTGAGACTGGAGACCTTGGACGGGCAAACGGTCCCTCTTCCTCCCCCGGGGCAGCTGTGAGGCCGCCCCCGGGGCTGCTAACTGGAGCACAAGCCACCGCGTTTGTTCCTGCTTTCCTGCTTCTCTGCCCACTCCCCACCTGTCCCCCAGGGTCACTTCCCTAAGAAAGCTGCCTGCGTGGAAGCCCCTCTCAGGCTCTGGCTCCAAGCTAAGACAGATGGTTGAGAGCCGGCACAGCACACATCACACACCTGGTGTGGCTGGTGCCTTTTGACAGGAAGTTCAAATCGATATGCCACTGAGTATACTAATTTCCCTAAAAGCTACTGGGTTATTGATATAAATCAAATTATTCAGCACAATTTTGGTATTTTCCCAGAAAAGTTCTGCTAAAAATAACCCAGCTGCCTATCTCTCCCTTGGCAGTAGGTTGTTGGTTTTCAGATTGTCACTATGAAAAATAAAATACTTAAGGCCTCAAGAGCTGTTTTTAATTAAATTGCCAAGTTTCCCATTGGGGGTTGTCTGCAAATTGTGCTGCTTTCCCTTTCATGTGAAGTGAGCATTGCTCGGTGGGGAGCTCAGGAGACCTTGCGCTGTGTGAGGTTGTGGATGGACGAGTCCCTTTGGTGCCCCTGGCACAGGGACTCTGTGTCTGTGGGCAAGACAATTGGGGCAACTCGACATAGAAACAGGGTGACATTGTCGTCCTAGGTCAGAAAGGTAAAACTGCAGAGCCTTTCCCAAGGTAGCCTACAACATATTATCTTTAAGAAGTATGAAATGTTTTGAAAACCAAAAGTGGTTATATAATATTTTGGAGGGTAAATCTGACTAGAACTAAAGTGAGGCTATTTGTAGGATATGTGTGAATCCTATATATATCCTATACATACACACACAACATCCTATATATCCACACATGTGTATATATACACATACATGTATAAAATACACACACATATGTATATACACATGTGTACACTGTGCATATGTGTATAAATACATGTGCACATGTGTACACATAATATGCACACGTGTGTATATATACACATGCATGTATATAAATATAATGCACACATGCATACACATATACATATATACATGCATATCAATACATAATGCACATATATGCATATACAGATGCCCCTCAACTTATGATGGGGCTACATCCCAATAAACCCATCATAAGTCAAAAATGCATTTGATATACTTAACCTACTGAATATCATAGCTTAGCCTAGCCTACCTTAAGTGTGCTCAGAACACTTACATTACCTACAGCTGGGCTAAATTATCCAACAGCAGAGTACACTGTAGAGTATCGGTGGTTCACCCTTGTGATTGTGCAGCTGACTGGGAGCTATGGCTTGCTGCCACTGCCCAGCATTATGAGAGAGTGTTATACTGCGTATCACTAGCCTGGGAAAAGATTTGAAGTACAGTTTCTACTGAATGCATATCACTTTCACACCGTCATAAAGTTGAAAAATTGTAAGTTGAACCATTGTAGGTCTGGGACCATCTGTATACACATGTATACCACACACACATCTGTACATATGCACATGCATATACACACATGCACATATACATGTATATAAACACACACATACATATGCACACATATGTATGCACCTACATACACCTACCTAATGAATATGAGTATTTGCTGGTTGTGGCTATGTCACTGCAGAAGCACTCAGTTAACTTACCATAGGACACTCCCCTAGACCCACTGAAGGGGCCATGCAGTATGTGGTATGTGACTGTGACACCCTTCTCAAATCCAAAATAGACTGGATTTCAAAGTGAAAGATTTCAATAAATGAAGGGTTACTCCATGCTCATGAATTAGGACGCCATTCCTCTCAAAATTGGTGTATAGATTCAGTGCAATCCCAATCAAAATCCAGTGAGCTATTTTATAAGTTAGCAAGCAGATAAAATTAATATGAAAATGCAAAGAGTCAAGAGCAGTAAAGATAATCTTGAAGAAGAACAAAGTTTGATGACTCATATTACTGAATGACAAGACATATATAAAGCTTGACTGTCTAGGACAGTGTAGTCCTAATTTGACAATAAACCAATGGAATAGAATAAAAAGTCTAGAAATGCACATACCCATATATAAACATTTGATTTATGACAAAAGGAACATTGCACAGCAGTGAGGAAAGGGTGGTCTTTTTGACAAGTGGTGCTGGTCATTTATTTGAATATCCATATGACAAAACTTGAAATCTGACCCTCCTGCCCCCCATGCAAAAAAAAAAAATCAACCCCAGGTGAACTGTAGACCTAAATGTGAAAAGTAAAACAATAAACCTTCTAGAAAATTACATAAGATAAATTACATTTATGGGCTAAAAGAAGATTTTTCAAAAGAGAACATTAAAAAATACTAAGTAAAAATGAAAAAAATGACCAAAACTAAGAACTTCTGTTAATCAAAAGATATAAAAGAGTAAAAAGGCAAGCTACAGGATAAGTGATGACACTAAAAACACATATTATTGGACTTCTGCTTCCAGGAAGATGAGCAGACATACTTTTTCTTATCCCTCTCACTAAGTACAACGAAAAGCCCTGGATATTATAATACATATAAAACAAACATGGAAGGCTCTGGAAGGTTGGGAGAAGAAGACTGACTGCCTGGGACCTCAAGACCTGAGGAACACGGCAGTGAGTTCCCTGGGTTTTTGTAGACTTGGAGCTGAAGAAGCCAGTGACCCAGAAATACCGACAGGCACAGACAGAGAAAGGATCAACAAAAGCCTGCTCTTTCGAGCCTAGGGCAGGAAAGGGGCAGCCTAGCAGGACTGAAAACTTTCACACAACCACCACCCTATTTCAGCTGAACACCACAAAAAAACTGTCCTTACCCCCAACCACACCAGCAACCGCCCTCGCGAAGCTTAACAAGGATCCCCAACACCTCCAACAGTGTGGCTCAGACAAGCCAAGTGCGGAGCCAGGACCCTCCTGCCTGCCAGCCAGTGGTGAAGACCCCACACCGCGGGGTCAGCAGAGGCCCCTCCCGCTCCTTGCTGGCTGGCTCAGAGGTCGACTTTCACTGCCCCTCAGAGGTAATGTGACAACCCACCCTGGTGGCAGCACGTGGCAATCTGGGACCCCGCAGCTGTGCAGCATCAATGGTGACAACCCTGCCCCAGTCTCAGGCGTCTGAGCGGCTGGGTGGGGAACTGGGCGTCCACCTCCGCCGGGCAGGGACGAGGCGGTGACTCCACCTCTGCTGCTGCGGTGGGCTCAGGAAAAATCAGTTAGGACAGAGTTGCATGCCATGAATGGAAGTACCCAGGCTTCAGTCAAAAATCACTCGTCATTCCAAGAAACAGGAAAGTCTCAAACCGAATGAAAACAGGACAGTCAACAGAAGCCAACAGGGCAGAGATATTAAGATCATCTGACAACCATTTTAAAGCATTGATGATAAAAATGCTTCAACAAGCAATTACAAATATACCTAAAACAAATGAAGAAATGGGAAGCCTCAGCAAAGAAATAGAAGACATAAAGAAGAACCAAATGGAAATGTTAGAGCCGAAAAATATAAAAACCAAAATAAAAAGCTCAGTCAATGGTCTCAACAGCACAGTGGAGGGGGCAGAAGAAATAATCAGTAAACTGGAAGACAGAACAAGAGAAACGACCCAGTCTGAGCAACAGAGAGAAAACTGACTGAAAAAAAAATGAACCTCAGAGACCCATAAGACAGTAAGTAAAGATCTGACATTCACACCGTGAGAGCACCAGAAGGAGAGGAGAAAGGAAGCAGGGCTGAAAAAATGCTCAAAGAAACAAGGCTGAAAACTTCCCAAATGTGATAAGAGACAAATCTACAGATTCAAGAAGCTGGACAAACCTCAAACAGGATAAACCAAAATCCATACCAAGCCACATCGTAATCAAACTTTTGAAAAGTAAAGACAAAAGAAACTTTTTGAAAGTAGCCAGAGAAAAATGACACTCTTTACATATAGGGGAAAACAATCTGAATGATAGCAGATTTCTCAACAAACCACGGAGGCCCGAGGAAGGTGGCACAATATTTTTCAGGTGTTCAGAGAAAAGAACTGTCAACTCAGAATCCTATACCCAGCACGAAGCCATAACCAAAATCAGCATAATACATGTATATTCATAATCTCCAGAGTTTTTTCACAATGGTCTGTAATCATCTCCTATCCCTCTCTCTTTGCCCAGTCCTCAGGCAATCACTGAGCTTCTGTCTGTCACTATAGATTCATTTGTATTTTCTAGAATTTTATGTAAGTGAAATACAGTATTAAAAAAAAAAGAATCCTATACCCAGAAAAAGATATCCTTCAGGAACCAATGGAAAATCAACATATTCAGGTGAAGGCAAACTAAGAAAGTTCGTTGTAAGCAGACTCACTCTAAAAGAATGGCTAAATGAATTTCTATAAACAGAAAAGAAACAATATAAGAAAGAACCTTGAAATATTAGGAAGGAAGAAAGAACATGGTAAGCAAAAATATGAGTACGTATCATAGGCTTTCATTCTCTTGAGTTGACTAAATTATATTTGACAGTTGAAGTAAATCATCAAATTGTCTGATGTGGCTGTAAATGAAATATTTAAGAAAATTGAATTGTAAATGGCAGATGTTAATGGGATGTACTACCAGGAGATAAGATTTCTATGATTCAGCTGAACTGGTAAAATGAGGATACAAGTGGACCGTGATAGTTATGTATATGTAATGTTGTACCTAGAGCCATCACTAAAAAAGCTTTACAAAGACACACACTCAAAATAGTAGAGATAAATCAAAATGGAATTCTACAAAATCCCTCATCCCTCAGCAACCACTAATCTGCTTTGTTTCCATAGATTTGCCTGTCCTGGATATTTCATATAAATCAGATTATATAATATGTGGCCTTTTGTGACTGGCTTCTTTCACTTAGCATAAGTTTCATCTGTTTTGTAGCATGCACGGGATTTCATTCCTTTTTTATGGCTGAATAATATTCCATTGCATGGATACACATATCTGGCATATCCATTCATCAGTCAATGAACATTTAGGTTGTTTTTGCCTTTTGGTTTTTATGATTAATACTGCTATGAACATTCATGTACAAGTTTTCATGTGGACATATTTTTTTTTCTTGTGGGTATATACCTAGCAGTGGAATAGATGAGTTAAATGATACTTCTATATTTAGCCATTTGAGGAGCTGCCAGACTGTATTCCAAAGCAGCTGTACCGTTTCATATGCTCACCAACAATGTAGGGGGAGCTCCAATTTCATTACATCCTTGCCAACTTGTTACTGTCCGTCTTTTGATTATAGTCATCCTGGTGGCTGTGAACTGGTATCTCACTGTGGTTTTGATTGGCATTTCCCTGAGGCTAACGATGTTGAGAAGCCTCTCGTT
The DNA here is from genome assembly GCA_023783475.1 of Daubentonia madagascariensis. NCBI lineage: Eukaryota > Metazoa > Chordata > Mammalia > Primates > Daubentoniidae > Daubentonia > Daubentonia madagascariensis. Next base: position 35,116,476 of record JAKFHU010000901.1, read on the forward strand.
TGCTTGTTGACCATTTGTATATCTTCTTTGGACAAATGTCTATTCAAGTTTTTTGCCTATATTTTATTTGGGTTTTTTGTCTTCTTATTATTGAGTTGTAGAGTTCTTTATATATTCTGGATACAAATCCTTTGTTAGACACATGATTTTCAAATAATTTCCCCATTCTGAGCATTGTCTTTTCACTTTCTTGATAGTGACCTTAAAAGCAAAACGTTTTAAATTTTTATACTATTCAGTTTTTTATAGAAATCATAAATCTTAAATTTCTCTCATGTTTATTCTTTCCAGTCCTCTAGGTCAATCACATAAACCAGTAAAGGCCCGTAGGACAACAGATGTGTATGGAAGCAAACTGGGACTTAGGATTCAGAACGATGAACTAGGGATGTGAGAGCAACACCGCAGGGGCCACTGACACTTACGTGCACGTGATGGGAGGCGGTGCTGTGCCTAAACGAGGGCAGAGGTGGCCGGGCTACGTGTCCAAGTCTGCTAGTCGCTCTCCTGGCCGTGCCGTCCTGCAGACAGACGCACACACAGGCTCTCGTCTGCCACCTGCCAGCTCCGAGGATCTTCAGCAAGCGCTTGCCACTCAGGTGGCGGTGACTCCTTGCTGCACGCCTACATCGTTATTTTAAAACTTTAACTATGAAATGAGACAGGTAAGAACTTGGTGAGTTTATCCACTCCTAACGGCCCCTCAGTGGCCCTGTGAGCTTCTTAAGGACACATAAGCCATCTTCCCCTCAATTACTCTAACAATCACTCCCCATACACTACTAGATGCATGTTTAGCTGCCCACCAATTTTATATTTCTGAACAATTATTTATTGACATCACAGGACGAACGCAATAATCATACTTTAATTGAATCAGCATAATCAAGATTGCCAAAAGTGGGTTTCTTTATTACTTGTTAATTAATTCCTTATATATTTATCTAGGTACAGGTGACCAAGTAAAAATATGCTGACTAGACAGACGACAAGCCAGGGGTTTTCCACATGTTCCCAAATTTCCATTTGGGCCACAGGTTTGAAAAGGTCAACATTTCTATTTCAAGGCAAATACTGTTTTCTATGACTATGTAACATGGCCCTGGCGCAGGCTGACAGATTGGGTGGGCCACTTTGGGTCTCCGCTGCTCAGTGGGCTTCCCTTCCCCGGACAGAGGGCCTGAGGACAGTGCCTGCCTCACTCTGTGACCTCAGAAAAGGACTGAACATCATTTTCCTTTAGCTGGTTTTTATGTTAAATGTTTCTTCACAAGGGTTTCTGAATTTAAAATTTTATTTTTAATTAGGAAATTAAAAATAAAAATTTCTCCTTAATGAAATTTAATTTTAAAAAGTTTTTTCCATCCAATTTTTGATGTTATTCATGTTCATTGTAGAAAATGTAGCAAATATAAATAAATATAAGAAGGGGAAAAATCACCCCAACTCCCACGACTGTTAATTATTATTATTTTTTTTGCTAACATTTTTGTGAATTTCCTTCCAGCCTTTTTGGTGTATATAATAACTACATATACACAAACAGACCCACACATGAAATAGCTAGGCTGATGTTATGCTGGGCCTAAGCTGTGTGTTTTGCGATATGGCTCTGGTCCTAGGAACCCGTGTGGCCGCTGCCTCCCCTGTGCTGGTGCTGCTGCCATGACTTCCGTGCGCAGGTAACTGAGAGCCAGACGCTCCCCAAGACTCCTGCGATCCCCCGTGAAGGTCATTGTGTTTACTTGGTCTCCCTGATGAGTTAACTCTACTAGGGAAGTTAGAGACATGCTCATGTTGCTCCCACAGAGCTGGCCAAAAAAATAAGAATAGAAGAGAGCAGTGATTCAGTGGGTTTCTTTGCATGGCCTTGTAATGTTCCTACTCAGGGGAAAAAGTACTGAAGTTCAAATATTTGATATGAATTCAAATAAATGGCACCTACATCCATAGATGTTTGAGTCAATACTAGCAAACATGTTTAAATGCCCATGGTTTGCATTTTAATTATATGGGAAATCATTGTGAAATAGTATGGCTTCTTGCAGTAAAAGCCATGAATCTGACTTCCCCAGTGTCTGGAGTTTTACTCTGTTTATCTGATCTTTTGACACCATCTTTTCTTTTCTCTTGGGAAGAAAAGAGTTGTTAACATATGATTTTATGTTTTTGTATGACATTGGCAAGTAATTTTGGAGCCAATTATCCAGCTTGTGGTTGAGAACAGGTGAGCAGCTCACCCGGGGCTGGTGGGACAGAGCCCACCGGGAAGGGAGCCCAGGATGTGAGCTGGAGCCTCTATTCTGGTCCATGCAATCATTTATACGTTTCAGTGGACAGAATCAAAGGGTGATCTGAATTTATTCCAGGCAATTTCTCCTTTTGTTTTTCTTAATTCATGAGTATTAATATTCTCTAATGAGGATTTTTTATTTTGAGATTTATTTTGGTAGGAGGGAGCTCTCCTTCCCTACTTCCTAGGAGTGCCGAGCATTAGTGAACAACTCAAAGTAATGAAATATTCACCAAGTGTATTAGCAACTTTTTATAAAGGGAAGAGGAGGAGAAGGCTTGGTGCATCCTCAAATAAGAGTGGATATTACTATTATTTCAAGGTTCTTGTGGAGCAGCAATATGTCCAGTGATTACAACGTCAGTTTGATGCCCTGTCTTGCAATCTATTGTCTCTTGCAAGGCAGACTTGATGTGTACATGATACTCAGCAATACGAACATCTAAGCTGAAGAAATTAAGGAGAGGAGACCATAGCAATAGGATTGAGTCCATATGTTGTGATAATCACTAGTATTTATCATGCATTTGCCAATGAGTCAGCACTGTACTAAGTGCCTTATATGAATTCTCTTATTTAGTTCCCACATAAATCTTTTGAAGTTTGTACTATTATTATCCCCACTCTTTGGATAAGGAAACTGATATTCAGAGTTTAAAACTTGCTCAAGACCATATGGCTAGTAAATGGGTCAGAAAAGAGTAAAATCCAGAGGTCACACTCCAGGGCATTGACTCTTAAATACTGAGCTGTATTAGCCCCCAAAATTTAATAATGGTATCACTACTCCTTACAATACACCTGAAAATAAATTTGTCATGCTCTCTGATGGCTATTGTCAAAAATTTGCAGGACAGTGAAGAGTTACTAACAAAAAATAACAAATGTGACTAAAAATAGTATTAATAATACTATGCGTTTGTATAGCATGCTCTCACAAAGCAAACTGAAAGTGATTGGAAAAGCTAAAGTTACTGGTGTTTCTTCTACTAAAAAAGAGGGAAGGGGGGGCAGGCGCCCTCAGATGTCTGAGCACATCTCCTGCACAAGCACAGCCGCCAGCTGCTCCCCAGCCCTCTCGGGAGTGTGGCTGCACTGAAGATGCTCTGCAGCCGTTGCTTGAAAGTGAGAAGTCCCTCGTATCAGGGCTGGCACAGCATGACTTCGTCTGGAGGAAACTATAAAATTGATTCAGATAGATGGAGTCCTGTTTGTGATAAGGTGGGTGTACCAGCAGGCTCACCTCTGGGGTACTCAGGCCCTGGGACATTTCTAAGACCTGTTCTAATTTTTACAAATATATCATAAATATCTGAAAACTCTCAGTTATAACAACTTGCTCTTTTTAGATGTTCTGAAACCCTGCTCTCCCCCCAAAAAAAGTGTTAAGCATTTGGTTTATTCTATTTGACTATTGAAATAAAATCAGAAATGCTCCAACTCTAATATTGGAAAACATAACAAAAACTAATATAGAAAATTAATAAGGGAAAACATCAGCATTCAAGTAAACAATAACAGTATATGATACAGCACACAGAATATGAGCGGGCCAAACTGTATTGCCGCACTGTGCTAACAATCAATGCTATCAATGACTAGGAGGAAGAGAGATAAAAGTTTAATAATTCAATTCAACAAATATTTCTTAAGCATTTCTTATGGCCAAGACTGTACATTGATCTCTAGAGAATACAAAGGTAAATACAATACAGTTCCTTTCTGCAAGGAGTGAATAAGACAACTGCACAAATAACAAAATATAAATGTGACTATAAGGCCTGAGAAGTTCCACAAATGCTGGGAGTACAGAGAAGGAAGCAATGTCTACTTGAGAGGGGCCCAAAGGTACTTGGGTAGGTGAAGACGTTCCAGAGGAAACTTGAGTTAGGATTTCAGCTGAGGCTGGGAAGAGGAGGGGCTGCAGTGTGTTGAGAGGAAAGACAGGACTGGAGGCGGCAGGTCACACCACAGCAGGGCCTGGTTTGGCTGGACGGGCAGGGCTGAGGGCCCCGAGGGCTGAGGACTTCCCTCCCTGTGCCAGTGAAGCAGCCCCCCAATCTACATCCTGTCTTTCTCTCTCTCTCTCTCTCTCTCTCTCTCTCTCTCTCTCTCTCTCTCTCTCTCTCTCATTCTGGACATTTCATATAAATGGAAGCATACAATATGTGGTCTATAGAAGCACTATGAAGGAACTCACCCAGAAATGCAAGAGTTCCCAGAGGGCTCCCAAAGGAAGTGAGGCCTGAGCAGCAGGGTCAGCTGGACAGCAGCTGGGCGTGCAGGAGCCTGGCTCAGGCGGGGCTGCTCTGCGGTCCCTGCGGCTATGGGAGACCAGGAGGAGGAGAGGCTGGCAGCGTTTGGGGGGTTTGTCAGCAGGATGCTCTCTGGCAGCACCCTGATCACACTGGACCTGACATGGGCTGTAGTGTGCTCAGGTTTTCTCTTTAGAAAGACCCTGCTGACCTGCAGATAGTACGGAACGACCACACAGGTAGAAGTGAGTGGAATGAATCCAAAGGCCCATTTATCACCCGCGGCTTCTGGACACAAGCTCTTCTAAACCACCTGGCAGCTTTGGTAAACCCTCTTAGTATCTCCAGTTGCTTTTGGCTTTATCTCCACTCAAAGCTTAAATACAATAGGAGAATAGGTTCTTAAAGTATAGTTGAGAATATTTACAGTTAGCTAGCTAAAGATGGAAAGTGAGACAATGTAATGATGTGTTGTTTGACACAGAATCACAGAATGCTAAACTTTAACCTTGCTTTTTTCTGATTTACATTTATATTGTAGACGCTGACAACATCTGGGATAAGTAAACATTACATTTTCTATCATGAAATATCTAAAAGCAACATACTAAACCTTTTAGTTTTTAAAAATGAAAGCCAGTAGAAACATTGTTGCATTCTGACATAAAGGATACTGTTAATGTATCTGTACATTTTACACAATTAATATGAAAATTTGATTTTGCCCCTTATAAACTTGCTCAGCTGTAAACAAACTGTCACGGAGGTTAGATCAAACATTAAGCTCGCTGATGGCATGCTGAAGTAAATAATGACATCACGGTAAATCAGAGCCCTACAGATGTTAGACAAAAGGAAGATTTTTTTAAACATCTTTATTGAGGTATAAATTATATACCACAGGAGTCACCCATTTAAAGCGTACAATTCAATGGTTGTAATATATACACAGAGTTGTGCAGCCATCACCACAATCTAATTCTAGAACATTTTCTTCACCCCAAAAAGAAGCACCATACCCGTTAGCATTCACCCCCCAAGCCCCAGCCCCCACAGCCACTAATGGACTTTCTATCTCTGTAGATTTGCTTATTGTGGACATTTCACCTAAATGGAATCATACAACATGTGGTCTAAGAAAGATTATTTTTAATGGTAATTTTAATAGCTGTGAATCCATCATAAGAAATGTTTTATACTACACCTTAAATTGCTATTCCTAAAGAGAAGCAGTGGGAAAGAAACCCCGTTAGAAGTTGTCAAGATGCCTGAGCAAGGGTCTCGGAGAGGCCTCCATCCCTGCTGTGCATCTAACTCCAACGTTTCTTTCCTCCTGACGCTTCACGGAGACCTCACCTGCTTCGTTTACACAAACTACGAGCAGTGCAGGGCCTCATTGCCTCCCGTGCCCCACCAAGCATGCTAGAATCTCATTTAGCCTCTGTCGATGCAACAGTCATGCATTACTTGACATGTCCTAAGTATTTATTTTCTAATGTTTGGCTCGTTATCCTTATGCAAAGTGTGTGTACATACACATTAACACACACATCAGTTTTAATGTCATGGTTTCCACCTGCAGCAACCCTGTGTCTATTTAAGTGTTGTACTACATAGACGTTATTGTGTTGGTCTCATTTCAAAGATATTCTGTCTCTTTTATTACACAGATTTTAAAGTCTGAGAAATTTTAACCAATCTTGGGAAAAAATCAAGAAAATAGCCTATTTTCTGACTAGGTATTAATTTTAATTAGCAATCTTTATTTTGGATATATTTTGGTTATCATTTTACTTTTTCAGGCCTATTAAACTCTTCTTAAATATTAACTAAAGAAAATATTGTCACTGATTATTCGATATGTTCTCTTTTCTTACAGCAGAAATTAAGATTAAAAAGTTCCCTAAAAGCAGTTTAACACACAATCAACTTATTGTCCATGTGAAAAGTTGTGTATTATAGCAATAGCTAATTTCCTTTGTAACACATTTTCACTATACCTGTACTGCAATTCTGCCTCTAAATCAATCAACCCCATGTCTCTATTCAGCTGTATAGCAAACATACTAACTTGTCATTCACCCAATTTGGGAAAAGTTTTTTTTTTTTAAAGAAATTATTTATACTATTTCACTGAAAGCATTTTCAAGTCTGTTGAATTCAAATTGTTATGGTACTAAATAGGCAAACGAAATGATAAAAGAACACTAACAGTATAAATCTGTAACAAACCAGGAGCTGTAGGGGCTGTAATATGTACTCTGCAGTGTTTGTGTGTCTTTCTCCCATTCTGCAAAGCACAGAAATGTGAAGAAAACACGTGTAGAGCACCCAGTGCCAGAGCTACACCTATTCCTACCCTAGTACTCAGTCTAGTAATCACATCACCTTCCATGACTCTTCCGTCTTGCAAAAGGTGAGAAATGTACCACCTCTCTCTTTGGGTTTTCCCGCAGCACACATCCTTGTGGTTGGCTAACCAAGGCAGACAACGTCAGCTTGGCGCTTCCTGCATTTTGTTACTAGCGACTACTGCTCATTAGTAACTAAAAATCTACACATTCGACCACTGCTATGTCTTCCAATGATAGTCCCAGGGACACAGGATTTGCTTTTAGATAACTACAAAGAGATAATAGCAGCCCCACCTTAAATTGCATACTTTGTGCCAGGCACCAGGCTAAATGCTTAAAGTATATTATCTCTTTTACTTCTTATTAAAGCTTGGTGAGGTAGGTGTCACTGTCCCCGTTTTACAGATGAGGGAGCTCAGTCAACCACTTCATCCTCTGCTTCCAGAGGGAACTGAAAGCAAGATGCTCATATATGTCAGTGAATGATAAAATGCCCTCCTGCCTTTCCTCTCCAATTTTTGTCTTCCACTTCAATTGGCACAGAAGAGTGTTGTCCCCACCGCTGAATCAGTGGAGATGGATGTTAGCGGGTAGCACCTGGCCTATACAAGGCACCTTTGCCCCATCCCCGCCTCTCTGCCCTCCACCTGCACACCTTGTCAGGGACGTAGCAGTGTGGGCTGGAGCTCTCACAGCTCCCTGGGTGTGTGGCAACCACAGCACCCAGAGTGAAGCAGAGGAGAGGCAGAGGGTCAGGAGAGCATCAACTGGACACCAGACACTGTGAGCACCTCTCTCACGTAGGACCATTCTCAAAAGCGTATCTGTGAGCTTTCATGTGCTGCCTCAACAGAAAGAACCAGCTGTGTCCACTTAGCCTGTGCCTTCTCTCCCAGACAACCATGCCGTGAAGTCCTGGGGTGGGGAGGGAACAGGCCTTTCCTAAGCCACAGATGTGGGTACATGGTGGAGAAGGAGTTTTTCTCTTGTCCTGAGAATGGGCATCGCTAATATAATCTCCAGCTCAAATAAAATAATATAAATGAAAATGTTCTAAAGTAGACTCACATTTTGACTTGGCACCGCTATAGTACACTTAAAATATTGTAGAAAGTTAAAATACAGAAGACAGAGAAAGGAAAATGACTCAACTTGATTGAATATGTCGTCTCCAGACAATTGGTACTCCCTTGAAATACATCCTTCTTCTATCATTTAAATAAGTAGCCTATATTTAAGACCAATACATTCTCTATCCACTTGGCCGTGCTGTCCATATGCTTACAAAACAAAGTGGTGCTAAAGATCAAAAAATTATTTAAAACAATTAAAAAGAGCCAAAAGGGCAACTGACAAAATAAGACAGGTTAAAATGTTATCTTTAATGAAAATTCATCTTTGGTCATTGACAACTCATTAGTAATATTCAGACACACACCCACACTCCATATAAATGTGTGGAATAAAATTTTTGAATAGACATTTTATAGAGAAGACTAAGTATGTTTTTCTATTAGGAACTTTCACACCCTTTAAGAGGAATAAAAATGTGTTTATTATTAAAAGTTCACGTATGCATAGAAAGAGGAAAGATCACACAAAATGCTTACAGTGATTATCTCTGGGCAAAGGAAAGTTAGATTTAATTTTAATCATTTGACTTACTCAAAGTTTAAAAATTTCTACAATGAACATGTATTATTTTTATACAAGTAGGAAATTTTTCTTTTTTTTAACAAAAACACTAACAGGTGCTTTTTTGTCTTTCCTCAAATTCTGTGTTTCCTTCTCATTGAGAGTGTGTGGCTTTCCAAGGTGAATCTGTTGTGCCAGTAACACGTTTTCTAGAGCTTTCTGTGAGTAAGCTCTAAACATTGCTGAAAGTAATGTCTTGAAATCACTTCCTGCCCTTCCAGTTGAAGTAGAAAACAAATCACCCAGCTGTGGCTTTGCTTTGTCACCCCTCCCCCACCCACAGGATGCAGAGGAGGACAGGTGTGTGCACCTGTGCTCAGGTGTGGACAGTACCCTCATCCTCACATGAGACGGCAGCCTGGTGGAGGCACAGGGCACACTCGAGCTGTGCTGCAAACCAGCAGTCACACAAAGTCTTGGTTTATTCTAGAAAACAGGCATGGACACGTGCCATCAGGACCTATATTTCTCTGTCCATTGCAGAAAGATATCCAATCCTTTTAGTTTCAACTTAAACTAAGATTTTCACAATATGAAATTTTCATGGAAACTGCCTTCAGCATAATAAGTACAGGTAATTTATCTGATAAAAGAACATGAACAGCAAGTACAGTATAATTTGTGTGGTGACAAATTGCATCTGTCCTTCCCAGTAAGAAAGGGACACTGCTGAGCGTGGAACAAATGTGGTAGGGTCAACTGTAAGCACTTGTGTTTAATATGCAGCTCCCAGACGCACGGCTCTGTCCTTTCAGAAGGCAGATGCAAATTATACCTAATAAAGTTATTATAAATAATTGCTGCCTCTCCTCTCCTGCACAGTCAGTGCATTGGGAATGGGAGAAGAGGCAGTTATGAATGAGACACCTATAAATTATGAATTAGGAGATGTCTGATGTGGTACTCCTGATTTCCACTGAAGTCAGAATGTATTTTCAAAGATTAGTAATATCAGTTATGAAATTAGAGGTCAAATTGACTCAGAGATTTAGCCAACAAGGGTGAGAAATGTGCATTCAGAATGTCTTTAAGATTCTCACACGGTAACTGCGGTACATTGTGGTGTGTCACAGGAGAGGCAAAAGAGAAGATGTTTATTTTTCACATGATAATGGCCAGAAAAAAATAGGAGACATAAGTATTACTAATGGGAAAATCAGTTATCTATAGTATTACGGGTAAAGGCATCTCATGGTGAAGTGGGAGGATCATTCAAGCAATACTTGTCGAAGGTCCCACGTGTGTCGAGTCCTGAGGGGAGCTGCTCACATGCCAGGAGACACCAGACCGTGGCAGCTTCTCTAACACCAAGAGAGGGGCAAGGAGGAAAAGACAAAGGGGTGTGAGGGTGCCCGGAGGGGAGAGGGCCCCAGCCAGGCGTGAGCCATGTGGGGGGTGGGGTGGGGGTGGGGAGCCTTCCTCCAGGAAGGGCGCCCAACCTGGGGCTTGAAACCTACAGCCAGACATCCTGCCTAAGGCAGGCTCTATGCGCATGGAGTGGAATTTGCCACCCTCACATCTTCAAATGGCTTTGTTCCTGTCCAGCCAGGCTTGGGCAGGTGGCAGCCTTGGCACAAGCAGAGAGCACAGCCAGAGGCTTTCCAGGGAGGTGAGCCTCGCAGTCAGGATGTGCCGGAGCACAAACTGTGGAAGGAGCAGGCTGGGCCAACCGGGCATGGCAGAAGAGCGGGTGGCGGCAGGTGACTCACCTGGGTACTGGATGGAAGGGAGCCAGGCATGCAGTGACGGCTGTCTTGCAGGTGGAGACCCGCGAGGTCATGGACAGGATTCCAATCAGGCATCTAAAGTAGTCAACCGCTGGAAACAGATAGCAGAAGGGTGATGCTGTCTGATGGGCAGAGGGTTTCAGTTTTGCAAGATGAAGCAGGTGCAGAGATCTGTCACACAACAATGTGCTTAGAGTTAACATGACTGTATTGTACACTTAAACATGGTTAGGAAGGTAAATTTCATGCCATGTGTTTTGACCACAGACACACAAAGCAGGATTCCAGTCCTTTATCTTCCCACGCAGCATGGGGTATGTGACCGGGACAGCTGGGCCTCGTGGGCTCCTGCCCTCTGTCTAAGTAGTGAGATTCTTAGAACCACACAAGCCAGAATTTGGCCTGTGACTTTTGTCGCTTTTTTCTATAATACATTTTTATGAAGATCACATAGAGATTGTTGACCAAATGATCAGGTATACACATCATTTGCAGCAAAATTGGAAATAAAAATGGGCTAAGTGTGCACCATATGGCTGCTAAGCCCATCCTGTCTCCCCACCCCTTACACGGAACCATCCGGGGCAGTATCTTGCCCTGGAAGCTTTGCCTTTGCGGCTTCCCTAGTTGATGGCAAATTTATGTGTTTTTGGCATTTGCCTCATCTGAAGCTCTGGCTGCAGGAGAGGCATTTGGCGATACCCTCAGAACAAAAATATCTAGAAGTAGCCCAAATCCGCCTGAAACTTTTCCAGGCTTGTGGGAGGTGCTGTACATCACAAAATACCCAAACGCCACAAGGAGAAAGAAGACAAGGACCAAGAGAAGGTCAGAAACCGACGCGCAGGCACAGGAGGGAAGGTGCCTTCTGGGTCCTTCACGGGTGGGCCCCGCACGTTGGTCAGTGTGTCGGCATCTGCTGGGACAGTGGGGAGAATGCTCAACGAGGCGGGCGTTGCACCACATGGAGGGCGCTTCCCCTGCAGGAGGACAGCCGAAGTGGGTCAGAACTCTGCTCCTCCTGTGAGTCGTGCCTCTCTCCCGCAGGACCTGCTGGCTTACACAGTTTTTTGTTTGTGATTTGGTTTTGCTCCTAGGCCTAGAAAATGGCGAACAGTGCAGTTTGCCGAGCGTAGGGCGGGGGTTCAGCAGGAGGCCCAGAGCACTGTCACAGGGGTGGGGACCCTGTGGCAGCAGGCTGGGGTGGGCTGGCTACATGAGCTGCCACCACCACTGTTGTTTGGTGGTGCCGTGTGGCCTGTGACCTTGGTCTTCTCTGTCATCACTTCAACTTTCTCCTTTACAGTTCCCTTGGTTTTCTTGACCGTTTCAAGGAACAACTTATAAGGGCTTTACCTCCCAGGTTGGCCAAGATGTAGTGGTCAGCCCTGATGGTCTTGGCCAGATTAAATCCTGGATGGGACCAGAAGAGACCCACGCACCCCGTGGACTGTCTCCAGTCCCTGTTCTTCAAGGTCACGTGGTAAACCCACAGCCCTTCCACGCCATCAGTCCACAGTGGTCTGCGAGTCTCTGGAGAGCAGGGAACAGCCAGGGTCATGCCTCATGGGGATGTCTCGCTGGCCTTGGGCAGAGCCTCCTGGACGGGGCCTCCAGGGGCACAGTCCTCAGTGAGGTGTTTTCCCTCCTGAAGCCTCCTTCAGGCCCACGGCCCTGTGCAGCGCAGCTGCCCGGTCTCTGATGCCAGCCCTTCAGCCACCCGGATGCATCTCTGTCTGTCTAGCTCTGCTTGGGCCATGGGAGCCAAGGCAGCCACAGGTGCTCCATCATGGCCAGAAGCAACAGCCTTTGCTCTGGGTTTCGACCCACTGTCCCTCTGCTCTCTTCAGCCTTTAGAGGTGGATCCAATGAGGGTAGGTCGTGGCCATGTCTGAAGGCCTGCCCCTCTAAGAGCCAAGCCTCTTCTCCGGGCTAAGATCGTGGCCACAATTTCCTTCCTTTCTTATCCTAGGAGGCTCCGTAATTCTTTGTTTTTGTGACGACTTTATTGAGACGTAATTCACATGCCACACCACTCACGCACTTGAAGTGTACACTTTGGTGGGTTTAGTATATTCATCACCACGCTCAACACAAAATTGTGTTGCTGTTTGTCCTCTTCCAGCCTCTTCTCCCTGGTGGGTTTATGCCCTGCAAACAGTCCCTTTGTTCTCATTTAACTTGGGTTTATGAGAGGGGTTCACTCACTCAGGCCACCTGCCATCCTTACCTGGATGTCCCACCCCTCTTCAGACAGTTTCAAAGAGGTAAACTAACAACTCTCATGCAAACATGTAATGAGGAGGTGCCAAAGATTTTATTCAACTTACTAACTAATGAGGGGAGATAATGAAGGAAGATATGATGAGTAAGATATTAGAACTGGTTCAAAGAGTATTTTAGGACCTAGGGATTTGTACGCAATTTAATAAAGGAATATTAAGATACGATTGCTCAGTTAGATACAAAACTGGTTGATATCCTAAAGAACAATAAACTATATCCTTTGGGGTATATTTTCTTACTTGTTTTAAAATGTAGGTTTTATTATTATTTAGGTATGATGAGGCCAACAGATCAGGAGACAAGTGTCATTGAAAAGACAGTTTGCTACTCATGGTTCCCAAAGGAAGGGAGCCTGCCACGCCACGCCACACAGGGCCACGTGGGAAGCCCAGGGTTGGTCGGAGGCAGAGGCAACAGCACAGGCAAGAGTCTTTATAGTGGTTTCTGTGGGAAGACATGGGTGAGGCAGGGCCAGCAGGCTGAGCAGGTTTAGCGCTGGCTGGTGTGAGTCACTTCAGCAGGGTGTAGAGGCTGTCCTGGTCAGCGGATTAAGAGCTCTGTAAAAGATCTGGTTGAGAGTATGGGCTTTGGACTGGTGGTTTGCAATGAAAGGTGTGCTTGCAGGTGAGTCACTTGCTAGCTCTAGGAGTGGACCAGCCCTAGCAGGAGCAGTCTCTCCCCTAGGAGGCCCCAGATGCCAGAGCATCAAGAATATAGAAAATAAGACAATATAGTTAATTCACAAGTAGACAGAAACTATTTGTACCTCTACTGGCAAATATCTTCACGTTAATATGTGATTTTACTAAGTTCAGTACTTTTAATAAATAGTAAACAGTGAGTTGAAAAAAGTACCTTCTCCTAATCCTTGGGTGGGGCTGTACCTTTGCATGACATGAAATGACATCCAGTTCTCTTTGTTGTCTTATTTCCAAGTTCTAGCCATCAGTATTATCTTTGTAAAACTTGGGTGGCAACTTCAGGTTAGAGGCTAAGAGTATGGATGTTGGAATCTGGGTTTAAAACCTTGCTTTGCAACTGTGAGCATTGTGACTGTGGGCTTCACTGCCTAACCTCTCTGTGCTTTGGGCTCCTCGTCTGGGAAGGGTGGAGGGTGCTAATGGAACTGGCCTCACAGGGTGTTATTATAATCAATGGTTGCATGGTACACATTTTTCTATGCTTTTACTTCCAACCTTTCTGTGTCTCTATATTTAATGCGAGCTCTCTGAGACCTCAAGCATACAGTTGGATTCTATTTTTAACCCAATCTGACCATCTGACTTTTTATTGAAGTATTCAGTTTGTTTACATTTAATATACATAAAGTGACATTCAGGTTTATCTCTACCATCTTATTGTTTGCTTTTTTTTTTTTTTTGGAGACAGAGTCTCACTCTGTTGCTCTGGCTTGAGTGCTGCAGCCTCCAACTCCTGGGGTCCAGCAATCCTCCCACCTCGGCCTCCCAGAGTGCTGGCACTACAGGCATGAGCTACCATGCCTGGCTAATTTTTTTTTTCTATTTTTAGTAGAGACGGGGTCTTGCTCTTGCTCAGGCTGGTCTTGAACTCCAGGCCTCAAGTGATCCTCCTGCCTTGGCCTCCCAGAGCGCTGGGATTACAGGGTGAGCCACTGGGCCCGGCCTGTTTGCTATTTATTCCATTTTTTTTTAAATCTCCTATCATGGCTTCATTGGATTAATAAAGTATTTTTATTATTCAGTTTCCTCCCTCCACTAACTTGTTAGTTGAACTTCTTTTATTATTCTTTTAGTGATTGCCTAGGGCAGTGCTGCCCAACAGAAACTTCTCCCATGATAGAAATATTCTGTGACTGTGCCGCCTCCTGTATACGACCCCTGCCCCAGGATTTGGTGACATCTGTATCCCTACATAACAGTGATGTGCAAACATTCTCTGTAAAGGACCAGACAGTAAATATTTCAGGCTTTGCAGGCTGTATGATTTCTACTCAACTCTGACATTATAGCTTGAAAGCAGCCATAGACAATATGTAAATAAATTAGTGGGGCTGTGTCCCCCAAATACTTTATTTACAAAACAGATGGCAGGTGGATTTTACAACCAGCAAGTTTGCGTACACCTGCTCTATATGCCTCACCCCCTTTGGGGTGACCTTGCTCCCAGAGCTCCAACTCAGAATAGATCCTTTTCAGGACAGACACTATTTCCTCATCTAATCTCTTTGGCCTAGGGGTGGTAACGGTTTTCCACTATTGCTTGTCCCAGTTAATTCATCAAACCTATTCGGCTTTCTTACTCCCACCCATACCTCTGTTCATAGTCCCTTAATTGAACTCTCTTCAGTTGAACACTTTGAGTGTGCCATCTTTTCCCTGCTGAGATTCCAACATACGCAACTTTATGGTTAGGTTCCCTAAGCAACAACAGCAGTCTGCCCGTGTGTCTCCCCACACCACCAGACATCCTAGAGGGCGGACACCATGTCTCGGTCATATCCTATTTGCCATAAACCCTTTTGCTGACCTATGCAAGCAACTGGAATGCAAAATCCTTCCTAGGTTGAAGAAGTGATGCAGAAATGGAGCCAGGAGAGGTCAGAATTAGGAACAAAGATGAGTGTTATTGACTGAAGGGGGCAGGTGGTGACAGAGGAATTCTCCAGATCGATGGAGTAGGTAAAGTCGACCTGCTGGATTTACTCTCAATGTCATCATGAGAGGAAAAAATTAAAAGTACCTGGTGCAAGCAGTGACCATTGTTGACTGGGGGTGAGGACCTGGTGTGAACGGAGCCCGCGGCTGAGCGCGGCCCGGAGGTGGTGTGAACGGAGCCCGCGGCTGAGCGCGGCCCGGAGGTGGTGTGAACGGAGCCCGCGGCTGAGCGCGGCCCGGAGGTGGTGTGAACGGAGCCCGCGGCTGAGCGGGCCCGGAGGTGGTGTGAACGGAGCCCGCGGCTGAGCGGGGCGAGGAGGTGGTGTGAACGGAGCCCGCGGCTGAGCGGGGCCCGGAGGTGGTGTGAACGGTCACTTTCGGCAATGAGTCTGAGGGAGAGGAAGAGTGAGCAAAGCTCGTTGGCAACCAGGTCTTCGGCGTCCTGAGAGCAGTGTCCACGGAGGGGCGGGTACTCAGGTCACACACAGGCAGCTAAGAAGCAAACCGGCATCAGACAGCGGGAGCCACGAATCACGAATCTCCACTATTTCTAAGACATGGACAGCACTTTCTCAGGAGCGCGCAACACGGTGCTTCGAGGCGCGGCCACGGCGGGCGCTGAAGCCGCGAACGTGCAGGCGCAGACGCGGGGCTGGCGAGGGAGCGGCCGGCCCGCCGGGAGGAAGCGGGACAAACGCACCAGCCCCGGGGCTTTGCGGGCGGCCGTGGGCCTGGAGCGGAGACGGGCCTCCGGGCAGGGCGGCGGGGACAAGGACCAGAGAGCTCAAGACTGGGCGCCCGGGCCGGGCTCACCCCGTGAGGTGGAGAAGGGAAGAGCTGTGGCGGCCGAGGGTCTGGGAGCGCGGCCGGGCCGCCTTCAGCGTCACGCGGGGCCGGGTGGCTCCAGCAGTCCGCGCAGGTCGCGCCGCCGGGGCAGAGGCCGCGCCGGGAGACCGGCGGGCGTTCCTCGGCCGCGGTGCCGCGCTACCCTGCCGCGCGCCCCACAGCCCTCCCGCCCGCGCCACCCGCGGCTCCCAGAAGGGCTGCCCACGACGCGTGCGCACGCCGCCGCCGCGCAGCGCCGCCCACGGGCTCCGGCGCAGCGGGGCGAGGCCTGAGGACACCACGCCTGCCGCGCTGCGCTTTCTCCGCCCGGGCGCCACTGCCCGGACTCTCGGCCGGGCGGGGCCTCGGGACGCCACGCCTCCCGCGCTGCCATTCGCCATCCCGGGGCGTCATTGAGTGCACCGCCTGGCGGGGCGGGGCCTCGGGACGCCACGCCTCCCGAGCCGCGCCCTCGCCGCTCAGTGACGACATCGGGCGCCGACGCCCGGCGGGGGCGGGGAGCGCGCGCGGGCGTCGCCGAGGGGAGGGCGGGGACGGCGGCCGAGCGGCCGCAGCATGGCGGACCAGATCCCTCTGTTCCCGGTGCGCAGCGCCGCGGCCGCGGCCGCAGCCAACCGCAAACGCGCGGCCTACTACAGCGCCGCGGGGCCCGGCCAGGGGCCGCCCGGCAGCCAGGTAACGCCCCGCGCCCCGGGCCCCCGACGAGGCCGGGCCGAGGGGCCGCCGTCGGCGGGGGCCGCTGCCCGGTGCGGCGTCGGGCCGGGCCGCGCGGCGCTCGGCGGGTGCGAAGCGTGTGCGCAGGCGCGCGCGTGCTGGAGCGCGCGTACGGCTTGCGGGTAGTGTCGGGAATCACGCCCTGAGGTGCTGGTGGCCGCGGGGGCGGGGTGGGGGCGTCTGGATTGTGCGCCCAGGGCACGTCGAGGCGTGGATATTCAAAGTGCTTTGTGCCGGCCAGAAATTCTGCTTTCAGGACTGGGAATGGAGATTCAGAAGGAATCAGAGATCCTTTCAGTTGGTTAACGGGGCCACGGTTTAGTGTGGTAGAGTTGAAACGAACAGACCTTTGATTTAGAATGGAAGTCTCATACCCTAGGTTGGTTTTGACTCATATTTAACTTATTTCTCACCCAAAGAAAAGAATGTTTTATAAAAGAAACTTTAAAACAGAGAGTATTGCTGCTTGTAGTTCGTGAAATTTTATTTTATTCCAGCGGAATTGTACAAGCAATTAGCCTTTAATACATAGAGAAAAAACAGATTTCACTCAATATCCCATTGCTTCAGAATTTGAATTTTCAAATAATGTTTGGTTTTGGCTATTTGAGAGACTGTGAGGTAGCACCGTAATGTTATAGAGCTGATTTACGTCTTGGTTCATTTGCTTACTAGCTGTTTGATCTTAGGTGACTTGTTTAAACTCTAAGCCATAATTTCCTCATCTGTAAATTGGTGGGTAATATTTTTTCTTGCTGCTTTGTTGAGGATCACAGGAGAACCTGTGTCAGGTGCCCTTTTTCAGTGCTTGGCCAGCAGTAGGTTCTCCAGAACTAGCATTTCTCCTTTCCTCCTTGTTGCTGGTTCAGAGTAATTGCATTAGCAATTCTCTGGTTGATTTTAGTTGATTATTTGGAAATACGCCACCTGTTTCAAAATAGGTTTCCATCACAGTTCGAGTCTAGCAGTTTTTGCTTCATGTATTTTAGCGTCTATTGTTAGTTATCCTTATGTCTTCTGGGTGGGTTGTTCCTTTTATTGTTAGTGTAATGTTCTTCTGTGTCTCTGCTAATTTTCTTTGCTCTGAAATCTTCTTTATTAGATTAATTTAGCCTCTCATCACTCTGCCAATCTCTGTCTTTTGGTTAGTGTATGTAGACCATTTACATTTGAGGTAATTATTGATACGTTTGAACCTAAGTGTGTCATTTTATTATCTGTCTTCTGTTCCTTCTGATTCTCATTCCTATATTTTTCTTTTCTTAGCCACCTTCTGGGTTAC
Source organism: Daubentonia madagascariensis (assembly GCA_023783475.1). Taxonomy (NCBI): domain Eukaryota; kingdom Metazoa; phylum Chordata; class Mammalia; order Primates; family Daubentoniidae; genus Daubentonia; species Daubentonia madagascariensis. Next base: position 35,134,564 of record JAKFHU010000901.1, read on the forward strand.
TTGGACACTTTTTTGATATCTGTACAGTGTTTTTGAGTTTAGGTATTTGTATAGTTTTCGTAGTCTTTGTATAGTTTTCTGACTTATCACCATGGTGTATTGGTGCCAGTATTTTACCGCTTCCAGTAAAGTGTGGAAACCCTACTTGCATTTAGGGTCCCACTTTAAATGTCATGTCCTGAGGCTCAGATGGTGTTATAATTTTTGTTCTGGTCATCGAATGTGATTTATAAAACTCATGATAAGGATAGTCTGTTGCATGTACCCATATTGCTCCTCTTTCTATTCTTCCTTCTTGATGTTGCAGAATTCTCTCTTTATTGTTTTCTTTCTGTTTAAAGAACTTCCTATAACCAGTCTTTAAATTTTTTCATCTGAGAATGTCTTTATTTCCCCTTCATTCCTGATGGATAGTTTTGGTGGATATGGAATTCTTGGTTAACAGCTCTGTTCTTAGCACTTGAAAAATCTTGTGCTACTTCCTTCTTTCCTCTGTGCCTTCTGATTAGGGTTAGGGTTAGGGTGCTGTCACTCAGGTTGGTGTCACTCAGGTTGGTGTTTCCCTGTGGGTAATGTGTCATTTCTCTCTGGCTACTTTCAAGTTTTTACTTTGTCTTTAGTTTTCAGAAGTTTAATGATGGGTCTTATCATGGATTTCTTTGGGTTTATCTTGTTTGGTGTTCATTAAGCTTCTTGAATCTGTTGGTTTTTGTCTTTCACCAAATTTAGGGAGTTTTTAGCCCTTATTTCTTCAACTATTTTGTTCCCACTCTCTTTCTCTTGTCCGTTTGGATTTTCAGTGACAGAAAAATTGGATCTTATGTTGGTGTTACGTGATTTCCTGGGACTCTTTTTTTCCCCTCAGTCTCTTCTATGTATTGTTCAGATTGTGGGGAACCCGTGGCCTTCTCGATACTTGAGTTTGGCCTTTTGACTGAATCCAAATTTTACAGAACAAATCCTTTCAATAAAGGGATATGTTCTGTGAAGTTTGGATTTGTTTGCGGGGCTACACGCTGGGATCTTAAGGCCGCAGGTTCCCCACCCCTGGGAGTTTCCTAATTCTATGCTCTGTCATCTTCACTCTACTGTTGATCCCATCCAGTCAGGTTTTATTTCTATTATTGTATTTTTCAGTTTTATAATTTGTTTGTTTCAAGAGAATTTGTAATTGATTGTTGAAGCATTTTTATGTCTGCTGTTTTAAAATGCTTGTCGTATAATTCCAGTATTTGTGTTATCTCAGTGTTGGTGTCATTGATTGTATTTTCTAATTCAGTTGTGAATCCTGGCTCTCCAGTTGTATCTTGGACGTTTTGTGTATTGTGTCAGGAGAATCTGAGTCCTATTTTTATCTTTTATTTCAGTGTGCAGCTACCCTGGTTAGATTTATTCCACAGGTCCTGGCCTACATTTGTGGGCTGTGGTTCCAATGATAGTTTAATTTTCAAAGCCTTTGTGCTGTGATCTTTGGTTTGCTTGGTTTATGTTGTACCACTGGGGCTCTTACTGGTCTCTGCTGGTGCTGTGGGATGGGGGAAAAAGGGATTTTTTCTTACTGGTGCTGCCCACATGCTCTAGTGTGCCCTGGTGGGAGAGGCGGTCTCAGGCCCTGGGGAAGGACACTTCCCCTGGCTCCTTATCGGTCTCTCTTGCTGGTGGTGCTGGGCTCTTCTGATGTTGTAGTGGTACTCCTGTTCCCTGGGGGGTGAGGGGATGGGATGAGCCTTCCTGGGCTCCTTTCTTGTGCTCAGTTGAGGATGAGGAACCTTGGGCCAGTGTGGCTTTCTGCTGGATGGGAGCACGTGAGTTTTTGTGTCACTGTGTTGTTCCCCCAGTCCCTGGTCCCCCAGCCCGCCCTCCTCTGACTGCTGCCATCCTACCACCTGTCAGAGCTCTCCTTTGGTGGGCTCTGGCTTTATTGGCAGGTTTCCAGTTGGACTGACTGGGAAGGAGCAGGGAGAAATGGTTTGTGCCATTTTGTCTGGACCGGAAGTTGTGCTTCTGCGTTATTTTTTCAATTTGAGTTTTATTTTACTGTGGTAACATATACACATAGCTTTAAAAGTTACGTGCTGTTAAAAGGCTTGCAGTAAGATATTGTGACTGTACCCAACTTACCCATTCTCCCTTACCCCAGCCTCTCACCCCAGAGACAGTTACAGGGGACCCATGTTATCTTCTGGCATTTGCAGATCTCTGTATTTTTATTTTTGTGTTTTTATTTTATTTATTTATATTTTTATATACCAGCACTTTTCTATATACAGATCTCCATATTTCAGTGGCTACATTCCTAACCTTGTCAAAATCCCAATCCTGATGCCTTCCTTTATTCCATCCCTAGCCAGGCTAGGATTAGATGCCCTTGCCAGGCACCTGTAGTGCCATTTCCCTCAAGGCACAGGTCACACTTCACTGTAAGTGCTTGTCTTCTCATTAGACTTTAAATTCCATGAAAATAGCGGTGATGGCATCAGATCTTAGCCCTGATATCTGGCCTCAAAAGATGAGGTGGAAAGTGTTCCCTCCTTTTCTACTTTCTGGAAGACAGTGTATAGAGTTGGCGTTGTTTCTTCTTTAAATGTTTGGTAGAATTTACCAGTGAAACCATCTTGGCCTAGAGATTTCTCTTTTGGGTGTTTTAAATTTGTGAATTCAGTTTCTTGAATAGTTATTGGGCTATTCAAATTATCTATTTCATATTGGGTGAGTTGTGATAGTTTGTGCTCTTTGGGGAATTAGTCCATTTTATATAATATATAAATATATATATATAAAATATATATATTTATGTGTGTAGCATTAGTTGTTCATAGTATTTCCTGTGTTATCCTTTGGATGTTGTTTCATTGAGATGTTCACGATTTGTGCTGTTACTCTGTCAGTCTTGCTAGTAGTTTCATCTTTTCAAAAAGTCATCTTCTATTTATTCTCTGTAGAATTTTCTGTTTTCAATTTCATTAATTTCTGCTCTTTATTTTTCCTTCCTTTTACTTGCTTTAGGTTTATTTTGCTCTTCTCTTTCTTGTTTCTTAACGTGGGAGCTTAGATTATTGATTGGAAACTTTTACTTTTTTTTTTCTAATGTAAGAATTTAGTGCTGTAAATTTCTCTCTTGGCATTGATTTATCTGTGTCCCACAATTTTAATATTTTGATTTCCTTAGAGACTTCCTCTTTGACCCATAAATGATTTAGAAGTGTGTTTAGTTTTTTAGTGTTTGGAGAATTTACTGTTATACTTCTGTTACTAATTTTTCACATGATTCTATTGTGCTCAGAGAACACACTTTGTATGATTGTTAAGTATCTTAATTTTGGAACAGTTTGTTTTATGGCCAAGGATATGATATATGTTGGTAAATATTCCCTGGCTCTTGAAAAGAATGTTTATTCTGCTGTTGTTGGATGGAGTGTTGCGAGAAGTTGATTAGAACTTGTTAGTTAATGGTCTCATTGAATCTTAAGTCCTTGCCTGTCTACTGTCTAGTGTTCAGTCTATTGCTAAGCGTGGGCTGTTGAAGTCTCCCACTGTGCTTGTTGATTTGTTTATGTCTCTTTAAGAGTTTTTCAAATTTTGCTTCTTGTATCTTGCAGGTCCCTCGTTTGGTGCAGACACATTTGGAATTGCTGTGTTCTTGATGGATTGATACTTTTATCATTACGTAGTTCCCTTGTCTGTCTCTGGTAATTTTTTTGCTCTGAAGTCTACTTTATCTGACATTAGTATAGCCAGTCTTGATTTCCTTTGATTAATGTTTGCATGGTATATAATTTTCCATCTTTTTAATTTCAACCCCCTTATATATGAGTTGAGTTTCTTATAGTTGGCATGTGGTTGGTTCATTTTTTTAATCCACTGCCAATATCTGTCTTTTGATTGTTGTATGTAGAACATTTATGGCACTGTAATGTTTGATATGTTAGGGCTTAAGTCTGCTATTTTATTTTTTGTTTTCTTTGTTTCTCTATTTTCTTTTTCCTGCCTTACTGATTACTTGAACGTCTTTTAGAACTCTGTTTTTATTTATCTATAGTGTTTTTCAGTGTATCTCTTAGTATAGCTATTACGTAGTGATAGCTCTAGGAAGTATATGATATATATAACTCATCACAGTATACTATTCTTGATATTTTAACAGTTTGAGTAAAATGTAAGATCTTTACCTCTTTGTGTCCCTTAATCCTCCATTGGTAATATGATTCTCTTTGTAAAATTATATGAAACTTTACATATGTATAAGTATATAAATATTTTCCTTACAGTTAGAAGCACATATCAGACAGTTTTATAATTTTCACTTTATACTTCAAACATAATTTAGGAAACTCAAGCGGAGAAGGAAAGCCCAGTATATTGACCCGTATTTTTTACCCTTTCTATTGTTTCCTTATTTCTTGATTTTCCAGAATTTATTATTTCGTCTGTTTCAAGAATTCCCTAGCTATTCTTTTTGGGTGGGTCTGCTGGAAACGAATTCTCTTAGTTCTCCATCATCTGTCTCTATTTCTCCCTTCCTGAAGGAGAGTTTTACCAGGTAGGGAACTTAGGGCTGGCAGTCCTTTTCCTTCAGCACTCGAGAAATGTTACGCCACTGCTTTCCGGCCTCGGTGCTTTCTGATGAGAAATCTGATGTCACTTGAGTTGTTTGTCCTCTGGAGACAGGTGTCATTTTTCTGTCACTACTTTCAAGGTTTTTGCTTTGTCTTTAGTTTTCAGTAGTTTGATTCTTGTGAGTCTTGGCATAGATTTCTTTAGGTTTATCTTGTTTGGGGTTTACTTAGCTTCTTGGCTCTTTATGTCTTTTGTCAGATCTGAGAAGTTTTTAGCGTCATTTATGTGAGTACACTTTGAGCTCCACGTCTCTCACCTCTTCTGTTACCTGGTGACACCCGTAGCCCCAGAGGATCCTGAGTTTCTGCTTATTTGTTCTAAGTCCATCTTCTGTTCAGACTGGGTGGTTTCTATTGTTCTGTCTTAAAGTTCACTGATTTTTTTTCCTGTCTCCTTTATTTTGCTGTTGAACCCATCCATTAAGTTTTTAAGTTCCAACATTTTCCAGTTGATTCTTCTTCATATTAGCTGTGTTTTTGCTGAGACTTTGTAATTTGCTCATTGAGACATTTTTATGATGGATGTTTTAAAATCCTTGTCATGTAATTTCAATATCTGTGTCATTTTGACGTTGGCATCTGTTGATTCTCTTTTCTTATTCAAGTTGAGATTTTTCTGGTTTTTGGTACAATGAGTGATTTTCAAGTGTATCCTGGATGTTTTGGGTATTATGTTATGAGGCTCTGGACCTTATTTAAATCTTGTGTTTTATCGGGCTTTCTCTGATGCCACTTTGGTGGTGGGAGTGGAATGTGGGGAGTGCCTGATGGGGTAAAGAGCCAGGTCTCTGCATAACCCTCTTGACACCTGGGGAGGGGAGGATGTGTTGTTGCTGCTGGGCATAGGTGGGATTTGAGGCTTTCCACTGGTCTCTGCTGATGCTGCCTTGGCTGGGAAAGGGGAGGGGTGCCTGGTTACTGCACTCCTGTGGCCTCCCCTGGCATTGCATGGGGAGTTGTTATCTCTGGCAGGTGGTTAGAGTTCCCACCATGCCTGGCTAATTTTCTGTGCTTTTAGTAGAGATGGGGTCTCACTCTTGCTCAGGCGATCCTCCTGCCTCAGCCTCGCAGCGTGCTGGGATTACAGGCATGAGTCACCGAGCTGGCTGGAAAAACAACTTTGATATGAGCTTTTCTTTGCTTTGTGAGCTTTGATAGCCTCCTTCCTTGACTATATGGAAATGCCATTTTGTTCTTATGTCTAAGGAATTGTAGTAATGTATTTTAAAGGTTCTCAGGTTTTCCTTGAAGTGGAATTATTTTTATTTCATTATAGTCATACCAGTTTAGGACACAGCATATTTAAAAGATAATGTTGGTAAATTGTTACAACTCGTATAAAAATTTTTCATCATTGGGCTTGTATTTTATGAAAAATTTCAAGGGAAGAATTAGATGTGATTTGAGTATTATTTCATAAACCTTAAAAAATTCGGTATCACATTGCTTTATTATCATCAGCGGTGAGGATGTTCCTGTTTTCGTATGTCATTAGGTAAATGAAATGATCTGTACCACACTTAGTAGTTCATAGTTCACTAGGAACGCAATTATGTGTTAAGACCATTTTCTGAAAAGTCATGTGAGGCATTGATTTCTCTCTTAAATTGTGAATATCTGGGTAAAAGTAAGGTATTTGTCAACTTGGTATTTTTCATTTCTGTGTTTTGAGTGATAACTGTATTATTCAAATTATCTTTGCAGTTGAATGGAGAATGAATGACATTGAACATTGTTGTTTTGTTTATCCACGTCTGTTACTACTTTTTCTTTGCTTTTGCCAGCAGTGACTCTGACTAGAGGCATTTGCAATATTATAATAGTTAAACTTTAGTGTTTAAAAAGAGGCTCATTCTGAGAACAGATGGCTATTATCTGATTATCTGTAAAATATTAGTGTTTCTTGGTGGAGACAGCACATTTTTTTAATGCTAGGTTTCTCATTCTGATGGTCTATACACAATTTTGTATGACTCTTAAAAATTTTACAATTATGATAGTCTAATAAATATTTTACTAGTTGTAAAAATGAAACTTTGTTGTGGTGGTTCACAGTTGAAAAGCTTGGTTTTTAAGGTGCAGAATGATTCTTAAGACAGTATTTAGCTAATTGTCCAGACCCAGGCTTCCTTGGAATCGGAGACATTTTCTTAAGGGTCTGTAAGAATTTTCTTTAAAAGGGATCCGTACTTTACTCAAGTATAAGAATTTTTTTACATGTGCTAGAATAGGAATGTTTCACTTAATTTTTCTGCAGCTAGCAGCATTAGCATGAAGGTAGAGTTGATAGTAGGGAGCATCACAGTTTTAGGCACCTGGACCATGTGTCCTGAGCTGACTGGGCATATAACTTCAAATTTCTGGATTTGCATTTACATAATATTGGATATTTTACCATTAACTCTAATTCAGTAGTTTGTCTCAATTTATGTATAGCAGTATAATTCCTTATTTCAGGACATTGGTGTTCAGTTTCCTTACAGAACATTTTAGAAATCATTAGTCCCATGGGGAAATCACTTCTCAGGTCAAGGGATTGACTATTCCATTTTCCTTTTGCTTGTTTTTGCTAAGGTCAAGGTATGTTTTTCAGGCACCATTCCTTTAATCTTATTTATTTATCTGCTATTTTTTAAAAACTAGTTTTACCATTTGTCTTAGTCTGTTTTGTGCTGCTATAACAGAATACCTGAGACTAGTCAAGTTATAAAGAACAGAAATTTATTTCTTACAGTTCTGGAGGCTGGGGAGTCCAAGATGAAGGTGCTGGCATCTGGTGAAACCTTCTTGCTGTGTCATCCTCACATGGCGGAGGAGCAGGAGAGAGAATCCCCCTCACAAGCCCTCTTTATAATGGCGTCACTCCATCATGGCAGTGGAGCCCTCATGACCAGCACTTCCATTAGGTTCCACCTCCCAACACCTCCCAACATTGTGGCATTGGGTTCAGCTTTCAACCCATGAATTTGGAGGGGACGAAAACAGTGAAACTATAGCACGGTTTATCTACTGTGCTGCTGCAGGAGGGAGAGTCCCAGTTTCTTATTAGTTCATACAATTTGCTGCTTACTAATGACTCATCAGTGCCAGAGTTGAACTTGGTAGCTGTATTTGGTGAAGGAAGTATGCACATTTCTTTACAGAACTTAGTTTTGTTCCTTTGTTTTTCTGCTTTATTAACATGCAGGCAAGGGGGAAATGTTTATTTTTCTTCAAGGGAGTTTGAGCATTAGGCATGTTTTAAATGTATTTCTCACTTTAATATCAATTGGTTTCTCAGAAATCTGTCTCATCAAAATGGAAACACTAAGGCTGTTAGATACTTTAAGATAAAATGTGAGCTTTAAGCTAGTTATTGATCTGCTTCTACTTAGACACATATTGTATTATTTATATTATGTACCTTCCAGTCCTCGAGTGTTTTGTTGAAAGTTCCTAATTTTTTTAAACCTTTGGCAGCAGTTCAGATAGCTGTCCTTGTTTCTTAGCGTGGCAGTACTCTTGGGTTTGGTATCGTTCGTTCTGTCGTCTTTGTTCACATTGTTTTCACTCGTTTTAAAAATATGTTTCCAGAATTATACTTAATTGCTGGAAACGGTGATTTTTCTTGAGTGACAAACCAATTAAATGTGTATGACACTAGGCAACAAAGACACTTAAGATTCTGTGCTTATCCTGTCTCTGGAAAAAATCCATTATTCATCATCTTATTGTTTTTAAATACTGAGGTAAAATTTTCAATACAATAGGAAAATTGCTTTGGAAATGGAATAAATTGCTTGCCAGTTCAAAGGCTCCATTTCCAGAGTTGTGGTTTCTAAACATGATGTTGCTTATATTCATTTTCTTTCAGAACTCATTATACTACTTTTTTTCCAGTGTTAAACTTGGTAAGATTGTGACTTTGGCAACACAGTCGCGAAAAGAACTTAATGAAAAAGACCAAAAATCACATTTTGTGCATTATATTTAGGTGGTGTTTTGAATTTTAATTGCATTTTGTATAAATATTCATTTTGTAGTTGACTGTTTTAAAAGACTTGATCTTATACAGAGAAGTAAGAGAAAAGGACTTTTTAAGGGAAAAATATTTGTTTTAGGCCTGTTACGTCACAGATCATGTAACTTTTTGCCTGAGTCATCTAAAATGTAACTTGCATATTGGTGTTCTGTGATGGTGTCAGAGTCATTTGTAGAGGATTATGTGGAGACGCTAAAATGAGTATCATTTTGATTGGTGGGGTAGGGTGTTTAAAAGAGGGTGAAAATAAGTGAGTGTTAAGAATTATTTTTTCCATTTGATAAGACATGTTCTCTTCTTGTTTGAATGTGCATATTTTAAAAGTCCTTTTTGAAAATAGAAATTATTCTCAGGTTTAAAGCCTAAGTTAAACTCCTTCCTGGTCCTTGGCTGCTGCTGTGTCCCCTGTCTGTGCCCCCTCCCAGCTGCATTTGGTGTCCTCCCCCTGGCTAGCAGTGTCCTGCCCACTGTCTCTCCTGGCTCTTCCAGGGTGCCTGTGCTAGTTGGCCAGTCTTCCTAGACCTTCCGAGGTTGGCTGCTTTTCTTCCAGGTGTCACTTCTTGGGACCCAGCCCCCCTGACGATCTAAGAAAGACTCCTCCCTCACTTCCAGGCTCATCACCCTGCTCTCTTCTCTTCCCCCACTTCTCCCTTTGACAACACCCTGTTTTGTGTGCTGCTTGTCATCTTCCCATCGGTGCAGCGCTTTGCACACAAGCAGGCCTTGCGTGCCTGCACACTGCTGTGTGCTCAGTGCTCGGGAAGGTGCCTGGCGCAGTCGGCATTCACGTGTTTCCTGAAGGAGTGCTGGTGTTTCTAATGGGGTTCAGCATAGTTTTGTAAGCATAGCTGTGTTTTTTCTTTGTGAATTTTTTAGCTCATTTGTCATTCAGAGTGTTTGCTTTTTTATTGATTTGTAAGAACTGTTTATGCAGAATTATTAATCGTTTCTCTAATATGCTGCAAATCTTTCCCCCAGTGTCTCATTTGGTTTAAAGTCTTCTTCAGTGGTGTGGAGTACACACATCCAAAGCACCTGGGCCAGTGCCTGTCCCTAGTAAGTGCTCATTAAATGTTAGCTGGCCGCTACCCTGACTCCCATCCATTTTCCCTGACCTCCTAGTGAAGAAACCCTCAGGAGTTTCTGTTTTTGGCCTTAGTGACAAACTTATTCCCCAAGTGATTGATACTGTGCATGGACTTGCCCTTTTGCTCAGGTTCTTCTAGGATAAACATATATTAGTACATGATGTTAACCACTGCAGCCATAGGAGGAGGAGAGGAAGGGGCTGTCATGGTGAGCGCAGGCAGAAGCACCCAGTGTGGAAGTTAGCCAGGCTGCTGACGGTGTGGTCAGTGATGAGGGGAGCAGAGTATCTTTGACAATATTCATAGACATTCTTAATGTTTTCCTTTGTTTTTAAAAAATTGTGTTAAAATATACAATACATAACATAAAATTTACCATTTTAACCATTTTTAAGTGTACAATTTAGTGGCGTTAATTAAATTCGTTCACATTGTTGCATAGTCATCACCACCATCCATTTCTAGAACTTTCCATCTTCCCAAACTGAAACTCTGTACCCATTAAACACTAACTCCCCAGTATCTGCTTCCCCCAGCTCTTGGTAACCACATTTTTTGCTTCCTGTCTCTGAATTTGACTATTCTAGCGCCTTATATAAGTGGAATCATACAATATTTGTATTTTTTGTGCTGTCTGATTTCACTAAACATAATGTTCTCCAGGGTCATGTTGTACATGTCAGAATTTCTTTCCTTTTAAGGCTGAAAGATGTTCTGTTGTATGTATTGTCACATTTTGCTTATTAATTCATCTGTCTGTGGACATTTGAGTTTTTATTCTTTTTTAAAATAAAAATTTCCTATGTTAATTGTCTTAAACTGGGAATTAAATGGATATATATGAAGTGCTTAAACTAATGCCTGGTACAGTCTTAGCCTGTAGTAAATGTTTGCTGCCGGCTCCTCCTCCTCTTCCATGTCATCGTCAGCCTTTTAGCAGGGAATTCTTAACCAGCCAGGAAGGTGGTGTGGAGGAGACTGAGGGTGGCTTTCATGCTCGGCATGTTGGTTCCTGTCGTCCTGGTTTTGGTGCAGTCTTGCTCTCCACTGTCTTCTGGCTTTGTTTCTCTTTTTACCCCCTTTCCCAGAGATGAACTTCCATTGTTCTCTGGGTCAGGGTTGCCTGTTCTCTGGGCAGTTGCCTATTTGGGTGGAGTGGGAGGCAGTATAAGGATCTAATTTTTTTTTTTTCTTTTTTTTGAGACAGAGTCTCGCTCTGTTGCCCTGGTTAGAGCGCCGTGTTGTCATCATAGGTCACTACATCCTCAAACTCCTGGGCTCAAGTGATCCTCCTGCCTCAGCCTCCCGAGTAGCTGGGACTACAGGCGCGCGCCACTACGCCCGATGATTTTTCTATTTTTGGTAGAGATGGGGTCTCACTCTTGCTCAGGCTGGTCTCAAACTTCTGACCTCGATTGATCTTCCTGCCTTGGCCTCCCAGAGTGCTAGGATTAAAGGCGTGAGCCACTGCGCCCAGCCCAATTATTTTAATATCCCTTCAAACCCACTTCCAGAGGTACCGTGTGCTGCGGGCTCCTGAGCCCTTGGAGGATTCTGTGGGGCACATCAGCTCAGGTCTCGGGATTCCTCACTGCTGGCTTCAGGCTCCATTTTCTTGGATCTGGTTAGTTACCTACCATCCATCCATCCGTCCGTTTGCTTTCCCACTTCCTATAGTTGGGTGTCATCTTCTCTCTGTTTTCCCTTCTCGTATGTTTCAGCTTTAAAAACCAAACATTTTCTTTAGTCCTGAAAATAGCTCATGTATTAATATTTACTCTCCTGTCTTGTTCTCATCTCTCAAGGCCTGGCTTTGCATCCTCCCTGTGCACAGTGGTGCAGGCCTCCAGCCTCTGGCCTGCAGTGGTCCTTCTCTCAGAGCCTGGCTTTGCATTCTCCCTGTGCACAATGGCTCAGGCCTCCAGCGGTCCTTCTCACAGGACTGGACAGCTCCCTTGTCTTGAAGGCCTCTACCTCCTTTTCCTCAACTCGACTTACAGAGTTTTTGTGAAGGACTCTAGCTCGACTTAGTTGGTTCGGGTACCTGTCCCTGATCGACCAAGGCAGGGTTTGAGCTCCCCATGGAAGAACACAGCTGTCCCTCTGGGGTGATGTGGGGATGAGGAGCCAGGTTCCTAAAGAAAGAGGAGCTGGTTTGGCAAAATAACAGGTAACAAAATAACAGGTATGTTCTAAATTCTCTTCCAGCGCAAAAGTCTCCAGCTGTTGCCTGTTCTCGGAGTGCTAAGCCTATTTATTTCAGCTGCCCACTTCATATCTCAAAGATACCTCAGACTGAACAGGACAAAACCCAAAACCAAGTCTTCCTCCCTCTTCATCTGAAGCCTGCTGCCCTTCACTGTCGTTTGCCCTCATGTGCAAACCCGGAGTCTTCAGGCCGCTCCATCCCTCTGTCCACGCAGCCCGGCCATCACCTGTTCTGTCCATCTGGCCCGTTGGTAGCTCTGGGTGCATCCCTTTCTCTCTGCTTCACTTCTGCTCAGTCCAGGAGGTCTCTCCCTGGCCTGAACCCCCCAGGCCTCTGTGGGCCTCTGCCTTGGTGTTAACTCTGGAGCGGTTCTCCAGCGTGGCCGGCGGTAGAGTATATCTGATGTTTTTCTCTTGAGTAGATCTGTCGTCTGGAGGGTACAGACGCAGCCTTCACTGCCAGGTTTGTGTGCACAGGCCTTCCCCTCGCCTGGGGGCAGCTGTCCATTTTACCTCGTTACCCCTTCTCTTCAGCTGTGCCTCATGTGTCATTTCTTGGTTGTTCACCTGATTACTCAGTCTCATCAGCTGTCACTGCTATCAATTTTAATCACTGATCGATAACTCTGAGCCCCATGAGTTAGAGGCTGTGTCTCTTATCACTGACCATCAATGTTAGGCATGTACTCGGTGCTCAGTGAATGCTTGACGAATGAATGTCTTTATGAGCATTTGTTCACGTTCCTGTGATGATTTTGAGAGGTGATCTTTCTTGTGGCCTTCAGCATAACACACTCTTTGTGTTCCAATATTTTCAGAGGTTCTGTGGTTTCTATTTCTAGTATTTAATTACCCCAGGAGGAGGAGAGATCTTTTGGTAGTTAGTGTTTGCTAAGGATCCATTCACTGTCTATTTAGGCTTATTCTTCTGTCTTATAACTCAAGGGCTAGTTGTGCCCGTGTGTCCAAGTACAGTTACTTAAAGAGGGTCATCCGTTCTGAGAAATGCATTGTTAGGCGATGTTGTGCAAACATCAGAGTGTACTCGCACAAACCTAGGTAGTATAGCCTTCTACACACCTAGGCTATGTGGCATAGCTTATTGTGCCTAGGCTGCAAACCTGTACAGCAGGTTACTGTACGGAATGCTGTAGGCAATCATGACTCAATGGTATTCGTGTATCTAAACACAGAAAAGGTAATGCATACGATGTCATGATGGCTATCAAGTCACTAGGCTATGGAAAGTTTTTAGCTCTGTTATCTTACGGGACCACTGTTGTATGTGTGGTCCACTGTTGGGGGACACATCATTATGTGGTGTGTGACTGTGTCTAGTGAGCACTCGTCCTGTGAGACTTTGCTAGTGCTGAGTGCCAGTTTTCTGCCCTAGCTCTGTGCCCGAGCTGGCCAAGTGCATGGTGGGGTACAGGGCGGTGCCCTCAGTACTCTCTGTGTCTCCTCCCTCTATGTCTTGTGCATAGAATGCCTTTTATTTTGCTAGGATGCAAAATCTTCTACTCACTGCTGTCCGTTATTGCTGCCATAACAAAATACCTGAGACTGGGTAATTTATAAACAGCAGAAATGTGTTTCTCACAATTCTGGAGCTGGAAGGTCCAAGATCCAAGGCACCAACTGGTTTGGTGTCTGTGAGGACTGCTCTCCCCTTTCAGGTTGTCGCCTCTTGCTACATCCTTACATGGCAGAAGGGCCCAGTGGGCTGGAAGGGGTGAACTCACCCCCTTAAGCCCTTTTGTAAAGCAGTAATTTCATTTACAAGGATAGAGCCTTCATGGCCTAATCACTCCTAAAGGCCCCACCTCTTACTAGTGTTGCGTTGAGGATTAATTTCGACATAATTTTGGAGGAAGTGCAAACTTTCTGATCACAGCGGGGCACTTGGTTTCAAGTGAGAGCAGAAAGATCAGTGCAGGGAAGCAGGACCGTCCAATTGACGCGGTATGCAAAGAAGAGAAAACTGCATCATTAACTGGTATGTGCTGGCTTCCTGGAGCAGCGATAGCAAATGATCACAAATTTAGTGATTTAAACATCAAATTTATTGTCTTCCCAGTTCTGTGAGTCCTAACCTAACTATCGGTCTCCCTAACTGCAGCAGGCTGTGTCCCTTCCTGTAGCTTTTCTTGCCTATCTGGGCAGAATTCAGTTGAGCGCAGTTGAAGGAGAAAGTTCTGATTTTCTTTCTGGCTGTCAGGCCACCCTTCCCTCCTAGAGGCCTCTTCCTGGTCTTTGCACACGGCCCCCACATCTTGGAGCCAGCGACAGGGCAGTGAATTCTTCTCACGCTAGCTACTATCTTCTTCCTCGTCTGCCTCCTATCCTTCTGCCTTCGTCTGCCCCTGTAATTACTTTGGGTCCATGTGGGTGATCTAGGATAATCTTCATATTTTAAGGTTAACTGATTAGCAACTTTAATTCCATCTGTACCCTTAATTCCCTTTTGTCATGTTACCTAAGATAGTCACAGGCATAACAGCAGGGAGTAGGGTGATGACATCTTTGGGGAACTGTTGTTCTGTCTACCACAGTAATTAAAAATAACTCAAAGAGTTATCTATTCAAAAGGCTCAGGGCCCAGATTGTTTATAGGTGAACTTTATGAAATTTCAAGGATAATTTTCCTGCTGTATAATTTGTTATAGAACAAATACATATTGATTGTATTATTATGCAAGTCAAATAATGGCCTATAAATGAAAAGTATGTTAAAGAGACTAATCAACTGTTAAAAGAAAAACTTTAGACAAATTAAATTTAACAGTTTAATTGAGCAAAGAATGATTCACGAATTGGGCAGCCCCCAGACAGGGTAGGTTCAGAGAGACTCCGGTGCTGCGGTGTGATTGGACAGAACGTGTGCACAGAAAGTGGAAGGTCACGTGTGGAAAATGGAAGTGAGCCAGGTACGGTGGCTCATGCCCATATAATCCCACCACTTTGGGTGGCCAGGGCAGGAGGATTGCTTGAGGCCATAAGTTCGTGACCAGCCTGGGCAGCAGCCTGGGAAGCAAGACCCCTTCTCTACCAAAAAATAAAAAAAATTAACCAGACGTGGGGGCTCACACCTGTAGCACCAGCTACTTGGGAGGCTGAGGTGGGAGGATCCCTTGAGCCCAGGAGTTTGAGGCTGCGGTGAGCTATGATCACATGATTGTACTCCAGCATAGGCAGTAGAGGAAGACGCTGTCTCTAAAAAAACAAAAAAATATTAAAAAAAGAATTCTCCTAGACTGAGTTCTGCGAGGAAAGAAAAAGAGAGAGAAAATGGAAGTGAGGTGTAGAAGCAGCTGGCTTAGTTTCAGCGTGGCATTTGCCTTGTTTGAACGTGGTCTGGACGGCCGGCTACCTTTGGCTGAAATGCGGTAACTGGAGCAAGAGGAGGTTACAGTCTGTTTACACATGCACTTAGGTTACAGTTCACTTTGTGAGGAGAAACTTTTAGGCTGAACCTGAAATATATAAGGAGGCGTTTTTAACACAGCTAACTGTGCTTGGCCACTTCTTGGAGGGAGTCTGTGGGTTAGCTGCTCTTGCTTCGGTGCGAACAACAGGCCTGGTCACTAGTGGCGGGGAGGGCACGCCGCATGATAGAGAGATGCCCTGGCCTGCTCAGGGGCTACCCTGGGCCGTTTCTTTGGTGGTGGGTGTGAGCCTGTCAGTGTCTCATGGGCACCTGTCCAGCACCATTGTGACGTAGGTAGATGATAGAAGATTGTCATTTACAAGATAGTCTTAGGGCCCAGGCTAACTGATGGCTGATACAAGATAAATATAGTTCCCTTGGTTGGTATTATCAAAGTAGAAAGTACCGTGGAAAAATACCAGCTTATGTATGTGGGAAGAAAGTAAGAATCACAAAATCACTTTCCCAACCGCGATGTCATAGCTGATGTAGGCAAGCGTCATGAATGGAGATGGAAACACTAGGTTAACAGTGGCCGGGGGTGAGGGAGCCAGCAGCGAGATGCCGGGGGCCACTTCCCAGTCGTGTGCCAGCTTCGGTGGGAAGTGTGCTGCAGTCAGCACCGCACGACGGCAGTGTGTTCAGTGGCAGACTGCATGCTACGATGGTGGTCCCGAAGGGGGGTGACTCAGTTTCCTGGTACGTCCACTTGCTGGAGTGTTTTGCAGTTACCAGATGTTAAAAAGGCAATAGGGAAACTTAGGTGGCAATTTAGCCTCTTAGAAGGATTTTTTGACCTTCATTGAATTCCACTTGTGTTTGGTTTGTTGACAGGCAGGCGCTTATTTCAAGAATAGTCTCATGAAGCCTTCTACCCTAATCACAGAATCCCAGTAGGCATGGGATTACCTGGCACCAGCACCACACACACACTCCACACACACACATACACACTGCACACATACATGTGCCCACCTGTATGCACACGCACTCATACACAGTGGTGTGCATGCATGTGTGAGTGGAAGGGAGTGATCCCTTTCTTTGCTGCAGTAAAGGTTCACGGCTGACACCCCTATAACAAAAAACAAATTAACAGGGGAAAAGCATAACAAATGTATTATTGCACGTATGTGCACGGGAGTCATGCAAAATATGAACTCAAAGAGGGGCTGCATAATTGAGGCTTAAATGCCCTCTTCATGGGGGGAGGGAGATGGGGGAACAGATAGGCCCAGTGCTCAGACAGAGGTTAGTAAATGATTGTCTTTGCTTGTTATCCAGACAAAGGCCCGGGTTAGTCTCTTGCAGCTGCCCTCAGAAGAGGTGGAAAGTCTGCCTGAGACTGGAGGACTCCTCCAGACTTCGGAGGAGTCCAGCCTCCTCCCCTCTGGTTGACCTTTGCTGGTTGTTTGATGAGATTCCTAGGGAGGGGTCTGAAGACAATTGCGTTTCTTTTGGAAAGAAGCTTTCTTAGTCTGCTGAGGACATTCCAGAGAGTCCCTCTTGGTGCTTGTGGGAAGAGTTTCCGAGAGGCAGGGAGGTGGGGAGGTCAAAGCACTCAGCATGCTGAAACGCCATATTTTGGGAAATTGTTTTCTGTACCCCTACATACACATACACACAATTCCCTGAAGGACTAAAATGATTGCTAACAGCAGGTGTAAAGCTTGTTATGTGCTATGGAAGATACATTTCAAGGCCTGAAGTTTCCTACTTCAAGTTCAGAGCAGAATGGAAATCCTTCTAGTGGTGTTGGTCTATTCCCAACCTTGATTATTTGGAGTCACGTTCATCGTTGTCCCTCCTTCTTAACACCTTCATTTCCAAAATGTTGGCTTGTGGGAATGACAAGAGGTCTAGAGAAAGAAGATAGCTATGATGATGAAAATGACAAGTGTCCGAATGATCACAGTGTTAGAGAAAAGAGCAGGAAAAAAGATGGAGAAGCTTTGGGTTCAAGAAACAACACATAGAAGACATCTATTTTGGTCTTGAAATTTTTTTCCCTTGAATACATTTTCCCCACTGTTCTTTGTAAGAAATTGCAGGCATACAGAATGTCAACCTAAAATGATCAAAAAGATCAGAGTCTAGTTTAAAGAGAGTTTATTCAAACGCAAAGCTTGAGGCTTGCAGCCCAGGACTCACTTCTAGGTTGCCTTGTGGAGTGCCCAGGAGAGCCAAAGAGAGGCTCAGGTTTTTAAAGGGAAAAAGGACAAATGAAGAGAGAGGGTGATTACAGAAGTTGTGCGTCAGGAATTCGCGTTGGTTTACAGAGAGAACACTGGCCACTGATTGTACCTTGTTGAACTATGGGGTGTGTGGCATTTCATGACTATTGGTGTAAATTAGGCTAGAGCTTGCGTAGCGCGTGGCTTCAAGAGGTCGTTATTTAGCTCTGGGGGCCTGAGATGAGACTGCTATCACATTTTAAATGCCTTTCTGGGCCTCATAAACTGAAGGGGCTTATACTCCTCAGATGAAAGGTTTTTCTCTTTCTCAAGAAGTGTCAAAATAGGCCAGGTGCAGTGGCTCATGCTTATAATTCCAGCACTTGGGGAGGCTGAGGCGGGAGGATCGCTTGAGGCAAGGGGTTTGAAAGCAGCCTGGGCAATGTAGCAAGACCCCATCTCTGCAAAAAATACAAAAATTAGCTGGCGTTGTGGCGCGCCTGTAGTCCCAGCTACCTGGGAGGCTGAGGCAGGAGGATGGCTCGAGCCCAGGAGTTGGAGGCTGCAGTGGGCTGTGATGACACCACTGCACTCCAGCCTGGGGGACAGAGCGAGACCCTGTCTCTACAAAAAAAAAAATTATGAAGAAATGTCAAAATAATAGTCCCTTGTCTGGCTCTCTCCACTTTGGTTTATCCTACATCTCTGATTTCCAGGAGTGTCTTTTCTCAGCTTTATGCTTGAAAGCCAGGGTTTTCCCTCCGAGTTTAGCCCTCTGTGTTGTCAAGGTCCACATGATGGGGGCCAGTCTCGGGGTAAAGCGGTGAGAGAAAAGAGAGGTGCTGGTCGTGAGCGTCCCGTCCTGTCTGGCTCGGGAGCCTGTCTCCCTGTCCTCCCCCACCCCGCCCCGTGGGTCGCAGCGTGGCACCGATGGGCCGGGAGAGACGAGTGGAAGCAAAGGGAAGAGAAACGCTGCCTCGTCGGCGCCCCTTCCCTGGCCGTGGCTGGAAAGGGAGGGTTTCTCCTGGAGCTTGCTCTCCACATCCAGTGTGTAGTGCACACGGGGTCTTGGCTTTGGCGGGACTTGATTTGGGCTTCAGGAGCCTGTTTTAGATGCCTGAAGCTGAGCTGCCCTTCTCTTGAAGCGGTGTACGCTCTGTCTCATTGGCTGGAGGTCTGCAGGGAAGGAGAAGTAATAGGAATGAAAGCATACTGGGTGATAGTCAGGAACATCGCCCCGTTGCCTGTGCCGTGAGTGCACCTAGCCATTGTGTGTGAGCACCCCTGTAAGTTATCCCCACGCCTGTCGTGCCTCTGGGCCTCTGGGTCCTGTCCAAAGTTTTCATGATGTCTCTCTGAGTCTTCCAGGCAGTGAGAACTATGTGACCGAGTTCTTGGAGACTCACTGTAGGTACCCTCTTAAAAAGAAAAAAGAAAAAGTCTTCCATAATACTGACCCGTCTCTGAATTGCGCTTTGGCAGAGTGCATCAGAATTGCCCGCTCACGTGTTGGATGCCTCTGTTTCCTTATCTTCCGTTTCTGAAGAACTCCCCTCACCACCAAGCCTTCCAAGGGCTGCATCCTTCTTCTCGGGTGGCTCCGGCCTGGGCAGTGAGCCTTGCTAACGAGCTGGCCGCCTTGCTCTGCGCACCTGCCGCACCTGCCGTCAGACTCCCAGGAACCGATGTGTGGCCATCTCAGACCTCTGGCCCTCAGGCCAGACCTTCTGGGTGTGGTTTTTGTCTGCTCTGTGCCACTAGGCCCCTCCCCTCGTCCTGTTCCCCCAGGCTGCGTGGCGGTGATCTGGGACTGGCTCTGTTGGTTTGGAATACTTATTTCCCTCCTTACGTGTAAATTAAGGATTGTCATATTCTCTGTCCCTTGGTTATGTTTTAGTTGTGGTTTTGGTTGGTTTTATTTGCCTTCTATATGGAGTTAGAGAATGTGAGGAGAGATTTCAGTTTAAGTGACTGCTGTTTTCCCCCAGGAACCCAGAAGTCTGCTTTCTTGTTTTTTTACATCGAGACAATACCTCCCACAAATGCTCGATGTAAAATTGAGTAAGATAGCACTTGTTGAATCACCATTATAGTTTGTGACAAATTGATTGTTCTCAGAAAGGTAAGTTTTTATTTTTTAAAGATAAATTATGTTTGCCATTGAGGAAAGATGAGTGAGCAGTGTTGATGACAGGCCGCCTGTGTCTTGGAATCAGAGGTGGATTGTTGCGCTCTAAAGAGTGCTGGTTGTTGAGATTTATTTTCATTGAGTGGAAAGTTTTATTAAAGGGAATAACAGAATAAACAGGTCATAGCATCATCCTTCTATGTGTCAACTCTGACAATAAACCAGGGGATGATGCTCGTGCCTCTCGGTATATAGACAACTACGTATTGTGAAAAGTCACTGTGGAGCTTTGCTTGATGACTGTAAAGTCGTATAGCACAGAGTGTTTAGATATGACTTGGGGGTGTATATTTTTTTGCTGACAGTAATATTCCACATGACTGGTTTTTTCTCTCCTCTTACTGGGTGAGGTAGCATTGGTTGTGCTGTCAAGCTGCGCTTCCCCACTAAGGGCAGCGTTTTCCTTACCCGTTTATCTTACCCAATTTGTGTTTTTGCGAGGGAAAGTAGCATCACTGTGCAGTGTTATTTATTAGTGGTTGACCTCAGCTGAAGGCAGGCTAGTTTGAGGAAAAAAATGTGTGCTTAGTAGTATTAGGGCAGATGTTGTCCTAAATGCAGCACTTACACGGTAGCAGAAGACTGCTTGGCCTGTCTCAGCACTCTGCTCTCACCTTTAACTAGGTACCAGCTGGAAGATGAGTCTGCCTATTTGGATGAGATGCCACTGATGATGTCTGAAGAAGGCTTTGAGAACGACGAAAGTGGTTATCACACGTTACCGCGAGCTAGGGTCATGCGGAGAGACAGAGGACTGGAGTGGTTTGTCTGTGGCGGATGGAAGTTCCTCTGTGCCAGGTTTGTTATCCGTTGCTACCTCATTTCCTTACATATTAAGATTCTTATAGGGTTAGATTCCAATATACTTATTAGATGTTAGATATGTTGATACACAGAGATATAAAAACGTAACAAAACACTGTATAAGTGATATCATGGGGAGTATTGATAACATTAAGTAAAACCAAACAAAGCTAATCTGAAAGGAAGGGAAAGCCAAAGTTGTCATTATATTGTAGGAGAAGTTTTAATGGTTAAATTCTGGAGAAAATTGTGATTTTATAGTTAATGCATGGTAGAATTAATTCTGGTCGCTGTATCAACATTTACGATGCCCCTTTCTCATCCAAAAAGAAAGATAGGGGCCTACAAAAGTCAATTTAATAACACTGTAGTTATATGTATTATTCACACCTTTAATGCTTTGACTTGGAATAAAATTCTTCTGCTAATTTAATCAGCAAAATACCAAGATAAGAGCTCCGTATATTTCAAACAAGTTTCCTGGTGGTTGAGATAAATTGCTATGATTCACCTTTGACTAGAGTCTGGCACATACATCTAAGACACCTTGCCTGCTGCAGGGACGGGCAGGAAGAAGTTACAACCGAGTGATGCCTCCGGACTTAGTCAGAAGATGGCAGTTAAATTACAGCTTCTTCAGTCTTTCTGCTGTTCAAGGTTTATGGTCCATACCTTTGTAGCCATTATGAATTTCTGTCCTTTTATCCATAAAAGAAAGAGAGATACTTGTTGAAAAGTATCTTGTTCATCATCCTTTTCATTATCCCTTTAGAAGTTTACAAAAAGATGTTTCTGTAACTGATTTGATTTCTGGGTCGGCTGGTGAGGCGGTATGAGGTTGTATGCAAACTGAGTTCTGTGGAGTCCCGGGAATTCTGAGGAGTCCCTTGGAAAATAGCAACATGGAATACGGGTATGAGGCTGAGCAAGATTTAGGTTCATCATTCCCCTTTCAGCTTTCAGTCAAAGTACAGCTGTCTTTATCTTCTTTATGTATTGTAGGCTTCATCTGAAGAAAGAATTTCCTGGCTAAACAATGTTTTAGAAGTTGCTGGCTTGTGTTTCTAATTAATGATATGGGTCCCACCACCCTGAACCTGGCAACCACTAATCAGTTTTGCATCCCTAGAATTTTAATTTCGAGAATGTTATATAACTGAAATTACTCACCATGTGATTTAAAAAAATTTTTATTTTTTTTTCCATATTGATGTGATGTTTGAATTATGTAATATTTTGAGGTTGACCTATTTCAGTGAGTATAATGCCCTTGAGACCCATCCAAGTTATTATGTATTAGTAGTTCCTTTTTGTTGCTGACTAGTGTTGCATGATACGGGTAGACCACAGTTTGTTTAATCATTCACCTATTGGAGGACATTTAGGGTGTTTCAAGTTTTAGATATTACAGATAAAGCTGCTATGAACACTTGTGTATAATTTTTTTGCGTGTGTGTGGACGTAAGTTTTTGTTTCTCTGAAACTGCCAAACTGTCTCCCAGAGGGGCTATACCATCTTAAATTCGCACCAGCAGTGTTTGAGAGATCCACTTTCTCTTTGTCCTTGCCAAGATTTGGTGTTGTCGCTATTTTTTATTTTAGCTATTCTAATAGATATGTAGTGATAGCTCATTGTGGTCATGATTTGCATTTTCCTAATGACTAGTAAGGCCGAGCATCTTATTTGCCATTTGTATGTCCTCTTCAGTAAATGTCTCTTCGTATTTATTCCCTTTCTGGTTGAATTGTTTGATTTTTTTTTTCCCTGTTGAGTTTTTTTTTTTTTTTTAAATTTTTTTTAAAGACTAGTCAAGTGCAGTAGTGAGAACGGGGGAAGAGTAGGACAAGGAGTTTGATCTGTAACTGACTGTGAACAGTCAATTGAGAGAACTCGCTACCCTCGGACCAGCCTTTCCGGTTGAGTTTCAGGAGGTCTTTATATATCCTGCCTGTGGGTCCTTTGTCAGATGCGTGGTTTGGAAATATTTTCTTCTGGTATGTATCTTGTCTTCTCATCTTTTCACATCTTTGGCAGACTCTGAAAAGTCTTTAATTTTGATGAGGTCCAATTTACTACTTTTGTGGATTGTGCTTTTAGTGTCACATCTAAGAATTACACCAAGCCCTGTATCTTGAAGATTTTCATCTAAAAGTTTCATAGTTCTACATTTTACATTTGGATCTTTTTTGAGTTTTTTTTTTATAAAGTGGGAGGTTTAGGTTGAAGTCCATTTTTTTGTCAAAGTATATCCAAATTTTCCAGCATCATTTGTTGAAAAGACTGTCCTTTCTCCATTGAATTGCTTTTGTGCCTTTGTTAGTAGTCGGTCGTATATGAGTGGGGCTCTCTGTTCTGTTCTCTGGTCAGAATTATCCATGTGTCTGTCCCCTGGCAGTACCACACAGTGTGGTGCACTGTAGCTTTATGGGAAATCTCAAAATGGGATAGACTGTTTCCTCCCACTTTATTATTCTTTTTCAAAATTCTTTGAGCTATGCTAGTTCCTTTGCCTTTCCATAGAAATTTTTAAAAATTTTTATTCATTTTTAAATTTTTACTTTTTTAGAGATGGTATCTCATTCTGTCACCCAGGCTGGAGTGCAGTGGTACAATCACAGCTCACCGCAGCCTCAAACTCCTGGCCTCAAGCGATCCTCCCACCTCAGCCTCCCGAGTAGTATGTGCCACCATGCCCAGCTTCCGTAGAAATTTTCAAATGATCTTGTCCATATCTACAAAATACTTACTGGGATTTTTTTTAAGGAACTGTGTTGAACCTGTATATTAATTTGGGGGAATTAACATATCTTTACTATATTGAGTCTTTTAGATCATAAACATGGTGCCTCTCTCCATTTATTTAGATACACTTTAATCTCGTCAGTGTTCTGTAGTTTTCAGCATGCAAATGTTAGATTTACTCCTAGGTATTTAATTTTTTTTTGAGTGATTGTACTTGCTATGGTATTTTAAATTTTGATTTCTACATGTTCATTGCTAGTGTATAGAAATAGTTTTTTATGTTTATCTTTTACCCTGTCACCTTGCTGAACTCACTTATTAACGTTTGTGCTAGGAGTGTTTTCGTAGATTTCCTTGCAATCTTCTACCTAGACAGTCATATCATCTGCGTGTAGCGATGGTGTTATTTCTTGATGATGTGAGTCCCTTTTATCTTTCTCTCCTTGCCTGGGGCACTGGCTACACATGCAGAGTTGTGTGGAAGAGCAGTGGTGGGGAGGGGTGCTCTTGCCTTGTCCTGTCCCAGGGGGGAGCTGTCAGTATCACACCCTTAAGTATGATGTGCGCTATGGGTTTTTAAAGATGCTCCTCATCTAAAACTGTTTGCAGTTTTCTTTTTGGAAACCTGTTTTATATTCAAAAGCAAAGCAAAGTGTCAGCAGGAGGGTTGGTCTGATACAGACCATCTGGCAGACCCAGGTACAGGCTCTGGAGGTGTCGTCAGTCTGGGCGTCCTTATCGTGGTGGTGGAGGAGGCCGCATCAGGACGTGTGGTGTGGGCCTGTGAGGAGTAAAGGAAGGGGACACCTTGGAAGGAGGATGGTTTTGGAAAGGAAGAATAATGTACATCCTTTTGGCAGGAGGAATGATATTAGGAGTAGTGAAAAGATGGTGGTGAAGACGCCTTTCATTCTTACTTGGGAACACAGGGTCATTGGAGTGAGGGCATGATTGGAGGACAGGTGAGGATTGAAAACTGGGAAAATGTGGTCACGCTTTGGTAGAAGTCATCAACAATCAACAAAGGAAAATCAATAATCATGAATTT
This sequence comes from Daubentonia madagascariensis, assembly GCA_023783475.1. NCBI lineage: Eukaryota > Metazoa > Chordata > Mammalia > Primates > Daubentoniidae > Daubentonia > Daubentonia madagascariensis. Next base: position 35,158,881 of record JAKFHU010000901.1, read on the forward strand.
GTATTGAACGTGGCATAATTTTCTGACTGTCCATCAGGGAAGAGCCTGAGTGATCACTGAGCTGGCTGTGGAGTGTGGTATGGGGAGGTGTGGTCGGGTGACAAGCCTGGAAGGGCAGAGGATTGACTCCTGCCAATTCGCAGCAGTGGCAGGAGTCCTTGATTCCTGCGGGGTGGAGTCAGTGTTTTTCCTCTGAGGTCTGTCTGGCACCTTCTTAAAGAATGTGGGTGTTTTCACCTCTGTTTACAGGGAAGAACAGGAGGAGTCCCTCTTGTGACAGGTAAGAGCCAACGCAGAAACTGGACCACGGCCTGACTGGTGACCCAAAGCCCTTCCTCTTTGCTCTCTGGACTGGGAACATTGCTAGGACAAGGAAGTGTGGCCCGAATGAGGTAGATCCCAGTTTGCAGTCTCTGAAGTGGAGTTGGTGGTGTGTGGTAGATGCCTGGCCTTCCCCTCCTAGGGGGTCAGTGCCGAAGACCACTGCATGAGAAGGTTGAAGATCTGAGTCCAGGGTGTCGGGGGTTCTCTGGGTGTGTGGAGGGACACTGGGTGACGGGGAAGACTGCAGGCATCACTGCATCATTGAGCATGTGGGAACTGGGCTCTGACTGGTCTGAGGACGTGGGCCGTGTAGTGTGAGAGTGAGCACCATACAGGGCCTGTGTGTTTGGAAGTGGTACTTATTTGAGCATGCTGGTAATGGTACCGTACAGTGCTGTGCCAGTCAGTTGGCAAGAATTGTGGACTTTAATGTTCTCAGTCTCAACATAGTGCTAAATACATTATAGATTTTTTTTTTTTAAACAGAGTTTTGTTTTTAATCAAGTCGAACATGACAGCCAAATTTTGGATTTTACTCATCATATACTCCTTTTCTTAAGGAAAATATTAAGAATATATTATATTTGAAAAGGGAGATGGTAGCAGCAAAAACACCCATGTGTGGGGGGTGTTAAAACAGCTTAATAAAATATGTTCAATGTGTCTGTAAAGTCTTTATGTTAATAAATTGTAGAATTTATTAATTTATGTTAATAAAATGTGGAAAAAGCTGGCTGGGCCACTTGGCAGGCTTTACGCAGTCTGTGTGGCACTGCATGTCTTACTGCTGTACGGGATGAGGAGCAACCTGAGACAGTGTCACACTCTCCTTGTTCAGTAGGCATCTGCTACACTGAGAAATTGTTATGGAAATTAAAAACTGCACCTTACAGAACCAAATTGTACATTTAGCAACCAGATTGGTCTTATTTCTTTATTTCTAATAAATTTTCAGTTGTGAATGTTTGCCACTTTGTGAATTTCCTAAATACCAGTCATTATAAAATTCAGTGTCATTAACATTACTAGATGGTGGCTCAAAGCATAGAAGGTATATAAAATTAGTTTAATTGCAGGAGGAAAATGTTAGTGAATATTGCCCAGGTAGATTATAACTAATATTAATGAGTTGTAAATATTTCAGTGTATTTCTATTTGTAGATCCTGTGAGTAGTAAGGCTTATTTTAAAATTATTATTCTTAAGGGACTGAGTGAGTAGGCTGTACTTTCTTTAGGGCTTAAGACCTGCTTTCTCATTTTTATTATTTGGCAAAAATTCCAGCTTGGACACTTTGAAAAAATTTTTCTGGAATCTGTCTTTTAAAACTTTGAATTTCTTTTGTGTGAGTGAATACACCTTCCTGTAAGTTGTTGTGAGGCACATTGATAGGTGTAGTCCTCTGGTCTGGCTCCATGTCTTTCTCATGAGATTGACATTTCACTTGTTGTCAAGAATCACTTTGTCCCTGGGAAGATGGAGCTGCTGAAGGGCATTTCTGTATGAAGAGAGGGAGGTGTCAAATGCTGGGGTATTCCTGGTTCTCAGTGGCCTCAGCCAATCTGCAAAGCACTTGGGGTGCAGCCCTTGTGGGGCAGAGCCCCTCTTTCAAGAAGGTGTGAATGCTGTGTTGCCTTTAGCTTGGTGACTAAAGGTACCTGTGGGATATAATGATTGTCCAGTTTTTTTGGATGAGGGGAAAGGAGGCTATCTAAATTATGGGAATTATATAATTATGGCTAGTTAAAATTTTAGAAGACAGGGTCTTGATATATTAAAATGCTTTATTTAATATTAGAGTACTACTTTGATTATAGAGGCATTTTGTGAAAAAAATACTAATCCTAAAACATTTTAAGAAAAGTGTAATTTGTGTACTATTGAATTTAGTTTCAGTTGGATTTGATGATGTAAGGCAGTTTATATGTAAGTGGGAAAGTGTTTTTCTGAATAATCGATAATTTAGAAAGTATTTAGCATACATAGACATGTTATTAAGTAAAGCTCCCAGTTATTTTCTTCCAAGGACTTTTCTTTGGTTCTCCTTGATTCTCAATATTTGCCAGTGTGTTTCACTCACATTACTTTGCCCTCAAAAATTCCCCATATTTTATTTTCCTCCTCAGGTCTACAACTCAGCAAGGCTTACACATACTTTTTTTGTAGCAAGTATTTTCTTTATCTTTGGGGTTTATGCCCTTTACTCTTAGCATTAAAGTAACCTGTCTTCCCTTCTGATGGTATTTTCTGTCTGCATAACCCAGTGGCGGTTCTGGTACATCCCCCAGGCTTTTCAAACCTCAAGCCTGTTGTGAGTGTGCTCATTCAGTTTTGTGAAGAGCGTGTGACTTGGTAGTGGCACCCTGTTTACTACTTGATTCCGTCTGTACATAGTGAAGTAAATTGGTAGTAACACTTTTATTTGTTACGGTAGTAGGTGTTAGTAGCACAGTAATATGAATGACTTAATTATATCACGGAACTCAAGGAATCTTTGATTTATCTGTACAGGGTTAGAGAGAAAAAGTGAATAAAATGTTGAATGTGTGTGTTTGTAGCGGCAGGTAGCTAGTGTTTATAGAGAGACCGATGGCAGTGAGGTATTAGTCCAGGTGGGTGCTGACAGTGGTGTTGACTTTAAGGTTTCTGTTCTAGCTGTGTTTATATGCTCATATTATGCACATAGTGGTTTTGCATTTATAGTGTTTTGTATGTAGAAGAATATGTTAATATCAGATAAACACATTTCCTAAATTTTATATGTATCTTTTCAGGTACTTAGCTTTGCCTGTCCTCTCTTTGATCATAGATTTGTCTGACTTTTGTATATCAAAACAGATTAGATAATTCTGTGTTGCGGAACAAAAATTCGTATCTGAATACGTTCCTGAAGAATTTTTGCTGTGTGTGAAGTGTGTCCATACGAAGCCTGTGTCTTACACGTGGCCCCTGCTCATAGTGTCCTTTGTTTATGCTGGTGCTGCTCAGTAGCACTCACTATAACGGTGGAGTATTCTAGATCTGGGAAGTCCAATAGGGTACCCACTAGCCAGCAGGCTCTTGAGCTCTTGAGATGTGACTGGTGTGACTGAGGAACTAGATTCTTAATTTTACTTAATTTTAATTGAAACTAAAATAGTCGCATGTGGCCAGTGGATGTGCTGTTGGGCAGTACAGGTCGGGATGCTCTTTGTGCCAGTGCTCGTGGTTAAGGATGGTGACTTTGGGAATGGACGTTGGGAGGCAGTCCAGTACAGGCAGAGCTCCTGGGAGGCCTCCTCCATGGGCGGCCTGTGCCACAGGTTTCCTGGTCTGTTAACTCCAGTCTCGTCAGCAGTTGACAGATGAGCAGACAGACACTCAGACTCACAGCCTTCCCCAGGGTCACTTGCTGGCAGTTGTCTTTAAAATCATGCCTGCAAAGTCCATGTTTTTTCCATTGAGTATTGTTGCCTGTTTGGTTATTCTTGTCGTCTAGCGAATGGCTGCTGCGCTGTGTCCTAGGCTGAGGACAGGCGGTCTGTGAAAATGAGTAAGCGTTGGCCTCTGGTTGTTGTTAATGTGATGGGACATATTGCTGTGGGGTTGAGATCCAGGCCTTGGTTTCAACTCTGCCATTAACTAGTTATTTAGTCTTAGAGAAGCCACTCACCTGTCTGGCCAACAGTTTTCTTATATGTAAAATGTGGGAGTTTGGCATATAGTGTAGTTGGAGGTGTCTGAGATGATGATGAACTCTGAAGTCAAGGAGGAATCCCACTGAAACTTGCATAACGTAACCGTAGGATTTTCATAGCTGTAGGAGTGCGTGCTGTAGCCGGGTAAAAGATTGATAATTTAGCTGCTGCAGGGAGAACTAGGGAAGGAGTGTCCAGGAGCCCTCGGAGTGGAGGAGAGGTCTGCGTGGGCATAGCATGGAGGGCTGGAGGGAAGGTGACTTGTCAGGGGGTTCAGGCTGCACAGTAAAAGGAACAGGAAGGTTGGAAGTAGTCATTTGAAGCTGCTTATATTTTATTAGAAGCCTTATTTTTGTTTCATTCAAGCATAGACAAGATCAAATGTTATTAACATTTTATTGAAATTATCTTTACCAGTCTTCCTTCCTCCCCCACCAAAAAACAGTAATGGTGGAAATACTTATTTGACAATCTTAAATCACTTTGATAACATCCTGATTTATAATTGTTGGGGACTTGAAAATGTGCTTTGAATGTGGAGATGTTTGGATTTATTGTTAAAATGTGATGATGGTAGTGCTAAGAATTTATTATGTTGTTGCAGAGTTGGGTCTTTCTTCGCTCCAGTTGGAGCTGGGGCTGAGCTGCTGGGCTGGGGGTGAGCTGCTTGGCTGGGCCCTGGGCATTGCATCAGCCCTGGGGAGAGAGCTTTTCAAGGGGCGGTGCTGGGCAGTCTTGAGGTGCCACAACATGTGCCCACCCTCGAGGGACGGGCCACTTCCAAGCACCAGCCTCTGTCCTTTTGGAGTGAAGATCTTCCCAGCACAGCCACGAATCAGGTGGATATTCAGTAGGGACACACATGCGCACACAGGCATGCACACACTCCCTCACAGGGAATGCTGCTGTGGGAGGTTATGCAGTAATGCGTCTCTAGGTTTTCAGTGTTTGTAAAGTGATTTCTAAAGAATGATGTCAGTATGATTGGAGTAAAGAAGTAGCACCCCAACGTGGAAGACACACAACAATTCTGAGATGTTCTCATGTGTCAGCCTCATTTTATAATCATACTTTGTACTATCATTTTCACGTAAAATTTCACAGTAACTTTTTTTTTTGAGACAGGGTCTCGCTCTGTCGCCCAGGCTGGAGTGCAGTGGTGCAGTCATAGCTCACTGCAGCCTCAAACTCTGGGGCTCAAGCAATCCTCCTGCCTCAGCCTCCCGAGTAGCTGGGACTACAAGTGCGCACTACCATGCTCGTCTTACTTTTAAATTTTCAGTAGAGATGGGGTATCGCTAGATTGTCCAGCCTAGTCTCGAACTCCTGGCCTCAAGCGAATCTCCTGCCTCCACTTCCCAAGTAGCTGGGACTACAGGGTGTTCCACCATGCTCAGCTAATTGTTTTTATTTTTTGTAGAGATGGGGTTTCCCTATGTTTCCCAGGCTGGGCTCAAGCGATCCTCCTGCCTCAGCCTCCCAAAGTGCTGAGATTACAGGCTTTACTTTTAGGTTTTCTTTGTCACAAAAGTGAAGTTAAGAATTTCTGACTTACATAGCTGACTTTCTGTTCTAGCCTTGAATACATTCAGAAGGTGAGATTTAACAACTTCCCTTAATAAACCATTCTGAGTCTTTCTCTACATTTTGGAAATTTGAATTAAACCAAATTTTTAATACTGAAGTTTAAATTCATGATTATTTTATGCTGAATAAAGATGAATTTGATACTTTTTGGTCATTTTCTGAGGTAATTTAAGAAAAATTATCTCACCAGGAACTTTATACTCTCTACTCCAAAATAATGGTTTGGATGGCCAGGAAGGGGAAGAGTTTGTGCTCCTGAAACCCTGACACCATTGTAAATTTAGAATTAAAATATTTATTGCATAGGTGAAGATACCTATGTGGAAATATAATCAAGCCATTATTATCCTTAGGATATCACATTAAACGTTAGTGTCCTTTTAAAATATTGAATTAAGCCCTAAGTCTTATTATTATATTAGGTAATATTACTGGAAAAGTCACTTTTTAAAAGTGGAAATAAAGTGATGACTTCAGAGACGAGAGGAGCTGCATTCTTCTGGATTGGTTGATATCTAAGGACCTTTATCATCAGATCACTGAGCGGTATATTGAGAATTACCAATGACCTATAACTGTGCCTGTTCTTAACATATAAAACATTGACTGCTTCAGAATGTTAATAGTTTTATTCTGCCAATAAGAGTGTCTAAATGGGAAGATAATTCTCCTGGGGCTGTAGAAGCCATTGTACATTTATATAAGACTCAGTATTTTTATGTTAAATTTAGATTTATTTAACTGATCTATTTTAATAAAAATTCCACAGATTAGCACTAGGGTTGCTGTTAGTATCTGGTGAATACAGAACAATCAATATTGACTCTAAATATGTAGAATTAGTTTCAACTTGTAAAAAAAAGCATACACAATATGTATCTTTTGTTTCATGCAGTTGCTGCGATTGGCTGATAAATATTTGTCAAAGAAAAAAAGAACTGAAAGCTCGTACTGTATGGCTTGGATGTCCTGAAAAGTGTGAAGAAAAACATCCCAGGAATTCTATTAAAAATCAAAAATACAATGTGTTTACATTTATACCTGGGGTAAGACCATTATGTCCTTGAAGATGGGTTATGTGTTAGGTTGTCAGCTTCCTTTGCTTTAGGAAGAGGCCTGTTGAGACTTACTTAGTTATTTAACTGTGTCATATCCAGATCAGTGTCCTTTTCGTACTTGAACCATCATGTTTCAAATAGTTAAATAATTCATGTGTGTTTTTAATGGCTACATCATAGAGTTCACTTCAAGAAAATTTATGATTTGATTATTGCCTTCAGTTCTTGACAAACATCATTAATTATATTACTGTAGAAATATAATAGTGTAGAAATAATGAAGTAAAGCTAAATGAAATTATCAGAAAATAAGTTGTAAATTTTGTTTTGCTGGGACTTTATTTGGAGGGAAAAGTGGAGTGTAATATTTAAAGCCTGCCAAGGAATTTTACAAGGAAAGTTAAACAATTTTTTACACAACAGTGACACAGTAATAAAATATCTATAATATTTGCTGCTTCACATTATAAATCTCAGGCCTTGTATTGTTATATCATTGATTATCTTTAGTTAGGTATTATGCTAAATTTAAATACTGAAGTTTAAAGATTTTATTACTTTTTTGTTAGTGATATTACTGGCTTAAATTATAAAACTGAGTCTGTGTGTTTGGAATAGTTGAATAATTTTTGCTTTTTGTGTGTCATTCCATATTTTAACAGACAGATTTATTTATCTTTGATAGAGAAATATACTGACTATATTTCTGTATCAAAGTTTTTGACATGTTTTAGGTATTGGCTTTTATTTTGTTTGCAAGAAAAGCTCTCCATTACATGGAATGAGGGCTGCTTTATCTTGTGTATTTTAACTTAAATAATCATGCTGACTTTATATTGAGCATTGATCCTCCTACTCCCCTCCCATCCATTCAGTGATTGGTGAGTGCTTGCTATCTAATGTGCTTCTTTATTAAAACACACAAAACTGGTGGCTCTGTAATTAAAAGACTGATCTTTTGTCAGGACAGTAAAATGTAAACTGTGTTTCAGCCAGAAAAATATTCTCATCTTTATTGAATGAAGCCACTGTTTTCTGCTTAGGTTTAAATTATTAAATACTCACAGATTGGCTAAGCAGTATACATTTCCCTAAAGGTCACCAAGTTCATTCAGTAGACAGTAAAGTATTGATTATAGTGGTTTCAAGCCAACAGGGCAGCTTAAGTTTGATCAGTGTAAATTTTCAGCCTTCCAGAATTGGCTGTATCCTGAAAATACCTGTTGATGTGACTGTACAATGATTACCGTGTACATGATTTTTTTTTCCTTGGATTGTCTCTGAAATTAGTCTTTTCATCTAAATGTAGTATTTTAGAAACATTTGGTAATTACACAGTAGGAATTCTATCCCATTTTTTACCATGAATAGCAATTTCTGAATTGCTAATAGATATAATTTATGCTAACTGAGATTTTAAAGAAATCACTAAGGAAAAAGAGCTTTCTTTCCTGCTGAGATTGATTTATGAAATAACTCAAAACGTTTTTAGACATCAATTGAACATGATTATCAATATAAACATGTTATCAATGTAACGGATTTTTTAGTCACAAACATAACTGTATAGTGATGCAGATAGCCTCATTATCTAAAAACTATGGCTCCAGACTCTTGAGTGCTTAACCAGCACTGCTGTGCTCTTGTTGAAATTTTCATACCTTCCAAGTGGCAGAAAAAATGACATCCAAGGACATTTTTGATGTGTAAGTTGCAGGTTTGCAAGTTTGACTGTAATTTTAGTGTAGTATTTGAATTATTCTCACCTATGAATATAAGTTTTGTTCCATTTTGACTTTCAATTTAAGTCTAATAATTTGAGGCATTTCTAAATAGAGGTCTATTAATATACTATATCTTGGGTTTTCTTCCCTAAAGATAGGCTACTTGAATTAAAAAACAAAACCAAAAACTTTTAGTATTGGCATTCCTAAAATTTTATTGAATGATGAAATTTATTTTATATTTGAAAATATTACTAGAGATTAACTACCAAAAGACTATAAAGAATAAGTAGGTAGCTGTCTTTCTGAAAATTGGTCTGTAATTACATGTTTTTGTATTTTATCATTTTTAATGTTTTGAGGGAAGTAAATACAGGACATTAAGGCAGCCTGTCTTATGAAGTCACACCTATGACATGTGGCTTGTTCACTCAGTCTTTGTTGAGCTACCCAGATGTCCCTGTTAAAAAGAATGGCTGTTATATTTTATTTTTTACCATTTCATAAATATAAGGTTAATATTTTTCTATTGTAAGATTTTCTGAGTTGTTATGATATACGTTTGTATATTTACTGACTTGCTTACATTGGGAAGGTTTGGCTGTCTTATTTGCTTTGATGTGCATGGAAAGATTTATAGATGAGTGGGAAATAGGAATATTTCATCAAGAGAAAGAGTTAGAAGACATTTTTAACATAGTTGAAAGTTCTAATTGTCTTGTTTTCTAGTTTATTTCATAGATAATTTGGGGGTAACTTTGCCTCTCTTTATATATGGTATAGCTATTAGGAGGCCAGTGTTAAAATCAATAAATTTACTGTGAATTAGAGCATATTTTCCCTGTTTGATGGAAATGTGGTTATATGTGGTGCTGATTTTAACTATTTAATTTAGGTATTAAAATTTTTCATTGATGGGATTGTGTTAATTTTCTCTTTTCCTTTTTAGGTTTTATATGAACAATTCAAGTTTTTCTTGAATCTCTATTTTCTGGTAGTATCCTGCTCACAGTTTGTACCAGCATTGAAAATAGGCTATCTCTACACCTACTGGGCTCCTCTGGTAAAAGAAAAGACTTTTAAAACTAAGTTAAATTATTAAGTATTTAGAAGTAGTCTTGAGAATTGAGATGGTTAAAAGATACATTGACCAGATTTTTAAAACAGGATATTATTGCTGTGTGTCATTGAACTTGTGTTAAGAGTGTACTGGGTGCCGTGACTTCAGTCCCTTTGAGCCCTGCCCGCAGTCACTGTGAGAGGTCTTAAAGCCCCGGCAGCGCTGTGGCTGCTGCACCTGACCTAAGGGTGGCAGGGCTGCTGACTGAGGTGTTGGGAGTGACCTGGGAGTTGTGGGTTCTGTCGAGTAACTCTCTTAACACCCTGACCAGTGGGGAGCATTCTAAGGTATCTGAATGGAGTACGGACAATTTCTGGTTGGCACCTCAGTGTATGAAGTTTTTTGAAAGGCCATTGCTACTTATTGAATATTTCCATTTCAAACATACATTGTCTTGATAGTTTCATGCTGTTTGTTGATAGGTTTCATTGATTTTCAGCCTGTGTGGATGAGATGTTTGTCTTCTTTCTTCCTTTCACCTACAAAAATGCACTGCTTCCTTTTTTGCTTTGCTTCCTTTTAGGCATATGACCAGAGGAATCTGGGCAGGAAACAGTGAATGAAGGGATTCCTTCAGTGGTGTGAATTAAAATAAAATCTTAAGCTCCCCCCTAGCTGACTGAATGGACCCCCTCTTGGCCAGTGGCTACCCTAAAACTGAGTTGCTGGCCCTGAGAAGGGAGGTCAGACATGCCTCACCATACCGCCCCCCCCCCTTCTTGGAGACATCCTTTGTAAGTCATTGACAGGTCTGAGGCTGTGCAAGACAAAGCTTAAACACACCTGCTGCAGGTCCTCCATTTACATAACAAATCACTTGAGTCTGGGTATTTGGCCAGTGGCTTGTCTGATTAACTGACTTCCTTATCTTAACATAAAACATTACAAGTCTTTTGACAAAGCTTCATTTCTTTAACCAATTACAGATCAAAGAGTCTTTATTATTTATTATTTTTATTTTATAAAAGGGGATGAGTGAGGAGAGGGGCCCAATTTCCTTTTTTTTTTTTTTTTTTTGAGAGAGAGTCTCACTCTGTGGCCCTGGGTAGGGTACAGTGGCATCATCAGAGCTCACCACAACCTCAAACTCTGGGCTCATGTGATCCTCCTACCTCAGTCGCACGAGTAGCTGGGACAACAGGAGTGCACCACAACTCCTGGCTAATTTTTATATTTTTAGTAGAGGACGGGGTCTCACTCTTTCTCAGTCTGGTCTTGAACTCTTGAGCCCGAGCGATCCTCCCACCTCAGCCTCCCAGAGTGTCAGGATTACAGGCGTGAGCCACTGCACCCAGCCACAAATCAAAGAGTCTTTAAACCCACCTATAACATGAAGCCCCTGCTTTGAGATGTCCCACCTTTTCAGGCCAAATGTACACCTTCCATGTATTGATTTATGACTTTACTTGTAATTCCTGTCTCCCTGAAATGTATAAAACCAAACTGTAACCCAACCACAGCAAGTCCACTTGCTCAAGGCTTCTTGGGCATGGCTCCAGCCATGGTCTTCAAATTTGGCTCAGAATAAACCTCTTTAAGTTATTTTACAGAGTTTGGCTTCTTTTCCGTTGACAGCGGAAGAACACAGTGCTCAGGGGTCCACCTAAGCATGGCCTTCTGAATGGGAGAGCAGTCTGCTCTCTGGCTGTGTTGCCCCATCTCCCTAACTAGACCGCCCAGGTAAAGCTGGAGAGCCCTTGTTTACAGGACAGGTCCAGGCAGCTTCTCCTGTTTGTCCATTAGTAAAGTCCTGCTGAGGAATAGTTTTAGATTTCCCTTTCACATCGACTTTATAGTATGGTGGATTTAAGGAATGAAAGTAACTTTTTTTACTCCACCAACACAATAAACACAGAGAAAATAACTTTATATGTAATACAAATACAAAATTACTGGATGAATGAATACATTTTTCACTTACTAAACTAATGAGATTGAAAGAGCATTGGTGCTGAGCATGGTGAAAATGTAACACTGTGGTACTTAATCCACTGTCAGTGTGGACATACGCCTGTGTTGCCATTTTGGAGGGTTGTTTGGTAATATATATCAAAGATCTTAAAAATGGATTCCGCATTTTTATTTGAGGAATTTATCCTAAAGAAATATCACAGAGTCTAAATAATGTCCATTATTATTTTTGATGATAAAAATTATTTAAAAAGTCAAATGTCCCAACAGTGGTTTGTTTAAACTATACTATATCCTGTGCACATGTTGGAATACTGTGTAGCTTTAAAAATGATGTTTAGAAAAAGTATTTAATAACATTAAAGATGTATATATTAGAATAAATAAAGGTGAGTCACAATATGTATAGAGTGAAATACACAAGTCTTTTGATGAGCTGGTATTGAGCTCCGTCGTGTCCATGCTAGTCTAGGCAAGGGTGATACAACAGTGAACAAGACAAAATTCTGTCTTCGTAGAACTTATATTCTGGGGGAGAAGACAGAACGTAAATAGATTCCTAATGCTGGGTGTGAAGGAGAGGGTAATGGGGGCATTTTAGGGAGGATGGTCAAAGGAGGCCACTCTGACATCTGTGCGATAAGGCAGTCGGCCATGCACAGAACAGGGAAGAGAGTTGCAGGCAGAGAAACAGCAATTGCAGAAGTCTTGGGCTATGCTTGGCCTGCTCCAGGGTGTGAGGAGGTGGTCCTGCTGGGGTGTGCGGATGAGGGACAGTGGTTGGAAAGCAGGTCAGAGGGGTGGAGGGCCAGACCCTCCAGGGCTCTTGTGGGATAGGAAGCCACGTGTTTGTGTATGTATTGCATTTGTTCACACAAAGAAGAAACAACAAATTGTATGCAACAGAGCTTTGAAAGTTGCTGTTCAAGCTAGGTAGGCATGGAGAGGGGTGTAGGTAACTATTTCTTCTTTTCTCCCACCTTCCACCCCATTAGAGGTAACCTCTGTTCTGAATATGAGATTATAATTGCTATGTATCTCTTCATAATTTTACTACTTGTCTATGTATCATTAAACAATATGCAATATTGTTTTTTATAAAACATTGGCCATACCTTAGTGAATTGTGTGTGTTTATGCACATGTTATCTATTCACCTAGACAATAAAACATTTCTCTACTTTCTCTATTTTCACATGAGTACTTGTTACCAGTTCTAGCTTCAATTTTAAGTGCTTTAGCTTGAATCTTCACCCTCAGGTTTTTTGAAGTACTTTATCATTTTTTTTTTGACACATAAGATTTAACTTTAATTGTATTTAGATAAATGCCTCAATAAGAAACTACTTCAATAATCATATGAAGGATACTGTAGTTCTCCTATGATTGTGTTTTAAGTGTTACAAAGACAAGACAGAGGCCCTTTTTTCCCCCATGTGAGTATTGTTTATGTTGCCTTCTGACACACATAGATGAATTCTCACATTCTGAGTATCATACTGTTAGATTTCAGAATTTATCTACTTTTTAAAATGATTTTCTTTTGTTCCTTGGTTTGGCACCAGCCGCAATTGATGCCTTCTCTCAGATAACAAATGACGAATGGTTAGTGTGTATGCTGTGCCGTTTATATGCATTTTAACCTTTGATTTAGCAAAGATCTTAAGAAGTTGATGTGCATATTCGGCTAATTTTCAAATCCAAGGAGCTCAGGGTGTATCGGATCTTTGATCCAGACTCACCTCAGAAATTTTAAAAAATCTTTGAAAATTCACAGATATTAAATATAGAAGATCTTTTTATTAATCTAGTCAAAATTAAGGAACCTTTAAACATACACTAAATTTAAAGAAACTCCTTTTAAGGAAACTATTTAAAAGAATGCAGATTCTAAAATTTATATAGGTACCTCTTTTTTTTAACCAAAGGAAATCTTCTTAAACAAGGATTTCTTCATAAACTCTTGAGTTCTTGCATTTTCTCGACCAGTTTATTTTAACCCCATTATGTTCATGGCCTATAATAGCATGTGGTCTTTATAGATGCATCTACGTTTTTGACATCTTTTCTCTGCCTACTTTCTGAAGTTCTGTAAGGTTGTTCAAAAAAAGATATCAGTTAACATTTCCGGATTTCTCCTAGCCAAAAACGTGCCACTGAAGCATCAAACCATCTTACAGTTGGTGGTTAAAAAGTCTTATTTCTGTTGTCCACTAATTTTAAAGAAAACAAGTTACTTCAAGATTATGCCCTCTACTTTAACTAAAATTGGGATATCTTTGAAAAATAGTGATAGCTTAATCAATAATCTTTCTTTTTCATTTACTCCAGGAAATATTATTTATTAGCTTTAGCATTGAACTAATTTCTGTTATATATCCCCATGTAATAGAAGAGTAAACTGAAAAAGTGATTTCATTGCATTATGTCAGAATGACGATTACTTTCATATTGTTCAGCTTTCAGAACAATTCTTCAAGGCAAAGCTGGTGTAATTAATCATGGTAACAAAACAGTTTGTAATGCTTCTATCAAAATTAATAAGGTGGAATAGATCTATCCATGCAGAAGATATTTAGATGAAGAAAAATCCAGCTTTAAGGATTTTTAACTGTATCTTCCATATAAAATGTCTTCCTGGTACTTTGTCAACACATAATTGGCAACCAGATAGCCTGTGTAGGTGAGAAATCAATCTGTGAGGACTCTGATTTTTCATTCTGATTTTAAATCTTCCTTCTCTCCACCCTTTTTTTGTGAGAGTCTCTGCATTGAAGGTGTAGGTGAAGTATGAAAAGGAAAACCAAAACTGGGTATTGGAATCCTGCCACCCAGAGTAACCACTGTTAGTGAGCTGTGCGACTTTGGTAGAGTTCTTTATTCTCTGCGTGTCTGAATTCGCTTATTTCTGTGAATTAGCGGTAGAGGTACACATCTTGGAAGGTTTTTGTGACATTTAAAGAGGTAACTCATTTAAGATACTTGGAAAAGTGTATGGCATATGATAAGCCCTCACAGGTAAATTGATAATGTACCAATGGAATTTTTTCTCTTTTTACAAAAATTCATGTTATTTTAGCACTTGTTCTACATGGCTCTTGGGTTATCTGGAGAAATAAGAAGAAGGGCTGTGGACAGGCCACATGAGCCTCCCATGTTGTCTAGTCTGTCTCCCAGGCTCATGCACAAATACTGCCGTTTCCAGGGTGTGACAGGGTTTTACTGCGGCCTTCCTTGTTTCCAGTTTTGATGAAAGCTTAAATCTCAGACCTGGTTGGTACTGAGGTAATGGGAAGATGCAACTGCTCCTGCAATAAGCCACCTGTCTGTAATGATCCAGTTAAGAACTCAGAAGATTTAAAGTCTTAAGGTAGAGGCCCATTTGTGGTAGACTCTGGTGGTTGAGGAGGAAATAGTGGCATCCTTGTCCCTTTCCTACCATCTGCTTTACGTTCTGGGCTGGCCGTGGGGCTGGAGATGGGTGTGGCGGTGGCAGTACCTCCTGGCCGCTGTTACTCACTCAGATAAACCTAGATTTGGAATGGGCTGTAAAGCAGCCTATGTACTCTGGCAGTCCTGGCCTGGGACAAGGTTTCTCTTCCTCCTAAGAGTGTCTAGTTCCTGTTTTCAGAAATTTGGACCTAATACTCTTTATTCCGTCTTCTCTGATATTACTCCGTTAGAAGCAGAAACTTATTTTCACTCACTCCTTGAGTTCTTGGAAGCACTAGGAACTAGCACATCTTTGTAGTTTATCATTTCTTAATGAATTCAGACTTAACTTTTGCTATCTTTAAGTCATAAGTTTAAAAGGGTGAAAATTAGAGTCACTTGTAAATAACATGTATGTCTGGGGCTTGTTCCCTGGAGATTAGTGGAAAGACACATGTTTCAAATAGGGCCTGAGCAATTCTGTGTTAAAAAAATTTTCTGAGATGATTCTGATATGCTTATCTGATTAAAAACTACTCCTTTAAAATGCTGTCTATAATATATAAATAAAATATGCTCGGTAATTGCTCTCATTCTCTTGTCTGTTAGGTGAGTCAGTCACAAATAGAACTTTGAGAAAGTACTGCTACATCACGAACATGAGTCTGTAATAGTAAATATTCTCTTACATGGCAGTGGCTGTAGAGAAGTGTATTTTCTAGATTTGAAGATGCATATTTTTCATGTTACTGAAATTGAGCTGTGACTTATAAACAATGTGTATATTTACAGTGGTATTGTCTTTCCACCCAAGGCTATTACTAAAATAACATTGATGTGTCTTCAAACCAGTGACATCTTTGAATCAAAGACATAGAGTATTTTGTCATATGACTGTACTATAAATTTTTTATTTGTGGACATTCAGGTTATTTCTAGTTTTTCATATTCATGCTGGGATCCTAGATTTTTTCCTTTAGGATAAGTTTCTAGAAACTACTTGGTTAAATATGTACAAATTTTAAACATTTTGATAATACCAACTTTCTTTTTTTTTTTTTTTTTAATTTATTTTTTTTAATTTCAGAATATCATGGGGGTACAACACTTTGGCCATACACATTGCCCCTGTTCTGCCCGTGTCAGAGCCACAATCGTGGTCGTCTCCCAAACTGTGCTCCCCACATCCATTCAGTGAGAGTTTTTCCCATCCCTTCCACCCCCCTCCCGCCCGCCCGCCCTCTGATGAATATTATTGCCATTGTGATGTAGGTGTTCATCAGTTAGTACCAGTTTGATGGCGAGTACCAGTGGTGCTTGTTTTTCCATTCCTGTGACACTTCGCTTCGAAGAATGGGTTCTAGCTCCAACCAGGATAATACCAGATGTGTTAATTCACTGTTGTTCCTTATTGCTGAGTAATACTCCATGGTATACATATACCACATTTTATTGATCCACTCGTGTATTGATGGGCACCTTGGTTGTTTCCACAACTTTGCAATTGTGAATTGTGCTGCTATGAACATTCGAGAGCAGATGTCTTTATTATAAAATGTCTTTTTTCTTTTGGATAAATACCCAGTAGTGGGATTGCTGGGTCAAATGGTAATTCTACTTTTAATTCTTTGAGGTATCTCCATATTCTTTTCCATAGAGGTTGTACTAATTTGCAGTCCCACCAGCAGTGTATGAGTGTTCCTATCTGTCCACATCCCCGCCAACATTTGTTATTTGGGGATTTTTTGATATGAGCCATTCTCACTGGAGTTAAGTGATATCTCATTGTGGTTTTGATTTGCATTTCCCTGATGATTAGAGAAGTTGAGCACTTTTTTATATGTTTGCTGGCCATTATTCTGTCTTCTTTGGAAAAGTTTTTGTTCATGTCCTTTGCCCATTTTTTAATAGGGTTGTTTGATTTTTTCTTGTTGATTTTCCTAAGTTCTGTATAGATTCTGGTTATCAGCCCTTTATCAGAAGTGTAGCATGCAAATATTTTCTCCCATTCTGTAGGTTTGTTCACTGTGGTGATAGTTTCCTTGGCTGTGCAGAAGCTTTTCAATTTGATCAGGTCCCATGTATTTATTTTTGTTGCTGCTGTGATTGCTTTGGGGGTCTTCTTCATAAATTCTTTGCCTAGGCCAATGTCCATAAGAGTTTTTCCAACATTTTCTTCGAGAATTCTTATGGTTTCATGTCTTAGGTTTAGATCTGTTATCCATTGTGAGTTGATTTTTGTGAGAGGTGAGAGGTGTGGGTCCAGTTTCAGTCTTCTACATATGGCCGTCCAGTTTTCCCAGCACCATTTATTGAATAGGGAGTCTTTTCCCCAGTGTACGTTTTTCTGGAATTTGTCAAAGATCAGGTGACTGTATGAGGTTGGTTTTATATTTGGGTTCTCAGTCCTGTTCCATTGGTCTGCGTGTCTGTTCTTGTGCCAATACCATGCAGTTTTGGTTATTATAGCCTTGTAGTATAGTTTGAAGTCTAATACCAACTTTCTTAATACTTTTTTTGGGGGTATCTGTTACTTTGGTTTTTCATATTTATTTTCTTTGTTTTTCCTTTGGTAATTCTAGTTCTAATAACGATTTTTTATTCAAGTTCTTATTTGTGTCTAACTAGTGAGTTCTTTGATAACCAGTTTTATTTCATTGCTACTTTATCATGACAAGTTGTCAGGTTTGGAGAAACTGGGCATAATTCTCTATAGTACATTCTTCACTCTGTTGTGGAGACATTTTATCATAATGTAAAAATCTCTTTTGTTCTTAAAATTTTGTACTTCACATAACTGACATCATTCTTAATGGTAAAAGGGTGAATGCTTTTTCCTTAAGATCAGGAACAAGGACATCTGCTGCCACAACTTCTGTCCGTCATTGCACTGAAGGTTAGTAAGTAGTGCAGTTAGGCAAGAAAAAGGAATTAAAGGCATCTAGATGGAACGGAAGGAAAAATCTGCCTTTATCTGCAGGTGGCATAATCTTGTATACAGGAAGCCTACGTAATCTACACACACAAATATTGGAACTAAAGAATGAGTTAGCAAGATTATAGGAGACAGGATAAATATACAGAAATCATTTGTATTTCTGTACACTAGCAATGACCATCTGAAAATGAAACTAGGATAACAGTTCTGTTTATAATAGCATCAGAAAGAAAAAAATACTTAGGAATAAATTTAGCTGAAGTGGGAGATTACGTACTGAAAACTACAAAACTGTTTTGAAAAAAATTAAAGAAGGTCTGCATAAATGGAAAGTCATCTCACGTTCATGAGTTGAAAGACTTAGTGTCATTAAGATGGCAGTACTCTCCAAATTGATCCACAGATTCAATCTAGTCACTGTCAAAATCCCAGCTGGCTTATTTTTTTCTTGCAGAAATCCACAAGCTTATCCTGAAATTGGTTTGAAAATGCAAGGGACACAGAGTAGCCAGCACATCATAGAAAAAGTAGAACAAGGTTGGAGGACTCAAACTTTGCCATTTCAAAACTTAAACTACAAACCACATAATAAAGACAGTGTGGTATTGACATAAAGGTACGTTACACAGATCAAATTGCTTTTCAGCAAGGACACCAAGACAGTTTGATGGAGAAAGAATAGTCCTTTCAAGAAATGATGCTGGGACAATTGGATATCCACATGGAAAAGAATGAAGTTAGACCTTTACCTCATGTTGTACACAAAAAGTAAAATGTAAGAGCTAAAACTGTAAGACTCCTAGAAGAACACACAGAGGTAAATCTTTGTGGCTTTGGACACCAAAAGCCCAAATGACAAGAGAAAAAATAGGTAAATTGGATTTTATTAAAATAAAAAACTTTCTTGCATCAGAGAACACCATCAAGAAAGTGCAAAGATAACTCAGAATGGGATAAAATATTTGTAAGATCATATTTGTAAATCACATACCTAAGAAGGTATTTGTATCCAGAATAAAGATACATCTCTTACAAGTCAACAGCTAAAAGACAGGTAACACAGATAAAAAGTGGGTGAAGGATCTAAATAGACATTTACCCAAAGAAGATACGCAAATGGCCAATAAGCACATGAAAAGTCGCTTAGCATCATTAGGGGAATGGAAATTAAAACTGCAGGACACTATTTCACATCCATTCGAATGGCTGCAGTCAAAAGGGCATATGGTAACAGGTATTGGTGAGGGTGCGGAGCTATTGGAACCCTCATTCCTCGCTGAGGGGATTGTAAAGTGGTACAACCACTTTGGAGAAGAGTTTGACAGTTCCTCAAAATACTAAACATAGCCTTACCATATCTCCCAGAACGGGCAAATCCATAGAGATTGAAAGTGGATTAGTTGTTGCCAGGGGCTGGGAGGGGGAAGGGATGGGGGTGACTACTAATGGATACAGGGTTTCTTTTTGGGGTGAAGAAAATAATTCTAAAATTAGATGGTGGTGGTGATTGCGCAACTCTGTGAATGTACTAAAAAACAATGAATTGTAGACTTTAAAATCATTAATTTTATGGCATGTGAGTTATAGATCAACAAAGCTGTTACTAAAAAAAAACGAACACAGTATGTGCTAAAGCTGCAGCCCCCAACCCCTGGGCCGTGACCTGTTAGGAACTGGGCTGCACATCACTCCCTGAGCTCTACCCGCCCACCCCCAAGGACCTAGGTGAGGGTCTTATTCTGCCCATCAGCAATTGTCTTCAGTGGGGACTATAGCAATATGTGGCACATGCTGTGCCACACCCGCCATCTTTGTGAAATGGGGCACATCGCCAGTTGGTCCCAACTTCTTGTTCAGTGAGTCCAAGAGTTGGCTTTAGGATACTTCTCAAGACAGTGCTTCCGATAACCCCTGGAAGTACATTGGCAAAGATCAGACGAGAGACATCGTGGTGTCTTAGGAGATTGCCAGCAGTTCACAGGTGTTGGAAGGTACAGCAGTGGAGAGTGGGAGATAAGGCTAGAGAGCTCTCTGTTCTAGGGCTGGGAGTTGGGGGGAGCATTGTAGTTCAGTGAAAGGAGCAAGAATGATGGGGAGCTGTTGAAGGTGATTTTTGAGGGCAGTGAGGCTGGGGGGGTGGTTGGTGTAGGGTGAGCTGGAGAGGTGTGAGAGGCACCGTGAGCAACTGGGGGGAGGAACCACAGCATTATTAATAGTGATGGCAGCGGATGCCTGGAGAGCCCATTAGGCGACGTGCACAGGGCCACAGAGGGCAGCCAGGGTATGTGGCATCCAGGGCGCCCACGGATGGAGAATTGGAAAGAAAGGGGTGGTGAGCAGTGGCCGTGCACAGAGGGTGGCATCTTTAGGTGGCCCACCCTACTTGAGAGCAGTGTCACTCAAGCCGTGGCGAAGGGCGCAGGGAGGAGACTTGGTGTGCTCAGGGAGGGCTGATGGAGGCCCAGGGAGGTGCAGCGTGGGCTCGAGAGTGAGCCGGAGAGGAGCCCGGGGACTGGCCAAAGAGAGACGGCAGCAGGGCTGGAAGGGGTGGGAACCGGCTGTGGGGCTGACTTGGAGTGCGAGGGCTGGAGGTGCACACGTCTAAGCCATGCCATTTTACGGGCTTTGTAAATAGTGTGTGTGAGAAAAATACCGTTTCAGTAAATACCAGAAGCATGTTCTCCAGCAGCACACTTACATTTAGCCTATTGGTTATGCAGAAGGAAAAAGCTGAAATAAAGAAGATTATTGTCCTTTCAATGGAATTTCTTCCAGTGCTGTGTCATTTACAGTGTAGACTGAGTCAAGGTCTTCAGTAAGGAGCCTGTTGAAGAGGTTTCTTTATTTAATCATGGGGAGAGTTACTGGGAGAGCGTTCCTGTAACGTGTCAGAAATACCTGTGCAGCCTGTTAGAAGGGTGTCGGCAGGTTTCTCAATAGAGCACAAGGACATGGAAGTTTTACTTAGCATCAAATTAACCTATTCGGAATTTCACTTAAAAAGCAAGCTGAAGACACTAACTGTGCTCTTCTGTGCAGTTCGTGGTAATGTGCTGTGCAGGAAAATTGCTTGGTACAAGTGTCATATCTGCGAATTGTTTTGTATTTCTACATGGCTTTTATTCTATTAGAAAAATTTAAGTGCAGAAATTAAGTGTAAGATTTTTGTGTCAGTCATTGTTAATTTGATGTTTGAATGCCTAAGTGTTCTAAATGCATTCATGGGTTTGTTGAAGATTTTTAATTTCTTTTTTTGGGTTATTGAGTATTTTCTGATGTTTAGCTTGAAGTACATATTATGACATGAATTAAAAATTTTTTTCTTAGATATACTAAGAGTTGTAAATCTTTTACATTGAATTATATTCCTTTTTGTTGTTACTTTTTGTCTTTTCCTTGTTTTCATTTATTATGTGTTTTAGAAAGTAATATAAATTGAAGGAGAAGAAAGTAAAAATAAGGAATTTTTTCTTACTTTTTTGTTAAAATTGAGTTTTCTGAAATTACTTATTTTATTTTGTTTTATAGGGATTTGTCTTGGCTGTTATTATCATGCGGGAAGCAATTGATGAATTTCGGCGTTTTCAGCGAGACAAGGAAGTAAATTCACAACTGTATAGCAAGCTTACCTTAAGAGGTTAGCAAGACGCTTAATCCTATTTAGCATTTGCTTAATGTGATCATCATTTTAGAGTTAACATTACAAATGAAAGAAAACATGTCTTAATTCTGTTATTGAAAATAGTATTATGCAATTGCATATTGTATCTAATTAATTTTCCTATATAATGCATGCAATTTCAGAGTAGATTTTTATTCATGTTATTCATTCTCTAGATACTTGATATATATGTGTATATATTTATATTTACATATTTATATATGTGTCATATACATTTATATTTATATTTTTATATATGTACATACACACATGTGCATATACATATATATTGATAATTATATAATGTGCTCTGTTATGGTGCTTAGACTGTGAAACCCAACTGGTGTATATACATTTTCTGTGAAGCATAGTATCACTTTATCTAAAATCTATCTTCATATTTTATTTTAAACACACTTGTAAAGATCAGCTGTCTATACTGTGGTGTTAAACTGTATTTAAGTAAAAAGGCCTTTGAGCAGAAATAGATGTCATGATCCAGTGTGGTAAGTGACAAATGTACATTTCCTTGACCTTCATTCAGGGCTTTAACCCTTGCTGAATTTATGTTCTTAAAGAGCTTGTTCATACGACTTTTTAGTCCGTACTATGGAAAAGAAGCAGTGTATTAGGAAGAGAACTGGGGAAACTATTACAAATAGGCATATGATAGTAAAAAAGTGACTGTGAAATCTTGACTTGCTTGAATTGCTGAATTGTTCACCTAAGTTGGAACTCACTCAGGGCGTAGAAGTGGAACAGCAGTGGCATGTCCCCGATGTTCACAAGGGCAAGGGACAGCTGCAGCAGCTTGGGCAAAAAATGCTGATCAGGCTGACAGGTGCATGTCGAATGCTGGGCAGAAAAAGCTGGGGAGAGAGTTTCTTTGGGAAATTTGGGCATTCAAAGGTGCCTGTGTATCCTGGGGAATTTTGCAAGCCACGTGCAAGCTGAGACCTGGAGGATTGCTAAGAAGAGACTGGAGGAGGTCTTTCACCTGTGACTGTGTTCCAGGCGCAGCAGGAGGAGGAGGTGAGGACTGGCAGAGCTGCCAGTGGCTGGGCTGTGTTCTGAAGGATGCTGCCGTGCAGAGTCAGGCTGCAGAGCTGGGGAGAGGTTTTGTCGTTGTCTTCCCTATTTTTTTTTTTTTTTTTTAAGCTCTTCACATTAAAGGAAATCTTTGTCAGAACACTGGCTGAATATGAGCTAATAGAAGAGAGACTCCTGAGACCGCACATGGCAGAGAATACACACTTTACAAAAACAGCTTAGAAAAGTCGCTAAACAAATATGGCTATAGCATATAGGAAGCAACAAAACCAACCCAGAGGAGGGAAAAATATATTTCCAGAATTACCTGATTATAATGTCCAGTTTTCCACAAAATATTACAAAGCATGCAAAGAAACAAAGTTTGGCGTATTCTCAGAAGAAATTAATAGATGCTGTCTGTGAGGAAGCCCAGACGTCGGACTTACTAGAGAAAGAATTTAAATCAGCTGTCTTAAATATGCTCAAAGAGCTGAAGGAAACGGTGGAGAAATTGCTAAAAGGTATCAGGAGGATGATGTGTGAACAAGTAGAGACTATCAATAAAGGTATAGAAATTATATAAAGGAAGCAAATTCTGGAGTTGAAAAGTATAATAAATGAATAGGTAAACTCACTGGAGCGTTTTAATAGCAGATTTGAGCAGGCCAAAGAAAGAATCCGTGAACTTGAGCCTACGTCAACTGAAATTATCCAGTTTGAGGAGAAGAAAGAAGGAAGACAAATTAATAACATCAAGTGTACCAAATACACATGATGGAAATCCTGGAAGGAGAGGGGAGAGAAAAGGCAGAGAGAATATTTGGAGGAATAATGGCCAAAACTTCCTAAATTTGATAAAAGACATAAATCTATACATTCAGGAAGTTCAACGAACCCCAAGAAGGGTAAGCACACAGAGGTCCATACTGAGACAGGTAATCAAACCTTTGAAACCTGCAGACCAAGAGGACATCCTGAAAGCAGCAAGAGGAAAGTGACTGGCCACATGCAAGGGCTCCTCAGTGGGGTTTCACCAGAAGCCATGGAGGTCTCAAGGGAGTGGGGACATTTTAAAACTGGTGGGAAAAAATCAGTCAACCAGTAATCCTATATCCAGTAAAGCTATCACTCAAAAGTGAAGGAGAAATTAAGGCAATCCCAGATAAACAAAAGCTGATAAGCTTTTGTGCATCTTAAGGGCATTATCAAGAAAGTGAAAAGATAAATAGAGTGAGAGAAAATATTTATAAATTGTATGTCTAATAAGGGTTCATATCCAGAATATGTAAAGAATGTTTACAATTGAATAACAAAACGATAACCCAATTAAAAAATAGACAGAGATCTGAATAGACATTTCTCCAGAGAA
Source organism: Daubentonia madagascariensis (assembly GCA_023783475.1). Classification (NCBI taxonomy): domain Eukaryota; kingdom Metazoa; phylum Chordata; class Mammalia; order Primates; family Daubentoniidae; genus Daubentonia; species Daubentonia madagascariensis. The sequence goes on from JAKFHU010000901.1 coordinate 35,182,713, forward strand.
GATACCCAGATGGCCAACAAGCATGTGGAACGATGCTCAGTCAGCATCGTTAGTCCATAAGGAAGAGCAAGTCAAAACCACGGTGAGATACTACTGCATACCGCTAGGTTGCCTATTATTTAAAAAGATGTAACAGGTGTTGGAGAGTATCTGGAGAAATTGGAATCCTTGTACATTGCTTGTGGGAATGTAGAATGGATCAGCAGATGTGGAAAACATTTTTGCAGTTTTTCAAAGAGTTAAACATAGAATTTAAAGCAGGGCCCCAAGCAAATGTTTACCCACGTTCATTATAGCACTATTCACAATAGCCAAAAGTTGATAACAGCTGAAATGTTCATCAGTGGATGAATGGATGACAAATGAATGGGTGGCAAACCCCTGCAATGGGATGTTACTCAGCCCTACAAGTCATTAAAGGGTTGATATGTGCTGCGGCATGGATGAGTCTGGGAAACTTTATGCTGTGTGAAGGAAGCCAGATGCAAAAGTTCACATATTGTATGATTTTATTTGTGTGAAATATCCAGAATAGGTGAATTGGTTGGCAGTTGGTGGTGGCCACGGCCTGGGGGTGGAGAGGACAGGACCACCTGCTTGCCGGGCACGGCCTTGTTTGTGGTGATGGAGGTGGTTGCACAACATTGCGAATGTAGTAAATGCCACTAAATTGTTCACTTTAAAATGGCTAAGTTTATGTCATGCTGGTTTTACCTAAAAATGGAATAAAATGTTGAGGAGGACATACTTCTGTTGTATCTTTTGTGTTTCTGTGATACTTGACTCAGAGTACTTAAAAAATCATTTTCAGTCAGTTTATTTTAAATGCAAATGGAAATTTATCCTTTTTTAAAATACCAGCCATTGTTGCTAGTGATATAAGAAGTGGAAAGTTTACGTGTAGATGATGGTCATTTTAGCCACTTTGACTTCTTGTGTGTCAGGTAACATTCACGATACTCATTGTCACAGCCACGGTCATCCAGGGTAGGGGTGGCATTGTCTCCAAGTTGAGCGTACCTGTGGCATAGGCTGAATCACTTGCCCTAAGTCACGTAGTTTTTGGTAGAGCTGATGCTTGGGCCCAGATCTTTCTGACTTCTAACCTAGCGTTCTTCCAGCTGTGGCATGTTGCTTCACGGCTGGCTTCTAGCCTACTAGATAATTATAATCAAGTATTTACAAAGCACCTACTACGTGTTAGGCACTGTGATGACCTCATGAGATTGAAACATGAATCAGTTCTGAACTTTGCTTTTTAATTATTTTTTTATTTATTTTCGTGTGAGACAGGGTCTTGCTCTGTCATCTAGGCTAGAATGCAGTGGTGCAATCATAGCTCACTGCAGCCTGGAACTCCTGGGCATGCCTAGCTAACGAACCTTTGCATTTTAAGAGTTCATGTAGTGTTCTAGGCAGAAAGGATAAATTCAGAGCTTTCTTGTTTGTTTTTGTTTTATTCAGCCACCTATTTAGAAATGGGACTTGAATTAATTCTGTGCTACGATTACTTTATACAGCTTATGGTGATTGTTTTTTTAATGTCTTAGCGATTTCTTGGACTAGTTCTGGCATTTTGTTTAATGCATTTTCAGGTATGCAGACACATGAGTGAGACAAAAGTCTGTTGTCTTTGAACCTTATTTAAATTGCGCGCGTGTGTGTGAATGTGAGAGAGAGCATTTACATATTTACATGTTTCTTGTGTTCCAGTTTACTTGTGGAAAAGGAATATTATCTATATAGAGTACAAAAAGAGATGATCTTTATTTCTATGTACTTTAGCATCTTTGATTCATATTTATCAATACCTTGTATTGTTGTACACTTTATACTTTGTTAAAATTCTTATTTATTTATTTATTTTTTTGTTTAAGAGACAGGATCTCACTCTGTCCCCCAGGCTGGAGTGCACTGTCATGATTATAGCTCACTGCAGCCTCGAACTCCTGGGCTCAAGTGGTCCTCCCACCTCAGCCTCCAAAGTAGCTGGGACTACAAGCATGTGCCACCACACCCAGCTAATTTTTTAAAATTTTTGTAGAGATGGGTCTTGAATTCCTTGCCTAAAGTGATCCTCCTGACTCAGCCTTCCAGAGTGCTGGGATTGGTACATGGGTGGTGTGGTTCAGTGTAGAATTCTCACCTGCCAAAGTGCTGGACTACAGGCGTGAGCCACTGTGCCCTGTCACCTTGTTAAAATTCTTAGCCTTTTATTTATGTTTAAAAACATTTAATTGTCTGAATGAAATTTTGTCATATTTTAGTGAAATTTACTCTATTTTTGAGTAATAATTATTCCTTGAAAAGGCAAGTCAAAGGTTTTTGAACCCCTCTTCCGTGCCTTTTACATATTGTGCCTGTTATATATTCTATTACAGGGAATCATAAACTGTAGTGGGTTTTATGGCTTGCTGTGTTTTCTGTTTGGCAAAAAGGATTTCCCTTTGTGACAGTCATATCTTAAGATAGTTTTTTTCCCCCCAATACTATACTTAAGTTTTAGCTGATTTTTTTTCATCAAAAATTGCTTAGGAGCTGATACACTTGAAGTAATTAGAGTTGATTGCTGCAATCCAATAGTCAGACAAACACTGATGACTTTGCTTATTTTGTTTGTTTATCACCTCTTGTTCATCCATTTTTGTGACAGTATAGATAAGATAGAACAATGGATATTTAGAAATCATTTATGTTTATTTTATATAGTCAGAGTAATTCTTCTGTAAACATACTCAGCTGTTCACATTTTCATCCCATATAATGCCTTTTCTTGAAGTGTGTAGAGTCATCTTTATTATCTGTGGTCTGAGATCTGAGCAGCATTTGAAAAGAATCCATCCCAATATTTCATTTAGGAGCATTCAGTATACATTACTGTATTTCTACTATATAATAATATTTCACAAACACTTTACATTTATTATCTCATTTTTTTAGTTCCCTGTGGCAGGAGCAAGGTAGATATATACAGTCAGGAGTGGACATACATACTCAAGAGTGGGTATATATACTTATGAGTGGATATGTGTACCAGATGTGGATATATACACACTCAGGAGTGGACATATATACTCAGTAGTAGATGTATACTCAAGTGAATATATACACACACACACACACACTCAAGTGGATATATAAACTCAATACTAATATTTCTTCTCAGATCATCTTTAGAGGATCTGTATGAATTAATTTCTTCATGATATTCATAGATTTGACTTTTTAGAAAAATTTTATTGTTTGGGGATTAGGGCCTAGAACATATGAAATATAACTTCACAAATGCTGATGGGCTAACACGATGTATCTTCTTATAACAGATAAGAATTAAATTAAGAAATGGATAAAAATATACTGTAAGCCAGACTATCTCCTTAGAAACTGTAGAAATTTTAGAACTGTAAGTAGTTCAGTCCTCATCTCCCATGGCTTTTATGGAAAAGAGTTTCAGTGGTGGAAACTTCCTACCAAGTTCATCAATAATAATTACCATGTGATGCTTATTAATAAGCATGCCATTGTATATATCTAAATACTTTATTACAAGTTAGGTAAAAAATTTTTCCACCAAAATGTTCTTCAATTTTACTCTCCCACTTTATATTGTATGATGATGTTGTCTCTGTCTCTCTCTCTCTCTTTTTTTGCTGAGACAGGGTCTCACTCTGTTGCCCAGGCTGCAGTGCAGTGGCACAATCATAGCTCACTGCAGCCTCAAACTCCTGGGCTCAGTGATCCTTCCACCTCAGCCTCCCCAGTAGCTGGGACTACAGGTGCCACCACCATGACCAGCTAATTTTTAAAGTTTTTTTTTTGGTAGAAATGGGGTCTTGCTGTGTTGCCGAGGCTGGTCTTCAACTCCTGGCCTCAAGCGATCCTCCCACCTCAGCCTCCCGAAGAGCTGGGATTACAAGCATGAACCACCGCACCTAGCCGATATTGTCTCTTTGAAACTTCAGTCTATTAAGAAATGAGTTAAAATATTAAAATTCATCTTCTGTGTGATACGGCCATGTTATGGTTTTTTTGGATATGGTGGTTCAGTGTATAATTTTTATGAATAGAATATCATTTGTTTCTTAATATATAACATTAAACTGTAGAAGATAAAAGAGTATAATTCTTAGGGGTTTTTTTTGTTGTTTATTTCAGTGATATTGGGGGATTTTTTCATGGTTTGTAAACATGCTTGTTACTTTTTTCCCTAGATGTACGTATATTTTGTATGTGTGTGTACTTGCTTTTTCAAGCAATTTTCAAATGCTCATACTGTGGTAGCATACCTTTTTTTACTTAACATTATTGACAGTTCCATGTCATTAAGTCTGTAATGTCTTGTTTAGTGGTTGTGTAATGCTGCATCCTAAGAACACGTCATCTGGAGGGAGAGGGAGAGGGGGATGGGCACCCTCCCTGTCCGTGTCCAGTCCCTCGGGCTCTGTCAGCAGAAGTGGACTGCAGCCGTTCGCTGCTTCTCTCTCCTGTGGAGTGTGTGCTGCCTCTTGTCTGAACTGACGCCTCCGGTCACTGATGGACTCTGGGTTCCTGTCTTCCCAGCCCCCGTGCAGTACACAGCCTTGCCTTGCTGGCAGAGCTTTCCCAGCAGCTCTGCGGTTCTGGACCTGGCTCCAGTTTCTGCTCCGCCGTCTCTTCCAGCTGTCACTTCTCTTGCCTGGAGTGAGAAACGGCCTCCTCACTGCTGACCCACTCCATCTTTCTGATGCAGTAGCCACAAAAGTATTTTCAAAATGTCAGTCTGATTGCCATTTTACGGCCTCAGACCCTTTCGTTTCTTCTCATAGCCCTTGTGACGAAGCCTTAAATCTCGTGTGACTCAGCTCCCTGTGGTCTGGCCCAGGTGCTCTTCTCCAGTGTCTCTTCTGGTTTTTAAAGTGTAGTCATACTAATTTTCTTCTATTTCCTTGAATATGCCTTGCTTTCTCCCCATGAGGGACTTTTCAAGTAACAGTCACTGTATCTGGGGTGTTCTTGTCTTGTCCTGTACTCAAAACTTCAGGTTTTATTAAAAGATTACTTTCTCAGGGAGGTCTTCCTTGGTTTCTTCAAATGTTGCTCGGCACGACAGCCCACATGTGTGTCCCAGAGCACCCTGACCTTCCCTCCAGTAACTGGCATCACTCGGGAGGTTACTTTTAAATATCGGTCTCTTGGCTTCGTGAGAATGGGGTCCTTGTTTCTCCAGGAATAAGCAATTTCCAGATCAGATCAGATATAAAGTTCTGAGCCTGGTCTGGGTGGTCAGATAGCTGTCCTGTAAGGTTGCACCAGTTTGCATTTCCAATGTGCCCACAATATCCTCCTCCCAACATCCCTGCCCACTTGCCCAAATTTAAAAACATTCTTTTTTTAATTACCAGTTTGGTGAAAAAATGCTATTGCATTCTCTTTTGTGTGCTACTTTAAAAAATTCCATTGTTCAAAAAAAAAAAATTCCATTGTTCATTTGTGATCTTTTATGAGTACCTTTTGTTTCTTTATCTATTTTTACCTTATTATAATTTCTCTACTAAAAGGAATTTGCCTTTGTCACATGTAGCAAATATTTTTAGCTTGTTTGACTTATTTTTCTTTTATCATTTTTCTTGTTTGTAGAGAAATTTATAATTTTTATATAATTCACATCTTCTCCTTTTCCTTTGTGTTTTTACTTTAATCTTAGAAGGTTCATTCAATCCCAGTATAAGTGAACATTTTATTTTCATACCAGTATTTCTGTGTTTTCAGTTTTTAATATTAGGTCATTAAATATGAAATGTCCGATTTTGAATCAAAAGTTTATTATATCTCAAGCAGTACAATTAATCAAAGTATGCGCCTAAACTATCAACACAGTTTAGCCATCGTAACAGTAGCTTGCTTATGCCAGCAGCGAGGAAGCCTGGAGAGCGAGTGGCGATGAAATCGTGAAAGGTGTTTTCCACAGCTCGTTGAGAATTGAATGTTTTTCCTTGGAAGAAGTGGTCCAAAGCCTGGAAGAAGTGGTGGTCAGTTTGTGCAAGGTCTGGTGAATACGGTGGATGACAGAGAGTTTCCAAGTCCAGCCTCTGTAGTTTGAGCAGCGTGGTTTGTGCAACACGTGGTCGAGTGTTGTCTTGCAAGAGGATTGGCCCATCTCTATTGACCAGTCTTGGCTGCTTAATCGCAAGCATCCTCATCATTTCGTCCAATTGGTTGCAGCAGACATCACTGTCATCGACTGACCAGGTTCCATGAAGCTGTAGTGGATAATACCAGTGCTGGACCACCAAACAGACACCATTAACTTTTTTTGATGAATATTCGGTTTTGGACTGTGTTTCGGCACTTCATCTTTACTCAGCCATCGTGCCGAACACTTGTGATTGTTAAAAAGAGTCCATTTTTCATCACACGTAACAATATGGTGTAGAAATGATTCGCCTTTATGTGGTGACAGCAAAGAAAGGCAAGCTTTGAGATGATTTCTCTTACGATGCTTGTTCAATTCACGTGGAACCATCTATCCAGCTTCTTTACCTTGCTGATTTGTTTCAAATGGTCCAATATTGTTGGAATAGTAACATCAAACCTTGCTGCTAATTCACACGTAGGTTGAGATGGATTCACTTCCACTACAGCTCTCGGCTCATCCTTATCCATCTTGGTCTCAGGTTGCCCACGTGGCTCATTTTGAAGATTAAAATCACCGGAACAGAACTTATCAAACCATGGACATACTGTGCGTTCATTAGCCATATCCCTCCAAACTTCATTGCTATTTTGAGCTGTCTGCGCTGCACTGGTTCCATGGCGGAACTCATATTGGAAAATAACATGAATTTTTTACTTATCCATGGTTTTACAAAAATTGCTGTAAAAAAAAAATTGAAAGAGAATCACAGGCCATGCCGTGCGTTTGCAAGACTGAGGCTGCAACTCCACAATCACATAAAACAAGACGTGAACTGCCAGAGATACCAGTTGTCAAACTTAGTGCTTAAGGAAATTGGACATTCCATACTTAATAACCTAATAGTTGATGTTTTACTCGATTTGTAATTTTACATTTAAGGTCTGTATTGTGTGGAGAAGGATCTACCTTTTTTCCCACAAGTGGTCAGTTAGTTGCTTTGAAACCACTTTAAAGTTGTTAAAGTTCTTTCCCCAGAGTTTTGAACAATAATTGGGTGTGTTTGGGCCCTTCCCTCTGCTTTCTGTTCTTCTCCACCAACTCGTCCGCGTGTTTCCGGGCCAGCTCAATTCAGCTTTAAATAGTGTCCCTTACAGGACACTCTGGTGTCTAGGGAAGCCTCTCCCCATCCCTCCCTCCAGTTATTTCTCTTTTTCATCCTTTTCTTGTTTTCTCTGAGAAACATGAAACATGAGACACCATAAACAGCAGATTATGGGAAGTTGTCTGTCTGCTTGTGAGTCATCAGGGGCAGCACAGGGCTGTCTTGTGGCCTCCCTCTGTGGGAGTCTGCACCTCTCCAAGAGCTGGTGTCATTTCCATGCCAAGGAGTATTGAAGAAGTCAGTTGCTCTCGTGTGGGTTATTGGAAATTTGGTGAAGGTGAGAGACCAGGACGGTTTAGAGCTGTGTGTGGCCTGTGACCCTCTTGTCACCCACGTAGCCCTCGGAGCAGGCTGGGTGTGCGCATGCAGGCCTCTGAGTGGGAGTCTGCATTCTTGTATGTCTACTGATTTGAGTGATTGAGAATCTTAGATGCTGTTAATTATGACCATTCATATTAAGAGTATTTGGTGTGTGAACCTTTGGTACTCAAGAATGCCATCTGACTACAGGAAACAAAGGTTAGAAATTGCCCTTATGCAAACAGAGGACCTAAGCAACACTTTGAAGTGTGCCCTCGCTCTAGTAACACTATATACTTTTCGTTTGTATCTGGTAGTTGATAAAATATTTAACATGTGAGATACTTATTAGATTTTTCAAACCATTGTAATTTCCTGAAAATTCTTTATCTTGTGGGTGCAGTGAATTACTGTTGATACTTACTTCACTGTTAGTTCTGCATGTTGCTTTAGGCAAAAGATGTGTGCGTTGGTGGGCCATAAAGTCTGTATGGATAGCCGCTTCTGGCAGCTTCTGGACTCTCTATTGGTAATTACGCAGATGGCAAAGACTATTTTAGTTAGTGAGATAATTTTAGAGGGGAAGTGATTGGCTAAATATAATTTATCTAGTGAATAACATGTCAGTGTTTTGTCTGCAAATGTTTCTTTATCATGACATAATATTTCACTATTTCAATATTCTTTCTGGAGCTGTCTGATTCATTGTTTACTGATAGAATTAAGCAAAAGAATTGATTGTGTTTAACTTGAGCGTCTTAAATTATTTTAGTTGTTGCTAACAAATCAGGAGCAAGGATTTGGTACTTTCTGCAAGATGCTTTATAATCATTTCCTCAGACTTTAGTATTTTTATTTTTTTCTTGTTTCCTAGACTGTAATTCATAAAGTTCATTTATTGATGTATTTTACTTCACTCTGCCTTACTTAATCTCACTAGAATGAAAGTTCCGTGCAGGTTGGGCTTTGTCAGTTCTGCTCACGCTTTTGTCCCCAGCACACGTGAGGGCACCTGGGCTGTGTGCTCTGAGTAAGTCCTGACTCTGGGCCTCCTTGGCTTCGTCCATAGTCTTCAAGGAGAAGCCCTGAGCACAGGGGCGATTCGTCTGTGCCCTGCCCTCCCTCTACAGGGGTCCAGGTAGAATCCAGCGCTCAGAACACCACCTGCCTCCCCAGACCTCTCAGTCTCTCGGCACCTTGTGCACCAGGACTACCTCACGATGGCTTCTGTGTTTATGCCGCAGACTTCAGGGCATCTTTCAGACTCTGCGTTTTCCTCCCCATGAGATGTTGTATGTCTTTATTCTCACCCTTCCCTTTGTTCACTGTGCCCCCAGAATTCAGATTCTTTCATCACCTAAACCCTTTCTCCCTGAATGTGCCTTCTCGCTTTCACCGCAGTGCGGCTCTTTTCTGAGGGTCCTGTGTTCTCCACAGACTGTTTGGTGGTTTTAGTTTTTGCTCCTGTGGCCTCAGAGCCACTTAGCCTGCAGTTAGGCCCCTCCCTATCTGTCCACACCTGGACTCCACCCACAGCCGGGCCCCTCCCTGTCTGTCCACACCTGGACTCCCACAGCCGGGCCCCTCCCTGTCTGTCCACACCTGGACTCCCACAGCCGGGCCCCTCCCTGTCTGTCCACACCTGGACTCCACCCACAGCCGGGCCCCTCCCTGTCTGTCCACACCTGGACTCCCACAGCCGGGCCCCTCCTTGTCTGTTCAGCTCATTTTCTTTCACAAAAAAAGCCTCAAGAGCCTCCTGGGGTCTTGATCGAGGTGCATTGAGCCTGTGGATCAACGTGGGAGAGAACTGACGATTGAATAATACTGCATCTTCTGACCCACGAGTGAGTTATATCTCTCTCTGTATTTAGGTCTTTTAACAGTTTTCTCAGCAATATAGTGTTGTTTTGTCAGGATTGGCTGTCTTTTTTACATCTGCTTTTAAGATTTTCTGTCATTGGTTTTGAGCAATTTGATGATGATGTGTCCAGGTGTAATTTTCTTCATATTTGTTATGCTTGGGGTTCATTTACCTTCTTGAATCTGTGGGTTATAGTTTTCATTAAATATGGGAAATGTTTATACCTTTATTTCTTAGAATATTTTTTATTCCCTCTTCGCTTTGATTCCAATTACACCTATATTAGGCTGTTGGAGGTGATCACACAACTTACTGATGTTTTTTCATTTTCTCTTAAATTCTCTTTTCTGTGTTTTATTCTGTTGCTGTGTCTTCAGATTTGCTATTCCTTTCTTTCACAGTGTCTACTGTTAGTTCCATTTGTTGTATTTTTCATGTCAAGCTTTGTGGTTTTATGTCTGGAAGTTTGATTTGGATGTTTTTTACATCCTCTATGTCTCTCTGACTTTTTGGTCATATGGAATACAGTTTTAATAACTCTTCTGTGTACTTGTCTGCGGATTGTAACGTGTGTGGCGGCTGTGGGTCAGGTATGATTGAATGGTTACTCCTCTCATGGGGGTTATATATTCTTGCTTCTTTGCATGCCTAGTAATTTTTTTATTGGATGTCAGATGTTGTGAATTTTTTCCTTTTTGGGGGGTGGATATTTTTATATTCCTGTAAATATTCTTGAGCATTGTTCTGGGGTGTTGTTAAGTTACTTGGATAGAGTCTTGTCTTTTCAGCTCTTGCTTTGACGCCTTAGACAGGTCTGGAGTGAGCTCAGTCCAGGACTACTTGTTCCCCGGTGCAGCCAGCCTGGCCTGGCCTTCTGCCAGTGTGCTGTGGACGATGAGTGTCTCCAGCCTGGCTGGGGTGCTTGGTGAGCACCAGTGCCGCTCTCTGCCCTCCTCTCTGTGCACTCACCTTTTCTCAACGTCTAGGCATGCTCCTTTCTAGGGCCATTGCCCTGGCCTTTCCCTGGGCCTGGATGCTCTGTCTTAGGTGCGTCCTGGTGCCTCACCCACACCCTGTCCTGGCTGCAGTGCCTCCTTTTCCGGGAGTCCTCACCAACCCTGCTCACCATCGTGAATTCCCACGCCCACCTGCTCGCCAGCCTGAATTCCCATGCCCACCTGCTCTGCCAGTGTGAATTCCCATGCCCACCTGCTCGCCAGCCTGAATTCCCATGCCCACCTGCTCTGCCAGTGTGAATTCCCATGCCCACCTGCTCGCCAGCCTGAATTCCCATGCCCACCTGCTCTGCCAGTGTGAATTCCCATGCCCACCTGCTCGCCAGCGTCTGGGATCCCCTGCTCTGCGTCAGTTGTCATCTTTTTCTGCAGCGCTCACCACCTTCCAGCGCGCCACACAACCTTTCAAATGCGTGGTGTTTGTCACTGGGGTAACGCAGGTGCTGGAAACATAGTAGGTGTGGAGGAAATGGGCTGACCGCTGTCTCCAGATGTTGTGTGAGTTTGTTGTACTTCTTCCTTGAAGTATGTTCTCAGTGCTTTAATACATTTTAAGATACCGTCCATTTGAATTTGCTTCTCTGAATTCAACCTGGAGTACCAGTGCTATCTATGTCTTAAGATAAATTGTAATCTTTTGTTAAACTAGAATTTTTACCAGTATTATTTTCCTATTAACTAGATAAGAAATTTTAGAATTAATTAGCTAGAAGAGACCTTAGCATTATTTTTGTCTCAAAATTACTCGTTTATGTAATGGAAAAGTAAGCTAGTTTCATGAACTTATTTTTAGGAAAGTTTATGTGAAATATGTGGATTTTGTGGCCTAGAAGGTAAAATAATTTGCCCGAGTGACACAGTGTTACATGAGAAGGATCTGGACTAGACCTCAATGTTTTTGACTTACATTTCAGAGCACTTTTGCAAGCACAGTAAAGAGGAAACATCGTTTGTTCACTCAGCCATTTCTTCATCAAATGTTTATTATGTACCTGCTTGGGCCTTGTCATATCCCATTTACTTATTTAAACACTAGACCTCAACTTTACAGAAACACATAGATATGAGTAATTTAGCAGTGAGTTTTGACCTGCTTTTGCAGACTTAAAAATCTTGGAGATCTAAATTTTGTTTTACTTTGATTAGCATATTTATGTAACTTAAATGTAAGGTGGTAAACTATTTTCTCAACTAAATTTGTTTAAAGAAAAGTAAGTTATACTTTATTTCACTTTAGTGGATATTAAACTTTATTGATTAATTACTAAAGAAAAGTATGAGAGCCTTCTCATTAGTGTTCTTGCATTTTTTTAAAAATCAGTTTTATTGAGGTATAATTTACATACCATAAACTTTACCCATGTTAAGTGTACAATCCAGTGATTTTTTAGTAAAATGCAGAGCTGTTACCGCAGTGGAATGTGAGACCCTTCGTACAAAGAGCATTGAATCCTTGTCCACCTGTTCTTTCTTTTCCCTCTGTCCCAGGCAAGCACCCGTCTACTTTATGTGTGTAGAGGTGCCTTTTCTGGACATTGCTAATAAGTGGAAATCACACAATATATGGTTTTTTGCATCTGGCTTCTTTTTCTTAGCATAATATTCTTGTTTTTGACATTCATTCATGTTGTGACACACATCAGTAGTTGGTTCCCATTTTTGGTTGAATAGCATCCTATTGTGGATAAATCACAATGTGTTTGTTGTTTATCATTCGGTCTACATTTGGCTCTTGGAGTTTCATAGTGTACAGATGAGGACAAATTAACCTCTCTGAGTTTATTTCATATGTAATACAGAGGGTAATACAAAGCTGTTTGTGTAATTCTTAGCGTTTTTAAGCACTTTGAGATTATTCTAATCATTACCACATTTCCATATATAGTGCGTTAAGCAGATAATGTGGAAATTTATACTGTAAAATAATTTCTTTTGCTGAGAAATTAGTAAATAAAGAGGAACAATTTTTTTAGTAGTTAGATTTGTTTTCTTATTTTCGAGGGTGTAGTTTACATATAGTGAAATGTATTGTTTTTAAGTTTGCAGCTTAATTAGTCAGTTCTGTCAAAGCCTACTCCTCTGTAACTGCCACCCAAGAAAAGGTAGGGAACATTCCCTTCCTCCCAGAGGTGACTTGGTGCCCCTTCCCACTCACTGCTTTCTGCCAGAAGCAACCACTGTTTTGACTTCTTCACCGTAGATTGTTTTTTGCCATTTCTAGAATTTGATATAAATGGGATCACGCAGTATGTGCTCTTTGGTGTTTGGTGTCTTCACTCAGCATGTCCTTGAGATTAACATGACGGTGCGTAGACCTGAGTCCTCCCTTTTACTGCTTAGAACGGTCCTGTCGTGCTACTTACCTCCCGCAGCTGGTTAACCTGCTCTCCTGGAGGTGGGCAGCTGGCGTGAATAAAACTGCTGTGGACACTTTGGTGTGAAGACTTTTGTGGACATAGTTGTCATTTCTCTTGAATAAATACCTACAAGTGAAATTGCTTGCTCACAGGGTGGGTACCTATTCAATTTTTTAAGCAACTGACAAATTGCTTCCCACAGTGGTCACACGTGAGCTCCCAGAAGCAGTGGGAGCAGGCAGACCACTGTGACCTTTGGCCTCTCCCGTCCTCATGGGCAGAGCCGGCCTGTCCGTCACCGCCACGGGACATGCATGACCCTGACGATGATGACACAAGCACGTTTTCATGGCCTGTTGACTGGGGCTTATCTGGTTTTGTGAAGTCTGTGTTCAAGTTCTCTGCTATTTTAAAACTGTATTTTGTCACTTTGGTATCGTGCTGTGGGATTCATGTTACATATTCCAGGTAGAAGTCTTTTGTCAGGTACATTTATTGTGAATATTTACTTCTTGTCTTGTAGAAGAAGTTTCAAACTTTGATGAAGTCTAATTCATCAGTATTTTCTTACATGGTTAGCACTTTCTCTGTCCTTTCTATGAAATTTTTCTCCCCAGAGACTATAGAGATAGACTCCTATGTTTTCTTTTGGAAGCCTTATTGTTTCAGGGTTTACATTTAAATAAATCCCTCTGAATTAGTGCACAGGAGGTGGGGCTGAGGCTCCCCCCCAACCCCCCAAAAGCCTTTCCTGTCTCCTTGCATTGCCTTGGTCTCCTGGGGAATGCTGTTTGACTGGGTGGGTGTGGATCTGTCTTAGGAGTACCCATTCTGTTCTGTTGCTCTGTTTGTTTATTCACCAGTGCCACTCTGTCCTGATTACTGACTGGAGCTTTCTGATAAGTTTTAAAGTTCTCTAACTTTGTTTTTCCTTTTCAAGATTTTTTTGGTTATTTTAGGCCCTTTGTATTTCCTTATAAACATTTGAATCTGCTTGTCAGTTTCTACAAAATATCGTGCTTGAATTTTGATTGGGATTTTATTGAATTTATAGGTCAGTTTTGGGAGAATATTATTTAATTTCGGCAATGTTTTATAGTGTTCTATATAGAAGTCTCCCCTATCTTTTGTCCCATTCATTTCTCAGTATTTTGTTTTGCATGTTACTATAACTGGTATTGTTTCTTAATTGCATTTTCTAGTTGTTCATTGTTAATATGTAGAAATGCAGTTGATTTTTACATTTTATTTTTGTTTCCTATGAAATTTCCAAATCTCTTTTGTGTAGGAGCTTTTTTGTGGATTTTTAGAATTTTCTATGTAGATGCTTATGTCATCTGCAAATAAATCTGGTGTTAATTCCTTCATTCCAGCCTGTCCATGTGTCCTTGCTGTGGCGAGGTCCTCCAGCACGGTGTTGTTGCGAGGAAGGGCAGTGGGGTCTCTACCGGCTCTTTCAGGGAGCCCCTGCCCAGGCCAGATGGGAGACCCCAAGGACCTGCTATCTTGCCCTGCCTCGAATACGCCTTTTGAGCACTTGGCAAAGGCCTGTGGTGGAGAGTAGGTGGACAAGTGTAGGTTCTCGTTTTGTCTGGCTCTTGGTTTCTTTCTAAATTAGTAAATTCTTGTGGCAGACCTCCCTCGCCTTTCAAAGCTGGTTAGAGCTCATTTGTTTTCATCTTTCCCTGCTGAGCTTCAGTGAAGGCCTCAGTGGGTCCCTCCTTTCCTAGGGAGGCCTTTCCTGGTTTGGGGTTTCACTCCATGAGGTTTCCTTGTTTCTTAGCTTATCAGTGGCTGGAAGTGACATCACTGCTGTACTCGGCTTGTTTCTGTTACTCAGGTGGGGATGACACTCCTGACTCTGTCCACCTTGAGTGGGAGCAGAGGTGGGAGTCTTAGCTCACACAGGTGAAGCAGATGGGTTAGCTCCTGCCAGGCAGCAGTGCCTACTCACCCGACCTTGACTTTCTAGAGCTGTTCCTTGTGTGTGACCAGTTCCTTTTTAAAAGGTGGTTTAATTACCTCCTATTCTTATGCTTATGTGTGTTTGTTGGGCTATAAGTAATTAACACATTTTTATCCTTGGGTGGTATAATATCTGTGTCTAGCAGATGTGTCTTACATGGTTATGCTCTGTTAAGCATTCTAATATTTTGTTCATAGTGTAATATGATTAACATTTTGAGAACTTTTTACGCTGTATTTTACCATAAACTTTTTTCCTTAAACATATAATTGCAAGTAAGTTCCATAGAAATGAGTAGTGATTATATAATGCCTGAGAGTTAAAGGCTATTAAATATAAGTTATGTCTGTTACCATGTGACAGAATAATAAATCTCTCAGAAATTTAGGGAATCAAAAAAAGGATTTGTTTTCTACGTTTCAACATGTGTTAAAATTATCTACTATACTTATTATATTCTGTGACTACAATGTTTCTCCCCTTTTTACATGTGTCAATTACAGAGAAAGTGAAAAAGCAGGAGGAAGGGAGGAGTGGATTGGACAACTAGGAGTAGACATGGTGGTGAAGCAGGAGTCCGAGATGAGCGGGGAATGTACTCTCTGGTGCTGTGAAAGCATGGTAGTGGGTGTAGGTCGTGGGGCTCACATCTTGTGTGTTAAATATTTTATAACCATATATACCAGTTACTAACATTTGGTCTGATTGCAAGTGACCAAGTTCACAGTGGTTAAAATGTAAGTCTGCTTGCTGGCTATGTGTAGGTATACACTTACTGGTCATAGAGCTCTGTTAAGATTTGTTTCACACGTAATTCTGAAGACCATTGCTATCTTACAATATAAATAAAAAGTGGCTCCATGCCTTATCAGCTTGTATAATTGAGGAACATGGAAAACATACATAACAGCAAAAATATAATACATACAAAACTTTAAAAATCTTCAGAACAATCTTTAGGAAGAGCATGATACTACCAAAATCTAGCTGCTTTAAGGGGTGTTTAGGAAATAAGGTTTTATAATCAGTTGGATGTGGGCCTAAAAGTCAATGTAATGACTGGTAATGTTAGTTTCTGACAGAATGATACGAACTTACCTGGGGTCTGTTAGCTGTCAGAATAAACTGAGTGTAAAAGAAGTGAACATTTTCCTGTGTTAGAACAGTAGTCACAAAAATGTAAAAGTAGACCACACGGCTGTCGCTAGTCCTAGTCCTGAAAGACGGAGGGAGAGGGGGAGGGTAGAGGTGAGGAGCGGGTGAATTTGCCTAAATTTTGTCACCTGTTAAGGATGTCTCAGATTATCTAACATTCATCTACTCTGCATCATGTTGTACATTATATTAATATTTTATAGATATTTAAGTATATTATATATGAAACTTCATAGTTGAGTATTCTACGTTAGATATTATGTAGATAATTTAATATTTCCTCAGTATATTATGTGGAAGAATCATTTCTAGTAATAAAGCTTTGACATTAGTTTTCGGTCCTGTCCTGTGTTGGTAAAGCTCCTAGTAGAGGGTGATTTTATATGCTAATCAATGTTACATGCTAATCAATGCCATTCATGATATTAATTTAAGGATTTGACATCTCCATGTTGTTGCTACATAAGGTTCAACCCTCAGGCTGTTGAGTGATATTTCTGATCATTGGTGACTTGACTGAGAGCTGAAAAAGTGACAGGATGTGGGAAGAGCCTCCCCTTTGGAGTATCCTCAGTTGCCATGAAGAAATTCTGGCTTTGTGTGGTTTTTTTTTACTGGGGAATAGTTAATTATTTGTGCTTGGAAGTTTACTAAGAGAAGTTAATTATTAGTGATTATCTGGAATTTATTTTGAGAGTGTAAGTATAGAGAAATTTCTGAAGTGTTTTTTTTTTTCCCCTAAAGTTATTTCTGAAGTAATTATTTTTCAGTTGAAAGTTGAACTCTTGATGTGCTGTTGTTTCCCTGAGTTGATTATACTTCTTCTTTTTTTTAAGGTCAAGTGCAAGTTAAGAGTTCAGACATACAAGTTGGAGACCTCATCATAGTGGAAAAGGTTTATGCATTTTTAATTTTTAATATATTTGAGGCCTATATATACCAGTTATTAACATTTAGCCTGATTGCAAGTAACTTTTGAATTTGAGCGAAATTGTTTGAGACATGTATTTTAAATCCTAACATCCTTGTATAAGATTTGATGTATGTGAAGACAAATCTAGATTTTTGGGTATTCTGTCTGTTTTGCTAAAGTATATTTTAATGTAAAGTCATATTTTATCTAAAATAAGATACACATTAACCGTCTAATGCTGCATTGTCAAGATTATTTCGTATGGCCACAGAATTGTATCAGGGCCCCTGAGGATGTCAAAATCTGGTGGTGCTCAAGTCCCTTGTATAAGATTGCATAGGACATGCATACATACATCCTCCTGTATACTTTAAATTGTCTCTAGGTTACTTATAACACTGAATACAATTTAAATGCTATGTAAATAGTTGTTATGCTATATTTTAAAATTTGTATTATTTTTTATTGTTATGTTGTAATTTTTTATTTTTATTTTTTTCCAAATATTTTTGATCTGTGGTTGGTTGAATCCCCAAATGTGGAACCCAGGGATACTGAGGGCTGACTGTGGTTATATTACACATATAATATTGTTAATATATTAATTTTTGGATATAATTCTTATGGCTTAAAAATTTAGAGAGGGAAAAGTGAATAGTAAAAGTGCATTAGAAAAGAAAAAGTTTAGGTCAGTGTAGGAAGAAGCCATAAGAAGAACAGCAGAGGCTGGGGTGGAAATTGGTAGGGCTGCTGGTGGTCTGGAGTGTAAGTGGAAAGCCTGTGCGTGTGTGGTGAGCTCGTCCCAATGCGCTGGCTGCAGGGCATGTGTCCTAGGTGCGTGTGCACGGCAGTGCTGTCTGTTCTAGGAATCGCCTCTCTGTCCTAGTGGGGTGTAACTGGGTCCTCTGGCTCCGGGTCCCTTGTGAGGCTGCTGGCATCTCCAGGCCCCTCAGGGCGGGCTGACGCTGAGCTCCTCAGAGGGTTGTTGGCAGTACTTTGCCTGGGTGGATTCGGGGCCACAGTTCTGCTTGCTCTTGGCTGGCGGCCACCCTCAATCTGCGCTACGTGGGTGCCCTGCCCTCAAACTAAAGTACACACCCTGAAAAACTAAAGATATGGTAGGAAAGAGAGGAATTCAAAAATATTTTCATTAAATTAAACTTTAGGAAATGTTGCTCTACACTAAGGGGTGGTACCCCTTGACCAATCTACTTTTTATATTGCTAGTTTTACATCCATTTCCGTATAAAAATTTTCCATATATTTTACTTACCTAAAGCTGAATATTCAGAAATTTGAAACGTAATTTCCAATAATTACTGTGAAATAATAAATTTTTAGTACAGGTTGAGCAGCCTAAATCTGAAAATCCGAAATCAGAAATGCTCCAAAATTTGGAACTTTTTGAGTGCCAACAAAATACTCAAAGGAAATGCTCATTGGAGCATTTCAGATTTTGGATTTTCAGATTTGGGATGCTCAACTGGTAATTATAATGCAAATATTCCAAAATCCAAAAAAATCTGACATGTGAAACACTTCTGGTTCCAAGTATTTTGGATAAGGGATACTCAAACCTGTAGTAGATTCGTGATAGTTGTTACACCTATTTTGTGGTTTTTGTGATGATAGAAAATTTCGTCTTGCCAGTTGACATAACCCTCATGAGAAAGGAGCAGAAATTTGGTAGCAAATGGTTTGCCCCTTTATTTAAGAATTCTCGTAATACTTAGCACTAATCAGAAAAGTTAATTCTCTTTTATTTGACCATATTTCTATTTAGAAATTAATATTTGGATATTAATTCCATCTGGACTTATGTCATGGGGTGGTTCTTCTAACTATTCATGTAAAATTAAAATTGGCATATCAGTGTTCATCTTGTGGATGTTCAACAGAAAAGTGCCATCCCCTCTGGACCAGCGCTCTGGGTGTTGGTAGTTGTAAAGCGAAAGGAGAGCAGTGGCTTGGGAGGGTAGGGAGGAGGCAGTGGCTGTCGTGCTGGATGGACAAGGGTTCAACTGGGTTCTCCAGCTTCAGACCCAACCCAGGAGAAGAATCTTTTTGGCAGATACTTGGAAATCGGTAGGTGAGAGCTGCCAAATGCAAACGTTTGTTCTCTGACGAGGTAATCATGAGGATTAATTGGGTGGCTGCCCCACACTCAGCCCTCTGCAGGGCATCCTGGGTGTGGCATGCTGTCTGCCCTCCAGCTGCTGAGACTCCGGTTGGGAAGTCACATAACGCACAAAAATAATCAGGTGGCTCAAAACAACATGCCAGTGATGGGGCACAAACCGAAACTGGACGGAAGGAGAAAGAGGGAGGGTGTGTCCGGGCTCATCCTTGCTCTAGGTGGCAGCCACAGCGGCCTTGCAATGGTCCCCAGAGATGCCGTGAGTGAGAGATTCTGGCTCCCTGCCTCCGGCAACATTCATGTTTCATGTGGAACAAGAAAGCTGGGATCTACAGCTCCTCACCTGCACAAAACTGCTTTCCACCTGCACGTGGAGATGCAAACCTGGAAACTTCAGGAGAAGACATCAGAGAAATGTCTCTGTAACCCGGTGCAGGGAAGCAGGGTGCCGGGGTCGCAGGGATCAGAGACCATGAAGGAAAGATAAGTGTGTCTAACTCAATTGGAATAAAAGCTTCTTGACAGCAAGAAGGATCTCGCAACAAAGAGACAATCACAGGTTGAGAGAGTGTGTTAGAAACGCATGCAGCTGACAGGTGGTTAGTATCCGAGGTACATGAGAAACCTTTGTAACTCATTAAGAACAAGCACTTGACAGAAGAAACCCCACATGGCAAGTGCACGTGTGGAGGGATGCTCAGCCCAGTTAGTAATCAGGAAATACAAGTTGGAATTAACGAGGTGCTCTTTCAGTCCCAGCAAGTTGTCAGACATTGAGAGGTGGCCGTGTCAGGTGTGGGTGTGGTGTGGCGCAGGGGGAGGGCTCTGCTCTGGGGGGCTGGAGGGCCAGTGCGTGGCTCCCCTGGACTCTGCAGGTCTGCCCAGGATCGAGGGGCAGCCACCTCCAGAGCCCAGTCTGCCCCACAGCCGTTTTCATGTGGCCGTGAGCCAGGAATGATTTTTGCATTTTAAGAGGTAGTGAAACAGAATGTGGCACAGAGACTGTATGTAGCCTGCAAAGCCTAAAATATGACAGAAAAGCTGCTGCTCCCCATTCTGGAGAAAAGTCTCCCACATATTGCACAAGGGAACATGCACATGTTCATTGCAGCATTGTTTGTCCTTGTGAAAAGTTAGAAATAGTCTAAATATTCACCAACAGGAAACTGTGGAATAAGTTATGGGGAAAATCTTACATTGGACGCTAAATAGTAGTTGAAACACTGAGCCATATTCCTGAATGTGTAAAAATCTAAAAAACATAAAATTCAGTGGAGTTGGTTAGTTGAAGAAGGATGTTTATGACATAATAGCATTTATATGAATTTTCAGATGTGGCTATAATACTGCATATTGTTTATTGAGGAATACATGTGTAATGAAACTGAAGAAGTACAAGGGATGACAAACACGAGGTCTGGAATGGGGTCACTGGGCGGGGGGATGGACGGAGGACTCCTCTGGGGGCATCTCCATTGTGAGCTGCACATCTGCATCTTGGTGGTTATATTACCTGAATAACTTCTATTGCATTTTAAATGTAGTGTGATAAATTAAAAGGAAGGGAGGTTATTTCAGGCAAGGGAAATAGTGGACAGGGTTGGTGGCAGTGTAGCAGGGCTCACACATAAGATTCTAGCTGTTTTATGTGTTGAGGGCAGAGTTAATATTTTTGAAGACAGTTTGGGTTAATTGAAGTGTTTTCCATGTCATGCTAGGAATATGGAGATGCCTCAGATTCTGTGTTAAATATTTTTATTAAATATTTTACCTTCTTCCTTATTTGATAAATCTATATAAGAATTTAAGCGAGGGAGCGATGTGAATTCTGTTTTTTATTTGTTAATTCTTGTTAATTTGTTTAGGTTTTTTACTCATTTATTTTTAAATTTATGGTCTGACACAGTGCAGGTTCTCAAATACTGAATCAATGGATCCTGTTACTTAATCATTAATCATGAAGTTTACTGATGTGTATGTTTTTAAAATCATGTGTATATATATTTCATGTGGCTCTGATACTGACATTCAGCAACAAAATTATCCTTAGGTCCAGTGCCTTTAGGTTAGTTAACTTTTACGTGCTTGATGTGTTTTCCAAATGTGTGTCTCAGATGGAAAACCATGAGCTCCAACTTTTCTAATTTAGGCTCAATGTTAAGGACTTTACTTTTTAAAGAAACTATTTGGAAGAGTTCATTGTTCATTTTTTCCAAAGAAGTGATCTTATGTTGAAAAATAATAGCAACCATATAAACAGATAAACAGATAGTTGTAGAATATTACAATGTTCTAGATTATTCTACAGTTTAATATAAATAAAGGCTGTTAAACTATTTGTTTTAACAAAAATCCATTCCAAGTCAAGGTTTTGTCATACCTTTGTGCATATAGGGAAAAGAAAGAAAATGCCAAAGTTTGTCCCCTGGTTTACCAAGGAAACCTTAAAAGTATCTAAATTTTTCGACAAACATGTCAATTTAAATGTTATTACTTGAGCAACATATCAAGTAAGGTAACTGCTTAGAAGTAGAGATTTTAGAAGTTTCAGGTTGTACAGGTCACACATAGCACAGTCTCTGAAGTCCAATATTTGAAAAGGCTTCCTGGGGCAGACATTTTCGTGAACCCTCCTTCACCTCTCCGTTGGAGCTCACTTCAGGAAGAGGAGAATGCCTACTTCTCCTGCAGCTCAGGAGAAAGAACATTTTATCTTATTTTTCTGAGGTAATACAATTTAATAAATAAGCATTACAGTGCATCTTGTAATATCCAGAACAAACATTAAAAAAAAGTGTAAAGAGATACATTCTGAGATGCTATAAATAAACTATGATGGACGCTTTTAAAGGACTTAGGTAATACACAAGAAGGAAGAAATTAGAAACAGAGGAATGAATATCAGAGGAAACCAACTGAAAACAAATAAAAAAATGCAGACTTGGAGCCAGGCTTGGTGTTCACACCTGTAGTCCCAGCAACTTGGGAGGACAAGGCGGAAAAGATCACTTAAGCCCAGGAGTTCAAGGCTGTAGGAGCTACAATCTCACCACTGCGCTTTAACCTGGGTGACAGAGTGAGACCTTGTCTCTAAAAAAAAAACCAAAAAACAAAAAACAAAAAAAAAGAATATGCAGTGCAGATTTATGTTCTAACATATCAATAATTACCTTTATTGTGAACTGTCAAAATGCACCAATCGAGACAGAGTGGGTTAAAAAAAAAAATGAGGCCCAACTCTGTGTTGTAAACTCTGTGTAAACTGTGTTGTAACTTTATGTAAAAATGTGGAAAAAAAGTACCATGTAAAATTAGACAAAAGTAGGAGGAGCTATATTAATGTCAAGGACAGTGTACTTGAGAGTGCAGGAAATGGCTAGAGACAGAGAGAAAGGTCATGGAACAGAAACGGGATCGATCCCTCAGGAGGACGGAATGATCCTGAGCTTGTACTCATTAAACAACAGATCCACGAAATTTGTGAATCAAAAACTATCCAAGCTGAAAAAAGTAGACAAACTCACGAGTAGGTAGTTTAACATCATCCTCTCGGGATTGGCTAGAAGAAATCGGCAGAAACTCAGCAACGATATAGGACATGTGCACAGAATCCACCAGCAGGACCGGATGGACCTACACAGGCCACTGTTTCCATCAGGAAGAGAGCACACATTTATTTCAAGTGTCCATAGAACATTCACCAAGGTAAACCATGTACTGCGCTGGAAAACAAACTGCAGCAAGTTGAAAAGAACTGAAATCATACAGTGTGTTCTCTCACCATAATAGAGTCAAGTTAGAACTCAATAACACAACAACAGGAAAACTCTAAAACACATGGGAAGTAAACAGCACACCTCGAATTAATTTATGGGATAAGTAGTACATCTCAAGGAAAGAAAAAATACATACAGCTGAATGAAAGTGAAAACACAACATTCCAAAATAAGTGTTGCATGTAAGGGCAGTGCCGAGAGGGATTCTGTAGCACCAGACGCCTACAGAGGAGCTGGCAGAGGCCTCAGGTCATTCATCTGAACTCCTACGTCAAGACATTAGGAGAAAAAGAGCAAACTTAAACCAAGATATGCAGAAAGAAATTGCAATGAAATTGCAAATAGGAAGACAAGATAGAAAATCAATGAGAGTAAAAGCTGGTTTGCCTAAATAAATTAATAAAATTGATAACCCTCTAGCAAGACAGGTCAGAATAAAGAGTGGTGTCACAAGTCACCAATGTCAGTAATGAAATAGGATCTTTCACTATAGATCCTGCGGCCATCAAAAAGGTAATTATGAAATATACAAATAGCTTTACAGTCATAAATACACTCATAGATAGATGAAATGGACCAGTTCTGAAACCATAAAAACTCAATCAAAATGAAATAGACAATATGAATAGTCCTATAACCAGTAAAGAAGTTGAATTAGTAATTTAAAAGCTCTGAGAAGGAAATATCAGAGTCCAGATATTTTCATTGGAGGATTACTTGAAACCTTTAACGAGGACTCGGCATCACTTTTACACAGATGTTTCCAGGAATGATTGAGGCCGGGATTATCTTTATCCCAACACCAGGAAAAAGAGAGTGCAACACAAGAAAACTACAGACCAGTATTCCTCATGAAAATATACACAAAAATCTTTTTAAAGATTTAGAAAGGAATATCAGCAGTATATAAAGAGAATTATACATCATGACCACATGGAGGTTATTCCCTGATCTTAAGTCTGGTTCAGCATTCCAAAATGAACCGATGTAATCTACCCTATCAACAGAATGAAGAAAAATCATATGATCATATCAGTTGTTGCAGAGAAGAGCATTTGACTAAATTCAACACCTATTCATGATAAAAACTCTCAGCAGGTTGGTTTAGAGGGGAATAACCATATCTTGTTAAAAAAAGCATGTACAAAAAACCTGTAGCTAACATCATACTTAATGGTGTAAGACTGCATACCTCCTCCTGAGATGTTTGCTCTCACTGCTCTTACTCAGCCAGCAGTTCTAGGCTATAAGGCAAGAAAAGGAAATAAAAGACATACAGATTGGAAAAGAAGAAATAAAAATGTCTCGATTTGCCAACGACATGATTGTGTATGTAGAAAATCCCAAGGGATCTATAAAAATCTTCCTGGAATTAGTTCAGCAAGGTGGCAAGTTATATGATCAGCACACAAACACTAACCCCATTTCTATATCATAACAGTAAACATGTGGAAACAAATTAAAAATACAGTACTCTTATAATCACAGCTATGAAAATGAAATCTTAGGTAAGCTATAATCTGCGATGTGTTGATGAAAGTAATCTAAGAAGACCTAAGTAAGTAGATACTCTGTGTTCTTGGATTGGAACATTCCACATTCCACAGTTTTCCAAAAATTAATCTATAGGTTTAATACAGTTCCTGTCAAAATCCCAGCAAGTTTTTTTCCCCCCAAAGACTTAGATAATCTTACTCTAATACTAATTTGAAAAGGTACAGGCTCTGGAATAGGTTAAATAAGGAATTCTTTTCTTGATGTTCAGGCATGTTACATAGCTATGTTAATCAACGTAGTGTGGAAGGAGGGATAGATACAAAGATTAATAAAACATAGAGAACTCAGAAATAGACAAAGGTGCCAGAGCAGTTAAATAAAGAAAATGGGGCTGGGGCATCCATAGGTTAAAAAAAAAAAAAAAAAAAGATCATGGACTTAATGTAAAACTGTAACACTTAGAAATAAAATAGGAGAAATTATTCAGAATCTAAGGATAAGAAAATATTTCTTACACTGCAACAAAAGAACAATGCGTGAAAGAAAAAATTGGTAAGTTACATCTCATTAAAATTAAAAAACATGTGCTTTGTGAAAAACCATATGACTATGATGAAAAACAAGCCACAGATTGGGAGAAAATATTTGCAAACCATATATCTAACAAAGATTTGTATCTATATAAATACTCAAAATGCAACAGTAAAAAAAAAAAAATTCAAATAAGAAAATGGGCAAAAGATTTAAAGAGACATTTTGCCAAAGATTTACAGATAGGAAATAAGCACATGAAAAAAAAAATCAACATCATTAGTCATCAGGAAATGCAAATTAAAACACAGTGAAATATCAGTACACATATAGCAGAGTGGCTAAAATGAAAAAATGGAGACAACACCAAATGTTAGCCACAATGTGAAGAAAGTGGATCATTCATACATTTCTTGTGGAAATATCAAGTGGTGCAGTTATTCTGGAAAATTGTTTGATGGTTTCTTAAAAAAACTAAATATGCAACTATCCTATGACCCAGCAGTTAAACTCCTGGATCTTTATCACAGAGCAATGTTAATTTATATTGATACAAAAACCTGTACAGGAATATTTATGTCTGCATTTTTCATAACAGCCAAAATTCAGAAACAGTCCAGATTTCCTGAGTAGGTGACTGGTCATGAAACTGTTGTATATCCATACCATGGGATGTCATGTTAAGATGGCACAAGACTCCTGCTCTTGTGTTGCTCCGTGTCTTGAGGGGAAGGAAAAATGAAATGTATCCAATAATTACTTGAAATTGTCTAGTTTGTTTATGAGTGCCTTGTAGCAAATAAGACAGAATAAGGACGTGGAGTAATGGTCTGAAAATGAAATTATGAAAAAAATTTACAATAGCATAAAAAATACTTAAGAATAAATTTAACAAAAGAAGTGCGAAACTTGTACTTTGAAAACTACCAAACATTGTTGTAACATATGCTCATAGTTTGAAGAATTAATATTGTTAAAAAGACAGTAGTCCTTAAATCGATTTACAGGTTCAGTGTTATCCCTCTCAAAATTCCAGCTGACTACTTTGTGGAAATTGGCAAGCTGATTCTAAAATTCTAAATAAATAGAACATATTTTGTTCGGAACTTAGAATGTACAAAGATGCCAAATGCCCATAAATTGATCCATATATTCAACAGAAACCCAACCAAAATCTTAGCATGTTTTTTTGGGTGGGAATTGAGAAGGTGTCTTTCATGTATACAGGGCAATGCAGAGGCCAGGAGAGACCAAACGTAGCATTAACTCTACAACCTAAAAAACTAGAAGAGTGAACCAGAGCAGTTAAGACGAGATGCTGTTACACCAGGACAGATACTCTCAGTAATGTTTTACAGTTTTTAGTGTAGAGGTTTTGTACATCTTTTATTATTAATAGTTTTATTCTAGTGTTTTTTCTTATTACTGAAATGGGTGTATTTTAAAATATTTAAAAAAAATATTTACTTTCTTGCTGTTACTGGTGTGTGTGTGTATGTTTATTTTCTGTGCCATTAATTTTTGCTGTTACATTTGCTCACGTCCTTGTGCTTTGTATTTTTGGGGGGGTTCATAGACTCTGTTTTGTTTTGTTTTTGTTTTCTTTCAAATGGTTATATAGCTCTTTGATTCTTTAGTTTTAGCCTGGCATCTTTTCTATTGTATGCATTTAATTGTATATGTTTTCCTGTAAACATTTTCCTAATTTTGGCTGTTCCACACATTTTCCTATGTCTGTTGTGATTTCTTCCTTGACCTAAGGGTCCTTTAGATCTTAATCTCCTCCTTTTTTAGTGGTAGAAAGATACAGCTCTATCCAACAACATAACTTTTTTCAGCCTTTATAACTTATATTTGTTTTTATTACTTGTCAGTTGACAAATAATCCATTTCTTTATCATGTGTGAATAAATTCTTAGGTCCCAAAACCATACATAATTCATGAAGTTATGTGAAGTATTCTTATTACAATTGTACGTTTCTTCTTTTGATACAGCTTTCAGCTTTCCCATTTGATAGACTTATTAGTGATAATCATTACATGTATGAATAGTCATTTGTGAAAGTGTTTATGCATACAGCCACTTTGAGGGTTCTTCTTTTCTGTGTCATGAAAGAACATCTCCTCAAAGTTGTGGGGTTTTTGTTGCGTGTTTGCTCAGCCGTATGCTTACCCATTCGTTCACGCGTGTCCGGTGGTGTTTCCTTAATGTTTGGGGTGTGCTCTGCTTTGAGTGGGCATAGGGAGCCCCGCTGCTCACCTTCCCGGGCCGTGCAGTCCAGTAAGAGGTCGCAATACTCCCTGAGGCGGTAACTGCGGTGGCGTGTGAGTGAAGGAACGGCAGAGGCCATGGAAATGGCAGCATTTAACATTTTTCAGGCTGAGGCCTTTTTTAAGTCATCACTAAATGTTGTTTACATGGCTCACTAATGGGAAAAAAAGAGTTTCAAGTAAAATATGAATTAAAATATTAATTTTTGATATACAATTTATAAATAGTTATTTCAGCAAAATTTTAATCATGACATTAGTTGTTTTTACTGGCTATTTCTACTTTTGAATGGAATTGTGTTAATTTATAAGCCTGGATATAGATAATTAATATTTTGTGTTACTCTTTGCAGAATCAAAGAATTCCATCAGACATGGTGTTTCTTAGGACTTCAGAAAAAGCAGGTATTTTTATTTTTATTTTTTTATGTTGCTGATGATTTAGTATTTTGGCAGTTTAATTTTTATTTTAAAAGGTAAAAGTAAAATTTATGCTTATTAAAATTTCTCTTTGATATTATATTGAATTCATTCATTTCTAAATCACATTTCATTGTTGATATTTAAAAAGATATTTACTGTATATTTGCTTAAAATTAATCCTATCAGAACCTTTGTATCCAATGGATATTTTCATTCAGATTCATATTGAGATCCAATTAATTAAATGACGATGTTGCTTAAAATTTGATTGCTGTTCTATTCATCAATTCAGCAAATAGTTGTTTACCATTTCCTATGTTCCCAGCAATAATTGTTGCTTAGAATACTAAAGGGAACAGCCTTCAGAGAGCTTATGGTTTGTTAACTGGTGGAAGTACACGCATCGACAATTCGTAAGAGTCCTGCTGTATAGGTTCTGTGACAGTGGGAAGAGATGCTAGGACTGTGTGGGAGGGAACAGACCATTTTGCCTGGTTAAGTTAATGTAGGCTTTACAGAAAAAATGTTTCATGTGACCTGAGCTTTCAAAAGTAGGAAGATGGAACAGAGGTAATGGGATGGAAGCCTAGTGCGGTCAGGTGGAAAAACTGCTGGAAATGAGGAAAACGGACTGTGGGTGGCTTTGGCCGATTTCCAGGTATGTGACCTGGTGGAGTGGGCACACGTGTTCCTCATCCCTGAAATGAGGGGAGTATGTCAAGCACTGTCCTGAGTTTATTTCTCCCCTGCATTTCTGACTTTGTTGAATACATGAACCACATTTTTATAGGAAGCTAAGCATGTTGTTATTTTTATTGGAAACTTATCATATATGTTGTTACTTCTAGTGTGAAAACCCTAGAAAGGACTAAGTTAGACTTCCTAAAGTTGTTGATTTAATTTTTCTTCATTTATAAACAGCATATTTTTAAAACGGCATTTTAAGTCATGAGAAAGAAGAAAAATATTTTCTCCTTTTACCAAATATAGTTATGGTTATTTACTTTGTAAGATGAATTCTGCCATTAACAGAAGAATTTGGCTGTGCCTAATAGTCGAGTGACCTCTGTATGCTCGAGACATTTACTTTTTCATGTATTATTTAATGTGAGTTTTTATTTTCCTGGCTGTGGCAGAGACTGTCTAGCTGCTCTTCCATCCCGTTTCCCTTGCCTCTTGGAGACACAGCTAGACTCCTTTTCCTGTCCAGTTAGGTGGGGCCGTGTCACTGAGCTCCCGCCAGAGCAGGAGAGCTGGAAGCCTGTGTGCCCCGTCCAGCCCTGGACCGAGCCTCCTCTGCAGTCGCTTGCTCTGCTCTTCCCTCTGCCGGTTAGGTGTCCATGCCCAGGGATGCCTTGGGAACTGCTTGTTGAGGGTGGCTGAGCTCCGGCAGCCTGGCTTCCTGAGTGCCTCTGTGGAGCAGAGCCCCTCCCTTCATTGCCACGTGGGCTCCTGAGAGAGAAATCAACTCATGCTGTTGAGCACTGAAGTTGTCAGGTTTGCCCTTTACAATAGCTAGTGCTCCCTTAACTGATTTCTCATCTGAATCGCCCTTCGTTTTGGAAGGCTGCTTACTGATTAATTCTCTGTGTGGGTGATATTATTTGCTTTTAGAGTGTTGATGCTTATATTTTGAAACCATCATTTGTCAATATGTTTCTTTTTCCAAGTATTTCTGGTCTTTCTAACAAAAGTGTAGGAAGACCCTTTAGGTGCTTTAACAGTCCAGTAGGTGAGCCTCATTCACACTTGGCACATTCCGTGCAGTGCAGTGTTCATAGCACACGCTGCTGGTGCTGTGGGAGCTCTGCAGACCTTCCAGCTCCCTGAGTGGCTGATCTCAACTGCAGATGTGTTCCAGAATAAATACCCCTTGATTGTGGGTATATAATCCTTCTGTGTGTTGCTGGGTTTGATTTGTTAGTGTTTTGTTAAGGATTTTTGCATCTGTATTCATATAGGATATAGTGGTTTATAGTTTTTTGCTTTTGTTTTTTCTCGTGTTATTTTTGTTTTGGTATCAGGGTAATACTGGCCTTAGTGGAATGAGTTGGGAAGTGTTCCCTCTTCTATTTTTTGGAAGAGTTTCTAAAGATTTATTATTAATTCTTCCTTATATGTTAATTCTTCCTTAAATGTTTGGTAGAATTCACCCAGGAAGCCATGTGGGACTGGACTTTGAGGTTTTTTTAAATCACTAATTCAGTTTCTTTACTTGTTAGAGGTCTATTCAGCCTGTCTATTTCTTCTTGAGTCAGTTTTGCTAGTTTGTGTCTTTCTAGGAATTTGTCCACTTTATCTGTTGTCTAATTTGTTGGCATGCAATTATTCTTCATAGTCTTTTCTAATCCTTTTTATTTCTCCAGTGTTGGTGGTAATGTCCTTTCTTTTGTTCCTGATTTTAATATGTTGACTCTTTTCTCTTTTTTCTTGGTCATTCTAGCTAAAGGTTTGTCAATTTTGTTGATCTTTTTAAAGAACCAGCTTTTGGTTTTAATGGTTTTCTCAATTGTTTTTCTGTTCTTTATTTCATTTATAGATTTCTATTTTTATTATTTCCTTCCTTCTACTTTTCTGTTCACTTTGTTCTTTTTGTAGTTTCTTAAGGTAGAAGGTTAGATAATTAATTGGAGGTCTTCTTTTTTAGTATAGGGACTTATGACTACAAATTTCCATCTAAGCACTGTTTTGCTGCATCCCATAAGGTTTGGTGTTACACATCTCAAAAGTATCTTCTAATTTCCCTAGTGATTTCTTCTTTGGTTCATTGTTTATTGATGAATATGTTGTTTAATTTCCACATATTTATGAATTTTCTGAATTTGTTATTGATTTCTAATTTCATTCCATTGTAGTTGGAGAACATACTTGTATGATTTCTATCCTTTTAAGTTATCCACATTTGTTTTATGTCCTTACATACAGTGTATCCTTGAGAATGTTCCACGTGAACTTGAGAAAAGTCTGTTTTCTGCTGCCGTTGAGAGAGGATTGTTCTATGGGTGTCTGCTAGTTCTAGCTAGTCTAGAGCATTGTTCACGTCTTCCGTTTGCTTGTTGGTCTCCTAGTCTCCTATCCAGTTGTCCTATCCATTGTTGAAAGTGGAGTTCAAGTTTGCAACTATTTTTGTTGCAGTATCTATTTTTCCTTCAATTCTGGCAGATTTTGCTTCATGTATTTGAGGTTCTATTGTTAGTTGTTAATGTATTAATAATTATGTCTTCTTGATGGAATGACACTTTTATCATAAAATATCCTTAGGCTCCAGCTCTTTTTTGGTTCCTATATGTGCGTCTTTTCCCACTGCCATACTTTCAACCTGTCCGTGTCCTTGAGTCTAACGTGTGTCTCCTGTAGACAGCATATAGTTGCATTATGATTTCTCATTCATTCTGGCAATCTTTGCTTTAAAAAAAATCAGATTTATTGGGAAAATTTACATACTTCAAAATGTACCCATTTAAAATGTACCTTTAAAGGGGCTTCGCACGTGTATACATATGTTTAATCAGCATCCCCAGCCCGGCGTGCTCCCTTTGCCCTGTCATCGTGCTAGCCCAACCCTGAGTCAGTCCCTCCAGCTTTTCCTCCCGCACACCTGGCTGTGGGCTGTGCTGAGAAGTCCACGCAAGCGTACCGCCCGGGACTCTGCATTGGCAGGGCCCCATCTGTGACCACAGTGTTCCCGTTTGCCTGGGCCTGTTCTTGAAAGGAGCTTTTTTGGACTTTCTCAGTGATTGTCACGTCTGCCTTTACCCCTTACCCATTCACTCCCAGCCAGTGACACTGCCCAGCTTCACTGGGGAGTACACGTCCTCAGACTGGCCACTCTTTCAGTGTCCCTCTCAGAACGAAAGAAGGTCCCTCCTCTTGTCGAAACTCATTCTCTCCACTGACCTTCTGGAGCCCGTCTCCCTGAGGTGGACCCAGCGGCCCCTCCTTCTGGGTCTCTTCACATTCTCCAGCCCCACTGTTTCTTCCTGGAGACACTGACACATGTCTGTACTCAGTCACCAAGGACCCTGCCCGCCTCGCCGACCCCACGGAGCTGTCCAGCTACCACCCATCTCCATTCTTTGCTTCGTACCCAGCGTCCTCTTTCTCTGTGTGAGATTTAAATAGCGTTCCTCAAGAGTCTGTACCAGGCACACCTGTGTGTGTGCCACACGCTCTTCCTGAGAAACTGGTAACTTCTTTCCTGGCTTAATTACCATTATGTGTTGATTGTGTTAATACATCAGGGCCTGGTGGAAGGGAGGTGGCACACTCAAAGAGTTCGATGGGATAGAGTTCTGTCCGTCTCTGTCTTTTGATTGGGGTCTTTAATCCATTTCTAGTTCATGTAATTACTGATAAGGCAGGAGTTACATCTGCCATTTTGTTATTTTTCTGTGTGTCTTATACTTTTTTGGTATGTCTCTGTTGCTCTACTACTTCCTTCTTTTGTTTTAAGTAAATATTTTTCTAATGTACTGTTTTAATTCCCCTGTCATTTCTATTATTTGTTAGTATTCTCATTGCAGTTATAGAGAAGTGTATTTTCAGAGACTTTTACACCACTATCCCTGCGGACATCACCTATTTATTTATGATCTGTTTGTCCTGTTTTCCAAATGTATTCAGTATAATGAATAACAAAATGTTTGAATTTGGGAGATGCTATTATATTAATTGCCCTTTTAATGATTGTGGTAGAAATATATTTAAGATTAAAAATATTATTCCAAATATGGAAATGGTTTTGGGTAATTAGTTAAAAGGAAAGGATTATGTAGATTGCATTAGAGGGTAAATTTTGAACAAAATTCAGCACCTGAAAGCTGGAGTATGGTTAGAAATGTCTATTTTTCACAGGAACCTGAGGGCTGGGGGGTGTGAGCACCTTGCTTGATATTAAGTAGCTGATGGCAGCGTTGGGAGTCCTTTGGCCGGTGAAGACCCTTTCCTTGTATCATGTGGTGGCAGTGTAGGAGCAGAGCCTAAAGGGAAGATGAGACCGTGAGGCAGATGATAAGCTGTCCAATGTGTTAGCCTCGATGAGTAATGTTTCCTCTGACCTTGCCTTGCCTTACCTGTAGTGTGGAGAATTACTCTTCGCAGCCGAGAGACGATTAGTGTTTTGAGGGTCTCGGGTCCCTTTGGGAATCTTAAGAATTATCACCTTGTCCCACAGAAAAGCACGCATGATGCCCACATATCCCTGGGAGGATTATTGATGGGTCCAAGTTAAGACCTTGCTGTAGTTTGTTTTAACCTGTGTGTCTATATATTATTATTGTTTCTGTCAAATTTAAATTGTTAAAATAACAGTAATTACTCATATGCAGATATTAAGAAGTCAGATTATTCTTTCATGCTATTTTCCTTCTCTTTATAAAATGAACCAAATAGCTTTCAAGATGTGTACAATTTGTTATAATATTGCTTTCAGTCAAGAATTCTTAGCTTTAGAAATTCTGTTTGTATGATTTTAAGTAATTATTTTAAGTTTTCTTATTGTTTCCCAAAAACCACACAAGTTCAGAAGTTTTTTTGTGCTATCTACTAATACTTTTAAAATTATTTTATTGCTTTTCAGTTTTAGTTAAAATAAAACTTACAGTACATTGTTTATTACAATGAAAATCTTTAAATCTTTGCCAATATAGAAGTCCTAAATATATGCAGCATGTTTAAGCTTGGACAATAGCAGTTAGGTGTTTGTCAGTACAGCATGGCGAGTTGCCCTGTGGCCCCTTATCGACGTTGTATCAATATAGCGCATTCTGCTGATACAGCCCTGGGCTGATTGTTTAGAATGTAAATGAAGCTGTTGATGGATCTGGTGACTGATGGCTTCAATTCCAATTAATCAATTGCTTCATCAGTTTCTTAATTCAGATCAAATATCTCCTGAGTGCACACAGTTCTTTTAGTGGTATTAAGAGAAATTAATGCTTTAGAACTGATTTCCATCAATCTCTTATAAATGCCAATATCTTTTTCACCCCTCTCCTAAGTGATGGCATTACAGTTTAAGTGGCTGGGACATGCTGCGGTAGCTCAGCTCTCACTTGGCGGTGGGACAAGGGGCAGGTGCATGATACTGTACTCATCCGTGTTGTCTCTGAAGTGCTATTCATCTTGCCACCAGCTTAAAAATTTTATACAGAGTCATTAAGTCATATAAATGATTTAAAAATTAAGTTTAATGGCAAACGATCTGGTATTATAAATGCAAAGTCAATGTGTGTTTTTCTTTTGTTGGGCAT
Organism: Daubentonia madagascariensis; assembly: GCA_023783475.1. NCBI lineage: Eukaryota > Metazoa > Chordata > Mammalia > Primates > Daubentoniidae > Daubentonia > Daubentonia madagascariensis. The sequence goes on from JAKFHU010000901.1 coordinate 35,216,448, forward strand.
GTACTATAGCCCGTGCCTTTCAGAACTGTTGGATTTGTGAGCTGTAGCAGGCAGTCTGCTAACATTACAGGGTAACTTACTACACCGTGTGGCACTCGTGCTGTGTCACAATGTCTCATCAGTTACCTCATCTCCACTTGATGCAAGCTCCTGTGACATGCACATAAGTTGATCTTAATTTGATTGTCATTAAGTCTGTCCTTTCCTGTCAACTCTTGTCAGTTATACAAAATAGAATCAAGTATTCATAAGCAGTCTGTAATAGGGTGTAAGCCCACTAATTTAATAATTCATTTTTGCTGAGCCTTAACTGGATCAGTTGTACTTAGTGCTTTCTGGTAAAAAATTATTAGATATAGTTCTTGTAAGACAAGTCAAGTTGGACATACTTCTGATTTTGCTATAGTTATTTCTTTCTCTCTTTAAATCACATCAGTTATCGAGAGGTTATTAATTTTAACTGTACTTGAGAAAAATATGTCATTTTTCTCATATAATAGCATATAATTATTTAACAAGAAGCATGTCTTTTTTCTTTTAAAGGGCATTTATATTCTTTACAGTCTTTTATAAATTTATAGAAACCCAGTGCCCACTTGAAGAGCAGGGTTAGAAACACAGAATCTTAGAAATTTAAGAGACTCCAGAGATTCTCACCTGGAGATTTAAGAGACTCCAGGGATTCTCACTTTATACAACAGAAAGCAAATCTACAGCAAAGTGAATGGCTTTGACATCTCATAGCATGTCATGTGGAGTCTAGAATCTAGTTCATTTTGAGTTACTTTTATATGTTGTATCAGAATTGACACACATACACATATATTAGGAGGAAAAAAATTAATCTTGAATAAAAGATTTAACTTTAACATGCACTACAAGCTTTTTTGTACTGCTTCTTAGCTGAAACCAATGAGCTTGTACAAAGTATTTTTCTTATCATAATTCTTTTGACAAATAATGCATAACAAAATTTATTTACATAATTAGATATATTTTCAAAGTGTGTATAATCAGACTAAGGTGTCTCGGAGATATCTTTAATTGTTAAAGCAGGCAACTGGAGAATACTGTGCCTAGGACAGTGGGTTAACCCATCTGAGTGTCCCAGGTTCACTTGGCAGTGGTGATGCCCATGCTACAGGGTAGTTAAAAGGATCAAAAGTAAAACTGGTGAGGTGATTACACAGTTAGGACACATTTTAGACTGAATGGCTGGCTGGTGTGATTAGTTGAAAATTCACCTGCTTGGAGAGAAAAATATTTGATATTTTTGCTGAGTAAAACAGCAAGAAAATGCCCAGTAGTGTGCAGAACACCTTTCCTTGAGGAGGCTCACAGGGAAGTGAGGTTAATGTGGATGGGCATTTGCATGGACCCAGTTTAGTTTTAGCTGTGTGAGTAGGGCGTACTGTACTGAGCTGTGTGAAGATACATTCTTACGTTGTCTACCTTAACTGTATCTCCACATTTGAGAAATAATTAGCTACCAGTTAATGAGTTCCCAGTGTATGCCATTAATGGGAGTCTTTCATAGATTTTACAAGAGAACTCCAAGGTGAGCCTCATTTTTCCATTGTGCAGATAAAAAGCTGAGGCTTACTAAGCTGAAGGACCCAGATGGGAGCATCGGCTGGGACGTTGTGGAGCTGGTGTTCAGCCTCAGACCATCTGGCTCTTCCCCTGGTGTTATGCTGGCTTCTAGAGCAGGGGCTCCTGCCTCCTGCACTGCTGATGTTGGGGCCCAGTGTTTCTTTGTCATGGGGGTCTGTCTGCCCTGTAGGGTGTGAAGAGTATCCTGTCCTCAACCCACCAGGTGCTGGGAGCATCCCCCACCCCCTTTCCAGTTGTGAAAACCAAGAAGGTCTCCAGGAGTTGCCAAGTGTAGATAGTCCCTGGTTGAAAACCTATAGAGAACTTTTTTTTTCATTGAAGAGAATCCCTAAAATTAAGTGTTCAATTATATATCTTTTGGGAATAATTGTTTTAAGCCAGGCATGGTGGCTCATGCCTGTAGTCCCAGTTTCTTGGGAGGCTGAGGCAGGAGAATCGCTTGAGGCCTGGAGTCCAGGGCTACAGAGAGCTATGACAACGCCACTGTGCTCCAGCTTGGGCGACAGAGTAAGAGCCTGTCTCTAAAAAAAAAAAAAATAATAATAATAATAATAATAATAATAATAATGGTTTTAATATTTTCCAGAGCCCTTCTTCTCAGTAAGAACAGACTGAGTCTGTGACAGCTGAGCCATGACCTGCCACCTTCCTCCCTACCCAGCTCCTTGTGCAGGGAGCTCTTCTCCCGGGCACACAGCCAAGAAGTTGGAGGCTCCATCTCCCTGTGGCTCCCAGGCTAAGGCCAAGGCCTAGGCCTCACCCAGGAGGGAATGGCCTCTGGTCTTGTTTTCCCCAGACCATGTTGCAGAAGCCCTGTACCTGGCAGGCTTGGCCAGGGCACTGGGTCACCCTTCGGCTGTCCAGCTCCCACTCAAAGGCAAGAGCTCTGCTCCAGTCTTGACAGGCCGAGAATCCGAGGTCCCCAAACATCCTACCCAAATGAGTGCCAGCTCCGGCTAACTCTTAGGACAAAGGTGACACTCCTTGAGGGGCTACTGTCAAAATCCCACTCCCGGTGCCCACTTACAAGCAGGGTGTCCTTCTCATAAAGCTGGCTGCTGCTGTACTGGCTCCAGCTCCAAAGCAGTGGCCCAGAGGTTCTTCCCAGAGCGAGAGACAGCCCCTGTGGACTGAGATCTCTGCAGCTTTACCTATAGACTTTGTTTGAAATAGAGCCTGGCAAATGCATGCCTGAAAATGTGGCTGAGAACACTGGAGGGCTCGGTGGCCACCAGTTCAAAGGGAGGAAACAGCAGTCCAGCTGGAAGCTTCACAGAGAGCCCTGGATCAGACTCCCTGGGGCTAGGAGGCTGTGTGCACATGTAGGGCTGCTCCCGCTCAGGGGTGGTCAGAGTGGGATCCAGACAAATTCGACAGGCTCCTCCGAAAGACTAACAGCCATCAGCAGTGGTACAGCTGCGCTGACCTGAGGGGCTTGAGCATGACCTCTGACCTGGGTAAATGATGCAGGCTCCTCTAATCCCATGGTGGTCCTACAGAGCTGACCCTAACTGTAGGATCACAGACACTGACCCAGGTAAATGATGCAGGCTCCTCTGACCCTGTGGTGGTCCTACAGAGCTGAGCCTAACTGTGGGATCACAGATGCCCCTGTCGGAGCTGGTCTTGTGCTTGGAGTGCACGAAAGCGCCTCCGAGCCACTCACACCTGACTGACCTGTGAGAGGGGCCTCTAAACCACACACAGGCAGTGGTCAAGGTGAAAATCTGACTGGGTGAGCAAGTTTAAGCACCACCTTTGACCAGTGAGAGGTTTATGCAGAGCCAGGAACAACCTCTGGAAAGCAAGGAAGAAATACGAGGAGGGAGACCAAGGCTGCACCTCAGGAAGTTCATCCAGGTGACTACAAGCACGAACAAGTGACTAAAGCAACAAACAGTACTGTAAAACTTGGGGTGCTTGTGTGTTGCAGTTCAGATGTTCAGTAAGTGAGCTCTGTGGGTTTGGTGCTGAGGTTGGGAGGCTGAGCTACAGCACAGGGACTTGCAGTCAGATGGACCTAGTCGTGGCTTTCTGACCCTGCACTTACTGCTGAGACCTGGGGGTGGTTTCCTTCTGAGCCTAAACAGGGACAGTGTTACCCCTTTCTCTAGATGTCACACATGGCATTTCAGGAGTTAGGTGCTCAGTAAACTTACTTCCCTTTCTTCCCTTTTCGGGGGAGAAAGAAGTGACTTTCTGTTTTGCATGTGTAGTGCCATAGTTTTTGAAGGTCTGGGTGTGGCACAGTTTCTACTCAACAGAGTGAATTCCATAACCACTTGTTTCTTAATTTGGAGTGTTATGTTTGTTTCTCCCCCAAAAGTCTTTGGATTTCCAGATGAGCCACGCCCCGAGGAAGCATGCTTGTGTTCAGCCCCTCCGCTTCTCTTTCCTTGGCCCATGGCCCTGGGGGTTAGTGGCAGGAGAGAGAGATACTCGCACAGGCTGTGTCTTGCCCTGTTGAAATTTGGGAAGCCTGATGCGGGCTGTTTGGGTCTTCTTTCACTGACTATATGTTGTAGGCATTTTCCTACAACAAATCCCTCCCTTGGGAGCTTCCTCAGAAAGGTTTCACTGCCCTGTCTCTGGGATAGGACTTTCAGTATGTTCCAAATGAAGAACCGTGAGTTTTGTAGACTTTTGAGGCTGGGCCGCTTGTATGGCAAACCCCATACTATGTGCTTCCTGCAGAACCTTTTACCCTTTTGTTTTTGTTTATTTGGTGTCTGTCTTTACATATTACACTGTCACCCTGTTAACAGTAGGAACCTTGGTGCTTGGAATAGTGCTTTCAGTGTGCTACGTGTTCGGTAGTGTTGGTTGAACATGCAGGGCAGTGCTGCGAGCCTGTGTTGAGGAGGAGAGCAGCTGGTTTTGTGTCTCGAGTTCCTACCGAGTGTTTCTGGACATTTCCAGTAAAATCTTCATGACGTCTTCGTTTACCTCTTTAAAGATAAAAGTAAATCTACTTTTCTTAACATACCGTCGTTTACAGCCTCATGCACCACTATTCAGTTTTATATTTGTTTGTTTTACTTATAAACATCTAATAGTATTATTAATATTTTAACCATTTTAATTTATTTTGATCATTAAATAATGATATTATTTCATCTGCTTTCTATATTAGGCTGTCCTTAACAGGCTCTATTAGAATATCTAAAAACTGTATCATTTCTGTGGAAAATGTTTTCTGAATGCTGAACAACTCGGAATTGACCGTAGAAGTTTTAGGCTATTTACCGAATGACTGTGACCCACAAGCAGTTAGAACTTTGAAAGGCTGTTCACCTGTTGTTTCCCTCTAACAATAATGTTACTAAGTCATCTTAAAATTCGTGTATCTTCCTCTAAAGTGTAAAACTAGTATCACACAGGGTGCTTGAAGTCATGTTGTCAATACCGATAAAGAACTATTTCAGAATTGTGTCGAACCTCTTATTTAATGTTTCAGGTTTGCTGAGCTGGTCACTGTTGCACGCTAACTGGGCACAGGCCATGCCTTCTCTGGGCAGAGGGAAAGCCACGTGCTCAGTTATTGATGAGTGTGGTTGCTGGAGTGGGGCAGATGCCGGCGCCGGGAGCTCTGCCCGTGAGCTCTGTCGGGTGACCGCATGTGCAGTCAGCCGCTCCCCACACCCACCAGGCCTGGACTGCGTCGGTCCCTGATAAAATTCTGAATGAAATGGGTGGATAGATGGCACAGGGAGCCCTAGAGTAGAAATGGGAGAAGAGTGCAGTTGAGGCGTCTCCTTCTCTGCAGGTGTTCAAATATAAATTTAAAGGTGGGCTTCTGCAGTACAGTAGTTAAAAAGTTAATTTCAGTTATTTGCAGTATTTATCTTTTTGCTACAAAGACCAAATGTTTGAATCATATTTTTGGTTGATATTTTCCTTATTTAGTCTGAATATGTTTTTAAAACAGATTTTAATTTCTGGGTTTATAATGTGACTTTTATGCTGTTTTGTAGGATTTGTTTGGGAAAGCATCTTAACATATTTTTTAGGTTTCCAGAATCAAATTTTAGGTTGAATTGGAATTGTTACCACATTTAAACTCTTCTGTCAGTTGCTGGAAAGGCTAGTCCATGAATATCCCCTTCAGGTCCCATGTAGTGCGGGTGGGATTAGTTAGCCCACTGAGCTGCTTGGTTATAGGCATTAGTCAGTACAATGCCAAGTTCTGAACGCTGGACTCTGCTTGAGCGTGACTCCAAATTTATTCAGTCTGTTCAGACGTAGGCACTCAAACAAATGGTACTTATTGCCTGAATCTTGCAGCAAAAGCATCTTCTTCCATGTTGTTCTTGTCCTTGCCATGGCTGCGATGGGCAGCTTTGCGTGGTGTGCGCTACAATCTTCCTAAATAATCTCAAGTCATACAACAAAGGTTCTTTTCCCAGTGAGCACGGTTTGTTTAGTCTAATTGATGCTACCTTTTTTCTATGGTGATAAGTAACTTGGTTACCTAAAAACAGAATTAAAATTCAAGGTTTGAGATTCTGTGTATGTATATTCGAAAGTCTGTGTGTGTGTGAACTTGATGGGGCTTTTTTTGTTAAAAATATCTATTTATGTTTTTAAATTTATCTGTTGTTTAAATTTGTTGCTTCAGTGCCATTGTAGTATATTAGGATTGCTAAAATTTTTGCCCATTTCTAAAATTTAAGACTGTTTGAGAAAGGGTATTATGAAGCCATTCATTTTTGAAATCTGAATATTTTTATATTAGTGTAGTTGAGTTATGTAGATAGATATTAAGGGGAAAGGTAGATTGTAGTTGTATTATCAACCTAAATTGAGAACTTTTAATTTTCTACTTAAAACTTACTCATTGAGTGAACAATACCTTTTAAAAAAAATACCTTTTATTTTGGAATAATTATTGATTTACTGGAAGTTGCAAAGATAGTACAGGGAGGTCCTGTGTGTATCGTTCACCCAGATCCCCCCAGTGGTGACATCTTATCTAGTAGAATATCAGATCAGGGCATTGGCACTGGCACAATGTGTGTGTGTAGTTCTGTGTTACATTATCACATGTGTAGATTCTTGTAGCCACCAGGGCAGTCGAGGTGCAGAACTGTTGCACCACCACGAAGATCCCCTCATGCCAATCCTTAGGGGTTCATCCATTCCTCTGCGTCCAGCAGCCCTAACCCTTGGCTACCATGAATTTGTTCTCCATTTCTTTAATTTTGTCATTTCTGGAGTGTTATACAAATGGAACCTTTGAAGGTTGTCTTTTTCTACTCAGCACAGTGCCCTTGATATCCGTCTGAGTAATTGTGTGTACCACCAGTTTGTTCCTTTTTCATTGCCTAGCTGTAGTGAGTGGATGGATGTCCCACACCTTTAACCATTCACCGTTGTTGGTTGGTACTTTTCGTTGCTTACAGGTTTTGGGTATTACAAATAAAGCTGTTTTAAACAATGTGTACCCTTTTTTTGTATACGTAAGTTTTTATTTCTCTGGGATAAATGCCCAGGAGTGGGGTTGCTAGGTTGTATAGTGATTGTATGTGTAGTTTTTTTCAAAAGAAACTGCCATACTTTCCAGAGTTGCTGTACTATTTTACATTCCCACCAGCAGCATGAGAGACATCTAGTTTTTCCGCATCTGGCCAGCTGTAACGTGCAGTGATATTTCATCCTGGCCTTTGTTTGCATTTCCCTCATGGCTCGTGGCGTTGAACACCTTTTCATGGGTGTATTTGCCATCCATATGTCCTCTTTGGTGAAGTGTCTCTTTATGTCTTTTGCCCATTTTCTAATTTTGATTTTTATTTTTAGTGTTGAGTTTTGAGAGTTCTTTATATATTCTACATGGGAGTCCTTTGTCAGATATGTAGTTTGCAAATATTTTCCCCCAGTTTGTAGCTTTTCTCTTTATCTTCTGTGAGGATATTTACAGATTCAAAGTTTTTAATTTTGTTAAAGTCCAGTTAATCAGTTTTTTTCTTTCATAGATTATGCTTTTGGAGTCTCACCTAAGAACTCTCCACCAAGCCCTGGGCCCTGAAGATTTTCTTCTATGCTCTTTTCTAAATGTTTAAAAATTTTACATTTAGATCTATGATCCATTTTGAGTTAATTATTGTATAAGGCATGAGGTTTAGGTTAAGGTTTATTTTTTTGCCTGTGTATATCGAAATGCTCTAGTATTATTTGTTGTGAAGACTGTCTTTCCTCCATAAATTGCTTTTGTACCTGTTTCAAATATTAGTTGCATACTTGTGTGTTGGGAGGACACTTTCTGGGTTCTTTATTTTATGCGTTTTAGAGTAATCTTGCCTATATCTTTAAAAAATCTTCCTGGGACTATGATAGTTACTATGAGTTAAACCTGTATATCACTTTGGGCAGAATTTACATCTTTATTATGTTGAACCTTCCAATCTATGAATATGTTACATCTTTCCATTTATTTAGATGTCTCTTGATAACTTTCAAGAGACATTTCAGCATTGAAGAGACTTTCAACATTTGAAGAGACTTTCAACATTTTGTAGATTTCTGCATATAAATCCTGTCTATATTTTATTAGATTTATATCCAAGTATTTCTTTTTTAGCAATTATAAATGGTACTGCATTTTTGATTTTGGTGTCCATGTATACATTGCTTATACATAGAAATAGTTAATTTTTGTTTATCGTATATCCTGCAGACTTACTGTTTCCTTGGATTTTGTATGTATACAGTCATGTCATCTGCAGGTAGAGACAGTTTTATTCCTTCCTTTCTGACCTGTATCCCTTTTCTTGTTTGCTGGTACAGGCTAGAGCCTCAGCACTGTGTTGAGCAGCAGTGCTGAGAGTTGGCATCCACACCTCGCTTTGCCATCTTAAGGGAAAACAGTTAGGCTTTCACCCTACGTAAAATGTTAGCAGTATTTTTTTTTTCTGTAGTTTCCTTATAAATAAAATTTGGAAAGTCCTTTCTATTCCTACTTTCTGAGACTTTTTAACATGAATGGCTTTTGAATTTTATCAAATATTTTTCTACATAATTTCTGTGATGATGTGATTTTTCTTCTTTAGTCTGTTAATATGGTAGATTAGATGGAGTAATTTTTGAATATTGAACCAGCCTTGCATTCCTGGAATAAGTCATGCTTGCTCATGATTTATGGTTCTTTTCACATATTGTTACATTATATATGCTAATATTTTGTTGAGTTTCTGTGTCTGTATTTATTACGGATATCTTTCTGTAGTTTTCTGATACTGTTTTTCTCTTGGTGTGGTGTCAGGATAATAGTCACTTCATAAAATGAATTGGGAAATATTTGCTTTTCTTTTATTTCCTGGAAGAGATCATGTGGATGTGGTATTAACATTTGGGCCTGGAGACTTACGTTTCGAGAGTATTCTGGCTCTTGTAAGAATGTGTTTTCTGTTGTTGTTGAGTGGACAATTGTAAAAACAATGATTAGATCCTATTGGTGGATGGTGTTGTGGTCTTTTATATCCTTGCTGACTTTCTGTGTCATTCTGTCAATTGTCGAGAAAAGGATGTTCAAGCCCCTGAGTGTAAATGTGACTTGTCTGTTTCTCCTTTCAGTTCAGTTTTTGGTTCACATGTTTTGCAGGTCAGTTGTTGGGTGCATACACATTCTGGATTGCCATACCTTCTTCGTGATTGACCATTTTATCATTTTGCAATTTTCTTCTTTGTCCATGCTAATTTTCTTTGTTCTGAAGTCTGCTTGATCTGATTAATATAGTCATTCCCACTTGGTTGGATTGGTGTTCAGACAGTATTTTTTCATCCTTTTGCTTCAACACACATGTATTCAACATACTTACATTGTTTTATTTGAAATGAATTTCTTGCATATAGTTGGGGTTTTTTTTTGTTTTTTGAGGAGAAGTAGTTTATTGATTTGCCAGCAAATGAGGAGGTTGGCAGACTGCACTCTTAAAGTACCAACATCCTCTTTTTTTAAATTTAAACAGTCTTGCCAATCTCTGCTTTTAATTTCATGTGCTTAGACCATTTGATTTTTAAGTAATTTTTGACATATTATGGCTCAAGTCTGCCATTTTTTTTTGTTTTTTCTTTGTTCCCTCCTTTTTTCATCTCTTGGTTGTGTTATTCCTGACTTCTTGTGGGTTCTTGGACATTTGTTAGAATTCCATCTGACTTCTCTGTGGTGGTTTTACTGTGGCTACGTGTGTGCGTACATATGTACGCAGATACGTGTATCTACACGTGTGTGCGTGTCGCCACGGTGCACTGATTTGGGATTTGACCAGTCGGAGTGAGATGTGGAGGCCGTTCCTCTGCTTGTGTGCCGTCTCCCTCCCCGTTGATGACGCGCTTGTCTTAATACTCCCCTGCGCACTTCGACACCACACCACTGCTGTGGTTTCTGCGTCGTCTGTCAAACACAATTCAGAAAACCCGAGAGGGAAAATCCGTTACGTTATCTGTGTTTCTCCGCTTGTCCTTCCTGGAGTTTCAAGATAGTTTCTTCTCTCATTTTCTTCCTGTTTAGGGAAGTTCGTTAGCTGTTGTCTAGGGGCAGGTCTGCTGGAAACACGTCCTCTCGGTTTTCCTACCCTGGGGGTGTCTGTTCTCTTCCTTCCTGAGGGGCATTTCTCTGGGTGCCAGGCGCTCAGGGCGCAGCTCTTGGCTTTCGGGGCGTGAGGCTGCCGCGCCCTCCTGGGAGAGACCTGCTGCCCCCGGGTGCTCTTCTCCTCTGGGTGACGCGTCATGTCTTTCATCCCACTTGCACGATGTGGTGTGTGTGTCTGTGTCTGTGTCTTCAGTTTCCCAGGGTTTGATTTTGATGTCTTCGCCGGATTTTCTTTTTGGCTTATCCAGTTTGGAGTTCACTCAGCTTCTTGAGTTTTTAGGTTTATGTCTTTTGCCAAATTTGGGAAATGTTCTGCCATTATATCTGCAAGTATTTTTTCAGCCCCACCTTCTTTCTCTTTTCTTTCTGGATCTCTAATGATGCAAATGTTGGTTCTTTTTTTCTTTTCTTTTCTTTTTTTTTTTTTACTGTCCCACAGGTTCTTGAGGCTCTGTTAATTTTGTTTGTTTGATTTTCTCTCCATTGTTTATATTGGGTAATTTCTTTTGTTCTGTTTCGAGTTCACTGAATGTGTCTTCTGCCCTCTCCATTCTGATGGTGATCCCATCCATTGAATATTTTTTTGTTTTTTTTGGTTATTTTATTTTTTCAATAAGGAAATTCTGTTCGATTTTTCTTTATATGTTATGTTTCCCTGCTGAGATTTGTTTTTCTTTTTTACATTTGCTTCAAGTGCGTTTATATTTGATTGTTGAGACATCTTTATGATCGCTGCTTTAAAAACATTGTCAGATAATTCTGACATCTGAGTTTTTTTGATGTTGGGTTCTGTGATTATCTTTCCCTGTTCAATTCAAGATAGTCCTTGTTCTTTCTATGATGAGTGATTTTTTAAAAAAATCTGGACATTTTGAGTACTGTGAGAATCTGTATCTTTTAAAAATCTTGTATTTTAGCAGGTCTCCATGAATATTGCGCCACTGGGGTATGGGGGAAGGGGTACTTGCCTCGGTTTTGCCAAATGGGGTTGGAAATTCAGGTTCTTCATGGACTCTGTAACTCCACCCAGCGTGGGGCAGGGGCACCTTTTACAGCTGTGGAAGGTGCAAATGTAGCTCCTCACTGTGCCGTTGTTGGAGGGAATGGGGTGGGTCACAGTTTTTTCTGTGGTGTTTTGTTGGAGTAGAGTGGTTATTATCTAGAAGTTTTCTTTCTTACTGGGTTTTCCCTTTGGCTAGAGCATGTAGACGTTTCTTGGGACTGTTTTATCTGTACTTGTTGGTGTTTATGGGTGGCCAGGTTCTTCAGTAGCTAGTCTGAGATATAAGAGGCAAGGTAAAAACTGAGGAAATTTACCACTTTCATGCACACATTCCTGGCCCTTCCTCTTGCTCGCTCCCTCCCTCTGTAGGTATTATGCACACACACAGGCACACAGAGATATATACACACAGGGAAACACATGCATACACACACATGAATATATGTGTGCGCACACAGAGATATGTACACACAAGTACACTTGCACTTGCACGCACAGATTACCCATGCATATACACAGATATACACACAGATATGCTTATAGACACATAAAGATATGTATGCACACACAGAGGTACATACACAAAAACACAGATAGGCACACAGAAACATACGGATACATGCACTTGTACACACACACATGCACACACAGATACAAATGTACACAAATGTACATATACAGATAAATACACAAATGTGCACACACAGATTTGCATGGGAACACACACAGCACACACAGATACACATAGGGATACATACCCGTGCATACACACAGGTATACATGCACACAGTTACACACACACCACATGCATACAAGTACATAGATACACACATGTACACAGATGCACACAGACACACACGCACACACACACAGAGTTATACATGCAGAGAGAGATGCCTGCACATATGCACGTGAATTCTCTCTCTTCCCCTCTCCTTTGATCTTCACTGTAACGTATTGTTTTATATGTGTAAGTTCTGCGTCTGGCTTTGTTCATTTAGCTATATATATCCTAGAAATCTTTCCATAGTAGTGTATGGAAGTTATCTGATTTGCTTTTCTTTTTTTTTCCCCTTCTTTTTACTGCTGCACATGCTCTGTTGTATTCAACTAGTTCTCTAATCGTTTGTTCCCTTTTGTTTTATAAAAACCTTTTGTTGTTATAAACAGTGTTGTAATGAATAGGCTTGTGTATATATCATTTTGTGCATTTGCAGTTCTATCTTTAGAATAGTTCTCAGAAGTGGGATGATAGATAGCATGGTCAAAGGGTAAATGGATTTTTGTAACTTAATATTTTTCCACGTTTAAAATTTGATAAGCTTGTGAGTATATCATAGCACTTACCTGGTTTTTAGCATTTTAGCTTTGCTTTTATTATTGGACATGCTTTATAGTAGTAAATCTGTTATTTTTTTAGCAAGATAATGTCACACACTCTTAGTATTTTTGTGTATCTACTTATTATTTTGTCATTATTAAAACATGGATTAAAGGTAGAAATGATCAGTGTAGTCTTTCTAAAATAAAAGACTAATTACTGTTAAACCTGAATAGGCAAGAACACCAAATAGGAAATAAGTGATTAATTTTAAAAATTTAATGACCTATATCTTTTCAGCATAGTTGTTCAGTGAATCAAGCAATATCATCTAAAATAAAGGCTTTTAAGGATTTTTGTTTCTGGGAATATCTAGATATGTCATTTATGTCCCACTGTGCCCTGGAGTTGTGCTTTGGTGATGCTGCAGGTCAGGAATAATACAGTTCAAGAGTGCTGAATTTTTCTTCTCTTCTTCTAAGGTTCGTGTTTTATTCGAACGGATCAACTAGATGGTGAAACCGACTGGAAGCTGAAGGTGCCTGTGAGCTGCACACAGCGGCTGCCAGCTCTGGGGGTGAGCAGTGTCTGGACTCTGCCATGTTTTATTTTTAGTGGTAATTCCTAGGTAGTACGTGTGTTTCTGTTTATACCAGCTAATTTATTTAAAGCATTGAGAGTTTGTTTTATAACTTCTTTATTCCTCACAAAAGGTCATTGAAAATTATGTGAGAATAATTTCCATGCTGTTTTAGCACATAAATTGATTTTAGGTAGTTTTGAATGTTCCTATTGGCTTGACACTTCCAGAACTTTTGGCAGGGAAGAGATGAGTCCGTTCTTGCTAACTGATTTACTCCCTAATGGGCTAGTTAGGATACTGTTTTGGGAAACCAGAAGTCAGACATGGTTTAGCCTAGTCTTGGAGACTAGCCTGTTGACTTCATCTTTTTCCCTTCCTGCTTGGTTCAGAGGAAGTGAAGTGTTACTCTGTCTTCAGCTAGGGGAAGAGGAGGGAGCACGTTCAGCCTTCTCGTTCCACCTCGGCTGGGTTTGTCTTCGTGCCTGGAGGGGTGGGATTGGAGAGAACGGTATTGATGGATTTCTGTTTTTTCGGGGATCTCTAGGATAGATCTCTCACAGATGTCGAGAGTCTCCTAACCTAAACTGGTGCACGTCTTTTTTTTTCTTTAACAAAACCTTAGTTGTGGCCACTGGTGTTTATTTTATGTCAGTTTGTGTATAGTGTTGATCTGAATGTGAGAAGCTTTTTCTACATGATTTGCTGATACTCAGTGCAGAGTAAGGAGAGATCGGGAGTGTCCACGAGTGACCTTTGGCTCAAGCAGTTGTTTGTTAAGGGAAGGGAACTGGGTGTACGCACCTGGGTTTGACTGAGTTAGGGCAGGAACAGCTCCTCCCGTTGCGTGCGGTTCACAGTCAACACCATGAGTAGCAAGGGCCTCCTCATTCTTGCGTGTACTGGACTTTTTGGAACCTAAATGTGTTTGACATGTGTAAGACTCACAAGTATTTTGATTATTTAAGTATTTTAGTTCTGTATTTTAGGTGGTCCCTAGATTGAAATTCATTCCTTTATATGTTTTTTGTTCTTTTTTATATCTTTTCCCAAACCGTTTGGATACTCATGAGAGTTTGCGTGTCCCTTCTGTGTCCCCTTGTTCATCGTCAGGTGTCAGTGTGGGCCACGTGCAGTGTCTGCCAGCAGCCACTGTCCTCTGGCTTCTTGCTCTTCTCTCCTCCTCCGTTTTCTTGCAATTCTTTAAAAATGAAAAATACACTTTTACCTTGAGGGCCATGCAGAACTGGTCCAGGCTAGATGTGGAACCCAGGCCGTAGTTTTCCAGCGCCTGGGAGGGAGAATGACACTTCCCAGCTGATCAGCCAGCCTCTGCCCCTCTTCACGGGCTGGGGGACAAGGGGGCAGCTCCTCCTCCACGTGGTGGACACAGTGTGTAAACATGAAGAGAAGGCATCTGAGTAGCAGTCTTTATGTTTCAGATAGATTCTTAGAAATAGAATTGTTTGGTAGAAGGATGTCACAATTTCAGGCTTCTAGTATTTCCGAATTATTGTGGGAAGAGATTTGCCAAAACATTTTGTGATTAGCAATTATGGTTACTAGACATTATTTTAAAAATATTTAAAATAAGTATTGAAGAAAAAAATCTTAGTTTGATAGAGAAAATGTGGACAGTTCATTGTTTTAATTTGTAATTCTTGGATTATTAATAGGATTGAAATTTTCTTCCGCATGCTTATTAGAAATTTGTATTTTTTATTTGGTTGTTTGCCCCTCTCCTTTGCCAATTAAAAATTACATATGTGTTTGTGTGTGTGTATAGTATTTTTCAAATTGATAAAACCAGATATATGCAAGTGGTATCCTATTTTTAATTTTCTCCTTCTTAGACACATAGAAATATTTTTCTTTCTCCCATTTTATCTCTGTATGTCACATAGTCTCCATTAGCCCCCAGGTCAGAAGTTCTTTTTGACAATTGCCCAAGCTACTGTTCAGGACCAGGGTTTCTCAGTCAAAGCCCGGTAGCATACTAGTCAGACGATTTGTTTTCATGGTTTCTCAATTCTCGATGTTCTGTGATTGTTTAAGTTCTGTAGTATACTATGTATATGTGCTAGGGACCCTGGGCAGCTGTGACATCATAGGGTCACAATTCAGGGGTGCAGCGTTTTCCCACCCTGGCTGTGTGGGGAAGTGTGCACGCAGCGATTCCTGGATCATAGGGTGGTCCAGGCTGTCCTCCAGAGTGGCTGCACCATGAGCAGTCCCACCGGCAATGGATGAGGAATCCGGTTTCTCTGTATCCTCGCCAGATTTGGTATTGTCACCATTTATTTTAGTCATTCTGACAAGTGTGTAGTGATACCTCATTGTGGTTGTAATGTGCATGTCTGTAATGGCTAATGATGTGGAACATTGTTTCATGTGCTTGTTTGCCATCTGTATGTCCTCTTAGGTGAAATGTCGGTGTCTTTTTAGTGGCTTTTATGTAGAATCCGTAGAATGTTACATCTACCTGATCATGCCATGTGCAGAGAAAACACCTTAACTCTGTTATTCCAGTCTGTGAATACAGCCTTCTGTTTCTTTTACTTGCAGTATCACACTGGCTGAAATCTCTATACAGTGTTGAGTGAAGTGATCTGACCTTTATCCTTGTCTTGTTTCCGGTTTTGGGGGGAAAGCCTTGAGCCTTTATGTATGTTGATGTCTATGGGTTTTTTATAGACGCCCTTTGTCAGGTTGAGGAAGCTCTTTCTATTCCTAGTTTGCTGAGAGGTTTTGTCACGAATGGGTGTTGGATTTTTGAAAAGTTTTTCTGTATCTGTAGAGATGAGCATAGGGATTTTCTCCTTTATTCATTAGTGTGGTAAATTATGTGGGCTGGTTTCACATTTGTTACGTCAGTCTTGTGTTCCTGGGATAAACCCCATGTGGTCATGCTGAGTATCCTTTTCATATGGTACAGTATTTGATTTGCTAATATTTTTTAAGGATTTTTATGCCAGTGTTCGTGAAGGGTGTTTCTCTGAGTCGAGTTTGTCTGTTGTCTTTGGTTTAATAGCGATGCTGGTCATGCTCTATGAGCTCGGAGTCTGTTTGCCTCCTGTATTTTTTTTTAAATAGTTGGTATAAGATTGGTGGTAGATTGGTATTATTGCTTTGTTGAATAAATTCACTCTTGAAACTATCTGTTCCATGGGTTTACTTTTTGGGAGAATATTTATGAATCGAATTTCTTTTATACAGAGCTAATCAGATTTTCTGTTCATTGGAAATTTGTATTTTTCAAAGAATTTTTCTATTTCATATATGTTGACAAAATTAACGATACAAAGTTTACAGTATTCCATGTTTTTTTTTTTTGGTGGTTGTCAGATCCTGTCTTTCATTTTGAATATTAGTAATTTACATTCTCTCTCTCTCTCTGTCTCTCTGGTCAGTCCAGCCAGAGATTTAATCGAATGTCTTCGTTGTGTGTTCATTTCCCATGTTACTGCTCTCTGCTCTTGTCTTTATTTCCTTCATTGCACTTAGTTTGTGTTAATTTTTTAACTTTTTTTTAACTTCTTAAGGTAGAAATTATACCTTCGATTTTATACAATATCATTCTCTTCTATTTATAAGCTTTTAGAGCTATAAATCTCTAAGCATTATTTAACCTGTGTCATGCAAATTTTGATGTACTGCATTTTCATTGTCATTTAGTTAAAAATATTTTCTAATTCCTTTGTGATTTTGTCTTTTACCCCTTGATTATTTGGAAATATATTTGTTTATTTGCCAAATAAACAATTTTCCTGATGTTATTTATTTGTTACTTAACTCTGTTACGGTTACGGAACATGTTCTGTTCTGGGCCATCCCTTTTGTGTGCTGTGACTTGTGACATGGCCCAGCCTGGAGCTCTCCGGGTCAGTGTGTTCCACGTGGGCTTAAAAAGAGTGTGTTCTTCTGTTGTGCGGATGTTCTGCAAGTGTCCCTTAGGTCAAGGTGATGGGACTGTTGTTTAAATGCTTTATGTGTCCACTTGTTCTCCGCCATTCGCTCTCTTAATTACTGAAGAAGAGTTTTAAGATCTCACACTCTTTGGTTTGACTGTTTCTCCCCTTGGTGCTGTTAGTTGTTGCCTTATGTGTATTGAAGCACTGTTACTGGGTGCATATGCATTCAAAATTATTGCATTTTCTTGAATTGACCCTTTTTCATTATTTCTGGTGGTGTTCTTTGCTGTTGCATCTACTTTGGCCTTTACTGTTATATTATCTCCAGCTTTTTTTGATAAGAGTTTGCATTGTATATGTTTTTCCATCATTTTATGTTTTATGTATCTGTTTTTTTGTGTTTAAAGTATGTTTCTTGTTAACATATTATATAGGTAGGTACTGCTTTTTTATTTATTCTGACAATTGCTGCATTTTAAATGTGTACATTTACCTTAATTTTGAATATGACTGTGCTTAAGTAATCATCTTGCTATTTTCTACCTATCTCCTTTCTTTGTTCCTTTTTTCATCTTTGGGTGTTGGCATGCATTTCTATTTAGTTACCGTTATTGGCTTATTAGCTATACGCATTAGTTCCATTTTGTAGTGGTTGTTACGTTTCCAGTTTGTGTTTTTAACTTATTACAGTCTTTTTCCGAGTGACGTTACACCATCGTCGCCTACAATTCAAGAGTCTTGTGCAGTGGACGTCCACTCCTCCCTTCCCATCCTTCGTGTTTGTGTCACGTATACTCCTTCTCTGTGGTATAGACCACCCAGTGCATTACTGTCTTTTGTTTAAAGTAGTCAAGTATATTTTAAAGATATTAAAAAATGAAAATAATCGTTTTCATTTGCCCATACTGTTACCAGTTCTGGGGCTCCTCTTTCCTGTGTGTTGATCCGAGGTTCCACTTACTGTCGTTTTCCTTCAGCCCAGAGAGCTTTCAACATGTCTTGTCATGGAAGTCTGCCTCTCCTACGCTGTCTCGTCTTTATCCTCTGTGCCTTTTTCTCTGGGTATTTTAAAGAATTTTTTTCTTTTAATGTCCAGCTTTCAGGAATTTGGGCGTGATGTGTTTTGATTTGCCTTGCTGCAGAGTCTGTTGGGATTCCTGTGTCTGGAGGTGCGTGGTTTCATCCAGTTTCAGGGAATTTCCCACCGTTATTTTTCACACCTTTCTTTCTGCCCACGCCCCTCTCTCCGGGACGTGAGCAACAGTCAGGCTGCCCAGTGTTTGCATACGTTGCCGAAGCTTTCTTGCTCCTTTTTTTCAGTCTTTTTTTTTTTCCTTCTGTGACTTGATTTTGATTCATTTCTGTTGCTCTGTATTTAAATTTGCTGATTTTATCTTCTGTAGCATCTAGTCTTCTGTTAAGCGCACCCAGTAAATTTTTTTATCTCAAATATTATATTTTTAATCTCTGGATGTTCCATGTGTTTCTTTAAATACCTTTTTTTATTCTCTCCTAATATATCTATGGTTTCATGTAAATCTTTCAGTAGTTTATAATATTTAATTCCTTTTCTGTTAATTCTCTGTCATTTTTGGTTATATTTCTATTAAAAATTTTTTCTCCTTGTTATAGGTCACACTTTGCTGCTTCTTTCATTCTGGTCATTTTTTATTGTGTGCTGCATATTATAAATATTTTATTTACTGCCGGAGGTTTTTATTCTTCCTTCAGAGCCTCTTGATCTTTATTTCTTGGTTCAGCAACTTGTGGATCAGCTTGATCTTTTTAAGGCTGTTCTTAAACTTTGTTGGAGAGTCCCCCACTGTAATGCAAATTGAATCCTGCTACTGGGGCGTAATCTTTCTGGGATCTGTAATCTTTCTGGAATCCGTCTGGGATCTACTGAAATCTTTGCTTATTTAGAGGTGCCTCTCAACTCTGGCTAGTCAAAACTTGATCTTCTCCAACTCTGTTATCTCTGGGGGTAGTTAGGTATGGAGCTTTCTGGTTATGCTTTGCCTGGCCAGGTATGATCTTACCCTATGCAACATGCGTGTTAGCATTCGGTAGCAGACTCAAGTGGAGCATTTTTCGTATTTCTGGAACTTGTTTTCTTCCTTACTTCTTTTCAGTACTTTCCAAAGACTAGCTGTTGCAGTTTCCCTGAATTCTGATCTGTCTCCTAAATTCAGAAAAGCTGCCTCCCTCTGCTTGGCTTCCCCTCTTGCCCTGTGATGTAGTAAATCCCTTTATGCAAGAAGCTGGGCTTATGTGGGGCATACAGCTTTGTTTCTCTTCTCCCTGGGGTCAATATATCCAGTATCTGAAAATAGCTATTTCATATATTTTGTTCATTTTTCCAGTTGTTTTTGGTGGGAGGGAGAGTCTCATAGCAGTTACTACAATGTGGTTGCAGAAGTCATCCTTGATGATGATCATGATGATGATTTAAGACAGAGTCTTGCTGTGTTGCCCAGGCTAGCCTTGAAGTCCTGGGCTCAAGTGTTCCTCCCATCTCGGTTGCCTGAATGGCTGGAATTATAGGTGTGTGCCACCACACCCGGCAGTCATTCAATAATTTTTAATGAGAAATATTAAGTTTCTTCTGGACTAAACAAGCTACATGACATTTCAAATTATAATTGAATTAAAACAAACAGGTATTTGTTAATTGAGGATTTGCTGGTCAGTAGGTCTATGCCTGCTAGGAGGGCTAGATTCCCCCCTCACAAGGCTTGGGTACCTCACCTTTCTCTACCTCAGAGGTTCCCCAGCCCTCTCTTTTAGGATGCACTGAAGAGATAGATTTTAATAGTAACATGTGCACTGAAAGTAATAAATAAGTCATAAAATGGAAGAAAAACCTTCATAATTTGCCAGTCAGCATTGGCTGTCATGGACGTTTTAGTGTAAACCCTTTCTGACGGTACCTTCCCCCTTGTCACATGCTTACTGGTTGGATAATGCTATTAATATATATCCTGGTTTTTCCCCAGTAGAATATTTATTCAACAATATGTTTTGGATCATCTTTTCTTATTAGAAATTGGGTATCTCTGCAAGCGTTTTGTTAGCTGCATAATTTCCAATAAATTACAGCTTCTGTAACTAGCCTGATACTGATAAATATAAAAGTTAACAATTTTGATGTTTTATAATGGTGTGTGTTTACTCATTAGTTTGCCTGTATCCCCCCACCCCGCACCCCAGTATGATCTACTAGAAGGTCCCAGATCAACAACTAATCATATTTCAAAGGGCAAAATGCTCTCCAGAAGTCTGTAGCAACTTACGACACCTACTGTGTGTTAGTCAAGCTTTCGCTCTTTTCCGATCTGATGACTGTGAAAATGATATGCTGTTTAAATTTACTTCTGTTTAATTTTTTTATTAAGTTGAAGATAATTCTTACCTAAGAAAGTATATTTCTCATTTTTGTCTGCTCATGTCATCTGCTCATTTTTCTGTTGTATATTTTTAAAGTTCTTTATCTATATGAAGTTTGTTAATCATTTTTTTATTTTCTAATTTTTATCAGTCTTTTCTAAATACTTTTGTTTATAGTTTCTTCTGCCCAAATAAAAGTTCAGCATGTTTGTATAATGTGACCTACCAGCATTTTTTAAATGGTTTTAAAAATGATTAGTGCTTTTGGTTTTATGCTTAGACTATTTCCACTCATGATTATATTTGAAATAATAACTTTTTAAATAATTCCTGCTTCACATATAAAATCGAATCCATCTAGCATTTATTTTGGGTCAAGCTGTGAGTGAGCTTTTTAAGTTGGATTAAACTTTAAAAAAAAAAGAAAAAGCCTGTTAATCAGTTAAACCGGTACCATATACTGAACTACTTACTGTTTTTGCACAGATTTAAAATTGCCCTCAGATGGTTGTATGATTTTTCACTCTCAACATCGAGATATGAGTGTGCTTGTTTCTCCGTACCTTTGTCCAGTAAACGTTGCGGATATATTCTCCCAATCTGTTTCTTAACTTCTAGCTGTATAATATCTTTTGCCATATAAGTGTTTTAAATCTTGTTTAGGTAAATATTTATATGTTTTCCTTTATGCTTACAGGTATTACACCTGGTATTGCACCCAGAAGGCTATTCTCCCACCAATATTCGTTTGTCGTTCTAAGTGTTTGTGAGTAGGTGGAGTCTAAAAGTGAGAGCCTGGTCATTTGCACGCAGTGTTGTAATTATTAAAATATTATTCCCTGCAATTCCACGTGATGTACATAGACCCGTAGAGAGGGGTGTTTAATTAGGTCACTGAATCTGCGTGGCTCGACGATAGTTGTAGAGTGGAGGTCAGTGAGGTTCTTTGGACTGCATGCAGTGACCTGAGCAAAATCGTTCCTCGCTGTAGCCTGTTTCCCGGGTGTCATCGCTTCCTCCCTCAGCTCTTGCACACCCTCACTGTGCTTCCCAGTGTTTTCTACTTGCTTTTCTTTTTCTTTTTTATGTTGCAAAATAAAGCAGTGAGCTCCATTACTACTTAAGACATCTAGCATATTCTCATACTATTTGTTAATATGAGTTAAGTTTTATCGTGGAGACATTCTTGTAGCCTGTTGACTTTCTAATGTAACTGAACTGATTACTGGGTTAATGCTGCTGTTTCTCGGTATTTCCTCCTTGTGTGCTTCTTTCTTTTTCTAGTGTACATCCTCAAGTAACCACTCCAGGACTAAAGGCGAGATAGAGACTGTGAATCCTTAAGTGACTGGGAGGGCTTTGGTTTGCTGTCACACATAGATGACAGCCCCACCTGGTCTTCCCCTGAGACCCTTGTGAGAATTCTGGGGTACACTGGCCGTAGGCAGTGTGGGGTCTGCCAGACTAATGATAACTTTGTAATAGATTTAATTTTGCCAAGTGTAGTAGAAAAGGAAATGTAGAATCAAAATATTATATTAGAAAGAGTTTGTCTGAAAAGAAAAGCCAAACATAAACCAACCAAACAAGAGTATGATTCCCGTTAGTAAAAAATTCTAGAAAAGCACATGAGTTAGTTGATGGAGGTTAGGAGTGGAGGGAGGGGTGGCTGCAAGGGGCACAAGGGTACCATGTGGGTGATGGAGATGTTCAGTGTCTTAGAGGTGGTTGTCACAGGTATATACATAGGACACTTGAAATTTTACACTTTCAGTATGTGCACTTTTATTACATGTAAGCTATACCTTAATAGTTACAAATTCCACTCTACTATTATCTATAACTTTGAGTACTGTCTTTGCTGTAATTATAGTACGTGTCAATATTATAAGGATGCTTTCTTATCGGTGGCAGATATATATACACAAATATGTATATAAATTTTAAAATATTTACAGAGTTATACAATCCATATAATGCTACTTCTAAAATTTTATGGCCAGTACACATTTGAGTGACATGACTATATAGTAAATGAAATAATTTAATTTTTGATATTACCACCAAAAGCTGTATATTCTGTAATAAAGGAAAATTTAACTGAATTTATGATTCATTAATCAATTTCAATTTGTAGCTTCGTGTAATTTGGCATATTGTGTATATAGATGTTTTTCTCCATAGAGAAGAAAGCTCTAACTTCATTATGGATGGGGCAGGGCAGTTTAGTTTTTCATTTAATAGCCCATCACTGCCACTCATTTCACCTTCTGTGTCTCTCATGTTACGGTTTTGGGGGCATTCTATGTCACCAGCTGTTTTTGTGTCACCAGTTGCATTGCATCAGATTGTGTCCATGGTGACACCCAGAGTAAGGAAACCTGCGGACCTGAAAGCTTTTCTTGAAGAACCATGGACACGAGCAAGAGTGACCCCCAGTGTTGTTGTCTCAGCACTCACTGCGATCAGAGAATTAACGCCAAGGAGTCGTGTGACCGTAGCTGTGCTACGGAGCTCGGGAAGCCAGATCCGCCTCTTTGCTTCACAGCTGTGTCGAGAGCACAGTTCCCAGGCACCGGAGATGTCTGAGAAATACGTTTCTGGCTTTTGTGATCGAGCAAATTTATTAACAACCATGAAGCCACAGTGATTTTCAATAAGTCATGACATGCTGATTTATTTCAAAAGATCCATATAGCAGTAAACAATACCATTTACATTTAATTAGTTTTATTGAACAAAAGGCAATTTTATTTGTAATGAACCACATGTTATGATTAAGGATGTATTTTAATGACCTTTAAGTAATGTGAACAAATGTTGCCCTTGACCTAATAGCAGAGGCTTTCCTACATTATTGAAAACTTCAGAATGATTTTTAAATTATCTTGAAAGGCTTTGAATGACATTCTCATTGTTGTGCCATTATTCAGTCGTTTGATGTCTGCTCTACTAGATGAAATGCATTCCTCTAAAGGCTCATGTGCACATAGAAATAAGCTTGTTGCCAGCTTGTTCTTTATTTTCATGTATCAAAAGGTAGCCTACTGTATGAAAATTTCATTTTTTGAAAATCACTGTGACAGTGTAATATTTGAATGATGAGCAATTCTTAAACTTGCCTTATTCCTGGAGTATTTGGCTGCTTATTAAACATTCTAGCAGTACATTCGTGAGTCTCAAGTTATTATATGATGTATTTTTTCTTATGTAAACTATCTTGACTTAATTAACTTGAAAATACCTTTTCGTTAGTTAATACATAGTCTAAGGTGCAGTAACAGTTCCCCTGTGGTGACCTGATGTGTTCAACCTTTATTCCACCCTTCTTCCAGCCTCTGTCCTTCAGGAACTTGAACATGAATTCGCATGTTATTTACCACAGTCCCTCGAAGGTGTGTGAGCTAGTGTTCAGGGCTGGATGTCCTCTCACAGAGTTTGTAAGGCACGAGTGAGGAGGAGTCACCTTTCTGCCCGTGGTGCTTCCTGCAGGCGGGCGTCCTCCTGGAGATCTGAGTTCCTTCTGCTACTCTGCAGCTCAGGGCTCGGTGGCAGTTGCCATGCAGACAGTGATCTCCACTCCCTGGAGTCACAGCTCCATTGGCAAGTCTCAGACTCGATCCTTGCAGCAGGATCTTCGATGGAGGATCATTTTGGTAACATTCTGAGAGTAATTTTTGGAGGTTCAGTCATGAGCTGCATCCCTTCCTCTGACTTTGGAAGTATCTCATTCTGTGTATTAAATCACTTTCTGCTAGAACAGCGATCCCCAACCTTTTTGGCACCAGGGACCATTTTCATGGAAGACAATTTTTCCACGGCCCGGGGGGGCAGGGCGGGCAGGAGATGGTTTTGGGATGAGTCAAGTGCATTACATTTTTTGTGCAGTCAAACCTCTCTGCTAGTGATAATCTGTATTTGCAGCCGCTCCCCAGTGCTAGCATCACTGCCTCAGCTCCACCTCAGATCATCAGGCATTGGATTCTCACAAGGAGCCACGACCTAGATCCCTCCATGCGCAGTTTACAGTAGGGTTTGCGCTCCTATGAGAACCTAATGCCACCGCTGATCTGACAGGAGGCGGAGCTCAGGTGGTGATGGGAGCCATGGGGGGGAGCAGTTGTAAATGCAGATGAAGCTTCCCTGGATTGCCTGCTGCTCACCTGCTGTGTGCTGTTCACCTCCTGCTGTGCGGCCCAGTTCCTAACAGGCCAAGGACTGGTACCAGTCTGCGGTTGGGGTTGGGGACCACAGTGCTAGAAGATCCTTGGTTTCTGTTTCCTGTACTGAAATGACTGAAATACCCCAAATCAAGAGAGTTTTCACTCTCACTCAGCCCCCCAGAGGTGGGTAGTCCAAGGCTGGTAGGGCTGCGTTGTCATCTTCCAGATGTGACCTTACAGGGTGGGTCCCAGTGGCTCCCCCGACGCTGGCTGCGGGAGAGGGGAAGGAAGGGCATCCGTCCTTTCTCGTGCCCACGGGCCAGAATCAGTCACGTGGTTGTAACCAGCTGCAAAGGCGGCTGAGAAACATTCTTTAGGCAGGAAGCCGCCTACTGGCCTACTGCGTAAAGCTCAGATCTGCGTTTAAAAGGAAACAGGAGTAAAGGTTGGGGACCGTCTCTGCCACACCATTTCTTCCTTTTTTTTTCTTTCTCTTGAGAGTCTTTGATTTCCTCTTAACGCTGCTTACTGAATGGAGTGCGCTGCGACTATTTGGTCAGTTTTCTTGGAGGATTTTATTGCCCTGCAAACAGGATGTCTCCTTTAGAATTGCTGTTACGCTTACCGTTTTTATTAGCATCAGTTACTTCCTGTTCTTCAAGGAACTCTAAGCAGTTTACAAATTTGTATGTTCCTGACTCAGGTAGATTAAAGTAGGAAATAAATGAAATGTACAAGTAGTAAGTATGTCTTTTACAAATGAAAGAAGCCATATCAATTTTAGACCATGTGTGTTCTCTGTTAAAGAGTATTTTCTTGGGCCGGGCACAGTGGCTCATGCCTGTAATCCCAGGACTTTGGGAGTGGGAGGTGGGAGGATCGCTTGAGGCCAGGAGTTCGAGATTAGCCTGGGCAACATAACAAGACCCTGTCTCTACAAAAAATTTAAAAAATTAGCCAGGTGTGGTGGCACATACCTGTAGTCCCAGCTACTTGGGAGGCTGAGGCAGGAGGATCGCTTGCACCCAGGCGTTCGAGGTTGCAGTGAGCTATGATTGCACCACTGCACCCCCAGCCTGGGCGACCCTGTCTCTCAAACAAACAAACAAAAAAGATGTTTTCTTAAAAGTGATTGAGCATTATAAACAACCCACCAGTCCCATTTGTAGAAGAGATCTATCGAGAAAGAGCCCTGTGTAGGGAGCGTGAGGAAGCCAGGCAGCCACCTGCCACCTTCTGAAAGGACCGTTGGGGTGCTGCACGGATTTAGTGCTGTGGTCACACATCCCTGTCTGTGGGTCTCCCTGCATCATGTGGGGCTGCAGGAACCTTGTGCAGAGCCCCAGCAGGTAGATGTTTTATGAGCACCTCCTGAGTGGTTTTGACGCACACCTGCCGTTAGTCAGTGGTTCTGTTAGAATCAAAAGCTCCTGTTGCGCCTAAGAAATTTTTTTTTTTCTTTTTTAAGTTATCTTCCATCCTAGTTCATGGTGCTGGCACACAAAATCTAATAATATCAGTGATCACTTTTGGTAAATAATATACGAAAAATTTTCAAGTAATTTTACTTAATTTTAACATTGTAATTAATTCAGATGTTCTGTATTTCAGGATCTTTTCTCTATCAGTGCTTATGTTTATGCTCAGAAGCCACAACTGGATATTCATAGTTTTGAAGGCACATTTACCAGGGTAAGTTCAATCTCTTGTTCAGTACAAATATATTCATTGTGCATGCAAGTTAAAAGTAACAAACCTTTATTTTGAGACAGCAATTCAATCCAGGATAAAGTCAAGCAGTTCAAATTTCCCTTTCCAACTAGAAAGGGAAAACCTACATAATGTTTCAACTTCTTAAATTTTCCTATATCAGATATGTTTTTTGGATGCATTCAGTGTAGTTTTTCTAATTTTTTAGCATATTTACTACTGATAAGATCTTTATCTTCTAAAATATTGTGAGTCAGAAAAATGAAGTAATTTAACTATTTCAGTTTTGACTGGATAGTTGGTACCCTGTGGTATCCACATTATGTCTAACTTTTTGTTAACTGGAGGTATGGATATATACATATATGTATATGTGGGTATATATGTATGTACATTTCTTTATATACATATATATATATTTCGTGCCACATACTTTTCATTTTATGAAGTTTTGGCAAAGCTTGAAGCCCCCAATCCTGATGAATAGTGTGAAGGACTGAAAAACTTATTTTCACAGCGTATAACTGGTATCATAAATGCTGTATGATGAGGGATTTTAATTTATGATTATAGTTTATTTTTGCTACAATTATTTTTAAAAGATTTTTGTTGGTGCAGTCTCGTTTGTTTCACTCTTGGTCACACTCAGGGATTGGCAAGTAGTTGTCATCACTTGAGAAAGCATTTACGGAGCTTATGTAACAGGACAGTTAGTGTGCGGACTGTGGGGATGCAAGGTGAGGGCACCTGTGAGGTTGTCAGGTCCTGTGGGGACCTCTCCATGCTGCCTCATGCTGCCCCATGGTTGCTTATTCCGTGAGTGCCGCGCACAAGTACTTGTAAGATGTTCTTGGAAACACAGGAGGAAGCATGTCCTGGTGATAAGTGCCATTCAGTGAGTTCTGAAGCACATTCATATCTTTCTGTGTTTTTACAAAAATATTTATCATGAAAACAGCATGTTCTTATTAAAGACAACTTAACAGATGGAGATGAGTGTTACAAAAAGGTACCCTTAGTACAATCAGTTAAGAGTTAATAGTGTAACCACTGCTAAGAATTGGGAATATTGTTTCTTTCTTCCTTTCCTTTCCTTTTGTTTCTTGTTCCTTTCTAATTTATATTGCTTATTTTTAATTTTTATTGCTTATGACTTCCTAAAAGTTGGACATGACACTAGCCTAGGTCTAGGCAGGTCGGGATCATCAGTGTCTCTGTCTTCCACTTGCACGTCTTGTCCCGCTGGAAGGTCTTCAGGGCAGTAAACGCGTGGAGCCGTCATCTCCTGCGGTGACAATGCCTTCTTCTGTAACACCTCCGGGACGACCTGCCTGAGACTGTTTTACAGTCAACTTCTACTTTTTGTAAATAGAAAGAGTACACTCTAAAATAACGATAAAAAGTATGGTAAATATGTATACCAGTAACAGTCATTTATTATCACTGTCTCATATTATGTACTGTACGTAATTGTATGTTCTGTACCTTTATACGACTAGCAGCACAGTAGGTGTGTTTACATCAGCATCACCACAGATGTGAGTAATGCCTTGTGTCACGACCTTATCATGGCGATAGCACTGCAGGCGATAGGAATTTCTAACCTCCGTTATGGGTCCATCATTGACTGAAACATCATTATGCAGCACATGACTGTACTTGAAGCAAAAACTGTTAGAATTGCAAGGAGAAATAGTCCATAATGATAGTTGGAGATTTTAATACCCACTTCTCAATAATTGACTGAACAAGTAGAGAGAAAATCAGTAAGGATATAATAGACATGAAGAATACTATCCATGAAGTTTGACCCAATTGACATTTATTGAAGACTTTACCCAAAAGTAGCAGAAAGTGCATTGTACTCAAGTACACACAGAAAATTTACCAAGAGAGATCAAACAAAGCTTAGTAATAAGAAATGATTCAACTCATAAAATATGTTCTCTGATCACAGTGGAATTAAATCAGAAATCAGTAACAGATTTCTTGGAAATTTCCAAATATTGGATAATAAATAACACATTTCAAAATATCCCATGACATAAAGAAGCAATCACAAGAAAGATTAGAACACTGCCAGTACTAGAGGAAAACATGAATAACTTTGTCAGTGTTCTAGAATTTTCTGGAGACATTTTCATTTGACTCGAAGTCCAGAATTATTTTTCAAAAGTTGATAAATTTGAGTAAATAAAAGTAAGAGCAATTTATATGGCAAAAATAAGTATAAGCAATGTCAAAACTTATATGAAAAACTAGGAGAAAATGTATGCAACTTACATTGCAGCCATAGGGCTAATCATTCTAATTAAAATACCCTTAAAAGTTGATCTAAAAAAGGAATAGAATTCTGACACATGCTACAGTATGGATGGGCCTTGAGGAAATTATGCTCAGTGAAACAAGCCAGTCACAAAAGGACAATACTGTGTGACTCCACTTACCCTGAGGGGCTTAGAGAAGTCAGGTTCATAGAGACAGAAAATGAATGGCGGTGCTTGGGGCTGGGGAGGGAGATGGGGGCTTAGTGTTTAATGGGGACAGTTTCAGTTTGGGAAGATGAAAAAGTTCTGGGGATGGATGGTGGTGATGGTCGCACATCAGTGTGAACACACTTAATACCATTGAACTGCACACTTAAAAATGGTTAAGATGGTAAATTTTAAGTTACGTGTATTTACCACAATTATAAAAAGTAATTGATAAGATAAAGACCAGAGGCCAGATAGAAAAGTGGGCACAGGATATGGACACTTCACAGAAAAAGAAATGCAAATATTATTAAACATTTTTAAAAGTGCTCCGTTTTGTTCATAATAAAAGAAATACAACTAATTGTGTTGTATAGTGGTCTCTCCCTGATGAGGCAGGTGGGCCTGGTGAGTAGTGATTGTTCTCCTGCCCATCAGTGTCAGCTCCCTGTGGGAGCAGCAGAGTTGAGGTGTCAACACAGGTGGGGTACAGTGACCCCATCCGCAAAGACTCTGCATTGTCCTGCCAGAGTGTGTGACATTTGTAGATGTCCTCTGTGTGTTGAGTAAACTGTGGCAGTACTCCATGGAGCATGTGCAGCTGCTGAGCACACAGGAAGCTGCATTGATGTGCGATATTCCCGAGACCCACTGGTGGATGAAAGGGGTGTAGAAAAGCACATAGTCGGCCCTCGTTTTTGAAAGTATAAGTGGGAAGTAAGTATATGAGGGTGCGTGTGTGTGTACATGCAAATATATAATTATGTTATATAAAGTTATGTACATATAGATGCAAATATATATAATTTCCTTAGTTTTTGCAATTGAAACAATTTATAAACTAATGAAAGTGGGTACTTGCAGGGGTAAAGGAAATACTGTAGTGGGAGTAAGGCCGAGAGCCTGCCCAAGTACTATTTCATGCGGTTTTGACCTGGAACCATGCAAATGCTGCACACATTCAAAAATAAAATGACGTCTGAGGAGGAGGCCAAACACACTTTGAATTTGAACACAAACAGAAACAAATGAACTAAATGGTGTGGCAATTTTACATCATGACGTGAAAAGAATTATTTCCAGTAACTTTTGTACTGAGCACTTGGTAAACATGTTCTAAGGATAAAAGTAACTAAAAAAGTATACTTAGTAGGCTTATTGTTAATAAATTAGCTTTGTAAATTTGAAAATATAATATTTGTATTACAGGCATACCTCGTTTTATTGCACTTCGTAGATATTTTGTTTTTTACGAATTGAAGGTGTGGCATCCTTGCGTTGTGCAAGTCTATTTGTGCCATTTTTCCAACGGCATGCGGTCGCTTTGTGTCTCTGGGTAACATTTTGGTCATTCTCACAATATTTCAAACTTTATTATTATATTTGTTATAAGGTTATTATTATATTATATTAGTGATCTTCGATGCTACAATTGTAATTGTTTGGGGCACCAGGAACCGTACCCATATAAGGTGGCGAACTTCATCGATAAATGTTGTGTGTTCTGACTGCTCCACTGACTGGCCCTTCCCCCGTCTTTCTCTCTCTCTCCTCAGCCCTCCCTGTTTCTTGAGACACAGCAATGTTGAAATTAGGTGAACTAATAACCCTACAATGGCTTCTAAGTGTTCAAGTGAAAGGAAGAGTTGTATGTCTCTCACTTTAAATAAAGAGCTAGAAATGTTAAACGTGGTGAGGAAAGAGAGTTGAAAGCTGAGATAGGCTGAAAGCTAGGCCTCCTGCACCAAACAATTAGCCAAATAGTGAAGGCAAAGGAAAAGTTCTTGAAGGAAATTAAAAGTCCTTCTCCAGTTAACCCACAAGAAAGTGAAACAGCCTTATTGCAGCCTTGGAGAAAGTTTCAGTGGTCTGGATAAAAGATCAAACCAGCAACAACATTCCTTTAACCCAAAGCCTAGTCCAGAGCAAGGCCCTAACTCTTGTCAATTCTGTGAAGGCTGAGAGAGGTGAGGAAGCTGCAGAGGTTTGTTTGTGAGGTTTAAGGAAAGAAGTCATCTCCATAAGATAAAAGTGCAAGATTAAGCAGCAAATGCTGATGGAGAAGCTGCGGCAAGTTATCCAGAATATCTAGCTAAGATCGTTGAGAAACGTGGTTACACTAAACAAAAGATTTTCAATGTAGGCAAAACATCTTTCTATTAGAAGAGCTGCCATCTAGGACTTTTGTAGCTAAAGAGAAGTCAATGCACGGCTTCAAATCTTTAAAGGCCAGGCTGACTGTCTCGTTAAGGGCTAATTGAGCTGGTGACTTTAAGTTGGAGCCAGTGCTCATTTACTATTCTGAAAATCCTAGGGACTTTAAGAAAAATTCGTGTGGCTTGCTCTGTTGTGATACTCACTTTATTGGAGTGATCTGGAACCAAATCCACAATATCTCCTAAGCATGCCCGTCTTTTGTAGGATAAGTAAAATGTATAAGATACTACATGTGGCCAGGTGTAGCAGCTCATGCCAATAATCCCAGCACTTTGGGAGGTAAAGGCAGGAGGGATTTTCTGAGGCCAGGAGTTTGCAACCAGCCTGGGCAACATAGCGAGACCCCATCTCTACAAAAAACAAAAACAATTAGGCAGGCGTAGTGGTGGCGCCTGTAGTTCCAGCTACTTGGGAGGCTGAGGCAGGAGGATGGCTTGAGCCCAGGAGTTGCAGGCTGCAGTGAGCTGTGATTGCGCCACCACTCCAGCCTGGGCGGCAGAGCAAGATTCTGTCTCAAAAAAAAATGAAAAGAAAAGGAAAGAAAAAGGGCAGCACAGGCGTGGTGAGGTCTACTTGTACACCTTGTGCAGACACACAGCCAAAGAAGAAGGAGCAAAAGACAAGGAGCTGATGTGCCCGGCCTCCGCCAGCCCCGGGAGCAAGTCGGTGGGGAGATGCCGGGCCAGTGAGGGCCTGTGGCTGTGAATGCGGGGGAGAAGATGCAGTGTGCCCACGAGTGGTGAGAGGGGGTGCTCGGTGGTGGAGGTCAGAGTGGGGGACGGTCGGAGGTTCAGTTACGTTCCACTTCAGTCTCATGCATTACTCTACTGAGGGTTTAATTCTCAGTTACGATTTTCAGATGTGCAGCATTCCTGGGCTAGAATTGTGGCCCTGGGTGGTAGGAGTTCAGGAAGCACAGCACCACCCTCAGCAGCACATGCCGTCTTGCGATTATCACCAGTGACAGCTTTTGCTGGTGAGAACGTTCCTACTGAGGGCTGAATAATTGAAATAATTTGCAGGGCATGGAGATAGTGAAGTATTTTTCATCTTACCATCAAAGCCTCTTTATTTTTGAGTCTGTGAATTCAGTTGTGAGATCAGGTGGTATAGCACATGCAGGAAATAGTCACCTCACTTTCTTTGCTAGCTCCGCTGCATTGGCCTCCTTTCCTTCTCTGGAGTGGTTTGTTCACAGCGTCGTGGGCACAGTGCCAACTCCCTGGTCATTTTCCCTTTTGGAAGCACAGCCCATTCCTGCTTAAATTGTGACTCCCACTCAGTGACAACCTATCCCCCACTTCTGTTTCAGGCCATACTTGTGGCTCTAGGCATAGAAGTTCCATGGGAGGCTCCTGGTGCTTCTTCTGCATGGAGTAGCATTGGGTGGACCCCTCGCTTCTGTTGCTCCCTCTAGGCCTGAACCCGTCTGGGGTTGGAGGCATGCGGAGGGGCCGGGCAGGCACACATCTGCACTGCATCAGGTGTCAGGGTGTGAGCCTGCTGCCAGGTACCCCTCTTTGAACAGGGCAGGCATGAGCATGGCACTTGGTTCTCCCTGGCCCCCTTGATGCTGGACATCCCCTCAGAGAGGAGCAGCCCCTGTCAGCAGTTAATACTTTTGAGCCGCCCTGGGTGGGTGTCCTGGCTCATGCCTTGACAGCCTCCTTCCGGACCAGTTCTACCACAGCAGCCCTGGCACAGTTGAATCCTCCTCCCACCTTCAAGGCCTGCTGGCCTGGGCTGCTCAAACGTGTTTTTGTGTTCAAGACTCTGAGAGGCTGAAACCTACCACAGTCTTCTTGTTTGTATACATGGCCCACATGCTAAGAGACCATGTGCCAAGCTCCTGTAGGCACCTTCCTCTCTCCATGGCGGCTCCAGGCCCTGAGCTCCCTGACCCTCCTCTCTCTCCATGGCGGCTCCAGGCCCTGAGCTCCCTGACCCTCCTCTCTCTCCGTGGCGGCTCCAGGCCCTGAGCTCCCTGACCCTCCTCTCTCTCCGTGGCGGCTCCAGGCCCTGAGCTCCCTGACCCTCCTCTCTCTCCGTGGCGGCTCCAGGCCCTGACCCTTCTAGCATTTGTCAGGAACAGGAGTGCCTTGGCCCCTGTCAGCAGTTGCCAGTTTCTTGTGCCTAGGAGAGTCACTTTCCCCTTGTTCTCTTCTGTCTGGAACACCTTTTGTTTCCAGTCCTGGCAATTAGTGGCAAATTGAGGGGTAAAAGGAAAAGTCCTAGTCTGTATATCCCCCTCCTACCTGCAGCACCTAGTCGTCACCAACAGTTACACCTTTTGGATTATGGTTTGTAGCACTTTGCCCAGTTACTTTGCTAAATCCTCACAGTGGACCCACAGGTGAGTAGGTGGCCTCCCCATTTTGTAATACGTGGTCTGTCTGACATCACACAGCAAGGCAAACAGGCCGGCATTGGGCCCAGGCCCTGTGTGCCTCCCAGCTGCCTGCTGTCCCCCTCTTGCTGTGCCAGGGCTGTGCTCTGTATGCATGCCCTCCATCCTCTCTCACCTCTGCCTCCGTCTGTTCCCATTCCTGCCTCTCTCCCCTTCTGTCCTCCCTCCTGCAGCACGAGCAATCTGTGTACCTCAGAGCCCTCCCTGTGTCCATGCTCCTCTGTGACCTCAGTGGCTCCCCGTGCCCTCAGAGTCCAGCCGAGCCCTCGACACAGCTCTGCCAGGCCCCGTTGGCCTTTCCTTCTCTCACGCTCACCTGGCTGTCTTTGGTGTGTGCTCTCTGGCTTTCTCTTGGAACTGTGTTTTCCTCCGTCCATCCTCAGCCTTTGCTGTGTCTTTTGGTTTGGCAATTTGGGCTTCAGGTCTCGCTGATTTACCTCTCCTGGGAAGCTGACCTCACCTCTTCAAGCACACGCTCTGTGCCGTGTGTGTACTTTCATTATTCTGCGTTTTCTCCATCGTGGGTATGTCACACTGAATTGTTAACTACCTGTTTTCTCATCTGCCTCCCCCACTGGAGAGCATCAGGAGAAATTGTCCAGGACTTGGTCTTCGGCAGAAGAGATCTTGGGTGCTGTTACAGTAGAGACCTCGCGTCGTCTGTGTGCTCTCTGGCGGTCTGGGCCTGTCTTCCTCACGTCTGGGCTGTTTCGTGCTCTGTCGGCAGAGGTTGAGTTGTAGGGAGGCTGGCAGCAACGGAAGTGAGTCCAGTTCACAGCAGTGCATGTGAACGTCGCAGGTAGAGAATGTAAGTCTTTTTAAGTTAGTTTTGATTTGAACCAGTCTGAACAGCTTTACTGATTCCTCCTTTAATGAATAAATTAAAGAAAATCTTTGAAAAGTGTTCATTTTATGTTCTTGAGAGTCATGATTTTGAAAATTACCATCCAGCAATCGATGCCCTGTGGCAGCAGGGCCCGTCTCTTCTTGTCAACCCTGTGTGGTAGCCCGGACCTGGTTGCAGCATCCAACATGGATCAGGGTGCAAAACAGTCTGATAAATCTCTCAAGTGAGGAGTTAGCCAGGCTGGTTACACTCAGAAGAAAGAGCTCTAGTCACTTGCTAAAACTGACCTTTCCAATCTTTGTTTAGTGCTACAGATTGTGCGCATTTTGCATTTCTTCTGCAAGGGTGCTTTGCTTAACAGAAAATAGTATACTTTTGAATTTCTTCAATTTTTAGGTACCACCACAGCTCTGCTCTATTTTCTTTGTTAGATCATGGGAAGCTGCGAATAGTTGATACACAGTTTCCTTCAACATAAGCACCTCTTTCACACTGGGATTAAACTGTGGCTTCACCACTTTTTAGATGGGTGACCCTGGCAGAGCGCAGCATCCTTCTCAGTCTTACATCTCAGAGTTCTTAGGAATCAGAAAATAGGTAGGACCTCCAGAAATGTTAGCTGTTGTCCGTTGTCTTGCATGAGTGCCAGAGCTGGGAATGTCTGCCAGGAGGCACACACAGGTGAAATACCTGGTTGGTGGTGTGCAGGAACGGGAACAGGCCCAGTTTCCCAGCGAGGAGGTCTGCGGCGGTGCCCTTTCCAGGCTGGGGTCCTCGTCCCTCCCGGGTGGGCCGTGTGTCGGTGTTGTAATGAGAAGAGTTTAACTTGTCTGCCGTGTAAACACAGTAGGTAGTTTTCTAAGGCTAGTCCTTCAATTTCTTTCTTTCCTAACATGTACACACACACACACACACACACACACAACCCTAGATCATCCTATATTTGTACCTTTGTACCCATATTTTATCTTGCCTTACCTGGAAACATCTAAAACTAACTTTGGGTCATGGTGGGTGTTTCAGATTGAAGCAGAGATACCCTGTTAGGGTGGTTGTGGGCACTGTGGACAAATATTTAGCAAGCTGGGTTTCATTGCGGAGAGAGAAGAGAGACAGACAGTTGTAGCAGTTGTCCTATTGGTAGTTTACTGTGTGTGTGAGCTATTTCTACAGAGGTGGGGGTCACCCAGGTCAGAACGGAGACAGGGTTAGGAGCCGTCCACATGAGAGCAGATAGAGGGGGGATGGTCCGGGTCGGAGCGGATGGAGGACCTTGAATGAATCGTGGTATGCATTATGGCAAGTTCTTAATGAGTGTAATTCAAATAAATGGCCTTTCGTTGCCTTTAGTTGACATTTTCTAACAGGGTTTTGTTTATCTCACTTTAAATATATCAGTCTTGAGTCTGGATTGTTTAAGACAAAAGATCTTTATTTTTTGTGCATTTTTTGAGAAAGAAGAAAGAAAAAGACATGTTAAATAACTAGTTTTGTAACTGGAAAATGGAATTCACTTTAATCATTCAAATATATCAAAAAAACTTTGTTTAAAAGTTATAGCTACTTATTTTTCTTTTTTAATAGTATAATATATATCAAAGAAAATGTATTTTTTTTTGGTACAAGCTTAAATACTTAAGTAAGGATTAGAGCAAATTAATCCAAGGCTCCCACGTCAGTATACCTACTCAGCAGGTTGTTGCCTTTGCAGAATCTGCTATAGATGGTTGCATTGTGAATTACACCTGTTTCTGCTTCCCTCAAGACAGGGTCAGTGTGAATAAATTGCTGACTGTGTAACGTTTTGCATTATATAAATGATTCATATTATTGTTCTTGATATCATTAATTTCACTTATTGTTCAAGATGTAAGTCTTGGAAGTTTGGAGTTTGAAATTCTAGCCAGTGTTGAACTATTAGCAGTATTCATAGTCCTTTAACTCATATTCCCATTTAATCTTTTTTGTAATGTATTTTCTGCTGTAATTTCTTTTGCAAACCATAGCACACTTATTATTGTTCGTGTCTTTTTAAATCAAAATACTCTCCTGTTGAAAAGAAAACCTCTTTTGTTTGTGAAATTGGGTATACTGTTGAGAAACCAGCTTGAAATTATAACATTTTGCATTCTCCCCTCCCCACCCGGCAGATTATATCTTTTCAAACTGTATAACATTAAGGAGGAGGAAACCGGAAGAGAATGTTATTTAGAGATAATTTCTTTCCCATCTTCCCAGTCTTTATTCTGTACTTCATGAGATTGATAAAGAACTATCTTTTAGAATAATTTTCTTCTTATTAGAGAAATGTTTAATGTTTAAAGTCCATCATTGCCATACAGAATGGAAAGGAAATGCATAGACATTGTGTGTCTTTCCACACATAATTGTGTTAGAAAGAGACAAAAGCATTCATGTGATTAGATGGTCATGGAAAAGTAATAGGGGAACCAACTTAAATTTCTAAAACTAAATTGTATAGAATCTTTTATTTGCAGTTCAGAAAGCCTTATAAACTTTTTATATTTAATGCTCTTATTTTTCTTGGAGTTCAACATAATGGGAAAATACTATACACTAAAATATTTGCATGCATTAATAATTTTTTGAACTTTCACGTTAAGGGAAACCTTAGGAAGAGTTTCAAGGAATAAATGGTGTGAGTTTGTGTGTGGGTGGTGAAGAGATGGTGCCCAGCTGCAGGCAGGGCTGAAGGAGCATGTTGGCTTCTGTGCCACACAGGGAACCCGGGGTGACAGCAGACCGTGGACCCGCCACAGGGCCGCAGTGTGAGGCCTGGTGCCTATGGAAATTAGAGGAAGAGTTCCAGGTTTGCTTATTCTTGTATTTGTTCATTTACTAGACGAGGCTGAGTGCCTCTTCTGTGCTGGCAGCTGGGAAGGTGAAGAAGGCAAAGGCTGCATCATCGTGTAGCCTACAGTCCTGTGGGTAAACAAGCATTCACATTGCTTTGATACAATGAAAATAATTCAAGATTCATTTTAGTGAATATCTTTATTTACTTCATACCTTAATGATAAATGTGTGATTCAGCAATTGGCTTATTTATGCCAGTTATATACTCAGTTTGCTGGAACTCCTAGACCAACATGCAGTTAGAGGATATGCCTTGTCGGCCGTGTTAGGGAAATAGAGGTGAGGATATATGGATTTTTCTGTCTTCCCAACAGTGTTTATCAGAATTAGACTCTAAGACCATCTATGCGAATGAATCAGAAATTGGTCATTTCAGTTCAGTCATAAATTCAAGTACAAAATTAGTCTAGTGGAGGCTACTCACTTTTCTCTTCTGAAAGTTGATTTTTCTTGTTTCTATAAAACCATAAAAGTCAAAGGGAAAACTCATTTTTTCTGGATTATTTGTTTCTGCATTAGACAATTTTTATCTCTTTACCTTGAACAGCTACTTTAGTTATAAACAAAGGGAACAAAAATCCTGGCATTTTCTGTGGAAGGAGCAAGAACAGGATTGGAAAACAAAGTACTTAAATATTCTTATGTATTTTAAACCATACCAGTGATGGTATGTTAGGTACTGTGCAAGAGTTTAATTTGATTCCAGTATATTTAGAAATTTGTAAATACATCATTACTATTAGTATAAAACTATATAGAAGTAAAATGATTAACAGTATAAAAATTTTGTAGCCCTGCCATCCTAATATAAATACTGATATTATTTTTTTGACTCTTCACTTCAAGTTTTTTCCCATAAACATGCATATTTATATTGGAATAATATAATTCTCAGTTTTTCCACTTAAAAATACATTTCCTTAGTATGTTGCATATTGATGCATCTTAATTATCAGTAGATTTTTGTAAGCTGAAACTACTAAATTCAGCAAAATGTGTAACTTGTTTTACTTGATAAACTGTAACTGCAAGAAGTAATTCCTAAAGGACCGTAAAATGAAAATATGTGCATGTCTGCAGAAACAGTAGTGGGTCGCATGCTGGCAGCAGAGTTTATAGCAGGCAGGTTCCTCGGTCAGGGCTGTGCCCTGCAGCTCCTGCTCTGTCAGACCCATGTAAGTTCCATCACCAAAACTTGTGTCCCTTTTCTTTGCTGCTGTTGCCCTTCTGCCTACCATGATGTTTACCCTTGGTACGCTGTTTTGTAATTTTTTTGTATACATGTTTAGCTCCTGCACTAAACCATGAACTTCTTAGGTGAAAGGCTGCATCTTAATTCTTCCTCGTAGTCATAGGTTCTACTGTAGGGCTTATTACATATATTAAGATGCTGACTGAGTGCATGCTTGAGTGAGTTGAATGAACACCTGTATTTGTAGATAATATAACTAATTAAAGACCAGTCTATATTCTTGAAATGATTTTTTTTTTTAAATTTAAGAAACAGCACCCCACCTGTGTTTTAAACACTTACTGGCATCACAGTTGTCATACTCACAAACCCTGAGATGCTAAGGGCAAGTCTTCAGGTCCAGTGGTAGCCTTATTTTCACAGCAAAGTAGAGGAGTGTTGGTGACCATATGGTCCTAAGAGACTGATCTGCACATGGTAACTGGAATGCAGGAAGGTTCATAACTGCTGGTCTTGCTGTCTGATGCATACAAGGCAGCTGGGGCCAAACCTCCTTCTGAAATTAAACTTAAGTGAAAAACTTTGTTTTCTAAATATTTGCAGTGTTAGGGGAAATATTAATATTTGGGAAACTGTTAGGATTGGTTTAGATTCTGTGCCTCACAAGTAAATCAGAGGAGAATCAAATATCAAATATCTTCCATGTAGCTATCAAAATGGCCAGAACTTATATAATTTGAAGATGGTTTGGTAAGTGAGTGGAAAGGAAACACCAGTAGCATAGACCCATTTCCTGCATGCAGATTGTTGTGGAAAATATGTTTTCATTTTCTTCCCTTCCTTCCCAAATTTGATTTCTTTGATATCTTAAAATATATCCTGATAGCAAATTGTCAGTTTATAATAAAATACAGTTCTCTGGAGGTGGCATTATTTGAAAGGAGACTCCCAACAGATGGGACATCTTTCCCATGTTACTTTGAGAAGTAGGGCCGTGGGTATTTGTTAACCCTTTATTCTAGCAAGGGTTCCGCAATCAAAATATAGACTGTGACTTTGGAATAAGATGAAAAATTCTGAGATTTTAAATTGTCATTTTTATCTCTGAATATGAACAGTAAAAATGTAAAGATAAAAGACTGTATATATTGCTATTGTGATGTTGCTGTATGGCCATGTTTGTTGATATCTGTATATATAATCAGCAACATACAGCTTATATTTGAATCTTGTTTTAATGAAGAGTATTCAACATAATAATGACATA
Source organism: Daubentonia madagascariensis (assembly GCA_023783475.1). NCBI lineage: Eukaryota > Metazoa > Chordata > Mammalia > Primates > Daubentoniidae > Daubentonia > Daubentonia madagascariensis. The sequence continues at coordinate 35,256,005 of JAKFHU010000901.1, forward strand.
TTTTTAAAGAGGGATTTAAGAGAAAAGACATTTCTCTTCATATATATGTGTGTATATATGTTTTACAATAATATTTAGAGAAGCATTTTTTTCTCTCATGAGTATACACACATTTGAAAAGCATAGTCCTTGTCTTTAACAAAAGGTAAGGAGAGAAAATTCTACCATGCATACAAAATAAATGTTGAATAGTTGATTTTTGGTGATTTCTGGGCTAATATTTTCTACTTTTCTAGGAGTGCTATAGTGTATTAAACTACATATTTGAAGATACGGTTTTAGTTTACTCTCTAAAATATTAGAACAAGCTGGGTGTGGTGGCATGCACCTGTAGTCCCAGCTGCTCGGGAGGCTCAGTGGAGACCAGGAGTTCCAGACCAGCCTGGGCAGCATAGTGAGACTCTGTCTGAAAAAAAATAAATAAATAAAAACAAAAAATAAAGAAAGAAAGAATTTTCATGAAAATTTAAAATTACTTTGTTTATATTAAAGGCAAATATTAAAGCAATTAATTGATTAAAGGTGGTTTTTCAACTTGTGGTTGTAATTTGTTACGTCTCCCTTCGCTCCGTTTTGCAGTGCCTTTTCACTACTGTTCATCTGGGTCCAGCTTGTGGACATGTTTTTAGCACTGTGGACATTTAAAGTATGAATAATAAAAAAATCACTGATTTGCCAGTTTTGTTTTCTTTTGTTTTTCTCTCCTTGAACAGGAAGACAGTGACCCGCCTATCCATGAAAGTCTCAGCATAGAAAACACACTGTGGGCAAGCACCATCGTTGCATCAGGTAAGAGAGTCACCTCCTTCGAGTGTGAATTTTCACAGACAGATGATGCTTTGCGTTGTCCAGGAACTCCAAACACATGTTTTTCAAAATGCCCTGCAATACTCAGGGACCTTGTTCCATGCAGACTGCCAGTGCACAGGTTCGGACGGTCCTGGGGGTGTGTGGTGCGGCCCGTGCTGGTGGACAGGCACTGCACTGGGAGTGCAAGGCCTGGAGTAGGCGGGGGAAGTGCAGCCCGCACGTAGTAGCACAGGGGCATTTTGCTGGGTTTTGGCATGTTTTTGACACGCTTGTCAGTGTGCCTTAGAGGTGCACAGCAGTCCTGGGGACACTAGTGGCGATTTTAGGTGGAGGAGGAGAGTGTGGTTGATGTGACTGTGGGACAGAGAAGGAGGAGATGCAGCCAGGCAGGCCATGAGAGGTAGGTCCCCTCGGGCCATGGACTGAGTGTTCCTGGTGGTTGAGGAGGGAAGCCGCTTAAATTCTGACAGCTTAAAAAGTAACTTTCTATGGAAGGTATTGAAAATGTAAAATGATTATCACCTGTCAGAACTTAGTTGACGCTGATGATGATGCTGGGAGTGAAGCTGAGCAGTGGGGAGCGCCTGGAGAGGGCACCAGGGTGACAGGGACCTACGAGTGGGGGGAGGGGCTGTCCGACGTGTCTGTCTGCTCGGCACTGCCCGGGGCTGGTGGCCCTTCTCTCCCTGGAGGCGTTCCTCCTCCCGCTGACTGTGTATGTTCTACACCAGGCACTGGTGATACCGTCCGGAACAGAGTAGTTACGGATCTTGTCCTCAGGGAGTTTATGGTTTGGTGAGAAGACATTCAGAAAATGATCCAGATAATTTCAGCTGTGCTAAGTATCTCAAAAGTACTGACCGATACTGTGACATCAGTATCTGTGAAAATGTGCAAGTCAAGAACCTTATCTAGACGAGGTCTAGGGAGGGCTTTTCTGAGGAGGAAACATTTAATCTGGACTTAAAGAATATGCAGGTATGAGCTGGGTGAGATGGATGGCAGGAAGGGTTGAGGAGGATTCTTGCAGAAGGCCCAGAGGTGAGAGGGACCCAGGAGAAGAGAAGAGAAGGGTTCAAGGGACGGTGTGCCTGGCCACAGAGAAGGGAGGCCTCAGACACCGGGGCTGCTCTGTATGCTTGTGTTTGAATGGGGCCTGTGTGCACGTGAAACCACACAACAGACTCCTCAGTGTCTGCCTTTCAGCAGGTAGAATATGAAAGGGGATTTAATTTTATCCTAGTGTTTGTATCACTAAAATAAACTTAGTGGCAAATATGATGGTTTTGATATGTTTCAATTATGTGGGTTTTTGTTATTTATATTTACATATTTTTAAAATTTCTCAAAATAGAGAAATAAGGACAGTGCTCCATGAAGAGACCACAAAGGTAAACTGGCCAGACCTTGGGCTCTGTGTGACTCAAGAAGGTTCACACTGTAGAGACATCTCACAGGTGGACAGGCGGGTCCTGGGCTCTGTGGACCTCAGGAAGGGTGTTCACACTGTGGAAACTCCTCAGAGGTGGACAGGCGGGTCCTGGGCTCTGTGGACCTGGGGAAGGATCTTCACACTGCAGAGAGGACACTTGCAGCCAGGGAAGCCTAAGAGTGTTGCCCTTAAGCTTTTTTGTTCCGTTGTGTTTACATTGCTGCGAGTCATGGGTTGCGTCCGCCAGCCAGCAGTGTGGCGAGTGCTGTTCCAGCCAGTCTGGCCTCTGCAGGGAGGACTGCCCTCAGCAGGCTCATCATCCCTGCCAGGCCACACCTGGCCACACCTGGCCAGGATGGAGTCCAGCCATGCCTTCCTTGAAAGCTGTCACCCTTCAGTGCTCAGCATTGAGTAGTTTATAAGAAAACATGTATGATAATTCATAAGCTCATGGACTGTCAAAAAGTTTAAATTTTCTGTTTTTAGCTATTCTATTTTGTTTCCATTTTACTGATTTATTAATTAAGGATCATTCATGAAGATAGTAGAAGATTCTCTTTTTAAAATAAATTTTATTGGTCTTTTGTTTCCTAGATCTTTTTGAACTTGTGTTAGAGTGTTGTTACTGACCCCCAGTGCTATTGGTTTGTGGGCTTTCTCCTCAAAGAGACAGGAGCAACCTGAGTCCAAGGCTTCTAGACTTCCCATGTAGTTCCCGAACATGGTTTTTCTCTCCTGACTCACTTCACTTCATGACCTTGGCAAGTGGTAGCAGCTAGCTGTGTACCTGGTGACACACATGCTAATTAGGCATTGTCACACATGGGTCACATTGTAGCCCACTTTCATTCTTGCCACATGGCATTTGGTTTTCCAGGGTGGTTTGTCTTCTCAGGGTGTGTAGATTGCTCTAAAACCATCCCTGAAGGTGAACGACGGTGCCTTTGATGTTAGCTTGTGTTTGGACATCTTTAAAATGCAAGCTTTGTCTTTAATTTCAAATCTTTTAAAACATTATTCAAAAACCTTATTAATGTGAACAATTACCAAATTCTGTATATTACCAGACCGCCTTGTCCTGAGGAGTGTTTGAAAGGCTTTAAGATCTCCAGGACTAAACTAAGGGCTCTTAATCTTCTTTGTAATTGTAATTGATTACAAGTTGAGAATTCTCTTTAATCTTACACCTTAGACATTAAATCTCAATTGAATTCAATTGGCTGTTAAGGTGACATGAGCTCAGGCTTTCCTCCCCTGTCACAGCATCTGAGTTCACATGGACGAGGACTCAAGCTACACACAGTCAGACAGACACCCTGGGCGAAGGCTGGCCAGCGAGAGGACACAGAGCTCCTGGTGCTGTGATGCTTCGTCTCCTTGTTGTTTCAGAAAACATTGTTTCTCCAGAAGGCAGGCTCAGGTCCTAGAGAACCATCATGTTGTATAGTGATGAGTGCGTGAGGGAGCGTTCCTGATACTGAGTTACCAGAACCCAGAAGGAAAGCTGAGCCCTCTGAAGCAGGGCTGCCACCAGTGTCACAGGCAGGACCCATCCAGTACCTGCAACTGGCCATGTGAACCCCAGACCTGGGTGCAGGTCTCCTGTGTCTCTCTGTGTCCCTGGCCATGTGGACCCCAGACCTGGGTGCAGGTCTCCTGTGTCTCTCCGTGTCCCTGGCCGTGTGGACCCCAGGCTGGGTGCAGGTCTCCTGTGTCTCTCTGTGTCCCTGGCCATGTGGACCCCAGGCATGGTGCAGGTCTCCTGTGTCTCTCTGCGTCCCTGGCCATGTGGACCCCAGACCTGGCTGCAGGTTTCCTGTGTCTCTCTGTGTCCCTGGCCATGTGGACCCCAGAGTGGGCGCGGGTCTCCCATGTCACTCTGTGCCAGGCTGTGTGGAGTTCGGACATCAGTACAGGTCACCTCTGTTACTCTCTGTGTCCCAGCCTTGGTTAGGTTTTGACTTCCCAAGGCTCACTTTGTCGTCTTTGTCAGTTTTCCTTGGACCTGCTGCTTGGTCCGTGCTTGTCCACAGTGATCACTATGTGTTCCCTGTGTGCCTCTGCCTGCTTTCTGTGAGGTCCAGCACATGAGAGCTCTGGTCAGTTCCAGAGCTTGGTGTACGTGGCCCTGTCTGCTTTCTCTTCCAGTATCTAGCAAGTTCTGGGTGCATGATTGATACTCAGTAAATACTTTCATTGGCAGGTAGCTCTTTACATCTTTCGTACACCTCATAAATACACATTTACTTTTTTTCTTAATAGAGTAGATTTTAAGTAAACACTTTATTATCTTTTCAACTTGATAGTTTAAAGCTATTAATTATTTTGTTAAAGTTGTCTAGGGTTTATATTTTGTATATGTGTAAAATTTTCTGTGAATAATCTTAATCAATTTTGAATTCATGAGGATTGATTGATAATCTGCAGATTAAACATAGCATCGTATCAGTGGTTTAAAAGTAGCAACTGAAAATGTTGCAGTAGGCTCTCACTCCTTAACATATTTAATGTTAAGTAAACTAATTAGTTTGACTTGCTGAATTGTATTTTGTAGTTATAAGTTTGAAATTTTTTTATAAAGGAAAATATCTTTTTTCCCTAAATTTGACCTTGTTAGCTTTTTTTTTCTTATTTTGCATTTGGAAAGTTGTTTGCTTAAAATACAACTATACTGTTAATTAGATGCTGGTAGGATTTTATATGAAATTTTCTCTACAGTTTGTAACAAGGGAGTCACATAATGGCTAAGAGATTAATTACTGTTCCACTCAAGTGAAATTGTGATTGTGAACAGAGGTTTAAAGTAATGAAATTGGACTCTGTAGTGACTTTCCGACTGTAGCCGTCCGGGACCTCTGTAGAAGTCGGCCAGGTCTCAGAGCCCTAGTCCCCACGTCAGTGGAGCGTCAGAGGGAGCATAATCATATTTATGCCCCCTGTTTGGACCCAAAGCGTCTGAATATTTTCGTATTAATTTTTAATTAACTACAGTCAATTTGAGGTGTGCAAATATGGATGAGACAACTGTAATCACTGGCTTTAAATATTAAGTGCTCATAAATCTTTTAAGATATTTTGTCAATATAAATTGAACTATATTTTTTATTTAATTTTGGATGTTATATCACCATCACCTTTAGGGACTTTATGAAATGGTACCTGCCTGTTAAGAATTTCTTTGTGGTGGTTGTGATTTTAACACACCAGTATATCCCTGAACTTACGTCTTTCTGAAATAGAAGCTTGCCAAGTTTGAGCCAATGGGGCGGAAGCTTAATTTAATACTTAAAGTATAGATTAAGTTTTGAAATTCTCCCATTCAAGTAAGTTGTTTACTGGGGTATCTTCGCAACACTTTGTATTTGTCGTATTCTTGCCCATCTCTTGTCACGCTCTCCTGTCTCATTTCGTAATGAGCAGTTAATGTCTTTTCTCTATTCTGTGTATTAATACCTGGTTTACTCAATCTTTTAGCTTGTGCTAAAGAGACCTACCCTTTGTTAAAGAGAATGAAGAATGTTCCAAATATTCCTGTACTGATTCTAGTAGTTTTAGGTGTTAAAAAGCATGACAGACTCAGAAAAAAATACATTTAATCTAAGTACAGTACATACTCATTTTTAGTGAGAATCAAATGAGAGAATACATTTGAGAGGCTTTAACAAATTTTAACAGATTATACAAATATAGCATCAGAAATTTTGTTGAATGCTTATTGTGCATATCTTGTAATTTCTCACATTTAATTTGGGTAAATTGTAATGCCAGCCTAGAAATCCACATTGCTCATGAGTCTGCTTTTAGGGCAAGGGATTCTAGTTAGATTAATTATTGTGAAGTCTCCTTTGGGTCCTTTGTCATTCAGCTAATGTTAAAACATAAATTAATTTTGCAGTTTGCCTTGTTACATCATTGTTAGTATTCAACATTAGTGATACTTTTATATTTTGATTAAGTTTAGACTAAATTGGCAAAATAGAAAGAAAATATTGATATGGTCATATTTAACATTTTGCTTCACTGACATAAAAGTATTCTATGATACAGGTTTTTGAAAACTTTTCATAATATTGTATCATATGTATTTAATATTTTTATGTGTACTGAGTACAGTTGTCGTATCCAGGAAGTTTATATGAGTAATGACAAAGACAGCATGTGTATAGCTGGGTGAGCTTATATCTCAAGTGTGGGCTGGCCATGTCTGTTGGGAACTCGGCAAACTGAAGCCTCCCAGTTTTCCCAGTAACACACAATTAAAGAAGAAAAATGTGTGACCTCTTCAGATATCACTGACGAAGAATACCTTAGCACCTTCCATCTTCTGGAGCTTTCTAAAGAGGAAGGTGTAAGTTATGTGACATATGGAATATGCAGCATATCTGTGGTCACATAAAGCCAAGAGATAGTCCGTATCATATTTACTCCAAAGGGTTTTGACTCATCACTCACTAAATTTTACATATTAAATTAGTGTGAAATCAAAGAGTTTTTGTATTAATTGTTATAGTTAATTCTGTAATGGTAATTCAGTATTATGTATATATTAGCTTTCTTAATCATGTTTCTTACCTTCAAAACTTATGAACATTAAGGGTGAAAATTAGGAATGTAAATTATGCATAGCTGTAATTGCAGAAGGAGACTTCCACGGTTTTTAATTTTGACATTCCAGAGATGAGTACCACTTAGCCTTTGTAATCTATGGGTTGTTCTTAAGGGTATTTTATTATTCTTTTTAAGTTTAAAAATTATTATATCTTCCTGACTTGTAAAATTAGAAAACCAAACTTTCAGAGACATGAATAAGAGAGATTAGTAGCTTCTAAATGTAAATTCAAATATTTTTATAACATTTCTATTATTGTTAATTAAGTATACATTCTGAAATATTAGCAAATGCTCTTACTGATACTTAGTAATACTTTGATCTTTACAGTGGAAGTATACTCTTCTTAAAAGAATCTGGTTCAATTGGTGCCATCTTGGTATGAAGGTCAAATGATGAGTTTGATCGGTTAAGAACACAGCCTCTGTCAATTTAACTTAAGTAATATAGTAGACATTAGTGAAAGGCCAATGTCATTCTTTTTGTTGTCAGTGAAAAGAATATTAGTACATTTTCTAATATTATATGTAGGTGAATTTGTATTGCTTAACAAGTCATTTGACTTTTGCAAAGTCCGTTTTAAAAGTTGAGATTAGATTTTCCTGAACTAGCCAAATTAAATACAGTGTTTTATCCATTTATGTAAAATCAAATAGTGTAATATTTTCTATCAAAACGATTAATTAGAAAGTGTTACCTCTTTGCTTACCTTTAAAGTGTTTCTATAAGGACCACTTTCATGTTTTTGCAGGTACTGTAATAGGTGTTGTCATTTATACTGGAAAAGAGACTCGAAGTGTTATGAACACATCCAATCCAAAAAATAAGGTAGGCTAGATGAAGGAGCAGCTGTGGTAATGAACTTGCTTTTTCCTTTCAGTGAAAAAGTCTGCTTAGTCCTGACTAGCTCATTCACGTTAGCTTAATATATAGCACGAACATAGATTTTCAATAATGTTGGTGATTTAGGATATAAGTTCTCTGTATTTATATCACAACAACATTCTCATGCTGAAGAATTTCTGAAAGTATCTCCTCTTGGCTAATGAGAGTTTTATATATGTCTTAAATTTTCATTGTTAGATATACAATTGACAGTTAATTGTAGCTAATTTCTTATCTTCAATCTATTTATTTTACAATTTGTACTCTTTATGTTTATGGTTCATTTTTAAAACAAAGGAATCTCTATTAATGTTTTTATAGTATTTAATTTGATAATGTTAGTTACATTGTTAAACCAGTTTTGTTTCCATTTCAGAAGAAACATATTGAAAACCAAATTTAAGTTTAAAAGAGTACTTGTTTATATTCCTAAATTGACTGTATTCCTAAAATTGTTATTTATGCAGTCAACATATGTGTGAGTTAAATCATAACAAAAAAGTTAGTGTGAATTCTCAATAGTTATGTACTTTTGGATGATATGTTTTATATGTTGAAGTCACAGTATGTGCTAATGCGCAGTTAATGAGAAGGTCTTTCTAACTATTAATTTTACTCATTTTTATTTGAAATATAATCTATGTGTGTTGAAGTAGAACTGAAATCCTTGCATGAGTTCGTGCTTGCTCTGTGAGGAATTAATAGGAAAAGTGGTCTTTTGCCGGAAATTCAATTATAGAGCAATAGAAATGAAATAGTTCTTTTGAAAAGATATGGTTAGAGCAAGATGTATTCCATATTTTCAGCTAAATACTATTTAAAAACTAGTTAACTCTTCAGAAATTAGGAAAGCATCACCAAGCCTATAAATGCCATGGGCCACGTGCAGTACCACGTGTCTGCTGCCTGCTTTTTGACCCGGGAGCAAGCCGGAGCGTCTTTTCCGTGCGCACGGGGAGGCGCGCGTGTCTCTGAGAGGACTCCAGATGTCTACATGTAACACAGATTTGCTGAAGTCAAAGAAAAGTGTTGTGCTACTATCATTTCCGTATAAATTCTGATTGTGGTGATCATGGGAAAAATTGTCTCTTTAGATTTAAATTTCAGTTTACTCTAGTTTGAGTATCAACTATATGCAAGTCAGTAATTCTACAATAGAGTTAAAATTGTTTTAAAATAAATTATTAAACTAATTATCGACAGATTGAGAATGCTGTAAGCCCGTACATTTTCTGCGTGCAGTGATGTAAGTGATCAAAACTAAAATGTTCTGGCGCATGCACAGATCCTGGCTCTTTTCCCTTGTCTTTCCCTTCCTCTTCTTTTTCTTTTTTGCTTTTCTGAGACAGGGTCTCCTGGGCTGGAGCGCGGCGGCGTCCTCCCACCTCCGCCTCCCGAGTAGCTGGGACTGCAGGTGCGCCCACCACGCCCAGCTAGTTTTCTAAATTTTTGGTATAGACGGGGTCTCACTGTGTTGGCCAGGCTGGTCCCAAACTCCTGGCCTCAAGTGATCCTCCCACCTCGGCCTCCCGAAGTGCTGGGATTACAGGCGTGTGCCACCGCACGTGGCTGTTGTGTTTTCTTAATCTTTTTGCCTTTATATTTATGATAACATTTGAGGGCAAATTCAATTTTAAATACTAATTTAAAAATCTTAAAAGCCATACTGCCTTTTAATATGACTCTTTTTTTAGCCTACCTTATTCTTCAGTTTAACTTATTTGCCATCGTTTTTCATTTGATTTAGTCTGCACTTCATTATTTTTTTCCTCTGTAAATCTTCTGTTTTTGGCTGATATGTGCTCTTTACCTTGGGGTTCTGACTGAGAGTTAGTTCAGTGGCCTCGGAAGTCTCTGATCGCAGTTAAGAACTCCTCACTGGAGTCTCACTGCCGCGGTTGGGAGCCAGGCTGTGCTCTGGCAGTGCTTCCCTTGGACACGTGGCTTAGTTCTGCGTCGTTGTCTCGTCTGTAAGGCGGGGACAGTGCTTCACGTGATCGTCGAGGACAAGACAACGCATGCATCGCTCCTAGGAAAGAGCTGGCCGCAGGACAAATGCTCAATTAATGTTGCCTGTGAGTCTCACTGTTTTTCTGTAGAATGAAATATGTTGAGTGTATCGTTTTCCAATCCAACTCTCATTGCTAGGCAAGAAATAGTTACAGTAGCTGGGTTCTGCGCTCTGTCTGGCTGCCTTGAAGCCTAGGGACCCTCCCGGCTCCTGCTGTCTGGGCATCCTTTCTCTCCTTCTTCTTTCCTTCCTCCTTTTCCCCTCTCCCCCTTCTTCTTCTTCATCTTTTTTTTTTTTTTTTTTTAAATATTATCCTTCTAAATTTCCTTGGTGTTAGCAGACTACATCTTATAACAGAAAAGGCATCTTTGGAGTCCTGCAGAATTGGATTTAAATTCATGCTGCTTGCCTCATGAGCTGTGCGGCCTGGTGTAAAAGTGTTCTTCCCATGGCTGGCCCCTTCCTGGTGTTTAGTGAATGTTTGGTCTTCCCCTTCCAGTCTAAAATCATGATAATGGCGATAGCTCAGGCGTGGAGAGCATTTACCTTGTGGGGGGTGCTTATCTGAAACATTGCATGCATGTCTTGAGACCACACAGCAGCCCCCACAGGAGAACGGTGCCTCCTGGCTGCAGTGCAGGGGAGACGGGAGGGCGTGAGCGCTTCTGCAGGCACAGCACTGTGCGTGGTGAAGCCCCAGGAGGTGTTCCTTGGCCTCGGTATTCAAACATTTTGTAAGTTAAGGAATAACCTAAGAGAGAAATGAAATATATAAATTTGCATATGTAATTAAATCTTTCTGAGTGTTGAATGCTAGTTTTATGAGAATAAAATTCAGGAAAAGTTTTCAAGTATGCTATAATGGACAGAAAGTAACATGTAATTCATCCGGGGGAAGTATTGATAATGATATATGTTAAATGAAAATGATTATATGATCTTTGTCTCTAAATAGAGAAAGAAACAAATTATTATTTACTGTTTTTAAGACATTATTTTCTGAAAACTACATCTTAGTGTTCTTCTGTTGCTTAGTAAACCAACAAACTCTTGGACTTCAAAGAAGGCTAGCGCAAACAAAGCAGTAAAACATTTAAAAGGGAAAACTAATCATTTACCTGAGTTGCATTGGATTTTTTTCAGGTAAACAAAAATATTCCTAGCACTCAATTCTGACAGCTGTCTAATGCATAGAATGCATATGGAGACATTGACTGATACACTGGTCAATTGAAATTGAGTTTTGGAGTTCATTGTCAACACAGTAATTTGAGCTGGAAATCCGTATTTTTGAATGAGTGGTGGTTATCAGTCAGGATAGGCTAAGCCATGCTGTGGGGGTGAACTGCCCCAGACTCCACAGTTTCTTAGTACTGTGATCTTTTCCTGTGTAATGTACCTAACGCAAGCTGACAGCTGCTTTCTTCATCATTATCCCTTGGGAACCCGTCTTAGAAACATACTTCTGTGACCACTGGGATAAGGAAAACTGACCTGGCAAATTACATACTGACGGATCCTTAGGGCTTCTGCCAGGAGCAATGTAGGTCACATTTCATTGGCCAAAGCGATTAAATGGCCTCAACTAAGTTCAAAGAATCAGGAAAGTGCCCTCCTACCCCATGCACAGAAGGAGAGGGAATTGGCAACATTTAACAGGCAGTATCAGTGGTACTCACGAGATGCTGAATGTGATTTTCCCGGAATTTTACGTAGTGTACAGAAAAGGAGGCACCTCGTAGAACCCTGAAGGATGCCAGCACTTCAGGGGTCAAGCAGAGGAGTCGACATTAGGAGAAGAACGTTGACTGAGGGCAGCGTTGCAGGAGGCAGTTGGTAGTCAGCAGTGTGTTGGGGGCTGTGGAGGTCCTTTGGTGTGAGAGGGAAAAGCGGTTAGTTAGATTGAGCAATTAGGAAAATATCGGTAGAATTAAAACTGCTGTAGTAGATTTATCAGGGTGGAACTCTTTCCAGGAGTCCCGTGGGGAGGGGAGGGTGTCGTGTTGAGGGAGCCAGGGCCACGGGTGAGGGGCCGGGAGCCCGAGCCATGGCAGGAGAAGGTGATGAGAAATTGACCAGTTATACTATAAGGGAAAAGATCTTACTGGTTCAATATAATCACAAAACTATTAATACTTTCAGTAAAAGAATAGAGGGTCTTACTTTATAAAGAAGAGAGATATTAATTCTGTGGAAGAATGAGTTTAAGGGGCATCCAGTAGCAACTGAAACATATGAAGATAAGATTAGTTACAAGAAGATTATCTCGTGTTACGTGGCCACCATATGAAATACGCTGTGTCTCTCTCTCTCTCTTCCCTTTCCTTCTCCTCCCCCTTCCTCCCTCCATTTTTCTTTCTAACTCTCTTCATATTTTGTTTATTTCCCACCTTCATTACAGTGTATATAACAGGTCCAGGCAAATTTGCAAAATTGCTTTAAGTTCCTAAGATTAAAAAATGCTATAGTAAAGTCAATTCTGATGTAAGAAAAAAAGTTAAAGCAATGAGGTAGTGAAATGGATGCAGAACGTGGGAAGGGTTTAAAATATTTCCCAAAAGAATTGAGAAGGGCTGTAACCTAACAATTTAGGCTCATAAATTGCTGAGTAATGGGCAGGGACTCGCTGTTGTTGGGAACCATGAATTTGCAATGGGGCCAGTCACAAGCATATGGCTTTTCCCAGGCTGATTCTCAAGAGCCCCAAAGTAGAAGCAAAGAAGGCGCCCCTGGCTTGGCCCAGAGCTGTAGACTGGCACGTGGGTATGTCAGAAGGTAAGGTGGAGGGGCTGGTGACACCAAGCCCGGGGCAGACGGCGCCTGGTCAGGATGGGAGGCAACAGCCAAGGGGCTGCGTGTGGCCAAGTCACATGGGAAGCAGAGTTGTCAGTGGTGGTGCGGTTCAGAGCACAGCAATAAAAATGAGTTGTTGAAGTTCGGAGGCTGTTAAAGACACTGGAGTATCCAAAAATTACAAACCTGTGTGTAATGTTTTGGAGAGCAGTATTTCCTTCTTTAAAAAAGTATGCCTTCTAGCCACTTTGGTAGATAGTATGTGGAGGCAAATATACCATTATTTCACATATTCTGGTTTTGTCCAGTAACTTATCTTTTAAGGAGACCACGTTAACAGTCTTATACTCCTTAATTGCTTATAGATCTTTTATAGTACAAATTCAGTTTATCAAATACTGTATTTATTGATTTATCTTCTTTGTTCCATGGTACAACAGTGAGAAAGAGAGAATCCTTTTCTTTAAAGGGTTGATTCAAGCAGGAGAGAGAAAGACTTCACTCTTCCGCCTCTGGGTGTGCCTCTTCTGAGCTTGCGTTGAGGGCTGCAGTGTCATTTGATGTTGCCTTTTGCTGTAGGTGTAGCCCCCTGTATTAGAAAATTTCTGGGATCTAATTGCTTTAAAAATAATAGAAAATAATCCAAATAATCATTGTTACAAAGCACGGTTGAGTGAGTGGACCTTTTCCAATGTATTGCTGTTCTCTTTGACTAGCAGAGCGCATAAGCACACAAGACAGTGCCTGCAGCAGTTGGGCTCCGCATACACAGTCGCCTGTTGTTCAAGTACGCGGGTCCACATGCACCTACAAAGACAGCATCATGTGGACAGCCCTGGTGTTCCTGGGGGCCTTTAGCCCTGATGGGCCTTCACCGCCGGTGCTCTTTGTGCACACACCACCTCCACCAGCAGAGCTCCTGGCGTGGCCTCAGCCCGGCAGGCCTCAGAGCGGAGTGAAGGCTGTGCAGCGCGTGCTCCCTCTCTCTTCCCCAGGCGTCTGGCCCGCGCTCTCTCCTCCCCAGGCTCACTCCCTCCTCCCCAGGCGTCCGCCACGCACTCCTTTTGCAGACAAGCAGCTCTCCTCACAGCTGTCCCCCAGTTGCCACTGGGGCTGCGGGCTCCCTCAGGACCAGTGTTTGTACTTCTAAAAATAACCTGCCAGGGTTAAGCAGATGGATGTTAAGTGTTTAACCAATTTTATTAGTTGCTTTATAAAATACATTTTTAAACTAGCCATTCTCTTCCGCTAACGTCCCAAAATTTTTTTGGCCAGTTTTCTGTTTTGTCTTCATTTTGCAATTTGTTCTTCTTTAACTGCTTTTTTTAAAAAAACTTTTTATGAAAAATTTCAAACATACAGAAAACTGAGGAGGATAACACGATCATTCATGTCCCCAGTCTGTTTGATCTTCCCTGTGGTTACACGACGTGCCACTTTATCCCTAAATATGCATTTTAAAAGATAAAAATAGAGACACTTTGTCCGGCTGCTGCCGTAACACCCTCTCTTATTTCTGTGATGCGGCTGAGTGGGACGTGACATGGCTCCGGCTTGGCCACGTCTGGGTCGTGGCTGCCTGTATGGGTCCCTCCCTGGAGTGGGATCTGAAAATGCAAGTTCTTGCCCCTCTCAGACTTCCTGAAACAGAAACTGGGGGATGCACAGGAAAGACTGAAAACCTCTGGAGTTTTTATGTCCTTTCCCTAGTGGTCACTAAAATCTAAGATTTAAAATAAATCCTATATAAATTAGTTACGGTAGAACTAAATTTAGTGACTCTGACAAATGTCCCTCTTTAATTCATTCTTTTAGATTTGTCTCTGAAATTGGTTCTTAAAGTCTTCATTGATAATTTTATATAATGGGAAAATACAGCTTTATGCCTGTAACAGGAGTTTATTCAAATTTTTTAAATGTGGCATGTTTTATACAGACATAAAGATTAAGTCCTAAAATTTTGTTAGATGGAGGAAAATTCTAAGATTAAAAGAAATTCTTAAATCTGAGGATTAGAATATTTTACCTCATCACAGTGCTCACTAAGGACAGATTTAAGAGATGGGGTCTACTCACAGTTTGAAAAATTTATTTTAGAACTTTGAACAAATCAAAAGTTCTTATTACTATGCAATTACTTTTATAATAATATTGGCGAAAGTTTAAATTACAAGGACCACAACTTGAGCAATGGACCACTTTATAAAACTTAGCCTCAGACATATTTAATGAGATGAGGCTTGATTACATTGAAGAGGAAAAAATTTCTTGTAGAGATTAAGAAAAATCAATTGTGACAGGTTGCCATTTTCACACCACTCATAATAATAAGTTGCTCAGAGCAAAAACATCAAGGATGAAGTGATAATACAAATTGCTTTAAGCAGTTATTGAAATCACTTGAGTATATTGATTTGTGTTTCTAATAAAAAGATGCTTTCAGATGTCTCATTGCAGAGAGACAGGTGACATGAGCCATGGCATGAATTAGAGCTGCTTCTTGTTATCTGAGTTACTGTCAAGGCATTTTTCAGATCATGGAACAAAACAGAGTCAGCTGTGGAGTATTTTGCTTGTTGAAATATCAAGGCTGTTTTGGAGAACAGCTTTCTTTTTGTAAAACAGGATAGTTTATTAATATCTAAAAAGTTATATTTGTATTAAAATATTTCAATAGAATATGGAAACAACCCAGGTGCCCATCAATACACGAGTGGATTAATAAAATGTGGTATATGTATACCATGGAGTATTACTCAGCCATAAAAAACAATAGTGAATTAACACATCTGGTATTATCCTGGATGGAGCTAGAGCCCGTTCTTCGAAGCGAAGTGTCACAGGAATGGAAAAACAAGCTCCACTGGTACTCACCATCAAACTGGTACTAACTGATGAACACTTACATCACACAGGGCAATAATATTCATCAGGGGGCGGGCAGGAGGGAGGGGGGTGGAGGGGATGGGAAAACTCTCACTGAATGGATGCGGGGAGCACAGTTTGGGGGATGTCCACGTTTGTGGCTCTGACACGGGCAGTGCATGGGCAATATATATAGCCAAAGTGTTGTACCCCCATAATATTCTGAAATTAAAAAATAAAAAATTGAAAAAATTGAAAAAAAAAAAAGAAAGTTACTGGTAAATGCTGAATGGAAGATAAACAATGACAGCTCTAAAAAAAAATAAAATATTTCAATAGAATAACTTATTTTTCTCTTTTATTGTGGTTGCATATAATCATAGTACCCCTTAATTTTTCTAATAGTTGCCTTCTTGAGTGATAAAATATTTCAAGTTTAAATACTTATTTAAAAATGTGCCCATGTGCTTCACAAAAGAGCTACATGGTGTAGAATATAGTATTACAGTCAATCTACAGAGATAAAAAGACTCTTGGAATGCTTTTTTTGGATAACTGTTATTAATATTAACAAATCATAGTGTTTCAGCGCCTCATCAGGAAAAGATTAAATAGAAAACAAACCTACCATGAAGCAATTCAGGAGCATGTAGACAAGACACAGTGTGGCTCTTTGGGTTATGCCAGTACACGCCTCACTTGCAGAGCCGGCACACTTTGATATTACAGCTGCTCACAATTAAAAGTTGTATTTCTTCATCAGCAATGTGAACATAAATAAACTTATAATTGCAGGAAAGCAGTAAAGAAGCAAAATGCTAAATTTTGAAAAAGCAATCCTAATGATAACATCTGGGACATAATGCTTTATCAGAGTATATAGCAAATATTTAAACTAGAAAACTTGGATTTTGTCCCTAAATTCCTTTTAAATAGGAATTTGATTATAAAGCAGGTACTCTAAATAGGAAACACAAGAATATTTATTATTTAAAGTCAATGCTTTGTATTACTAAAAAGACTTAGTTTTATATAAAGTTCTGAATAAGAAGGGCTTACTAATCATGGGTTGCATATTAAATAAGAACTATATTTGACTGTATTCCATCATTTTTAAGCAGCACAGTTAAATTTTCTATAATCAAAATTCTTTGCAGAGAAGTATAACTCATCCAAGAAGCAAGTATTTTCATAATTGTCTTTATGTTTTGAACCCCTTGATTCCTTACCCCAAGGCCATAGAAACTATTAGAAATTTGTGATAGGACTGTTAGGATCATGTGATGATAATTTTTCGTGACATTTCCTACAAAACTAAGTATTTCTTGCTGCCTGGTTATTCGTAAGCATTTCCATGAGGCAGTCTGGAATATTCCGTGGGACTGAGAATGAGAAAGGCCACTTTCAGACCCTCTGTGGGCTCAGACGGATGGTCAGGTTGCTGCTGGAGGTGGGGAAGTGAAGTCACAGGTCTCCGAGTGGACGTGGCCTTCCTCGGGAGCTTCTGTGAGCCGCCAGCCTGGGGTGGGTCTGTGCCACGGCCGCACCCCATCGCCACACGAATGGGCTTCCTTCCTGGTCGCCCTGTGTCATAAACAGGTTGTGCTGGTGCTGTGGGTTCAGGAGTAGACTTTTCCAGGGACAATTTTAAGCCAGCGGTCAGCTGGGGGGAGGGCCCCTCTGTACGCCCGGCGTTATCCTCCCTCCTTGGACAGAGAGCACCCTCGGTCGCTGAGGAGAGCACCGGCACTCAGCCCTGGGCAGGCCAGGTGGGGCTCATGGCCGTGGCTGGGAAACCACTGATGGGGTGGGAAGGCCCAGTCGAGTGCAGCCTTCCCGCTGGGAGAAGGGGGCAGCCTGGTGCCAGCACCCACTGGCCCAGTTTGCAGAGACTCGCAGCACGTTTCCAGGAAACACGACTACAGTGTCACACCGCACTGTTCTCTCGGACCATAAAGTTCATGATGTGAGGGACCATTTTATCCTGGTGCACATTGTTATCTTAAGCCTCTGGAACAGTGCCTCACACGTTGATTGAAAGACTAAATTACTTTTCTTGAGGAAGAGTTCATGTTTTCTTTTGCTCCATACTTACCTTTATCTAAGCAATAATTTTTAAAAAATTCTTTAGAAACAAATCTTAACTGCGATTTTGACTTAATATCTTTTTATACATTTGAAAGGATATTCTGGATGCTAATATTATGAGTAATTTGGTTTTATTGATGTTAGAGTAGCAGCTCTACCAAACTTTGTTTTTCTGAAACTGCATTAACTAAAAAAATGTGTATCATTAACTTAAAATGAAATTAAATACCTTTCATTTCCCCTGTGTAATTAGCATAGTCAGCTGATAATTACCTGTTGCAACACTTTAAAGTCCATCATGTGAATATGAGTTTCTCACACTATATTGAGATATTAGCTCTATAATATTAAATATAATACAATAATCACCATCCAATCAAATCCAACTGACCAGGTGGCCAGGTCTCTGGACTTGTGCTTAGATGTCATTACTAGGGGACTCACCTTCTAAACCACCTGTCGGTCCCACAGTCATAGGACGGCTTACTGTCCTCAGTGTCTGACCCATGTTTTGGTTCCCACTTTGTAGGACATCTTACTGTTCTCAGTTCCTCCATAATAATCAGTGCTTCTCCCTATCACGGCAAGAACTATACTAGACCTCTCAAATCCATCATCTCCCTCCTGCTTGGCAGCCTCTGTCAGAGTTCATGGTACGTGATTCAGGCTGTCATAATCTCTCACCCCAACCACCAAAACAGCTGCATTCCTCCAGATTCCCTCTCTACATGCCTTCATTTTGTTCTCCACATCACCACCAGAGTCAGTTTATAAAAAACAGATTTGATATGGTTAATGCTCTGCCTAGAACTGCTGAGAGGGTTTCCATTGCTCCTTAGGTGAGCACCGCATCTTGTATTCCCGGGGGCGCTTCCTTCCTTCCGCACATGCTCATCTTGGGCTGCTCTTTTCCTCACTCCTGGTGCTTTGCCACAGAGACGAGTCAGCCCTCGCTGGCAGCCCGCAGAGCACCCTGCCTTTCTGTCTGAGCTCCTAGGACAGATGTCACTAATACTGGTGTCACCAGTTGTTTGCCTCTTCCACTAAAATGTCATCTTCTTGACTAGGAGGACTCTCCCTGTTGATCTTGGTGTTTCTGATGCCCTTCACAGAGTACCTGTGCAGTAAACGCTGGTTAAATCAGTGAGTCGACCCAGAGTAACTATTTGGTCACTTGTCTCTGTCTTCAACAAGATTTTAAAATCCCTGGTGGAGGAGCTGTGCCTTGCTCACTCCTAGATCCCACGCTGCTCACACGTAGGGGCTGTTGGACAGCCTAAATGAGGAGCTAAAGAAGATAATTAGAAGTGGCCTACGGGATGACACAGCGCCCTGGTAGTGCAGGGGATGGAGTAGGCTGTGAAAGGAGTGCACATTAATTGAACACCTGCTTCGCTGCAGGGACTGTACTTCCTGCATTGTCACTTATGTCACTTGTGGTTTTCTCGTTCAGGGGTTTATAATCTGTTGCGTTCCTTTATTTACACTCAAATTTTCCCCCTCTGGCCAATGGGAGCCCTTTTAAGCTGGCTTCTATGTCCTGTTATTATGAACCCATCCTTTTAAAATATTTTTTGTTCTTTCTTCCACAATAAGATGTAATTTCTTTGCTCCAGCCCTGGGATCAGCCCTGGGTTCCTTTTAGCAAAGAATGATATTTAGAAGTCAGGTCTGGCAGCTGGGCATGCTCATTCCTATTGAGATGTACTGCTTCCCAGCCTTGCAGCAGATAGAGTGAAGCAGCATATGTAGGTGTGTGAATGGATGGATGGGTTGGTGGGTAGATGGTGTGAATGGATGGATGGATATGTGGATGATTGGATGGGTGGGTAGATGGATGTGTAGATGGATGGATGTGTGGATGATTGGATGGATGGATGGATGGATGTGCATACACACACATGTAAGTTATACTTATTTGTATATATTTGCATATTGAACACCATGAGTTCAGATACACTTCCACTTATAATTCAAGTACACAGAGGTAGATACTTCTAATTTCCTTTTTTTGTGTTGTTAACTCCTTTGCTGATGTGGGAAACCTGTCTACCATTATCCTTAATGTATTTCCTGATTTGAGGAACTAGCATGTACCCCTCTTTACACCCTTGTTGAGCCCAGCGTCCTGCAAAGACCACCTTTTCCCCTCATTGTGGGTGGGCCACCACCCTGCACCTGGGTCTGTGTCTTCTTGGGGTGCCTCTGCCACTCTGCTCAGGCACACTCCTGTGTACTGTGTTTAGACAGTAAAACGTGGACACATTTAAGTGACTATTCTCCAGTTTTTAAAATTTTGTTTCATTTCTTGAGGGCTACAACCACAAATTTGTCCATTTTATATGCTTCAGCCCAAGCTCATAGTGTGTTACGGCAAACACATTAGGTAGTCAGTAAATGCTGATTGGCTGAACAGTTGACTTCATCATTGAGTGGCTCAGTGAAAGACATATTTGAGTTACTTAAATCATCATCCCCTAAAAAGAGCCTTTTAGATGAGTATGGAGTAGTGTTTGTCTTATATTGACTGAAGAGAAAGTGTGATCAAAATATCTCAGATTCTCTCATAGTATTAAATTTTGCTTGATGAGTGGAATTTTTTGCACATCTGTTTTACCAGACTACTCTGTCGATATAACAGGTTGAACTCACTGTGCGATCCTTCATCTTCTATGGCGTTTACTGGGTAAATGCAGGTGCCGAGACAAAATTCTAAACGTGGACTTTGTGTCCTCACCCTCATGACCACCACACTGCTGTGAAGAGATCACTGAAGCGTGTGCTACCTTCTTCTTCTGAGTTTGTTTTTCAGTAACCAAAGTAATCCTGGTTAAGATAATTGCCTATTGCATCTGTTACTGCTTAGGGATTAAAAATAAATTCTGTCTTTAAAAAGATTATGATCAAAAGTGGGAATTCATTATAGATAAATTTGTCTTCTGTCTCTTACCCTATATTTTGTACATATTAAACCCTTAGTAAATAAATTTTAGGTGACTTGCTGTGCTGGCATCAAAGATACTAGCTTTTTTTTTTTTTTTAAATTAATGTTTCAGATTAAGTAAACTCAAAGTTAGTGAACAGATGTAAGAAGCTAGGCCTAGACTTCAAACTTACGACTTTTAAGCCTCGTAGCCACATTTCTGTTAACTTTCCTATTGGTGCTGATGCAAAATATAGTGTTTTATTTCATTGCAGTAATGTTGATAGCTCACCCTGGCTGTGTCCATAAATCATGTAATTGCTAAAACTGCATCATGGCCACTCTCCCACTAACACAAAATAAAAACATAAAAATTAGAAATGGAAAACAGTAAAAAGATAACGTTACTACATAAAGTTCATTAACCTGTGGAAATCAATAACTTGTGTATGGAACAATTTACAGAAGGATTTGTTTTGTTTTGGTTGAATATTTAGTCATTCAAGCAACAGTTTTCTTAAGTTAAAGTCAATAATTTGTTTTCTTATTATAATTACAAAAATTGTTTCATAGCCTTAAGATACAGACATGGTCTGAAACACTCAATACAAAGAATTTTCATAATGGATCAACTTAATATGTTTTTAATTCTAAACAATATAAAGAAAAATGACTTCTTCTAAGGTTTAATTTCAAGCTGAGACGATGCATCTGCCCATCCCTCAGACAGCGGCAGATGATGGTACACCAGCCCCATTTCAGTCAAGTTAGCTTACTGTCGAGGGCTCCTAGATGCAAGACGACAGTCGCGTGGAAAAGTTGAGTTCTTCAATCAGTATCGGTCTTTTTTTAAGATATGTTCTTAAACCTTAGTTTTCTGGCTAAAAAATCACAACAGTTTTAAAGGTTATTTATGGGTGCTAATTAACTGAAACAAAAATAAATAATTCTTGG
This sequence comes from Daubentonia madagascariensis, assembly GCA_023783475.1. Classification (NCBI taxonomy): domain Eukaryota; kingdom Metazoa; phylum Chordata; class Mammalia; order Primates; family Daubentoniidae; genus Daubentonia; species Daubentonia madagascariensis. The sequence continues at coordinate 35,277,375 of JAKFHU010000901.1, forward strand.
ACATGTTAGAATATGTGTTACTTGTGTTATTTGTCTAATTTCATTTAATATTTAAATCATTTTAAGGAGGTATGACATGCTGGGCTGTAAGCACATGTCCTGTTTTTGTCTTAAAGCTGAGTTTAGTGCGCTAGAGAGTAAAAGAAAGGAATGCAAGGTCTGAATCTGTTTTATAAAGTGAAATTTACACTGCTCAGGAAAGACATATCTGTCTATAAGTTTTAAGAGTGAATGAAGAATAGTTTATTTTCCCACTTAAAATGCATATAAGTAGTTCAAGGAGTATAAAATTGTGTTGATTTACTATTTTCTGAAGGTCACAATATTAGTTTTTCAGAATAAAGTGGAGTTGTGCTTGGCCATCCTTTTGTCATCCTTTAGAGGTAGGAGCTTGCCTATGGCCCAGCTTCCGTTTATTGTTTGAGTTTCTCTGTTAGTTCTGGCTGTTGTGTCCAGGTCAAGGAATTTGCTGTTGTTACTAAATAATGTGATTTGTTTCTTTTCTGTTTATTATTTTTTAATATCAATTGTATAAAAGCTATTTGTGATAGGCTATGTTTCATACTAATAAATTGAATGTAAATCATCAGTGGTCTGTTCTGTGGTTGTCTTTTCTTCTGAGACTTAAGGAGTAATTACGGGAGTAATTGAACTGGAGACCTTGGATTCTGCCGGCTTTGCTGACAGTTAGGCGTGGCTGTGTTGATTCTGCCAGAGGAGGTGGCCGTTTAGAGGAAAGAATGCTGAAGCCCACTACAGACAGAAAGACTGTGGACTTGGAACAAATCAAATCCACATGGCTTTGAATTCTGGCTCTATTTCATTAGAGCCCTTTGAACCTTTGTAAACGACTTAATCTCTGTAACGCGTGATCGAGATAATAGTACTATGTATTTTATATGGGAACACTTAGAAAACACATTGCCCAGCACATCATAAATGCTCAAAAATGTAGTCAGAGGCTATAAGAAGACTAGGAATCTTAAAATATTAATATAAAGAAAAAGATATGTAGACTGGTACTCAGCTTTTCAGTTTCTACAGTTTTTTTTTTTTTTAATCTTGGCAGTATTCTTGAAAACCAAGAATTTTGACTTGAAAGAGTTGGGTACCATTGAGATTCAAGAGACCAAATCTTAAAGGAATCAGCATGGAGCTTAAGGTGTAAACTGTAGAAAAGAAAGAGGCCACGCAGAACTGGCCCGTCGTGGACATCGCGTGGGCACCTGCCCTGGGAAGGGAAGGGGCGGCTGTGGGCTGGGGCTCTTGCCCCTGTGCACAGGATCCCAGGGTGAGGTGTGGAGTCGGAGTGGCCTCGACGCGGGGAGTCTGACACGGGCGCCCCCGCCTTAGGCTGCTGCGTGGCATGCGTGTGTTTGCAGGCTCAGGCGGCCTGAGCCAGCCCTCTGAGGGCCCCGCAGGGTCTGGAGCCAGGCCAGGAGCGTCTGTGCCCCCAGGAGGGGCGGACTGGAGAGGGGAAGGCCGGGGACTGCAGAGCATGTTGGTAGGAAACAGCGCAAGCGGTGGACCCTCGGGGGCTGCAGCCTTGAGGGGCCCGTGGGGATACTTTCCTGGGCTTTATCTGCAGGAGCCCCCCCCCCCCATTCAAAGTGAAGCTCCAAGAAAAGTCCCCTCCCGGCTCTGGAAGTGGGGGGAGAACAGTCAGCGCGTCCTCCTCGTCAGAGGCCCATGGCACAGGTGAGCCCCCCCTCCCCCGCACCAGCCCCTCTGGTCCTCCTGTCTCAGCTGGGGCTTGGGGGGTGAGCATGGGGAGGCAGAGCCCAGGGGCGCGGGCCCACGGAAAAGCTGAGGTGTGGTTGTGACATGCCAGCCGTCCCCACACCTTGCCTGCCCACCAGCAGGCCCAGGCCGGTAGGCGGGGTGTTCTCTGAAAGAGCTGCAAGAGAACAGACAAAAACAAGGGCTTGAGGAATCGGCAGCCTCTGGCGCCTGCGGCTACAGCAGACGTCACACAGCTCAGGCTTGAGACTTGTTCACTGCAGTTCCTGTTACCTGATGCTCATGTCCAGCCTTAAACAAACATCACAAGACACGCTAGCGGGGGGGACAGACAGACGGAGGAAACAGCGAACGTCAGAGCCAGCCTCAGGCACGACACCGACTTTGGGGATTTGAAAGAACTGTGGTTAACATGCTAAGGGCTCTAGCAGGAACAGATGGATAATGTAATCAGGGAGGTGGGGGCGCAGAAGTGGAAAGGTGGTGCCGGAAGTCAGTCACTGTAACAGAAGCGGAGGAAGCCCTTGGTGGGCCCTTTAGTCGGCAAGACGTGGCCGAGGAGAGTGTCTATGAGCCTGGAGATGTGTCTGTAGAAACTTCCCAAATTGAGGGGAGAAAAGAATGAAAAGAACAAAAAAGGAGCAGAACATCCAAGAAGTTTGAGACAATTTTAAAAGGTGTAAATGTCTGGAGTGGGAATAGCAGAGGAAGAGAGAATGGAGTAGAAGAAATAATTGTGATAAATCCGAGATCTTTCCAGGATCTTTTCATGACAGATACAAAACCACAAATACAGGAAGTTCAGAGAACACCAAGCTGGATAAACACCCAAAACTGTACACCCAAGGGCATAGTGCTCGGATCACAGAAACAAAAGGCAAAGAGAGGGTCTGGGGAAAAGCCAGAGAAAGTCAAGTCAGGCTGGAGCCCAAGCTGGTGGCTGTGCCTAAGTGAGGGGGGCTTAGGTAACATAGTCGCAGATTTTGATGAACAGGGAAATAGAGAACAAGGAGCTACATTTGACCCATGAACAACGTGGGGATTCGAGGTGCTGACCCACCGCCCCCAGCAGTCGAAGATCCTCGTAGGACTTGTGACTGTCCCAAAACTTAGCTACTAACAGCCTCCTGTTGACTGAAGCCTTACCAATAACACAGACAGTCGACTAACAGGTATTTTGTATGTTATATGTATTATTAATATGTACTGTATTCTTACAATAAAGTAAGCTACAGAAAAAATGTTATTAAGAAAATCATAAAAAAGAAAATATATTTACCGTTCTTTAGTGGAAGTGGGTCATTATAAAGGCCTTCATCCTCCTCGTCTTCACGTGGAGAGGGCTGAGGAGGAGGAAGAGGATGGGGTGGTCTTGCTGACTCGGGTGGCAGAGGTGGGAGAAAACCCACGTGTCAGTGGACCCGCGCAGTTCGGACCCATGCTGTTCAAGGCTCAGCCGTAGGTAAGCGCCGGTGGACAAGGAGTTGAGCTGGTCAGTCTCAGGGCAGGATGAGCATGAGGGGGAGACCAGCGGGTTCTGATTAGACTAAGGAACACGGAGGGCGCTTGAAGGGCCAGGCTAGAGGCTTCCAGAATCCAGAAATTAATGGGTATATCTTTTTTCAATTTTACGAAAGGAATAACTTCTGGATTTAACACATTCAAATAATTTAGAAATTTAGAGAGTAAAGTCCCCTCAACCACTGCCTTTTTGCTGATTCCCACTCCTAGGAGAAGTTCACCGTGAGCAGTGAGACGTGTGTGTGAGAGTGCATGCTCCTGCGTGTGCGCGTGTGCACGTGTGCATGGGCTACCGCTCCTTTCTTTTGTATTCATCTGTCCTCCGTGCTGCAGGTGGCCACTGCTGTCCCGCTGGACTTTCTTCCCATCTCAATGTGCTGCAAGTGCTCTGGCCGCCAGCCCCACGGCAACAGGGCTGCCCGCTCTGGCTTGATGTTAACACCGTGGGTTTGTGCAGCTTAGGTGATGTAGTCAACCGAAGATACTGGGTTTATTGTCACAGATGAAAATGTTGAACTGTATGTGTGAGATTTTCTTGGTTGAACTTCTGTAAATATTTTTGTATTGTAATCTTATTTGTATATATTATTTCATCAACCTCTCCCTCATTTTCTGAAGTTTTAGAAATGCTCTTTATTTAACAGCTTTTAAGACATTAAGTCTGGTTTTGCTCCAGTTTAATTTTCCTCTAAAATTAGCTTCCTCCACATACCATATTACTAACACTTTATCTTAAGCCCTAGGGTGGTATAAGCTATACTTTCATTGAACTATGAAGCTTTTGGTCAGTACTTGAATTTTGCTTAAGAGCAAGAATAATACTTGATGTCTGTTATACTTTTTTTGATTTTGTTTTAAAATTTTTATTGACTTAACACACATGCACAAAAGTGCACAGACTTAACAAATCATGCACTTCCACGAATCATCCCAAATGAGCACCCTGTCACGTGCGTTACACCATTGGGAAGGAGAAAGCTGCTGGCTCCCTGGAAGCGTCCCTCCTCACCTGGGGACCCCCGTCCTCGTATCTAAGGGGCCAGTAATTTTGGTCTTGTGTTTAAAGTTTATAAAAATGGAATTAGAAAATATGTATTCATTTGTGTTTGGCTACTTTTGTACACTAGTATGCATGTGTAAGATTTACTCACGTTATTGCATGTGACAGAACTTTGTTTTCATTTCTGTATTTTATGAATGGGCCACAATTGTGTGAAGCCACTGTTCTGTACCTCGTGGGTCTCGGGTCTTCGGAGCTTTCTGCTGTGGGGAATTACTCTGCTCCGAATGTTTGTGTGCCTTTCTGTAAGGCGTGGACCTAGGCGGTGGAATTGCTGGGTAGCGTGCCGTGTCCGTATCCGTTTCATATAATTCCAGTCTTCCCGCATGATTGCGCCAGGGTTACTCTTCTCAGTCGCGGAGGGAGCTCAAGTTTCTCCACAGCTTTGTCCACACTCATAGTTGGCGTTCTAGTGGGTACGCAGTGGTATCCAGCTGCGTTTCCAGTTTTCACTTCCCGGATGACCTATGAGGCTGGGCTTCCTCTGTTTTTGTGGGTGCGGCTGTCTGGGTGCCTTGGTTGGAGAATTACCTGCACAAGTCTCCTGCTCATTTTCTCATTGGATCCTTAGTCTTGTTCTTCCTGTTTGTGTTCTTTGTGTGCCCTGGATGTGGGCACTCTGTAGCGGGTACGTGCCTGCGTCCTGTCAGTCTGCTGCTTGCCTTCTCACCCTCTTCATGCATTTTGGTGAATAGCAATTCTTAGTTCTAATGTAATCCCTTTTATCAATCTTTTCCTTTTATGGTTTAAGAAATTTTTCTCTCCTGTAGGTCATGAAGATACTGTCTTCTAAAATTTTATTGTTTACTTCTCTCAGTTAGGTCTCCAAACATCTAGAATTGGTGTTTGTGTGTCTCCCCACTGCGGTGCAAGTTTGTGCATGAGTCCTATGTCCCTGCACAGTGGGGGTACCTCTGGAACCTTTTCTTTCATTGTTATGCTAATCTCTTTCTCTGCCAATAGTGTTTGATTACTGTAGGGAGTTAGTTTGGGATTGCATGAATCTCTATTGATGTTTGGAGAGAATTTTTATAATATTGTGTCTTTTTTTTTTTTCTTTTTTTTGAAACAGGGTCTTGCTCTGTGGCCTGGGCTAGAGTGCAGTGGTGATCATAGCTCACTAGAACCTCAAACTCTTGGGCTCAAGCGATCCTCCTGTCTCAGCCTGTGGAGTAGCTGGGACTACAGGTGTGCACCACCACGCCCGGCTAATTTTTCTATTTTTTGTAGAGATGGGGTCTCACTGTGTTGCCCAGGCTGGCCTCAAACTCCTGGCCTCAATCGATCCTCCCACCTCGGCCTCCCAAAGTGCTGGGATTACAGGGTGAGCCACTGTGCCCGGCCAATATTGAGTCTTTTAATCAATAAATATTGTGTACCCTTTGTTTATTTTTCAATAATGTTTTATGATTTTTCTCTATAGAGGTTTAGTACACATTTTTGATTTATTTCTAGGTATTTGAAAGTTTTTGATGCTGTTTCAATTGTTATCTCTTCAAAAAATTTATTTTCTGTTTGCTGCTATATAAAAAGAAAACTTTTTGGTGATGCATTTTTTAAAATTTTTAAGTGGCAGTAAAGCGGTTTATTTCCAAATTGGTTACCCAATAAAAATATTGAATTCATATCCTTTACATTTTCATTGCAGACTCCAGTCAGATGTTGAGCACTGTCTTAAGATTTACCCTGTCTGGCTGATGTTTTTTTTTTTTTAAATGAGAAAGTTGGCAACTCATTCCATAGCCATCTCATGACTGCTGTTAGTCAGAATGCTGATGTCATCTCTAGGTGATGGGGACGCCGGTTCCCGTCCTTGTGTGGGCGCTGTGACTGTGGGTGTGCTGGGCACAGGGACACTTAGGACACCAAACATGGGGCTCCCGAGTAGGGAGGGTCGCTGTCCCTCCAAACCAGAATGCGACTTGATCGTGGAATCTGGAACTTGGGTCGCTCCCTTTACTTCTGTGCTGACCTTACACTCCCAGATCACAAGGGGCGATTGCTAGTGAAGTTGGCCAGCCACGTTCAGACCTTACCCAGCCCTTTCTGCTGTCACGTAGGTTAGTCGCAGCAGGCACCGCTCTCTCCAACAGTTCTGGACACAGTCTGCGATGCCCTGCCTGTCCGTGCGCCATAGACTTCACGCTTCCCCTCTCTACCCCAGCTCAAGAGCTACGGACAGGCAGCAAGTATGCTTCCCTCCTGCTCTCGGGGTGGTTTGTGATGGGTGGCCAGGGGCTAGGAGCTAACATGATCTCCTGGTGGAGGAAGCTGCCTCGTTCTAATTGAATGGATTTCAAAAGAGGGAAAGGTGCATAATGCCAGAATAGGTGATTGTACATGTAGAAGTGTTTTTGCTTGGATTTCAAATTAAGTGGGAGACTCAAAAGTAAAGGTGAAGTCCTGTTAAAGGAGAAGCATGTGTATTTTTATCACGTCAGTGAGAACAAGAAGGAAGCAGCTGGCGTGTCCTGTGTGCCCCAGCAGTTGCCATATTCATAGCAGTTTCTGTGTGTCCAGTGCATGCTCGGCGGGGCAGGTTCAGGGGAGCCCCGGCCCACTAAGCCCAAACAGAGCCTATGGACACCCAGGTCAGTGTATGTGTCGGGGGAAGGGCAGCGTCTCAGGCAGAGAACAGATGTGCTCAGGTCTGAGGGGACACGTTTTGAAAACGCTTCAGGAAGCACGCGGAGGGTGCTTGGGGCGAGCTGGAGCCCGGGTGGAGAGGCCTGGTGGGTGCCAGCAGGTGCCAAGCAGGCTGTGGCCTACCTCCAGCTCCATTCCAGCTGCCCCGCCGCTCATGATAGCACTGCATCCTGAAATGAAAACAGAGGTCTTGAATTTAAAACACACCAAATGAAATTATTGGTTTCATGCAGACATTGTGAGCTCACCCACTCGTGCACACACCCTTCTGGTAAAACCAAGCTCCCAAGGGAGTCGTCGTGCGGGCCCCCGAGGGGGAGTCTGTTGTGACAGGGACAGCGAGATGGGAAGATGGTGTTATGGGGACTTAAAGTCTCCTTTGGAGAATGACTTCCCTCTAGATCTGGCCATCATGGTGCCGTTGCCTGCCAATATGTCATAAAAGGGAGCCCACCTGCAGCGCATCATTGTGTAAGAGGGATCTGAGGACAGGGCTTATTTCAGGCAGTTCACTGCCATTTCTTTTATTATTTAAAATTTTTGTCTCGTAAGTTATATGATTATCCTTTAGGAGGAATGCGTTTCTAACCTTGCTGTTTTCTTGAGAGCATTTTTGTAAGGCAGTTAATCATCAATCAGATATTCTGACTGTGAGAGGTTGATGAAGAGACATCTGAACGGAGACGGGCCTGGGAGACGGTCCCGTGAGGGCTGAACGTTTCTGCTCCGAGCAGCAGACAGCCCGGCCCCGCCACGTCCTCCTGAGCAGCCAGCAGAGCACTCTTCTTGCCTACCCCAAAGCCCCGGGTCCCTTGCAGTCTCTCTGCAGAGCTGGAGATTCAAACCCCGCTGATGCGCAGTGGAGAATGTTCTGCAGAGCCCACTTTCCCAGCATGGGGCAGGAAGGCTTGAAATGACCCAGGTGAAGGAAAATGAGGTTATTTGTCTTTTAATTACTTATATTCCCCTCTAAGTATTACTTCCTTGGCAGGTCATCTGGGTTACAACATTTAATTATTTTATTTAGTCTGCTCTTTTCTCAAAGTGTAGTGAGTGATGCCAGTTGAGCAAGTTTTACCACGTTTAAATAAAAAATAGTAAAAGAAAACATTTTGATAAAGGGGATTCAACCAGTCTTTATTTCATGAACCTAATGGAAGTTGGAGTAGTTAATGGAGAGTCCAACCAAAGACATGTAATTATGGGAGTGAAAATCCCATTTCCAGAGTGTGCCAGCAGGCTCGGAAACCTCAGTAGTCAGCCGCGTCGGGCTGAGGAAGCGGAACTGACCTTGGGCCGGGTGGGGTGCCCTGTCTCCGGGCTGTGTGTTCCTGGCCACGCGCCCAGCTCCCTACAAGGAAGAGAGAAATAGTAATATCTGGCAGAGTTAGGAAGGTTGGATAACAGATGTTACGCAAAAGCACATACAAGTTGTAAAGGGCTGTTAGGTTGTAAGTTTTTGCAGCCATAAGGGAAAAGAAACGAATCAGTTATAGATTAATTTGTTAAAAAATTCAAACCCAAAATTAGGCCACTTCATGTGCTAGTTATTAATGTGGAATTAATCTCGTTGATGTGCAGCAGTTCTGCATTTATTTCTTGGTTGTCTCAAGCTTTTTGACTGTGTTTTTTCCCACCTAGAACCTAGACTGACGAGCCCCAGTACTGAGCCAGCCCGCGCCTCGCCCTGTGAGAAGGCCACAGCCTTTCTGTGATCTTGCTCCCCTGCGCTGCCCCGGCCCTGCTGCAGTATCCTGATACTTTGATACTTTATTTTGGGACAGGAAGCCTTGACAAGCCACCCTGGGATTTTGAGGCTTTTCTTAGCTACTCTATAGCTTGAAGAGCTACAGCTCATCTGCCCTCTTATCTTGATAAGTGTCATCCTTTCTCCATAGCTCTCTCAGCCTCCAGCGATCAGCCGGGATGCTGATGAGGTTTCAGTGCAGAGTCTCACTTAGTGGCTGTTTCTAGCTTTTACTATGAGCAACATTCATCCAGAGTTAGAACCTGTTGACTATATTTTGCCATAAGACAATTCACTAATTACTAGAATTTTAGCTCTTTTAGTTTTAGGGCAACCTTTTTGTCATTATGCGGTATGCTTGTTCTTAACAGCTAATATGTGTAATTACATTTAAAATAAGTGTTCTCTAAGTGCTTTAGCAGCATTTTGATATTAGTGTTGTGACCTAGCAGTTGTCTTCTGGTGGTTGATAATTAATTTGTTTCTGAGAGCCATTGAGTTTGATAGTAGTCTAGCACAAGGGTTTCCTTGTGGAAGGTCTGCTAGCTTCCAGTGACCCCTCACTGCCATCTGGTGCAGATGCAGACTGCTGCTGTCATTTGCTGTTAATTGCTGTCACCTGCACATCGGCGTCCCTCAGCACAGAGGTGATGTGAGCAGGATGAATGGCCCCTCCCTGCACCGGCGTGCACCCCTGGAAAGGAGGCACAGTCGTAGATCTCAGGGTTTCAGCAGGAGCATTTTAAGTTAATTTGTGTTTTAATACCTAAGGTATGAAAAATGGTGACCATTTTGTGAGGGGTATTAATTTACTAAATCCAAGTGTTTTGTCTGTTTTATGATTTGTTTTAATGGTTCTGGTGTTTAGTAGCCTATTTAGGCTGGCAAGATTGTTTCTACGACATCTTACAGAAGACTTCTTTAATCCTCTTTCGTAAGCTGATAAGCTGTAGTCAGGGCACTAGCCTATGGCACCATATTATATTAATGTATTTTACTTGTAATTTAGAGAACAAGAAGAATGCCCTGATTTGAAGTCTAAACTGTCCCCTGTGGCACTGCACAGCTGATAACCGCAAACGAGAAAGATGTGTATATCAAATAGTTTACAAAATGAAGCCAGCTGTGTTTCCCTACATACTGTGGCTTCCTGACATGCATCATTAAACCTTATTAGCTACTTCCTTTTACAAAGATTCTTGTAGTCTTGAACATTGCATATTAACATTTTCTGCCCCTCCAACTGGAAATTATTTGCTTTATTGTAGAGTGTCAACTTGCTCTAGTTTCTGATGCGTTCTAATTGGTACTTTAGAGTATAATCATCGTGAGATACCACGCCATGCATTTCTTTATTTGGAAATTAATACAGACCTTTTCACTTTGTCTGTCAATCCGAGCAACTTTTCACACAATTCCCAACTCTTGGGATTGCTTACAAGCCATTAAGTATGAAATGGTTCATAAAATGTCTCTGAAGACATAAAGTAACACAAAATTTTAGATGGTTTAAAATAGTGTTGCATTTTGCCAGGATACCAGTAATAAACCTCTTAAATAGACAGTTTTAATAATAAAAGGGTGATTAAGCAAGATGAAAAGTTTATTTAACCATATTACCCGTATCATTTGAAATTTTCATCAAATCTGCTAAGTTCCATTTTTCTTATAAACAAAAGAATGCAAATCATAAGAACTATGGATTTGAAAATTAAGTAATTCAGAGTTAGATATTAGACCAATATAACTTTCCTTCATTCTTTTTCTCTTTCTTTGCTATTCTGTCTCTGCCATTCTACTATGCTGCCTTAAAATTAAAATATTTGCCTATTACTAACTTCTGGTTAATAGCTACTGAAGCTGATGTGTTGGCAGGACAGAAAATGGACAGAACCTAGTGAATTTGTTCAAGATGATAGTCGTCCTGAGGTTTTTCAAACACTGGTCAGCATTTTATACATCTTCACGTTGTTTTTAATATAATTATGTATATATAAGTGATAGGCATTTCGTTGCAAGGGAACTTAATGAACTAATGAAGTAATGATTGTAGTTTTGGTTCCAGCAAATACCTTAGTCTTATGTCTTGTCAAGACAGCTGGTGGCTCTTGTAAAAACACTCCTGAGTGGTTTTATACAACAGTAGGTGCCAGATCTCTGGAGAATGGGGTGGAGACTTTCAGTGGTCCACCCCACATCTTTATGCAAGAAGAGAAGAAACGGAAGATTATTTTCCATTCAAGAATATATTTTATAAATTATTATATTTAAATGAATATTTAAGAGCATATTTTAAGAGTGTTTCTACCCACCCACCCCCACAGGATATTTAAAATAAGAACTTGTCACATTCAGAGGAAAATAAAAAGTCCTTGTACACACTTGCACACACCTCCCAGAAGAAAAATGTCTAAATAGTATAGTCTCTCCAGTGTGGACTGTTAAAAATAGACTAAAATAAATGAAGGGAGTCGACACATTTTAAACAGTTTTAAAGAAAGCTGTGGTCTCCCTTTCTTACTGTGCCTGTTGAAGTTGTAAGAGTCCTGTTAAGACCTCTCTTCTGTAATGTTAGTACCATTTGGAGATAATCTGAACAAAATTTATTTTTTATGTTCCTGGACAGGGGGTTGGGAGGAGAATTTTGAGGAGTGTGGGTCCTGGAACATCTTTGAAGGAGTGTGAAAACAGAGTTCCCAGGGCCCTGGTGTCCGTGCCAGGTCTGCTCTTACTGGTGTTTGTCCAGACTTTTTTTTTTTTTTTTTAAACACAATGAGAACATTCCTACCCCCTACACTCATGGGTATTATGTTGTTAGATAGTAAGGATTAGAGAATAGGTTAATGTTATTTGTAAAATGTCTGTTAAAATAAACATAAAATTACCAAAATAAACTGTTTATTTAGTTAAACTAAATTAAAAACCAAATGCCTGACCTCAAATTGCACTTACATGAATGATATTCAATGTTGAGGTTTCTGGTGTCAGTGGTTAGCTTATGTTATTGAAGTAATTATTTTAAATTGGTGGGTGGTCTTGGTAAAACTATTTAAAATTGATAGCTTCCTACATTGTTAAGACAAAAAGGTAAATATATTCACGATATTGAATCATTAAGTAAACTGTTGTTACAATTTTATCACCTTAGTTTTTAGCTCTAAATCTTCAAAAAGCCTTAACACTGTACTCTGTACTGATTCTACAGCATTTTGGGTGTCATATCTTTAAATATTTTTACATGATGGTAGATTTTTATTCAGGGACCTCTCCCACCCCAGTAATCCAGGATGTTGAAGTCTAAACTCTGGCCTGAATTCTGCATGACAAAACAGATATTTAAGGTAACTCCTTTTGCCACAAATAAGTAAGTAAGTGTATTTAAGGTGCTGAACTGGTTGCAGTGGAGATGGCGTTGGGCTTTCCGAGCACCCTCAGAATTCAGATGCGCGCCGAGCCCGAGCTCCCTCTGCTGGCCGAGCCCCCGCTGGCCGCGTGCTCACTTGCCTTCTCTCCCCAGCTGCCCGGCAGGCCGCGAAAGCAGCACCAAAGGCTGGCACGAAGCGTGGCAGCCGTGCACACAAGTGGTGTTCAGTGCAGTGCTGCAATGGGAATGATGTTTAGGTTTTAGTGTCCTTCTGTCGACGATTTTCAGATAAACTACACGGATGATTGTAAAATAGGATCAGGAATAATGTACATCAGAAAACTTATGGGTTTATCTTAATATTTAGTGCTAAATTTTAATGTAAGTTGTGTACAAAGAGTAAAAATTAAATTTCTAAATAGTTTCTAGACTGTTTTGCGTGTTTTCACATATTCATTTTTGTTTTAAATATGGCTTTGACATGTCACAAGTTGAGAATATTTAAAATAATTTATAATAACTAAAATAAAAATTTTAACTTACTACTTACATTTTAAGCCACTGTGTTGCTTTACATTTGCTGGCATTTGACATATTAATTATACTTCAATAAATGTTCCAATGTCAGTAAAGACTGTCAGACAGTAACTGGCAGGACCAAATTGTCCTGCATGAACGTGTAAAGTCAGCACAAGTTTTGCAAAAGAAACTGAGGCGTATGTGTGTGTATACATATGTTCATAGATGATGTGCTACTTCCTGGCATTATGGATGATTATAAAAAATACTCTTGGGAGTGGATATGTGTCTTAGGAAATGCTAGCGCCAATATCAAAATTTCTCAAGTGATCTAGAAGGCCAGCGGTTGGAGAAGATAATCTCATTCTGCGCCTGCGAAGCCCCCTTCAAACTTAGCAGGTAACGTGTGCAGATTTTAGTAATAATTTCATCCCCAGCAGCATGTTTATTATAGGCCAGCGGACAAAGTAATCTGACAATATGCAATATGCATTGTTCTCTGCAGCAAGAGTTGAATGGTTCAGTGTGTGAACTGGGTGTGAGGTTTTGTTTGGAATTCCCATTGTCTCCCAGTTATGTTTCGAATATTGGTATCTGAAGCGGTTTTACTTCCTTGATTAATAGCTGATCCTTGCACTAAACTTTTTTTGTCTATATAAGCAATATAATGACACTCTTTTTCTAAAAATGTTAAATATTCAAAGAAAAATATGCTTTGTAATAACTATATAGCAACTAAGAAAAAAACGCTTAAATTCTGAGTATAGAATAGTCAGGCAAAGTTTGTTGGTAGGTAGAAACATAGATTATGAAATATTCTTTCAGAGTAAACTTTAAAATGTCTATTGTGTAAATATAGGTTTTGATTTTTAGAAATTAAGGTGATATATTGTAGTAATACTTATTTAGAGAATTTTAAAGCACAGATTATTAAGCCGATAGACTCTAATGGCCTAAAGAAACCCTTCTTATTTCACAGATCGCTGAGGTGGTACTGTAATAGCTCAGACATGTGCATAGTACTGTGCCAGCCTGCAGGTGCTGCAAACTCTTAAGATTAGGAGTTCATATCCAAAAATGAATAAATAAATTTGAGAAGAAAAAAAGAGTATATAACATCATTTTTAAAAAATATACTTTTAATTAAAACTCCATTAATGGAAAAAATTACTGCTATAAGATATAGGAGGTAGATTTAGTGTCTGAGTTTCATTTATTTGAAATACAGAAATACAAATGAAGGTCTGAAAATTCCTGTTTTTCTTGTTTCTTAAGATTCTCCTAGAAGTGGAAAATATAGGGCTTACTTGTTTCAAAGATATTTAAAAGGAATGTGCTTTTAATAGGAATTTCAATTAGGTTAAAGCATAGCCCTATATCAAATTTTGTAGTCACAGTCCAAATTCTGAATGATGAAGAACTGATCCACAGACAGTTCAGCTAAGGAAAGATAAGTAACATTGACAACTGTTTTTTTTTTTTCCCTTCAGTAGTCTTTTGTGTATAATGCCTGCCTGTGTAGAGTAGTATTGAATGAATTAGGGGCTTTTCTCTTTTTCAAATTGTGTTGTATTCACAGGGAAAATATGGGACAAGTTAAAATAACATTTAGTTTTCTGCAAGAATTTAAATCAGCTCTTTGAATTTTTCTGTTTTATTATTTTACTATCCTAAAATACTTTGTGTAACGAGTCAGTTACGTGTGAGGTTTAAGAGATTGGTGAAGTATTTTGATGTTTATGTCCTGTTACTACAGGGTGATGTCACCAGCAGTCGGTGCTGCCCAGGCCCTCGCTCAGCCATCGGCAGGGCCTGTGGTCTGACAACATTGGACTTTTGTTCCCACTTGGTGTGTGCATTGATCTCTCAGGAACTTGGGAGTATGGCAGGAATTGTAACTTTGCGCGGGTTGGAATGGTGCTGTGTTACTGAGATACGGTCCGATTCTCATTTGTTCATGCATTCATTTAAAAAAACCTGACTGATTTTTTCTTGATTAAGCAGGAGAATACCATATTTACCCTTTATTGTTGGTATAAACCATTATTTTACTGAGAACCGTTAGCTATTTAAAACTTGGTACATAAATTAAAGAGGAGCTAAATGGATTTGTGATTGTTGCCATTAGTAGCATTTTAGATTATAGAGGCAATTATTGTGCTCATTGTCCTAGAACAGCCCTTTGCAGAGCCATTGCGGTTGTCTTAGACATTATGCACAGATTTTCCCTTGGAGATTAAAATTTCCAGTAGCGTATTTAATTTTGTTATCACAGTTGTTTCAAATAAAACAAATATTATGACAAGTAGAAGAAAATTTGCTTTACTAATATAGGAAATTACAATAAATGTTGAAAATGACTTCCCAGTGTACTTAGTTTACCTTTTCTTATACAGTCATAATTACTTCAAGTGATTAATAATATGTTTTATGGGTGAGAAGATTTGCAATCATAGCAAAAGTTATCTGGTCTGTCCAGGTATTTTAAGAGTTTTTTTAAAAGAAGGAAGAGATTCACATTAAAACTAAAGTTACCACTGTCTTTATAGAATCTATAACTTTGTAAGTTAACTAGTTTTTATTTTAAATAGCTTTTAAGAGTCCAGATTGTATTTTAGATAAGCTGGAGAAATTTTTAAGGGTGTTTCAGATAAATCAAATATAAAAAGATTAATTATTAATTGAAAGTGGATTTTTTAAAAAAATTGTTGAAATATATCTTTCCATCTTACTGTTTTGTTAGAATTGACCACACACACACAAAGATTGTACTATATACTGTAGCTTGGTTATAGTTATGTTCCACAAAGAATAGTCATAATTCCAAAAAGGCTACCTGAAAGAATGCAGGGAACAACCCATTATTGAAAAGTTGTATTTTACTCTGCTAAACTTTTATTGCTCTTCTGTAAATTAAAAGAAGTTGGGAGAAGACAACTTTTAGTTGGCTTCAAAACTGTTACACTCACTAGTCAAGCAATTGACCACATCTGTCTTCATCAATTAGAAAGGTGTTAATGCTTTGAATTATCTGCATATCAGTGTGCAGTGGGCTGCTTTTAATGTTTCCATCCTATATGTGGCATTTTTTCAAAGGAAACTTTGTATTCATTTCTCAGTGTTTTTGTCCTGGTTTTTATAGTCTTTCACTGCTATGATGCAGGGGAAAGTGTGAGGTAGTGGTTATGCATTTTGTGAGACAGTGATTCTTTATTTTATTACAAAAAAAGACCAACTCTGGAAGGCCAGATTAAATCATTCCTTTCACTTTTTAATGGGATTTGGATGAATAGAGTAAAATATGCACTTTGCATTCATTGATAGCATCTTTAGGTTGAGGTAATTGAGTCTTTTTTCCCTGACTGAATGAATAATGACTTCATCTGATCCTCAGTGAGGCCTGAAACTTAGACCGCCTTTGTCACAGCAAAAGGATCTGGGCTTTGAAACATGCTCTACTTCCCTGGCTTAATTTTTCTTCATTTTAATCCAAAAACCTATTTTTCTCAATAATTCAAGCATAAACTATGTAGTAGTTGAAGTAGCGGAAATTGCACGATATTTGTCCTCGTTGTGCTGCTTTTTAAATGGAGCTGATAAATCAGCCGCTGTGGTCTTCAGCTGCCTCATTCTCAAGGGAAGGTCCAGCCCACGCTGGGCAGCAATGTGGGGCATTTTCAGAACTGGTTAAATACAGTTCCTTTCCAGACTGTCGTCTGGGGAAATGGCACGTTTTGCTGGTTCTGTTGCCAGACCTGGAGAGGAGCTCAGAGGTGTCCTGTGGACACGGTTTTCCTACACACCCTACCCTGGCTGGAAAGTGATCTGCTAGTGGGAATTAGGGAACAGTTTACTTTCTGGGCAGAATATAAGTTGGGGATGTGCAGCCTTTGAAGAGTTTCTGTTGAAAACCAGCTGCTGTCTGTGTTGCCATATTGCAGCGTGGAAAAAGAAGAGTTTCTGTGGCAGGCCATGTGTCTCGTTGACTGTTGCAGTAGAACTGAGTAGCTACTCCATGTAAAACCGACACTTAGATTTTGGTTAAATTTTCTTAGTTTGGAGTCTTGCATAAGGAAGTAGCCAAGGGAGACCACACTGCAGACAGCAGGGAAGAGCGTGGGAGGGGCTGCCTTTAGAACCTGCACTCAGACAGAGTGAGTTGTGTTGCTCTGGGTCCCCGGTACCCGCCTCGTTGTGTCCACACTGTTCTGAAAGTGTTCACCAGCAGCAGTGCTGATTTAAAACATAGCCTGGTTAGAAAAGAAAACTTTCTCCTTTATAATTTTCTTTTATAACTTATTTTACTGGTTCATCTTATTTTTCCTACTAGATTGGCTGTTTCTTGCAAATAAAATCTCATAATTAACTCATTTTCATAATCTTAGAGTTCAGCACAATATGTAGTAGACATTTAAATTTGTTTAATTAGTTCAGTTTTCTTCACAGCTGTGCTTAATGGACTTCCTGACAAAGTTTTATTTTTTCTTTCTGATGACAGGTTCTAATGATCTCATGAGAGTTTGTGGAAAATATTAATCAAAACCAGATATAAACTAGATATACAAATTGTGGAAAAAGGCTAACTTTCTATTGGCCAAAGTTATGGATTTTCAAAAGGCTCTACAAAATAAACCAAGTTATTTATTAGCTCGGTAATTCGCAAACTTTTTTTTTTTAAATCAGGGTTTTGGCAGTCATGTTTTCTTTAAGTACTCCTTTTCAAAAGTTGTACCAGAGTCAGGGGAAATTCAGGTGGCAGGTAGATAACTAACCTGGTCGGATTTAGTCTTCTGTTAATGTCACATAAATCAGAAATAAGCAGTTAAGTTAATACATGCTGGAGGCAGTTGCCTCACCCTGGACACTGAGCCCACGTCACCCAAGCTCCTCGAGGCACCTGCGCCCTGTGTGGGTAGCACCATTGCACAGATGAGGAAATGAGCCTGGGAGAGTTTCAGGATGTTCCTCAAAGTCACACAATCACTAACAGAGAAACTGGACTTAAACCCACGTTTTCAATAAGAATAGCAGTGCAGGCAGGTGGGGCCTGCTGCCTAGCAGGGGCTGCACTCTGCGCTCCCTAGTTTTGCCCCCAGAGTCCTATTGGGAGACACTGTTAAAAATCCCTGTTTCACAGGTGAAGAAGCTGACGATCCACCTGCCCAAGGTCACACAGCAAAGCGGCAGAGTCAGCGTTTGCATTAGCCTGGATTCAGAGTCCTGGGACCCCAGCTGCTGGGTGGTGTCACTCCTTCTGCTGTCTGGATCTGAAGCCCCCGCCTGTCCCCCCACCCCACACTGTATTGCACTGTGGCTTTTCAGGGATGAAACTAAGCAAAGAGAAGCAGTTCATAGAGATTGCTAGAGCTCGAAATTGAAGTTACATGCTTCAGAAGAGCGTATTCTCTTGACTTGTAGAATGAGAGCAGTTTGGGTTACTTGTTCTCACTGCTTCCAAGGTCCTATTCAGAACACAACGAAAGCATGAACTAATTTTCATTGATATAATTTTCCCTCACAATTTGCTCAGCCAGTAAATGATCCACAGGATGAATTTGAGTATGGCCTACCTTATTGGGAAACCTTAAAATGTAGGATTTGTGCAAGTTAAAAAGGTTTTCATTATAAGCTAACTACTCTATTGCCTTTTTTCTTCATTAAGAGAAGTTATTTTACAGAGCCTCTTGGTAGGTAGGGCTCACACACTGTCCTGTTCTTGGGGATCCTCAGTCTGCATAAAATCCTCAAGTGGGGAGTGCACAGAGACACTTAACATCGATAGCGGGCATCAGTTTCATACAGCACATGATCAGAAAATGCGCATTTGCTCTCCGAAGAACTCTGTTTCACGGCTGGGCACTGAGCAGGCTTCCAGATCCTCTCCAGGCTTGTTGTTCCCTGCAGTCCCGGAAGGTGATCCCAACGTCCTGCACCCGGAAACCATGTCTGCGTCAGTTGTGCTCTCTGCTCTGGCCTTGTGTTTTGTCAACACGCCCTTTCAGGAAATGCGCTGGGGGTCATGGCTCATTTCGAGAAATTCTATCTGAATCTGTAAGAGGTTTTTCAGGAAAAAAGTGAAGTTAATACATTCTTGTATTTCATTATACTGAAGGCTCGTTTAAGAAACATCCTTAAGTTTTTCCTTATGTTGCCATTATCATGTGTCCTAATTTATAATATTAAGGACATTGTGGTTAATTTGTATGTGCATTGATTTTATGGTTTTTGGTTTTTTCTTCAGGTTGGTCTGTTGGACCTTGAACTCAATCAGCTGACGAAGGCGCTATTTGTGGCTTTAGTTGCTCTCTCGGTTGTCATGGTGACTGTACAGGGATTTGTGGGCCCGTGGTACCGCAGTCTTTTTCGGTTCCTTCTTCTCTTTTCCTACATCATTCCTATAAGGTAGGTTTGAAAATTAAAACAAAACAAATGTCTGGTTTCATTGATAGGATTTTATTGAAATTTATCTTTCTCAATGTGAAAGAAATTATCCAAACAAAGCTGAGTAGGTAGGAGCTAGGAATTCTGGGGAATCTTGAGGAATCTTTCTGTAGAAACGTGGTTTTGCGGAGACACAATCAATTTTGGTAGAATGTGATCTCAAGATCTGATCCTTTTCATTATATGAATGCATTGATAATGAAATCTTCAACAATTGGAAGATACTTTCTGATAAAACCTAAACCTGAATCCAACAAAATAACTTTTGTTTATTGGCCATATAGACTTTTTTACTTCCAGTGCCCTTGGCTCTGTGTGCAGTCATTGACATTTTAAAGTTACCTGTTTTTAAAAGAGGATCTAATGTATCTGTCAAGTTAGATAAAATATTGGAAAAGACAGTGTTTTAATGTGAACTGTTTTTCAAAATGATAACCCATATCATAACTAGAGATTGGGTTATAAATAGTTAATATTAGATGCCTATTTAATTTAAAGACTAATATTTACAATATAATTGCAAATCCATTTAAAAATATTTGCAAAAATGTTATTTTTAAAAAGATATCCTTAATATATATGATAAAAAATTTTCATATGAATAAACAACTAAAACCTAATGAATTATGGATAAAGTATGAATCTGGAATAACCACGTTTTGTGACACAGAGTGAAATAAAACAGTATAGAATGCTTAGGCTCAAGGATATAGCCACTTTGAAGAGAAAGACGTGTCTTTGTTTATAAACCAGCTTTTTCTAAAAGTTTCTCTAAAGGGTGCTGTCTCTTTCATTTACTTACATCATGAAACTGGAGCTACAGTCTGTTCCTGGGGTCTGTACACGTGGCCCCGTCCTCCCAGGCGGTTACCGGGAGTAAACCCAATGCTCGCGCTCTGCAGGGAGTCCTGGGGAAGCTCCCTGTCTGCAGTGCTGCTAGCTCCTGGGGAGCCAGCCTTACACAGAGAGCACAAAACCAGTGTCAGCTGTTCTTATTGTGGTTGTTAGAATTACACTAAGGTAGACTTTCCTCGCTTCTTAAAGCTGACCTCAGAGACTCTGCTTTCCCCCAGCCCTGGGATCTTACCTGGTGGGGCCCGGCTTCCCCTCTGTCCTCCTGCTACATTGCAGCTGTGCCTGCACACCACACTGCTTCCCACCTCAGCTGTGTCCTCTGTGTGCAGGCTCCTTCACCTCACCATCCCGTGGTTAGTCCCGTCTTGTCACTCGGATTTTACCCTAAACACCCCTCCTCGGAGAGGCCTTCTTTGTCTGCTCAGAACAGACCAAGAAACAGCCAGTCACTTGCTGTCACATCAGCCTCTTAATTCTCTCCAGATCTCTACTGATGGTTGTCTTGTTGATTGGCTGTTTCTTCTCACTAAGCTCCATGAGAATGGGGGCCTTGTTTGGCCCGTTGGCTGTCGTATCCTAGTGCCTAGAACGGAGAACGTTGTATGGTAGGGACTCTTTGAATATTTGCTGAATGGACCCATTACAAAGTTCCCGTCCTGCTCAGAGGAACTAAGAGTGTGCAGATCATCACGGTTCTCTGCGAGCGCGTGTTGAGTGCCACAGGTGGACTCTGGGGAAATAATCTTTGTCCCCAAAAGACCCAGTGGGTAAGTGGCCATAAACAAAGCATAGCTGTTAAGTGACGTATCTGTTTTATTTAACAGTCACGCCAGAATTGACGTGGCAGTCCTTTAGGTGGTCCCAGTTTGTATGCGTTCACCCCAAACAAAAACGACCCGGCTGTATCCCGGGTCCCCTTCTCCCATTAATCTCCCCTCCTCGCGAGGCCACTAACAGGCTCCGTGACCCTGTTCCCACCCATACAACCCTGGTCTCCGTTGTCACATCGCCAGGTGTCACGTGAGAATATAGCTTAGGTTAGGTGCCTGGTGACGGAGGAAATACTTGTGGTGAGGAGGAAGACGTTTCTCTTGCTTTTCTTAGTTAATGCCTGTCTCAGGCTGAGCAGGCTGCCGTGACTGACAGACGGAGGAGCTGCTTCTGCTCCGCAGGCTGCAGTGGGTCCCACGGGGAAACCGCAGCGCACACACTCTGGATGGCTACACTTAAGGTGCCTGGAAGGGCAGAGATGCATGTTTGTGCTGTCTTGAGGACCTCTTTCCCAAGGGTAGAATATTTTTTTTATATGGAAAAAATACATCTCAACTTCCAAAATATGTTGATAGGCACTTGTGAAATACAACCTTCTGGGTCATATCGGGCTGTGCACTGGCTTTTGTCAGAGCTTCACAACACAAAACGTTTTTGGGATTCTTCTGGAAATTGCTCCCAGAACTTCATGACACTTTATTTTTGTTACGACTCTATGCTTTGTGGATTGGTAAGTAGTCAGTTTTATAAATATTCCATGTGTACTTTAAAAATATGTGTATTCTCTTGAGTGAATTGTTCTATAGATGTCCATTAGATTGATCTTATTTATTGTAATTTTTAATGTCATCTATATGCTTACTGTCTTTTTTTTAAATCTCCTTAACTTTTAGTTACTGAGAGTGTGTGCATCTGTGACCATGATAATGGATTTGTCCATTCCCCTTGTCATCTTGTGAGTTCTAGCTTTATCTACTGTGAGACTGTGTCATTAGATGCTTACAGGTTTAGAGCTGCTCTAAATCTGTCCTCCTGATCAGTGAAAATCTCCTCTCAACAGCATGTGGCCAGGTGCTCTGGCTTTTAAAATCCTATATTACAGTCTTTATTCTACACTTACTGTGATTAATGATATATTTGCATTAATTTATGCCACCTTCTTTTTGCTTTCAATTTGTCCCACTTTCCTTTCTTGCACCTTTGTGAGTTTTTTAAATTCCATTTTTTTTCTGTTAACCTGGAAGTAATACCCTGTATTTCTGTTCTTGTGGTTTCCCTAGAAATCTTACATATTTAATATGTAATCTTTAATAAAGTTTAAAGTTATGCTTTATCTTTACTTTCCTTTCATACAATTCAAGGACTCTGAAGTATTTTAACTCTGATTCCCTCTCCACTCCCACCCTGCATACGTGCTTTTACTCGCCAGCATTTACTTTATCTTGCCACCCTGTTAGTCACCTTATAGTCAGTGCTTGTAGACCTCTGGGGCCCCAGGCTTCTTGGCACTGCTAGCAAATCATCCTACATACTCATGACCAGGGTCTTTTATCAAAGAGAAGTGAGGACTTTGAGAATGTAAATTTCATTTATCATTTATAGAAGAATAACCTTAATGGTTACGTTTGAAATAAGACTTGGAAAATATAATTCTTATTGTTCACATCCAGTCTTGTGGCTTTTTATTTATACATTAAAGAGAAGAAACAATACAAGCTAGCGTGTGGTCAGCGAATGGTTGATAGCCAGTGCGCAGGAACTGCTGACCCAGGGCCTGTTTTCTAACTGGGAGAGGCAGACATAAACACATCAGCAACTAAATGAGACGTCTGTGTAGTGGTAAACGCTATTCTTGGAGAGCTTGTGTGGAGGTTCTAGCAGGGGAGCACAGCTACTCGTATACCCGTGACCGAAGAACGGTCCTCCTCTATCAGGGAAGGTCGTCCTCTTCGACTGAGCACGCTTCGGGAGGGACATACACGGAGCTGTGAGGGAGGAAGGGGACACCCGCCTACCCAGCCCAGCCGAATCAACCCTGGTGATCAATGGGGTGACATACGTCACAGCCAGATTGCCCTCACATCCAATAAATGCTATTCTTAAAATAAAACAGGGCACTGGGACAGAGAACACCTCATGGGGCTGAGGAGAAAGGGGCTTCTCTGACGTGGTGCTATCAGAGCCGCGCCCCACCTGGTTGTGATGTGATGCTCCTTGAGCCTGGCGAAGGCCACGGTGTGGGGCGATGTCTGGGCAGAGGAAGGGCAGGGCCTTGACACCATGGGGGCTGGCGGCTGCCTGCCACTGCATGCGTCCTCTGCTCCTCTGGCCACCAGCACAAGTGGCCCACTCCCATCTCTGTAGAGCAAACACATCTTTTCTTAGGAATTCCTAAGTTTTTCTTCTTTGCTTTCTAATGAAATTAATATTGGTTTTTTCAGTTCTGGAATGTTACTTTCAAGACTGCTTCTATTTCACACTGTGAAAGGCCTAAAGAGTTTTATTCCTGCTTAGTTCTAGGGCACTTCTATCTTTAATTGATAGAAACCATTGAACAATATTGGGATTTTCAGTATAGTTTTTTTAGTGAAATATTTTATTTCTATAGACTACCTCCAGTTATTTTTTTCTTTAGTAAAATATAATAACAATATAAAAAGGCTTGACCCTTTTCCCTTTATCCATTTAACAGGAAAATTTAATTATAGTTATGAAAGTATATTTTGTAAGCATTTTTTGAACTAAAACTAATTTTTATTTTCATATTCAGTAGTTATATATATATATATATATATATATATAGAGTAAAAAAGAAAATACCTGATAATAAGAGAAGAAAATAAGTATTATCTGTAACCTTGCTCTCTCTAGGTGAATTCTGTAAAGCCTCTCAGATGTGGCTATACAGGTTCATAGATGTGAACATGCATATTTATATACACATATATATGCCAACATACACATACCCTTTTTTTGGTCTGTATATTTTCTTCTAATGTCTACTTACAAGATGGGGAAGATAACAGGCTTTTTTGCCAGTCTGTCTTGCTCTAGTTTTTCAATCAGCCATTTGAGATTTATTGTGTTGAGTCAAGCTTGGAGAGACATACTAGATAGAATCATAACTGTACCTCCGTTTAGCTCCAGAATGTCTCACAGCTACTTCAGCGTAAGTCTTTACCCTGTTTTGCGCAGTCTGAGGCTGCAGCTATACAGATTTAGCAGAAAGAATGAGAACCGGAAGGTGTCAAAAGCACAGGACACTGATTTAGGGGATTAAGGTTTACATTTGCTTAAAGCAAATTTGTTTTCCTTTTGCAAAGTTTTCGTTAAATATGGATAATAATACATTTTAGTATTTGCTAAATATGCTTTTAGATTTAATAAAGGATAAGACATCACACATATTTTTTGTTTTGCAAAGTGCACAAATCTGTAAAGTGCTTTTTCCTCTATGTCCTAACACTCCTAAAAGGCTTTTCAAATTTGAGAAAGTTAAGCTGTTTTATAAAAATTGCTCTGTATAGAAAAAAATATTTTTAGTTACTTGATACAATTTACATTGTCTTCCAAAGGAAAATATTACAAGATTTAACTTTTACTTTTGTAATTCTAAAATGAGTCTGTGTTCCCTAAATCCTGTGCATCTTTCCTAACAAAAAGCAAACTGATTATCAGAATTCTTTGTGGTACATTTAAAGTTCCCTGAAGTCAGGGACTTGTAGTTACTTATCTCTTTAGCCATCACCCTTTTGTCCATACACTTTGAAGTACGCATTCTAGTTGATAATCCAAACACTGTCTTATCAGTATAGGTCAGAGAGGCTTTTACCCCCACGGGAGGCCTCTGCCTGGGTGACAGAGGCAAAATGTTTGACAAAGTGATAAGTGTGTCCCTGCTGAGAAACTTAAGAACCTTTGGTAAAGCACTAGTGTTGAGGCTGTTTCTGCCTTTGGGAGACACCTCAGCCAGGCAGCTAAGTCCTGAGTCTGGGGAGGCTTTGCCAATGAAATGCCAGGGCAAAGGGCCAAAGGACCACCCAGCACTCTGCTCAGAGCCCTGCTCCGTCAGCACACCACAACATGGAATACCAAATACCAGGTAACATGGGCACAGTGGTAATTACTCCTGGATGTATTAGGTTATTAAGTATGAAATGTCCAATTTCCTTAAGTACTAAATTTGACAGTTGATATCTCTGACATTTCACTGTGACACTTCTTGTTTTAATGCTTATTGTGAAGGTACATCCTCATTCTTTTCAAACGCACGGTTTGGCTTGTGATTATCTTTCGAATTTTTTTTACAGCAATTTTTGTGAAATGATGGATAAGTAAAAAATTCATGTTATTTTCCAATATGAGTTCCGTCGTGGAACTAGTGCAGCGCAGACAGCTCAAAATAGCAACAAAGTGTTTAGGAGGGATGTGGCTAATGAATGCACAGTACGTCAATGGTCTGAGAAGTTCCATTCTGGTGATTTTAATCTTGAAAATGAGCCACATGGGTGACCTTGAGAGCAAGGTGGATAATGATGAGCTGAAAGCTGTAGTGGAATTGACTCCATCTCAACCTACGTGTGAATTAGCAGCAAGGTTTGACATTACTATTCCAACAATATGGGACCACTGGAAACAAATCGGCAAGGTAAAGAAGCTGGGGGGATGGGTTCCGCATGAATTAAACGAGCGTCAGAAGAGAAATCCGTGCTTTTCTTTGCTGTCACGACATAAAGGCAAACCATTTCTATACCATATCATTGCATGTGATGAAAAATGGATTCTTTTTGACAGTTGCAAGCATTTGGCATAATGGTTGGATAAAGAAGTGCCAACATACAGTCCAAAACCGAATATTCATCCAGAAAAGCTAAGGGTGTCTGGTGGTCCAGCACTGGTATTATCCACTACAGCTTCATGCAGCCTGGTCAATCGATTACAGCGGACGTCTACTGCAACCAACTGGACGAAATGATGAGGCTGCTTGCAATTTAACAGCCGAGACTGCTCAATAGAGACAGGCCAATCCTCTTGCAAGACAACGCTCGACCACGTGTTGCACAAACAGTGCTGCTCAAACTATAGCAGCTGGACTTGGAAATTCTCTGTCATCCACCGTATTCACCAGACCTTGCACCAACTGACTACTGCGTCTTCCAGGCTTTGGACCACTCTGTGCAAGGAAATATTCAATTCTCAGCAAGCCGTGGAAAACGCGTTTCGCGATTTCATCGCCGCTCGCTCTCCAGCCTTCCTCGCTGCTGGCAGGAACAAGCTACTGTTAAGATGGCCAAACTGTGTCGATAGTTTGGGTGCATACTTTGATTAATTGTACTGCTTCTTGTTTGAGATGTAATAAACTACACTTTTGATTAGAAATCGGACATTTCATATTTAATAACCTAATAGAAATGAACTTTCCTGAAGTTTTATTGAAGGAAAATTTTTAGGAGCTTTATCAAGTTATTTTCAGAAAAGGTTCCTTTTCTGTGACATTTTACAGGTTTTTGCTAATCTACCAAACATCTTTAGTAAGGCCTCATTTTCCAGGTAGAATGCTTGATAAAAAGAGTGTTTTCAGCTTCTTTAGACTTAGATGTAATATTCAGGTATTGATGATTTGGGAAATTTGGAACCTATCCAGATTGCAAGAAAGCTGATGTTGGGGGAGTCACTGTTGGGGAGGCAGCACGGGAAGGGAGGCGTGAGAGGCGGACTGTAGGCGTGACTGAAGGTCCCCTCAGCCAGCGCAGCACAGGCCAGCGACAGAGGTGGGGTTAGCCAGGAGAGACCATGGAGGGGCCTGTTGTCTAGTGGTGTGGATTCCCGTGACCTGTGCAGGAGACCCACGAAGGTTTTGAGCGTGTTTTTATGAGCAGAAACTCTGCCAGCTTGGACTGAAATGGAAGAAACCTGTCGGACCCCGACAGCCCTGCAGGCAGGAAGCAGGCTGATGGAACTGCTTGGCTGCAAGCCCATGCAAGCAAGGAAGAACGGCCCCTCGGGCAGAGTTGGCGTGGGCCTTGAGACACCAACAAGGACCCGGAGCTCTGGAACCTGTCGGAATTTGCCATGCTGGATTTCAGACTTGCCTAGGATCAGTGTCCCTTTATCCCTTCCAGTTTCTTCCATTTGGAATGGAAATGCCTATCTTTATCCC
Organism: Daubentonia madagascariensis; assembly: GCA_023783475.1. NCBI lineage: Eukaryota > Metazoa > Chordata > Mammalia > Primates > Daubentoniidae > Daubentonia > Daubentonia madagascariensis. The sequence continues at coordinate 35,304,199 of JAKFHU010000901.1, forward strand.
ACCATTGTGTTTTGGAAACAGGTGACTTGTTTTCTAGTTTCACTGACCCGTGCATGGGGAGGAATTTTCCCAGGATGGGCCGTACGACAGTCTCACCCACGCCAGACCTAGATGGTTAGATGATGAGATTTGGGACTTTTGAGCTGATGATGTTTAGATGACATTTTAGACTTAGTGTTGACGCTATAATAGGTTGAGATCTTTGGGATGTTGGGATGGGGTGAATGTATTCTGCATGTGGGACAGATGTAAATTTGCAGGGAGGTGGACAGACTGTAGTGTGTTCAGTGATGGCCCCCAAAACATACGCCCACCTGAAACCTGTGAATGTGACCTTATTTGGGAAAAGAGTCACAAGGATCTCAAGATGAGATCATCCTGAATTAGAGTGGGCCCTACGTCCAATTAAGTGTCCTCACAAGAGAAGGGTAAGAATACACACGGGGAAGGTGACGTGAAGACCGGCAGAAATTAAGGTGATGCCTTTATAAGGCCAGGTACACCACAGGCTGTGGGCAGCCACCGGAAGGTAGGAGAGAGGCATGGAATGGACCAACCCTCTGGCTTCCAGGACTGTGAGAAAATAAAATTCTGTTGCTTTAAACCACCTAGTTTAGTTATGACAGCCCTAGGAAACTAGTACACCACATGAAGTAGTTTTTAACAAAATGCTTTATCACCTGCTCTTCCCAACATAGAGTAAGGAAGGGTGGGATGCCACAGTGCTTCATAGCTGTGTTTTGTGTCTAATAACAATTCAGTTTATTGATATTTAGGAGTATTTCCTCTCTGCCTGTTGGTTAAGTGTTATGAGAGGATGTGTCTTTGTCTCCTGTTAATTTCTCACTTTCTGATAAGCTGTTAAGCCTTACACATACTGAACAGGTGGCTGATAGTGTAATACGTGCTGTTTCCTTCACCCAACGTCTGAGTGTGTTCTTTTGGAACGGCAGTACGCTTGGTCATTCAGTTCAGTAAATATTTGAGTGCCTACTGTGTGCCACGTACACACACAGTTGTTCTGTGGCCTCATTAAAGAAGGCTGTGCGCCCGGCCCTCAGGGGCCTGGACTCCAGTTCCCAGCTTTCTCCCTCAGGGTGGTCCGCTCACCTCCCTTCCCTGCCCTTTCTCCATAGAAAGGGAAATCACTCTCCTCCCCCCACACACTAGTTCCCAAAAAGTTCAAGTTTTACAAAAACATTTTTTTCTATAATAATGTCTTCATGTTGCTAAGTTTTTAGTTACCGACCATGGTTAATTCATGAACTCTCTTCACGAGTTTTATATAAAGCTCCAAACTTTGTTGCTTCTAGTTATGAAGATAGTGCTAAGGAATAGGAAAGGCATGTGGGGGAATAATGCACGTGATTCAGTAGTAATTTTGGCTAAAGTGGTCCTTTTTCTGGTCCACTCTTTTGAACTCAGAAAGTTATGAAGTCTCTAAGATTATGTGGGGAAACACCAGGAGAAATTTCTATGATGAAGCATCTTTTCCAGATTTAAGGGACATTAGAAATGTTATGACAGACACAGTAAAAACTGATTAATCTTGTTTTTATAATACCACATTGGATCCCTCTCCAGTGGCACATATAATGGTGATCCAGCATATGAATTCTGAGCATCCAATTTTGTTGCAAACTGTTTAGCACTTAGCACTAGTATTTTAACTAAGTGTGAGAGTTAAGTTGGTATATATGCTTAAGATGTTTCCTTTTATATTTTTTCTGTATAAACCTATTATTAGTTATAGCATGAACTATGTTGCCAGTTTTTATATTGGGTTAGAAAAATGTATTTTTGACTTGTATTGTAGTTCATTATCTGTCCCATTTCTTTCCTTAGTATCAGTGCTCGATATTCTCTGAAATAAGGTTTTGTGACAGCTCTGGTATAATGCATTTGAAGCATGTCTCAAGTGTTTATCTTATTTAAGTCATACATGGACTGTTCATCTTTTTGTTGCTTTTACAAAATGTTGTTATTTTGTCATTCACTTCTATAAGTGACTCTTATCATTTCATATATTAGTTGCTAAATGTTAGGTTAAACCAATTTCAGAATAACTTAAAAATTCATATAGTAATGTGGCAGAGGTTCAGAAATTAATATACAGTAGCCAAAATATAGTAGTGCTTTTTTGTGGAAATAAACTTTTAATCATTTATATCATAATTCTACTTACTAAAATATTTCCCAGAAAGTATTTTAACATTTTTATTGTGAAATATAGCAGAGATACAGAAAAGTCTAAGTGCATGAAACAGAAAATACACATTAATTCATTTTTATAAAATAAGTTCCCATTAACTATCACCCTGGTTAAGAAACAGAATGTAGTCCAAAAGCCCTCTTGTTTGTTCCTTTTTTATCACAATTCCTTTCATTTCATTTGAAATAATCACTATTTTGGCTTTTAAAAAAATTTATAATTAACAAAATATTAATTTTTTTAATCTATCAAAAAGTTATTTTTGTTGCATGGGCTGCTTCAACAGCCTTTAAGCATTGTTGTTTTATTTTGAAATTTGTGGGGGGTTTTATGTTTTATTTTATATTTAATTGGCAATAATTGTACTTACTTATGAGATACAATGTGATATTTTGGTGTATGTACATATTATGGAATGCTTCTTTTGTGGTTAACTTTTTCACGCTTTTGTTAAGAGCTTTGCCACCTGAAGTTGCATATGTGAATACATGCCGTTGTCCCTAGGTCCCTGGGTGTCCGAGGGACTGGTTCCAGAATCCTCTCATACTCAAGCCGTGCAGTTGGCCCCGTCAAACCATGTGTAGGAACAGTCAGCCTCCGTGTCCAGGGTTTAGCGAATCTGTATTTTCTATCCATGCTTGGTTATGGATGCAGAACCCTCAGGTAGGGAGGGCCACCTGTTTTTATTTAAAAAATCTGCATATAAGTGGACTGCCGCAGTTCAAAATGTTGTCCAAGGGTCAACTGAAATTTAGTTTTTCCTGTTTTACTAGTTTATGTAACTGAAACCATGCTGGGTGTTTTCTTTTTGTGTCTTTTTTTTTTTTTATTTCAGAATATTATGGGGGTACAACACTTTGGCTATATATATTGCCCATGCACTGCCTGTGTCAGAGCCACAAACGTGGACATCCCCCAAACTGTGCTCCCCGCATCCATTCAGTGAGAGTTTTCCCATCCCCTCCACCCCCCTCCCTCCTGCCCGCCCCCTGATGAATATTATTGCCCTGTGTGACTTAAGTGTTGATCAGTTAGTACCAATTTGACGGTGAGTACCAGTGGTGCTTGTTTTTCCATTCCTGTGACACTTCGCTTCAAAGAATGGGCTCCAGCTCCATCCAGGATAATACCAGATGTGTTAATTCACTATTGTTTTTTATTGCTGAGTAATACTCCATGGTATACATATATCACATTTTATTAATCCACTCGTGTATTGATGGGCAGCTGGGTTGTTTCCACATCTTTGCAATTGTGAATTGTGCTGCTATAAACATTCGTGAGCAGATGTCTTTATTATAAAATGTCCTTTTTTCCTTTGGGTAAATACCAGTAGTGGGATTGCTGGATCAAATGGTAATTCTACTTTTAATTCTTTGAGGTATCTCCATGTTACTTTCCATAGAGGTTGTACTAATTTGCAGTCCCACCAGCAGTGTATGAGTGTTCCTATCTGTCTGCATCCCCACCAACATTTGTTGTTTGGGGATTTTTTGATATGAGCCAATCTCACTGGAGTTAAGTGGTATCTCATTGTGGTTTTGATTTGCATTTCCCTGATGATTAGAGAAGTTGAGCACTTTTTTATATGTTTGCTGGCCATTATTCTGTCTTCTTTGGCAAAGTTTCTGTTCATGTCCTTTGCCCATTTTTTAATAGGGTTGTTTGATTTTTTCTTGTTGATTTTCCTAAGTTCTGTATAGATTCTGGTTATCAGCCCTTTATCAGAGGTGTAGCATGCAAATATTTTCTCCCATTCTGTAGGTTGTCTGTTCACTCTAGTGATAGTTTCCTTGACTGTGCAGAAGCTTTTCAATTTGATCAGGTCCCATGTATTTATTTTGGTTGCTGCTATGATTGCTTTGGGGGTCTTCTTCATAAATTCTTTGCCTAGGCCAATGTCCATAAGAGTTTTTCCAATGTTTTCTTCGAGAATTCTTATGGTTTCATGTCTTAGGTTTAGATCTGTTATCCATTGTGAGTTGATTTTTGTGAGAGGTGAGAGGTGTGGGTCCAGTTTCAGTCTTCTACGTGTGGCCATCCAGTTTTCCCAGCACCATTTGTTGAATAGGGAATCTTTTCCCCAGTGTACGTTTTTCTGGAATTTGTCAAAAATCAGGTGACTGTATGAGGTTGGTTTTATATTTGGGTTCTCAGTCCTGTTCCATTGGTCTACGTCTCTGTTCTTGTGCTAATACCATGCAGTTTTGGTTACTACAGCCTTGTAGTATAGTTTGAAGTCTGGTAGATAGATGCCTCCCAATTTGTTCTTTTTGCTTAAGATTGCTTTGGCTAGACGGGGTCTTCTCTGGTTCCACACGAAGCATAGAATTATTTTTTCTAGATCAGCAAAAAATGATGTTGGTATTTTGATAGGGACTGTATTGATTCTGTAAATCACTTTAGGTAGCAAAGACATTTTTACAATGTTGATTCTGCCTATCCAAGAGCATGGTAGGGTTTTCCATCTGTTTACATCCTCTGCAATTTCTTTTCTCAGTGTTTCATAATTCTCTCTACATAGGTCTTTGACCTCCTTAGTTAGATACGTTCCTAAATATTTAATTTTCTTTGGTGCTATTGTGAAAGGTATTGCATCTTTAATTTGTTTCTCAGCTTGATTGTTCTTAGCATATATGAAGGCTATGGATTTGTGTGTATTAATTTTGTATCCTGAGACTTTGCTGATTCATTTATCAATTCCAGTAATCTCTTGGTTGAATCTTTGGGGTTTTCTATGTATAATATCATATTGTCTGCGAATAGTGAAAGTTTGACCTCTTCTGCCCCCATCTGGACGCCCCTGATTCCTCTGTCTTGTCTGATTGCTGTGGCCAGGACTTCCAGCACTATGTTGAAAAGAAGTGGAGATCGTGGGCAACCTTGTCTGGTTCCAGTTTTAAGGGGGAATGCCTTCAATTTTTCCCCATTCAGTATGATATTGGCTGTGGGTTTATCATATATGGCTTTAATAGTTTCTAGGAATGAGCCATCCATGCCTATATTGTTAAGAGTTCTTATCATAAAAGGATGCTGGATTTTGTCAAAAGCCTTTTCTGCATCTATTGAAAGGATCATATAATCTTTGTTCTTGCTTTTATTTATATGGTGAATTACATTCATAGATTTGCGTATGTTGAACCATCCCTGCATCTCGGGAATGAAGCCCACCTGATCATGATGAATTATTTTTTTGATGTACATTTGAATTCGGTTTGCAAGGATTTTATTGAGAATTTTTGCATCTATATTCATAAGGGATATTGGTCTGTAGTTTTCTTCGAGATAAACGATAATAGTGATACAAGTTATCAAAATCTGTGGGATACAACAAAAGCAGTCCTGAGAGGAAAACTTATCGCCTTAAATGCCCACATCCAAAAGATAGAAAGGTCACAAATCAGGAAACTATGATCATCTTAAGGAAATGGAAAAGGAAGAGCAAAGCAATCCTAAAGCCAGCAGAAGAAAAGAAATAACCAAGATCAGAGCAGAATTAAATGAAATCGAGAACAAAAGAACAATACAGAAGATTAATAAAATGAAAAGTTGGTTCTTTGAAAAGATAAACAAAATAGACAGGCCACTTGCCAGGTTGACCAGAAGCAGAAAGGAAAGGATTCTAATAAGCTCAATTAGAAATGAAAAAGGAGAAGTCACAACTGATACCGTGGAAATACAAAACATCTTTTTATGTCTTGTTCCTTCTGTCTGACATTACCACGTGTCAGGCTCACCCACACTGTCCTCCGTTCATTTTCTTGCAGCTTGTCCTGTCATGTATGAACATGCTGCAGCGTATTTATCCATCCTGCTGCTGTTGGACTTTGGGTTGTTTCCAGTTTTATTCATGAACATGTATCTGCACAAAAGCACCTAGTATAAAGTATCTAGGAGTGGCGTTACTTGGCTGTGGCATTAACCAAATTTACTAGATAATGCCAAAGTGTTTTTCAGAGTGGTTGTACCACTTTACCATTCCAACATCAACGTAGAGAATATTTCACATCCTCAGCGACATTTACTGTAAGTTGGTTTCTCATTGCACTTTTATCGTTTCCTAGGTTGATAGCAAGACTAAACAATTATGCTGATATATATTGGCTATTTAGATTTTCTCTTTTGTGAACTTTCTAAGTCTTTTGTCTAGTCTTCTGGGTAGTTGTAGTTATGTTTGTATGTTCTAGATGGTAGTTCTTGTTCAGTTCTGTTTTACTGATACCTTTCTCAGCCTGTAGCTTGAGCTTGACTTTTTACTCACCCAGTGGTGAAATTATGAAAAAAAAAGTTGTTGATTTTATGTAGCCAAATATATAAATCTTTTTTGTTGTTGGTTCAGTACTCCAAGGCAGTGAAGCCATCCTCTTGCACTATCTTCTAAAGGCTTAACTGCTTTTCCTCTGACCACTGGAAGTGGCTTGTGGCTTTTTTTTAACATGATGTGGAGTAGAGTTTTCAAATACCAATTTTTTTCCAGACTCGTTTTCTCAGTACCCTTTACGGGAAAGCCTCTTCCCTGGGGTCTCATGCCACTGCCGCCATGGGCCAGGTATGTGGGGGGGGGGCTTTCGGGGTTCCCTAGTCTGTTTCCGTTAGTCTATTTCTGACCAACTAACAGTCTTAATTAACACGCTTTTATTATAAGTCCATATTTGATAATCATTCCTCCTTGTGTGTTTTAAGAGTGTTTTGGCTCTTCTTGGCCATGAATCTGGTATATCTCTTAATTTTATTTAGGTCTTCTCTAATAAAAATAAGTTTTAAAAATTTCTCCATGGAAATCTTGTACAACTTTTGTTAGAGAGTTCTTAGATACTTGACATTTTAAAAGTATATATATTTTTTATATATATATATTTGAATATATCTTTTTTAAAAGAGCCATTACTATCTCTTTTTTCTGGTATAAAGAAATAAAATTTATTTCTGTAAAGTGATTGAATCCATAAATTTTGGTAAAAACCTTAACTGATTTTAATTACTAATCTAGAGTATATTGAATTTTCTCTCTATGTAATCATATTGTCAGTGAATAATGACTGCTTTATTTCTTTTTCCAATTCTTTACACCATTTCTTTCTTTTCCTCGTTACTGCTGCAAAGATCTCTAGTATGTTGTGAAAGAGAAGTAATAACAGACATTCTTCTTTTGTTTCCATTGTCAAAGGCAAAACTTTCAAAAATTCTCATTTAAGTGTGCTGTAGGTTATTTATAGATACCTTTTAATAATATGTTGAGGAAGTTTTTTCTATTCCTATTTTGCTAAAAGTTATTTTTAACTCAAAAGTATTTTCAAAAATATTTTTCTAAATCTATTGATGACTTTTCATCTTTAAATTTTCTTGATATATTAACATGGTAAATGATATTGATTGACTTTATAGTGTCAAACCAACCCTGTATTACTGAGAACAGAACCCAGCGTGACCATGGTGTATCCTGCTTTGTGTATTGCTGTATTGCGTTTGCTTGTGTTTTCTGGGGATTTTTGCATTGGTTTACGTGAGTGACATTGGCTTGTGATCTTCCCGTCCCCTACCGTTGTTTTGGAGTTTGGTATCAGGATTATGCCAGTGTCATAAAAACATTGATGAGTCTTTTCTCTTCTCTTAAATATTTTATCTAAAACTGGAATTCCTCATTCCTTGAACATTATCATATCAGGAAGGCCACGTGAGCCTGAACTTTTCACTGTGGAAGGATTTTCAGTAGATTTGATTTCTTCAGTAGTTACAGGACTACTCACATTTTTAATTCCTTGAGTCAGTTTTGCAAAGTTGTAGTTTTAAGAAATATGTCAACTGTATTTAAATTTTCAAATTGATTGACAAAAGTTTATTTATAATGTTTTCCTAGTATTTCTTGCATATATAGGATCTGTGATTTTGGTCTTTTTCATTCTTGATACTTGCTATTTCTGCCCCTTCTGCTTTCTTTTTTTCCTGACCAGTCTTCCAGTAGGTTTGCCAACTTCCATAGTCCTGTGGAAATACCTATTCTGGTCTTTACTGATTTTTCATGCGGTATATTGCCTTTCTGTTTCATTGATGTTTCCTTATTTATTTTCTCCTACCTTCTTTGGTTTATTTAAATAAATCTTGAGATAGATGCTTAATTGATTAGTATTTAGCTTTTTTCCTTCTTTTTGAATATATATGTTTAAGGCAGTAAAGTTTCCTGTATTAGTTTGGTTATATCTCCAAAGTTTTCATATGTAGTATTTTTGTTATTGTCAAATACAGAATATTTTAATTTCCACTGTGATTTCTTCCTTGACCCATGGTTATTACAAAGTTATTTCTTAATTTGCAAGCATAGTTGAAAATTTTCTAATTATTTCTTTTTCATTTTTAGTTTAGTCACGTTTTTGTCAGAGAACATACCTTTTTTACTTGAGATCCATGAAATATATTGAGTCTAACCCAATATTTAGTCAATTTTTTAGGAACATTTCGTGTGTGCTTCAAAAAAACTTGGATTCTGAATTGTTGGTCCGAGTGCTCCATCTGTGCGATCAGATCAGGACTGATAATGTGTTTTTCATTCCTCTTTACTGCTAAGTAAAGAGGTTTCTCCCTGCCTTTTTAAAAAATTGCTGAGAGGTATTAAAATCTCTCATCACATTGTGAATTTGTCTGTTTTTTCCTGGAATTCTGTCCATTTTTGGTATTATGTATTTTGTGCCTTTGGTATTACATGCATACAAATTTAAATTATTACCTATTCCTGGTGAATTAAGCGTTTCTCATTATAAAGTGACTTTCTTTATCTCTACCAAAGCTTTTTGCATTAAATTCTACTTTGTGTTAATGTAGCAGTGCCAGCTGTCTTTAATTTGCTTGGCATATCTTTTTCCATTTTTTTACTTTCAACTTCTCTGTATATTTATTTTATGTGCCTCATGTAATTAGCATACATCTTGTATTAGCATGCCATCTTGTGATTAATTTTTATCTACTCTGATAATTTTTGACTAGAGTATTTATTACAAATACAGCTATCGTACTATTACATTTTTAGTTTAAATCTGTTTTATTCTGTGGTTTTAATATGACTTACCTATTCAATATTTTTCTCCTTTCTTGCCATTTTGTGTATTACTTTTTATAATTCCATTTTTTTCTCCAGTAGTTCGGAAATTATTTAAGCTGCTTCTGTTCTTTTAATAGTTACATTGGAAATTAAAAACATCTTGACTTATCAGAGTCTAAAGTTACCTTCTCTACATGTCACCTTAAGAAGTGTTTAACTTAATTGACCCCCTTCTGGATGAATGCCATTTTTGTCATTTATTTTAATTCTAGTTACTCTTAATCCCCAAGACAGGCCTAGTTATTCCTAAACCTCAAAGATACTGTTCATACATTTCCTGTCATCTTGGTTTGTCTGTGTTTTTGTTCTTCATTTCTCCTTGTGTGACAGACCTTCCATGTGGAATAATTTTCCTTCTGTCAGAGAGTTGTTCTTTCTGTTTGTGTGTTTTGTTTGGTGCTGGTCTTTTTTGGCAACTCTCAATTGTTGTTTGACCTGCTTTCCTGAAAATTAATTTAATCGGATATGGAATTCTAGGTTGTCCCATTTCTCCTACTTTCTGTAGGCTTCCACTGTTGCTGCTTCGTAGTCCTCTGTCAAGTGCTGGCTTCATCGTGTCCTCCCACCGCTTGTTCTGCTTTTCAGTCTCCTCTCCGCTGTCGGGCCTCTACGCTCTGCTCCCGGGTGTCTGGGCCTCACTTTCTTTTCATGTAGTGGTTAGGATCCACTGGGCTTCGTGAACCTGTGGATGTGTTTCTTTCATTCATTCTGGAAAATCAGCCATCATCTCTTCAAACATTGCCTTTTCCCCATTCTGTCTCCTCTCTTTTGGGGACGTCAGTTCAGTGTGTGGTAGATATCCTCATCATATCTTTTGTTTCTGCTGTTCTTACTTTTGTATTTTCTACCTTTTCTTTGCCTCCATGCTTCATTCTGTGTCATTCCCACTGACCTGTCTTCCAAATCACTAATTCTGTCTTCAGCAGTGTCTAATCAGCTGTTAAACCAATTGATTTCTTAATATCAATTATTGATATTTTTAGTTCTAAAAATTCTATTTGGTTTCTTTATCACATTGATTATTTCATTTTTATGGTTGCCTATTCCATGAAAATATTTTTCTAATTTTTCTTATATATCCAGTTGTTTTATAGTCTGCATCTAAATGTGTAACATCTGATACCTTTGTCAATTTTTTCCTCTTGCATTTTGGTCTTCTGGCTCTTGGTCATGGTGTCTTGTTTTGCTAGGTGGTGGTATCTGTTGTTATGGTAAGTATTTTTGGTAATAGTATTTGAAAACCTAATTATAGGAATCATTTGAGAAGAAAGATGAAGATAACTTTTCCCGAGACATATGCACTTGCTTCTGCTGTGTACTTGGAGGTACCCTGTTTTGGAGCATCTTTATCCATGGTCAAGCGTCCGGGTCGCAGAATCATACAGGACATTTGAACCTGACTTCAACTGCACATGCAGCCTCATTGACTTCTGGTTTTCCCTTAATTTGAGGGTATAGTCCTTCCAGCTTATTGTGGGCAGGAGTGTCTCTTTTGAGATGCCCTTTTGATGGGTCTGGCTTTTTTATTTTTTGCCCCCTTGCCCAGGTGGACCATTGAAAAGAAAGTTCCAACGTGTGGGGATTGGCACGTGGTCTCAGGGCAGAGGAGACTTTATAATCACTTTCCTTTCTGGGTTCCCTATTTTGCTTTGGAGTTAGCCCAGAAATTCCTCACTACCTAGTAAGTCCTTTGTCTCTTTTAAGAATTAAAAAAAATATTTTATACAGTATTTTTTTATTGTTTTCACTGGGAGCTTTGGTTCAACTAAAATAGCCTGTCATCACCCAAGATCACAGAAATTTCCTAGAATTCTTATACAAAGGAAGTTATACACATTTGAATAAAAATTTCTGATTAATTTCCATGGTAATACTTTCCAAGTGTAAAATTTTAAGGTCCCAAGTGTGGTAAACTTTATCCTTGAGAATGCAGCAAGCTTTCTTTTAAAGACAAAGTACAAGTATAGCATAGAAAACTTGTGAAATGAAAGCTTTAAAAAAAAAGTCACCTGAATAAATAAACTGTAGTATATCTATACAGTGAATATTATTTGTCAGCAAAAAGGAATCAATTGCTGATATATGCCATGACTTGAACATTGCCGTAGTCCATTTGTGCTGTTGTAACAAAATACCCGAGACTGGGTAATTCATGAAGAACAGAAATGTATTGCTTTCAGTTCTGGAGGCTGGGAAATCCAAGACCAAGGCGCTGGCAGATTTGGTGTCAGGGCAGGGCCTGGTCTCTGCTTCCCAGATGGCGCCTTTTGCTGCATCCTTGGGTGGGGACAAGCGCTGTGTCCTCACATGGCAGGAGGGATGAAGAGGCAAAAAGAGTCTCGCTAGTTCCCTCCAGCCCTATCCTCAGGTGCAGAGGCTCATCACCTGGTGCTTAGCACCGCTGCACTGGGGGACATGAGCATTCAGACCACAGCAAGCATTATGCTGAGTGTAAAAACCTAATCTCAAAAGGTTACATGCTGTATGATTACTTTATATAACATTTTTGAAATTACAAAGTTGTAATGACAGAGAACAAATCAATGGTGGCCAGGCGTAGGGTGCAGGAGGGTGTGGCTACTGAGGGGTACCGAGGGCATTTCCTTGTGGTGGTAGAAATTTCTGCATCCCAGTGGTCTGTTTGTGGGAAACATCAAACTCAGGGAATGCATGTGGAAACTGGAAAAGCCCCAGTAAAGTCTGAAGCTGAGTTAATCCTGTAGCAGGAAGCTTTCTGTTTTGATAGTGTCCCCTGGTTATGCCCAGCAGTGTCACTGGGGAGTAGGGTGAAGAGTATACAGGCCCCTGTCCAGCACTGCCCCCCCGACCCGTGAAAGCCTGTGTATAGCTTAGAGGCTGTGCTTTCAGTCTCTGGACTCGGGTTTGTGAGTGTGCACTCTCGCATCAACACCTGCTGCTGTTGTGGCCCAGTCTACCTGTCCACCTTTAGTTTTCAAATGTGTTTCCTAATGTGATAAAGTTGTATATGAAATGACACGTGAACAGCATGAATTTGCTCCTTCATGCCCTTTTTTTGGCTTTTGTTATGTTTATCTTCTTGGGTTTTAATATAACAATTAGTAGCTCTTTCATATATGCACATATCTTATTTGCCTTGTGATTTGGCTATGGTATTTTTCTTTTTTAAAGCCAGTCAAATTCAGCGGTGGGGGGTTATATACCAACTTTAGTGACACGAATGTTAGTACGTTCTGATAACCCACTACCGTCAGACCAGCCAACTATGGTATTTTTTACATGAAAGACCTATAGGTGCAGTTTTAAGGTAACTGAGTATAAGCTAACAGGGCAGCTTATATATATATATACACACACACACACACACACACACATACATGCATGCAAATATGCTCCCCATCGCCCACGTGGCTGCCTGAGCTCCGCCTCCCCATCTGTGGAAAAATTGTCTTCCATGGAACCGGTCCCTGGTGTCAGAAAGGTTGGGGACCACTGCCTTTTGCACTATTGCCGTGAGCTGTCTGGCCTCACTCCTGCATTTGTGTGAGTGTACTGTGTGTTTACATGTTTGTGTATTCGTGCTGCTGCTGCACCGAATGCTTTATCTTTTCAATTTGTTTGGAAATTACAAAACTCTTCTAAAATTTATTACTGCTTGACTTTAAGTTTATCAAATACATATTAAACCTTGATTTCTTCAGTTGTCAAAGTCAAGAACCAAACAGCTTGTGATTTTTCTTATTTGTAATGAGGAATTTAATTTCCGCTTGCTTTCTTCTTTTCTGCTTTGTACTTCCTAATCTCTCTTCATTCCATCCGAATTGGCAAACCCTAATTTTGTATGGTGATTTCCCTTTACTGTTGAATATCTTATTTCTCAGAAGCAATTTTGGCCATACTTTTAGGTTGGTGCCCATGTTTGCTTAACTGTTCATTTGTCATTAGTTTTGGTGCTAACCTTTCTGCATTCTTAAGTTCCTAATTTTGGTTCATTCTCGACCAACCAGAGTACTTTTTCAAATGACGTCTTCGGGATTGCTCAGGAAATGAAACTCCATTTGTCTCCCCTTCCATGTATTTTGTAAGTTCCCCACATGAGAGCCAGCACCAATCTGCATGCTCAGGAAGTCCAGAAGTCCTCTGTTCCCATTCACACAGACGTCGGTCCCGAGGGTTGGCATCAGTCTGAACAGGAGGCATGAGTTTGGCTGCACCCAAGGACCCTCTGCACGCAGCCGCAGGTGCGTGGCACTGGAGTCTCCTGAGTCCCTTGCCCCACATGTCTTCTGACGCACTTACTTGTCACCTGTCCTTGGGCTCGGCCTATCTTGTACACTGGTGCTCGATTTACTTTTCCTAAATCAGATCCCCAGTCCTCCCACGTCACTCAGAAACATCATAATGTGTTTTCAGAATTTTGCTTATACCAATTTAAACTACTCTTTATACCTTACTGGATTTTCTGTGCCTTAGAACCTGAGGCTATATTTTGTTTATCCTTGTATCTGTTGCAATGGATACAAATAAAACGTACCTCTTACGTATCTGGGGTCTCTCTCTGCCTTCATTCCAGTGACGTGACATACATAACACGTGCACATATGATATCCCTGGTAGACCTTCGGACACCGCGCCTTGCTGATGAGCCATCTCCTTGGGTGGCTGTGCAGACGTGCTCCCTCCCCCAGTCCTTCCCGCCGGGGCTCAGGGTCTGCGTTTTCTGTGGAACCTCGGGCTGTCGAGACCGGTGGCCGCCCCTCTCAGCGCCGGCCCGCCCAGCATCAGTCCTCTCCTGTGTCCTGTCTTGCTCATCCTTAGTGACCTTGCCAGCGTGTGGCGTCTGCAGGTGTTACTGCTGAGGCTGGAAAGATCAAATCTGTCACTAGCCTAAGATCATGAACTGGTAAGTTTGAAGATTAGGAGCCAGTACAGGTCATACCTAACAGCAAGCCTGTGGAATGAGGTTGCCCACGCTTCCTTGCCGCGGAGCTGGAAGGCAGAATTTAGGAGGCTGACTTGGCAGGAGTTCCTGATTGTTTGGATTTAGACAACGAAAGGCAGCGGGAACCCCGGAGGACCCCGGTGCTGGCTGTGATGGTGGGTGGTCGGGCCATTCGTTGGGGTGGAGACGTCCCTCCTCACTGAGAAGGAGCCACAGGTGTTTGTTTCTCTTTCGTTGGCCACAGGAAGGGGGGGCGTGGGGATGCTGACCCCCGCTGTGTGTGTGCTCATGGAAAGCTGTCTGTGCCAGGTCCAGGTGAGACGCCTCACAGGCAGTGAGCATATAGCAGCTCAGGGGCAGGTCTCAACCGGTCCTGGAGGCTCCCGTAGTGTCTTCACCACGGGCTGTGCTGGGTGGATTCCACCGATGAAGATGTTTTGGTGCCATCCCCTGTGTCCATGGTGTGTCATGAAAAATTTAAAGATGTCACAGAATTAAAAATGTTGGGAGAAATTCAGATAAAATGACCTCGGTGTCCTTTCAGCCTTATAGTTTACAGGAAATGGTTTTAATTACTTTTGATAAAACTTCTGATTAAAACGACTTCTATTTTCTTTTGCTCGGTTTAGAATCTAAAAATAAGTCTCATTTATGGAGGAATGCATGTGAATTATTTCAGGTAGATTCGTTCCCTGAGGGGCCTGGGTCCATCTGATCTGATCACTGCTGCAGGTTTAATTGTAACAAATTAGAGCTTAAATGTAGCATGGTGGGGCCCAATGAGATCACATGGTGTATTTTAGGAAAATACACTTCAGAGTTATTCACAGTCCAAGTTACCTCCTCAGACATAGGTGTTGCAGGAGGTTTAGACTCTTTGTTCAACAAGGAGCCAGCAGTAAGAGAATCTTATATTCTGAACTTTACCTTATACCTTCTTCCTGAAGCATAAAGCAGATTCATACAGATTCCTATTCATAACATTCCTGAACATAGTATTTATTTAAGATAACTTATTTCATTTTTCTTATTACATGACAGTAAATGTCATAATTACCTCCTGGTTCAGTTATCCCTTTGAAATTCCAAATAACTTTTCCACTGTCTGGAATAGGTCTCTTGGTAACAATTTCACAGTTGCTAAATTAGCAATATTATGAGCTTAAAATATGTCTGGTATCTGTCACCTAATAATCTATTTCTGCTATTCTTCTCAAGATAGTATGCTCAGTGTCTATAGTGGGAGGGACACAAGTCATGACGCAGAATAGTGCCTTGTGGTTGCGGAGGTCTAGGTTTCAAAACTCCGTAAAATTAGAACATTGCCAAAAAGTAAATGAAATATAGTGATGTTAATTACTCTGCCCACTTAGTGTTTGAAGTTTGAGCATCTTAGAGATATTTAACATTAAAAGCAAACTGCTGTATTAACATTTGATCGAAGTGTACAATGTGAATCACTGTGCATGTTGACCACCTACTCCCTGTAGAGTATTATTGTCATAATTTATTCAGTGGATATTCACTAGTAAATTATAAACTTGCATTCTGCCGTAGTTCTATTTTTTTTTATCACCCTGAACATGGTCTGTAACCTTTTTATCATGAGTAGCTACTGCTTTATACAATCTTCAAAGGGTATTTGTATTTAGCCTAAAATATTTCAGTAGTAATTATTTGTAATATAATATTCCATGAAATAATAATTTCTTACAACTCTATGATAATAGAAATTATTTTATTACAGCATAAATTGTTCATGATTTGAAGAGAACAGCACCTTGGAAGATGTTGCTTTGGTTTCACTGTGTTGAGCCTGGTGGCAGACTAAGCATTCCAGAAACTCCAGGCAGTTAAAGACAGAAATCCATTTGGATTACAGTAGCTGAGACAGGCCACATTTTCCAAAATAATTCAACCAAAACGTGAAGGAACACAACACAGACAAAAGGTCATGTTTTTCCAGAGTGCAGATCTCTGAGCCAAAGAGTGATAGCTGTGAGAGTTTACCAGGATGTCAGACCCCCTTTCCAAACACACTGTCCCTACGCCGTATGCTGGGGCCCTCGCCACCTTGCCTGCCTCTCTCCCTCCCAGCTTTTGCCTAACTTTAGCTGAGTGGCCCATGACTTTCACTTCATTTTTCTGATTCATAAATAATCTTTCTCCAAAGCCCAAATCAAAGAAGATTCTATGTAAATGTTTTTTCTTTTCCTTCTTCAAACCTCCCACTCACCCTAAACGCATTGCTATTTAGTAACCATTTGCAGAAATGTCCCTAATGTTGCAGGAATGTCCCCAATGTGTCTTTCGCCTTTCCTGCCTGTCAGGCAGGCACTCGTGGATACTGGACCACAGTAGTTCATTCCCTCTTCACCACAGCTGATAACAGGAGGTCTCCTCTATCCTGGTTGTTAATAGGAAGCCCCTGGAGGCGACTTGCAGGTGCGATGGCTCTGGGCTTCAGACCCAGGCAGCAACCAGCCAGCCCTCCCTTGCCAGGATACTGCCGCTGTCCTGCACCAGGAAGACATGTGGGGGTTGTGTCCTGCTTGGAGCATCATCTGCACTTAGTGGATGTTGTCTTCAATGGGTTTGTTTTCACCATTCTAACAGGATTATAAATAGCCAAAAGATGGTGAGGTGCTGGTTTAAAAAGTCTTTGTGATGGTCAGAGATTTTCTTTTTGACTAGTATAGTTCATGTAATCTTTAAGATGTGAGCTTTATGGACAGATAAATTATAATTATTTAATTTTCTTTGACTTATGTGTAGACTTTCTTCACTGATCGTGATTCCTAAAGATTATTTTTCAAGTGTGTACTCATTAATAGGTAGAAGCATATGAATGGCCATTTTGGTAGGTCAAAGCTAGTTGAATACTAGCAGTTCACTCCATGGCTTACATACATCCTGTATGCTTTCTTGGTGGAATTAAATTAGCCACACCTGAACATTTTTGAGTTGCTGTATGCACAGAGCTGAGCTGTGAATAGCTAACACGGGCAGAGCCCCTCCCAAAGTGGTACGATTTCTGTGTATGTTCTTATGTCGCTGCTTGGTGGAGTTACAGGCCTTGGAGGCCTCCCTGGAGGCCATCTGTTCCAATCCCATGCTTTCAGGTGAGATTATAGCAAAATTATCCCCAGTGAGATGACCCACAATATGTGTTTTAAATTTCAGTCTTACTATGCAGCCTTAAATTATGAAAATTTAAAAATAACTAAAAAGTTCAATGCATAGTAGTGGATACCTTTTGTTTATCATATTATATCCTGTTTGTTTTTCTGTTTTCTAGTTTAGCACTTGAAACAAAAGAGACATTCAATTAATAGTTGTGACATGAGTGGATAAACCTTAAGACCTGTTTCACATACTCATTCACAGGAAGACCCCCCTGGTTTCCTTACGTGTGTGCACCCTCTCCCTTGATCCCCGTCGTGCTGTGCACCCTCTCCCTTGAGCCCCGTTGTGCTGTGTCCCTGAACATGTGAACTCGTGACAGTCTGCCTTTTCCGTTCCATCGAGTATTATGAACCGTGTTAAGGACAGAATGCAACTTATCCCATTTTCTGTCACCTGCAAACGTTATCTGGGGTGTAAAAATGTTTGTTGACTTAAATGTTACCAAATTCATTGATTTCAAAGTCTAAAATCCAATATTATCTATTTCCATATAAAATTAAAGGCAATATTTATAAATAAATACATTTACGTGGAAACCATGAGTGTGAACTTATTGCATAGGTCTGGATCACACTGATGACTACATTGGGTTTTGTTTGGCAGTTTGCGTGTGAACTTGGACATGGGCAAAGCAGCATATGGATGGATGATTATGAAAGATGAGAATATTCCTGGCACAGTCGTTCGGACCAGCACCATACCAGAGGAACTGGGGCGCCTGGTGTATTTATTGACAGACAAAACAGGTACTGTGTTCACCTTTGAAGGGACCAAGTAATCATTCAATCAAAAATGATCATGGTATCATTTGTTTGTGTGTGTGTTTATGTGTGTGTGTGTTAGAATATTGAATTCATATTTAGAGTTTTCCAGACTCTGCTCTTAAAAATTTCTTACAACTTCATCTTCTAGTATACATAGTATCATAAGAATTATCTAAATGTTAAATTATGGGAGCTTTAAGTGACATATTTCCATATTTTGAATTTTCTACAATCTTACAGTTTTTTTAACTGCCTTTATAACACCTCTCTAGTGGCTTGTTAAGAGCAAAAATTGCATGTTTGTTTATTATAGAATGATATTTGTGAGCTTTAGAAGAAAATAAGATATGTGAATTTGGTGTTTAATGATCACATTCTCCTAAAGAGCTTTACAACAAACTATTTATCCCACCCTAAAGGTCTATGCCCAAAATTCTATTTGTCCTTATTTCATTTTTTTTCTTTTTTTTTAATCAGAGAACTCATATCAATCCATAACATTTTTTAAAAACACAAACAAATTGAATCTAGTGCTATAATGAAAGCCATATCTGAAGGTAAAAATTTATCCCTGCTTTATTGATTTATGGTTTAAATTCCAAGTAATTCTTAGTGAACAAGAAAGAAAAGAATACTTATATAACATGATAAAGAAAATATGTCTCAAACAAAATTCAACATCATTTTTAATCATTAAATATTAGAAAAATTCTTACTGTGGTCAGGAAGAAGACAGATAAATCAGCTGACAGCATTGTTATTTAACATTATGGAGGCTCTAGCCATGGCAGTAAAACAAGAAATAGAAGTAAGATATAAAAGTAAAGCATGAAAAAAAAAACTAAAGCAAGAAACAAATGTTTGCAGATAAAACAATCAACCAAGAAAATAATCCTATGACTGCTAAGACTAAGAAATCAGTACAGTGGCAGGTTATAGATTAAGATAACAAAATAGCTCCCTTTATGTGTAAGTGGAGAACAGACTGAAGAATAATGTTCCTACACAACAGCTGAAGTCCTTAAAACACAGATGCGTAAACCTGAAAAGTGGAAAGGATGCACAGATGGTCCCCAACTTATGATTTTAGCAGAGGTTGGCTCATGAGGTTTTAGGAAAGAGCCGTCTCCATAACATAGAGCACAAGGTGAAGCAGCAAGTGCTGGTGGAGAAGCTGCAGCAAGTTATCCCGAAGATCTAGCTAAGATCATTGACGAAGGTGACCACACTAAACAACAGATTTTCAGTGTAGATGAAATGGCCTTCTATTGGAAGAAGATGCCATCTAGGGCTGCCATAGCTAGAGAGGAGAAGTCAATGCCTGACTTCAAAGCTTCAAAGGACAGGCTGACTCTCTTGTTAGGGGCTAATGCAGCTGTGACTTTACATTGCAGCCAGTGCTCATTGACCTTTCTGAAAATCCTAGGGCCCTTAAGAATTATGCTAAATCTTCTCTCTGTGCTCTAGAAATGGAACAACAAAGCCTGGATGACAGCACATCTGTTTAGAGCATGGTTTACTGAATATTTTAAGCCCACTGTTGAGACCTACTGCTAAGAAAAAAAAGAGTCCTTTCAAAATATTATTGCTCATTGATCATGCACCTGGTCACCCCAGAGCTCTGTTGGGATGTACAAGGAGGTCCATGTTGTTTTCATGCCTGCTAACACAGCATCCATTCTGTAGCCCACCAATCAAAGAGTAATTTTGACTTTCAGGTCTTACTATTTAAGTAATACATTTCATAAGGCTATAGTTGCCATAGACAGTGATTCCTCTGATGGATCTGGGCAAAGTAAATTGAAAACTTTCTGGAAAGGTTTCACCATTCTAGATGCCATTAGGAACAGTTGTGATTCAGGGGAGGAGGTCAAAATGCCAACTATAACAACAGTCTGGAAGAAGCTCATTCCAGCCCTCATGGATGACTGTGAGGGTTCAAGCCTTCCGTGGAGGAAGTAACTGCAGATGTGGTGGAAACAGCAAGAACTAGAATTAGAAGTGGAGCCTGAAGATGGGACTGAGTTGTTGTGATCTCAGGATGAACTTGAATGGATGAGCAGTTGCTTCTTCTGGACAAGCAGAGTGGTTTCTTGACATGGAAGCTACTCCTGATGAAGATGCTGTGAACACTGTTGCAATACAGCAAAGGATTTAGAATGTTCCATAAGCTTAGTTGATAGAGCAGCAGCAGGGTTTGAGAGGATTGACTCCAATTTTGAAAGAGGTTCTGCTGTGGGTAAAACGCTATCAAACAGCGTCACATACTATAGAGAAATCTTTTGTGAAAGAGTCAATTGATGTGGCAACCTTCAGTGTTGCCTGATTTTAAGAAATTGCCACAACCACCCCCACCCTGAGCTACCCTGGTTGGTCAGCACCATCAACATCGAGGCAAGACCCTCCACCAGCAACAAGACGATGACTTGCTAAAGGCTCAGATGATCGTCAACATTTCTTAGCAATAAAGTAATTTTTAATTAAGGTACATATGTTGTGTTTTTAGACATAATGCTGTTTCACACTTAATAGACTACAGTATTGTGTAAACATAACTGGGAACACAGTTATAACCCATAACACTGGGAAACCAAAAAATTCCCACAACTCGCTTCATTGTGCTATTAGCTTTATTGCAGTGGTCTGGAACTGAACCGCAGTATCTCTGAGGTATGCCTGTAGTTTCAAATATATGTCATGTAGTCAACTGGAAAGAAAATAGGCTTTGGAGTTAGACATACCCCGAGTTGCATCCTGGCTGCCTCTCTATGTGTGCTTGTAGACAAGTCCTTTAACCCTCTGAACAAAATAAATGTCTTGTCAGCCATTAACTTTTGTGGTGGTTTGTTACTCAGCTCTAGGTCACGCAGGCAGGCAAACATAGACATACAAATCACGGTCAAGTGTGAAAACAAATGGTCTTGCACCCTTGCCTTTGTGAGGCCTTTAGCATCCTAGCAAAACTTGGTTGTTTTATTCCAGGAACTTAAATAATTAAGTCCTTTCTATTTTGTATCCCTTAGTTTAGTCATATAAATAATTCTGCTTTTCATTCTCCCTTCTGTCTGTAAATCAGAAGTTGATCAGACTCTCTCGGTCACCTTGGTAGCCTCGGTCATAGTAGAGGTTCTCTAACAGTGGATGGTTCTTTGTTAGCATGAAGAATTTGGATTTTCGGTGTCAGGTAGAGTGTAGGAGTCAAAGGCAGTTTGCAAACATCTTCTAAGTGCCCTGAGTTTCAGCTGAAATGATTAAGAATGTGCAGTTGTCCAAGGAGCTTCATGTTGCTGACATAATTGTAAGGGGTCCTTCGTGTGATTGCAAATTGGGTTTGAACCTCGTCTATAAGCTTTTTGACAGAAGTGTCCGTCTCAGTGGTGCTCTCATTTGCTGCAGCACAATAGAAAATGAAGTATCCCAATAATTGCATTATACTCTCCTTCTTGTGGACAAGAAAGCAATGTGGTATAATTAGGTTTGATTGGAGTGCACGTTTCCGGTAAGATCTGAAATTAATGATGTTGCTATAGTGACACATCTGCGGCCACCAGTGCGTGAAACATAAAGTAATTCATTCGACAAGCGTAGACATCTGTTAACTGCAAGGTTGCAGAGCATATTGACACTGACCAGAAATACTAGACGTTATGTGATAAATGAACAGATGATGTTGAAACAGGAGGACAGATAATTTGTACTTAATCTGCTGGGAGAACTTTAATCTTTTCACTGGTTGCATTTGACAGTGCCATTGTTTAAAGAACAATGCTGCAGAGAACTCATAAATTTTAAAACTTAGGGTGCAGCCTATTAAAGTAATACATTAATTCCTTTGTTAGGAGTTTTGTCTTCATGTAGAGCAAAGCCATTACTAAAGACACCCACTAAAACAACAGGTTTTCTAGGACTCACATTTTAATTAGAGCATCCATTACCGAAAATGCCATGTTGTTCTGACTTGGATCACGTGTGAGTTTCAGGGGGCAGCATTATTGTGAAGGAGAAGCGCTGTTGCCATAATCTGTCAGGGTAGCAAACCAGGATAGGTGGGGCAGCTACTGCACATAAGGCTTGCAGATCTCACAGGTAAGATTTAGAAATGTTTTTTCATATCCTTTAAACCAAAGGACAACTGTACTCTCTTCTGCATGATAATAACTGTGGTATTCAGTAATAACAAACATGAACAGCCTTACTGGGACAATTACTTACTAATGTGTGTCCTTGGATATGAGTGGTATAATTAACATTTGGGGGATGTTTGGACCAATTGAGATACTTAACACATGCAGTAGTTGAACAGATGTATACAGTACTGGGAATCATCATCGTTTGAGAAAGCCTGATTTACAGCAAATATTAACAGGGGACTTCACTTTAAATAATGTTGGATATTTTTAAAAACCAAAGCATACTTTAAAGTTTGGTAAATTAGTCTTACCACTTGAGAACTTTTGTTTTCGTTCCTTCATTGTAAGATCTGCGTAAGTTTGTGTTTTGATATAAACATTTATCACGCATGGTTTTACTTTGCTTAACTAGAATCTTCACGAGAAATGTCATCACTCTAGGTGACCTGCGTATCTGTGAACTGCTGACAGAATCACCTTCATTTGTATATTAAAATTGCTCGCTCTTCTCATGGTGTGGTAGAGCCAAGTCGCGATCCAGTGACAGTCGGTCAGAAAGCTCTGCGTCTGCTTCTAGAGTGGCATCTCTTCTGCTCAGCTGTGAGTCACATCTGTTGCCACCCTGAGAATGAGGCCTGCAGGACTTTTTCCTTAGAAA
Organism: Daubentonia madagascariensis; assembly: GCA_023783475.1. Taxonomy (NCBI): domain Eukaryota; kingdom Metazoa; phylum Chordata; class Mammalia; order Primates; family Daubentoniidae; genus Daubentonia; species Daubentonia madagascariensis. The sequence continues at coordinate 35,327,163 of JAKFHU010000901.1, forward strand.
TTAATTTTCTCTTTGCCTGCTTGGTTCATTGTAGTCCCAAAAGCCTCTTTTTTTTTTTTTTTTTTTTTAAACTAAAGAGCTGTAGCATTTCTTTTTTTCAGAAATCACAAACCTTTGTCAAAAGACATTTTCTGTCAAAGGAATTACATCATAACATAGTCCACTGTGGTTCTCTTTGATGTGAGGGTTAGTTTCAGCAGCACGGCGGGAGGGGAGGGAAGCTGGGGCCTAGACAAGGAGCTGCCCCAGGTGGCCTCGCTGACAAGGAGTGACGCCACCTGGCTCTCATGTCCACTGTGGGTGTTTTAACATTTCATTTAAAGAGAAGGAAACAGAAGGGGTGGAAAAGAGCATACATTCCTGGATTTCAGTTCCTGGCATTTCATGTTTCTCACATTTACATGCAGAAAGAAAATTTCTTGTGTATTTTTGTTCTATTCCAGCTAAAGGTATGCTTACACACACACATACACACGTGCAGCACGAGTGATGCCCCATGTGCCATGAGGGGTTTCCGGTGTGAGTGTCCCCATGTTGAAATGGTATTATTACCAGGAAAGCAGGAAATTTGACAATTGTACACCCAAAATCAGCATTTTTCTCTTCACATCAACTCCCCTCCTAAAGCATCATAAATACATTGGCCTACTAAAGTGGAACTGGCACATAATTATGTTTATAACCATGTTGTTCATTCATTTCCTCTAAGAAAACTACATGATTTAAAATCTATAAAGTTTCATATCCAGGAAGCTTTAATCTTTTACTTTCTGAAGTTTCCTCCTACCTTTTTGGCCTGTTGAAGTATAAGCAAAGGGGATGTTACATCTGAGGGCAGACTATGAATGTACATTTAAAGAGCAGTTTTCACTCATAGCAGATTCCACGTAAGTCAGGCCCCCCTTCTCCTCCCATTTTTTTTAAAAATACTTTTTGCATCATTAGTCAGTACAGCCTTGCTTATAATGCAGTGATGTCACCTAGTGCTTCTGACAGCAAGTGTGTTACTCTCAGGCATCGCCATGGTCTGAATGTTTGTATCTCCCCAAAATTCCTATGTGGAAACCTAACCCCCAGTGTGATGGCATTTAGTGTATATTAAATACATATTTTTATATTTAATATTATGTATGTGTTTTTATAATATTGATATGTTTATTCTGCAGTGAGACAACTGGCATGTGGAACCTCACAGTTTGCCGTGCCAGTGCCCACTGGACCTCAGCTAGTCATGGAACTTACTTTTCACCACATATAAATCCAGGGATTTGTATCTTCCAGCTCAGAATTTCTCTTTGTTTGACTTTTCATAGTCTTGTAAATGCTCTTAATAGAGCATTTTCTTGCACTTTAAAATATATTATATTACATTTAGTTTAATAAAGGATAAAATAGTTAACCAAGGACTTAGGATTTCATGTTTTGCCTTGATGAGACTCTTAACTATTATGCAATAATTGTACCCAATCCTAACCTAATTTTGTAATTAGGAAGGCAATACCGAAGACCTTGACAGAAAGGCCCGGTCTCTGAGGCTTGAGCAGGGCAGGGCGTCTGCGCAGTCCCGACTCCTCGGCACTCCCGCAGAGCGCCTGTGCTCACAGCGTGCTTCCTCCTGTGGGCTGTGACTTACACGTGGCCATTTTGCCTGAGTGAGCAGTGCGTCTCCCGCAACGTTGCTTTCTAAAATACTTAGTGACGGGGAGAATTAAATAATTAGTAACTAATTACTTAGTGATGTCCAGAAAAGGTACTAAGGCATTCAAATGTATGCCATTGTAGTAAGTTCCTTTTTTAAAGTCCTACAAAATCTTGCTCATATTATATCAATTTCATTTATGTAGTTTTGGTAAAGTATGTATTAAAAATAAGTTATGGCCAGTTTCCTCAAATGAGTTGGTTGTATGCTGTGTGTAATATTTAGGCAGCTCAGGTGATTTTGGTTTCTTTGTCATAATTTACTTTTAAGCACTTTTTATAGCCTTGAAGTTACCCAGTCGTATACACAGGCATGTTACACTGTGGTTGTGTGCCTCATACGTGTGCTGCTCTGGATGTGTGAATTCAGCATTTTCACATCAGCTGATATACATGTTGCCCTCTTACTTTGTATCACTTTGTGTCACTTTTTTGTCATTTGCTGGCCTAAAGTATTTGCTTCGTTACCTTTATGGTAACAGCACCATTCATGTATTTCAATTCCTTTTTCCCTTATTTTATAAATAAGTGGAAAATGGTAAAATTAATGTACTGATAATACTACCACTAAATGTAGTTCTCATAAATGCAGCTGGGATGATCATGGAAGTAAGTTTAGAAGTAGTTGGATAAGGTTAAAGCAGCCATAATTTAGCTTTATTTGTACATTTATTGAACCTAATCAAGTTGATAATATATTTAGTTTTGAAGGAAAGAATCAAAGTGAAATGAACTGCCAGAAATAGCATCCACCATTGTGTCTAAAAGCTGAAGTGTAATTGTGGATTTTATACTACTGTTAGTTCTCTAAAAGGGGTCCTTCCCTCACTTGCTGCATTGCGTGTAACCAGCAGCCTGTTATATGGAAAAGTAGCAAAATGCTCACCTCATGGGTCACAGAGTTTGTCACACATGCGTCTCACCTGGGGGTCTCCAGACACTCTGAGTTAATTGGTAAGGGCTGTGACCTGCATCAGGCTTTTCAGATCTCCCCAGGTGACTCCATTGTGCAGCCACATGTGAGGCCTTCTGGGTGTTCACGGGAACAGAAAAACCACCCCGACTGGCGTGTCAAGGCCCTCAAGCCAGGAGGCACCTCCTCCTGGACTCCTTGGACAGTGAAGAGCATCTCTGCCCACCTGTGCTTCTGCCCGGATGTAAAACAAATTTAATTTCAAAGAAAAATTATCAAATTGAAACCAAAATATTTTATTATAGCAATATTTAACTAATCTCAAAACATCGTAAGTACCTAAACATTAGCAAGTTATTTGTGGAAAATAGAATTTAACAATTTTTACAAGGAAACAGGTATCAAAGTTAGTTTATCACCAAGTGAATGAGTGTATAACTAGCAAATCCTAAAAACGTAATTTAGGGCTTTCTACCAACTCTGTGACTCAGCACCTCTCGTGGTTGTGCCGCAGCCTTGCTGATCACCACAGGTCCTGGTGGGCGTGACAATCACTGTGACTTTGTGGGAGATTAATATGGCATTATGTTTAAATTTAAAGTATAGGCTCTGAAATCCCATCGTTAAGAATCTACGCTTCAGAAATAAGGGTTTTATAGCTGCATTTTTTGTAACAACAAAAAATTAGAAACCATCTGAAGTTCTGTCTTCGGGATAATTGTCCAACAGAACGTGGTGTCTCACTATGGATGACCATACACCCACTAAAACTGGGTTTGAACATAAAATGTCCCTGTGTATTGTCAAAGGAAAGAATAGAGTACAGAGAAGAAATTTCCTTATGGTTTATAAATAATGTATTTGCATATGTCTCCATTAATGTCCTATGATTATAGGGAAAAGTGGGAAAGGTTGTATATCAAACTAAGTAGCCCCAGGGTGTTATAAGGGCAAATGAGCATTAAATTTTTTTTTAATTTAAAATAAAAAAATTTAAAATTTAAAAATAAAATCTAAGGCTTCCAATTCTAGAATAGTAGAGTAGACATGCTCTACAGAACACACATAAAAACTGAGAGAGGTGGCCAGAAGGTGGCAGAGGTGCTGGGGCATTGGAACCCACACAGCAGCGAGCTCCCTCACACTGGACTTGGTGCTGGAGGGGCAGCCTGGCAAGACAGAGAACTTTTGTACTTTGACTCCAGCCGAACAACACAGAAGACACTGTGCCCCTGACCACTGCCAGCAGAGGCCGGGGGGGGGACCTCAGACCTCCACCCTCACCAGGCTGCCATGAGGGTCACCGGTGACCCGGCCAAGGGAGGGAGCAGTCAGGGAAGCCTGACTCCACCCTCCCTCTGGCTGGGTCAGGGGAATCCCAGCAATAGGCGGTCACCGGGGGAGCAGTCACCAAGGTACCCCCAGCCCTCCCAGCCAGGCTGGTACCACTGCCATGCTCAGCAGTGAGGAGGCCCCCCGGGGGTCGAGGAGTTCTGTGGGGAAACCCCTCACCCCCCGCAGTGATGAGGCAGCCCCACCCGCCCCCACTCGCCTGTGTCAGAGGAGGCTGCTGAAGCAGAGGATTCAAGTAGATCCAAGGTCCACGCCATGATACCAGAGTCATCATCAGATCAGGAAAGATGGCAGACAGCAACACAGAGGACTCATGTGCTGGAGATATCTGACAGGGATCTTAAAGAATCCACCATAAAAAATTGTTCTGTGAACAATTGTGAGCACACTTGAAACAAATGAAAAAAAAAAAAAAAACAGTCTCAGCAAATAATTCCTTAAAAAAAGAAATACTTAGTTGTAAATATTATAAAAATGTATGGGACTTATATGCCAAATACTATAAAGCACTCATGAAAGAAATCAAAGAACATCTAAATAAGTGGAGAGAGTTATTTTATTCGTGGACTGAAAGTCTCAACACACTAAAAATGTCACTTCTCAAATTGACATACGGCTTTAATTCAATTTCTATCAAGATTTTTTTGTAGATGTGGATGACATTATTTCAAATTTTATTTTTAAGGCAAAGGAACAGAATGGCTAAAACAATTTTGACAAAAAAGAATAAAGTTGGAGGATTCACTACCAGATTTCAAGATTTAAGCTGTAGCCATCAAGCTTTATGGTATTGTCGGGGGCAAGGTACACAGATGGATGAACAGGCTGGGGAACCCAGAAGTGGCTGCAGTATCAGGACTGTGTGGTGTTGGGGCATAGGCACAATGGAACAGGCTGGAGAACCCAAAAGTAGCTGCAGTGTCAGGACTGTGTGGTGTTGAGGCGTAGGCACAATGGAACAGGCTGGAGAACCTGGAAACAAGCGTTGCACCAAAGAGGTTATGCAGACAGAACATAAGTATGTGGAAACACCAGCACCAGTAGCCACAGTGAGATCTCAGTGCACACCAGTGAGAACAGTTGAAATGAAAAAGGAGCATCAAATGCTAGTAAGGATGCTAGAAAACAGGATCTCTCACACATTGCTGGTAGGAATGTGAAAAGATGGAGCAACTCTGGAAAACAGTTTGGCAGTTTCTTAAGAACCTAAACTTACACTTACCTAAGTAATCACATTCCTGGGCATTTATCCCAGAGAAATAAAAACTTACGACCACAAAAAACTTACACATGATTGTTTTTAGCAGCATTATTTATAACGGCCAAAAAGTGGAGACACTAAAAATGTCCCTCAATAGGTGAATGGTTAAACAAATTAAACTTTACTATACTATGGAACACTACTCAGCAATAAAAAGAAATGAATTACTGATACTTGCAACTACTTGGATGGATCTCAAAGGTATTACACTGAGTGGAAAAAGAAAACAATTTCAAAAGGTCACATGTTGAGTAATTTCAGTTATATAACATTCTTGAAATTGAAATTCTAGGGATGCAGAACTGGTTAGTGGTTGCCAGGTTCAAGGTGGAGGGACGGGAGTGGACGTGGCCACCAGGACAGCACAGGGAGCTCTCTGTGCTGATGGAATGGTTCTGCACCTTGGTTGTGGTGGTGGTTACACAGATCTCATGTGAAAAAACGTGAGAGAACCATACGTACACATTGTACCAAGGCCACTGTCCTGGTTTGATACTGTACTATAGTGATGTAAGACGTAGCCATTTGGAGGAAACTGGGTGAAGGGTGCAAGGGACCTGTCTGTAGCATCTGTGCGACTTTGAATCTGTAATTATTTCAAAATAAAAAGAGAAGTAATAAAAACAAAACACTGTTCTCAGATTGGCAAATATGAAAAAGGTCTTAGGTAAGAGTTTTGACTAGAGGGAAAATAGTCACATTTCTTTTCAGTGTAATTTTTTTTCTTTTAACTAGAATGTTTCATGTAAAAGCACATTGACCTATTTGCCATCATTACATTGATATCTCTGGTAGTTGTTATTTTTTAAACTAGAGAACTATAATTACGTTATGATTGTCTAGCATTTCACATACGCAAAGCACAGATCCAGTCCCTGCCAGATCCCAGCTGCAGCACGAGCCGTGCTGTGCAGCATGTGTACACACACCCTGCCTGAGCCTGCGCCCAGCCCTGGCCCTGGCCGTGGTGCCCCAACCAGGCTGTGCTGTTCTGAGGGCCAAGGGGGTAGTAATATATGTGAAAATGGATGATACAGAGTTTATTGTAAGTGTGCTAATTTTTAGAGCTAAACATCAAATTGTAGAATGCTCTAGCTAGAAGGTCTACAACAGTTCAGGCACCTACCCTTGCTGGGTAGGTGAGAGAACATATTCTGGGGAGATGGGGCCCCTGGCCATGAGTACCACTCCTTCTCTGGGACACACATGTTGTATAATAAAAGTGATCGATTACATTGGTACATTCCCAAGCACTAATTCTGATAACAAGTTCCCCAAAAGTGCAATGTCAATCAACTCAGACTCTCTCCTGCTTCCTTGACTAGGTTTTGGGTTGTTTTTATTCATCCCTGTCTTGTAGATTTTTTTCCTGAAAGTTTCAGCTATGGAATGATAAAGAAAAGATCTTTCTAGAAGTGATTAATCCCTTTTTCTCTAAAATGCCTTGTAACCCTAACTGAAACTAGTCCTTTTGGATCAAGCTTTCAACTTCCTCCACAGTGTTAGCACAGCACATAAATTCAGTTATTATTTGATAGTTAGCAAGTATTAGATTGAGGCAGCTTAGCATGGTCTAAGACACACAATTTGTAATCAAAGGGTCTGAGTTCTTACCTCACCAATTTACTAAGTTTGGCGATTCTCTCAAGTAAACCTTATTTACTTATAAAACAGGGATAAATGTTTGCCTACCCTACTTCCGTAGATTGCCATGAGAGTTTTTTCCCTGGGTTTTTTAAAACACTACACAAGCTGTAAAACACCATTAAAATGTCGGTGGTTTCTTGTTGGGCCCTACGCTCTGAAATGCCATGCTTCAGTGAGCTCGGGCCTGTGATGTGGGAGCATGGGGTGTACGCATGAATATAACGTAATAGATGATGATTACCAAAATGTATCATGCAGGTATCATGTGCTCTGCAAAGGGCTAAGAGCACGGTGACAAACATCTGTCCCCAGCCTTCCGGGTGGGCCCTGCTCCCAGGCCCCGGACCACAGGTGTGACCATTTTTCTTCTTCGTGTCTGTCCCACAGCCACTGCAGATTCATGCTTTCCTGAACCACACTCCGCAGCTCTGTCTTCTCCCTGCCCCCAGCCGACCTGCGTCCTCGTTTCCTATTTCCCGTGGGGCCAGCCTCCCTGGGCAGAGGCAGCCAGCCGGGCCACGCTCAGACACTGCAGACTCAGAGCCCTGCTCGATTCTGAAGTCCAGGGTTCTCTTCTCTAGACTTCCCAGAGTTCATGAATTTGCCTTTCTACCTTGACCCCTGCTGCCCCATCAGTCCTCACCTAGACCTCTCCACTGCTCCCTTCCTCCACAGGGGACCCCACCACGCACCCCAGGTGTAATGCCCCAGGCACTTCACTCACGTGTGGGACCCACCAGAATAAGCCCAGAACTCAAAAGCCTGGCTCCACGACCCTTCTTGAGGTGGCACAGGCCCTCCCCACCTCACGGCGTCCTCCTGAGGTGGCACAGGCCCTCCCCACCTCACGGCGTCCTCCTGAGGTGGCACAGGCCCTCCCCACCTCACGGCGTCCTCCTGAGGTGGCACAGGCCCTCCCCACCTCACGGCGTCCTCCTGAGGTGGCACAGGCCCTCCCCACCTCACGGCTCCTCCTGAGGTGGCACAGGCCCTCCCCACCTCACGGCGTCCTCCTGAGGTGGCACAGGCCCTCCCCCTCGCCAGCCTCCCCTTTGCAGCCCTTTCTGTGTGTCTTCCGCCCAGGACAGGGTTTGTCTCCGCTCCCAGAACCGCGTGGGCGCGCAGCTCCTCTCCCGGGCTCCCGCGCCCGCCTCGCCTGCGCCTGCGCCTGCGCCTGGAAGGCACGAGCGTTCCGTCGTGTCCTCCGGTTCTGCCGCTCGGTTTCTGAGAGCAGGACCCAGCTCGTGTGTCCCGGCGCTCGCTACATTTTCTCGGTTCTTTGCAGCGTCCGAGCAAGGCCGGCGATTCCTCCGTGGGCACAGCGCCCAGGCCAGGCGGGTCGGTGCCCCGCGCGCAGGGACGCCCGGCTGAATGAGTGTTGCCGCCCGAGTGCGCGGACTGCTCTGTTTGAGACGGGGCGTCGCTGTGTCACGCGGGCTGCGAGCAGGGGCGTCCTCGCGGCTCCCCGCGACGCCTGGGCGCCGGCTGGTCCCGCTCCGTGGGGCGCGGGCGCGGGCGCGCGGGGACGGCTGCGGGAGCCCGTCCTGCCCTCCGAGGAGTGCACGTTTACGCTCTGGGTCACCGGTGAGTCGCTGGCGGTTTTGAAAAGCCGGGGAGTGAAATGAGGCTTTTACTTGCAGAGGACGCGCCGGGGAAGCGGGTTCAGGAGACTGGCAGGGGCTGCGGGGCGAGGCGCGGATGGGCAGGCGGCACCGAGGGCTGCAGGTGGCCGCGGGGGCTGGGCCACGCCTGTTGGGTGGCACCACGCAGAGCGCGGGAAGGTGCCCCTGGCTGAGGACTCACGCGTCCCGCGCCGCCCGTGCTTTTCGCGGGACGTCTGCCCTTCTCGGCCAGGGCCCCTGCGGGCGTCCCGGTGCTGCGGGCCGAGAACGGCAAGCCGTTGCGGGGCAGGGGCGGCCGAGGCTGGGGCTGCGTGTGTCGTGGTGGGGGCAGAGCGCCTGCGTGGGGACGGTGGGCAGTCGCCCCTCGGTGTCGGCACGGGGGCCTCGCGCCCGCCACGGCCACGGGGAAAGCGTGTTCCCAGAGCGAGGCCTGGACGGAGGAGGAAATGTTACTCACTTGGGGGTCTTCTGGTGCTTGCATAAATTTGTTAAAAACCTAAAAAAAAAAATTATTTATTCTTGGTAGGAGCTATACTGGTGTTCATTGTAATGTTTTTTAACTTTACATGTGAAATTGTTTATAATAAAAAGTTAGATTAAAAGAAGTGGTATTAATCATGGTCCTATTTACAAACTACGTAGAATTTATGCCTAATTACTATGCTCCGCCATAAATTATCATGCTGAATGCTCAGTTTATCAGAGAAAAAAGTCTAAAGGAAATTCTTCAATTATGTCAATTAATCTGATAAGTAAATTTTTAATTTAAATAATACATTTGTTAAATAATTTTTCAGAGAACTTATTTGGGCGCACATAATAGAGGTAAACTTTGTATTTATTCTAATAAGAATTAATGTAAGATTTCCTTACCCTTTGACTGTAGATAGTAATAGGACTTTGATTTTTCATCTCAGATCTTTGATATATAAAGCATTTATCGAACTTCATTATGTTATGGCTGAATTGTTGCTAACTACATTATTTAATATAACTTAGTATTTTAAATTCTAATTTATTTAATGGCGATAGTGTAACAAAAAGCGTTTAAACTACTTCTCATGTAATTTTTTGTTTTGTTCCCACTGACCTTTATGAAACTTGGGAGCCATTTTTTCAGGCTATACAGAGCACAGCTTATAAGGGACTACGTAGAATTTTGTAAAAGACAAAATTTATAAAACTGACAGGCATCCCGGATAGTAGCTGCTCTTCAAAATTTCTAATTTTTAATATATTGTATCCATTCTTTTAAGAGCATTTCTCAAAATAATCTCTAAAATAATACTTATAGAATATAGATTTTTCATCTATTTTAAAGTAAGCTCTGTGTCCTAGTGGAAGCTCAGAGTCAAGTGGCCTGTGGTGCTCTGGTACTAACTGATGTGTTAGGGTTAATGCTGTGCTCTCACCCCACTATTTCTTACGGCCTCATAGGTAGATATGAAAATAGTTTGTATTATATTTTCAATATCATGTGTGCCAAAGAAAACAACAACCAGTTAATATTTTATGGGCGTTTTGTAACCATGTGAAAAGTCCAACTTCTGTTGCAATTGGTTGGCTCCATCATTGTTCACATTCACACTTATAACTACATCAGTGTCTGTGGATGATCCTTCTTACGTGTGCTTTGAAATAAGTGCAGAAAACCCCAAGGGAAAAGGAGATGAAAGCACAATCCTTTGTAGCACATTGTGTGTGCATTCCTTGGGCTTTCACACTCTGCTGCATTGCTATACTTCTTTAAAATGAGGGAAGTGAGGATTATGCATGTGTAACGTGTATTTCACGTTAAGTGAGATGGATGTCAGACTTTACTGAGCGTGCTAGTGAATAGCCACCTCGGTGGCTCTGCCTGGTCTGCTGAGGACGGTCAGGAAGTGTCTTCCAACAGTTCACTGTTTGCAAACTCCGCTGGAAAAAATAGGCTTCTTTTTCACAAACCTATCTGTCATTCCAGGTGATATAAGTATGTGTTAAGGGTTAAACACATTTGGAATTTCTCTTTCTGTTCAGCTAAAAATACTTAATTTCTCAAAATCGGTTTTTACAAAACTGATGGACACCCTAATTTGGGGCTAGTTGATGTCTTTGTGTTCTATATTGCAGTCATAAAGATGGCAATTCAGTTTTCTAGTTTTATGTCTGCCTCTTTCAGAACAGGCAGAAGTTGCATTTGTACCAAGTCTGAGCTAAAAGGCAGAGACTAGACTTTTTTCATGTACTAGAGCCGTCCCCATTAATACAAGCTGTCGTAACGGGAATTGACGTGCTAGGAAGAAAACTTCTGTCCTCACTTGAAAACGAAAACACTGGCAGCTACCACTCTTCAGCTGCTTTGTGTCACAGAGCAGCGTGTCCCGGCGGTGCGCGGTCAGGGGGATGAGGACCTCCCCAGGCTGTGATGTACGGGATGGAAGAGCGCGATCCTCGGTGAGCCACCTGTGTTCATTCACTTGCTGCTGTTACCTTTGCTGCAGGGACCCTCACCCGGAATGAGATGATATTCAAGCGGCTCCATCTGGGCACCGTGTCCTACGGGACCGACACGCTGGATGAGATCCAGAGCCACCTCGCCAGTTCTTACGCACAGGCAAGTCGGTTTACTCCCTTCAGAAGCCCCCGGGACCGCGGGGCTGGGCTGAGCCTGGGATGAGCCGGCTTCTTGGGCTACCTGAATGCCGTGCTGCTGTGTCATTAGTTCCAACACGTGAATCAAGAAACAGCTTTCAAATAAGCATTTCTACATTAGTGTAATCTTAGAAGGCATAGTGAGCTTAAATCAATTATTCATATTAAATTTTCTTAGTGAATTATTTGCAAAAAGGTATTCTGTAAGCATAGTATTTTGAAGAATATTCAGTAGAATACTGCCTCAAATTGTTTCCTAACAATACCTCTGTTTTTCTCTGTAATTAATAAAATTTTCTCATATTTTTAAAGATAAATTCTTTTCTTTTCACCCCTTTCAATAAATAAAAGTAGATGCGATAGTGTCATGAAACTCATAACCTGTCCCGTGGCTGCCACATAACCAGTGTTTGGTGGATTTTGTTTCTTTTATAACTATTCTCTTGCCATATCATTTTGATGTGAAGCTCAAATATCACATTATTTCTTCTGCAGATATTTATTATGTGTCTCTAATAAATAAGGACTCCTTTTTTTTTTTTTAAACATCACCTAAATCTTGTCTTTTTCACTGGGGACTCACAAGAGCTATCTGAGGTTTCAAGAACAGGAATTACAGGTCGAGTATCCCTTTTCCAAAATTCTTGGGACCAGAGCATTTCAGGTTTCAGATTTTTTTGAGTTTTGGAGTATTTGCGTTGTGCTTACTGGTTGAGCATCCCTGAAATTCGAAATGCTCCAGTGGGCCTCTCCTTTGGATGTCATGTTGATTTTCAGAAACTTTTGGATTTTGGAGCATCTCAGATTTTAGATTTTTGGATTAGGGATACTCAACTTGTATTTGCTTTTAACATGAGAACTGAGCCTAGAGCTCGTATCATTTGCCAGAGATTTACAGACAACAAGCTCTGCAGAGTCATCCCCTGGTCCTGCCTCATTCCAGCATCCCACACTTCTGACACAGACACATCAGAGCCACGGTGCCACAGCTCAGGTTTAGATCAGGTGCAGGGTGGGCGTAGCCCCAGCCCCAAGTGGTGTTTGTGTTCCATTCGTTTGGATGTCTTTTTACCTGTCACAATTTGAAGTTGCTGATCCAGTATAATCAAACCTAGTAATCTGAGGGAATCTATTTAAAATGCCAGTGTGCAGACTGTAGCCTGTCAGGAATTATCACTTCCTTAGGCTTTTTTTCTGCCTGTTTGTTGACTTATTTGAATATAGTAATCCACGTAATAATGAGCCAGGCCCTAACAGGTTCAAGCGCAAGTAGCTCACCCTGGGTAGTTCTGGCTCACAGTGCCGTGTGCTGCTGCTGCCCCAGACCCTCAGAGGGTCTTGCGGGGTGACGTCAGCTACAGAGTCTAGTAGACTTTTTGTGTTAACAATAATTTGTTTCAGACTTGATTTTCCACAGACTAGGCTAAATGACACTTTCCCATTGCAGTTTTTCTACTCTTGACAGAATTCAGGAGCAGAATTCCACTGTCAACATTGTATTCAGTTTTTTTAAAACCTTCTCTTTCTTCTGTAATTGTTAACAGACTGGCGTATACTTTACTCTTGAGATGCCATCAAATGAAAAACATGTATATATGTTTATTATATGCAATGTTCATACACACACATAAGCATACATACACACACACACAACCAAGCACTTTATTAATTTGGATATAATCCATTTAGATACAGAGTATTTTGCAACCTAGAATATTTATTAATAGAAGAAAAATCTAAAAAGGGGAAGGAATACAACTTCCTAGGACTCTGTATCTAGATTGAAATAGTACTGGATAACATCCAATTTTTAAAAATTTAATTTGTGTTATCCATGAATGTGATTTTAATAGCTCTAAGTAAGTTATTTTACTAGGAAAATATTAAAAGCAGAAAAGATGAAGAATCATCATATAAACACAACAAATATTTAATATTTCTTTTCATCTAAGAGGATTTTAAAAAATCGTTTTTACTAAAAGCTGTCTATTAGCTGATTAGACAGTCCTTTTTATGTGAAATTAATTTGACTCCTTATTTGTATTGTTTTATTATTAAGATGACAAGTCTAGTAGGTCCACTGTAATATAACACAAATCTTTTATAACCTGATTACATTTCCCCACTGGAAGCATTTGGTGATAGAGGGCATAATCCTTAATGGAATTTGTGTGAAATCAAATTATACAAGCATCAATAAACATAACATAATTCAGAGGAGGGCGTCCGCTGAGTTTATCCACTGCTGTAACACAGCAGTGTGAGCGGGTGCAGATGGGCCGGGTGCTCGCGGAGGCAGCTCCAGCTGCGCAGAAGTGAAGCCCTTCGTTTAGACAGCACTGTAATTTGACGGGCAGGAGGTTCACGGCTCGCTGGCTCTGTGCACGCAGTCCAGACGTGAGAGCCTTGGGTTTGTCATGAATTACTCCGAAGTTGACTGAGGAAATGTTTGACAGGCGCGTTAGGGTCAGGGCTGTGTCCTCTGACGTCCCCCTCAAGCAGGAGGTTAGTAATAAAAAGCTACCCCTTCAAATGGCCAAATTCGCGAGACTGCATCACTCGTAGTAAGGGTCACACCGCAGCACTAAGGGGTAGTTCCCCTGAAGAACATGATTTCTTGAAATAACATGGGTTGCTTTTCCTCTGAAAGCTGAACTGTCTATTCAATTTTACACCCAAATTGGCTGTCTAATTGCAGAGGCTGTTGAAAGTCGAATTACTTAATGGTGTTGGGAAGCGCTTTTTAAATGTGTCTGCTTTGACTTACACACCATTTCATTGCAGCGTTTTTAAAGAAAGCTGAAAGCAGGTGTGAGTGTACCAGTCCATTTTGTTCTTTAACTTACTCTGTCTTTAGAAGTAATAAATAAGCAGGAATTTTAATGACCTAGCAAATTAATGCCATGGTTGAAGTAAATATATTAAAAATAAATTGTCATATTTTAAGTATTATGGCAAATATTTTGGTATATTGGACAACCCGGAAATATCAAAACACTTTGTAGTACTAGGATAAAAACATAACTTATGTTGGTAAGTACTGTATAGGAGATAATCAGAATCAAATCAAACCACTTGCTTATCCCCTATTTAGCTTTCAAATCTAGTGTTCTAAGTTCCATTGTAAACTACATTAATCTCCATTTGCTTAAAAACCTTAGCTCAATTCATACTTAAGATGATCATCCAAGCTGTGAAACATACCAGTTCAACTCTCCACCAGAAAAGCCGTGTCATTAGCTCCAAAGTCGCAAGGCGCACAGTCGAATCCACAGGCTGTGAAGCTATCGCAGCCTGGTCACACGGTCCTGGTACAATCTCGGTGATGGTGTTGCCTGGCGGACCGGGTTGCCGAGGCCGACCAGGACTTCAGCGATGAGAACCGCACCTACCAGGCCTCCAGCCCTGACGAGGTCAGTCTGGGAGCACAACTGTGTGATTGTGGTGTGTGCTTGCGCTCGGGGGGATACGGAGGGGAACTCGCTTACAGTCTTTAATGCAGGGTTTAGCTGTAGGTCAGAAAACTGTCCTGCTCTTTCCAGTGTGAAACCCTGACATGACTCGGGCCTTTCAGACATGGACATTTGGTCTGACTGTGTCAGCACATCTCAGAATGTCTAAGGTGTGGTTACAGGAAATAGCATGAGGAAAAAAGTTAGAGTTTTATCCATTTTGTGAACTATCTTGTGTCAAAGCTAGATTTTAATAAAGCTGTTGAAACTTGGGGCTGTTATTACAGGCTGCATCATCCAGTTGTTTCTCATCTCCAAATGAATCATCAGGTTTGCATATTGAATTTCCACTCATTTTGCCAGAATTTAGATACAATGTATCTATTTCAAAAGAGAATCAGGATGTAAATAATTTTAAAAATCAACAAAAAGGGTAAAATCTTAAATATGACAAATTAGTCATTTCAAACTTTATGTCATTCTTTGATTTTTAGATCAGTAAAATTTATTATTAGATTTTTCCAATTACTGTATGGTCTTAGTGTATTTAATGTACAGTTTTATATACACTCTGTCCCCTCAGGGTCCTTGAGATAGTTCTGTAAAGTAATCAAGCCACCTGTGGAAACAGTGTAACAGATAAACTGGCTTCCTCAGGTACCTTGTAAAACTGGGTCATATACATAAACTATCGGGGGTGGGGGGAGTACCTTCAATCAAAATAAAAATCTGTAGAGACAGCGAGTAGATGCGTGGTTGCCAGGGGCTAAGGAGTGGATAGCTAAAGGGTATGAGGTTTCTTTTTAGGGGGATAAAAATGTTTTAAAATTGATTGTTGTGATGGTTCCACAACTGTGAATATGCTAAAATCTATTGAATTCTGTACTTTAAATGGGTAAATTGTATGGTATGTGAGTTGTATCTTAATAAGGCTGTTTTAAAAAAAGAAGATGCATAGTGGGTATAGATTGCATAAATATAGAATGAGAGAAATATTACGATTCATAAAGAAGACTAAGCAAATTCATAGGTTAAGAAAACTAAAATTTATATCTTAGAAATTATTAGGGTACTACCAGCCTGGGCAACCTAGTGAGACCCCATCTCTACAAAACAATCTTAAACGTTAGCCGGGTGTGGTAGCGCCTGCAGTACCAGCAACTCGGGAGGCTGAGGCAGGAGGATGCTTGAGCCCAGGAGTCTGAGGCTGCGCTGAGCTACGAGTGCACCACTGCACTGCAGCCTGGGCGACAGAGCGAGCCCCTATCTCTGAAAAAGAAAGAAAGGAAAGAAAAAAAGAAAGGGGAGAGAGGGGGGAGGGGAGGGGAAAGAGGGAGGAGGGGGGAGAATTAGGGCGCTACTTCCATTCCTTAATATCTGGATATGGAAGCTGCGAGATTATGATTCTGCAGATAATGGGAATACCAGCACAACTGGGCAGCAGTGGGGCGGACAGACCGGGAGGACGTGGAGCCAGAGCGGAAGGAGGAGAGTTGAGCGCATGAGAGACGTATCTTTGGCAACACGTTTTGCCGTGGAAAATAAGGCCCTTGCCATAATAGTGTGGAAACGCGGGTCAGCACAGCAGCAGCCCTAAGGCGGCCGTGTTAGCGGGTACGAGCACCGTGATAACGCACAGGACAAAGTCTGGGTCCTTTAAGTAAGAGTCAGAATATACAGCTGTGGGTTTAAAACGTGAGGAAAGGAGCCTCCTGAGCAGTGACTGGAACAAACCTGCAACCCGGAGGAGACGGAAGTGAGCGCACACGTGCATGCTGAGCGCCCAGAAGGCGCTGTGCTGTCCGCAGGTGTGGGAGGACCCTCAGGGCGGGAGCGGCTTTAGGAGCCCCCTGGGCAGGCCTCCGGGAGGAGGGGGGCTCTGCTTTGGGCTCAGGATCAACCCACAGCATCATTCGTCTTTTGTCCGTGAAAGTCGGTTGTGACCCTGTCCTGACGGAGCCCAGGCTGCTGGGTCGCGTCTCCCGAAGGCACATCTCGTGCTGGGCACACAGGTGGGAGCTGCCTTCCTACGGAGGGAGAGAACCACACGTGAGCAAGTGGCTTCTACACCTGTCTGCACATCAGCTAGATTTCCAGGGTTTTCTCCTTTTTCTTTTTTTGAGTACTTTTCTTTTTATATATACATCCTAGCACCTCAGTTCCAGAAATGCTGATTATTTGGTAGTCTGGTGTGGGGCTAGACATTGCTCTATTTTGAAAATCCAAAATGTTGTAGCCACAGTTGAGAACCACTGAGTCGTGTAAATCTTTGCTTCTGCCTGACTTTCATGGTTGGAGGCAAAGGCTGGAGCCAGGCGGGTCACCCACCGGTGTTCAGGTCTGTTGTGCACTTGCAGAGTTGGTGACTCCCAGTGAGCTCCCGCCGTGGGGGTGGAGCATCCTCTGGTGCATGTGACCTCGGGCGCCTTTTTCTGACTCTGTAATGAGAAGGGAATAGTGAGAGGAAGCCCTAAGTGGACCAAGTGTAAGCCACTGGTGTGTTTTTTGAAAAACAAGCTTATTTTTAAAGCGTTACTCAACAAAGAAGACTGAGCAAAGCTTGGTGTGAAGCTCGGTCATGGTGCTCAGCTCTCTGTCCTGGGGCTCCGCTGGTGCTGGTCACGGCTCTGTCCCTGGGCTCTCCTCTGTGCTCTGTGTGGCCGCCGTTCACATTGCAGGTCCCGTGAGGCGCCGCCTCCTGTCCGCTTTGTCTCGCTCGGGTGCGTGAGCGTGGCTGGCTGCGTGGATCTCAGGCTCCTGGTCAGGGCAGGAGGAGGAAAGGACGATGTGGCAGACACCTAAGAACGAGTCCGTGGCAGTATCGGTCCGTAAAACGGTATTATTGGAAATTCAAGCAGGAGCTAGATTCCTGCAGTTTAAAGGGTGTTTGCCTGTTCGCTGCATAATGAAATTATGAGGAGAAACTCAAGTTCCTTCTGGAAATCACGTTGCTGCTTCTCTCTCTCGAGAAAACTTCGGCATCGTCTGTGAAAACTGGGATTAGCTGAAGTGTTAGCAATTTCTGAGAGGCTCCGAAATACAACGTAATCGTAGCATAGAGGGAAACTTGGGGAAATGTGGAAAGTGGAGCTCCACTCTTTCTTCGAGCGTTCACTCGCAAATTTTTAGGTTTAGTAATAGGAAATCTAAGAGAAAAGACATGATTCAACAATTATAAGCACATTTGGGAATCAAAAACTTACAAGATGAATAGTTAAGATTTATAAACTGCCGTCTGCTTAGTGTTCTGGTGTAGGCTTTGAGGCACATAAGGGTCATCAGCAACTGCTGTTTGAAAGGAAACAAGGCATCATTCTTTTTTCTACAAAGAAAGGTTGAGCACATTGTTTTTTCTATGATAGCATTCTAGAAATTCTCCAAAATTCCATATGATTGTATGTTTTGAAAGAATTATTTCCCAGTCATAACATTGGGAAACTTAGACCAGAGATTTTTCTTAGACCAGGAAAATTTTATTGAAAGGTTTAAAAATACTATATTATATATTTATCTTATTACCTGCCAAAAATAGATATAAGTTTTGTTGAGAGTATGTGGGATTTTTTATCTTTAAATTTTTACATCAGTTTTAACACTTTTTGAATCTTAAATTAGGAATTCACAATAGAGAGATTTCATTGGCTCAGAGATCACTAAGAATTTAGACAAATTATAACATAGAAACTGCTAATTTTATATTTAAATTTTTTGACTTGTTTAAGATTTCATCCTACTTCGGAAATTGGACAATGGTTAAAATTAGCAGAACGTTAAATAACCTTTAAAAAAAATCCCTAAGACATATTTTGAATCTGAAAATGAAAACAATAGACTTCATCATAATTTTTAAAGAGCTCTATTAATGCAATGTTTGCAGATCCCTGAAGCCTCAGGAAAATAATCTAAATGGTTCATTATTTAGCTTATTGAACTTTGCTGCAGTTGGGTTGACGGATGATAGCAATGTTTCCCAATCACCAAAGTACCATTTTGAAAGCATTTTTTATTGAATAAAGTGCTTAGGATATTGCACCCTGGAGCTTTGTTTAGGGAAATGGTTCAGTTGATGTTTTCTGTTTAACCTCAGCTTTGACCTGTCACAACATACATGGTTAGTAAGCAGCACTATCACCTAAGAAGCTTAGCTAGTTCTGCACGTTCTGTGCCAACACTGTGCTGTTAGGGCCCTAGCTGTGTATGGCTCTTGTGTCATCCTGGTCTTTAGAAAAAAGCAGTTTATTAAGCATGACGCCCTAGTTTCTGAGTCTCAGACACTGCAGTTGCTGTTCACAGTGTGAGCCGTCTTGCTTTTCATTTTCCTGAAAGCAGCAAGGATCTTTTATCTTACCTAAACGTGTGCATAGATGAGTTTTTATTATACAAATAATGGAATTCTGGGGTAATTAACTGAAAATCCTTAAAGGTCCTGTGAGGCATAAGCATTTAATACTTGCAGTGATGTGTCAGCTGTGCTGTGTGTGGTGATGCTGGAAGGGGTAGAAAGTGGTGGTGATGTCAAAGTGTAAATAACTGAATTTGTATTCACTGTGTGGAGCCTACTTATGCCCCAATCATTGCTTCTTAGGATAAGTGATCAATATTTCATTTTCTCTAAGAAAGGAGAAAGTTCTGCTTGCCTGTTATTTTTGTCTGCACAGGCTCAGCACGGCAGTCTCCCGCTGAGCAAATGTTAAACGCTCCCTGGAAATTCCTGTGCAGAATTGGAACCCAGCCCCCTTCAGTGTGTAAGCTCATGTGCAGTGCAGCCGCGGAGAGCTGGTGCTGCTGGCATCCCAAGCAGCCTAGCGGAGGCGGAGGCGGCCTCCGAGGGCAAAGGTCGCAGCTGGAGGGGTTGAGGCGCAGTGTGACAGGGACCTTGAAGACCTCCCTGTCTCCTTTGGGTCCAGCAGGATTGGCTGTGAGTCTTAAGGGCGGCCCACCCCTCTCGCCTGGCTGTGTGTCAGGAGCTGCTTTTCCCCTCGGTGGCTTCGTTCTCTCGCTTTGGTAAGTTCTGTATTTAAGTGTTATTTCAGAATGTAGCTGTCACCTCACTCTGGCATTAGTGACAGATCACAAGTGGGTTATTCAAAAATAGAGAAGTATTACATTCTTAATAGCATTACTTTTGGACTTACAGAAGTAAGCGTTAATGTACATGGCACGCTATATTTTTTAATTCATTTTATTGTGTGTGCCTATTGAAGCAAGACTAATTGTGGTGTTCTGTCAATATATTTGTGAGGAGCAAATCATTGTCAGTGACATGAAGCCTTCATTCCGTGACCTTCAAGACCAATAGAGAATAAATACTACGTAGCCTGTCTGTGAATATTGATCAGCAGTCTTTCCAGATGATCAAATTACATTTTATGTTAAGAAATCTATTAAATTATAAAAATGATCTTAATAACCACAATCAAAAATGATGAAATGCCAATGATTAAATTATGATTTATAAAATACATGGTAAAAAATGTATATTTAGAGTATAGCTGGCAGCTACGCATGTATAATTGTTAATGTGATAAATGAAAAATTTCCCAAGCTTTTCAAGAATAATGGCACAGAGATTTCTGAATAATGGAATTATAGAGAATTATTAATAATAAAAATTTCCCCCTATTTTATTTTCTCTCATATGATAACTACTCGTGGATATGCTCTCCCGTAGTGGTTACTTAGTGTGGAAAAGTGTGAAAGTGTAAATAAATTGCCGGTAACAAAGATCACTTTAGTGTGTTGCTAAGTAGCCTATAGATGAGATTCAGTTTAGGCTCCAACTTAAATATATTTTTTTACATTGACATTTTAATTATTTTTTACCTTTGTATTATTGTCAATAATCACATTGTTAAAAATTTCTGAAAGCTCAGTAGTCAGAGAAATAATCATTTGAAATGTACTAAGACTTTAAATTCTGGGCTATCTTTTCACATTTCAGAGAAAAATATCACAGGAATTGTTTCCTATTATAATGTCAGGCAGTAATTAATTCCATATTAATACAGAAGCACATTAGGAATATTTGATAAACTACTCTCCACGTTTTTTATTTGAATACTGATGAAATTGCTTAAAAAGACAAAATCAAGTGACAGCACTGGAAACTCTGAGTTGTTAGAGGGCCCTCAGCTGGGCGCAGACAAGCCTCACCACCTCTGTGGCCAGGTGCCAGGTGGGACGCACTCCCTGGTCGCATGGGCAGCAGGTGCCTCCTGCCCCCACCCCTCCGCCTGGACGTGAGACACTTTCTGAGCTTTCTCTCTGTGTGTATCCTGTTAGAAGCTGCCGCATTTAGGACACAGTCTGATCAAATACAGAGAACAATGGCCCAGAAGAAGCCGTGGCGAAGAGGGCAGAGGTCCAAAGGGGTCTTCGTGCCAAACAGGCGCCGCCCCCCGTGGTGGGCAGGCAGCAGTGGTGGCAGTGGGATGGGATGGAAGTGCCTCGGTTCAGCCCCCGCTGGGGAGTGGTGTGGGTCGGCCTGGGCTGCGTGCCTCAGCGTGTAGGAGTCGGAACCTGAGGGAGGAAAGAAGATAAAAGGAAAACCTAAAAAGTGATGACTGGGAAAGCAGTAATTCAAAAGCTGATTCTTTGAAAGATTAATGAAATGGAAAAGCTGTTGGCAAAAAATAGTAATACAGAACAGTGAACGTAAACTAAGTGGCACATACGAAATCATACATATTAAAGAGTATGTAATAGACAAATAGGCTTAAATTTTTATAACAGAATAGTAAATACAGACCCAATGTTAATATTTTTGAACACCTCAGTAAAATACAACTATGTTCTGGAAAAATATAAATTAGCAAAGTTGACTCTAAAGAATCCTGAGTGGACCAGGAAAGAAATTTTTAAAAATCACCCAAAATAGCTTTAGAGCAGACAGTGTTATAGGTTAGTTATTTTGAGCCACTGTTAAATCTCACAATATAAAAACTTCTCTGGAGCAAGGAAAAATTTCCAAAGCCTTCTAACTCATTTCATGAAGCCAACTAAATCCTAAATTCTAAAATCTGACCAAGAGGCTGAGCGTGGCTCACTCTTGTAATCCCAGCACTTTGGGAGGCTGAGGCAGGAGGATCGCTTGAGGCCAGGAGTTCAAGGCTGCAGTGAGCTGTGGTTGTGCCACTGCACTCCAGGCTGGGCGACACAGCGAGACCCAGTCTCTAAAATAAATAAATAAATAATCAATCTGGCCAAGATACCATAAGTAGATATGTAAAAAAAGAAATTTAAGGCCGAGGTGGGAGGATCGCTTGAGGTCAGGAGTTCGAGACCAGCTTAGCAAGAGCGAGACCCCGTCTCTACTAAAAATAGAGAAACTAGCCAGGCGTGGTGGCGCCTGCAGTCCCAGCTAGTCTGAGGCAGGAGGGAGGATCGCTGGAGCCCAGGAGTTTGGGGCTGCGGTGAGTTGCAATGACGCCACCGTACTCCAGCTGGGGTGACAGAGACTCTGTCTCAAGAAACAACCAAAGGAGATTTACACACAAATCCTATGAATAGAGACATAGGAATCCCAAAAATAGGGTCAAATCAAACTTTTCAGTGTATTAAAAGAATAATACACCATGACCCAGTAGCATTTATCCTAGGAATGCAAGAATGATTCAATATTAGAAAATATATTAATCTGGCTTTATATCAATAAGTCAGAACTTTACTAGAGACTTGGAAAAAAGACATTTAAGTTAAAATTCAGTACACATTTCTGATCAAAACAAACTAGCGCCAAAATATTTGATAATACTAAATTCAAAGCAGAAAGGTACTTTCTTAACATGATTTGTAACACCAGTGTCACCATCGTACCAAATGCAGTCCACAGTCACTGGCATTACGTCTGCTATCACCAATACCGCTTAATATTGTCCAATGGGAAAAATATAATTATTAAGATAACATTAAAAATTATCACTTAACTCATGATATGATTATCTAAAAAACCAAAAGAGTCATCTACAGCACCATTTGAATTCATGAGACTTCAGTAAGTTGTCCCAATAATGATACATTAGTCAATAACTTTCTTATATAGCAACAACTTGTTATATTGACTACTATATTCCATCCACAAAGCCACAACAATAAAAGTATTTAATCGTGAACCTGTCTAGAAGTATATCGTACTGACAATAATAGCTAACATTTATAACATTTGCAACTTCCTACAGACATTTACTCGTTTACTTCTTTGAACAGCTTCTGAGAGAGGCAGAGTGCACAGAATATTTGAGTATCTCATCCAAGGACAAGGAAGATTTTTTATTTTGTTTTGTTTTTGATGCCAGACAGTTGTTCTAAGTAATTGGCTCCCTATCAGCAACATCAGAGGAGCTCTAACCCCACTGGTGTCTTCATCACTCCCAAACCATTGAACCAAAATCTGCAGAATTAAAAATCCTTTACACTCTCCTTATATTCTTCCTCAGTAATTGGCCATTTAAAAACAGTTAATTTGTATTATAATTTTTTCATGAAATGTATGTGCTGAAATATACGTTGTTTAATAAATTTAGAAGTTGGTACATATTTTTACATTAGGATATTCTATGAATCTGCATTTTACTAGCACAGAAGAACCTCCTTGAAAGAGCACTGGGCCAGGAATCAGAAATTTCTAGTTCTAGATAGTTTTGGAGAAGCCACGTGTCCATTTTAGGCATTGTTTACCTGTCCAAGGAGAATAGGGCTGTGTCGATGTGTTAGTGATTTCAGATCTTTCCCAGGGCAGCTCTCTAGTAGTCATTGAAATGTCCCAAAGGTATCTCAGGTCCTACTCCACTAAAGAAATATGGCTTTTAATTAAAAAACCTTCCTACAAGGAAACTCCAGGCCCAGGTGGCTTTAGAAGTAAATTTGGTCAAATATTTAATGAGGAAATAATACCAATACCATACAAAGTCTTCCCAAAAAATGACAGAGAAAGGAACACCTCTCAACTCATTTAATAACTCATTTCAGATGTTAAACTGATGCCAAAATCAGGCAAAGCATTTAAAAAAACCTACAAGCCAACATCAATTATGAACATAGAGGCAAAAATCTGTTAATACAAGCAGATGGAGTGGGGTTTATCCAAAGAATGCAAAGTTGGTTCGGCAGTCGTAAATCAACCCAGGTAATTTGCTTCATCCTTTGACTAAGGGGGAAAGCCCCACGGTAGTCTCAGAAGATTCAGGGGAACAAGAAATTTAGAAATCGAACATCCATTTCTGATTTAAAAAGAACTCTCACTTAAACTAGGAATAAAAGGGAACTTCTTCAAATTCATAAAGGACATCTGTGAAAAATCCTGCAGTTAGCATGATACTTACCGTAGAAAAACTGGGCAAGTTTTTTCTCGTGTGTGGGACAAGACAGTGACGTCCTGTCATCAGAGCTGCTTGTGGCTGCCATTCTGGAGCTCCCCAGCAGGACAGCAGGGCAGGAGAGGAGGGGCAGAAGACATACCGACTGCAAAGGAAGAAATTGGACTCTTTCTTTTTTCATATATGGCGTGACTGTGTCCATAGAAAATTCCAAAGACTCTACAAAAAAACTACTAGGATTTAAAGAGTGAGTCTACCAAGCTTGCACATTATCATGTCCATGTGCAGAAATTACTTGTATATTTATATACTAGTAATGAGTAATTAGAAATAGAAATTTTAAAATGTTTCATTTACAAAGCACCAAAAAACCCATGAAATACTTAAGGCTAGATCTAACAAAATATGTGTAGGATTTGAATACTGAAAACTATAAAACAATAAAGAGAAATAAAAGTGTGTAAATACGAGCAGTATATTGTGTTTGTGGATTTAGGACATTTTATTATCAAGATGTCAGTTGATTTTTCATGAAGATGCCGAGGGAATTTGGTGCAGATAGGATGATCCTTTAGATGAGTCGTGTTCACAGCAACGGGACAGCCACATGCAAAAGAAAGCCTCTGCTGATATCAGATACATAAGTTGACCTTATGCAAAAATTAACCCAAATTAGTCATAGGCCTAAATGTTAAACCTAAAAGTAAAAAATGTCTGGAAAAAAACATAGGAGAAATCTCTATAGTCTTGAATTAGTTAGGCAACAATTTTTTAGGAAACAAAAAGCACAAATTCTAAAAGAAAAGATTGATAAATTGGACTTCAGAGTAAAACTCTTATGTTCTTCAAAAGATATTGTTAAGAAAATGAAGACAATCCACACAGACTTGTAGAAAATGTTTCTAAAATACATAGCTGATAAGTAACTGGTAAACTGAATGTATAATCCTCAATAATGAGAAAACAACCGAATTTAAACATGGCAAAAGATTTGAACAACTATATCCCCCAAAAAAGATATGATTATTGACTGTATAATACTGGAAAAATAATGATTTGTGGAGTTTAATATAGAAAAAGGATTAAGGTACGTGGCAGCGATGGCCAGAAGTCAAGAGGTGAGCGAGGCAGGTGGAGTTACCTTGTTCCACAGTCCTTGGAGGACAGGTGTGAGCCCCACTCACGTGAGACTTGGGTGAGTCCAGGATTGTGCTGTCAACAGCAGGCTGACCACCAAAGAACAGGAAGAGAGCGTGTGACTAGCCAAGTTAGTAGAAACTTGGCCTATGTAGGGTGGAATACACCCTGTGCTCCTTGGAGACACGGCTGACTTTAGAACTGAGGCAGGAAGTGGACAGGTGAGCCTGGAGCATCTTGTAGTGCCAGGAAGTAAGGAAGTGCTCAAAACAAAAAACCAAAAATAGGCCGAGCACACTGATGGGAGCGTGTGCAAGGGACACAGGAGCCAACTGAAGAAGCTCCCAATGGCTAAAGCTGGAAAAATCTAAGCAACAAAATGAGTAAAGTAATATTGAATTATAACCCAAAGTATAAAACGAATATCCATGCATCCGTACTTACAGAAATAAATTATGGGAAAGAATGGACAAATCTCCTGTGCAGAAGAATTCCTGTGCAAAAGAATAATTTGTGTAGCTGCTTTACCTTCAAGGATGAGACACATAATTCCTCATTCGTAGGTGTAGGCTACACATAGTGACTTCCTCCCAAAGAGTGTAACATTAAAAGGGTAAACAAAAGAGTAGCTTTACATTAGAGATACCTGGCAAACACCACCTCAGCCAGGTGGCCACGCCAGCGTCAGCGCTGGTAAGTCGTGTTGATTGTGTGGACTCTGGGCGTGATGTGGTGAAAGTGGTGCTTTGCCTCTGGGGTCTTCCTCCCCAAACCCATAGCCCCAGTCTACTCATGGGAAAAATATCAGACAAACTCAGGTTGAGGGATGTTCTGCAAAATACACGACCAGTACTCAAAACTCTCAACATCATCAAAAACAAGGAAAGTCTGAGAAATTGTCACAACCAAGAGGAGCCTGAGGAGACGTGGTGACTAAATGTAATGTGGACCCCAGAGGGGGTCCTGGGACAGGAAGAGGACTTGCGGTAAAAACTAAGGAAATCTGAATAAAGTATGGATTTAAGTTTAATAAAATAACCTGCCGTTTGCTCAGAGTTTATCAATGATTTGAAAAAGCATTGTGTATGTCCACGTTACAGAAAACTACCAAATGAAAGTTCAGGATTTTAAAAAAAATGCTTTGTCCTTTTTTTGTAATTATTTTGCAATTATGGTTTAAGCAGTTTTCCTCTTGATAATATTTGGCATTTGATGTAGTATTTTAGTATTTAGATCTCACTGTGGATTGTGGATCATTCAGTAACATTTCCATTGTAGAACTAGGTTAAAGTTCCAGGTGGTGTGGTTTTCCTTTAACTTTTGTCCTCGTGAAATTGCAACAACTTTAGGGAAGAGAAGTGCTTTTCAGAGCGTAGATTTCATCCTGCGCAACCAGGCGGCATCTGGTGAGCACCCATGTCTTAATCTTCCCTTGTACTCAGCCCAGGCTTGGCCTCTCCTGGAGTGGTGTTTGTCGTTCTGGGCCTTGCTCTGCAAGGATGCAGGGAAGAGCTGTTTGGGTGACTTCCAGGAAAGTTGGAGAAAGTTGGAGCTTGATACCAAAAGTAAAAGCTGAGGGGCAAACACACCTTAGCACTGTTAAATGTTAAGGTCTCTTTTAAAAATGTGTAAACTTGCCTCCAAAAGTGTTTAAAATATGAAAATAAAATATTCTTCTCTGTATGGGTTAATTTGAATGTGAGTTCAGAAGGAGGGAACACTCAACAAGTTAACTCAGAGGTGGCATTAATGCTTTTCACGAGCGATGTTTTCCACTTCGTATCTTCGTCATTATTTCCTCCCCTACTTTACCCCACTAAAAAAAAAAAAAAAAGAAAGAAAAACAAACACCCTTAGTGGTTTCTTTTCTCTGTTTAAATAATGAAAATCACCAAGACAAAGTTATCCTTATTAGTCACTTCCTTACTACAGGAACAGTCTGGCTTGATGAAAACTTTTAGATTTAAAAGACAAGCAAAACCGCTCTTTCCGCCTGAATCACTTATCCTCTGTTTTTCGCATATATGTAGATGGCACAAAAAGATCTAAGGAAACTGGCCTCAAGAATATTTGAACAGTATTTTAACAGGATTTATTGCCAGAATTTGGGCTTGAGTTACTTGGGATTGAACTGGTTGTGGATGTGATGCACGTATGTGATACTCCAGATAAGCAAATCTGTTAATAGAACAAAACCCTGCAACAGTCATGATTTCTGCATCTAGGGGGCCCCACATACAGTAGTATCCATTGATTTAATTAATTTCTTATCAACTATTTTTCTGCTTTTCGGTGATTAGCATTTTGTATGCAAAGAAATCCTTTAAAGTCAAACTAGTAACTTCCAGGGAGAGAGAGAACATTTTTAAAATTCAGTGCCCAGATTGCTCTGAATAGTTTTCCTGACCTGTTCCCGGCGCCTGGAAGAGTCCTGGTACAAGGAAGTGCTAGGAACGTATCCTTATGTTTTGGCTCATGTCGAGAATTCCACTCAACTTTCCACTTTTAAGTTACTTGAAATAAGAGGTTTTTAGTTTTCATTTATTCAAGAAATATGTTGTTGTTCTTATTCCTGAGTATCCATCAGTGAACATAATAAACATGGTCCTGCCTCAGGGTGCTGAGCTGGTAGGAAGGAGGACCTGGATGGGAATCGTGGTGAGTGCCACAGAGGCAGACCCTGCCGGTCGGGAGGGAGGTGATGGGGCTGAGGACACAGAACTGTAATCGGGCAGTTGGTGGCACCTTCCAGAGATGTGGCAGGCACTGCACACGGACCCAGGGACGTGGAGATCCTGGGCTGGGCCGGGAAAAGTCAGAGAATCTGTCTGTTTTTTGTGTATTTGACGCTGGGCTAGCTGCTGTCCATCTTTATAACTGTACCTTCCTGTTGTTGGAAGCTAAACCCCCAATCTTGGTTGTACAGCGGGACCCTGAAGTCAGGAAGAGGAATTTTAATAATGGATTGTTTTCACCAGATCTGTATAGGGGGCTTCACGTTGGCTGGCAACGCATAAACTCCTGACTTCCTGCATTCGTTACTTGAATCTTATCACCCTTTCTAGGGATGCTGTTTGTTTTACATTAATAGAGAGCTTACATACTTTAGAAAAGTATATATATAATTTCTTAAACATCTTTGGGAAGAAAATAGACTCAAACTATCGATGCCTTTGAAATTTTCTTTCCTTTAATTTCTACATTTGATATCACTAGATGTAAGTTATTCTAAGAGCCTTCTAAAAAGACCACCACCAATATATTTCAAATATACAAGAAAATTCACAAGAGCGGTTTCCTTTGTGTAGCCAAATCCCCTCTTACCTCTGCTCTAAACCATGAGAAGAGGTGCTAAAGGTCCAGCCGGCACTGGAAGGTCTGCTGGTGTCCTTGGAAATCAGTTGTTCCTTTGATGCATCTGGATTTGTCTGACTTCGATAAGGAAGACCAGGTCTACGTGCAGAACTAAACACCTAGGCATGACTTCAGCAGCAAATATTCTTAAAGTACTACATGTCCTCATCCAAAGTATTTTCCTTTGTAGTTATTTGTTTATAGGACTAATCCAGAAATGTTTTTTTTTATATTATCAAAAGAATTCTGTCCAAAAATAAGCTAGTTACATGAGGACAGTAATTAAAGCATCTGTCTCTTATGAAAACCGTGAATATTCCTTTTTTTCTGGTTGGCATTATATAGAATTAATCCTCAGGATGGTTACTGACTAAAAACAATCAGATGGAATGCTGGGTTAGGTACTCAGATGGGGTGTGAAACCAAGCATAAACTAAATAATACACAGATGTGAGTCACCAAATATAGAAAGCCCAGTCCTGACTGCGGTGGGGCACCATGAGATGATAGGGTGTTCACGGAAAGATGCAATTTACAGGTCAAAATGTAATAATAACCTTTCACTGTGTAGATTGAAAATTAACCTTGGGAGTATTGGATCATTTGCAGCTTATAGAGAAGTTTTATTGGAAAAACATCTTAGAGCTTCACTTTCGCTTCATATTTGAAACTGTGTTGCAGAAGTGTTACTTTGCTGCCTTTGGATGTGCCTTTCTGTTGGCGTCCACGTCTGTTTTTTTAGTACGGTGATGTAGCGCATATTGTTAATGCTCTAAATTATAGCACTGTATTATCTGCAGCGTGATTCTAGACTCTCAATGTACTACAGGCTGGAGGAAGGCAGAGAGTGTGAGTTCTAATTCCAGCTCCGTTGGTGACGCATTGCTTAACATTTAACACGCACAGACCCTAGTGCTGTGGTGTCCTTAGAAAGGCCACGTGGTCATCTGTAGCTCAGCATCAGTGCAGCGTAATGAGAGTGTCAGCGTGTGCCACTGCTGCTGCTTGGCCCAGCACCCCAGGACCAGCTTGCTGTCCTCACGGGTGGTCCTCTCTGCAGGAGAGTGTCCAACCCAGGCTTCAGTGCTGGCTGCATCAGAGGCATCCTCAGTGGGCACGTCCTCACTGTTTTCTAACAAAACACAAAAACTGCAAGCAAAAAATTTCTAGACTGCGGTTTCTCTCAAATCACAACTTGTAAATAAAAAAATTCAAATAAATAGACGGTAGTTTCTCACAGTATTTGACAAGCATTAAGCATTGGATTTGTTACTCTTTGTGTAATTTATCTACTGGGATGTGGACACAGACGTCTGACTAAGATACTTAACCAAAATAGGCAAAGAGTCAAAATTTGCAAACTTCATTTATTTTCCACAAAAGAGAGAGGCATCAATTACATATGGAGAGAGGGGAGCTTCCAGTGTTAAGGGTAAAACCCTGGGTGTCTCCCAGACAGCGTACTCTCAAAATACAGCAAAACTAAATGCAATGC
This sequence comes from Daubentonia madagascariensis, assembly GCA_023783475.1. NCBI lineage: Eukaryota > Metazoa > Chordata > Mammalia > Primates > Daubentoniidae > Daubentonia > Daubentonia madagascariensis. The sequence goes on from JAKFHU010000901.1 coordinate 35,357,043, forward strand.
TTCATATAAGGTCTCACCAGCCAGAAAAACAGTAGAAATTCAGGGCCTTTGATTTATTCTTGTTTTATGTTTTATCTTTTCTCCTTAAATGTAGTATTCCAGCCTGTTGAACACATTTTCAAATTTGATCTCACCCATTAAAAGGGCACCTTTTAATTTTTCAGTCCACCCACAGAGGCAGATATTAAGCAGAAAAGAGCCAAGGCCAGACTTGTTCCTGGGGTGTGATCTCCAGTCAGCACTTACGGCCCAGGCCCCGCCCTATCCCCTCTTCCTGCAGCGTCTGCCATGCCCTGCAGATTCTCCACCAACTGCCTGACCTTATGAGCAGGGTTGATTAATAGGACTGGATGCTGCTTTTCTCCTAAATGTGAAAACTAATTATTTAACTTCATAGTGTTGTTCATAGCGAAGTAATAATACTTCTATACAATTAAATCTCTCTTTTTTTAAATTTCAGAATGTTATGGGGTTACAAACGTTTTGGTTACATGTATTGCTTTTGTACAGTTTGAGTCAATGTTATAAGTGTGCCCATCACCCAGATAGTGTGCATTGTGCCTATTAGGTGTGGATTTACCCAACCCCTCCACCCCCTCCTACCTGCTTGATTTCCATTGAGTTTTACTTCCATATGTGCATGTAAGTGTTGATCGATTAGTTCCAATTTAATAGTGAGTACGTGTGGTGTTTGTTTTTCCATTCTTGTGATACTTCACTTAGAAGAATGGTCTCCACTTCCACCCAGGTTACTACAAAAGTAGTTCCCTATTTTTTTTATGGCTGAGTAATACTCCATGGTATACATATACCACATTTTATTAATCCACTCATATATTGATGGGCACTTAGGTTAATTCCACATCTTTGCGATGGTGAATTGTGCTGCAGTAAACATTCGTGTACAAGTGTCTTTTTTATAAAATGACTTTTTTCCCTTTGAGCAAATGCCCAATAGTGGGATTGCTGGATCAAATGATAGGTCTACTTTTAGTTCTTTGCAGTATATCCATACTACTTTCCATAGAGGTTGTACTAGTTTGCAGTCCCACCAACAGTGTATAAGAGTTCCTTTCTTTCTGCATCCATGCCAGCATCTGTCATTTTGGGACTTTTTGATAAAAGCCATTCTCACTGGAGTTAGTGATATCTCATTGTGGTTTTGATTTGCATTTCCCTGATTATTAGTGATGTTGAGCATTTTTTCATATGTTTATTGGCCATTTTTTCTTTTGAAAAGTTCATGTCTTTTGCCCACTTTTTAATGGGGTTGATTTTCTTCTTGCTGTTTTGCTTGAGTCTTTATAGATTCTGGTTATCAGCCCTTTGTTGGATGTATAGCATTCAAATATTTTCTCCCATTCTGTAGGTTGTCAGTTTACTCTACTGATTGTTTCCTTGGCTGTGCAGAAGCTTTTTAATTTGATCAGGTCCCATTCATTTATTTATTTTTGTTGTTGCTGTGATTGCCTTTGGGGTCTTCATAAATTCCTTGCCTAGGCTGATATCTATGAGAGTTTTTCCAACATTTTCTTCCAGAATTCATACAGTTTCATGCCTTAGGTTTAAGTCTGTTATCCATCATGAATTAATTTTTGTGGTGAGTGGTGTGGATCCTGTGTCAGTCTTCTTCATGTGGCTATCCGATTTTCCCAGCATCATTTATTGAATAGGGATTCTTTTCCCCAGTATATGTTTTTGTCTGCTTTGTCAAAGATCACATGGCAAGATGAGAATGGTTTTATATCTGGGTTTTCTGTTCTGATCCATTGGTCTATGTCTCTGTTCTTGTGCCAATACCACGCTGTTTTGGTTACTATAGCCTTGTAGTATAGCTTGAAATCTGGTAAATTGATGTCTCCTGATTTGTTCTTTTTCCTTAAGGTTGCTTTTGCTATGCGAGGTCTTTTCTGGTTCCATGTGAAGCATAGAATTATTTTTTATAGATCTTCAAAAAATGACATTGGTATTTTAATAGGGACTGCATTGAATCTGTAAATCACTTCAGATAGTATAGACATTTTAACAATGTTGATTCTGCTGATCCATGAGCATGATACGTTTTTCCATTTGTTTACATCTTCTGCAATTTCCTTCCTCAGTGTTTCATAATTTTCCCTGTGGAGGTCTTTCACCTCCTTGGTTAGATATATTTCTAGGTATTTTATTTTCTTTGTTGCTATTGTGAAAGGTATTGAGTCTTTGATTTGATTCTCAGCTTGACTGTTGTTGGAGTATAAGAATGCTACTGATTTGCGTACATCGATTTTGTAACCTGAGACTTTGCTGAATTTATTTATCAGTTCCAGGAGTCTCTTGGCAGAATCTTTGGGGTTTTCTAGATAAAAGATCATATCATCAGCAAAGAGCGATAGTTTGACCTCTTCTTTCTCCATTTGGATACCCTTGATTTCCTTCTCTTGCCTAATTGTTCTGGCTAGGACTTCCAGTACTATGTTGAATAGATGTTATGACAGTGGGCAATCTAGTCTGGTTTCAGTTCTAAGGGGGAATGCTTTCAGTTTTTCCCTGTTCAGTAAGATGTTGTCTGTGGGTTTGTCGTATATGGCTTTTATAATATTGAGATATGTTCCATGTGTGCCTATTTTGTTAAGACTTCTTATCATAAAACGGTGCTGGATTTTGTCAAATGCTTTTTCTGCATCTGTTGAGGGAATCATATGGTCTTTGTTTTTGCTTCTGTTTATGTGGTGAATCACGGTTATAGATTTGCGTATGTTGAACCATCCTTGAATCTCTGTGATGAAACCCACCTGGTTGTGGTGAATTATTTTTTTTTGATGTGCAGCTATATTTGATTTGCTGGGATTTTATTGAGAATTTTTGCCTCTATATTCATAAGGGATACTGATCTGTAGTTTTCTTTTTTTGTTGTTTCCTTTCCTGGCTTTGGTATCAAGGTGATACTGGCTTTGTAGAACAAGTTGGGGAGGATTCCTTCCTTCTTGATGTTATGGAATAATTTCTGCAGTATAGGTACCAGTTCTTTTTGTAGATCTGGTAAAGTTTGGGTGTAAAACCATCTGGTCCAGGACTTTTTTGGTTGGAAGGTTTTTTATTGCTGCTTCAATTTTGTTACTTGATACTGGTCTGTTCAGGAGTTCTAGTTCTTCCTGACTGAGCCTAGGGAGGTTGTGTATTTCCAAGAATTCATTCATTTCCTCAATGTTTTCAAGTTTATGTGCATGGAGATTTTTATCATATTCAGAGATGATATTTTGTATTTCTGTGGTATCAGTTGTGATGTCTTCTTTTTCATTTCTGATTGAGCTTATTAGAGTCCTTTCTTTTCTGCTTCTGGTTAATCTAGCGAAAGGCCTGTCCATTTTGTTTATCTTTTTAAAGAACTAACTTTTTGTTTCATTAATCCTCTGTATAATTCTTTTGTTGTCAATTTCATTTAGTTCTGCTTGGACCTTAGTTATTTCTTTTCTTCGGCTGTGTTTCGGATTGCTTTGTTCTTCCTTTTCCAATTTCTTGAGGTGAGTCATTAGATGCTTGACTTGTGGTGGTCTTGTCTCTTGGATGTAGCATTTACAGCTATGAATTTTCCTCTTAGGACTGCTTTTGCTGAATCCCACAGATTTTGATAATTTGTGTCCCCTTTCTCATTTACTTTGAATAATCTTTTGATTTCCATCTTAATTTACTTCTGACCCATGAATTGTTCAGCAGTAGGTTGTTTAATGTCCTTGTCCTTGTGTAGAGTTGAGTGTTTCTGTTGGAATTGATTTCTAGTTTTATTCCACTGTGGTCTGAGAAAGTACATGGTATAATTTCTATTTTTTTAAATTTGTTGAGACATGTTTTCTATACTAGGATGTGATCAGTCTTAGAGAATGTTCCGTGAGCTGATGAGAAGAACATATATTCAGTAGTTTTTGCATAAAATGTTCCGTAAATGTCTGTTAGGCCCATCTGTTCTGGAGTTCCATTTAAGTCCATTGTTTCTTTGCTGATTTTCTGCTTAGAGGGTCTGTCCTATTCTATCAGTGGGGTGTTGAAGTCCCTGGCTATATTATGATGCTGCTGTTTATCCATTTGTTTAGATCAAGTAGGGTTTTGCCTTATGAATCTGGGCGCACCTGTGTTAGGTGCATAAATATTTAGGATTGTTATGTCTTCTTGTTGAATTGTTCCCTTCACCATTATACAATGACCATCATTGTCTTTCTTTACTTTTGCTGATTTGAAGTCTATGTTATATGATATGAGAATCACTACACCAGCTTTGTTTTAATTTGCATTTGTTTTGCCTGGACTATTGTTTTCCATCCCTTCACCTTGAGTCTGAATGAGTCCTTGTGGGTTAAATGTGTTTCGTGGAGACAGCAGGTACTTGGCTTGCATTTTTTTATCCATTCAGCCAGCCTTTGTCTCTTGAGTGGGGAGTTCGAGCCATTCACATTTATTCTAAGAATTGATGAGTGGGGTGGATTTCTGTTCATCCTGTTAGTAGAACTTTGTTGCTTTGTTTTATCTCTTGAGCCATCGTGGTATCCGGGCTTTGACCTTTAGCTTTTTGGCTATTTTACACTGAAGGGTGTCTATTGTGCTGATCTGTGTATAATGCAGTTCTGAGTACTTCCTGTAGGGCAGGTATTGTTTTGACAAATTCCCTCAGTGTTTGCTTGTCCGAGAAAGTCTTTATTTCTTCCTCATATAAGAAACTTAGTTTTTCAGGATACAGAATTCTAGGCTGGCCATTATTCTGTTTGAGAAGACTGAGAATTGGGCCCCAGTCCCCTCTGGCTTGTAAGGTCTTAGGTGAGAAGTCTGCAGTTAGTCTGATAAGTTTTCCTTTGTAAGTTACCTGCTGTTTTCACCTCAGGGCTCATAGGAGGGCTTCTTTCATGTTTATTTTGGCCAGTCTGATGACTATGTGTCATGGTGTTTGCCTCTTTGCAATGAATCTCCCAGGATTCCTTTGAGCTTCTTGTCCCTGGATATCTAGATTTCTAGCATGGCCAGGGAAATTTTCCTCAATTATTCCCTCAAATAAGTTATCCAACCCTTGTGTATTTTCTTCTTCACCTTCAGGGATGCCTATGATTCTTATGTTAGCCCTTTTTACATAATCCCATGTTTCTTTTAGGCTTTGCTCATTCCAATTATTTCTCTGCTGTCTGTGATTGCCTTGTTTAACTCAAGGGTGTTGTCTTTGAGCTCTGAGATTCTTTCTGCTGCCTGATCTAACTTATTCTTAAGGCTTTCCACAGTATTTTTAAATTCCTTGAATGAATTTTTCATTTCCAGATGTTTGATTTTTCTTTAATATTTCCATTTCTTTGCTGAATTTTTCACTCATTTCCTGCATTGTTTTTGTGGTTTCTTGGCGTTGGGTTTACCTTTTATCTTGCATTTCATTGAGCTTCCTTACAATCCAAGTTTGAATTTCTTCATCAGTTATTTCAATGTTCTGATTTGGGCTGGTGTCCATCGCCAGAGAGCTGGTGTTCCCCTTTCGGGGCGTCCTTCCGCTCTGATTCTTCATACTTCCGCAGTTCTTTCGCTGATTCCTTCTCATCTGGAGCAGCTGTTGCTTCTTCCCTTTGGGTTTTCTTTAGTTTAGGTGATGACACGCCCAGTTCTTCGCTGAGCCCGTGGGTGGTGCTCGTGGGCGAGCGGGGCCGCCGGTGCGCTGGGTCGCAGCCGCTGCAGGTTGCCCTCCCCGCCAGGAGGCGGCGCTCGCCGGCAGGAACGCGCTGCCACGTGTCTGGGCCCTGCGGCAGCTCTAGCCCCCGGGAGATGCGCTCCGATGCCCCAGGAGGTGGGCGGGGCCGGGGCCCCAGGTGAGTCCTTATTCTGCACCTGGGCAGGGGTGCGCAGGGCGGGGGGCGCCACCGCAGATGCTGTCAGCAGGGGTCAAAGGTTGCTCCCCGCCTAGGGGCGGAGGTGCCCGACAGTCTGCGTCTGCAGTGTCCGAGCCGCAGTCCGGGGCGGGCCTCGCTCCTCCCCACCCTCCCCTGTTCCTCAGTTTCCCCCGGGCTCTGCCGCAGGCAGGACCTCACCCAGCCGAGCCCCCGCGACTGTGACGTGGGCGGGGGGGTTCCCTGCCTGAGCTGGGGGTGGCCTCCCACGGGAGGGGGAGCCCCACAAGTGCCGCAGCTGGGACCCCTCCGCACTTTCACCCCTAATCTGCCCCCGCAGGCACCCACACCTCCCGGGACTAATTCACAAACGTCCCCTCGGGGCCCGGGCGATGCGGTCGAGGCCTGCGGGTACAGGATCTGGCCTGCGGGTCCGCCCCGGCCCGGACATCAAACCCTGACCATGCCAGGGAGAAGGGTGCTGGTCCCCAGTCTCTCTCACGGGGGCCCAAGCTGGTTCCATGTCCCTCCGCCGCGGGGTGTGTCCCTCTGCCGGGTCGCCAGGCACGCGGCACCGGGGAGGGCCGATGGGCAGGGAGCTCACAGCCCGAGCACCCCTCAGTCCGCCGCAGGACCCCAAAAGGAAAGGTCTGAGCCCTGTTCCCTGCGGAAGCGTCCGTGTGGGGCTCAGTCGTCTCTCGGCAGCCGGGGGGGTGTGAGAAAGACTCTGGGTGGAGGAAAGTCCTCACGCTGGTCGTGTCCCGCCCTCTCTCCGGGGGGCAGTCTGCACAGAATGCCCGGGCTCCGTAGTCACACGGGTCACCTGGGACCCACTGGGCCCCTTTGGAACCTGCAGTCCGGGCTGGAGTTGGGAAATGTCTGTGCGGGGACGAGCAAGACAGCAGCTGAGGGGTTGAGGCCCCCCGGGGAGGAAAGACGCGCGGTGGGTAGAGAAGCAACCTGGCACCTGCCGTCGGGCTCCAGTCTGTGGGGCGGGAGGTGCCCGGGGTGGGCGGGGGGCCTGGCGCTCGGCCCGCAGGATGCTCCCGGCTCGCTGGCAGCGGGTCCCTCCAGCAGCTCGGGAGCCCCCACCTGTCCGCGGTGCAAGGGAGGGAGAAACTAACCGCTCCGCCTTCCTTCTCGCTGGTCTCTGAGCCTCCGGGGGTTAATCACCGCCCATGCCTTTCTCCTTCCAGTTCTGCTCCGCAGCCTCCCGTGGAGTCTGCTGTAGGTGCAGGCACCTTCCTTCAGACCCTCGTCCGGTCTTTGCCTGCCTGTTTGTTTTTTCTCTTTCATCTAAAGCTTCTCCTTCTTACTGAGATGCTCTGGCTGGTGGTGTCTCTGGGCCACCATCTTGGAGCCACAATTAAATCTCTTTAGTTGGCAACCTAATAGGTAACATTTTGCTGTCCCTGGATTTATAAATAGCTAACTGTATGATTTTATTAATTTAAATGAAATTTGTATTTCTAAATGATAAATTTGGGCTGAGGAGAAAGTCAAGCTCTTTATGTACATAGTCATTCCTACTTCAGAAAGTGCATTTTTGAAGTGCGTCCAGCACCTGTGGCTGTAGAACAAACCGGTGGGGAGTGGGGCACACACCCGTGCAGAGAAAACGAAGGCCGTGGCCTGAGGACAGACCAGGCCTCTGCCGGAACAGTGACCTGCAGCCTCCGCGGGCCTACTGGAGGCACAGGCCGTGCGCGACACGTTACCTTCTCTCTTCAAGAGCAGGAGTGGTGTGCGCCCTCCTGGGAAATAGAAAATGGCACATCCAGTCATTTTCTGTTCTCTGGGCACAGATGGAGAACTGAGGTGGCGAAGGTTGTTCAGTTCCCCCACCCTTCATGCCTTTCCGCTAGGAATGCTTCTCTGATGGACAACTGGCGTCACCACACACAGGGGACCATTGTTACAATTTCACTCTGAATCCCGCTTTTCTAGGATGATCCAGTTCCGTTTGTCATAAGCTAACTTTCCTGTGCAAACGTTTCAGTATCAGAAATTCACGAGGTAAATGTTTTCCCTGATGCGTTGACTACGTATGAGTTAACACTGGTCACTTAAAACTGTAAATACGTATGTGTCTTTATTATGCTAAAACCGTAGGCCTGCTTGTCTACTTAGTTCCTTTGTGAGATCCTAAGCAATGGTGGGGGGTAAACTAATATCACACAACAGAGAAGAGGACAAGCAGTGTCCATCGTGGATTTCTCTGGAGCAAACCTGCAGGCACGTGTCCATTTCACGGGTGCCCAGGAACGGCTGTCAGAGGAGGGGCAGAGCGTCTCCCACCCACCAGGCACAGGGGATCGAACATCGTGATCCTCATCCCTGTTCCGGGACATCCTCCATTCCACAGAACATCTCTGCCATCCTAGAAAATGTTCAGTTCTCAGTTTTTCTGCCTTCTCCCTACTCCCTCCCCTGAATGGCTCTGCAGCATCAGACATTGGAAAAACCTTACTGGACGTATCCTGTAGTTGGATTTGTGCAGAATTACTTAGAAAATCTGATTTTAAAAGTGATTCTTGGTCTGCCCAAGACAGCAAGTGTAAAGGGCTTCTGTGAGAAGAGTGAGGACAAGACCCTCACGTTTTATTGATGATGTGGATGTGCTGGGCCATCCGTGGAGGGCTCTGCGAATGTGCGTCTCGAACCCACACAGGGATGCTCAGTGGCCTCATCAGGGCCGTGCTAGAGATGCAGACACAGGGCTTGCAGGGCTGTAGCCATTTGTCTGAACTCCAGAGACCTGGCATGAGCAGTCAGCCTCAGAGCCAGAGCTGCTGAGAGCTTTGCTGCAGACTATTCTAAGATTATAAACTTACCCTCACAGGAATTTTCAGAAGACACTAAGATTGAATTAATAATATCCTGGGCCAGGTGCAGTGGCTGATGCCTGTAATCCCAGTGCTCTGGGAGGCCAAGGCAGGAGGATCGCTTGAGATCAGGAGTTCGAGACCAGCCTGAGCAAGAGTGAGACCCCCATCTCTACAAAAAATAGAAGAATTAGCCAGGTGTGGTGGTGCACACCTGTAGTCCCAGCTACTCGGGAGGCAGAGGCAGGAGGATCGCTTGAGCCCAGGAGTTCACAGTTACAGTGAGCTGTGACCAGCCTGGGTGACAGAGCAGGACACTGTCTCTACAAAAAAAAAAACCAAAAACCCAAAACAACAGCAAAAACATCATGGACACTAGGCAGAATTTAAAATGTTCTTGAAGTGATTTGAGTTTTCAAAACCCAAGATAAAATTCTAAGAGTGTACATGGTGGTTAAAATTGATGGCAGGAGTGAGCTCATCCTGCCTAAGGGAACTCTGGTGTCAGAAGATTCCTCTCGCCAGCCTTGGGATGTCAGCAGGGGCGGCGGGTGTCCCGCCTGCAGAGCATCGTAAGGGGGGCTGTATCCAAAGGAGACCACTGAAGAAAACCACTGTTTCATCAGGCTGTTCTGTCAGGTGAAGTCTCCAATCCTCTGCAGAAGTGATAGTATATTAGAGATATATTTTCTCCTTGGGTGATGTTTCTTTAACTACATAATAGGATTGGTATATCATGTTTTAACTAATTAATGTCTTGTAATGAGGTTGCTTTTAAAGACAAACTTTTTTTAGAAAACATTTACTGTCATTAGATACAATTCATAAATTATTAACTTTAGAAATTATTTTTCCACTTACGATTTTTAAATCTTAATAAATTAATAAATGATTATAAATAAGCATAGCTCCTATTTTTGGGTACCTGCGAGATGCCACGGAATGTACTTATATCATTTCTGCCTTAGAACAGCTAGCAAGCGCACATTCCACTTTACAGGAGCGTAGAGTGAAGACCTGGCCACAGAGCTGCTCTTCACAGCTGGGCCTGGGACCCAGGCCCTTCTCCTCAGCCATCCGGTCTCCTGGGAATGTGCAGATGTCACATGCAGATGTATTAACTCTGGAGTCGATCAGTCACCAGTTTATCTCTAATTTTAGAAGTAAAATCAGGATAAACGTGAGAGTTGCATTGTTCACTCCTTCTCGGAGTCCATAGAATCAGGGTGGAAAGAACCTTGAAACATCCTGTGGCTCCTCTGCCTGCAGGACCGTTCGGTGTGTGTAGGTTCTGGATTTGAGAACTGTCTGGCTCTAGGGAGCTGGTAAACTGTAAAAAAAAGTCTTTATGATCCGTAATGGCCTTTATTTTAAAAAATAAGACCAAAGACTGTCATATTGCTTATTGTTCACTTATAAAAATGTTGTTCAAAAAAGTACATACTTGACATGGCCACAAAAACAAAAACATCCTTGGTGCTGTAAGTTTTTCTGAATTTGTCATGTCTTGGCAAGCTCTCTGACCGCTGTGTTGTTTCTGGGCTGCTTTCCCGAGGCAACCAGTGGCCTCACGTGTTGCTGGTCTCCCTTAGGTCGCCCTGGTGCAGTGGACAGAGAGCGTGGGCCTCACCCTGGTCAGCAGGGACCTCGCCTCCATGCAGCTGAAGACCCCTGGCGGCCAGATCCTCACCTTCCGCATCCTGCAGATGTTCCCCTTCACGTCCGAGAGCAAGCGGATGGGGGTCATCGTCAGGGTACCTGCTACAGCTTCTTGTTTGTGCTCGAGGGTTGCTGTGGGTGCGCCGTGCTGACCACTCAGTGTTTCCTCTTCATTATTTTAAGACAGATAAAAAATTTTCTCAAAAGAAACGTTAAGGTTAAAAGTTAAATATTTACTCAAATGCCTATGCTTGTTAGTTTTTTTTAAAAACTAAAATCTAAACTAATAATTGATGGCTGGGAAGCTAGCGTGGTTCTAGTGAGATGAAACAGCTTTCCTAAGATAACTAAGGCAGAATCAGTAAAAGGTGTGATTCATTAATTTTTTAAATTAACTCAAGCTGTTTTGTTTTCAGTGAAAGTAGTGTGCCAAAGAGTTTACCTTAACAGTGATTTATGACCATTAAAGTTACTGAAATATACCTCTATTAATATTTTTTAGCACATTCCAAAAATACATCTTCAAGGTGACTAAACAATGAAGCATTCAATCAAAACTATGAAAATTTAAGAGAATTAATTAGTCCAAGTCATATATCCATTAAAAGATTTTATTTCAGACACATCAGCATAGTGTCTCAAGATGTGCAACCGTTCTCAGTTCTTGATTGCAGGAGCATCGAAGGATGGGCAAGGGCATGTGACGCGGGCCACAGAGGCCCTTGCTGAGAATTGCTTTCTCCTGTGTGTTTCTGCCAGCCCCGCAGTTGTCTGCAACGAGTGGTGCAGCCTGGAAGTGCCCGTATGTGTTTTTATTCTGTTGCAGGATGAGTCCACAGCAGAGATCACGTTTTATATGAAAGGTGCAGATGTTGCTATGTCCACCATTGTCCAGTATAACGACTGGCTGGAAGAGGAGGTGAGTGAGTTATTCTTAACATTGTACAAAATGTTTTTGTGAAATCTATTGAACAGATGACTGCAAAATAGATCCTTTCCCCAACTTGTAGACACTGGTGTCATTGGAATAAATTGAGCCATCGTAATTTCAAACTAGACACTGATAGGTTGCCAAAGACAGCATCATTTTTTCCACTGAAGTATTTTAAATGCTTACAGTTCTTTTCAATTTCATAAAGCAGAGAAGATAGGAGTCCTATTTAATTATAAATGGTTTTATTTCTATATAAATAACTATATTTGTTTTGTATGTGAATGCATGTAGATATATATAAGTAGGTCCTTATTTTATTTATAATTGTGAAAAAAATAGAAAGCATTATTTATCATTCACTATAGAATTCTGAAATAACATTGTATATATAACCAAAGTTATATTCTAATATATTTCTTTTGTAACCTAAATATTTTCAGGAAGATTTTAATTAGAATTTCAATATAATGCTAATTTGTACATAAGATTCACTTAAAATAGAAATAAAATATAAATATAAACAATCCTATATTTCATTAAATTCTCCCTAAACAAATATGATTTGTAGTTAGCCTCATGAGGCTATGTTATTTATTTCTAAGTTTACATATTAATTAATATTTGATTTCAGAGTAAAACTAAAACCATTATAATAGTAAACATGACCCTTTTTACTGTGTGCATATTATCATTGGTGTTCAGTTATCTCTGTCATCCAGCCCTTAGACCTCGGAGATGATCTGTCAGTACAGCAACCACACCCCCTGATGTTCACAATGGTATTGGCAATATGAATCAATACTTCCTTCAGGGCTCTTTGATTTAATCATGGGCATGAATAAATTAAGCTCCCTGAAGACCTAGTAAAATGCCATAAAAATTACTTTTGGTCATAATGACGTGCAATTAATTGTAAAATACTTGTTTGATTTATTTAGCTTTATGAGGTCAAATCAATAAATGTCTTGCAACAGACAGATAACGTCAGATTGTTTTTTCACAAAGATAACTTTATTAAAAATCCTATGTACATTTATTTTCTCAACATTGTATTTTCTTTCCATAGATAAATCTTTTGACCCCTCACCGATGTCTTTGTTGTTATACTGTTACAGTCTGAAAGCCTTTCCTTTACTAAGAAAAAATAAATAAAACAGCAGGTTCTCAGAGCCTGAGTTTATAGGGAATTATTCTGTTTCAAGCAAGCTCCCCAGAATTGGATTCTTGGCTATAAACTTGTATGTCCTCCAAATGTTTAAAAAAAAAACCCAAAAAACTTTTCACTGATCCTGTAACAGAAAGGGCCAATTTTTGCAAACCTGAAATATAAGAATATATGTAAGTCTGTGGACAGACTTAAAATAATGCTGTTCTGGGTGGATGGAGGGTTGAGGTGAGAGGCTTCCCTACTTCTGAACGCAAACTTGAATTAGACCCTAGACACAGTATCACAAAGGAAACCAGTGCAGTTGACCCCTGCACAACACAGGGGTTGGAGGGCCCACCCCCACACAGTCAAAACTCTGCATGTAACCTTTGACTCCCCAAAACTTACCTGATAATAGCTTCCTGTTGACCAGAAGTCTTACTGATAACAGTCGATTAACACATATTTTGTAGGTTATATGTATTATGTACTATATTCTTACAATAAAATAGGCTACAGAAAAGAAAATCACAAAGAAGAGAAAACATATTTACTATTCTTTAGTAGAATTGGATCATCGTAAAGGTCTTACCCCTCCCCATCTTCACATGGAGTGGGCTGAGGAGGAGAAGGAGGAGGGGTGGTTTTGCTGTCTCCGGGGTGGCAGAGGTGGAAGAAAGCCACGTGTGGGACCACGCAGTGCAGACCCGTGCTGTAGTTAAGATAGGGAAGTGTGGGAGGCGTGATGGGATCACAGCCTCACCTCTGTAATCACAGGGATCATCACCTCTGTTGTCTCCTGTATCCCTTGACCCTGCGAAGGTCACTGTCCATTTCCCAAAGGATGGGACTGGAGAGGACACGCAGTTGGGGGGTGTACAGGGCGGGGTTCAGGGCGCCGGACCCAGGCTGTCCTGGAGCTCTTCCTGCTATCCCCGCAGCCTCCAGATTTGGCGGTGTACATCAGATCCAATAAGCTGGATGAATTAAAAAGGAATTTTCAAAAAATATGAATAATTATTTTTATTTACGTGCAGATTAACCTTTTATCACCAAATGTAGTAAATTGGCTTTATTAGGGTCAGATATGCCACCTATTGGGCTAACTTTTGCCCTAGAGAGACGGTGGGGGGTGACGGGGGCCAGGGTGCGTGTGTTTGTACATCCCAGTATGTTTGCTAGTGTGGTGCAGCAGTGCCCGTTACTTACCAGTGCTTTCCCTGGACGGTGCAAGGTCAGGTGCCCAGCCTCTGCTGTCTCAGCAGCCTGTAGCGCTGGCCTCTCCGTGCTTCCGTGCACGTGTGCCCCTGCCAGAGGGCTGGCAGAGAGCCTTCCTCAGGGCACCCTCGCATCCCTTCCCCTAACATTGGACTCTACAATATTCAGTTGTAACATTGCATAACCATGTTTAATGGTATTTTATTTTCTTTTCATTAAAAATAGTAGATAATTAATTTGTTTAGAATGTATGTGCTTAAGTATGTGATTGCATTGACTTTACATTTTTAAATGTATATTGGAAATAATATTTTTGATTAGCTATAACAGAGTTCTCCACCCCTTGAAGTTTGCTAAAATTACCTTTAGAAGATTCTTCTCCCTGTGTGTCATGGTGACAGCAAGTGACAGAACATGGTGACAGGCAGCACCACCTCTGGTGGGTCTCTGTCCGAGAACTACCTTCATCTCAGGGCCCCTAGGCTGAAGCCAGGACTGTCTGTCCTGGGCTGTGAAAGTTCTTGGAATTTCGAGGAGCACGTGATCCACTGATTTCTCTATGTTATCGACCACAAATGCCAAAAACAGGCTAAACATGCTGGAGATAGAAGCTTTAAAAACGTTAAAATTTGAAATAGTTCTGTAATGTTTGAAATTTGAGAGGGAGTCAACAGGAACTGTGTGAAGAGTTCTGAAGCAGCAGCATCAGGATCTTCCAGGGCGTAGATCAACCTCGTCTGCAGGCGAGGGTCACCTGAAACATTTTAAAGTACGTCATTCGTGATGAGTAGAAACTGTTAGTTTCAGAAATTGATAGTTCAGACAGTAGCATAGCTTAGTGTTCATTACATTGTATTTTAAGTTAATTTTTTATAGAACACATTATTCTCTGAATTACCAGCTTTAAAGCTTAGGCACGCTTTCCTCGGCACTTCATAATAACTCGCAGAACTTCCTGTTTGTGTGTCTGTCCCCAGTGAAGCAGGACCCCACGTGGCCTCTGAGCCCCTGTGCTCCTCGACACAGACAGGAGGTGCTCCAGGTCTCCTCCCTGAGGAGGGGTCGCTGACACCTGTCCTGCCTTTGCTGTCACAGAGCCCAGCACCTCTTGTCCCACACATAGGTCCCTCTTCCTGTCCGCAGCCGCCAGGACCCGCCCTTGACCTTCTGGCCTCCATCTGTCTTACTTGCTCTAGTCCTCGGCCGGCACTGCCTTGTACCCAGGAGGAGAACGGGGCATGTTTGGTGAGACCGTCCCTCACCACACAGGAGACATCCCATGTCGCAGGAACACACTCTCTTACTCATCTGCAGGCAGCTCCGCTACGCTTCCCCTCCGGTCACCTGTCTATCCCACGACCCATGAGGGAAGGACCAAGTTCACTTTGCACGTGACAGACAGCGCAGGAAGGCCCCGGGACTGGCTCCAGCAGCCCTGCCACATTCCTTCTCCAGGCTACGTGGGCGTCTGGGTGGGAACCTAGGGGCAGTGATTGATGGAGGAATGTGTTTTCCCAGTGTTTTAAGACCA
This sequence comes from Daubentonia madagascariensis, assembly GCA_023783475.1. Classification (NCBI taxonomy): domain Eukaryota; kingdom Metazoa; phylum Chordata; class Mammalia; order Primates; family Daubentoniidae; genus Daubentonia; species Daubentonia madagascariensis. The sequence goes on from JAKFHU010000901.1 coordinate 35,372,188, forward strand.
GACCCTGTCCACGTAAACACTATGGCAGCTCTCGACCGTATGAGGACATTGTGGTGTACTTTTGGAAGTATAGGTTTAAACTTCCAGGAGTAGAATTTGTGCAGGTTGAATTGGAGAGCATTGCCATTACCTCCAAACAGGTTTGAGCAGGCACCACGAGCAGCCCTGAATCCGAGAGCTTGTTCAATCTGTCACCAGGTGAAACTGCTGGATTTTTACCTCTGATAGGGACACAGTATTTTATTGTTTTGATGCCTTCTGTGACTATGCATATTGAATGTATTTCCCTTTCTTGTTTTAACATGCAAATCGATTCCCGGAACTTTTGCAGGGCTCACTTTCCCTGCCCTGAGACTGACCACAGGGCAAGTTGAATGAGCTTTGGCGTTTGGCCTATGTGCCCCCAGCCGCAGCTCTCAGCACTGCCCTGATTCCTGTCCTTCCATTGCACAGCGGCCTGCAGGGACCCACGTACAGCCAGGAAAATGCAAGTTAAAAATACAGGAAGAGCTCCGGTTAACTGAGTTAGTCTGAGGACAATGCTAATATTAGCTCATTTCTACAAATAAGGAAACCGAGCGAGGAGCAGAAAAATTAGGTACTTGGCCCAAGAACACAGGGGTAGAATCTGGCAGAACAGTTTTCAGCTCAGCTATCTGGTTTTAAATCCATGGTCTTAATCTCCACTCCCCAAGTGAGCTCTCCCCCCTCACCTCCACTCCCCAGGTGAGCCCTCCCCCCTCACCTCCACTCCCCAGGTGAGCCCTCCCCCCTCACCTCCACTCCCCAGGTGAGCCCTCCCCCCTCACCTCCACTCCCCAGGTGAGCCCTCCCCCCTCACCTCCACTCCCCAGGTGAGCCCTCCCCCCTCACCTCCACTCCCCAGGTGAGCCCTCCCCCCCTCACCTCCACTCCCCCCACCTCCACTCATCTGAGTTGGGAGATTAAATTAAGTTTTACATAAAATCAACCCTCTTCTAATGTCGTATGTTACTTTAGAGATCACACTTAGTTTCCATCTCTCTTGAAGAGTAGCTGCCGTATCTGCATTTTATGTTCACCTCTTTCCCGACTTTCTCTGTTCGTGGACACTCAGTGCTGTCCGCGGACACCTGAGCACAGGGCCACAGTGGTCCCCAGAGTGCAGTGCTGACCCATGTGGTCTGGCCCCTCACGCACGAGCAGAGGTTCTCTGTGGGACCTGCCTGTGACAGCCTCTCCTTTTCAGTGCGGGAACATGGCTCGGGAAGGGCTGCGGACACTTGTGGTTGCCAAGAGGTCGCTGACGGAGGAGCAGTACCAGGACTTCGAGGTGAGCTGGCTCCCAGGCACCCCGCCATGGGTAACATCCCTCCCTCCTGAGCCCTTGCTGCTTCCACTAACATGAGTCCTTGCCATCTTCGTGTGAAATTACGGTTGGCATCACCACAGCCTAGGAGCAAAGGCAGCTTCACCCAGGCAGGGCACCGGACTGACCCTCTGCGAGCTTTCTGTCTCCACCTTCCTCCAGTCGCTGGGAGAGGGCACCACAGAGCAAACCGCTGCAGAATTTCCTTAATAATGTAACTTTTCAGGTGTTTAGGGCCTCAGTGATTACAGTGCAGCCACGCTCAGCACGCTCATAGAGCACACACACACGTGTGTGCATGGGCATCTCTGTCCACAGAGCCAATACAGTCCTTCTATGTGGAGCACACACAGCGCGCACACGCGTGTGCACATGGGTGTCTCCCTCTGTCCGCAGAGCCGATATAGTCAAGCCAAGCTGAGCCTGCACGACAGGACCCTCAAGGTGGCCGCGGTGACTGAGAGCCTGCAGAGGGAGATGGAGCTGCTTTGCCTCACGGGGGTGGAAGACCAGCTGCAGGCAGACGTGAGACCCACACTGGAGATGCTCCGAAATGCGGGGATCAAGGTATGGTGCGCTCGCGAATGCACAGACGCTTCCTGTTAAGCATACAGTACTCTGTCCTTGGCAGTGTGGTCTGTGACGCTCGTGGGCTTCTGGACACGAGGAGCCTGGGGAGACAGCTGCCCTCTCCCTCTGTCCTCGGGGATGCTGAGGCCTGTGCACTGCCACAAACGGTCCTGTCTGCATCCTCCGCCCTCACGGGGCCCTGACCCTTGCCTCCCAGTGCACAGACCTGCCACACGCCCTTTCCTAGCAGAGACGCGCACCCCCAGCAGGATGTGTGGCCCCAGCCAGGTGTCTGCAGTTTGTTCCTGGTTCAGCCACACACTCTGCCCCACCTGTCTGCCTGTCAGAGCTCTGCGTCATACAAGGCCGAGCAAAGTGTTCTCGTGTCAAGCCTGGCCTCCTTCCCCATGCCCAGGTCTCCCGCTCAGCTCTCAGGGCCCAGTGTGCATCCAGTGTGGCAGCACCAATGGCCCACGGCACATGTCCGGTGGGGCCAGGAGCACGTGCGGGTTCTGACCCCACGTGGGCTGTGGGCTGTGGGTGTGGGCTGTGGGCTGGGCTCGCTGATGAGTTGTGCCCGTTCAGCATCTTATCATTTTTCAGAGCTTCCTACCACGGACAGAAACCCACGTTAGGGGCATTCAGAAACCCACTTCCTCTATTCATTTTATTTGTGTTTTTGACAAAGTCATGCGTCCCACTGTCACAAACTTAGCGCAAAAGGACATGCCGTGAGAGCTGCTGGGCTCCCCAGAGACGCCCAGACGTGTGCAGCAAACACAGAAGTGCTTTTCCTCCCTTTGGCTCCTGGTACCGTGAATGCGATTCTTTCCCGGCACCTGGTACGTCAGCCCGGGGGAAGCTGGCAAGAGGACGCCTCGCCCCCCACACCCAGGCAGCGCCCCATCTTGTCCAGCTGCTTAATCTCTGGCCGTCTGGCACTCAAACATGGCATCTGTGAAATTTGAGTTATCGTTTGTCTTATGACGGGGAGGTTCAGCATCTTTGAGTTCCTTGGTGGTTTCCCCTGGACACCACATGACAGCGGACTTATCTTCTCTGCCCGCTGACCTGCTGTCCTGCCGTCTTTTTCTTACTGACATGTCCTCTTCACGTACGGGAGAGATGAGCACTTCGTAGTGGTTTAATTTTTCGGGAAACTACTTTCTTACCTCATGTGTTCTCATTGAAGCTGAAAGTTCAGTTACAGATTTGTTGGGAAAATTTATTTTAGTACTGCCTCAAGGATTGGGGGCTGTGCTTTTGAGAATGGAAAAAAGTATAACTTGGTTTTGAAAGAAAAACTTCTATACTGCTAGACTAGAGAGACTAAACTCAAGGAAAGACTGGGTGTGGTGGCTCACTCCGGTAATCCCAGCACTCTGGGAGGCTGAGGCTGGAGGATTGCTTGAGGCCAGGAGTTCAAGACCAGCCTGAACAAGAGCAAGACCCCATCTCTACAAAAACCAGAAAAATTAGCCGGGTGTGGTGGCACGTGCCTGCGGTCCCAGCTACTGGGAAGCCTGAGGCAGGAGGATCACTTGAGCCCAGGAGTTTGAGGTTGCAGTGAGCTGTGATGACGCCACTGTACTCTACCCGGGTGACAGAGTGAGACTCCATCTCAAAATTTAAAAAAACCAAAACTGAAGGAAAATGTTGGAAAACAAAGCAGTGCGTAACTTTAAATCAAAACTACATTGTGATGTATACAGAAAGTAGGTGTCTGTTCCTTGTTCTCCAGGAATTCAGACAGGCAAAGAGATTTGAAAGACTTGATACCAGTTCAAGATAGTAGAAAGTATGTCACAGGGCTGTATCTGATTTCAGAGGAATTGCTCACATAGGAATTAAAAATTACAAGAAAGCAATTCAGATTGAGAATGTTTTAACCTAAACCTGATTGTATTGTACAGCCAAAAAACTGGATGGAGAAATGTGATTAATTAGAAGCAGATGACCTGTTCATTTTATTGTAATTTTTAATAAACTTCAAATCAATCTATTTCTTAAATTGACGTGCCAAATTATCAATATGTTAAAGTAGTAAATGTTCCTTGTGTAATGATTTGGCTATTTATGAGGTCATTAAATATGAAATGTCTAATTTTGAATCAAAAGTGTAGTTATTTTATCTCAAACAAGCAGTAGTACAGTTAATCAAAGTATGCGCCTAAACTACCGACACAGTTTTGCCATCTTAACCGTAGCTAGCTTATGCCAGCAGCGAAGAAGCCTGGAGAGCGAGTGGCGATTAAATCGCAAAAGGCGTTTTCCACAGCTTGCTGAGAATTGACTGTTTCCTTGCACAAAGTGGTCCAAAGCCTGGAAGAAGTGGTAGTCATTTGGTGCAAGGTCTGGTGAATACAGTGGATGACGGAGAGTTTCCAAGTCCAGCTGCTGTAGTTTGAGCAGCGTTGTTTTTGTGACATGTGGTCAAGTGCTGTCTTGCAGGAGGATTGGCCTGTCTCTATTGACCGATCTCAGCTGCTTAATCTCAAGCATCCTCATCATTTCATCCAACTGGTTGCAGTAGACATCCGCTGTGATCAGTTGACCAGGTTTCAGGAAGCTGCAGTGGATAATACCAGTGCTGGGCCACCAAACAGACACCATTAGCTTTTTTTGATGACTATTCGGTTTTGGACTGTGTTTCGGCACTTCATCTTTACTCAGCCGTTGTGCCGAACACTTGCAATTGTCAAAAAGAGTCCATTTTTCATCACACATAACAATACGGTATAGAAATGATTCGCCTTTATGTCGTGACAGCAGAGAAAGGCAAGCTTCGAGACGATTTCTCTTCTGATGCTTATTTAATTCATGCGGGAACCATCTGTCCAGCTTCTTTACCTTGCCCATTTGCTTCAAATGGTCCAATATTGTTGTAATAGTAACATCAGACCTTGCTGCTAATTCACAAGTAGGTTGAGATGGAGTCACTTCCAGTGCAGCTTTCAGCTCGTCATTATCCACCTTGGTCTCAGGTCTCCCATGTGGCTCATTTTCAGGATTAAAATCACCAGAACAGAACTTCTCAAACCGTCAATGTACTGTGTGTTCATCAGCCACATCCCTCCCAAACACTCCGTTGATATTTCTAGCTGTGTGTGCTGTATTAGTTCCACGATGGAACTCATATTGGAAAATAACGCGAATTTTTGACTTAACTATGATTTCACAAAAATTGCTGTAAAAAAAAAAATGTGAAAGATAATGACAAGCCAAAATGTATGTTTGAAAGACTGAGGATGCACCTTCACAATAAACATAAAACAAGAAGTGTCAGAGTGAACTGTCAGAGATACCAACTGTCCGACTCAGTACTTAAGGAAATTGGACGTTTCATACTCAATAACCTAATATATTAATCCTCCACTGAACTATATAAGACTCTTGAGTTTTGCTCTTTATTCTTTACATTTACTTTCTAGAGGATCGGACCCTTTTAATCTCTTTACATAATGTAAAAAATCTGATTTCAGATATTCCTCTGAAACTTGAAGGTGATATTTCAGCCAGATCTCACACGTGTTTCCTAGTTGCACTCAACAGTGCTAGTTCTTGTTCAACTTTGTCATAATAATGTATCATAATCTTAGGTCCAATAACGTAAACATAAATGTGTAAAATAAATGAAAAGCACAAATCTTCAAACATTGAGAAGAGCCACAGATAGATTATACCTAAGCAAATAATCAGCATACCCAAGATTTTTTGTTTCCTGTTTCCAAATATGCATATTTCTATATGACACATAAGAAATCTGAGAAAATCAGATAATATTACTAGAAGATTTTTGTTGTTATATAAAATATCCTGTAATTTATTAAATGCCCTGAAATTTTACTTTCTTTATAGTCTAGGGATATATACACACATAATATGGGCCTGTGTTTGTAGTTTTTTAGTATAAAAGTAATATTATTTAACATACTTTATTTGATATAAACAACTTTTGGCTTAACTATGGGCCATTTACCCATCTGAACCTCAGTTTCCAACTGAAAAGCTAGCCAGTTGAGGTGACGGTCTCCATGATCCTGCCAACTCGGCAGCCTTGGCCGCGTGCCCCGGGCAGGCCTGTGTGTGGCAGGGACGGCAGTGGGGGCGCTGCCGTTGACACACACAGCTGCCCTGTCAGACCCAGCCTGCTGTTGCCAAGCACCGGTGTCGTTCCTGGGCCTCCAGATCTCAGCTGCTATGTCCAGGCTTCGCTTCGCTCTTGTTTTAGCTCAGCGAGTCCAGATACTTTTTTATTGTGGTGAAATGTATATAACATAAAATCTACCATTTTAGCCACTTTTGAGTATGCATTCGTCGGGGCTGGGCACAGCCTCACTGTTGTGCGGCGTCGCCCTGTCTGTCTCCAGTCTCCATCTTCCCCCTTGAAACCCTGCGCCCATTAAACGTGCGCTCCCCCCAGCCCCTGGCATCACCACCTCCTCCTTGTCCCTGTAAATCTGACTCCTGGGACCTCCGGGGAGTGGAGTCACACAGGATTTGTCCTTTTGTGACCGATTATTTCACTGAGCATAATATCCTCAAGGGTCGTCCACATTGTGGCCTGTGTCAGAACGTTCTCCCTTTTCGAGGCTGAATGTGATATTCCATTGTACGGACAGACCAGATTTTGTTTGTCCGTTTTCCTGTCGGTGGACACTTGGGTGGCCTCCACCTTCGGCTGTTGTGAATGGTGCTGCAGTGCACGTGGGTGTGCAGGTATCTGCTCAAGGACGGACGTGTGTAAGAGATGAAGTGCAGTTGTGTTACTGAAGTTCACCAGTTTGAATTGTTTCGTAGATATGGATGTTAACAGGCGATAAACTCGAGACAGCTACTTGCATTGCCAAAAGTTCACATTTGGTGTCCAGAACACACGACATTCATATTTTCAGACGAGTAAGTACATATCTAAATCACTTAGAATTTTTAAACGTTTTATCTCACAAAGTCTATTGTTTTTGTGAGAATGTATATGTAGTTATTTATTAATTACTAAATATCTTTTTAAAAATATTATAATTGATATCTTACTCAATTTATAAAAACATGTTAAAGTAGATTTCCTTTAGTTACAGATATTAAATGTGATCAAAAGTTGCTTTTTGATAGAGTGAACAAGCTCTAAAATTTCAAAAGTGTTTTACTGTTAGTATTATTTATTACTATCTGTTTTCAAATAGACATACTGCAATCATTTTCTATTCAATTTATAAAAATGTATATTGATTGAAAAAATTACATTTTTCTATCAGTTTACACATTACATGTGGTCCAGAAGCTGCTTTTGTGAAACAAGCTCTAAATTACAAAATAAAAATGTTTTTAATCTGCCGTTTTCAGAGTAAATGCTCTCCCTTAATTAGCTCAAAGAAAATTAATAGAAATAATCTAAATTTATGTGTTTACTGTATGTATTAGTTATAACTAAATTTAATTCAAACAATAAATAAAAATTTCTTGGGTCTTGATTGATGGTGGGTGAACAGACATTATATGTCTGTCTGTTCTAAATGAAGCACTTGCACCTACAGAAATAGTTATTTGAATATAATTTACATGTAAATGTAGTTTGTTTTGAAGCATCAGAATCGCAAATTAGGCCCTGCAGACTACTATTTGCAATTAAATTATTAATGCTTCTGATAAAACTTCAGATCAATTTTTGTTGACTTTTCAGTGTTATAGCACCACAAATTAAATTTTTCACAATAAAACCTACCTATTTAAAGATAAGTCTGAGATTGTTAATTTGAGCCACATGAAGCTTTTAATTTATTTCATTCTTATAATATATCATTTCTTTCATGCCCCATAAAATCTCCACAGGAAGAATGTCAAAAATTAGTACATTGGTTTTTGAAATGTTTTCATTCTAAAATTAATGATATTTCCAGATTATGACTTAATTTTACTCTTAGATTTTTTTAATTCTTCCAACACTAAACAAAAACTAATGGAATAAGTTGAAACCCATGGCAGAGACAACGGAAGCAATTTTATAAAAGTATTTTATATCATTTGACATACTATGAAGAGGGATGTATTTAAATAAAATCTTGATTTGAGATAATTCTGTCTCTTACCTGACGTGTGGTGATGAGGAACTGGCCGCCCCAGGCTCCGGTACTCTGGTTTGTTGACACGTGATCCTGCAGACCTGTGTGGCTGATGTTCTGTGTCAGTGACTCTCAATAGTGCTGCTCTCCTGCACCAGCCTCATCCAGCCCGTTACTCTGTTAAACAATTGTCTCATGTGAACTGCTGTATCTTAAGGGAATGTATTCATCAAAGCCAATTACCCTTCCAAACTATACAATGGTAATTAGTAACTCATAGGCGCCCTTTTATATAAATTTCATGAAAGTGTGGTATTTTCATTGCACTTTACACTGTGAACTGAGGGCAGCTGCCCTCAGTTGCCACAAATCAGAAAATTGGTGTTAAATAAGTAGGTAGATATACCCAGCACTGTAAGAGAAGTTTGAAAGGACCTTGTTACAGGTCTAAGTATGTAACGCACCTTTAGTTTTGGGTAATAAATAGGTCTAGAACATCTTACCATGATTCTGCAAGTAATGTCCTATGTGTCTGTGCCTCTAGCTTAGATAGCATTGTAATTTGGGATACTTTTTTCTCCCTCAATGGAGGTAACCAGCCGGGGAGAGGCCCACTTGGAGCTGAATGCACTTAGGAGGAAGCATGATTGTGCGCTGGTCATCTCTGGGGACTCTCTGGAGGTAAGGCTGCCCTGATGCCGCGTGTGTCTGTCTGTCCGTGCCAGCGGACTGAGGGCTTCTCGAGTCAGGTGCGTTAATCAGGCTGCTTTTGCCCATGTCTGTGATTTGTAGACCGTTTCCATATCACAGCAGTGGTGTCTGCAGTTCTGGTCAGCAGTTGCAACCTGAAGAAATGTCAACAGCAAAGTAATCATTTCTTCCTTAACGCTTTGGAGGTTGATTGACTTCAGACTTATCCAGGCGCCTCTGTGGGTCCTGGGCCCCCCTGCTCGTGGTCAGCAGCTCGACTCACCTGCAGTCCTTACTGTGCCACCATGAGTCTTGGTCAGCATTTACCCAAACCAGTGCTTCAGAGTGTGCCCATGGGACACAGAGGGCTGTCTGGTAGGGATGTCAGTGTGTGGATGTCAGCGTGTGTGGGGATGTCAGTGTGTGGATGTCAGCGTGTGTGTGGATGTCAGCGTGTGTGGGGATGTCAGCGTGTGTGTGGATGTCAGCGTGTGTGGGGATGTCAGCGTGTGTGGGATGTCAGTGTGTAGGGATGTCAGTGTGTGGATGTCAGTATGTGTGTGCATGTCAGTGTGTGTGGGGATGTCAGTGTGTGGATGTCAGCGTGTGTGTGGATGTCAGTGTGTGTGGGGATGTCAGCATGTGGGGATGTCAGTGTGTGGGGATGTCAGTGTGTGGGGATGTCAGTGTGTGGGGATGTCGGCGTGCGGGGGGGATGCAGGCGTGGGGGGATGCGGGCGTGTGTGGGGGGGTGTCGGCGTGTGGGGATGGCGGCGTGTGGGGGGATGGCAGTGTGGGGGGATGGCGGCGTGTGGGGGGATGCCAGTGTGTGTGTGCATGTCAGTGTGTGGGGATGTCAGTGTGTGTGTGGGGATGTCAGCGTGTGTGTGGGGATGTCGGTGTGCGTGGGGATGTCGGCGCGCGGGGATGTCGGCGCGGGGGGGGGTGGGGGCGTCGCGTGGGGAGATGCGGACTTGGGGGGATGCAGGCGTGTGGGGGGGGTGTCGGCGTGTGGGGATTGCGGCGTTTGGGGGGATGGCGGCGTGTGGGGGGATGCCAGTGGGGGGATGCTGGCGTGGGGGGTATGGCAGTGTGGGCACCGTGCTGTGGGGGATGTTAGTGGGGGCCTCATGTGGGCATCGGGTGGCTGGGCGCTGCCGATGTAACAGCTGCTCTCAAGCACGTGACTCTGTTGACAGCGTTTCATCCCGTCAGTCTAAGAACCTGGTGTCGTCCTACCCTCGTGCTGTGGGTGAGCTCTGGAATGTTCAGTGCCATGGAGGGACTCTCCATCCTTCCGGCAATGCTTTGGGAATTTTGGTTTTGCCAAGCAAGATGGGGAATTACGAATTGCTTTGTCTCCTTGGCTCAGGGGCCCCACTATTTCATATTGCAGATCAAACAAACATGTTTCACCAGCCAAGTCCTGGGAGGGTGGTGCTGACCTCATCTTAGCAAGAGCACAGATGGTGGGACGGTTTTGCGGAATTGCCTGACAGCTGCCTTGGCAGAAGGCCTGGATCTTCACGGTCACAGAGACGAGGGTCTCCTCAGTGATCCCACCGTGAAGTGCAGTGTCCCTTCCACACCCCAGACCAGGGCCACTTTGTCCGAGCTGCTCTGCGTCTGTCTCACACGGCTGGTCCACGCGGCCTGTCAGCTCTGCAGCACCCTGCTCCTTCCCAATAGTGCCTGGATAGCCTGGTCTCTCTCCGTCCCCCGCCTGCCCACCCGAGCCCCCAGCTCTAGGATGGGGTGTGCCGCATGTGGGGAGGGGCCCGGTCAGCAGGAGGACCCAAAAGGTACAAAGACATCCACCCCTCAGGAGGCTGTGGCTTTTCCCATGTGGTTCTGCACTTTACGTGTTACACAAACCCAGGACAGTGTGGTTGGTGATAAGGCAAAATAGCACAGCGCTTTGTTTTCCAGGTGTGCCTGAAATACTATGAGCACGAGTTTGTGGAGCTGGCCTGCCAGTGCCCCGCCGTGGTGTGCTGCCGCTGCTCACCCACCCAGAAGGCGCGCATCGTGACGCTGCTGCAGCAGCACACAGGGAGGCGCACCTGCGCCATTGGTGAGCACGGCCCTGCCCCACCCACGGCCCCCAGCCGAGCTGGGGAGGAGCGAAATGCCACCACCCCCTCCCACACCCCCACCCTTCATCCCCCCACCCTCCCCACCCCCGTCAGCAGTGACATTTTAGCAGAAAGTGATGTCCTGGCATTTGCAGACAAAATTACGTTCCGTCTCTAAAGCTACATTGATTTCATCAGCATTACTGGAAATTTTTAAAAGGCCTATAAGGGAAAAAAGAAAAACATACAAAGGTGGATAGGTGTTTTATTTAATTTCACAACTTTTCGTGCTTCCCAGGTGACGGAGGAAATGATGTGAGCATGATCCAGGCAGCAGACTGTGGGATTGGGATCGAAGGAAAGGTACGTCTGTCACGCACGGTCGGCACGCGGGCGGCTTGCGTTCAGTCAGCGCACACGCAGTGAGCACGTGCACGGTCGTGCCCCTGCTCAGCACGCACCGAGGGGCTGGCCTATGCTGGGCTCCAGGCTGCACACTGAGTCCAAGATGAACGGGTTGAGCCCCCTGTGGCGGGGGTGCTCGTCTTCGTGACGTGCAGGTAACGTCCAAAGTGTGTCAGCGTCCTGGTGCTTGGAGTGGCCTTTGATAACGTGTCACTTCTAGGCACCTGCATTAGGGCTCAGCTCAGCTCTTGCCGAATCCTCCAGCAAACCTTTCCGTGGCCTTGCCCGGCACCTGCAGCGCCCCGCTCCTGCTTTACGCACGGCACTCTGTGCGGCTGTCTCTGTCTCCCGGCCGGCTGAGCTGTGGTTTGGGGTTTGTTTCCGTGCCAGCCTGAATGATACTCCTATGTCTTTCCCACAGTCACTTACGTGAAAACATACCCAGAAAGACCTGCAAAGTCAACACCACTCAAGCTTGGCTTTTTCCTTGGCGGCTTTATTCTGTAATACCCTACAACACCTTTGTGAAATAGGAGATGGATTGTTTTTTAGAGTGTGAGAAAACTGAGGTTTGGAGAATTGTCTTGAAGAAGCCCAAGATACAGGGCCAGTCTCCAAGGCCCCCAGCTCTGCCTCTCTGCTTGAGTTCTGTGATGCCCTGGCTGCCGGGGCTGACCTTTTCTGCAGCACTTGTGAGCACCCCCTTTGGACGCAGATCTTTGGATGCCCTTGGGCAGGTGTGGGTTGTCTGTGCCTGCCACCAGGGGCCCTCACCACGTTGACTAGCTGAAGCCTTCAAAGTCATATAGGAAGAATTTCAGTCTTCTTTTAATTTAGGCTGAGTTCTAAAACTTGGTTTTCAGAGTGTGGTTCCCAGCGTCTGTGGCATCTGAAAGGCGCCTTGTGTTTTCGTTTCAGGAAGGGAAGCAGGCCTCGCTGGCAGCTGACTTCTCCATCACGCAGTTCAGACACGTCGGCAGGCTGCTGGTGGTGCACGGGCGCAACAGCTACAAGAGGTCCGCGGCACTGGGCCAGCTAGTCATGCACAGAGGCCTGGTCATCTCTACCATGCAGGTGCCCGCCTTTATGCTCAGGGTGTGCGCAGCGGGCAGAGGTGTTCAGAAGGTCACAAGAGTGTCACGGGGAGTGTGTGACTGCTCGGCGTTTTGGACGTGATGGCATTTTGATTAGGTGTTGGTGATGAGGCTCTGTGGAGCCTGCGTGCAGAATGACGTGACTGTGACCGGCGCTTGTTCTTGTAACCCGCGATGTTCTCTCTTTCAAGGCCGTGTTCTCCTCTGTGTTCTACTTCGCCTCGGTGCCTCTGTACCAGGGATTCCTCATGGTGGGGTGAGTTGGATTCAGTCCTTACCGTGCCAGGAGCCTCACTGAGGGGAGAACTGTTGTTTTGAAAAAACATATATAGAATGTTGTTTCTGAGTAATTCTTTACACAGCAACGTTTAGAATAATAACACTGATGTGAAAACTGTTTGCTTGGGTGAAGTACAGGACGACACCAGTGTGCGTGTTCTTGCTGTGGTCGGGCTGTGGAATCTCTCACTGGATTCCATTCCCGTGGGGAAGCCGTAATTTGTGCCAGGACCTGTGTGGGCTCAGACTTTCGTAAAAGGGCCCAGGACATGATGAAAAGGGTCAAGGCTTGAGCCAGCGGCCGCAGTAGGCCTTTCCAGGGCCGCCCCTCTGCTGGCCGGCGCTGTTCAACCATGATGGGGGCGGAACCAGTTAAGGACAAAGCACAGAACAGAAAGCGCTGGGGTGTTTCCTTAAATGTGGATGTGACATAACACATTCCAGAACCCTCCTGCCAGTAACGAGATCTCATTTTCAAAGACATCCACTTGGATATCTTAGACAAGGACATCAGAGTGTAACAGGCTTGTGATCTGTGTGAAAGCTCATCTGAGTTTGCCTCCTGAATCTGTGAAATAGGAACTTTCTGTGGGAAGTGAATAGCTTAGAATTTATCTTCTTCTCCCTCCATGGCTGCACCCAGAAATAAAATCAGTGTGACTGTTAGCGTGTGGTGGGCACTGACGGAGGCCACTGCTCCTCTGCCACTGTCCTTACTGACCTCCTTGACCGGGTTCTGTCCTGCCAAGAGCCCCAGGAAGTACTTTAATGGTAACGGCATCAGTGTTGATGCTCCAGCACCGAACATTCACTCATCCTCCCTCCCGTGTGAGAAAGGGAGCAGCCCCGAGAGCCCTGCGACTTGCTTGCGGGGGCAGAGCCCAACTCTGCGTCGACAGGGCTGCTCCTGGCCGTTTACACCAGCCTCTCCCCGGGTCAGCCGAGAACAAGCTCAGGAGTTCACCCACCCTGTGCAGCTGTTTTAAGTCAGTGTTCTAAATGCCGTTTCATCTGACAGCTCCCTGAATCCCAAGAATTCCTAATCATTTTAGCAGAATCCAGGAGAATATCAGTCTGTGCATGTGTTAGGTTTTAAGTCACCTGCTTCCCAAGTTGAAATCACAGACAGAGGCCCTGTCATTCCTGGAGCTGCCGCCATCTGGGGAGCACGGGCTGGTTCCACTGCCACACACTGGAGCCAGTACTTGGGCCTCCTTGGCCACACGATCTGAGGGCACGTTCCTTCTCTGTCCCCAGCCTTCCGGTCCCTGCTGTGCTCTGGCCACCCCACGTGACGCTCCCTTGGCCTGGACCACCACCAGTTGTCCTGCTGTCCTTGCCTCATCCCACAAAGCCCCCCAGTCTCCGCAGTGTGCCTCCTCTGCATGCTCTCTGAGGACATGAGGACAGGTGCCATCTTGCATTGGGTCCTTGTACCCACCGTGGAGGCCCAGCATGGAATGGGCCTCCCGTGCGTGGGAACCCTCAGGAGGGGCGGCCTCAGGGGGCTCCCTGGTCTTTAGGGCAGCTGGGCTGTGGCGGCTCCTGCTCCCAGGGCTCCTGGGGCCTCTGCCCTCACCTGCGCAAGTCAGCACTGTTCACCCCCACGCACCAGGAGCAAGTAGTTACGGGCTGGACTGAGTCCTTGTGTGTCCGAAGCCTCCTCCCACCCCAGCCCTGCAGCTGGGCTACAGTGCTCACTTCATAGGCGTGTCAGTGTAGGTGACGACCCCACCCACACCCCAAAACAGTTTCCCTGGTGGTAGCATAGCAGACTCTCCTTTCACAGTCCGTGAAGAAACCTCTGTCACAGGCACCAGGCTCGTGGCCACGTGAGCTCCCTCAGACCGCGGGAGGTAGCGTGTGGACAGGCAGGCCTTCACACGGTATCAGTTTGGGTCTTATTCATGTTTCTACGGGACCAAAGAATGTGCCCAGCAACCCACCAAGTCATAGCCCACATAACTGATGGAAATCGTGGAAGCGTTTGTCCTAATGTTCTCAGCTTTCATTAATTCCAATAGTACATCTTACAGTACTTCCCAAAAAAGTGAAAAACCCTAAAGGTACAAAAAGCTCTCTTTTTTTATAAGTTTTCCTGTTGCTTAAATCTTTGCCATAATTATTACATTAGTTACTTTTAAATAGTGTAGAATTAGCACAGTAATGCCAATTACATCTTGAATTTCAATAGTACTTTTCTTCCTGGGGGGGGTCATAGAAAAGCATAACCATTTTCACTTTTTTTCACATTTTTAAAATTATGGATTTGAAACCTTAAAGGAAAACTTAAGGGGCCATAGAGATTATTCTTTGTGCCTGAGTTAATGAAATTGCACCCTGAGGCTGCCCGACTTGCTGCCCCTCCTCAGTGTAGCATCTCCTCTCTCCAAAGCTTGATTCATGTTGGGTTTTGTGTACAGTTGCTCTGAATGTCATCACATAAAGAGACATCTGCGATTTTCTTGGGCATTACTACTTTGAATTTGGTAGGGGGGAGGATTGGAGAGGAGATGCTTTTAAGTTAAGCTTCTTTGAAAATAAATAATAAAATGAGCTTTGCCTTAAGCTACAAATAAGCACTAAGAATTGAGCGAGAAGTAATTTTCTTTTACACAGAAAACCTAACCAGACCAAGATGATGTCTTTCTATGATAGCATGACTGGCTCTGAGAACTAGAGGACAACTAACAGAATTTAATTCCACAAATTCATCCTCAGTCATTTCATTAGCTCTGTGAGGAAATCGTGGCCCAGGGGGCAGGAAGGAGGGGCACGTACTTGCCACGTGCTGAGTGGCCGAGACAGGCTCCCACTTGAGAGCAGAACCGGGAGATGACCTGGGGGGGCCTGGTGAGCTCGCTGGTGACCCCTGAGCCCAGCCTGCCCTTGCAAACAGGCTTGGGTGGTGCCATGCCCTCCCTCCAAAAAGAGGGCTCCTAGGCAATGTCCCCTTGGGGAGCTGCGTGGGCTACAGCCCCAGTAGACGGGCACCGTGCACATCAGCAAGTCACAGGCTCCGGGAGAGACTCCTGGTAGACGGCCTACTCATCGCTCATGCTCCAAGAAAGTGTCAGGAAACACCAGGCTAAACTCCAGTGATGCTGGCAGCTGCCCGGGGGCTCCACTCACGGTGCCACGCCACAGCTGGCGCCCTGGGTGTGGGTTATTTGATGTCCTTGCCAGTATCTCACCTAGAGAGCCTGCGGGTGCACTTGCTGAAATTAGATAGCATCGTGATTGAGCACCCTAGAAGGTGAGTGACATTGGGAGGGACAGTTCTCAACTCAGGGCCGGGGAGGGCCAGCGGGTCCCATGGGAGCCTCCCCAGGACCACAGGAAAGTGGGGGCTCCATGGTTTATCAGACTGGTCTGGGGAGCTTCTGCTTCCAGCCACAACTGGAATAACAGGAAACGGATTTATCCTCCAGGCCTAATCAAGTGGAAAACAGATTGAAACATGAAACAGTTGTTTTCAGACTTTAGATAACAGGCGGTGGGGACAGGGTGCCTCAGAGAAGGGAAACAACGCGAAAACTTCCAGAATTAACAGCCATAGAGCCTTGAAATTTTAGGGAGGCAAAGATCTCTTAGGCACAAAAAGCGTGAAACATTAAAGAAACAGTTGACAAAATTGACTTCATTGAATTTTGCTCTTCCAAAGACAATAGTCATCAAATAAAAAGGCAGATGGGGAGAAATATTTTCACCACATATATCTGACAAAAGGTTTGTGTCTGGAGATTTTAATCATCATCAACTCAATGATAAGAAGATAACTCAATATTCTTAAAAAGGCTAAAGATTTGAACATATATCAGAAAATAAGATAAAAGAATGGCCAAGAAGCACAAGAAAACATATTTAACATCATTAGTTATCAGGAAATACAAGTGTAAACTGCAGTGAGATACCGTGGCAGAAGCCAGCTGCAGAGACGGGCTGTCCCAGTGCCACCAGTGTGGAGCCGCTCGGGCTCCGCCTCGCTGGTGGGATGCACAAGGCTCAAACTGCCCTCACAAACAGTCTGGCAGTTTTTATAAAATTAAACACACACTTACCACCCGACCCAGCAATCCTCCTCCTCAGTGTTGACCCAGGAGGAAGGAGAACACCCACGTGCACACACAGACTTGCACAGGGCCTTTCTCAGTGGTGTTTGTGATAACCAAAGTAACCAAAGACTGGAAAGACCCAGATGTCCCTCAGCTGATGGGTGGAAGAACAAACCGTGTTCTGTCCGTGGGGTGAAATGCCACTCGTCAGAATAGAGAATGCAGCCGATGCGGGCAAGTCTGTCCCCTCTGGTCCCGTCTGGACAGGACTTTGAGGACAGGACCCTCATGGTAGCAGCAGGAGGCAGACTGACTCCCACCTGCCTGGCACAGGGCCTTCCTCTGGGTTACAGGACACTTGTCAGACTCATCAAGGAGCACACTGGAAAGTGTACCTCAAGAAGGGATCCATGAAAAGAGGGTGGTGATGATTTTTTTTTTTTAAAGGTTGAAAAGCTAGAGAAGTTTAGCTTTACCATCAGTGCACTGTACAAAAATGGTGGCTGCACAGGAGTCTTCCTGGTGGGGCTGATGAATCACAAGCTGGATGACCGTGTGGCCTCGTGCTCTCTCTGCACCTGGGACAGGTCCTCATGCATCAGCGGCATCCCAGGCCGGACCCTGCTGCCTTCCCTAATAATGGGCTCCTTGAATTCCTTGGTCCTGTTAAGGTCCTAAGTTCTAAGGAGAGTGGAAGTTGTTCAAACAAAATTAACAAAAGTACACAGGTTTAACCTAATAAAGAAATTAAAGGTTGAATTTGTACGTAAAGTACTCTGAAGCATATAGATAATTGGTTTAAGATTTCTTCCCAGTGGTAATTTGCCAAGAGTACAAAATGGTATCAAATAGACTGAAAATTTCCTTCATGTAAGAGAATATTTTATAAATAACCTGCAGTAATTTAAAAATTGAACAGCCTTTTCATTTAGTGACTGTGGAATCCCAGGCACATTAGAACAGAATATAGCCTTTTGGTATTGACACATCACAAGGCTAAAAGATAACATGATGTCATGAGACTTTTTTCCTGATTCTCTGCCACTGGATAATTCTCCCAGCTCAAACACTTTCTCACAGGTGAAAATGTCGTTTAAAAAAACCCAGTTACACTTTCAGGAAGATGGAATAGATGTCCTTTTCCCTATTCTTTCTGCTAAGTACAACTACAAACCCTGATGCCGCACAGAGGAAGGCTCCGAAAGAGGGAGGAGGCAAACCAGAAAGGGCCCCTGGGTGCCAAGAGGCATTGCAGTGGCTCCCTGGGTTTTCCCACATGTGGCACCAAAGTAGCCAGTGACCTGGAAAGATTCCCGACAAAAGCTGCTCTCTCTGCCAAAGGGCCAGGAAAGGGTCAGCCAGGAAGACAGACAAGTTTTAGACAATAATCACTACTCCAGCCAAACGCAGAGAAAAGCTGTGGCCCCCCCCCCAACCTTCCTGAAAAGGCCCAGTGGAGAGCTTAGACTTCCACTTCGTGATCCTGTAGTGACACTCCAGGGTGACCGAGTGGGGAGCCGGGACCCCCTCCCCAGGCAGTAGTGAGCACCCATGTCAGCAGGGCCACGGGGATCCTGAAACCCGCCCCTCCCCAGCAGCACAGTGGTGCCCTCTTCCCCCCGCCAGAGCCGTGCCGAGACGCCTGAGTAAAATCCAGAGGCTCCTGCGTAATACCAAAATGTCCAGATTTCCAGTCACTTGATGTGCCAAGGACTGGGAAGATCTCAGAGTGAATGAAAAAGACAGTCAGTGGAAGCTGGCCCTGAGATGACGACGTCAGAATTTTCTGACAAAGATTGTAAAGGAGCCACGGAAAATGCTTTAGTGAGCCGTCATGAGCACACTTGGAACAAATGAAAAAACAACATCTCAACAAAGAAATAGAAAATGTAGAGCAGAACCAAAAAGATGCAGGGCGATGATGCGAGGTCTGTCGTTTGTGTTGGCGTTCCCAAAGGAGCGGGGAAGGGCAGGGCTGAAAAATACTTGATGTCATAATAGCTGAATATTTCCCAAACTTGGCAAAAGACATAAACCTACAGATACACGAGGTGAGCAAACCCCAAATAGGATAAATTCAAAGAAATCCACACTAGGACACATCACAACCAAATTGATGAAAAACAAAGATGAGGAAACACCTTGGCAGCAGCCAGAGAGAAGGCAGGCTGTGAGGGAAATGGTTCACGTGGCTGCAGAACCGTGGCAGAAACCGTGGATGCCAGAGGGATGGAGTGCTGCGGGAAGAGCCTCATCGACGCAGAATGCTGCATCCAGTGAAGCGTCTTTGGGAGATGAAAGGGAAAGAGTTGCAAGCTGCATGTCCAGCAGTATATGAAGAATGGTCCAATTAGGAAACAGACAAAGACTCGAAGAGACATTTCGCCCAAGGGGATACGTGGATGGCAAGTAAGTGCAGGAAGGTGCACGACCTCGTTAGCCGTCAGGGAACCGCAGGTCTGAACCTCAGGATGGCTGAAGTAAAAGGAGTGACGGCACCACATTATAGTGAAGATTCAGGGGACTGTGTGTCTCATATTGCTAGCAGGAATGTGAACCCACCGTCTGAGACACATTCTGTCAATTTCTTAAAAAAAACTGAACATAACCACCGGCCTATGACCCAGCGGTTACATTATCCCAGTCAGCACTCCTGTCCAAAATACATGAAAACTTCAACCAAAAAGTCTGTGCACTGAATGTTAATAGCAATTTTATTTGTAATAATTAAAAACTGAGACTATCCCAGATGTACGTCAATGAATGAATGGTTAAATACACTGTAGTTCATACCCACACCATGAAATGCTGCTCAGGAATGTAAGGAAATGAGCTATTGATACAGCAAAAACCTGGATGAATCTCCAGAGAATTACACTGAGTGAGAATAGCCAATCCCCAAAGGTCACCTACTGTATAATTCCATTTATATAATATTCTTCAAAGGACAGAAATTATAAAGATGAACAGATGTGTGGTTGCCGGGGGTCAGAGGAGGCGGCTGGGAGGGCAGTGGCCGTGGCTGTGAAGGGCGCAGGCGGGGCCCTGGGTGCGGTGCTCTGTGTC
The DNA here is from genome assembly GCA_023783475.1 of Daubentonia madagascariensis. Classification (NCBI taxonomy): domain Eukaryota; kingdom Metazoa; phylum Chordata; class Mammalia; order Primates; family Daubentoniidae; genus Daubentonia; species Daubentonia madagascariensis. Next base: position 35,391,829 of record JAKFHU010000901.1, read on the forward strand.
TGGGCGTGTGGGTGTCAGGCTCCGGGAGGTGAGGTGGTGCTGTAGTTTTTTAAGATGTTACCATTGGGGGAAACTGGGTAAAGGGACCGACAGATGTCTCTGTGCTGTTTCTGACAACTGCATGTGAGTCTACAATGATCTCAACATAAAAAGTTTAATAAAAAATGTTTTAATGATTCCACTACCTGTAAGCGTTTGTGGCTTATAGAACACGTTATTGTGCTATGGGATAAATACTCGGTTTTCAGGAATAATCGTACTTGGTTGCCAACTTGTTTTTATGGGTTTTATGGGGTTATTTTTGTTTCTGAAACTTTGATCTCTAATTTCAGAGGTATATTCATAGTTGTACCATAAAAGTTTTTCAGGCTAATTTTCTTCTTGGTTTTTAAGGTATGCAACTATATACACTATGTTCCCAGTATTCTCTCTGGTGCTGGATCAAGACGTGAAGCCAGAGATGGCGATGCTGTATCCGGAGCTGTACAAAGACCTCACCAAGGTACAGCCAGGGGCAGGTCCAGCCCCCAGTGAGCACTCGGGGGCTTACGGGAATGAGAAGACAGGCCAGTCGGGAGGCATTTCCAAGTTTCTTTTGAGTAATTAGTTTCTGTTCTTCTGGATTTTTTTTTATGTCTCCTAATTATTTTTGGCATTATTCCCTTTGAGTTAAACTTCAAAAAGGGGAAAACATCCCAGTGGAAAAAAATTTTCTCTTATTTGCAATAAAGCTCTAATATCATACATAAATTTAGAATTTTAAAGGATTCTCAAAACCATCTGTGGACCTTTAGTGAATTTAGCAAACAGACCACTGAACTTGCCGGATGTCTGAGAAGAGCTTATCTCATAACTTTTGTGTAGGTGCCTATTGGCTGTGGTTCCACCGGGTCGACATCGTTGCACTTGCGGTAGGAGCAGCTTCCTGTTGGTTTGCTGCAGAACGTAGCGTCCCAAAACTAGAAGTCTTGGTTTCGCTGGGTAGGAGTTTCCTACACATTCCAAAGTCTCTCTTCAGTTGCGGGTTTCAGAAGTGTGTCTGAGAAACGATTGGCAGCATGTTTTTGCCCCTGAGACCCATCTGTGGTTCTTGCTGTGACGCTACTGAGGGGAAAAATCCACCCTCAGGAAACTCCATTAACCTGAAACTGTAAAGGATTCATTCATTTGGTTTAAAATTGGATTACTTGAATAATTCAAGTTACTGAATTACTTGAATAACAAGGTGTTTATAGGGTCACAAGTGTCTGACAAAGTAGCTGATTGTCTAACTGTAGCCGTGGACTCAGTAAGTTCCCTGTCAGGAGCTGATGTCATTTAAACATGAGGGGATGTCATGTTCGATTCTGACTGAGTTGTATCTCATCAAGAGTATTAAGTTTCCACTTTTGTTAAGGTGATTAACAATTTAGAATGTTTCAGTGTCTTAAAGTCAGGGCACCATTCCTATGCTTTTTGACAAGAATTCAGTCACTTATTTTCTGTAAGTTCCTTTTCTTCAAGATCCAAAAACCTGTACTTTTTGTCTGTAGTATGTATTTCTTTAAAAATCTAATACACTTCAGATCCTTTGAAAACAAAGTAGCACCGAAGTACTGAGCCACTAAAGTTGATAAAGTTTACTTGTTTTTTCTTATTGAAGCTAAGGAACTATTTTGAAGCTGTTACTTCTGAACTTCCCCAGGGTGGTCTGGACTCAGCACCTTGCACTGATCTCTCACAGTCGGATAGCAGGGACCAGACGGGCTGGAGCCGTCTGTCCGTGTCAGTCCCCGTCAGCAGGTCCTGAGTCCTCAGTTGCTGCAGGTCCTGGGCTAGGGCTGCTGGAGACGTGGGACAGAGTCCCTGCTCTTGACAAGCCTGGCTTCTAGTTGGGAAGAGAAAACACAGTCGTGGTGGGCTAAACTGGTAGTTAATCAACAGCGTAGGACAGCAGTGCAAAATACACTGCAGACAAATGTCAGCGATTATCTGGTGGATCCGAGTCAGAAATCCAAGGTCACAGTGAACTTATAAAACACCTTCAGAGGTGATCAAGGGAGGCAGGGCACACATTCCCTGCACAACAGAGGGAAAGTACTGAACTTTGAAATAAAATATCCTGTTTTTTATATGTATTCGATGATCAGTCTTTTTAGTCCAAAAGTATAAATAATCCACGCATTACAAATCTGACTTACCATTCTAATGAAATTAGCCAGTCCTGAGTATAACATTTGTTCTCTGTCCTGTCTCCATGGCCTAAACCATACTTGGACACAGTATCTGTTCACTAAATGTCTGATAAATGAGTGAGGAGTGAATTAATTAATTAAACAAAGAGGCAAGATTTCCTTCTTTTTTTAAAACCGTATGGTTTTTATTCCTTACAGAAAATGGTGTATTTGTAACAATAATAATTTGGTGTTGCTCTTTTGAAGCTCAGATTCTGTTCCGAATTAAATATTAAACTTCACTTACGATGGGTTCAGTCACTCAACTTCCTGGGTGCTGCCAGCGAGGCAGGCAGCTGACATGCTCCTGTCCCTCCTGACTGTGAGTGTCTCTACTCATCCGGAAGGGTCCATGGCCTCAGAGGAGCCACTTATGCCTGAGATCCAGGGATGGACTAGTATGGTCCTGAAATAGCTCAGACTATGGCTGTGAACTGAGTTCCCAAGTCACAGTCTTACATTACTAGCCAGCTACAGAGGCATTTGGTTTATGGTTGTACTAATTGTAGAGACATCAAGTAGGTAATATCATACAATCCTTCATAAAATCTTTGAGACCATTAGGCATTAAACTATTATTAATAGTTCACTATTACTTCACTATTAGTAAACTATTCCTTCTATTTTTTATTTTCTGTAGAATATTCTCAAAATGGTTTTATCTTGTGAAATGTATACTTTTATCCTTGTTTAATTTTAAAAATAATAGTGAATAAGGCAATAAAAGGAAATTCAAAACAGAGATTAGAAAGGAGGAAATAAAAATATCTCTGCAGATGCTATAATTTTCTAGTAGAAAATCCTAAAGAACCCACCAAAAAAAAAACCAAAAAACTCTGCTAGACTAGTAAATTTAGTTTCAGGATACCAGGAGAAAATTTTTTAAAAGTCATTTCTAATGCTATCAATATATACTAGCAATGAACAATTGGGGTCTGAAAAAAATTTAAACACCATTTATAATAATACAGAAAATAAAATACTTAAGCATACCTCTAACAAAATATGTGCGAGATCCACGTGCTGGAAACCGTGAAACACTGATGAAAGAAATTTAAAAGATGTAAATGAATGTTCATGGATCGGGAGACTCAGTGTTGTTGAATATTGACAGGCTGGTTCTAAAGTTTATATGGAAAGGCACGGGAACTAGGATTGCCAAAACAATTTAGGAAAAAAACAAAATTGGAAGGCATGCTACCCGCTTTCAAGACTTCCTATAAAAGCAGTAATCAGGGCAGTGAACTATGGCAAGGACTAGATGCGAAGGTCAGTGGAACAGTGTAGAGAGGCTAGAAACACTCGCATGTGGCAGATGACCTGTGACAAGGGTGAGAGGACGTCAGACAGGAAGGTTCTGCCAACAAATGGTGTCGGGACTGCTGGTCACCCACAGCAGCAGCAGAGCCTCCGCCTAAACTCACACCTCCTGTGATGAATGATGCATCAGACTTCGTCATAACTGAAAAGTTTTGCTCTGTGAATGATACTGTTAAGAAAATGAAAAGACAAGCCACAGACTGGGAGAAAATATTTGCAAGTCACACTTCTGACAAAGGACTTGTATCCATAATATATAAAGAATTCCCAAAATTCAACAAGAAAACAATCCAATTTTTAAAATGGGCAAAAGATCTGAGTTGACATCACGCCAAAGATGATGTGCAGATGCCAAAGAAGCGTATGAAAAATGCTCAGTGTCATCTTTCCTTAGGGAATTGCCAATTAAAGCAGCAATGAGATGCCACTACATACCTACATGTATTAGAATGGCCAAAATCCAGAACACTGACAACACCAAAAGCCGATGAGGATGTGGAGCAACAGGAGCTCTCACTCACTGCTGGTGGGAATGCAGATTGGTACGGCCACTTTGGAAGACAGTTTGGCAGTTTCTTATAAAGTTAAACGTAAATTTACCATATGACCCAGCAATCCTGCTCCTGGGTACTTACCCAGGAGAAACAAAAGCTTATGTTCACACAACATCCTGTCCACGAATGTTCATGGCAGGTTTGTCGTAATTGCTAAAAACTGGAAACAACCTAATGCACTTTAGCCAATGGATGGATAGACAATGTGGTGGGTGTGCACAGTAGTGAGCAGTGCAGCCACGCGGTGCGGTGGTGCTGCACAATAAGGAGGAACCGTCTATTGCCACAAAACTGGTAAGTCTTAAACGCATTTTGCTATGCCAAAAAAGCCGGACTCAAGTTTGTGTGATTACATTTACCCAACATCTGGGAAATGCAGATCACAGATAAGTGGTTGCCAGAGGTTTGGGGGTGGGCGAGGGTGGCTGGAAGGCCAGCCCGAGGCAGTGTCGGGGTGAGGAGCTGCTGTGTCTGGCCTTGTGGAGGTGGATACCTGACTGCATTTGTGGGAGTCCACAGGCCTGCACACCACAGAGTTGCGGGTAGGGAGCTGTCCTCACAGCTGTGGGGAAAAGTGCCCAACTGGGTGTACTAGAAGGCTGAAGACAAAAGGAACTGCACACCAGCCATGGGCTCCCGTGCTGAATGTGTTTCTCACAGGGAAACTACTTTGTATGCTCAGGTTGAACAAGTAAGTACATGTGTGGTAGCTAATGAGAACCAGGTTTCTCCCTGTTGGAGACAGAAGTTAGAAATAAAGGATGGGGTTGGAGTCGGCTATCAGTTTGGGCTCGTGGTTTTTGTGAATGAGACAGACAGACGGTGTGTGAGCATGGCGTACTGAACACACGTCTCCCAGGTAAGCCCACAGATGACGGGAAGCAAGGCGCCCAGTGGCAGTGATCACACCTCTGTCCAGATGGCCAGTCACAGGCGAGCCTGGACCACACTCCACCCAGGGGGCTGGGGCAGGGAAGGTACGAGATGAGCCAGAGCACCTCGTGCAGCCGGCACGTGAGCAGCTGCTCGATAGTCAGTGGTGGTGAAGCCGGCGGAGCCGTCCCACAGCGGCACACAGGGACCAACCAGAAGGAGCTCCCAGTGGCCCGAATTGGAACAAAGTGAGCGACAAAGTAAATAACAAGCTTATTGGATTACAGCCAAGGAATAAAGTAAGTATCATTAAGTCCATACTTCATATGTGTGTAAGAGAGAAAACCCTTCCTCACTGAAGAATTCCAGCTGTAAATGTGAAGAGGGACAGGAAGAGACCCGTGGAGACCACAGCAGCAGCTGCTGCAGGTAAGACCCCGTGGATGCTGAGCTTAGTGGGCAAAAGTTAGAAGAGAAACAGGATATTTGCATTGTCTGAAAGTATATTCCCAAGATAAGTATCAATTACAAAGAGACAAAATGCATAATGACTTAACAGTGGAGATGCCCAGCAGACACCACCTTAACCAGGTGATCGGAGTTCGAGTCCCCAGTGATAAGACAAGTGGACGCATGGCCTCCTGACCCAGAGCCCTCTGGGGGGCCCTCTGTGGGGTCCTTCCCAAGTGTCTCCACGTTAGAAGACATCAGACAAGCCCACAGTGGGGTGTTCTGCGTCACTCACCAGTGATTTTGAAAAATACCCAGGTCATTAGAGAGCGGGAAGGTGAGCGCTGGCCAGATCAGGAGGCTGGACATGGGGTCCCGTGTGGGGCCCAGGGACAGAAAAGTGCATTTGAGAGAAACCGGGGGCGTTTGATCTGCACGTCAACATGGCACCCACTTGAACCGCCTCGTGTCCTGTGTCATGTGAAGTACCAGCCTGAGGCAAGGCCACCAACGCGTGTGGGAGCCGTGTGCTGCTTTTACAGCTTGCCCACAAGTCTACGGTGATCTCAAAGTGAAATGGTCAAAAAAAGAACAAAGCCAAGAGGATTTTCATTGGCTAGATTGGTAGGCCGTGTTTGCAAAGGTGCAGCCTTGTCCTCCGAAAGTTTGGGGATTTTGTGAGCAGCATGTGCCTTGGCCTGGCCTGGGTGCAGACTCGTCAGAGCAGCTCACCGGCCGGGCGCACAGCCTGCCTTACAGTTTTCCTTGGAGCTCTTCAGGAGTGCTCTGCCCAGTGACACTTCAAGTTCATTATATATTCTAAGAGTTGCACTTAATTGAATGAAATTGAATTTATCCACTTAGGATGAAGGAATGAGACTTAGGAAAGCAATAACCATAATTTCAAGCTATTAATACAAGAAATAAAAGTGGCCATGCCGTGATCCATGGGAAGCAGGACAGCATCTGAAAAGTCACCTTCCTGGCCCGCCGGCTGGCTGATGCTCTTCCAGTGTGTCCGTCCTTTGCATTCCGTTACGACTGGCAAAACAGGTCATGGTTGGGAGCCCTTGCTGCTTCCCTGGCCTTCCTCTGCCACCGTCAGAGAAGGGTACAGAGGGGCCACTTCACTCACAGGGTTTCTGTCCGCGCCGCTGCTGTGTGCGTCTTGCTGTGTTTTGTTGCATTTTTCCTCTTTTAGTTGCCTGTATCACCTTTCTACACCCCAGTCCCCCAAAATTATTGTAATTATGGGAATATGAGAAAAGCAATCATTTTTTTGTTCTAGTAGGAGTCGTAAAAGTGAGCTGAAGAGGTGGGCTGGGAGTAGAACATACAGTAATGAGAACAGCAGTTACAAACACAGGCAGAGGGAGGCTGGGCCCTTCTGAGCTGCCGGTCGCAGCACCCACAGCACAGATCGCACTGTGGTCACGTCTGCACAGTCAGTGCATACGTCATGTGATCCATACAGGGTGGCACTTAGTGCTTTCCTATTAATAATTTGACTTATATGACCTTGAAGTGGATTAATCTTTCCTTAAAATTTGCTTGACTTTATTTTTTACATCTTTGGTTTATGTATAATAGAAATGTACTTTCTAAAGTCTGTAATATTTAATTGGTAAATATAACAAATAGCATTTATTGAATATTTACTATGTTTCTGGCATTGTACATATTTTATTTCTAGACTATTTTATTTCTGCCATGTGAGGTACATGCCATTATCATTTCCATTTCACAGAAGAGGAACCTGAGGGACACAGATTACTTAAGGAGCCCAAGGTCACAGCAGGAAGGTGTGTGATAGGCAGGACTTGGCTCTGGGCAGTCTGCGTCCTGAGCTCATGTTCTCAGGCAGTTTTCTCACTACAGGGCCGACGGTCCCTGTTGAATCAGTATTTGGTGCGTAGATGAGTGAATGATTAAATCCGTCAGTCAGAGTGACAGACATTTTCTTCCTCTTCCTGTAACCAAATGAGAAGGACATGGCCCAGGAAGAGCGGCTTTATATGGAGCATGAAGTCCGCAGTAAAGGAATTGCTTCTGTGGATAATGTATTTGTACCATGAAATATAGTGAGATTTTTCCCTCAAATAAAATCAGGGAGCCATTAATAAGCATCAAGGAGCAAGAGGTTTGTGCATATTTTTCTCTGATTATTTACTTTATTGATAGTTCTTGCACCCATTTTGTTGTGTTTGCTTTTATCGATCTACCGTCTGCGTGGCTACGGGAACATGCACTTACGTGCAGATTTGGTGTGCTGTCTCAAACACAGACCTTTGGTATGTTTGCAGCTCCTAGCAAGAGAAATAGCACAAATGCCATTTGTCTTTCAAGAGATAAATTGATAATTATCTCAAATAATATTGAACGCATTTCAGCAAATCTGGCTACGAAGTAAACTGCTTATTTCTTACATCAAATAATTGAAGATAAATTTCTCCTAAAGTTTTCAAATAAAATTAACCACATATTTAATACTTAATGACAAATGAATATTATGACCAAAGACCAAATACCTGCTAGTGTCCAGTCAGAGAAATGCACACCTCTTTCCTGCGATGGGGTATTTTCGAAAGTCCTCGGCAGGCCCCGGGTAGAGCGGGATTCAGACTTGACTCGGCTCTGGCACGTGGTCCTCACACATCGCTGTGGTGTCTTCTGGTGTCCGCTGAGCTTCCGCGAAGGTGCGTCTTTCCTCTGTGGCTCCTCAGCTTGCTCCCTGACTCTGAGATCCGCCTGTCCACAGTCCTTGCGAGAATCTCTCCGTGGGTGGGGAAGCCCCAGGCCAGACGCACAACGTGGGACTCCGATCGGCTGCTGTCCTTAGCACCACGAGTCACCGCCCTTCTCACGTTTCTTCATCTGTGAGTGGAAACAGCGTCTGCTCTGCGTGCCTGAGATGCTGCGAAGGTCTCTGTAAGGACAAGGTGCTGCTGGTGTTCTCAGCTGGCTGTCCTGACATTCCTTGCTAACAAGGCTTCCTGACATGTGAGGACTGAACTCTGACCTTTTTTTCCTCTTCCGTAAATTCCTAAGAGGTCTGGTGAGTCATGCCCTACAGACCATAAAATCTCATTAAATGAGTTTTTTATTAACCCCGTATACTGTGGCTTACTTTGCAAAGTCACTCTGGAATAGTATCACGTGACAGATAGATGTGACCCCTGTCTTAACTCAGGCATTCCTTTCTGCTGACTCCAGGTCTTTAGACAAAGCTTAACTCTTTCAACCAGTTGCCAACTGAAGAATCCCTAAAACCCACCTGTGACCTATAAGCCCCCACTTCGAGATGTCCTGCCTTCTTGGGCTGAACCAATACTTACCTTCCAAGTATTGGTTTATGGTTTCACCTGCAATTCCTATCTCCGTGAACGTATAAAACCAAACTGTTGCCTGGCCACCTCAGGCGCATTTTCTTAGGACCCCCTGAGACTCTGCTCCCCGAGCAGTGGTCGCACATATTCAGCTCAGAATAAACCTCTTTAAATATTTTGGCGGAATTTGTTTTTTCCGTCAACACATGCATCATCTTTAGCAAATGTTGAGCAGCAACAAGTAAGTGCAGGTGATTAATGACTCAGTCTCCCTTCTTGGATTAGGAATATCCTCAGGAGTGTGGTTAGACATGGACCCGAATTCTGTCTCTGGCTCATCCCTAATAACCTGTCTTAAGTTTTACAAAGTGAGGGTTATTACACAAGAATCCATTATGTTTTTGTCTGTGTGGGATTTATTTATGTGACATCTTTTCCAGAAAGCATTTAAGGAATGGTAAATTTTTCTTTAATCGGGGTAGGCTGTCCTTACTGAAGGGCTTGTTACCTTTTGTATTTTTTGATCTGAAGAAACTAAAAAGTAAATATAGACATATTTGTTACCAAGAAATAAAGAAGTAAAGGGAAATTATTTTTAACAAAATTATTTTTACAAAGAGAGTCTTTATCCCCTAGTGCATTGAAATGTTTGTTTATATACATCATCCCCTGGGTTACTAGGAAGATCACACAAAAGAACATTAAACTTCTAACCTCAGGTGTTCACCAGGAGAACCTCTGCAGGACGCAGGAATCGTGGAAGGCGCACCTGCAGTGCTCCTTGGTAGACTAGGTGGCCAGGGTGGCGTGTGGGCTAGGGCTTGGGGCCTGGGGGTCACTCATGCCCAGCTACTTGAAAACACCGATGATGCTCTGCTCTATTAACTAAGCTGTTCCCCTCTTTACCCTAGGGAAGATCCTTGTCCTTCAAGACCTTCCTCATCTGGGTTTTAATCAGTATTTACCAAGGTAAGATGGGCTCTGATGGTACAGGACTAAAAGAGTCACCTCTAGGTTAAATTCCAACAGCTTAAAATTTCATCAGGAGCAAAATATTGCTTTCTGTTTATCTCTTAAGTTGATACTCCAGTGATGTGGGTTGGTATTTTTTTTTTTTTTTTTTTTACAAATTCATGGCACCTAAAAACCGACCTGTTTTTAATTAAATGTTAATCCAGAAAAATGTTAACAGACACTCATCACGTTGTATACCTGCACAATGGTTTTCTTTCATGGAGTGATGCAAGACTTTGAGAAATGTGAATTATGTAAGGAGAAGTCATTACCCACTCTTTGTTCAGTGTCCCAGATAAATGGGAGATTGTTCAAAGTGTAATGAACAGATAGACCAGATGTATTACATGAAACATATAATTATTTACACTAATCGAAGTAGAGCTAGGCTTTCCCTCCAGGTATTAAGAAGTTTGTAAGCCTCTCCTTGATCCACTCGCTTCGCTTAAAAATGTCACCAGCACCTGAAGTGCGCGTGCGCCTTGTCCCACAGTGCTGGGGAGTTGTTCGCCAGTATGAAGTGTGTGAGCCTTGTCCCACAGTGTTGATGTTCTTGACGAAGGAGCCGTTTGCGTGGTCCTGTACACACAGCGCAGCCCCAGTGTGCTAGGAGAAGGTGTCTGTGCCCACACCCCCTGCTGTTTTCCAGGCGGCATCCTCATGTATGGGGCACTGGTGCTCTTCGAGTCCGAGTTCGTGCATGTTGTGGCCATCTCCTTCACGGCTCTGATCCTGACCGAGCTGCTCATGGTGGCATTGACTGTCAGGACGTGGCACTGGCTGATGGTTGTGGCCGAGTTCCTCAGTCTGGGCTGCTACGTGGCTTCACTCATTTTTCTAAATGAATATTTTGGTAAGTTGCCTTGCAATTCTTTTTGAATCATTATCTATTAATGGTTTTTAAACATTTTTTATTGTTACTTCTTAATACATTGTCTTAAATTGTGGATCATAGTAAAACCCACATCAGAAAGTTTCACAGCTCAAAAGCTTACTTTTGTGGAAAGATAAAACTCTTTGCGATAATTTATAAAGTTAAGATTTTCCCCATCTTGGCTTTTAAAAAGATATTAAAGTTGTATGTATTTCCAAGAGGTCTTCCCAAAAGTGCTGTATAGTTTGTCCTTTGATCATAACTGAGGCTACCACATGCTCCGAGGAAGGACACTACGAGACGGAGCAGGGCCCACCGAGCCCAGGGCTCTGCTGCTCACACTCCTGGATGCAGCAGGGGCTCTGCTCCTCCTCGCTCTTGGCAGAGGGTTGCAGTGTGCAGGGTGTGCAGCCCCCACGACATCAGCAGCCCCTCTCCCGAGCACCTGCGGTCCGGCATTGTCTCCCTGACCGTCCACCCCTGCCTGTCGGCTCCCAGCCCCGCTGGTACACGTCAGGTGGCCTCCCTTAGCTCCTGTCCCCACAGAGAGTGACGTGCTGGACGGGGGCTGAGCACCTGGCACGTGGGTCCTCTTGGTCACCGTTGTGCAGACAAGAGAGTGCAGATCAACCATCAGCGTGTCCTGGCTCTGCTTCCCCTGAGTTCAAGGCCCCAGGAGTGAGCAGAGGAGTCACCCCTGAGCCCAGCACCGCCGCGCCCCTGGAGGAGAGTGACCTGCTGGGAGTGAAGCTGGTATCCATGCGCCGTGGGGCGGGGTCCTGTCCAGCCTCCCACCTCGCCCCTCCTCAGACCAGCTCGTCAATCTTCTTCCCCAGACTTGCAGCATTTTCTAGCCAGAGTTTGAGAATGCCCCAACAGTGTCGTCAGTCAAGGGTTATATCCCTGTTGTGCCCAAACTGACGGATGTGGCCAGTGGACTGCATGTGACTTCTCTGTTAAGGTTTTCACCATCAGGGCAGAGAGAAGAGAAAGATGTGCCCAGAGGAGACTGGCAGGGCTGTGTGGCCCCAGGATGGCATCAGGGCTCACATAGTGCCCCAGCATGGCCGGGCCTGGGTCTCCTGGGGCCAAAGCCACAGGCTGGGACAGTCGTCACCACCCCCACATTGCCGCTGGAACGATCCCTGGCTGCTACAGAGTGTCGAGGCAGTATCCCCTGCAGCAGAATGTCAAGTCAGTACCCTCCTGCTGCAGAGCATTGAGGCAGTACCTCCCTGGTCTGGGAAAAATTTCCACATCTTCAACAAAGGAACAACTGCGGCACATCCCTGGGGGTGTCCTCCGACCCCCACAGAGCCAGAGCACACTCTAACGGCCCCCAAGCTATGCAGGAGACACCAGTGCAGGCCACCTGCTCACTGAAGTTCGCACATCTGACAGGAGCCACACTCTGAGGGCACCTGGGGCTGAGGCCTGCAGGGAGTGGGCATAAAACCGCACCGTAAAACTGCTTCCCCAGCCTGCTCATGGTGGACATAGGGGTAGGAAAAATACAAAAAGTTTGTGTTTCTGTAGTAAAAGAAACATTCTCTAAAAAAATACCTATGGCTTATAAGAAATGGTTATTTTCAAATTACAGTATCCCATTATTTTTGTTTTGAGAATAAGCATTTAGTATATTTCCCGATATGATCGTGAATTAATGCACTCAGGCCTGGAGAAATGTTGGTTTTATAGCATTTAATTTTAATAGCAATTTTCCTTCATTTGCCAATATATACAGAACACAAAGCAAAATACTGAAATTGGAAAAACAAATAAAAATATTTACTTCAGTGCTGTAGTGAGTAAACATAAAATTGACCTTATAAAAGTGAATTATAAAAATGACAAAGACACAAGTCAGGTGGACCTGGGCAGGGCTCATCGCCTCTGCAGGGAGGGTGTCACCGCCTGTGAGGGCAGGAACGCATTTACACGCACCAGCCCCTTTTCCCGTGTCGGGCGCGTGGCAGCACTCGAGTGCTGCGCTCCGAAATGAGTCCCTTGTAGACTTTTACAGATCTAGATCCAATAGGGGATGTCCAGGTATGTGCTTTTAGTTACAGTAAATTAATTATTGTATTTCGTTGTGTTTAAAAGGCTCTATGGTAACAGGCAGTGAAATGAAGGATTAAAACCACAATCACAAACGCACATGTCACTTCCATTACTTAGTAATGTATTTCTTTACTCGCTAGCTAACCACTTGAAATATCCTGGTATCTCCTTTAATCTGTCCTTTGTTTTCTTTATTCCTGTTTTGTTTTGGAACAGGTATAGGCAGAGTATCTTTTGGAGCTTTCTTAGGTAGGTGAAGTTATTTCTTTCAAAAGTATGGAAATTTAGCAAAACAATATTGATAAAGTTACTTACCCAATAAGAAAAGAAAATCTTCCTCTAGCTCAGGGTTTCTCACTAACTCTCTGTGACATCAGACACGCTGCCCACCAGGCCTAGGTGCACTGGCTTGTCTGCCATGGTGTGTCCTGAGGGCTCGTGAGCCAGGGGCACCTGCAGTCTGCTTACGGGGTGCACACGCCCAGGAGTGGGCCATCTGTTCCTTTCTAGAGCGCGTTTGACTGTTACGACTCAGTAGCTAAGCTCCTGGAAAACACTTTCAGGGTTTTTCAAAATATGGGTAAACAAAGAGTATGACTTTTCCTCTGTGGGCTCCAATATACTATACAGAGATCAGTTGTTTTCCCTATATCATTTATTTTTTTAAAAATCTGTGATTCCTAGTAAGTAGGTCTTTTTATCCTACCCAGCATTGTAAAGGGATTTCCACTATATGTAGAATTGAGCTATGTAAACATTGGTTTCTCACACACCTCTTCTCCTGCGGGGCTCACGTGGCCCACCCGTTAGCCACACAGCTTTGTCGTGAGCGCACGGGTCTGTGTGCGGAGCTGTCAGGAGGGTGCCGGTGTGCTGTTCTCTGGGCAGGGTGGGACTGGCAGGCCCCCTCTGTTGCCTGCCACCCCCGATGAGGTCAGCTCTACCTTAAAATAAAGATTAGACAGTTGTCGCCAGGCATTGTCTACCCATTAAATGGTATTTGGTGATACTAATCGTCAGCAGTATCTCTAACACTTTGGTTTCATTTATTCTATTGAAAGAAGAATTAATTATGCCCGACACAGGCAAAACAGTCCTGCGGTCAAGAAAGCCTGAGTGTGGAGTTGGGCCTGTGCGGTGCGCGCACGGTGATGCTCTCGCGGCAGGCTTGGGAGACCCTGCAGCCGGTCAGGTCCGTGGCTGTGGTTGTGAGGGCCTGGGAGCCTTCTTGGGTGGCACGTACATTTTCTCCTCTGTTCTTTGCCAACAGACGTTGCCTTTATCACCACCGCGACCTTCCTGTGGAAAGTGTCGGCGATCACTGTGGTCAGCTGTCTCCCGCTCTATGTCCTCAAGTACCTGAAGCGCAAGCTGTCCCCGCCCAGCTACTGCAAGCTGGCCTCCTGAGGCCGGGCGCAGCCCCAGGCCCTCCCTCGGAGGCTACTGGCAGAGGAGCATGAGACACATGCATCGGGCCTGCCCTGTCCAGGCTTCACCTGCTTTTCTTTCTTATTTTTTTTCAAAACTTAATTTCCATTTTGAAGCAGCCTGAGTTTCTATCGCAAATGAGCCCTGATTATTTCACTACTGCTGTAAAGGAGTCACCTTACTCTGGAGTTCTGAGAATTGAAATGAAAGCTTAATTTCTGCAATTTCCTGACATTCAAGTTCTTTCTTTGATGTTCTAACATAGAAAGTCTTTCCTGCCTAAACATAATAAAATCTAGATGCTTTCAAGGCGATGTCTGTACTTGCTGCTGTCCGTCGGATGTTGGTGTCCACACCCTGGGAACAACAGACGGCCTTCGCCCACCCCCGCCCTTGCTGTCTGTCCTCTTTTCTTTATATTCACATTTTGCTTTCCTGGAGAAATTCACAAGCTCATAAGTCCTTACGAAAAGAGCTGTTCACTTCACACACACTAAAGACACGTTGAAGAAACGCCAGCATTTCTGGACATAGTCCCATTGCAGCTGTGAGTGTAAACCACCCTCCAAAGGCATTGCTGTTAGTACACGTGTTTCCAAAGCTCCTATCCTCTTTACAGCTGTGAAATCACACGCAAACACCATCTCTCTAGACAGGAATCAACTGTCCCGTAACTCTCAAACCGCCCTAGATGCTGCGCTTGCCTTGTAGCAGGTTCTCCTCGCTTACTTGGTTATAAACACGAGTCGACATTATGGCAGAAAAAGCCCTTTACCTGCCAAGCTGCACCGATGTCCATGAGCCACATGCTTTTGTCAAGGTGGGAATTGCTGTGGGGCCAGGAGTCAGCGTTCTCTGTGGTTGTTGCACCCTGGGGCTTGATTCCAAATCTTGTCGTGTTGCAGCCCGCAGCAGTGCCTGTTGCTGGAGTTGCTTCCTGTTTAGTAAAACAGGAATGTCTCTGTACCAGGTGTTGTGTGTCCGTGTCGTTCAGCACGACTGCCCTTCGAGTGTGGGTCCGGTCACCCCGAGGCTGCTGGGGGCAGCCACGCCGTGGGAGCGGCGGGGATTGCAAGACAAGCTGAGGACCTGCCGGGGCCCCACCTGGCTCCCCCATCCCCAGCCACTGTTCACGGAAGAAAATTCACAGCCCCAGTAAAAGCAATAAAGCTTCGTGTCTCCCCCAAAATTTTTATCAACGCCTTTTGAATCAAACTTCTCTAGCAGGCTGCCTTTCGGTTGCTTGAGTGTTCCGAATTTCCAGATGGATGGGGGCCTGGGAGTTATTTCTCGCCTTTCCCACACGGTGTCGCTGTGCTTTAGTTTGTCTCAAATGTCAGTTGTCTTGGGAGGCTGCCAGGCAGGTTCTCCCCTTTGTGTGCTGAGTTAATGTCCCAGGAGTCACTCACTGGTTCTGGCTGATTGGGGTTGCGCGGCGTCTTTGCCCCTTCTTTCGAAGCACAGTTTGAATTAGGGGCACCGGATTCAAGACACCTTCCAGGGGCCACAGCCAACGCCTATGAGGCGGGATCGCAGCGCAGCCAGGCAGCTGCTCGCCTTTGCACGGTGTTTTAATAACCACCCACCTGTGACGTTGGCTAGCAGAGTTATAATACATTGTAGATAAAAGCTGTGAACATTGGGAAATAACACTTCAGTACAGCTTTGAAACAGAAACTCAGTTGGATACCGAGTGAGGGGACACCGTCTGGAGAACTCAAGGTGCACTGAGGCCGCGGGAAGCCAAGGGGTCTTTCCGCCTGTGAAATGAAAGTCCCCTCTGCCCAGGGTGCTGTTGTGAGGATGGAAGGAGGAAAGGTAGGAAGGACGCTCCGAGCTGATGCCGGGCACCTGGTTCTCTGCCAGGTCAGAGAGAATGACAGCCTAAAGGGTCGTTAGCTGTAGCTGCAGCTCAGGCTGAGGGACTGGCTCCTCCCCTGAGGTCACACGAGGAGCAGGGCACCGTGAGAGCGTTAGGTGTTTCCCGCCGGGTTGTGTAATAGCCTGTTTGTTCTAGGTATTCTCCAGGACGGGCTGGGCTACTCGTGAGCCCCGTCCACTCGCATAGCCTTCCAGGAGGGCTGCTTCTCTGCCTTCGCGTGTCCGTCAGTTGACCCATGTCTCCCTGTCTACTGTAAGTGCCGGGATAGAGGAGACCGTTCTGCCGTCGGCACGTTGTTTACGAGTGTCTGCTGCGTGTCCAGTGCTGTGCTGGCCCTGCATCTGCATGTGGGACTGCGGCAGATGCAGCCTGCGCATGGTGTGGTCTGGGGGGGAGGCGAGTAGCGCGGGGATGAGTACAGCACCAGCAGCCTAGCGGGCAGACTGCAGCTGAGACCAGAAAAATCAGGAGCCCGTCCCGCAAAGACTGGAGGGGAGAGAGTGCTGTAGCCAGAGAGCCGCCTGCGCACAGACCCTGAGTCGGGGGCCTCAGTGAACTGATGGGGCAAGGAGGGCAGAGGAGGCAGGTGGGTGAGGCAGTGAGGTGGCAGGTGAGGCAGGGGTGGATGGGGGTGGATGAGTGTGGGGGTGGATGGGAGGATGGATGAGTAGGTGGATGGGATAGATGGATGGATGGTTTGGTAGTGGGTGGGTGTGGATGGGTGGGTGGTGGAATGGCGGATGGGTGGATGGGTGGGTGGATGGGTGGGTGGATGGGTGGTGGATGGATGGTGGGTGGTGGGATGGATGGATGGATGGGTGGTGGATGGATGGTGGGTGGGTGGATGGATGGTGGTGGATGGGTGGGTGGATGGATGGTGGGTGGATGGTGGTGGTGGTGGATGGATGGTGGGTGGATGGTGGTGGATGATGGATGGTGGGTGGATGGATGGATGGGTGGGTGGATGGGTGGGTGGGTGGATGGTGGGTGGGTGGATGGATGGTGGGTGGTGGATGGATGGGTGGGTGTGTGGATGGGTAAATGGCGGGTGGGTGGGTGGATGGTGGGTGGTAGATGGATGGGTGGTGTGGTGGAGTGGATGGTGGGTGGTGGATGGATGTGGGTGGTGGATGGATGGGTGGGTGTGTGGATGGGTAAATGGCGGGTGGGTGGGTGGATGGTGGGTGGTAGATGGATGGGTGGGTGGGTGGATGGATGGTGGGTGGTGGATGGATGGTGGGTGGTGGATGGATGGGTGGGTGTGTGGATGGGTAGATGGATGGGTGGGTGGGTGGGTGGCAGGTGGGTGGGTGGATGAGAGCATGGGTGGATGGTGGGTGGGCAGGTGGGTGTTGGCATGGCTCTTGGCTACTCTTCATAGCCTTGTCCTATTCCAGGTTAGTGACTATCCTGCCTTTTCTTCCAATATTTCTGAGTCAGAGAGGGCTGCACTGCATTTCCAAAGCCTGTAACTCTGCACCCTGTGAAGCCAGGACAGACTGCAGAAGAGAGCACCTGTTCCCTCCTCTTCTGGTTAGGGCCCAGCAAAGAGGTTGTAGTAGAAAGACCCCAACAGTGTGGACCAAGCAGGCTGGACACTTGTTTCCCGCCTGTGACAGCAGTGGCAGAGCAGGGCCCCTCTCTCGATGCCCCACCACCAAGGCCTGGAGGTTGTCCTGTCCACCAGAGAGGCTGGACCGCAACCTCCTTATCTTGGGAAGGAAGCGGCATGGGGAGATGGACAGAGCTGCAGGAGACCGTGGCTTCTGTAAATGGACTGAACACTTCAGCCAAAGGCAGAGATGGTCAGACCGGAGGAGAAGCAGAGCCAGCCTGGTCCAGAGAGCTGACCGCCTCCTGGCGCAGCCCCTTCTGCTGTCTGCCGGTGTCGTGAGCACTGCCGCAGCCACCTGCCACCCCCCAGCTCTGCAGGGTGCCCTGAGGCAGCCCACGTGCGAGGTCACCTGGAGACCGGAGCAGCGGGAAGGCCAGCCATGCGCTTTTGAGGAGCCCCCGCATCCAAGAGAAATGATCAGAGAAATAATAAATAATTTCAATGGAATGAAAATGAAGATTCGTCAAAACTTGAGATACGGTGAAAGTGCTCGAGGAAAGTTTATAGATGGAAATGCTCATATGAGGAAAGAAAGGTCTAAAGTCAAAGCTAGAAAAGAAACAGCAAAGTAGGCCGGAATTGTGTAGCAGGCAGAGACACTGAGGACGAGTGAACGGCAACAAAATGGAAACCAGATCGACAACAGGAGCCTACAAAACCAAAGTGAGATTGAAAAAATAAACCTCTAAGAAGAGAAAACAACAAGAAACCTCTGCCAGCCTGGTGAAGACGGAGAAACACAAATCAGTGATAGAGGCTGATGCGCCTGCTGCGCCATGGCGGGCACACCGTGCTGGCGGGACACCGTGGAGCCCGTGCGGCCAGGCCGTGTGCGCGCCGGGCGGGCGACCGTGCCTGCGGCTGATGCAGGAAGGAAGTGAAGGTGTGGTGCCATCCCCGCACAGTCCACAACTCTTCTGCAGCATCCCATGAATCCACAATCAAACTACAAAGCTTTTAAAACGTGCTGAGGGCAGAATGGGGGCCGAGTCTGGAGGGCAGGCGGAGGGCCGGGCTCCACACAGCCGAGTGGGAGGAAGCCGCCGGCAGCACCGCCGCCTCACCTGTTGTGGGCGCTGCACCTGCTGTGGGGAAAGGTGTCTTTGGGAACAGTGACCTGCTGCCCACTTCTTGCAAAGTCCCTCACGGGCGCTGTGGGCTAAGTACTGAACTGTACCAGTGGCCGTGGGCCGGGTGGCCGGTGAGCTGGTGCCCAGACAGCACAGACCTAACCGGGCCAGGGTCAGGGGCGGGACCAGGTGTGAGCACCGACAGGTGAGCCAGGACCTGAGGCCTTTGCAATCTCCACCTGGCAAAATGCCATGCCTATTCTTGCCAAGTGCCAAGGGGGCTCTCCCATCCCAAAAGGTGTTGGAGGTGTGGGGGGGCCCTCCAGCCAGCTATGCCTCCACCTACCACCGTAGGAGCCTGGTCACCTGCAGGCCTGGTGTCCTGCTCACTGCCAGCCACTCCTCCAGTTCTCCAGCCCACCCCAGGGCCTCTCCGGCCAGGACCTTGTCCCTGTGCACACCTGGGGGGCCGTGCTGACCCTCACCTCGGGGACCTGGCTCCTCCCTGGACTCTGGCCCAAGAAGTGAGCCCATCTCCGATGCAGGACCCCTTTCTGGGGAGCAAAAGGGGTGCTGGGGAGACCCTGCAGGGATCCAGAAAACAGGGACAGCCCCGAAGGTGGAGCCCCGTCAAGCCCATGCCATCCCCCGGGATCTTCCCTTGGTTCCACCCCAAGGCCTCTCCTTAGCCCTGACCCAAGCGGCCGTTGGCTCCGTGTCCAGCATCCAGGATGCTCCTACAGTAGCCATGACCCAAGAATCCCTTCCTCTGTCCACTGCATTGCATCTTGCAGGGGACTCGACATGCAGCCACCACTTGGAAGAGAGCTGCTTGATGCCTGGAAGAGGGCCCTTGGCTTGGCCATGGGGCTGGGACCAGGGGCTCGAGTGCACTCGAGCCCCTGGTCCCAGCCCTTAGACAGGCCAGTCCTCACCCAAGCCTGCGAGGTGTTGCTCCCAGGGGCCCAGGGACCTCAGCAGGGAGGCCCAGCACAGGTCCTGCAAGGCCTGGGGAATGGACCTGGGAGACATGGGGTGGGAGGGCCCGAGGCTCTGGGGACGACGGTGGGGCTCAGCATGGGGTGGTCCTCTCCTGCTTTCCCCTTACAGGACTCCGTGCAGCCCAGTGCCCCGCCTTCCATGACGGGTCTTGGGGACCACCGAGGGCCGCTGGACGGCAGGGAGGCTTCCCCGCTTGGATCCGGGTCTGTGGGGAGAGGCTGTGGCTGGTCCACTACCCTGCTCAGGACTGACTGGAAGAGGCCCAGATTGGCCTGGATGCTGGGCAGGGCCCACCCGGGCCAGGGCACAGCAACCGCACAGGCCACAGAGGCCTGTCCCCAGCCGGCCCTCATCTGGGTTCCCAAAGCCCAGAGCCCATAACACCTCATCATGGGCAGGACACCCTACCTGGCCAGCTCCTGAGGGTGGGGCAGGACGCACCTGGGTCAGGAGGAGGCGAAGGGCCCCCCACGGCCCTCCCTGCCCCCCAACTGCCCTCCCCATCCCCCGCAGCCCTCCCCACTTCCCCCACGGCCTTCCCCCCGCCCCCGCTGCCCCCACCTCCAGGGCCCTCCCTATCCCAACAGCCCTCAGGGGCTCAGTGGGCTCAGTACAGCCTAGGGCACGTGAAAGGGTGGGCCCCCAGTTCCCAGGATGGGCAGGGCCCGAGCACCCTGTGTCCCCCGTGCAGAGAACCCCAGACTAGCTGGGCATCTGCTGGCCCCTCTCTGTGTGGTCTCGGTGGCTCTACCATCCTGGGATGCCATCCGGGTCCCTGTGGGGGTGGCCCAGGTGTGTCCAGTTGCCTGGCCCCCAGGGCAGTACTGGGGGTCCTCGCTCAACACCTCACCTGAGGAAGCATCTCCCCCTCTCAGCCCTAACCCTCCAGCTTTGGAGGGGTTGGGACACATTGGTGACCAGAGGCCAGACGTTTGGGGCCCCTGAGCAGCTCCAGGTGGGCGCAGAGGCTGTGGATGCAAGGATAGTCCTGCAGTGCGGCTTCCTCAGGAGTATGGGCTCAGTGAGATCGGGCAGCCCTGGGACTGACAGCAGCCTCCAGGTGCACACAGCTCACACGCCCCCGGCTGCAGCCCTGCCCTGTGACCCTTCCCACTTCTGGGCCTGAGCATTTGGGGTCCCCCCAGTCTGGCCCCTATGCTCAGGGACCTGCCTCCAGTGCCCTCAGAGGTCCTTGAGGCCTCTGTGCCTCTCGGGTGTCCTCCAAGGACAGTGTGGCTCCATGGAAGTGCTCAGAAGGTGTCAGAACAAAGTATTTGGGAGTGGAGAAACTGAGGCACAGGGACGTTCACAGTGATTTTCCCCAGAGCCAAGAAGAGAGGGTGGCAGGAGCACGGGGTGCTCTGCACATGGCCGGACAAGGCCAGGTCAGCACGGCTCCTGCCCGGAGTGTCAGCGCCCCCCACCTCGGGCTGTCCAATCCCTCCTGGGCATTGGGGCCCCCAGGAGAAGGCCTGGACCTCGCCCACAGCTAGGGTGCCCAGCAGTCAAGGCCTCGGGGCACCCACAGCCTCCTCTGGGGTCAGAGCGGCTGAGAGCCCCCCATGCAGCCAAACAAGCACCTCAATCCCACTCAGGAGATGCCCCCTGCACAGGGCTGGACTTGGGGGCTGTTGGCAAGGACTGGCCTACGTGTCCTTTGTGAAAACTCCTTATCTTGGAATAACCTTAGACTTCCAGACAAGTTGCAGAAATCACACCGAGCTCCCCCAGTCCCCGGCCCCAGCTTCCCGGTGCTGCAAGGGGCCCACAGCGATCCTGGGCAGCAGACTCACTGGAGACGTGTCTTCCTGGACGCTGATCTGTGTCCTGAAGAGGTGGCGTCTGGACCTGCCTCCTGGCTCCATGAGCACCTGGGGGCACTTAGAGACCCAGCAGACACCTGCTTCTCACCTCTGCCTGCACCGCCAGCGACTGGTCGGCCTCGTCTGTATTGCGTCCTCATGCAACTCCAGCCCATGCTGGTGCCACCGGGAACGGGTGCAGCTTCAGAAGTTTCCAGAAGGGGGTGCTACAAGCCAAGAAGTGGGTCAAGAAGTGGCGCCACTGGGCCAGCCTGGCTCTGGGATCTGGGGGGTTAGAGACCCGATGCTGCAGGATTCCTCAGAATACCGTGTCTTGTTTCACTCAACCAACCGGGTCCCAAAATGCAGAGTTTCCCCAAGGAACCCTGGGTTTGCGCAGTTGAAGAAGCTTCCCTTCGCCCACGGGCACTTGTATACATTCAGCATCTGTTTTTGCTTGAATGGGAAGCGTGTTCCCCTCTCTGCCCTAAAGCTCAAGCACAGGCACAGGCCTTCTAGCTAGAGTGGCACCCTACGTGTCTGGCGGGGCAGAGAGAACTTGGCCGACCCAGCCCAGGGCGCCGGGGGTGGAGGGGGTGCAGGGGCAGCGCTGAGCTCGGGCATGAGAGGCCTGGAAGGTTCCCTGTGTCAGTCGGCCTGTGGGGTCGTCTGGCCTCGGGGACAACAGCTGAGCAGAAGCCAAGGGGACCTCAGAGGGGCTGCGTTCTTGGTGAGTCCTAAACACACTCATTGCTAATGACAGAATTTTCTAAAATTGACCACTTTGGGACTTTAGGCCTGGAAGGAACCTGGATATCCTGCAGCCCCGTCTCTGACTGTTCCAGAGAATTCTGTGGCCGGAAGGGCTCCCGGCAACCCCTTCCCCACACCTGTGCCCGGGTGGCTGGGTTCTCAGCAGGCATGGCTGGGCATGGCCCCAACAGGCCCAGTGCGGCTCTGGGATTTTGGCCTAAGAGGCAAACAGAAATGTCGGTGTATGGATCTAGAAATACCAAGTTTGCAATCATTTGTACTTTTAAAAATGCTCTGGGCCAGGCACAGCAGCTTACGCCTGTAGTCCCAGCTTTCTGCGAGGCTGAGGCAGGAGGATGGCTTGAGCCTAGGAGTTGGGGGCTGCAGTGAGCTGTGGTGATACCCCTGCACTCCAGCCCAGGTGACAAAGTGCCTGTGTCTCAAAAAAGCCAAAAAAAATCATGCTCTGAAGAAAAATGTGGTCAGGTTCTTACCCAGAAGTGCAGCATCTTGAATATTTGCTTCTCTCCTAAGGAAGAGAGTGAGGCCCTACACCAAGCTGGGTTGGAAGTCAGAAATCTAGATTTCTATGTGAAGTCTCGGAGTTTTAAAATTTGGCTCCTGAGATTTGCCAGCATTGTTTGGGTGGCCAGGAGAGCCATGCAGCACAACTGCTGGGGCCATGTCCACGTGTGCACATGCCCGCTGCTGGCTCAGCGCCACGGCCCACCCAGCCATGGCCCCAGACGCCTTTCCTGTCCCAAGTGGGCCTCTCACAGCATGGCCTGGTCTCTCTCCCTCGCACCCCGGGAAGACTTACTTCCTTAAAGCAGACACTGCATCCTCAGGCCGGGCCCTGAGGTACCCGCTGGGCCCTGCAGACCCCGGTGCTCTTTCCTCAGGGTCACCCAGCTGGGGAGAGGCTCTCGAAGGATGGGGGACTCAGCCTCACCCCTGGTCCCTGGGGACGGGCATCTGCTCCAGCCCGGAAGTGGAACACAAACTGCCCACAAAGAGGAACAGTGACCAAAATCCTGAGTGTCCTCGTGCTCCCTCCTCATTCTAAGCGACACTGTACGGGCGTCTTGCCTATAGGTCAGGCTCTGCGTAGGTTAACCTGCAAGAATGTTTGCACCTTACACATCTGACTCCAACATCCCTCAGGTGCACCTTTAACTGTCCGTGTTTGTGTTTTTCTCTAAAGGGTCCATTTGCAGGGAAGCTGTGAACCCACCTTGCGCTGCTGGTAAAGTAATTGCTTCGGTGTTCATGTTGTCCGCCCAGCCCAACCACAGGGTGAGCTCCAGGACAGGGCAAGGAGAATCGATGCAACATGGCAGGATTCTCACCAAAAGCTCCTCCCGCCAGGCACAATTGCTGGGGAGCTGGAACCACCCCCTGCAGTCCTAGGCTGACCCACGCAGGCAGCATGGGTTGGATGGGCTGCAGTCCAGTGGGCCGTGATCCCAAAGGGACAACGTTGACTCCAGGGCACAGATGCCTGTGTGGATGCTGCAGGGCAGAGCGAAGCAGCTGGGGGCCAGTGGTCAGGGGCTTCGACACCCAGTTGAGGATGTGGGGGGCTCTGAGGCCTCACCTCCAGCTGCTGTCCCTGCCAGCTGCATCCTCCTCACCCTGAGCCTTGGGTTGGTGAGCTGGGGTGTTCCTGGTGGGGCATCCAGGTGGAGTGTTCCTGGTGGGGTGTTCCAGGTGGGGCGTCCAGGTGGGGTGTTCCTGGTGGGGCGTCCAGGTGGAGTGTTCCTGGTGGGGTGTTCCAGGTGGGGCGTCCAGGTGGGGTGTTCCAGGTGGGGTGTCCAGGTGGGGCATCCAGGTGGGGCTGTCTGGGGGGACTGCATCTCTCTGTGACGTGAGGGAGAACTGAGTGGGAAAGGCCATCACCACCAGGGAGCCCCGGGCCCAGGGCTCTGGCAGTCTCTGGTCCTGCCCTCCCCCAGCATCCTCACCACGTCCTCCCAGGCTCTCTCCTCGGCCTCCTGAGATTCCCTCCCAATTTGAGACAAAAGTGACAAAATGAGGGGAAGCACAAAAGGAGCCCAGAGGAAAGCAGGGTGGGCCAGCAGAGAGCCCACCTGGGCTTTGCTGTCATCTTGCAGCTCTGTGCTCTCGGTGAGCTTGAAACCTGGGAGTCTAGCACCCGCAGGCAGCGAGGGGCAGAGAGCAGCCGGGGTGGGGTCGGCAGAACGTGGCCAGGGTGAGATCGGCTAAGAAATGAGGCCGCACATTGGGGAAACCCACCGAGCTCTGAATCTGAGACTGATGGGATGGAGCTGTGGGAAGCTAGTGAGGATGGGCCTGGGGTGAGCAGGGAGAAGCCAGAAAGTGTGGGAAGGTGCCAGCCTGGTGGCAGAAGGTGAGTCCTGGGGCTGAGAGTTGGGTTTGGAGGGTGTAGGAGACCTCCCTGGGTGGGGTGGAGGGACCCCAAAATGCCTAAACCCAGCACAGCAGCGTTGGCAAGGCCTTCCCAGTGTCCTGCCCATGGCGGCTGCTGTCTCTACCGGGGGGCCCTGCTTGGCCTACCCCACCCTCTGGCCCCTCTGGCCCCATCACAGCCACCCATGGGCTCTAAGACTCCCCTCGCCCATGGACACCCCAGCACTTGCCCTGGATGGGGAACACTGTCTCCTGCACCCCATTCCCAGAGCCGGTTCCCAGGAGCAACTTGGGGGCAGCAGGGCTGAGTGGGAATGACTACCCCACGCTGCAGGGCTGCCCACCACGTGGCCGAGGGCCCCCAGGCTCATAGCCACCCTCACCCAGCTGGACACGAGCAATGTGCAGGGAGGACCTGTGGCCCTGCTGCCAAACATGGCCCCAGGCTGGGTGGTCAGTCCCTCAGCTACAAACCCTGTGGCCCAGGACCCGTCACAGCACCCAGGAGGGGCCACCCAGGCCTGACCTGCTGCAAGTGTGGGGCACAGCCTGCTTGCCCTAGCCTCCTGTGAGGACACAGTGAAGGTTGATGAGGACAGAAGCCCCGTGTCCCTCAGAAGTGAACAGACACCTGCTGGTGGGCACTGTGGGAGAGGGAGGGACAGAGAGAGAGAGGGGAAAGCCAGCAACAGGACCACTCACATGTGCAGCTCGTGGACCAGCTGGGCTATCTCTGGCCCCACCAGGCCTCCCAGCACCGAGGTGGAGGGCCCTGCCCTCTGAGGGCCTTGGTGGAAACTCGTTCTTCCAGCTGTGCTGCCCCCGGCATTGTGTCATCAGGACAGGACCCCCCCCCCCCGAACCAACCCCTCCATGGTCCTTGTGGGGGGCGTAGGCCAGAGCCAAAGCCCCATCTAGGGAAAGGGGCATCCGTGCGAGGCTGCCCTGTGCTGGCTGCAAGGACACCACCTAAAAGCCCGGCAGCCGCTGCTCCCCAGAAAGTGACAGGCACAACCACCATGTGACCTGGTGGTTCCACGTCTAGGTGTACACCCAAAGGACAGAAAGCAGGGACCGTTCCCAGCAGCCTGAGGTGAAGGCAACCCAGGTGTCCCCGATGGCCAGACGTCCATAGGGCGGAGTGTCACTCACCCTCGCCAAGGAAGGGACTCTTCCTGGCACAGGCCACAATGCGGATGGCCCTTGGGGACAGCCACAGAGGACAGACCCCATGTGATTCCACTCATAGGCGGGCCCAGAGTTGTCAGATTCATAGAGACAGAAAGTAGAACGGGGGGGCGGGGTGGGGGAGTTACTGTTTAATGGGGATGGAGCTTCAGTTTGGGAAGAGGAGAGAGAGTTCTGGGGACGGACGGTGGTGGTGGTCACAAAACAACACAAATGCACTTAACGCCACTGAACTTTATGCTTAAAAGTGGTTAAGGTGGTAAATTTTGTGTTATGTGTATTTTACCACAATTTACAGAAAGACAAAAGCACAAGGGGACTGAGTGGGGCTGCAGCCCAGCGGGGGCCCAGGGGAGGGCGCTGGGCGGCCCCTGCCTTCATCCCCGCCGCCCACTCAGCAAGGAGCCCGGGCGGTGGCAAAGCAGGCCAAGAACCCGGCAGGGCCCGGGACCTCGCTGGGCTTGTTGGGTCTGAGATTTGAAACAACATCACTGTTGAGGGGTTTATGTTCATTTACACTTTGGCAAGACGCCACTTCCTGTTTCTAAAAAGAAAAAAAGGCTTAAGCAGGCTTATAAAAACTCCATGTCTTCTTGGACATCAAACGGTCCCAACACAACATCTTGATGAGTTAAGTGTAAATGAATCAGAAACACATGGATTAAATTTCCCTTGAAATTCACTCCAGTTTAAAAATTAATGGAAAAAGTGCCTGGCACAACTTGTTTAGAGATTTATTGAACCAAAACACTTTAAAAATAGTTTGGGAAGCTCAGTGAACCCAAGCTGTGGCTTGGTCCCACGTCTCGGGTGGATTCTGTTCCCTCCAACCAGGCAGTTGGAAGCCCGGGTGGGGCTGGGGCAGAGCAGTCCTCCCTCCCTCCCTCGGACACGCCGCCAGGAGCCGCCTCCTGCTCTCCAGTCAAGAACACTGTGCACGCATAAAAAATGAAAGTAATCTAGCATCAAAAAGGAAAATAAAAAGAACAGCCTCACTATCTAAGGCTGAGGCAAAAGTGGCTTTGCCTTGGGTTGCTACTTAATTGAGCAGATTTGGGTAAACCAAGCAGTTTAAAGAAAAAGGTTGGAATATTGCCATTTGAAAACTATTACTATTTTGCAAGAGGAAAACAATTGTTGAGTTCACAGGGATTAACCCAAAATCTTGCCAGAAATTAAAAACGTGAGTTATTTCCCACCAGGCCAGAGCTGGTGAAGAGCAGGTCCCCCCACAGCGTCAGGAGACCCTCCCAAGAGCCCCCACCGCAGCCTCCCTGGACCCAGGGGTGGGAGTGTTTGGTGATCGCCACTCCTCGTCCTACAAAATCCTAAGCAGAGAAGACAGAGGCTCCAAAGCTTAGCGCAACTTTCGCCCTGGCCTTTGTGTACATTTCTAACTTTTTAGAAGTAAAGCTCAGCACAGGATGGTCAGACTTCCAGGCACCTGCAGGCAGCCTCAGGCTGACCTGGGCTGGTGGGGCCCTCGGGGGCCAGGAAGGGGCTACATCTCCCACCTGGTACAGACGCACACGTGGTATTCTCACCTGCACAGCCAGACCTGCGCGTACTACGGGAATGTCAGCTCAGCCCTACTTGTGTTTTCCAAGAGAAATCAAGATAGAAAGGGACATTCTTCTTGCTTAGCATGTTATGTGAGGCCCAGATGGACCCAGCGGACCACGCGGGGTTTGCCAGCTTCCACACACTTGTCTTCCTTCCTGGTTAGAAAGCTGTTTATTTTTCATCGGCCTCCAAAGCCAGCCCCTCGCCACCACCCATAGAGGAAGGAAGGACCCTGTGCAGCCAGGTGTGGCTGCTGTTTGTCTCCTAGCACAGGTCGTGTATGAACTAGGCTTCTTTAGTTGTGAGCCACAGAATCCCAAATCAAACTAGACTGACCAGAAAAGGGAAGTTATTTCCTCACCAAGGTGAAAACCTCAGTGGCAGGCTCTCAGGTCTGGATTCAGGTCTCACTTTCGTCAGCCTCAGGACCCGGCAGCTTCCCCAGGAGGGAGCCGACTGTCTCGGGGGAGGAGAACACTGGGGCTCCTTGGTATCAACTGGCTCTGAGGTTTTGCCTGGAGGGAGAAGCAGAAACTAAAAGAGCTCCTAATTTCTTCCCAAAAGAACTGACTCCATTTGCAACAGAACATGGGGGAGTTTAAATCCTCAAGAACAGCAGAGGCTGCCGTAAGAGGCAGTGGGGAGACGCGCGGATTTAATGAGTATGTAGCCTAGAATATTGCTAATGTTCAGGAGAGAGCTGGGGAATGCCACATCTGGGAGGAGGCCTCCTGAAGTCACAGCAAATATCACACACGGACCTCAGAAACTCTTCCTTCAGAGCAGGCACAAGTTGATTGGGTTAGTTGGTGGAGCAATTTATGGCCTGGACATTGTCGAAAACAATAGAGTAATCTAATGGCAATTAGTGGCATTTGACAGCTGTGTGTGGTCAAGGAAAGAGAGGAAGAGACCTCCACCAAAATTCTGTCATCTTGGGGTAACTCTGGGCACACCCCAGTGGCATCTACCAAGGAACAGCACCAGAGGCTTAACACTGCAGGGAGGGGGACACAGACTCCCCCACAATAATCCAGGAATTCACTAAACAAATAAATAAGCAAATAACAAGAACAAGCCCCACATGGGGGAACGTGTACCCAGAGTTGCTACAATATATTGTCTAAAATGGCCAGTTTCCAACAAAATACAGTGAGGTGTACAAAGAAACACAAAAGCATAATCCATACATTAAAAACAGAAAACAAAACAAACAAACAAAAAAACCCACAGACAATAGAAACTGCCTGTGAGAATGACCAGATGTTGGATTTAACAGCAAAAGTCTTCCAAATATTCATTATATGTTCACAGAACTAATGAAAATCTTGATTAAAGAAGTAAAATAAGGTGTGATGACCATGTCACATCAGGTAGAAACTATCAATAAAAAGACAGAAACTATAAAAAAGAAATAAGTGGAGATTCTGGAGTTGAAAGGCATAATAACTGCAGAGAATAATTCACTAAGGGGCTCAACAGTTGATTTGAACTGGCAGAAGAAAGAATTAGTGAACTTGAAGATAGATCAATGGAGATTATGCAAACCTAGAACAGAGAGAGAACATGAAGAAAACCAAAGAGCACCTGAGGGAAATGAGGGATGGCGGGACATTGTCAAGCACGCTAACACGTACGTAATGGGTGTACAAGAAGGCAAGGAGAGAGAGAAAAGAAATGAAAAAATATTAAAAGAAATACTGGCTGAAAATGTCATGAGTTTATTGAAAAACAATAACCAACATGCAAGGAAGCTCAATGAACCCCAAGTAGGGTAGACTCTAAGAGACTCACAAACTGACACATTATGGTAAAAGTGGTGAAAGTCAAAGACAAAGAGGAAATCTCAAAAGCAGAAAGAATAAGATGATTTCTCACTTACAAAGGAACCCCAATAAGGTTAACATCTGACTTCTGTGGAAGCCAGAAAGCAGTGGGATAACATCCAATGTACTCAAAGGAAAAAATAAAGCAACCTGTCAACCAAAACGCCTATACTCAGCAGAGCTTTCTTTCAAAAATGAAGGTGAAATAAAGTCTTTCCCAGACAAGGGAAAACTGATAATTTGTTGCTACCACATCCACCTTACAAAAAATTCTAAAGGAAGGTCTTCATGCTGGAAGCATGAAGAAACACATGAGAAAAACAGAAAACAAAAAGTAAAGTGGCAGATGTAAATCCACCTATATCAAAAATAACATTAAATATAAATGGATTTAACAATCCAATCAAAAGCAGAGATTGTCAGAATGAATAAAAAACATGATCCAACTCTATGCTGTCTACAGGAGACACTCTTTAGATACAACAATACACATAAACCAAAATGATAGAAAAAGACATGCAATCATGCAAAGAGCAACTAAAGGAAAGCTGGAGTGGTCATACTAATGTTAGACAAAACAGACTTTAAAACAAAAGGTAATATTAGAGATAAAGAGGGATGTTTCATAATGATACAAGGGCCAATCCATAAGAAAGATACAACAGTTGTAAACATATGTGGTCCTAATAACAGAGCTCTAAAATATATGAAGCACAAACTCGCAGAATGAAAGAACTAACAGACTTCTACAATAGAGAGTGGGGACTTCAAAGCCCCACTTTCAATAATGGACAGAACAACCAGGCAGATGACCAGCAAGGAAACAGAAGATCTGAACAACAGTATAAGCCAATTAGAACTACCATACATCTGTAGAACACTCACTCAGCAACAGCAGAATACATATTCCTCTCAGGTGCACATGGAACGTCCTCCAGGATAGAGCATATTCTAGGCCATAAAACAAACTTGGGCTGTTTGAGGCCAGAGGCCTCTCTTTTAACCACTGCAGGAGGCAGATCAAGAGAGAGGGAGGTAAACAAAGGTTTGTCAAAGAGGCAGTAAAGACCCTTGGTGGGGTCTGCAGGGTGGGGTCCGCAATCCACTGCAGGACAGTGGATTGGAGGAAGGCTCTGGGGTCCAGTAAGCACTTGGTGAGTGACTAAATGGAGTTGGAGGAAGATACTCCAAAGTCTCAGAGGTGTGTGTTTCAGATGAGGAGTTTCCCTTGTGGCCACTCCAGGCAGGGGATGTGGAGGGGATGTGAAGGACATCAGGTGCCACGCTGAGCAGTTTGGCCCTGATCCTAATGCCTTGGGCATGTGCCCCAGGGAGGGGGATTGATTGACTGATGATCTGAGTTTTTAGACCTGGTGGTAGTGTATGAAATGGGTGGTTGGGCTAAGAGTTTAGGCACAGAGACCAATGAAGAAGGCCCTAACGATGTTTCAGGGAAGGGGGGCAGTTAGAGATATTTTACAAGTGAAAGCATAGTGTAGAATCTCTGAACTCCAAATTTATGGTTCTCCAAGAACACCCCAAACTTTAAAAGGAAAGTCTGAAGGTGCTGACACAGGTGTATAACCAGAGGGAACACCTTCTTTCTTAACTCTAGTCATGTCTGTGACATTCACTCCTACTGCCTTTTAAAAAAAATTCAGCAGTTTATCTAAAAGTAAAAATAACCTTTTCCACAATTTGGTCTGTTAATTTAATCCTAATCCCCAGACTTTGGCTAAATGCCCACTTACCCAAGTCTACTTCCCAGCACCTCTGGACAGCTTGTGTGCTCTTCCCTGCTGGTTAGAACGAGCCCTCAGGAAGGAGGTGAACCCACACTTGCCATTTTGAGGAGCTGAGTCAGATGCTCCTCAATGAGAGAGGTTCTGAAGTGACCGTGGCTCAGAATGCAGATTTGGCGGGAACAGAATCCTCACATTTAACTGCAGTTGTGTTATATGACTTTCCTGAGAAGTGGCATTTGGGTATGCGGTTCCCTAAAGGGAAAAATGGGGGCGCACCTGTCCCTGGCCAGCCCACCTGCGCAGTGTGCACGGAGGCGCCGCCGCAGAGGGGGAAAGCCCGAGCTGGGCGGGTGGGTCCCCACCGGCTCCCGGGCAGGAGGACCGAGCACTCCGCTTCAGGGCAGCCGCGGCCTGGCCGGCGCTGCCAACGCCCACATCAGCCGGGGCGGCGTCTCCACGGCAGCTGTGCTTACACACTCGGGCAGGAAAGCGCAGCGACAGCGACTGCCCGCGAGTCTCCGGGGAATACCGGACGGGTGAAGGAACACCCAGGTGCGCTCCAGGAGAAAGGACTTGGCATCCAAAGGGACTTCTAAATGGCAAGCTTCTATAGGTGTATTGGCCCCAATAATCCACAGAAACAACAGTAACCTAAAAATAGTCTTGTTTTCTGTCCTAAGCTCCTTTTAACTTTGTTAGTCATCACCAATTCTTAAAATAAAACCCGTGTAACGTCTCTCCTAGTGGCAGCTATAAACAAACCTCGAGAGGAGGCCGGAGGAGAGGACAGAGCGGGGCGCAGGCCGGGGCCGGGGCGCAGGCCGCACGGGCGCGCGGGGCCGCCGCCTCCGGAACTCTGCGCCTGGCGCGCGGCCACCGTGGTCCCGGCAACGGCATTAAACAGAGGGAAACAGACCGGGGACTCCGTCACCCGGGCGGGGGATCAGGACAGCTTTCAGGGCAGACAGGAAAAGAGAGCTTTCCTGGATGGGGTGAAAAACTACTTATTGGAGAAGGAGGAGGAGGCAGAGGAGGAAGAGGAGGAGCGGGAGCAGGAGGAAGAGCGTGCGCAGCGGGCCGCCCCTCCCCCGCTCCGGCCCCTCCCGCGCCGCGGCAGCCCGGCCCGAGGGTCCCGGGGGGGAGAAGGGGGCGGGGGGGACGGAAACTCTCAGGCAAAATCCTGGCACCGGGTCGGGGCACAGCAGGACTCGCAGTGGCGACCCAGGGAGGGAGCCGGGAGGGGGTCGGGGGGCGACGGCGCGCGGCCCTGGCGCCCCCAGCGGCGGCCGCTCTCGCGGGAAGCGCCCCCTCCCTCGGCCCCGCCTCGGCATCCTCCAGAGCCACCCCCCAATCCTCGCGGGGTCCTGCCCAGCCTCCGCAGCCTCCGGCCCCCTCCCCTCCCCCCCATCCTCGAGGCGTCCCCTCCTCTCCATGCGTCTGGCCCGTTCTCGGCGCGGGAGGGGGCCCCGCAGGTGGGAACACCGAAAGTGGCTCTGAGCCCCCCGGGCGAGCCGGTCCTTGCCACCCCACACCCCTGGGCGCTTCTCTCCCCGGCTGAGACCTGCGGCGGAAAAGAAGGGATTTCGGTGGTTGAGTCGATGCTGATGGAACGAGCCAATAGACGACGGCGTGAACGGGCAGGTCTCCGTCGTGCACCCTCGTGTTTTTTAATGTCGTCCCCGGCTGGCAAGCACGACTCACCGGCCTGGGTCTTGGGGCGTGGAGTCTTTGGGGCACCCACCGGGCGACCACCCCGGGGCTTTCAGGCCTCCCGAGCCCCCCCCTCCACCGACAGAAGACTTTAAATTTTAAATCACATAGGGGGTCGTGCAATAACAGATTTACAGTTTCTATACACCAGACATTTTACCGCCCTAACACTCCAATCCCTTCCTCCAAGGCAGGAAAGAAAAACGGCCTCGCTTTGGCAGCTGAGCTGCGCCCGAGGAGACGCGGGGCGCTGGAGAGGAAAGTGCACCGTGAAACCGACGGCGTCTGCAGAGGCTCCGGGCACCCCCAAGGACCCCCAGTCGGGCCTAGGGACGCGCACGGCCCCGCGGCGCAGGTGAGCGCGGCTCCGCCCCCGCCCCGCCAGCCCCGCGACGGGCGGTCTGGGTCGCGCAGACATCTGCAGAAGGAGCAGGACGGCCACTCGACGTCCCGGGACGGCCGTGCAATCTGTTAGTAATTTAGCGGGATGGGAATTTCCTTTCTAGGGCCTGCCAGTGGAGCGCTTTTCCAAATTTCCACAGCGGGGGAAGCCTGCGATTTTACATAATGACTTCAGCATGCAGGGCTTTCTCCGCGCCCTCCCCGGCCTCCCGCCCCCCGCCCTCTCATTAAAGCGGAGTGTGACTCTCTCAGGACACCCGCGTGGACTCCGGCGTCCGGTCTGGCCCGTTCGCCCCGCTTTCCCCTCCTGCGCCCCCGCCGACCCCATGTCCCCCGCCCGCACCCTCGCGCCCCTGTCCCCCCTTCGTACGCCCCTCCCCTGCCGGCGCTCCCCGCCCGCCCCCGGCGCCCCAGTGCCCCCCTCGTGCGCCCCTTCCCTGCCCGCGCCCCGCCCGCCCGGCGAGCGCTCGGAGACTTGCGCCCGGGGCCCCGCGCCGGCTCGGGCGGGCAGGGGCGTGATGTCACGGCAGGGAGGGGGCGCGGGAGCTGCCGGGCGGGCGGGAGGCGGGGGAGGTGTTTTCCAGCTTTAAAAAGGCAGGAGGCAGAGCGCGGCCTGCGTCAGAGCGAGACTTAGAGACTCCGAACTCGCGGGCACAGGCACCGCGCGGGTCGCAGCGGCTGGGCGCGGGCACGGGGGCGCGGGCGCACCGCTCCGAGCCCCCGCCACCCGCTCGGGTCCCAGGGCGGCAACCGGGCCCTGCCACGCGCGCACACGCCCCTCAATGACATTTCCGCGGGGCGCGCGGCGCTGAGCCGGGCCGGGAGCGTGTCCGCCGGGCAGAGGTCCGACTTCCCGGGGACCGAGCCCGGGCTGCGGCGCGGGGCGCCCGCTCCTGCGCCTCCGGCTCCTCCTCGGCTGCTCCGCCGCCGCCGCCGCGTGGATGCCAAGTACCAGTTTTCCAGTCCCTTCCAAGTTTCCACTCGGCCCTCCGGCTGCAGCCTTCGGGAGCGGAGAAACTTTGGGGCCCGCGCCGCCCGCCGGCGGCACCATGAAGTCGGCAGAGGAAGGTAAGCCCGGCGCGACCGCCGCCCCCCGGGGTCCCCCGGCCCCCAACAGCCCGGGCCGCGCCCTCGCCCCGGCCCGCGCCCCCTGCCCCCGCGCGGCGGCGTCCGGGCCCGAACCGGCGAGGCCCGGACCGGGGTCTGCGCGCCGGGGAGGGGCGCGGGCGGCCGTGCGCGGCGCGGGCTGGGGAGCGTGTCCCCGGGTGTTTCCCCGGAGCAGCCCTGATTTCGAGCGCGCTTTCTTGCCAATAGGTGTCTCCTCTTCTCTGGCGCTGAGTGCGCGAACTTGGAGGTGGCTGGGACAGTCTTACCGCGGATGCGACTGTAAAAACGGCTCTAAAACAAGCGATTTAGGGGCCGGGAGAGGTTAGGGCCGTCAGAACCACAAAGGACACTTTGGGATGAAGCGAGGTTTCTTTGGGAGGGGAGGATGCCCTGTTTCTCCCAAGTGAGGCAAGGCCACCCTTTGGTGCGAAGACCAGTGCGGG
Organism: Daubentonia madagascariensis; assembly: GCA_023783475.1. Classification (NCBI taxonomy): domain Eukaryota; kingdom Metazoa; phylum Chordata; class Mammalia; order Primates; family Daubentoniidae; genus Daubentonia; species Daubentonia madagascariensis. Next base: position 35,426,441 of record JAKFHU010000901.1, read on the forward strand.
CTGAGGGCCCTGCGCCCCCCAGCTGGGTCTCCAGCCGCGCTCCCCGGGCGCCGTGCGCGCCTGGCCGGCTCCGGGGGGGAGTCCCTCGGCCGCTCCGCGCGGGGCTCTCGGGCGGGCAGCACTAAAAGCGACGGGGCGCGCGGTCCCAGCACAGCCCTTAATTCGAGCCGTTTGGCGGTCGGATAGACAAGTGTTCCAACCGGGGAAGGTGTTTCAGGAAAGCTTGAACAGGGACCGCCAAGTTCCGAGGCTTCTTGGTAGTAAAAAGGATGGCACAAGCGTCTGTCCCCCAACCCCGGTGGTGGGGAGTGCCGGTGGCCACACGCTGAGCCCCTCCGGTAGTGCAGCCTCAGGTTCCCAGCCCTTCCTGCCACCTGCGCCCACCGGCGTAAAAGACCCATCTCAATAACAGACCGCCCGGGTAGGCTCCTGCAGGTGTCTTTGAAAATTCACTGTAAAGAGGTGGTTAGCCTCCTGGTTAGGGAGTAAGACGGCAAATGCTTGATGGAAGTGGGGAGACACCTTTTCAAATTCCTTGTCAGCTCTGAAGTATTTTTTAAAAATTATTTAAAGAAAGCTGGCAAACTTGCCAATGTCTGTATTTTGTAAGCGCAGACATCCTCCTAAAAGGCATTTGAAGCAAAATGCTGCCATTGCCTTCATGATTCTGATAAACATGACAGGCCGCTTGCCTTAGGACATGCTCCTGAAGCTCTAGGACTTACTTTAACCCAGGTGAGCACCGGGCCCATGGACTCAACACCAGCGGGTGTGTTCTGGGGGCCCTGACCTTCTGCCCTACACTCTGTGAACTTTGGGCCAAGGAGGCCCATCAGTGTTGCTTACGTATCTTACCAGTTCATTCCAGTTTTAAGAAATACTTAAATGTTTAAACATGAGGCAATGTTTTAATGTTTACACCATGAGCTCTTGCTATTAGAAAGGTCTAAAGATACTTTTTGTTGGGATTTTGATTTTAAATCCTTGGACACTTATTTCTCCACATATTTCTTACCACTGATGTAAAAAAATGAAGGTTTGTCAACGTTTGGATTTCTTTACTTGAAGAGTGAATGTTCCATCCTGTAATAAGGAATCTTTTTATTTCTTACAAGAGATAAAAACATGATGAGGGTAGTGGGTTTTTTTGTTGTTGTTTCCTAGTTAAGAAAATAAGTTTGAAAATGCCCCTGCTGCAAGGCAGCACACCAGAGGCAATGATGTCCTTTGATGAAACGATATTGGCATATTTTATAAGGACTACAAAATTGGGCTAACCAGAAAGTATGGTCCAATCCTTTCCATAGACAGGCCGACCTCATGAGAGGAAGAATGCTTCAATGTCTGACATTACTGAGTGCCACCAGGAACAAGATCTATGTCCTTCCTGAGTAGGCCCGACTAGGGCGTGAGCTGCCTCGGCAGGAGCTGCGTCTGAGCACTGGGCCAGCCCAGCAGCACATCTCTCCAGTTTAATGAGCATCTGGGTGGAAGCCCAGTAGGTGCCATTGTTTCTGAAGGCCCTGTGCTTGCTTCCCCATGGAGCATGCAGAGAAAGGCAGGCCTGTAGGTAGCCACCCAGTCAGAAGCCACTCCAGAGAGAAAGCCCCACGGGCTCTGCAGAGGAACAAAGCTCACCCTGTTCTCAGCCACTTAACTTCATGGCTTTGTGTCCTAATCCAGATTAGAAAATGCCAAGGCTCGTGCACCCTGCTTTATCACACCCAGCCTTGGAGCTCTGGATCCCATTAAAACCCCCTCAGCCCCTGGGAGGAAGAGGCCCAAGCCAAACACTTCCATCAGGAGTGTTTGTTGAACTAGCAAATTTGAATCTAGACCAGTAGCTCCAAACCATTTACAGGAAGGAAGACAGACACCGGGAGGTGCTCCTAAAGGTGCAAGGGGCACATTTAGTAAACAGCCACCACAGTCTGACTACCTTGGTGGGAATCTGAAACTAGGAGGGGGCCCAATTCAGCCTTCTGAGGAAACAGCCCTCATTCCTGTAGTGGCCCAGGAATCTGGTGGGCATGTGTGCATGGAGGGAAGTGTAGACCCACATTCTCCAGGGCAGTTTAGCAAGAAGTTCTAGTCTAAACAGATGATAAGGGCTGTTATTTGTGTGTAATTTTTCTGTGGGGGTGAAAAGGTGGCCGAAGTTAAAAAAAAAGAGAAAAAATGAACTGTTGCGGCTTCTCAACAGAAAACAGAACTTCTATTTGCCGGAAGGTCAGCAAAAAAAGCAAACTAAAACACAACAACCCTCCACCATACATCTCAAAGTGAGAACTATTATTAGAAACTAAATCAGGCCAAACCGAACTATAGTTTATCACTAGAGAAAACCAGCCATTTGAAAAGGGTCTCAGGAGAGAAGCCCCCGCCCCCCACTCACGGGCCCTCGGCCGCTGGAGAGGCAGCACCCTCGGGGCAGAAAAGAAGACAGACACATTTTGATTATCAGCAGAGTTGCCAACACTGACAGTTGTACCACCTCTCTCCAGTCTGGACTCGGGCCCACATCATAACCCTCAGCCTCGGACCAAGTGGCCTTGGCCACCATGCTCGTGGAATCCCAGATGTTGGTTTTACCTGGTGCCAAGACCTTGGGCAAAGTTAGAACAAACAGCTGGGAGAAACAGGAAAAGGCTGGCAAGGGGCTCAGGGGAACCAGCCCTCTGTGTAACTGCTGGGCACAGAGGCTCTGTGCCTGCCTGGGTAGACCCCACACACTCTTTCCCGTACTCGGAATTACTCACAAAATGACTGGCAGGTTCCTTGTGGACCCGTGAGTGTATACGTGTGTTTTCGGAGGTTGGGGGACTAACGTGGCGGGTATTGCAGAAAAACAAAGGTGGCCACTGGTGAAGCACAGACCTGTAAGTAAACTGCCAGCCGGCAGTGAACGTGGACTCCTTGTAAGCAGCAAAGCTACTTCATGCAAAGCAGAGAGCTCTGGAAACTCTGCAGAAGACCTCCCATTTTCCTGGCACTTTCGGGTAATATCTTTAGCAACGTGGGCTGGAAAATGGTATTTCCAGAGTTTACTGAAGTTGTACAGCTCTTCCATAGCCGGTTGGAGGGGAAAAGCCTTCCTCTGAAAGCAAGCCTCCCTCTCCAGGCTCTGTGGTTTCAGCCCCGGGCCCTGGCAGGGCGTGCGCGCGGCGTACCCAGGCAGCAACGGAGGGGCAAAGCCTCACTCCTGGGGGAAGAGGCTCCGCAGGTTAAAAACTATTTTTTTTTAACTTTTAAGCAAATTCAGTAGCTCTGGGTGCAGTGCTGTTGGTCTTTGCCCGCCTTGTCCCGCCGTGGAGGGAGCCAGCGATACTCGCTGCGCCCCGTCCCCGCGGGGGCCGCGCAGAGCCCAGGCCCGGGCGCGCGAGGCCCGAGCGGGGCGCGGACCCGGAACGGCGGGACCCCCGGGCGCACGACGACGGGCGCGGGCGGGGGACGCCCTGGGGTCCCGCTCGCGCGGGCTGGGGGCGGCACGAGTCCAAGGCGAGCGCGCGGGCTCCGGGGAGTTTACTCAAAACTCGGAAGCTGGCGGCCGCGAGCCGCTTGTTTATGTAAACCCGGAAACGCCGGGGGGGGCAGGGGCGGGGGGCGGGGGCGGGGCGGGGACCGGGGGAGAGGAGGCGAGGGCGGGGCGGGGGTCACGTTACGCGCAGGACGCGCCGCCGAGCGCAGGGCGCAGGGGGCCCCGGCCCGACCGACCCGGACCCCGACATGACGGGGCTGGAGGACCAGGAGTTCGACTTCGATTTCCTCTTCGAGTTTAACCAGAGCGACGAGGGCGCCGCCGCGGCCGCCCAAGGTGGGTCAGGCCGGCCGGGAGGGGCGCGGGGGTCCCGGGCACTTGGGGGCGCGGGGCCCTGGGGATTTGCGGGGACGGGGGGCTCGGGGCGCGCCCCGGGTTTCAGGTCGGGGTGGGGGGCCTGGGCCTGCGCCGCCCCCTCGCGTCTCTGGGTCCCGGGCTCCCCCCAGCCCTCGTCCCGACCCCCGCCCGGGACCCTCGTCAGGCCCTCGAGCACAGGCCCCCCGCGGGCGCCCTGGGCGCAGCGGGACTGGAGCCAGTGCACGACGTCAGCGGCGCGCTCCGAGGGGCGGAGAGGCCACCTGTGGGCCGAGTCTGCTCCGGGCGCAGGTGGCTCACCTTGGCCCGCACCGTGGACTTGCTGGTATCAGACAGCGTCGGGTCTCCTTCGAGAGAGTTCCCGGTGGAGGAGGACGCCCCTCCTTTTCCAGGGTGGCCCGTGCGACGCTTCTCCAAGGGGAGACGAGTGTCCAAGGCGCAGGACTTGGACATTGTCGTCCGGGACAGATGGTCAGCAGCGGTGCCAGAGGGCAGTGGGAAGCGGCCCCTGGGGCGCCGGCCCCCCACCCGTGCCCCGTCCTGACGCCTGCGCGGCTCCGCTCGCTAGGAGGGACTTGGGGTTGAGGCTCCCTCCAGAAGAGAGGCTCAAGTGGCTCTGGTGTCCAGGTTCACACCCAAAGTGCCGTGACCCCTGGGCCTTTCCTTTCTTTCATTTTCTCTTCTCTCTGTCAAAAATAAAGGTTCCAGTTAAACAAACAGCAAATAAACCATCCCCCCGCAGTTGACACTCTTGAATACAGAGGTAGCTACTGAGTAATGACGACAGCTTTGGTGGCAGACCCAGTGGGGGCCCAGGAGAGGTCACCCCAGAGCCCACCCCAGCACCTGGTTTCCTTCTGTCCCCCACCTGTCTTTCCTGTTCTGAACCACAAGCACCCACAGATAAACCAGAAGCATGCCCAGACACCTCCTTTCTTTCTCAGCGTTCTGGGTCTTCTTTCTGTCCCTGTCCGCGTGCAGATGCAGTGCGGGAAGGCGTAGGACCTTGGCAGGGGAGACTGTTTCTGTGCTGATTGTGTCATAGTCTCCATATCATTCACGACCCTCTCTTGAAACGTCTAACGTCTTGTTCCTTTCTGGAAAGAGATGTCCCAGCCAGGCCAACACTGCCCACTCCGCCTCCCATCTTCCCTGGGAGGACGTTAGTCCCTTTCAGTCTCATCCCTGGCTGTGGTTCCAGGTTGGAGTCAGGGCAGGCAAGGGGGAGCAGTCGCAGGCGGAAGCAGGGCCCCAGCCCTCCAGGCGCTCTCTGCTCTGCGTGGCGGCTGTGGTGGCATCAGAGCTTTCCTGGAGCTCTTTCCAACCGCTGGTAGGCATCAGTGGATTCCATGAGAAGAGCGTCCCGCCTGGGCACTCAGCCCCTGTGTTGGTTCATGCGGCAGATATCATTAGTAAGAATTGTACTGTGCAAGGACCCCACTCCTGACCTTCTCATGGTATGAAAGTTGGTCCTAGATGGGTGTCAGCTACCACGAATCCTGGGCTGTCTTTGATGGCCCCTCAAAGACCCTGCTGGGGCGGAGGCTCCTGGGGCTGGTGTAGTTGTTCACAGGCTGGGCAGGGCCCTGTGCACTCCCTTGTTGTCGACTCAGTATGGATAACTGATCATGGGCCCAGTGAGAGGTGCAGTGGGGAAGAACCCAGGGCCTGCACTCTGGTCTGGCCCTGGGCGGCTCGCTGGAAACACATGGCACAGGCCACTTGGGAGGACGGCTTCCAGCTGGCTGCCCTGCCCTGGCTGGTGGTGGCCTCGAAGGAAGCAGAAGTGTGGCTGCCGCAGGGATCTGGGGTCTGCCAGGGCCTTGGTGGTGGGGCTGTGCCGCACCCGAGCACTATGTCTGGCTCAGGGCAGATGCTCAGCAAGTGCTTGGTGACAAGGGCCACTTCTGTGTCTCTACGTGCACGTGACTGTGCAAAACAGCAGCTGTATCAATGGCTGTCACCGCACCTTTCTGTGATGTTTTTAGAAACACGATTCTAGCTGATTAGGGTCAGCTCAGGCTCTTCCCGGGGAGAGCATAGGAGATCAGTTTGGGTGGGTGCCGCAGTTCACACCCCGTTCCTAGGTGGGCAGAGTTCCTGTCAGCCTCAGATGTGGGGACTTGGTGAGCTCAGGGGTCCCTTTTGACCAGGAGGCAGGTGGCCTCTTGCGCTTTGGGTTACATGTGGGCCAGGACACAGTCCCCCTTGCACACGCCAGGCACTTTCTCAGAAAGCTCCTTGATGGTTTTGAGCTGAACCAGGACATGTGCAGAAGGGAAGCAATCCCCACCAGGAGCCCTGTGCTCTCTCCTTAGACTTTGGCAGACTCAGGCTCTCACGGCTGCCTTTGAAGCTCTCCATGCCAGGTGCGGCCTTTGCCCCCAGAGGTCACAGTGGTGTTGACCTCTGGGGCCTGGCACCTGGAGCCCAGCATTTGGGCTTTGGGGGTGGGGGGCGTCTCAGACAGCAGGAGGCAGCTGTGGGCGGGGAGGCCGGAGCTGGGAAGGGATCCCCTTTTCATAGTGTCAGAAGTTGCGAGGAAGTGTTCCATGTGTGTGTATAGTGAGTAAGCCTGGATATAAATAAATAAATGAATGAATAATTCTGAGGTCGATTGCAAAGCAAGGTAATGCTGAATTTTGTAGACTGTATTGAGCACAAAAATTCACACTTTATCCAAAAGGACATAGCCAGCCCTGAGCACAACAGGCCGTCTGTCTGCCGAATCTTGTGAAGGGCGCTGCACCTCAGGCGGGTTGAGGCTAGTCCTGGGTGTGTAGGGCTGCTACGGCGGGTGGTCCTGGGCCTTGGCCCCCTCCCTGTGGCTCAGGCCACCCCCTCTTCTCATGGCCTCATGTCTCCACGAGGCTCTTTGAGGGAGGGACCATGTCTTTATTTCTGAAGTGCACAGCAGGTGTAAATGATAGATATTCAGTGGCCATTTTTGGGGAGAATGAAAAGAGAGTTTTTAAGTAATTTGCCCTGGGCAGGACAGGAGTGACGTCTGAGCCCCCCGGGCCTGCATCTTCCTGTCTGCACCAGGAGGAGGCAGGGCCTGGGCTTCCCTCTGCAGAGGAGGCCCTCTCCTCTGGGGCTCAGGAAATAGCTGCTTTGCTCATCAGCCGGGAGGCGGGCGTGCCGCTTCCCGCCCCAGGGCTCCTGTTTTCTGAGTTATTTTGGCCAGCCTGGTTGCTGCCAGTGCTGTCGCCGTGGCAACTTGGGAGGAAATTGGCCGAGGCCTCTGGGTCTTGGGCTGGAGCTCCCCTAGCAGTCAGGGCCGCCTTCCAAACCCCCACGAAGACACGTCTGCCCGCTTGCCTTCCGGGGCATTGCTGGTGGCACTTGATGGTTCGCGTGTGCAAGAGGGACGTCTTTTGCAGAGATGACGTTCCGGAGGACTTTTTATTCTCAAGTCCGTTTTCACCAAATAGTGATGTTTTCCCCTCCCCCAGGAGGCCCGGGGGCAGCCCCAGGGTAGGACAGCATGGAATCCTGTTCAGGTTTAGGAAAAGCATTCCAGTCTTTGATGGGCACAGCCTCACTGTCCTCACGTTCCAGAGATGTTCCAATCAAGGATGGAGTCATCTGCATGATTAGGATATTTCAATGCTATATCATGTTTTTCAAAGAAAAACCACAGCTAGTAATGAACAACTTAGATGCTTTTTAATTCCTTGAAAACAGAGAATTCGAAAGTGATACTTTAAGTGACATGTACGTAGGGCCTGGGGGAATATTCTGGTGCCTCTTGGAGGAATGACGTGCTGGGATTGGGCCCCCGTGGGTGAAGGAGGGCTTGTTTATGGAGCATTAAATATTGTTTGTTTGCTACTGTAATGAGACCATTCTGTTTGCCTTTATAAATCTTTCTCGCTGTCAGATTGTTGGGTGAACAGCGTCCCAGAAGCTGTTGCTGTCTGTCATGCTGCGTGGCCTGGCCACGGCCCCGTGCCGTCCCAGCCATCCCGGAGGCAGCGCTTTCCCCAGTGCACTGAGTCAGTAGCTTCCAGCAGCAAGGTCTTGACTTTTACTGCTTTGCATTGCTTTGTTTTATTTCCAACACATGCGAAGTTACAGTCTCACCTTGCCTGGGCAGCCTCCGCTGCCGTCTGGAAGGAGGAGGTATGGCGTCTGGAGGACAGGCCTGGCCGGCACACTCGTCCCAGTTCTATTTCTAGCCGCATGTCCTGTGGTTCAACCCCAGCAAATGCTGAAGGGATGTTCCTTAAAATGAAAATTAAAAGTCCCTTGTGATGGGCTGTTTCTCAGGGTTTGTGAAAGATGAGAGCTCTGGCTGTGGCCAGAGATGGTGATTCTTGTTGGAAACGTCTGACTGAAGCACCGAGGCGGGCGTCACCGTCGCTGCCTGTGCAGCAGGAGAGTCGGTGGGTGGTCCCATCTCCACACTGCCTTCCCCTCCTGGTGAAGGGCAGGTGCCCCCAGATTCTGGGGGATGGTCTCAGTGGGCAGCATACTGCTCATCTGCAGTTTGTCCTAATAGGAAGTACACCAACATACTTTCTTTGTGGTTGTTCAGAAATAATAAGCCTGTATGTTCTGAAATAAATCGTGCCTCAGAATGAGACAGAATGCTTCCCGACACTCTGGCTCATTGAGTTTACCGAGGCCAAGAGGGCCTGGCCAGCCGAGAGCCATTTGCTTGGCCCACTGGCCGGCCGGGCTCCCACCTGCTCCGTGTGGGCAGGCAGCTCTGCACTCAGACCACCTCGAGAGGTGTCCTGTGCAGAGTGGGGTGCCAAGAACAGGAGCGAGACATGCCAACTAGAGGGGGGGACATCTGCCTTCAGAGGATCTCCACACTTTTACTACATTTTACTATATTAAACAATTTTGAACATGCACTCCGTATTTGCTCAAAATAGTGCTCTTTCTTTTGTATTCACCTGCACTGTAATTTAATGAACCCTCCTTGGCAAATAGCCAGGTTCCTGGACACCAGCAGTAGGTGACTCCAGCGGGTGTTGAGCTCTGTAGCGGCATCTGACCTGACATAAATCAGCCTGAACATCTCAGAATTGTTTGGAAAGTTACTGGAAATATTTTCATTCCATGTAAATGTAATCCCTTTGAACAGTTGAATAATTCAGATTTGAATACAGTTTAAGTGGATAATAAAACCAAATTGAGTGCAAGCTAGGAGGGAGGGGGAGGGGAGAGGTGCCCCAGGCTCTGCACCAGGGGAGGTGGGCTGGGGGGGGAGCGGTACTCAGTGCACCTGAGTGGGGCTCTGACCTCCAGGGCCTGCTGGGCCTCCCCTTGCTTTTCTTGTCTGAGAGAGAGAGATGGAGGGAACCTGGCTTTATTGCAAATGGTCGTCCTCAACTCTGGTTGAGAGTTCATAATGAAGTTTAGGCATTTAAGCTTTCATTTTATAGTTGTTAATTAAGGAAAACTCATGCTTCTGTGAATCATTTTTGCTTTTTAATAAGGCTTTGTGCTTTTTTCCTTTCCTCATTGAATCAGGTTTTATTGAAGCACTTCCAGGACACTGGGGGGTCAGGGAGTGTCGCACCGCAGGGTGCCTCTGCTCTCAGCTGGGTGTGGCGTGAGGCCTCCCCCCCACCCCCCCACGCCCCCACCCCGTGTCTCCTCCACGACCTGGGCCCTCTGCACGTGACCCCCATTTCTACTACGACCCCCAAAGAAGACTTTTACACAGACACTTGTGAGATCTGCTTTCCTCTCCTGGCTGCCCTGTTTCATCTAGAACCTTCCAGCCACTGTACTGCCACCTCTGATGCCCTGTGTGGCTGGAGCCCCGGGCTCTGGGAGTGCTGGCCCTGAGTCCTGTCGCTGGCGAGGCGCTGAGTCTTGAGTGGTGGGGGCCCCAAGACTTGCTGTGCTCATTGCTAGGATTTTTTAAAAAAAATTCTTCAAAGTTAACTTCCTATCCACGAATGGTAGTTCAACTGTGGGGTCAGCTGTATCTCAGAAATAATGTTCTTTCAATTGGGAGAAAGGAAGTTCAGGGATCTGTGCATTAATCAACCGCAGTTAAATTTCCCTTAGGGTCTGGACAGCTAAAGGGAGGTCTGAGGCTGCAAAGGCCTGGGAAGCCCCTTGCCGGGTGCTCAGGATGTCTCTTGTGAGCGATTAGGTGGCCACCGGGCACATGGGCTTCATGGTGCATGTTCACATCTGCTAGGTTTACTATTTCCTACCAACCTCACTCCTGCTGCCTTCTAGTCTTCCGAAGTTGATGATTTTGTTTAAAATGAAAATTCATCCTTAATTGAATATTAGATTATTTTTATGCTTCAAATAGAAAAAGAGTCCTAGATAAGTAAGTGGCCCAGCAGCAGGTGTTGGTGCGAGTTCCCGAGTACATCCACTTCCCACCAAGGCAGGGGCTGGGCCTGGACTGGCCTCTTTCCTGTGGGGAGGGGTCAGACTTGGTTGTCACCATTGTCAGGACGTCTCTACCTCAAGGACAGCATGTCCAGAGGTGGACCTGGTCCCTCAGGTGAGTTTCACCTGCATGTACCTGTCAGAGAAGCCAGAGCTCCTATATCCTCCTGCTCGGGGCTCTTGGGGCTCCAAGGTGGTACTTCAGGCCACCCCGAGAGCTGAAGAGCAAAGGCCACAGGAGAGGGCCCTTTGGGTGCTGAGCTCGTGCAGGTGTGGCTGGCACAGGTAGCCACGCAGGTGTGTGGGCAGTATCTGTGACTGGGGGGTGCCGGAGGGGGCATCTGAAGACCCAGGACCATCTGCGGTCCAGGTCCTGGAGACGCCTGGAAAGGCCTGGTGGGGTGTGGGGACAGCAGTGGTTGTTAGGGAAACTTTACATGTTTCAGATGATGTAGCACCTCAGAGACCCACGAGGCAGAAGCTCTGTGTTCAGTAGTGAACAGAACACAAGGAGTGGAGTGAGGAAAACACTTGTCCTTTGGGGATGTGCCGACCATAACAAAATTATTTGTTGACTTCTGATCACCAGAAAACCTGTTCTATAAATAAATAATTTCATACTTACATTACTAATATTCTACTTATTGATCATTTAAAGGTCCCACTGCAATAATATGGTATTTTCCATGTTCCATCCTGTCCTCCTCTATTTTGATTAAATTAGTTAACGTCTGACTTCTTACTTGAAGATGGATGGATACTATCAACACCTTCAGGGTTTTGAAATACAGTTTTTTTGAAATGAAAGTTCTGATTTGGGAAACATAGGCGGCGAACCTCTGAATACGTGCATGAGTGCAAATGAATATGTCTTTGTTTATGTAGCAAACGTGTAATAGCATAGAAACGGGCAGGTAGGTGTAAGGAAACATTGTTTAGCTAAGGTGTGTCTTTTATACAATTTTTGGTAAAAATACAGAGCAGAGAAGGAGAGAATGAGTGGTGCAGTGTCTGTTGGGTAGAGCCCCTGACGGCTCCAGGGTGAGACCCTCCCGGTGGAGCTGGAGTCACCCGCTAGACAAAACTCAGCCTCGTGACATCCTGTGGGCTCTGGCCTTCCTTCCTGCCACCGTGGGACTGGACCGGCCCCAGGTGCAGAGTGTGCCAGGGGCCTGGGGGTCTCCCCGGCGTGTGTGGGGGCCTGGGAGCAGAGGGACCCACCTGTGAACCTGCTGTCCAGTGGGTATAGCAGTCCTGGGCTCAGGGACGCTGTGGAGGCCGTCCTGAGTGTTCACCACGATGCTTGCGCCAGGCTCTACAAGGGGCCGTTGCCAGCCTGGCCTGGAGCCCCAGGGGCCAGGCTCCTTCCTCGGTAGCTTCACCTTCTCCTCCAGGAAGTAGCATTCCAGGGTGATTTTTAAGAAGTTTGTTATCTAATTTTTAATGGTAGATTATAGCTGTTTTTGTGAAGTGACCAGTGAGCATGTAATTTGGGGGATGTGGTGGATGTCCGGATGCTTGTGGACAAGGGTGCATCAGTCCCAGGGCTGGTGTCTTGGGGCTGGAGCAGACCCCAGGGATTGCCCTTGTGTTCTCACCGGGAGGCCAGGCTGGGTGTGGCATTGGGGTCAGGATACCCAGCTCTGGCTGCCTCCTGGTTGCAGTGTACAGCTGTGTGGAAAGTAAGGCCTCCTCAGTTGTACAAACCCCCGTGTTCTCTAGGCTTGCGGGGGAACGCTGCGCTGCTCCTGTCCTCTGGAAGGGGGCATTATGTTATGACTGGGGAGGCAGGACTTGGGCGCGGCCAGGACTGGCCCCAGGTTTCCTTCTGAGCTGGAGGGGCCTCCTGGCCCACGGCATCCTGAGCAGGACTAGGCTGCACAGTGTGCCTCTGGTTTCCTCCTGGACCTGTTTCCTCCTCCTTGTCACGTCTCTGCCTTCCCCAGAGTGTCTGGAACTTCTGGAAGGCAGTCTGTGGCCCTCACCAGGCTACTGGACAGGGGCCTGCACCTGCCCTCAGGAGGAAAGGCCACTTGGGAAGTAGCAAACAGCGATGAAAGTGTGAACTTCCAGACAGCAAGGATTATAATGGATGTGATCACCAGAGAGGGTGGGGGGGCTACTCCCGGACACATGTAGGAAGGAAACTGATTCCCACCTCTTTGGGGCGCTAGAACCGTTTCTGTTAGTAAATATGATGGCATTTGCACTGGTACTTTGAGACCCTTGATTTTTGCGGGGTTCGTCTTTGTTGGTTTCTGAACCAGGACACAGCAGAAGGGCAGCTCTGTCCTCAAGTAGAATATCTTGAGGCCAGTGTACATGAACCCGAGATGGAGATAGGGTTTCCATGTGCTTGTTTCCATTATTCAGAGACCTTGGAATACTCATCTCTAGGCATATGATAATGAGGTTTCAAGATGTTGTAAAAAGTCTTTTCAAATCAGAAATCCAGAAGTATGTCTTTCTTGTTAAAATCTCTAACTATACTAATAATAATTTGAAAATATTTTATCGAGCTTTAATTAACACATGATGATTCTTAAATCTAGCTGTGCTTTGTCCTAAGAGATAGATTCCTAGGCCATGAGAACTGCATGAGAGGGATCCCAGAGTCTATGTTTCCATCACTCCTTCAGGGGTTTTCTTTGTAGTTGGTGATTGGGGCACCTTAGTAGTGATTAGCCTATGAAAATCTACTTACATGTCTAGGTCTCTATATCTAACACACATCCATCCCTCCATCCATCATCCCTCTATCATCCACCCATCATCCACCCATTATCCGTCCATCCATCCACATCCACCATCCTCATCATCACATCCACCATCATCCACCATCATCCACATCCACCCATCCATCCACTCATCCACCATCCATCATCCTCATCATCCATCATCACCATCCATCCATCCATCCTCCATCCATCCTCATCCATCCATCCATCCATCCTCCATCCATCCTCCATCCATCCTCCATCCATCCTCTATCCATCCATCCATCCATCCATCATCCATCCATCGTCCAAACATCACCATCCATCCATCATCCACCCGTCATCCATCATCCATCCCCCTGTTAAACACATTGCACACATTTTATGTGCCAGGCACAGTCCTAGGTTCTGAAGACAGCAGTGAACCAAAACAGACAGAGCTAGGCAAAATTTCTTGCACTCATGGAACTTGGTTCTACTCATCAAAGAGACGATGGGTGCGATCAGTGGATGAAAACGTACGACGTTAGATCGTGACACACGTTGAGGAGAAAAGATGAACCAGCGAGTGTTGCCCTGAGTGTTGGGTGGGGGATTGAAAGGGAGCTAGGGTGGTTGGGAAACGCAATTTTTGAGTAAAGAGCAGATGACAGCAAGGGGACCCCCCATGCAGCTGTCTGGGGAGGGACACTGCAGCGGCAGGAAGTGTCAGAGGGGCTCTGGGGACTTGTTGGCCAGGCAGGACGGGGGCTGTCACTCTGAGCCATTGGGCCGTGTGATCTCAGGGACATCGCAGAGGCCGAGGCTGGCGGCTGCTGGGTGGGGCTGGCAGGTGGCGGTGGCCCTGGGTCCTGGGGCTGCAACGCGGTGGGGCTGTGCTTCAGGACGCCGTGTCCTCACGCTGCCTCCTTTCTCCTTCCAGAACACTACAGCTACGCGTCCCCCGGCATCAGCTCTGCCCTGCCACTCCCCACACACTCCTCGCTGCCAGCCCCGTGTCACGACCTGCAGGCGTCCGCGCCGGGCATCTCGGCCGTCCCGGCAGCGAGTCACTCCGCGGGCTACGGGGCAGCCGTGGACGGCGGGTCCTTGGGGTACTTCCTCTCCTCCGGCAGCATCCGGCCTGATGGGGCCCCGGCCCTGGAGAGCCCCCGCATCGAGATCACCTCGTACTTGGGTCTGCACCACAACAGCAGCCAGTTTTTCCACGATGTGGAGGTGGAGGACGTCATCCCCAGCTCTAAGCGGTCCCCGTCCACGGCCACACTGAGCCTGCCTGGCCTGGAGGCCTACCGCGACCCCTCGTGCCTCAGCCCGGCCAGCAGCCTGTCCTCCCGCAGCTGCAACTCAGAGGCCTCCTCTTACGAGTCCAACTACTCGTACCCGTACGCGTCCCCCCAGACATCCCCGTGGCAGTCTCCCTGTGTGTCCCCCAAGACCACGGACCCTGAGGAGGGCTTTCCCCGTGGGCTGGGGGCCTGCACCCTGCTTGGCTCCCCGAGACACTCCCCGTCCACCTCGCCCCGCGCGAGTGTCACGGAGGAGAGCTGGCTGGGCGCCCGCACTTCCAGGCCTGCGTCCCCCTGCAACAAGAGGAAGTACAGCCTCAACGGCCGGCAGGCCCCCTACTCACCCCACCACTCGCCCACACCGTCCCCGCACAGCTCCCCACGGGTCAGTGTGACAGACGACACGTGGCTGGGCAGCACCACGCAGTACACCAGCTCGGCCATTGTGGCGGCCATCAACGCCCTGACCACTGACGGCAGCCTGGACCTGGGCGACGGCGTCCCTGTCAAGTCCCGCAAGACCGGCCTGGAGCACTCGCCCTCGGTGGCGCTCAAGGTGGAGCCAGCCGGGGAGGACCTGGGCACCCCCCCGCCCACATCCGACTTCCCGCCCGAGGACTTCTCCACCTTCCAGCACATCCGGAAGGGCGCCTTCTGCGACCAGTACCTGTCTGTGCCGCAGCACCCGTACCAGTGGGCGAAGCCCAAGTCCCTGACCCCCGCGTCATACGTGAGGTGAGCGGCTGGGTGTGGCGGGTGGCCAGTGTCCCGGGCGCAGGCGCCAGGCGGGGACGCCCTCGTGGCTCTGGAGGCCGAAAGTCAGGACAGGGTTTCAGCAGGGTCCTTCGGGGGCTGTGAGCGAGGGTCTGCCCCGGCCGCTCCCTGAGGTTCTGTTGGTTTGTGGTAAATCCCTGGTGTTCTGGGCTCGTGGAAGCATCACTTGATTTCTGCCCTCATCTTCATGTAGGCTCCTCCCTACGCCTGTGTGTCTGTCTCCAAATTTCCCTTTTATACCAACACCGGTCCTGTTGGATTGGGGGCCACCCCGATGGCCTCATTTTGACTTATCTCTGCAAAGTCTGCATTTCCTGTAAGGTCACATTCACAGCTACGGGGGGGGGGGGCTTTGACACGTGACTTCTGGGAGCACATTCTGCCGTGATGGGTTCACAGACAGGTGCACACAGCTGCCTTTTCAGCAGTGCAGACCGGGCTCCACGCTGCCTTCTCCTGTCTTAATTGCCATCACTGCGTCGGGTGCAGATGGGACCAAGCTCGGCAATCCCCCAGAGCAGCCAACTCGCCGCGTTTCGAGAACAACACAGCCGCCTCCTCCCGGGAGACACTGGTGCTGGCTGGCAGCCTGGCGGGGAGAGCTCAGGCATGCTCGTGCTCGCCGGGGTCTGGGGCTGTTGGTCTTTCTTTGGAGCAGTGTGAAGGCCACTCGCCCTGGCTGGGTCCACTTAGCCAGCCTGGTGTTTTCATTTTTAACTCAACAGCTTTCCCAGCGGGGAGGCCACGAGCGCCCGGCAAGGCGCTTTCTACCCGGGTTTTTACGGCCTGTGACATCAGGACTGTGGCCGCTCACAGCCCTCGTGGGCAGCCCAGGGCATCGCAGGCCTGGCATTTTCTGGGTTTTGTTTTTCCTGCTCCCCTTTTCATCAGAGGGCATTGTGGAGGCAAGTTTGGGCAGCGGGGTGGCCGGTTTCAGCAGCATGTGCCCGTAAGATGAAGAAAGCGAGTCATCGAGGTCGCTCGTCCCGGAAACTGCCTTGTTGTACCCCTCTCAGCCCCTTCCATGGCCACGGGAAGCCGTGCAGGACGCAGGGTTAGAGCTGCAAGTGGGTGGCTTAGTTCCAGGCTGTGAGTGATCCAGCTAAACCTTGTCGGGAGTTTGTGGCAAAGGAACAGCACGAGGGTTGACCAGTCTTTAAGCACGCAGGCGGCGTGGTGTTTACAACAGCAGTCAGCTGAGATCTGGAGAGGAGGCAAGAATCACTCCTGATGCTTCTTGACTTGCGCCGGGTGCATCTCCCCTCCTGTTCCAGCTTCTACTCTCAATACTGAAAGATTTAAAAGGCTGGAATATTCAAAGTCACCATCAAACGAATCTATCTCGGGACCTGGATTTAATTCATAAACACCGGAATTTAAAAGGTCCACTTGGTGGCATTTGAAAAATTTAAGAGCTGTGTGTGGCTGCTGTCACTGACTTAAAACTGACTCTCAAGCACACAGTCACGCACTTCATTTCATGATCGCCTGCATTTGCTCGGACGGGGAAGGTCACTGTCACTCGGTGGCACTTGAACTGTCGAGATCGAGGGAAGAAAGACACCGTCAGGTGTAACTGTAGCTGGACGTATGAAGAATTTCTTAAGAAGTTGCGCAACTTCAGGTAAACCCTGCGTGTCAGCTTCCTGGGGCCGCCCTAGCCCCCAGCACACGGTGGCTTTATTAGCAGGAATGGGTCGCCGGGTCTGCAGTGGAAAGTCTGGGTCCAGCTGTCAGCCGGGCTGGTTCCTTCTGAAGCTGGGGGGCTGTTCCCAGCCGCTGCCTGTGTCCCTTCATGTTGTCCCTTGGTGCATGTCTCTGTCCAAATGCGCCCCTTTTGATAAGGACGCTGGTCCTGTGGATCAGGCCTGCCCTGACCCCCTCATCTAGACTGGGGCATCGTGAAGACCTCTCCAGAGACAGCCGCACTGGGGGTGAAGGCCCAACGTATGGATTTGGGGGGGACACACCTCAGCCCTGCAGCCTGTCTTGGCAGCCCAGTACAGGTGTGGGCGCTTTTCAGGTGGAACCTGTCCCTGGTCCCTGCCTGGTCTGCTTAGCGGCAAGTGTCCTCGGGAACTGTGGAGCTTCTGGCTTCTGGCGTTGCCTCTCCCTGCCGGTATTAGACCTGCCTTTGATTCAGTAGTTGGAAGCACAGGCTGCTGTGTTTTTCCTTTGCTTGGGAGTGTTAGCAATAATCCTGTGGCCAAATGGTTCTGTTACCTTTATCTCTTGGTTACAGAGGGCCTCTGGTTAGCTGTGACGTCCTGACATTCCTGTGAGTTGTACAAACAAACAAGACTTGTGACTGCACCAAGCTGTCGTCAGGGGTTTGCAGTTAACCTTTTCCCGCTGTTTTGGTTCCACATGAAAATATGTTTCCTGGTCCCTGCAGATACGTTTCCATGCGATCTCGTTAACGGGTGCTCCGGGGCAGCTGGAAGCCACGGTAGAAGTGCGATGTTAAGTTATTTTGCCAGCGACATGGAGGGACCAGACTTCCTTCCCCACAAACACCTTTCAGTCCGTGCACGTGAGTGGGCTCGGGCATGCACGGACAGACGTCAGCAGGGTCTCCAACTGCACAACTGAAATGCTGTGTTTTTAATTATCTCCAAAGTCTGGGACAGAGAATCTATCACAGCACAGCCAACCTCCCCTTCCTGTGGTGCGGCACTGCGCTCTTCAGTCCTGTCCCAGTGCTGAAAGGAGCCTTCGAATGAAAAGCATGCTGTGCTTGTCTTTTGCCACAGGCTTTGGGTGCCCCGGGGCCTTTTTACGTGGTGGTTGTTCGGAGCTCCCCGCATCTGTGCAGAGCCCCGATGGGCCCACAGGGCTTCAAAGAATGATACTAAAGTCTTGCTGCCATTGAAGAAATTAAAATGCTTCTGAAACTATTATAATAAGAGTATTTGATGGAATTTCATAGTTTTAGAGTTCAGAGTTATTTTTGAGTTTAACTGAATGATGCTTCTGTGGTTAAAGCTTGGGAACTGGCATAGAAATCATAGGTAACTGGCTAGAACCACCCCCCAGTGAAAAAAATCAGAAGTTTAAGCTGTTGATTCTAGCATCAAACAAAGGCCACGTAGCCTCTTCAGGAAGGAGCAGGGTTTCCTTCCCACCTTGCTTCCTCCCACAGGTGATGGTGACAATGACCCTGCGTGCCGCTGGGCCCTGTGTCGGGGGAAGGCTGGAAGGAGGGCCCTCGAATGTCTGTTAGGAGATGCCCATTTACACAGGATTATTTCTAAATGATAGTTTTCAGATGGTGGCTTTTAGAGATTTTTATAGTAACCTAAAGAAATTAAAGTTGAAATGATTGTCCCTTCACTCACTCAATCGTTCAACCAAATTTAATTGAGCACCTGTCTTCTCTCTGGGGGTTGTCAGTGTGTGAGCATCTTTTTTCGTTCTTCTAGAATAGAATAGGCTCATGGAAAGTTTCACCTTTTGAGGTTTTAATGTGTTTAGCTATCTGCACCTATTGTAATCTCTGAATTTGCTTTTTTTTAAATTTAGTTTTATTTTTTAGAGACAGGGTCTCACTCTGTCACCCAGGCTGGAGCGCAGTGGCATCATCATAGTTCACTGCAGCCTCCAGCTCCTGGGTTCAAGCAATCCTCCTGCCTTGGCCTCCCAAAGCACTGGGATTACAGGTGTGAGCCACTGTATCCAGCCTGAATTTGCCTTTAAAGGGGCAAAGTGGTAGGAGGAATTCAGAGTTAAAAAGAAACTAGTTTTGGAAAGGCAGAAGCATTTTAACATGAGCATTTTAACATTAACAGCACATTTATTGAATTAAATTCCTATATGTGAAACATTGCTTTTTTGGCTTGAGTCCTTAAAAAAAAGTAAAATTTTCAAGGGGCAAAATAGGCTTAATGAACAATTTTTACTTAGAGCTTGCTTGGTTCGGATGATCAGAAATGGCTGTGTGTCCAAATCAGTTTATTTTAGATATTGTTTCTTTTAGGTTTTTGGCTTCAATGTTGAAGATTTTAGGAATACCAGTAACTTTTATGCTACACATAAGTGTTAGCTTCAAAAGGTCTGATGAAACCCCTCTTGCATCGTATAAACTACGTGAACATTTCAGAGTTCATCCTAATTTGGAATGAGATTAAATAAGCCTGTGGACTGGTAACAAGTAAACCTTTGTCTTGTCTTTCTCCAAACATAAACCTCCTCCCAGTGTCATTAGGTAATTTCCACGGAATTCGGAGAGTGGTTTTGCTGTTGTGACGCTGGTCTCTGTGCAGGACTGGGGCCTGGGCAGGGGTCGATGGAAGATTTGGGCTCTTGTGGGCCCCCGGGCATTGGTGTGAGGGGTTGTCTCCAAGTGCTGGTGGCCAAGCCGGGCTGTCTGGACTTCCCTGTCTTGGGGGAGCAGCATCCCCTGGGCTCTGGTGCATCCTTTGGGTACCGGTGATTGCAGGTGTGATTCCAAACTGCGAGCCCATGCGGGCTGCGGCGCTGGAGGGCAGACCCCAACATAACAGGACACGTAGAGTTGTGGCCGTGGGGTCTTCCCGGAGCATCCCCACTGCCATCGCCTCCTGGGAAGATGGTTAGCCCAGAAGTCGAGAACATGGAATTGCCCTGTGGTTGCAGAATGCACCATGGCTGGGCCTCGGCCTTCAGTATAAAACTGTTCATGACCCGTTTTTGGTAAAGTCCGTCCCTTTCCCGGGAGGGAAGCCCTGCCACGGCCAGCCTCAGAGGCTGCTTTGTGCTGGCTCTGGCATCTCTTCCTGCGGTTCGGGGCTCGACAGGCTTTCTCACCCACCCTTCCTGGCCCCGAGCGTGTGTGGGTAGGCCCTTGAGACTCTCTCTTCACTCTTACCGGAGGCTCAGAGTTCGCGCCTGGAAGAGATTCCTGACTGACTGCGAGGTGAGCCCGTGTCTGGAGGTGAGCACAGCCTGTCTCTGGGTGCATTAATGTTCGTGACTGTGGCAACTTCGTGTGGCTACACCAGGATCACCTGGCAGGTGACTCCCACACACTAGATAGTCCAAAGAAAGCTCTAAAGGGGTGAGGGGAAATGGGGTTCCTGCCGACCGTGAACAGATGTTCTGCTGTGTTCACCTTGACCTTGGAATGGGCCCCGTGCCTCCCACCGCCCCCACTAGGCAAGCGTGTGGCCACCTTGCTCAGGACACGGGTGCTGCACGTGGGGAGGGAAGAGTCTCGTGGCACCTGCTTCCTGCCGCCCTCCTGTGTGTCTGCAGAGTCAGGCGTTTGTGGGGACTGTTGGGGGCAGGCAGGGCCTTCCTGTGCCTGTGGGAGGAGCCCACAGGCCCTGTCCGTGTCTGGCAACGCTCTGCAGATGAGGATGCTGTTGGGCTGGTCGGGTCTCTGGACGGCCACCCACCCACGGATACAGCTGAGGCGCACTTGGGTCACTTGTTTGGGGCCTCCAGGCGATGACTGACAGAGCTAGGCTACAGGCCCGGGGTCAGCTCACCCAGACCCCACCCACAGGCCTGGGCAGCTGAGCCCTGTCGTCGTGAGACCTGCACAAGCCGGGCAGCTGTCAGGGAGACACGGGCTGCGCTGAGTTGCGGTCACTGGCCCGAGGCCGTGAGCAGGACCCAGGGGAGCTGCAGGGGGGACTCTCTGGAACATCAAAGACAGTGGAGCCACGCATTGTGCGAAGACCCTGGTCTCAGCTGATGTCTCCTTCCCACCTTGCCGCAGGAGTTTGTAGGCAGCTCGCGGCTTCCTGTGTGTGTTTAGTTTCTTTCTGGGGTGGTAGAGTTCGCCGTCGACACTTAGAAAACGTGCTTTGCAGTACTGACTTCTAACCAGAAAGGCACCTGGAGATTCCAGCTGGGACGGTTAAGAGCGGCTGCCCCAGTGCGTGTGGGAGGACGCCACCTTCTTTCTCCTTTCACTGTTCCTTGTGTGTCTGTTATTAGCCGTGTGAAGGAGACAGGGAGCTTGCGCACGTCTCTGTTCCTGGGGAGGGTAAAACAATTTCAGTCTTCCTGGCTTTATGTTCAGATTTTCAAGCTGACTGTTGAGACCTGAAATGCTGGCTGGTCTCTCGGGAGAGCCGCCCTGCGGGTGGTCAGCGCGGCCAGTCTGCGCCTGCTGCGTCGTCCTGTGCGTGGGGGGTGGGGGCTGCGCCCTCGGGTCCCAGGCACGGAAGCCTCAGGAGTCCTCAGTCTTGAGACTTCCCAAACTGCTACGAGCCCCACCGGGGAGCAATGTCCAGTGCCAGCATGCATCAGTGACCACAGACGAAGCAGAATTCGTCTCTGCTCAGGCATGTTCTCCCGAGGAGGTGGGAAGGGGTGGTTAATTCGCCTGCAGCCGGGCTGGCTGGGGGCAAAGCACAGGTAACGTTCCTGCCTTGGGATTAAAATTTAGTCCGGAGACAACAATTGTTCACAGTTAAAAGTAGACTCTTAGATGCAAATTTGTGGGATTTATTTGCCATCATTTTCTTGGATCCTTGAGCAAATTTTTTTTAATACTATGATGGGATTTGCTTTCTCATAAATGCTTTTAAAGTTTCTTCTGAAAGCTGAGGCTTGACGCATTAAGCTGGCTTTTGATAAAGTAGTTGAGAAGGCTGCAACTTGAGTGTAGTTGTTTCCCTCCGAGATTCCCCCGTGATACTCTTCGACCTGTGCTCTGGATTCCTGTGTGTGCCCAGCTGTGTGGCAGAGCCGCTTCCCAGGTGCGCTGGCTGCAAAGAGGAGGGAGGACACCAGGCTGCTTAGGTGCCAGCTCTGAGCCGCGTGGCCCCCCCAGACCCACCTGCAGCTGGTTCTGCTCTGCAGGGAGGAGGTTCTAGCCTTACCGGCGGGACTGTTTTCTGACTGGAAACATGAGCTCATGCACTCACACATTGGAAGCAGCAACGTTTGTCAGGGACATGGTCCTGACGCTTTCTGCGTGCAGCAGCGATCGTGTGCCTTTGCCACGATCAAAGGGGCATGACCAGGCAAAGGCTGGTGTCATGGTGTTCCCAGGCTTGTGGGGTGGGCGGCCAGGCCCCTCCCTGCCGCTAAGCTGCTGTTTGCAGAACGAGACGGTCCCCAGTCGCTAGGACGACACTCAGCGCAGACCTGGCTCACGTGGAGATGCTGACTTGCTACCGAGTGGCATTTCCACACCGGGATCGAGGCCAACGTGTTCCCAGGGACCCGTGCCACCTGCGGGGCAGCGAGGCCTGTGACGACACCTGCTTTCACCCGGCAGCCACGGCCCGAAGGCCCCCCCACAGGCTTGTGAGCTCATTGCCTGTGGGGGCAGCGTGTGTGGATCAGCCTCACTTCATGGGTGAGGAAATTGAGACACACGAAAACTTCCAGATACCAAAGAAAGGAGGGGGGCTGTGAAGTCTCTCGAGCCCGGTGCTGGCCGCACATGTGGCGTTGTCACCGGAGGACGTGGGCTGAGGTCAGAGGCCGGGTTGGAGTCCGGCTGCATTCTGACGCTGGCCTCAACCTCCCCCTGCAAAGTGGGGCGCAGCTCGTGCCGCGAGGTGCCGGGTGGGCTGCTTGGTGGCAGGTGCGGAGACCAGGATGGGAGAGGCAGGAAGTGGTGCTGTTTCTTAGTTGGAATTGCGGAGAGAAACTGGGGCGAGGCAGAGGCCTTGGTGGTGCCGCCACTCCCCAGCCAGTCCCGTCACTGCCCCGGTGACACGTGGGAAGCGTGTGTCTCCTCTGGCCCCGAGGACAAAGGATGCTCCGTAACACCAAGAGTTGGAACCTGAGCGTTCTCTGTCTCGGCAACATCCAAAACATCTGTCAGGTTTCTGAATCTCTCTAGTCCTTGGGGAGAAAAATATTCTTATTTTGAAGCATTCTGGTAGATGATTTATTTGAGGAACAACTGTATTTATTATAGCTCAAAGTATTACATCCTGCATCACCGGAGTTTGCTTCAAACTTTGCCCTTCACAAACAATGACTGTCCAGGTTTTTCCGTAGGTCTGTATCCAGACTCACTAGATTGGGAGTGAACTTTGAGAGTCTGACCAGGGACTACTTCAGCGGCGCTGTCGGGAGAAATCACATCAGTCATGGCCTCAGGTTCACGACCTGTTTGTGCCCACCCTGCGTGACCTTGTGCAATATTGAATTTCCTGTTCTTGTTTTGTAAGAAATCCTTGGCAGGTATAGTCTGAAATTCTCGTTGCCAAAGCTTCACGTCTGTAATGACAGATCAGCCGTGACTCTGGGGACGTCTCAGAAGGTGTTTGGGGCCTGGGAAAAGTCCCAACACGCCGTGACTGGCCCTGCCACCCGTGTGAACTCGGGGGCAGGTGGGGCGGTCCGCGCTCCATCCCTTGGGAGTCCCCCACCCGCCCGCCTGCGCCTTCTCCTTTCCCTCACTCCCCGATGCCCAGCATGGGCGCCTCCTCGCTCTCGGCCCCTCTGCCGTCCTTCAGCTAGAGAGGGTGCCCAGGAGACAGGCAGCCGCCCCTAGTCTGCATGGGCCCAGCCCCCGGGGCAGATGGGGGCACCCACGGTGCGTCGCCCGGGGGGGGGGTGAGCTCCCACAGGTGTTCCCGTAAGGGTGCCGTTCCTTGTCTTTTCCAGCCTGGGTTTTCCTGTGCGCTGAAGCTTGCATGAGGCTCCTGCGCGGCCTGTGTGGTTTCACCTGCGGGGAGGCTGTGGGGTGTGTGGAGCAGGAGCAACTTGGCTTTTCCAGAGAGCCGGGAAGGCTGCTTCCTCGGGGCTCCACAGCCCGCTCTCATGGAATTCCCGAATCTTTCGTCTAAAACAAAAATTCTTCCACTCCCTGTGGTGCACAAGGTCCAGCTGTGTGAGCCCGGCACGCCCTGCCTGGGGCAGAGGTTGCCCAACCTGGTCTGGCCACTGGGCCCTCGCCCTGGACGAGTCCTGAGCTCTCCCCTCCCCTCCCCCAACAGTGTCCTGCGCCCCCCACCCTCCCCCTCGATGGTATCCTGGGCTTTGGCCCCCCCCCAGTCCCCTCCCCAAATATCCAGCACCCGCACCAGGGCCCGGTCGAGGGTCTGGGAGCCGTGGGTGGAGGACGGGCTGCTGGTGCCTGCCCAGCGTCACGAGGGGGCCGGGCCCAAGACACCCAGGATGAGAGGTGGGGGCCTGTGCCCAAGCCCTGCCCGTGGGTAGGAGGAGCGGGGGCCAAGCGCGTCCTCGCACCGTGCCTGTCCCCGCCCAGCCCAGGCCCCTTCTGCCCCTTCTCTCCCACCGATGTCTCTCCCTCCTCCTGGGTGGGGCGCCTCCCCTGCGGCCTTCTCCCCTGAGGACAGCGGCCCCCCGTGCTCTACAGCTGCGCAGCTGCTGCCCAAGGACCGGTGTCGGGGGGCCGGTCCCTCGCGTGGGAGGACACTGGTCTCGGGGAGCCCCCAGGGCCTTTCCAAACTGTTATCAGAAAGGAAGGCCCAGCACAGAAGGATTTGGTTAAAGGCCTTGTTGACCTTGGATTAAAACCACATGGTCTGTGAGGCTGTCCCACGGGTGGGGTGGGGGGAGCACGCTGGACGCTGCATGGTCGGGAACGTGGCACTCACAGGCCAGCACCCCTGCCGGGTGTCCGAGCAGCACAGCTCGTGCTGGGTGTCCACCTGTCCCCTTCTGACCGGACTCTGGGCCGCCCTCCAGGAAGGCTGACCTCCCTCGGGTGGGAAGGACCTTCCCAGGCCCGGTTCGCCGGCACCTGCAGGCTGCGGCTGGGCCGCTGGCTGGGTGGTCCTGGGCGCAGCTGCCCCACCGGCCCCTCGAGGCCCAGAGCTTGCTTAAATGGCTGGGAAATGCACTGATAACCTTTCTTTCTTCATTCTTGTTTTAAATCAGGGAGAAAAAAGCCCAAACAACTAAGCAATTGGGAAGCCTTTGGCTGCTGACTGAGAAAGTGTGTTTCGTTATAACAGAATCTCGTTTTCTCGAGCTTGATCTCACGGACTCCTTTGGGCCGACTTCGGTCCTGCGAAGTGCAGAGTTAATGGGTCGGAGGAGTCAGAGGAGCCTTTATGGGGTTCTCCTGAGCCATGAGCTCACGTGGCTTTAACTCTGGAAAATTCAAGATTGAAAGGATTTTGCCCTAACTGTTTAGACAAAAGAGCTGCCTCACCTCAGGGTTTCTGCCACTGAAAAGGCTGTTGTGAGGTTCTCAAGATTCACTTGAGGGTGGGGGGACTCGCGTCAAGAACGGGTTTTCAGGGCTGGGCACCAGGACTTTCTGGGGACGGGTTCCGGGACAGCACTCAGGCAGCCCCTGGCTCTTTGGTAAATTTAAGCCAGTTTGCCAAAGCTCTCGTGGGGAGGCCCGAGGGCAGAGGCTAAAACTGGACGCCTAACAGCAAAGTTTCTTATGTTTTTGGTTATACAGATCATATCCTTCACTATAGAATATTTTTAAAATGTAGATAAACAGAAAGAAAAATGTACCCTGATAACTTTATGACTTAGAGTAGCACTGTGACTGTTCAAGTGCATGTCTTTTACACTTAATCTTGAAAATTTTTTGGTCTTTTACTTTTATTACAGAGAATTTTAAACATGCGCAGAATCAGAGAGCCTGGTCTCTGAGCCCCCAGGCCCGTCCTGTGGCTTCGGGGTGACTAATGGGCGGCTCGTCCGCACTCCTGCACCCACTCCTATTTTGAAGCAAATCCCAGCGTCATACAATTTTACCTACAGATATTTCGGTGTATCTCTCTTGAAGGTAGGAACTCATTTTTAGAAACTGAATTAAAAATTGTAACATCCCCTTGTACCCCATAAATATTAATATATACAACTATACTATGCCAATATATAATACAAATTAAAATAAGCTAATTTTGATACTGTTATCTCATCTAACGATCAATTTAAAACAATCCCTTAATTCCATCAAGTCAGAATCCGGACTCCCTGCTCCGCGCTTTCCTTAGCGGTTGTTGGAATCGGTTCTTCTGGGTTCATCTCTCTCCCGCCTGGAGGTTTCCTTTCCTCTCCGGGGCTCTCCCGCCCTCAGTGCAGAGGAAGCTGCTGCTTCCCCAGCCTGGATTTAGCTGACTGCCTTTCCGGGGGCACCTGGCTTTGGCTTGCTCTCTTCCCCCGTACTCCCTGTTTTTTCCTTAAGTTGGTGCCGTATTGGGGGTTGTAGGGCCCCGGGCTCTGTGTTTTGGCAAAGCGGCGTGTGCACGTCTGTGGGGCAGACTCTGCTGTCCTTGGCATTAGCGGTCTTTGATAAGCCCGGTTTTAGGGTGATCTTTCGTTTTGCACAGAGAGGCTGTGGTGTGTAGCAGCAGGCAGAGGCTCGAGTCCAGCGCGTGTGGGGCCGTGGGCTCTCACCGAGGGGGTCGTGATGGTGACCTTTGCAGCCGGGGCGAGGCGGGAGGAGGAGCGCTCTCTCGTGAGCGTCAGCTGTCGCTGAGATAACCTTGGTTTTGGGTGCATTGTAAATAATCGCCTGTCTTAGTGTTTCTTCCTGTGGTTAGTTGTCCCTCTGAGTTTATGGGTCTCAGTCCCAGCGGAAATACAAAAGGGAAAGTGCAGCAAAGGAATGTAGAGTTGAAGCTTCAGCTCCGTGACAGCCACACCAGCAAGTGCTTCCTGAGGGCCCCGGTGGCCGTGCCTGTCACAGAGCGGGTAGAGGCCCCGAGGACGAGGCAAGAGCCGAGCCGACAGAGACTCGTGTTAGTGGGGTGTCCATGTAGCTTTTGCTGGGATGAGCGAGGCTGGTACCACGAGGCCCAGAAGCAGAGCTGTGCCTGGTGAGCCGGCCGGGGCCGTCAGCAGCGGCTGGAGTTCCTGGGGTCACCCGTGCCCAACCCTATGATGCTCAGATGCCCAGAGGCACCTGGGCCAAAAACCACAGCCCTGGGCAGGACCCGGGAACTGGGAAACTTAGGTGTTTGCATCTCTGATCTTTGTCCACTCGTGCAGGCCACCTTGATGTCGTGAGCCCTGGGCTGAAAAACGTCCCTCACACTTTTGCTGCGTGAGGCAGACGCAGAGGCAGAACACAAGAGGCTTTTCTCGCGGGAAGCGGGTGGTCGCAGCGGCCCAAGGACTGGTGTGAGTCAAACAGGGAGTGCGGGGGGTGCCCACGTGCAGCGCGAGGCTGGTGTGGCCGCCCCCATCACCACAGGGACTGGTGTGGCATCCCTGTCCTGCCACCATCGCCCCCTCCAGCACCACTGATGCCTCAGGAGCCTGAGGTCCTACTGTGTGTGACCCAAGTCAGGCTGGTGGGTCTAGCAGGGGGTTTGGGTATGACCTGCCAGCTCAGTAGCCCCTTGCCACCTGGTGCCACCAAGGCAACAGCCGGGGGAGCTTCCCTGGATTCCCATGCAGGCAGCAACACAGCAGCCGGGGGAGGGCAAGGTCAGTCAGGCGCGCACGTCCGGCTTGGCCCAGCAGGATTTGGGGCGGGAAGATTCGGGGCCGTGTGTGGCAAGAGCCGCTGGCCTCTCTGGGTGGTGACAGAAGTCACAGCCGCCACAGGATTTGGAGTCTGTGTCAGGGTTCACAACACACACTTTCAAAACTTCATTTTGCAGTAATTACAGATTCTCAGAAAGCTGCAGAGATCTGTGCACCCCGCCCCCCTCCACGGCCACATGTTCCTCACCCACAGCCCAGCAGGGGCGCCAGGAGGTGGCACTAGCGTGGGGTGTGTGTTGGCTCTGGGGAGGCAGGACCATGTCCCGAGGGTGGTCGTGTCCGCCTGGTCCCCCGTTTAACCAGCCGAGTACTCCCTGAGTGGCATGTTGTCACCCATTGTACAAGCAAGAAGACCGAGCAAGAATTCAGGAAAAGTAGGTCATGTGCTAGAAGCTACCATGTGTGTGTTTGGAATAGGTGGCCCCAATGCAGCGGCACCGGGCGTCCCGAGGCCAAGTGGAGCCATCTTCCGCACCTGCCCGGCAAGCCACAGGTGCTCAGGGCAGGCTTGGCACGAGGCTGTCTGTGTGCGGCTTTTGCCATTGGGGCAGGAAGGTGTTCTAGGGTCGTAAGTTAAAAACACCTTTGGCCATCAGGTCGATATCCCCACATACGTCCTATTGCTGTGTGGTGTTTTATGACATTGTCCTTCACGTGATGTTTTCACGACCCACATCCCACTGTATGAAATCATTAGATTTCACTTTATTGTTGACTGCACCGAACACTAAGAATACCACGATGTTTGCCGCGTTTGCCGATGTTATGTCAGCGAACATCACCCGGGACGGCCGCCTGTCTGTGGGCTGCAGGGCTGGGCTTGGCTTGGGGCCGGCTGGGGTGGCTGCAAGGTCACCTGGGGTCCTGCACATCTTTAGGGAGATGTAGGGAAGAAACCAAGGGGATGCTTAGAGGTCGACATTTCCAGAAATTTTACTGCTGGTGGTTTAGAAGTATTTATTTTATTTATTATTCGTGCACAATGTGCTGTTTTCAGCTTTGCACTTGTGTGTTTAAGTGTTGTGTGAAGATGCGAATAGTGTTGGCGCCAGTACTCACCTCGGAGAGTCTGGATGGCGGGCGGGCGGCCCTCTCTGCTCCCCACGGAGTGTCTGGGGAGCTCGCCTGCCTGACCTGCAGGTCTGGCTGAGGAAGGGGGCAGAGGTGCCTGGGCTTTGACCGTGTGGTTGTTCATATCACTGGAATTTGTAATAGCAGAGGATTGGAGACAAGCCAAAGTCCAACAGCAGAGAAATAATGATTTATGTGTTAAAATGTGATGCTGTGACTGAACCATTTTTGGACAATGTGCTAAAATGTTCAAAATATGACCTTTTAAAAAGGAAAAGAAGGGGTACCAAATTACATATTTCATTTTAAGATAGATCCTTTGTATGTAAAAATACGTATATAGACCCCATGGCTGAGACCATTTCTCTGGATGAAGGTAATTCATGAGAGGTCTCAGTGCGTGTGTGTGGATAACACCACATGGCTTCCTTTGTACACATCAGGTGGACCTTGGGCGCGGATTTAATCACCTGTTTACTTGGTTGCATTAAGTGTGACTTTTTTAAAAATCAAATTAAGTTGAAGGTGAGTTTGAAGTACGAAATTATCGACCCCGAGCTCAGGGCTTTAGCAAGCAGGTCCCTGTGGCTGGGGCTGGGCTGCTGGAGTCTCCTGTAAGGACTGCAGCCTGGCTGGGAGGGGGGGGATGGAGCACAGCAGCAGTGAGTTGGGGTCTTTTCTCTGAACCAGAGACACAAATTTGCATTTTTTGTGGAGCTGCCAAATTCATGCTGAAAATTTCCAACCAAAACCAATAATCTTAATTGTATAGATAACATTTGTTTCGTAAATCATTCTTACTTTAAGCTGTACACGTACTGTGTTGCTAAATCTGTAAACGATTCAAGAGCAGAAATACAGTCCTGCCCTGCCTAACGACATTTCCGGCAAGGACAGACCATGCGTGTGATGGTGGTCCCATAAGATTATCATACCCTATTTTTACTGCACTTTTGCTGTGTTTGGATATGTTCAGATACACGAATACTTCCCATCACGTCACAGTGGCCTGCCATATTCAGCACAGTGACATGCGCTGCAGGTGTGTAGCCCCAGAGCTATGGGCCGAGCCACAGAGCCCGGGTGTGCAGGACGCTGTGCCCGCCAGGACGGCGCAGGTGTGCTAAGCTGTGCCCGCCAGGACAGCGCAGGTGCGCTAGGATGTTCGCACGCAACGAGATCACCTGCGGATGCAAATGACGTATCCCTGTCGTCAAGCAACACACAACCATATTTACACAAATTGACTCTCACACGATGGCCAAGTTTGAAGTGGTTTAGGCTGCCGTGTCTTTAGGAAGTACGTCTGCCTTTAACCCGACCGTGAGGAGCTGAACGTCTCTTCTTTTCTTCCCTCCTCTCTCTGTCTCTCTCTCTTTTCTTCATTTCCTCGGAAATTCTTTTCACTGTGAATTTTGTTTTTTATTTGTTTCTTTTTCTATTCATAGCAAAAAAAGTAGTGTTTTTACTCAGATCAGCACCATACATAAGATAACACAAAGGAACGGTGGTGAGTTGGATATTTCACAGAGGCGTTCACCACCGGGCCGGGGCGGCCTCGTTGGGCGTTTGCCTGTCTGGGGGCTGTTGTGGTCGTCACGGTAAAGGGGTCCTGAGCCCACTTCTCCCCTTCCCTAGAAACACGTGCCTGCCCTGTGCCCCACCGGGAAGCCGTTCTCCAGAGCTCCCCTCCCTCTGGCAGTGCGAGCTGGGCTCAGTTGCCCTTCCTTCCGCCTGGCAGCGGTACCGGAAACTGGGCGTGTGACGCTGACAAGGAAATGGCTGTGACAGCCACAGCCCATGAAACTGCTAAGCGCAGCGTGGCACTTCCTTTATCAGGAAAGCTGTCGCCTGATTGCTCTTTAATAGCGCGGTGGCTTCTGACTGTGATCGGAGGGGATTGCGGGCCACCCTGCACTCCGCCCTGTGACGTGGACGTGTCTCATCGCCCTGGGCAGACACGATTCTCAGCGTGCACGCAGGGTTATTCCATGTGCGGGGGCCCCGAGGTTGTGCTCACTCGAGGACAACACAGGCAGTGCCGGGCTTCCGGGTTTGCCAAGGTGCAGGCAGGAGCAGGAGGGCTTCATCTCTCCTCCTCCGCCCGTGCTGGGGACGCCAGTTCTGTGGGTCGGTGGCTGAGCGGAGGCCCTTTCCATGGAGGTGTCACTCCGGGAGTCCACACGCCCCGATGCCACGCAGGGCTCTGGAGGGGGACACGGGCTGGGGCGTCGAGGAGGCTTCTCCCTCCACGAAAGAGGTCCCTGCTCTGAGGGCCTGTCTCCTGCCCCGCTGGCGTCCTCACTGTGGTTTCTCCAGGCCGGCGCAGTCACACTCAGCCGAGGATTCTAGTCGTGTTTTAAACTTCTGGCTGTGGCCACACAAAGGACAGTCAGGCGTCCTCGACTTGCCAGGCAGAGGCAGGGCGTGGCAAACCGTCAGGCTGTGGTACCGAGGGAAGCCGGGCTGAGCCCAGGACCACCGGCAGCTGTTCCGGGGTCAGCGGCTGGTATCGACTCTCCCGGTCTGTTCCACACTGGGGGGCAGAGGCTGTGGTGTGTGCGGCCTGCCCCGAGAGTCTGGCGCGTGTAAGGAGCGGGGTGTTAGCAAGCGCACCTGGTGCGTCTTTAGATAATTCCATTTCTAAGCTTTCAACTCACTGTGAAGCTTCTAATGTCATGAAATATGTAGTCTTGTCAAGGAATAGTTTAGATGTTTTATATTTTTAGATATTACCTATTTGATTTCATTCAAGCTGATTTCCTGGGCTTTTCATTTTTCTTTTAAAAATAGACTTTTAGGGCTGGGCGGGGTGGCTCATGCCTGTAATCCTAGCACTCTGAGAGGCTGAGGCAGGAGGACCGTTTGGGCCCAAGAGTCTGAGGCTGCAGCGAGCTGTGATGACACCACTGCACTCCAGCCTGGGTGACAGAGCGAGACCCTGTTTCAAAAATAAAAAAAAAAAATAGATCTTTATTCCATCTGGTGTGATTTGTACAAGTCACCTTGGGCTCACAGCATGTCCTGGGGTGCAGTGGCGTGGGGGCCTTCTGAGGGAAGGGCCGTCCCTTTGGAGTGGCAGATGCCCACATGCGGAGCCTCTGCGTCCCACACAACCCGCGGTTCCTGACACCTGCAGGAAGACGTCTGGAGAGGAAGGAGTCCGCAAGGCCGTGCCTGCAGGGACGACCTGGTGACCCCAGCCTGTCCACGCTGTGGGTTGGGCGGTGCCCATCCGACCAGGCCCTGCGCAGCCTCTGCCTGCCGTGAAGCTGTTGGAGGGTGTTGGAGAAACGGAGTTCGACAGAGGGAGGGGGAGGGTGCGTGGATAGATGGCTGCCCCGGTCGCGCCAGAGAGCCTCCGAGCCACCCCGAGATGCATGCGATGGCAGAGCCGTGCCTGGCCTCCTGCGTGGGTGTCGAGGGCACTGTGGCGAGGCTTTCTGGGCTGCGTGGACCCAGCAGACGCGACCAGCTTCCCTGAGCCAAGTCTGGCCCCCTCCCTGAGTTGGAGACGTCCCAGGGTATGCTGCTGTGTTCAAGCCAGGGGCACAGGGGTCCTGAGCCCCACCCAAAATGCTGCAATGAGCCATTCCCTGCCTTCCACGGAGGGGGGCCGGAACCCAAACTCGAAGGACTTCCCGGTGGAGACAGCATCTCACCCCCTCAAGGACGTGTGCAGGACTCCACTCCAGCGTTGCATGTTAGGCCTTTATCTTTTTAAAGGAGACAGAGTGGGAGGCACGTGCTGTCGGGAGAGCCTGGGGGTCCCACGGGTCAGGTTTCAGGCGGGAGCCGCTTCCCATTGTCCAGCCTCGATTCCGCACTGGTGAGGTAGGCTCTGAGCACAGGGTCCAGCACCTGTTACCTGCTCTTGTGTCTGTCTCTTCCTGTGAGACGTGAGAAGCCAGCTCGCACACCAGCCACCCCCTGGTGCCACAGCCGTTGTGTTTGTTCACACCAGTCCTTGATGGGAAGCTCATTTTATCCTCTGTGCCCTCGGCCAGGCCCTTCTGTTTGTCCTGCAGGAATCATGGAGTTTAGCGGGTATGAGGCGGGGTCACCGCAAGTCCCATCTGCCAAACCCGCTGATTTGTAAAGAGTCCGGTTGGGCTCCTTGTCCGGCTATGCACAGCTGGTTAACGGCGAGGTGAGGTTAGGGCTTCCTGGTTCTTGGACCAGCGTTTCGATTTTAAAAAGTTCTGGAATGCCTCTTATTAGGGAGGTTAAATAACTTGTAGAAGCCTATCATGAAGGAAGGAAAATATTTTAAGGTTGTGCTTAGAAGATGTTTCTTAGTCATGAAGCACTGACAAGGCCGTGACTGCAGGTCGTGGTACGGCAGCCGTGGGCTTTCGGCAGCTTTTGAATCACTTACGTCAGGACGTTTTCCTTATTGACGCGAGT
Source organism: Daubentonia madagascariensis (assembly GCA_023783475.1). Taxonomy (NCBI): domain Eukaryota; kingdom Metazoa; phylum Chordata; class Mammalia; order Primates; family Daubentoniidae; genus Daubentonia; species Daubentonia madagascariensis. The sequence continues at coordinate 35,459,302 of JAKFHU010000901.1, forward strand.
AGCGCTGGTGCCTGTGGTCCGCGCGTCCTAACCACCCTGTGTTCCGTTTCAGCCCGTCTCTGCCTGCCCTCGACTGGCAGCTGCCGTCCCGCTCGGGCCCGTATGAGCTTCGGATCGAAGTGCAGCCCAAGTCCCACCACAGAGCCCATTACGAGACAGAAGGCAGCCGGGGGGCCGTGAAGGCGTCGGCTGGAGGACACCCCGTTGTGCAGGTACTGGGTCCGCTGTGACGCGCTGGCTCAGCGAGTGACGTGGCAACTCTGGAGCAGCAGCTGACAGTGCTTTTTTTCCTGTTTTTGAAAAATTACCTTCACCTAGTCAGTTTATCTAAATATTATTTCCACAGTCAGAGCCTGGTTTGTTCCTCAACACGTGTTACCTAGAACGGGAACGCGCTGTGGCCCTTTCTGCAGCTTGGGTCATCTCTCGTTGTTTTTGAGGCTTGCCCAGAGCAGGTCTCACCCTGCCTCTGGCTTGGATATTTTGAATGGTCTGTTCTTTCGAAACTCCCTAAAGCCTTTGCACCTTTGAGGCAGTGGCTTGCCAGCCTCACCTGGGAATTCCTGAGGCCCACCGGGCCCTGCAGAATCCCAGACTCTGGGTGTGTGGGGGTGCAGGTGACGCCGTGGATGCCCCAAGGGCAGGCCCTGGGCATGTGGCACCTGCGGCTGAGGTGTCCCTTCTGGGCCCGGCTCCCAGTGGTGGCTCTGGATGCTGTTTCCTGACCTCGTTCACACCGTGGGAAAGGACATGTAGCGTTAGAGTGTCGTGGGCTGTGGCCAAGGTGGCGCATTGGCAGCTGTGCAGAGGGGTGGCATCTGTTCCTCAGCCCAGGCCCCTTGTCCCCTCATGCTGGATGTGAGGTCCAGGCTGCTGTATGTGGTGCCAGCACTGCCTTGTGTCACGCTGTTGGCTCCCGAGCCTCAGACCCCTGCCTGGGATGTGCTGTTTGACAGCTGCAGCCCTGCGGCGTTGGAGAGAGTGTTTTTCCCCAGCGCACGCCCAATATCACAGAACCAGCGCCCAGCCCTGCTATTTAGGGAGCGACGTAAGCCAGGAGGGGTACTCAGCAGGGCCCTGAGTTTCTGTTTTACTCCATTTAGGTAAGTGGAAAGGTTTCTAGGGAGGGTGGCTGCGGAGACAAAGGCCTGTTTGCCAGCGCGACAGTCAGCAGCGTGGACTCAGCAGGGCCAGGCGCCAACACGCAGCACTTTAGCGGGCACTTGCAGATGGTATTGAGGTGGTATTTGTGGCCTGTGCACACCACACCAGTTAATACCTACTTTGTTGGCTGCTTGGTGTGAGGAAATGCAGAAGTCGTGTCAGCACACAGCGGCCAGTTTGACATTTAACGTTTCCACCTTCCCAGGTGGAAAAAGGCCTAATAATGCCTGTGCTTAGTTGGCTAAATAGCTACAGGTATTTACCCACTTTTCCTGCTGTGGTTTTCACTGAATGAAGGTGCATTACTGCTGAATGGAAAAGGTTTTTAAAAGGGTAGGAAATGGAGCCCTAGAGAAATAATGGCTGAACCCGCTGTGGGTCGCGCCCGTGAGGGTGTGGCCGTGACCGGGCTGCACTGAACGCCCTCCTCGCTGGACTTGGGAGTGTGGGCTTGCCCCTGTCTCCCATCACGTGTGACGGAGAGGTGGTCGCGAGAATCACGGCTGCTGTTTGGAGGATGAAACGGGGCAGAGTGTGGAGCCCTCGAGCTTTGGCAGATGCCTTCCCACCCGCCTGCTGACAGCCGCTAGCACCCGTGTGGCCGCCAGGGACGCAGCCGCTGTCTGAGCCCTCTGCCCCTTGCGCAGTGCAGAAGGGGGTCTCTGCCTCTGCTGTCCAGGTTCCTGGGGCACGGGGTGGCGTTAACCTGTCCACACAAATGATGCAGAAAGGACTGAGACATTTTGGAGGATTTATGAAACTTGAAATGGTAATTCACAATATCTTTAAAAATTTCCTCAAAAGTTATTCCAAATCACATGATACGTGTCAATGGAGCATGGCAACGTGGGGCAGACTGGAGATGTGTTTGGTGGAACAAACAGCCCGTTTCAGTTGAAATGCACAAGGACAATAATCCCTTGGGCAGAAAAGGTCAGGACCTGTCAGCATTTATCATTTGTGAGAAATTAGTAATTTAGAGAGTTTTGTGATGTATCTGTGGCAAAGTGAATTTATGTCTATGCAAGCATGAGGTAAGCAAGTAAAAACAGGGGTTTTTGGGGATTTGTTTTCTCTTTCGGTTGGCGGACCACAAATTGGATAAAAATAGAACTTGCACATAATTATAAAACAATGAAAACAGAAAACTGTCTCGGTTGTTGTGGAAGCTCCTAACCACACTTGTTACTCTGTGCCGTTGGGTTATTTTTGCACATCCTTTGACACCCAAGCCTTCTCCCTTTCCAGAAATGATTCATGTCATGGTGCCCGAGCCGTGCACGCCGGTGAGGCCACAGGTCAGCTGATGTGTCGGGAGAAGGGCCGGCTCCCGGGGACCGCGCTGTGGTCGGTCAGCGCCATGGGCCTGGACCACTTAGAGCCGCCACCACTAGCGCATTGCCGTCTTCTCACGTTTGGAAAATGCCGTTCTCTTTACCGTATAGAGCTAACCACGCTTTCCTCCACGTTTCAGAAAGTTTGTCCGTAAATCAAAGCGCATGATCTTCTGCAGCATGGACAGACCCTAGTAGGGCCCAAGAGGGCAACGGAGAGGAGGGACGGGGGCAGGACCCCGGGTCTCTCCCACCGCCAGTGTGAGTTGCGGCTCCATCGCAACTGCCCGCTCTTGTTTGCAACTAGGAAGCAAGTGAACCAGAATGCTTCGCTGTCTCCCTAGGTAGACTCGCAACCTGTGGTGTTTGCAGTTAGGCAAGGACTGTCGCGTTCTTCTTGTCTAGCCCACAGTTTTATTTGGGGACGCTGAGACTCGTAAGGGACCTGCCTGGCGTGGCTCAGCTGACTAGCGATGGGTGCCGGCGTCTAGGACTCCTTCCAGCCAGGTGGCATCCCAGTCCTGCTGGCACCCGTTCACCAAGGACTGGAGTCACTCCTGCCCCTTTCTGTGGCATGCCGTCTTTCTCCCCCTGGGGAGCGACTGTCCAAGCTCGGCCACACCGTGGTGACCACCGGGCTGCCCACGCTGAGGCCGCCACCACACAGTCTGCCACAGTTTCAAGACTACCAACATCAAAAGGAACAGAGCAACAATTTGGCAGAGAAAAGTGAGGCCCTGGGCTCGTCCAGCGGCCGGGGAGGGCCCCTGTTGGGCTGGTCTGGGTGGCTCAGGGTGACACGTCAGTCCCATGGCCCCAATGGGCGTGGCCTGTGCAGAGTGTGGCTGGACCTTGGCGGCCGCTGTGGCAGCCCCCTTCCTCTGACCCCGGGCCCAGGTGGGTGTGAGTTTGGGGTGTGGTGGGAGGCGGGGCTCAGGGCCTTTGTCTTCATCATTATGTTAACACCAGCGATGGCGAGATTGTCGGTTTACCTGCACTTTGCCGCTTCTCTTTCCCGCGGGAGAACAGGTGACTCAGTCCGTCCCAGAGAGAAGCTCTGGCCAGGGGCAGGGGTGGGGGGTGGCCTGGGCTCCTCCGCTCGCAGCGCTCCGGGTGCCTCTGAGTCTGTGGCCGCTACGGGAGGGTGAGCAGGCGGGACAGACGTGCCACGTGGAAGGACGGCAGACGGCCCCTCGCCCCGGGAAGCGTGTTCTGACCGTGTGATGGACGGCCTGCCGCCTGGGCATGGGTGGGCACTCGGCGTTCAGGGTGCCCCTGGGAGCTCTCGGGCTGCTGCCCCTTTCCTGTCTCACCTCCTCTTCCTGCTGCCCTTGTCCTGACAGGCCTTGCCAGTGCCTGGACTTCGGCTGTGGGCTGGTGCTTGGGTTTCCGTCGGGACGGTCTGCGGTGAGGCGGGGCGGTTGTCTTCACCTCCCTCTGGCGGGGAGGGCAGAGGAGGGCCCGGGCCCAGCTGCAGGCATCTCTCCTTTTCGGGGCACACAGGTGAAGGCCTGTCCCCCTCCAGTGTGTTTGTCACCAGATCAGAGGCCAAGCCCCTGAGGAAGGCCGGGAGCCCCACCTCCGCACCTCAGAGGAGAAACTGGCTGTCCTGGCAGCTGAGCAGTTTGCCCAAAGCCCCGGCTGTTTATTTCACTTCTTCGTGTTTTCCTACATGCTTCGCTTCCTTCTCTCCTGCCCTCTGTGGCCGCGGCGCAGGCCCTTTGCCCACTGCATCCTGGAGGCCCAGCCTCCCTGTCCTGGAGCCCGCATCGTCATGTGCTCGTGGCAGCTGAACCCCTGGTGGCGGGTGGTGGACCGGGACCTGGAGAAGGGTCTGCAATGCCGCCAGCCTTCTCTGCAGCACCCCTGCGGCACCCCCACCCCAAGGGGCATGTGGAGCTCACAAGGCTGGAGTCCGTTCTCTGACCTAGGGGCCAAGAAAGCCAGCTCTGTTTACCGAGTTACCAAAATAACTCGCCTGATAGCATCTTGCCCATCTGCAGGAGGCCGGGTCCATGTGAATAATTAATAGGCTCTGAAACGTGATGCACCTCGGGCCCTGGCTGTTCCTGAACGGCACTTTGGGTTTGCAGGTTGGGATCCTGTCAGGAGTGTGCACAGCACCATCTCTGGTCTGGCCCATGAAGGAGTCAAGTCGGCAGAGAGCCGCCGGCGGGAGGTGCTGGCACTCAGGGCGGCTACGGGTCAGGGTAGACCCGAGGGCGGGGAGCTGGGCTGAGGGCTGTTTGAATGCTGTGGACAAACACAGACTCCTCGTTTCACGAACTGGCCTCACCCCACTCTTCCTGTGTGGCTTGTTGCACGCAGGCATCTTGGGCTGTGGGGTTGTCCCAGACGGGGCTGTGAAACTGGAGAGCCAGGTGTACAGGGAAGCTGGGGAAGGAGTTGTTGCTGGAATGAATTATTATTTGATCAGAACTCCTTGGCTCCATTAGATGCCATGCATCCCAGAGCCACAGGTCAGCAGCTCTGGGCCACCAGGGAGACACGGCAGAGGGCCACGTACCCGTGGCCATGATGCCACGCAGCAGAAATGGGAGTGTAGGTCTGACCCCAAACGCGGGCTGGCCTGCATGGGGTATGGGTTAATTTTTCACGGGTCGGCTTCAGCAACGAGACAGCTGCCCTGTCCCCTTCTAGCGCGTGACGGCTCCTCGCTGTGGTCCGCCATGCGCGTAGTAGTGCAGGAATTTCCACTTTTGTAGAGAGACATTGTTGCTGTCAGGCCGACTGCATTTCCTCCTGTTCCCACCAACACAGAATTTGCACAAGTGCAGTGTTGGAGGCCTCAGCCACGCACTGGGACATGCTGTCAGCTTTGATGACAAACGAGGATTTGCCTTATATTTTCCTCCCTAAAGCAAAGCCGAAGAGTTCTCCCGAGTGGTTCAGAGATGCCTCTCGTACTAGAAAGGTGTTTGTTATGTCCGTGTGTTAAAGAACAGTGAAGGTGGCCCGTCCAGTCATTGTTTACAATAATAATGGTAACATTTGGGGGAGTCGGTGGGATGTGTTGAGATTTGCTGACCGTGGTGAAGGTGCCTGTCCCAGAGCTTCCCCGCCCAGCAGAGCTGATGGGAACACAGTCTGAGGCTGCCTCATAGCAGCGCGTCCGTGGGGGGCACGTGTGCAGCTTAGACGTGGAAGCCGCCAGAGCGTGGCCACCCTTAAGGCCCGGATCTTCAGCTCCCCAAATCTTCTCATTCAAAAGCTTTGGCTTCTTCGTTCCAGGTTGGGGAAGTTTAACAACGGCCAATGGGCTCGGCACAGGAGGTGCCAGTGCATTGTTCCTGTCTTTCAAGTGCTTTTCCTGAGTGTTCTTTGCAGGCAGAACTCTCCAGACCTGAGCACGCACCACCCCAGCCCTCAGCCCACTCCCAAGGTGCACATGGGAGGCAGGTGCACGGGTTCATTGGAGGTCGTGTGGAAAACCGCCACCTGCAGTAAAAGGCACAGAACAGGGAAGACGGGCCTCCTGGCTTCCTCGGCCACAGGCTCTGGCCCCTCCTTCCCTGTGGACACTGTGGTTTCCCCCGGGCCACGCCCAGCAGGTGTCCAGCACCGCAGGTGGGGTTGGCCGTGCGGGAGTCCTGCTCCCGTTTGCTGGGGGGACCTGTGGCTGTGACTCGGCTGGGGTCTCCTGGGAAGGGTGCTATGGCAGTGACCATGTATCCAACCCTCCGGATATGGCTTCTTTGCCCTGTGGGATCTGACCAATCCTAGAGTCCACAGTCTGCATGTAAGTGATTATTCTAACATGCACGAGATATGTGACGCTGGCGTGAGGCCATGTGTCTGAAGACTCTTCTCTCTCCCTGCAGAGCCCCTGGGTGGGAAGGGTGCTTTCTTTCTGAACCGGTTACATCACTGCCCCCTGCCCGGGCCCTGCCTCGGCCACGTGTGGGAGCCGGGCAGCTCCGAGTGCCTGTGGGCGTGTGCCTGGGCTGGGCCAGGCGCCTCGTCTGTGGGCCGAGCTGGACATGTCTCCAGCTGCACCTCTCCTCCCCCGGGGAGACACTGGGCCCTTGTCTGTGGACAGAGGCGCTTTGCTCTGGGTCAGCACAGATGGCCGCTGGGCCCTGCCGAGGCGGGACGCACAATCGCCTCTTGACCAGCCATGGGGATGGCCCCCTCAGCGGCACTTGTGGCCCAGGGAGAGGGTCTGGGGAGAGGGGCATCTGGTGTGGAACTACGAGTACCTGTGCAGGGAGGGGCTGTCTGATCTCCCGCGCCCACGGCCCCCATACCTCACCTCTGTCCCAGCCCACCTTGGTTGACTTGTGTGTCACTGATGGTCAAACTCTGAGGGCCAGGCATGGCTTCCAGAAGGTTCTCCCCACCTCCATAGATGCCGAGGAGTGGCCCTTGGAATAGCGAGCAGTTAAATCCATCAGCTCTCACCCTGAGAAGATGCCAAGAGGCTGTGTCCGAGGAAGGAGAAGTTCCACCTTGACATTCAGGGAGCTTGAGACAGTGGGAGGTGGCCTCTGGAGTGCAGGGCCCTGGGGAGGAGGGGACGCCGTGGAAGCTGGCTTTTCCTTTCTGCAGTTCCTTGGGCCTCTGGCCCTGTGTGTCTGGACTGGGCAGCACTGTGGCCTGCTGTGCTCTGGAGGTGCACACGGCCAGCCGGGCGGACAGTGCCAAGCTGCCCGGTGGGGCTCCTGGGTGCTCTGGGCGCCAGCGCTGCACATGTTAGAACGGTCACTTACATGCAGACTGTGGACTCTAGGATTGGTCAGACCCCACAGGGCCTCAGAAGGGCCTCGCTTCCCTGGCTTCTGGTCCCAGTGCGTCTGAGCCTGCAGTGGGGAGGGCTTCCCCATGGACATGGGGTGGACAGGTGGCAGCTCCCACATCCTCAGGCCCACCCACGAGTGCTTGGGGACTCCTCAGGTCACCTTGACATGAGCAAAGGAACACGCCCTGGGCAGGGAGTGCCAGGAGCCAGGCAGGCCTGTTGCCCGCTTCACGCTCTGTTGTGCGTCATGCGCAGGCGCACGTAGACCGTCTGTGCCCTCGATGACATCCCGCAGCGTCTGTGTGGCAGCACCTCTCCAGAAGAGGGCTTTGCCCAATTTCCTTGCTCTCGGAGGGCTGCCGTTCACACCGTCCTTCCGGCTCCTTCTCTGGGTTCCTTGTTTGAATGGTCTTTCTCCAAAGTTGGTGGGGGAGGGGCTAGACAAGTTCAGTTCTCAGAAGAAAAACCAAAGGTGAATAGCTAGAAAGTGGGGTCCGGGGAGCAAAACCTCCTTGGCCTGCAGCCCTCCAGTGAGGATGTGCAGTTGAGTGTTGTGTGGGGATGGTTGCTTGTGGTCGATGCCCAAGTTCAGTGGCCCGTGCCTGGCCCTGCCTTCATGCTTTCATCTGGTTTGTATTCACGCGCTTTTGTCCCTGTGGGTGCTGTCCTTGCGTGCAACACCACGTCACCCATTCGGTACGTGGCGGGAAGGGAGCCCGTGTCTGGGCGTCAGGGAACCTGGGTGTTTTCTCCCATAGCCGCCACCCTGCCTGCCCCATGGGAACACGCCTGCCCCGTGACCATATCCTAGGGCAGTTGTAACATTAACTTTGCTGGAACCCAGGATAAAGTAAACCTGGACTCTTTAACCCCCAGAAGTTGGGCCGTTAAAGTCGTGTTTGCTATGCGAAGCCATCGGTGAGAATGCTCATGGCAGGGGCCAAGGGGAGGGAGGGAATATTCCAAACACTTCTCACGGAAAGAGTGAAAACCTAGTCAGCTGCAGCTTTGCAACAGACGCAGCCATCCAAGTCCACCCTGGCCCTTTGTCGAAACTAACTAGCGTGGCTTCCTCTTCCCACAGCTCCGTGGGACTGTTAAATTGGAAGCCACGTCCAGACCCGTGGGCGCGGGGTGGGGTGGGGTGTGGAGGGAAGCCCCCAGGTGTGGGCAAGGGGCGCATCCTCCACGCGGGCAGAGGTGGCTCGGCCTCCCCTCCTGGTCTTCCCGTGCCTTGGCGCCCCTCACTCCTGCCCCCGGACCGGGAAAGGCGGAGAAGGAATCCAGGCGGGTAAGAGGCGTCTCCATCTGGTCTTTCACCTGCGTTTGCGACTCGCTCCCACTTAGGATAAAATAAAATACAAAGAGTTTTCTGAGTAAATTAAACAATTGATTATGAAATGCCTTGAAAAGTTTCAAGTCCGTTGCAAGACATAAAGCTGGTGTCAGTGGACTGCCACCGCGCACCAGGAGGAAGTTACGTGTGGGGAGTTACTCGTAGGCAAGCAGCGGAGGGGCAGTGTCTGGATTCTGTGCTTGTGAAGGGTTTGGACGGATAAACTCTCCATGGCCTTCATGTTAGTTTTTATTTTCTACCTTCTCAGGTAGAAAAATTTCATACATGAAAAAACCAGGAACGCTAGCAGTGAACTCTCTCGTGGAAGCAGCAACAGGCAGCATCTCACATTAGCATCACTGCGGGAGGCCCCTTGTGCGCTGGCTGCGAGCCCCTCTGTGTTGGTTTCACAACCATAAATTTAGTTTCATCTGTGAGAATAAAAATGGTGTGAATCATTAGTAAAATTTTATTCACGGGGAGAAATCTCAGAATTAAAGTGACACTTTATGGTGTAAACTTATCTTGGCTCATTACATGCACATGCACACACTCATGCACATCTGCACACAGAGGCTTGTGCACATGCACGTGCATGTGCACACATACTTTCTTACATGCACATATGTGCACACTCACGTACGCTTACACATGTTCACCCATGTGCATACACATGCACACTCAGCACACGCCTACACAGATGCACACTCAGCACACACAGAGGCCTACACACATGCGCACATAGGCCTACACAGATGCACACTCACGCACATGACACCCTGAGAGCTGGGGGAGATTCCTGTGTGGAAGAAGCCAGACACTAACACGAACTCTGCAATAACCTCCTGCACTGACCAGCCATGCTGAGTTCAGCACTCTCTGCTCACCAACGGCTTTCTGTGCTGAGAAGCTGAGCGCGAGAAGCCCCCTCACTCCCGTCTCCCAGGGCAGTGCCTGGGCTGGCCGTGTCTCTCAGGGATGACTGGAGGAGCCGAGTGTGCCTGGGCCATCTACGCCCAGAGCCGGCCTGCACACGCTGTGGGACGGGAGGATTTGTGGAGTGGGCTGGCCGCGTGGCACTCAGTTGTTCCGACCTGGACGGGCAGAGCGGGAGGCACAGCAGCAGAGTCTCCTGCTTGGCGTGAGGTCCCGCTGACCGCGTGGAGACGTCTTAACCGTCCTGACAGTGCCTGCGCGGCCGCTGGTATGAGCCAGCCCGTCCTCCCTGGCCCTCTGTCCTCCATCACGTGCAGGTTTAAGGGGATCTAGAGTAACGAGGCCACTTCCTCAGGCTGCTCACAAACCCCCGTCCTGGCAGTGTCAGCCCTTCACGCTCACCATGAAGCGCCCTCACACTCGAGGTCTGGCAGCTTGGTAGCAGCTGTCGTGGTGTGCACGTCTTACCACCCCCTCCCCCCAGGGCTCAAGCTGCTGACAGCACCAGGTTTATGGGACACAGGTTGATGTGGCCTGACTCCTGTTCCCTGCAGGCTGAAGTCTGTTCCCAAGAGGGTTTAGGGAGGGTTGACTGTGGGGTTCCTGGAGGCCTCTTTGCACATTCTGTAAGGAGGCTGGCATACTGTGGCCACTCAGGTAGAAGTAAAGCTTCAAAGTTAAAAAAAACAAAACAAAACACCAAAAAGCCTTTTTCTAGAATTTCCCAGAGGGCAGTGAGCTGGTGCCAGTAGGTCAGAGGCTTCTCACCTGTGTGTGTGCATGTGACATGGGTGTGCAGTGCACATGTGGGCATGTGAACACGAGCCTGTTTGCAAGCGTGCATGTGCATGTGTGTGTGTCCGTGCCTGCCTGCGTGGACACGCATGTTCAGAGAGGACGCCGAGCTCCATGCTGCGGCTCAGCTCACACCCCGAGTCTCCCGGCGTGGGGTCAGCACCCTCTCCAGCTTTTTCTGTGCTCTGCATGTTGAGAACGCCCCCACCCGGGACGAGAGCCACACAGGGCTGTGTGCTGTGCGCACCTCTGAGAGCTGCACTGTCCCAGAGGGAGACCTCAGCACCCCTCAGTCCCTTTTCCTGCATCTGGAGGGGCCAGAACAGGGCGTCCAAGAGGTCGTGCTGCCCCTAACTCCAGGCCTGGGCCAATTTACATGGGAAGAAAAGCTCACCACTAGCTGTGTGACCCCAACAAACCGGACAGGCTTCTGCGCACGTGCACCTGCACCTGCACACAGCACAGCTGGCCTGGAGAAGCCGACATCGAGTGGCTTTCACTTGCGTGGCTCAACCTGGGATGTTGTCACGGACCATAGAGACGGAAGCCCCTCCCCAGACACTATTTAGCAAACATAGAAGTCACATGTGCACCGGGGAGGCTTCTGCCTGTGCTATTTGTAGCAGGTGCCAGCGGCGGCCCGGCTGAGGAGAGTAGGGCACCGGGTGGTCGTGCTCTGTCTTTCTCAGACCTTAGGTTTGGGGTGTTCGATGCCTCTGCTCGCCTTGTCGCTTCTACTTTCCCGCTACCTTTAGTAAAGGTGCTCGTGGGGCAGCACGTTCCTCTTTTCCAGGCACTTTGCACTGTTCCTTGTCTCCTTTGGTAGTCATGCCACGTGCTGTGGCATGCCCATGGTCAGTCAGGCCTCGTGGTTGTCACAGCTGCTCCGGACCCCCCAAGGGAAGGGGCCACCACGGAGGCTCCGACCTCCTGGTTTGGGAAGGATTGGGCTGGATGGAGGCCCCTTCCCGAGGGCTCTCCTGCTGGCCCTCGTGTCCCACTCTGCGTGAGGCTGAGGGCATCACACCGAGGCATGGGGGCTGTGGCTGACATTGGTGGTGAGGATTTGGGGATGAACATGTCATCTGTGACAATGTAGACACAACACAAGCAATCTCTTAAATTAATCCAGCGAGAGGAGCATGGGAGTAAAAATACAGAGGAACCAGTTTGTGAGCCAGATTTCTCCTTCCCTGCATACTCCTTGGGGCATTGTGAAAAATGCAAATTTTACCTCTGGGCCTTAAATGTACAATTTCCCTTTAAATTGATTCCTGCAACTGTGCAGCGTCTCAGAGGAGGAATCTTGCACGAGCATTTCCTTTGCTCAGCTTGTGTGTATACAACTCAGAGTGACTAGTTGGAAAGTAAAAAATTTCCACCACGTAACTGGCTCTTTGTTTATTCTGTTTCCCTCTACCACATGTGCACGTGTGCACACGTTAATGTAATTCCAGCACTGCATAAATTTGGCCTCCATCATACCGCTCACCTGTCATCTCGCTGTGTAAGTGCTGAGGTCAGCATAGGAGCTAAAAACAAACATTGTAATGTGCAGAAAACTCAGTAGCTCTTACTCCTTGAAAATGGAATAATACATTTTGTTTAGTTTAGGTTGAAGCAAAGATAGGTCATTGTTATGACAGATAATTTTATAAATATTATTTTGACAGATACTATAAAGTGCCAGAGGCAGAAAATCCATGCAGTAGAACATGTGAAGTATTTTAAATTACTTTTCTTAAAATGAACTTCATATTTTAAATAATAGATGTTTACCTTCCAGGTTAAATCTCAAATATTTCCATTTTCACTGCAATAGCATTTTTTTTAAAGATAAAGTTATGCCCTAAATTCACTGCATTCCACACACCATCAGAGAACTGCCACCGAGTCCTGGGAGAATTTTAGATCATTTAAAAGTCATCTGACCCCAGCCAGGCCCGAGTGTGGGGTGTTGGGGCTGCCTCCCAGCTACCGTGGAAGGTACCTTGCCCACACGAGAGATGGTTTTGTCAGACTCATTTACATATTCTTTTTATATAAATTAAATTTTTATGTATTAAATTTCAGAATATGGAATACTAAGTGGCAAAATTTACTTCTTAATCAGTCTCTGCTTTTCTTTTTACATTTCCCATTGTAAAAATGTTCATTTGAGTCCAACATAGGCTAAAGGTTTCCTAGTAAGTTCATGAAATTGGTGGAAGACGGGAACCCGCTCCCAAGAGTTGAGTGGACTGGACAAGTGGCTCTTGTTTCCCATCCCAGCCCAACACTGTTTCATGTAGGAAAAGAGTGTTTAATTCAAAAGGGACAGGCATTTTCTTCCTGCAGAATTAAACAATATTAGCAATAAACACTTTGAAATGAGGGTGGCTTGTGGCAGACTTGACTTTGTATGGGGTCTGTGCACAGCCACATGGCTGGGGAGCAGTGCCCATGCCCCGCCAGGCCCGTGGGTGCCTGGGACCATGTCAAAGACAGAAATATGGAGATGGGGTCTGCATGTGGATCTCATGCCCAGAGAGAAAGTCTCCCCAGCTGGTTCCCGTGTTCCAGAACATGTGCAGGCGTGTTTATGTGGGCACATGTGTGCATGTGTGTGCGTGTGCACAGACAGTGGGGAGCTGGGGCCTCTTCTACATCCACCTGCTCATCCCGCACGGAGCTCCTCCTCCATCCCCGTGAAATCCCACAGGTGGGACTCAGAGCCCTGCTAGCTCCTCTGCAGCCCGTGACCAATACTGGCTTCTAGATGGTAATCAGAGGCGCCACAGAAGGCTCGTGGGTCGGGTGTGGACACCAGACACCCATGGCGGGTCCATGTGCTGGCGGCCTGGGGCTGCTGGGGGAGGTCCGTTCATGGCAAGTGCTACGCATGCAGCATCTCTGGAACCCACCTTTCAACACTTCGTAGGAAGTGTTGGCCGCTGAGACAGCTGTGCGGGATGGAGGGCCGTGGAAAACCGCCACAGTGAGGATCACGGGCTCTTAACCAGCCCTGGCCTTGCCGGGCGGAAGCCACGCAGGAGACTTGTGTCCCTGCCCCTGGGTCACCGTGCGCCTGTCTCAGCTGGCCAGCCAGCCGTGCTCAAATCTCTCTTGATGCCAGCAGCAATCAGTTGTTGTTTGGGATTCTTTTCTGTGGCCTTAAAATGTTAAAATGGCTTCGTCTTTTAATTAAATGAAGTAAAAACAGTTATTGAGTCTCTTATCAACATAGTTTTGATTATTGGTTTACTCCTGATTTGAACCACACTTTAAACAGCAGGCGCCTGTTCCTCTGGGCTGATAAATTCATGTAGGTCACATCCCCACTTTTTAATCTTAACTATGACTTTCCAGGTGTTTACGTTGTAGACTCTCAGTTGGGTTGAGGATGTTAATGTCCTTAGAAAAGTCTCCCAGACTCCACCGAACTGGGTGATGGGGAAACAGACGCTTCTGTTGCAGACACATCTCTGAGCAAGACAGTTGAGCTCAGGCCCAGCCCTCGGGCCGGCAACGCGCTGGAGACTTGCTGACGCCATCCCCCTCAGACGGGCTGCACAGAGAGGGGACTACTTTCTTCCTGAGCCCATTTTCCAGGGGGGCAGAGGCCTCCGGCCACGTGGGAGGCAGCGTGTTTCCATTCACCACCGACCCTTCGTTTGCACCTCTCACCCACCAGAGCCCCGGCAGCAGCTCCCCGGCCCCCCTGTGCTCACTGAGGCAGCAAATTGGTGGTGTCCACCACAGTGGCCTTCGATAGAGAACACATCTTTCCTGCTGCCTGCGGCCATGGTGCTGATCCTGGAACGAGAGATGCAGGCTGTACCTGTCTGGAGTGAGCTCTCGGCAGGGCCTTGGCCGCATGCCACGTGCCGGGGTGCAGGGAGGTCGTGAGATCCTGGTGTGCTTCCAGCCGGAGGCCGTATTCCCCTATCGCAGGAAGAGCACGTGAGCGCTGCGCCTCGTAAACCCAGGGTCCACAGAGCCGCATCAAAATCCGCAGCAGCTGATTGCAAATGTCTGAGTTTCTGTTACCCATTTCTAAAGCTCAGTGTGTTTTTGTCCAAATTGGCATATTAAAGTGAAAGTCAAAAATCTCAACAGACACATGAAGTTGGGGTTGTGCTTGGAGGTCAGAGACTGAGGCCGTGGAGACCCAGTGTCTGCTCTGACTTTGCTTCCCTGCATTTCCTCAGTTTCTCTCTTCCTTTGGGAACCTGTGTATGTTTTGAGGTGATGGCTTCTCTGGCTCCCTCATGACTGCCGTGGTCCAGCCCCCACGGTGGGCGTCTGAGCCCCGGCCTCCTGGGACTTCCCATCACAGGAGCCATCACTTCCCTGGCAGCCTCCTGCCGGTGCTCTGGGGCGCCAGCCAGGCCTTGACTCCTGGGATGTCAGCTCTCAGGACCCTGCTTGGTGGAGGGGACAGCTGGAGGCCGGCTGGGGACAGAGGTGGAGATGCCCGGTCCATTCCCGCCAGGCCCCTCCTGGTGGGAAACCTCCCTGTGGGGGCTGGCGGTGGCCTGCGTTCTGCCGGGGGCCCCGACCCCACCTGAGTGGCCGCTCTGGGCTCCGGCTCTTCTGCTTTCGACGACCACGCTGGCTCTGCGCAGGCGTGGCAGGCGGCTGCACGTTTACCTGCGTCAGCGGCTGTGACAACCGCGGGGAGCGCGATCCGGCTTGTCGGACGGGCGTTGTGTTACAGCTGCCGTCTGTCCTGAAGATTTTAAAATTGGTTCAGTGAGAAAAGACTGCAAAGGCAGTAGGAACAGTTTACGTTTCCTGCGTGGCTGTGCGCTGGGCGGCGTCGGAGGCGTCGCTCGGGCTGTTTAACTGCCTGTGCGTGTGGGGAGGAGGACACCACAGCCCCCGAGGGGCAGAACCGACGCGGCTGACGCGGGCGGGATCTGAACCTGGCAGTCTCACTCTGGGCTTGCGCACTTGTTTCGCGAATTAAATGTTCCTGTTCCCAACAGAATTTGCCTCGTGAAGATAGCATCACTCCGAAGTGACGGTAGATGGTAGTGTTAAAGATAAGTACCAATATATTGTCGTTCTAAAACAACTTGTTGCCGAGGGGGATCCGTGCCTGAGAGGCAGAGAAGGAAGGTTGGGACCCGAGCCCTCACACAGGCCCTTCCCTCCTAGACCCCACGAGCCACTCATCCTGAGGGGCGGTCGGCCCAAAACACGTGGTCTGCCCTGCACGAGGCAGGACCCTTCCTGAACACAGTCCTGGTGGGAGCGCCCGGGTGCTCTGTGTCTGGTTTGTGGAGTCTCTTGAGTCGTGTGGATTTTGTGCCTTGGGCACATGATGCCTTTCAGGTGACAGTGAGTGGCCCTGGTGAGGGGTGCAGGCGCCAGGCATGTCTGCGTGCATTTCCCTGGTGGTGTTGGTCGCCAATGCCCGGCTGCCAGGACAGCGGTGAGCTGCCACCTGCTTCTGAAGGCTGAGGGGCACCCAGCCTGTCAGAAAGGCGGCGTCTTGACTCGGGCACACCTTGCGGGTTTGAGTACAAAGGCAGCCTGGCGTCTGCTCATGAGGAGTGGGTGCCGCACTCTGCTCGGGGCCAGGCTGAGCACAGGCAGACGGATGCCATCCCAGCGAGGCCGTATCTGTGTTCCCTGGGGATGCCTGTCCCTGCAGGCAGCTTTGCAGGGGCTCAGTGTTCTGACTTTGGAGGTGAATCCCCTCGTATGGTGAGCTAGCCACACCCATCCCTGCCCAGAAGGAGTGCGGGAGGGTGTTTCTTTCCCACAAGCTACTTAGGATGCATGTGAGGACAGAGCTGGTCTGAGAAGAAGGTGCTGGCCCGGGGAGATGTGTGTTGGTGGAAGAGCTGCAATGCTCCTTTCTACCGCTTTTCCTGTGGGAGCGTCTTCTGTGGCTGTCATGGATGCTGGTGATGGCCTTGGCATGGGCATGTGCAGGTGTGCAGTGTGAGTGCACGTGTGCGCTTCGCATGCATGGGTGTGTGTGTGCAGGCATGCACATGGTGCGTATGTATGCCTGTGTGCATGTGTGTGAGAGTGTGCACACATGTGCACATTTGCATGCAGGAGGGTGTGCATGTGTGTGCACACATGTTTTGTGTGTGTGTGTTTGAAAGTGAGCAACAGGAGTGTTCAAAGCCTTAACCTAAGTGCCCCGGGACCTACAGGATAATGAGGCATTTCTAGGTACACTTTAAATAAAACACCAATATCATATTACAGAGAAATGAAAAGGGGCGAGAGGGCGGGTTGAGCACCCAGCACCGGTCACACGCTTTCTTTTTGAATTAGTGTCTGCTTGTGAAAGTTTAATTGATTCCCCGTTAGCGCTCATGGTGCTTACTGGGTTTCTGTTCTCTTGCCAGCTGCATGGCTACTTGGAGAACGAGCCGCTCACGCTCCAGCTGTTCATTGGGACGGCGGACGACCGTCTGCTGCGGCCACACGCCTTCTACCAGGTGCACCGGATCACGGGGAAGACCGTCTCCACCACCAGCCACGAGGCCATCCTCTCCAACACCAAAGTCCTCGAGATCCCACTTCTGCCGGAGAACAACATGCGAGCTATGTAAGCCGGGCCTCTGCCCTCGGGGTGGGTGCGCTGCCCTCTCCCTGCCTCCAGCTCCGGAGCCAGGGCGCTCTCGGGTTAGCACCCAAATAAACTTAGTAATATTTTTGGCAACAGATTTCTTTCTTGCTAGGGTTTCCGCCACTGTATATATTGCCACGTAAAGCAAATATCTCATTACACAGCTGTAAATGCGTCCCTCAGTGCCTGCATTTAGCTCCTAAACATGACGCCTCTTTATTTCTGAACACAGCTGTGCAAGTTAGAGGAACGGTTAAAACACAAATGTTGAGAAATTAAAGCAGGCGATATATCTGGGTAGTATTTTCACTTTAAGAGCTACCAACAATGCTGATATGGCCAGTTCCGACTGGCAGAGGCAAATTTGACCCCGTAGTTAGCTTCTAAGGGACGTTGGAGCTGGGAGTTAACGCGTGTGTGGAGGTGGAACCAGCCCCCGGGCAGCATCCCCAGTCCCGGGAGTGTGTGCAGAGGTTCCGGGGCAGGCGAGCAGGGCCTGCTGCTGGACCACCTGGCGGGGAGAGCACGTGGGAGATTAGGCAGAGGGGGCCGGGGCCGTGTGACTTAGGCCTTTGTGTGGGATTTTTAATACCTGTTAAAGCCCCTGAGTCCAAAACAGAAGGGAAGCCTTCCCTCCGTGTTAGTGTCTCATGGATTCCTCTGAATTCACCTAAACCCTGGGGTTTGTTTTGAGAGCTGTCACCCACATTTCCAGCGACCTGGGGTGCGGTCGGGGGTCTGAGAGGATGGGCCTGTGCTCCCTTGGCCGCGCAGGGGTGGTGGCTCCGCGGTGACGTGCCGTGCGCCCAGAGTGTGTGCGAGATGCTGTTCCCGGGCAGCACCTGAGGGGTGGTCAGTGCACCTGAGCGTTTAGTCTCCTTCCTTTCCTTAGCTTATTGAGAAAGGAAAACATTGGTTTTTATTCTATTAAGAATTTATACATAGACTTTTATTGGAGTCTGGTTTTGAATAAAATTCTATGAAATTATTAAGTTAAATGAAATTATATGAAATTCTAGAAGAAAGAGGTTTCACAAAACAATGAGGGATTTTAACTGGGTAGTGGAAATAATGACAGAATCTTTAAATAAACTGAGCTTTTCGGGAGCTACCACAAGACACGAGAAGCCAGCAGCCCTTGCAGCTGCTTCCTCCGGCTGCTCCTCTGCCTGGGGACGGCCGCGCAGGGAGCCCTGGGTGCCCAAGGCGTCTGGACGGCAGGTGTCTGGGCAGCTCAGACCAGACCCGCACGTGAGGTGTCGGCTGGTGCACTCGGCTGGGGTCTGTCCCGCTCTGGCGAACGCCTCGCAGTCTATCACTTGGGCTGCCCAGAGGGGGTGACCCACAGGGCGCGGGGTGAGAGCCCGAGGGTGTGGGCAGGGCTGACCTTTAGGGTCTTGTGTCAGCGATTAACAGAAAAGTTGTGGCTTTTGTTTTGGGCAGCATTGACTGTGCTGGAATTCTGAAACTCAGAAACTCTGACATTGAACTTCGAAAAGGAGAGACAGACATCGGGAGGAAGAACACCAGAGTGAGGCTGGTCTTCCGGGTCCATGTCCCGCAGCCCAGTGGCAGGATGCTGTCTCTGCAGGTCGCCTCAAACCCAATCGAGTGCTGTAAGTAGACACATGCTCAGGTGCTATAAGTAGATGCATGCTCGAGTGCTGTAAGTAGACGCGCTCCCCCCCAGGATGGCAGGAACTGTGTCAGGCATCCGGCTCATTCACACCTTTTCATTACTTTTTATTTGTATAGACTTGTGAGCTGCACTTCCCCGTCAAACATGCCTATTTTAATGTGCATTCACTGGAAGAACCTGTTGCCTCATTGAGGCAAGACAGACCTCTGTGTGCCGCGAGGGGTTTCGTTCAGCTGGGTTTTAGTGCGTGGGCTCTCGGGCAGGATGTTCCTGACTCGCAGCACCTATCAGAAAACAATAGGGAAGAAAGTGTGACCTGAAACACTGAGATATTTGTATTGATCACATTTGAGTTAATTCCCTCGCATTTCAGGAAACGGGAAAGTATAGTTTTGGCATTTACAGTCCACTGGATTGAACACACCTGGATTTTGTAAACCCAGTGTGACTGCCCGTCATCCCTGCGGCCCCGGGTCTTGTTTCTGTGATTCGTGTGGGGCCTCCCAAAGCGAGATTGGGTGCTCCCTTGCGCGGGGCCGGGCTGTGGCGTGAACGGGGTGCGGGGCCGCTTTGCTCATGACGCTTTGCCAATTCGTGAGTCAGGCTGTGGGTAGAGCAGACACACCGTGGGCTCCTGCGCCTCCGCGTCCCTGACCCCGTCCTGAGAACTGGACGCCCGCGAGGGGCCGTCCAGACCCCCCAAGGGAGCGCTGCTGGCTTCTCCTCCTGGCCGCTTGCCTCCTGCTCTCCGCCCCCCACCCCTACGCCCAGGTGAAGATGAGGAGCCTGTCTCAGGGCATCTGCTGCTGCTCAGAGGCAATGCCACTTCCGTCACTCCCGGGTAGCCTCGCCCACCTCGCCCGTGGGTGCCTCCTCGCAGCCTGTGGCGCCTGCGCCCCGCCTCCCGGCTCCTCCCCAGCCAGACACGGAACTCACGCTGGCCTCACGTTGGCTTCCCTGGGCCCAGGGTCTCCTGCGTCACGTCACTTGAGTCTGCCCTCCTCTGCGACACCAGCCCCTGCCCTCCCTGCAGCTCCCACCCCCCAGCTGCTCTGCGGGCGGGGCCCAGACTCAGGGCACAGGCAGCGCTTCACTGGGCCCGAGTGGCCGGGGCGCAGCTTTGGGGGCCAGGGGTCCTGCTGCGTCCAGTTCCAGAGGCACCATTTCTTTCTTACTGTAGAAAGGTTCTTGGCATTCTTTAGTCAGAACAGTGTGTCCTCTGTCTTCCGTGGATTTGGCCTGAGAAATGGTGCTAGATTTCAGGGGTTGGCGAGCCCCCTTTGATCCTGGGGACAGGCATCAGATTGCAGCCACAGTGGGGCTCCCACACTAAGCCGTGTGGGGCGTGAGGGGCATCTCCACCCGGCACAATATCCTGCAGGCAGTCTGTCCAGCCTGGGCAAGCATGAACACTCACTCGTGTGGAGATCTGCTTATTTACACGTGTGTGCAAATGTACGTGTTCACACAGACATGTGTTCCCACACACGGTGTGTACACACACCCATGCTATTGAAAACTAGATTTTTCCCATGGGGACAGGTCAGATACGGGCACTCCTCAGAGACACCGCAGGTTTGGTTCCAGGCCATTGTGGTTTTCCTGGGCATATAGAAGGGATGTGTGCAATAGTAGTATGTCAAAGAATGTACATATCTTGATTAAAAAATGCTTCCTTGCTAAAGCGTGCTGACACAGAGACGAGGTGAGCACACGCTGTTGGAAAACGGTGCCGCTAGACTTTCGCGATGCAGGGTTGCCACAGACCTTTAATTTGTAAACGCAGTATCTGTGAAGCAGTAAAACAAGGTGTGCCAGTATGTGCTTTACCTTTACATATTTGTGTAAAGGTAAATCACAAATTACAGAGCCCCTGTAATTTGGAAGTAAAAATGTAATTTGGGGTAAAAATAGCTAAATCTTATTCAGGAGCATATTTTGATTATTTCATCCAAATGTTGTTGAAAACTGTCAGGTTGAAGTGTGTTCTGCACTTTTGTCTCATTTGCAAATCGAGGAGCATCTCACGGTGTTTGTCCTGGAGGGGTTGGCTCTTGTGGGCCCTGCCGGTGCAGCGCACGTGCCAGGCGGAGCAGGCGGGGCTGGGCGTTGCTCACTGACCCTCTCCCTTCTGATGTAGCCCAGCGCTCAGCCCAGGAGCTGCCCCTCGTGGAGAAGCAGAGCACGGACAGCTACCCCGTCGTGGGTGGGAAGAAGATGATCCTGTCTGGCCATAACTTCCTGCAAGACTCCAAGGTCGTTTTCGTGGAGAAAGCACCAGGTAAACTTTTCAGAGCAGATTGTTGAGAGGGTCCTGGTTTGGGCACTGGTGGTGCTGGCTCCTGGCTGGCGGAGCGTGGCCGTCGACTTCCGTGTCCCCCGCATGTGCTGGCCACAGGGGTGGGCGCGGCGTGGCCTGTGTTTGTGTCTGCAGTGAGCGTTGGTTGAGTGGGCAGCGTGCCGCCGAAGGGAACGGGTAGGAGTTCGTTTATTTCTGAGGCCGTCCAGGGCCCGTCCTCGCGGATGTCACACCAACACTGAAGGGACCCGCAGGGGGAGTCTGTGAAAGGCATGTGCTGCCTGTGGTGGGTCCTTTGCCTGGAACGTGTGCCTGGGGCAGGCGCCTCCTCCTTAGGGTCAGCCAGGAGCAGCCAGACCCTCCCGTCGGGTGCAGCCAATTAGTGGCAGGGTAACAGCGCGCCGGCCCTTCTGCTCCCGTCAGCATTTGTTTTGGGTGCCCACCGCCTGGATGCCACGGACTGGGTGCTGTGAGTCTCTGCCGTGTGTGACCTCTGTACCCTCAGGCCCTGGGGGGGGCCCAGGTCACCCCAGGAGCCCCCAGGAGGTGGCGGAGCCATTCTTATCTGCACCGGTCTCACCGTGGCCTTGTGCCCATGCTGGCCTAGCCTGGAGATGCCCGGATGGCCTCTGGAAGGGAGGCAGGTGGGGGTGTCCTAAGGAACGTTGTTTTTCCTGGGGCCATCGCGACTTCGGTCCTGTGCCGCCCGTGGGGGCCGCTGTCCTGCTGGAGATGGGCTTGTGAACTGGGAGCGTAGCTCCAGGTCAGCCCCACTCAGACACTGACCCCGGTAGCCCCGTCTGGGTGCCACGTCCTGGGTGGTGGGACCTCGTGAGGCTTGTGAGGCTGTGCGCTCGTCAGAGATGCAGCGTCTGTGTTCACTGACATTTGGTTGCAAACAAAGATGGGTAAGGCCACAGGTGTGTTGCGGTCTCCAGCACAGGGGACCCGGCCTGGCCCCGCGTGAGGTTACAGGTGGAGGGTGCGTGGACCTCACTCTCCGTGAAGACCATTTGGAGTTGTGTTTTTGGAACTGGATTCCTGGTGTGTCTCCCTGGGAGCGATGGTGAGGGGTGCTGCTTGCCCACTTGGGGCAGCGAGGGCGTGGCCCACAGAAGGCTGGCATTCTGTGGCTTTTTCCTTGTTCACATTCACCAGTTGGAATTTTCTTGAAGGCGGCCTGCCCCATACTTACTCTGATCACTGGAAACCACTGAGGCATTCAGCCTTCATAATGGGGTCTTGATTTTGTCCAGTTTTTAGGAACCTTAAGTGCTTCAATCAAAATGGGCTTAAAAGTCTTTCACATTTAAGTCGGCTTGCCTATATAATCATGCACATAATTGGAAAATATGTTTTAGATTATAGAGAAAGCCCAGCTAAGGACAATGACAGGCAAAGGAATTTGCATTGCCCAGTACCCTTCTCTGGAGGGGACTAATTTTGAAATAATTTAGCCTTCAGAGTCTTAGATGTGTGTCTGCATGTGTCAGAGGAGGAACGGTGGACACAGTGCATTGCCCTCGTGGGGCGGGAGCCTGACCGAGGCTGGCCAGAGTTGCAGCTCTCCCAGCACTGGCTCACAGGCGCGGCCTGAGCCGCTTTCTCGGCTGTGGGAGAGGCCCAAGGAAGCACCTCTGCGCCCACCGCTCCTCCCCCACTCAGCAGAGGGGACCTTGCGCCTGCCGAGGTCCAGCCGGATCACACGCAGGTGTGCCAGGGACGTGCCACCACCGGCCTGTCGAGTCCCCGTGTCCAGCCCTCGGCCTTGCCTGGCTGCTCCCTGCCCTGGGAGCCCCTCCTGCCCTCATCCCTGGCCTGTTCCTCCCCCCAAAAGCTCAGCATCAAAGCCTCGAGGAGCGTCCCTGCCCACGCTTTGGGCTAATGGCCAGTTTTTCTTGTGCTGTCTTTGCTTCTGGGAACCGGGTCTTTAACCCACTCTCTCTAGTATCGACTGACTTAACTATAAACTGAAACGGCAGATGCTAGCTAGGCTTGTAACTGCAGTGTTCGCATGTTTGCCGTGTACAGGAAGTATACAGCAGGCAAACAGTAAATGGATACATGTCACACGAGTACACTCTGCGTTGCAAGCAACTGAACATGTGAACACTACAGTAACAAGTCTCGCCAGCGTCTGTCATTTCACTGTTTATATTTAAGAGTATTTGCATAGTCATGTATGTGTGTACATGCAAACGTGTTTTCAAAAGATGAGGGCAAATGTCCCTGCAACTTCCTTTCTTCACACCTGGTCTCCTAGGCAGAAGTCGCCACTTACAACAGTTCCTGTTGCGTCCTGCCATGTCGGCGTAACTAAACACCCCCATTCTCCTCCTGGTGACAAGCTTTCTCTAGTTGTTTTTTTGGAGAAACCAGTAAACTCAATTTAAATTGAAAACACAATTGCCCCCTCGTCTTCTGATGAGATCTTCTGGCTCATTTTAAAGTTCTGTTTTTAAACTGCTGCTTGCAGGTAGAAACAAGGCTGGGATGTGAGCTCAGGAGAAGATTCTTGTTGAGGAAGTTAGTAAATTGGGCAATTAAAACTGCCTTCGCCAGAAAGGACCGCGTGGCTTCTCTGGCTCTTGCACCTGTTCTAAGAGAACCAAAAGTTGTAGCTGTCGTGTGTGTCGCCACGTCAGGCGCTCTGCACGCGGCTGGGGGTTGGGCCCCGCCACGTAGGAAGCCCCTTGCTGGAGTCAGTGCCACCTCTGCGCCTCGGCTGGGCCACCCTCCGGCTGCTCTGGTTCACAGCGCTCAGAGACGCTCACTGGGGCTCCCTGGGGCTGGGGGCGGGTGTCGGGGCTACCTGAGGGTGGCGGCACTTTCTCCTCCTGGCGGTGGCTCAGACGGGGAATCCCTGAGGCAGGGTCACGCTGGCACTCACCGGCTGGAGAAGCTCCTGCGTCCACCTTACTCGATGCTTTTGGCAAACGGGAACCGGTCGCCACCA
The DNA here is from genome assembly GCA_023783475.1 of Daubentonia madagascariensis. Lineage (NCBI taxonomy): Eukaryota > Metazoa > Chordata > Mammalia > Primates > Daubentoniidae > Daubentonia > Daubentonia madagascariensis. The sequence goes on from JAKFHU010000901.1 coordinate 35,483,097, forward strand.
TGGCCTTGGCACCATCTGCTCCCGCAACGTTGGCAGGTCCTGGTGGGATGCTCTGGCTGGCGGGAGGAGGGGCAGGTCTGCGGGCGTCACAGCCGCGCCAGGCTCCGGCTTCCGGCAGAGGACTGTGATCCTCCTCAGGCCTGTTAGTGCATCGCGCAGGAGGCCGGGGTGGAAATGAGCCTTTCTGTCAAGGACTCAGGTCAGTGGTTTATGGCGTCCCCGTCAGATGGCGTTTTCAGATGAAAGTCTGTGCAGGACGTTCACCCGAGAAGCCAGGCTGGCGCCGTGGTTCCGGAGGGCGCTCACACCCCACAGGCGGAGTGTCAGGTTCGGAAGCCCCTCCTGGCAGCGTGAGCCCCGCCAGCCCCAGACATCGCAGTGTTCGGCTTGCAGACATGGATACTTCTCACGTTGAAGATTACGCCTGGTGGGGGCCCTCCTGGGCCACAGGGGAGGCATCCCCAAAACTCCTCCAGCCATGGCTGGGTGAGGTGGCCAGACCTTCCCCTGCCATGTGCCCCAGCCGAGCCCAGTCTGCTGCTCTCCAGATATGGCCCCCGGAGGCATCCAGAAAGTGGACTCAGTCCATAAGCCCTCCCCAGCGAGTGGAGTTTCCTGTCCCAGATTCTGGCCACCCTGCGCTTGGCGCAACTGGAGCCTCTGGATCTGGGCCTCACTTGCAGTGGGGGGGGGGCTGGGGGGGCCTGATGGGGGCCCCCACGTCACCCATCCCCACTGTGAGAGGGCAGCCAGCACCGGGTCCACACGGGGGCTTTAGTCTTCACTTCCCTCTTCTTGTATGACAATACTACGCATGACTATGTTTGATACTTTCTTTTTTATGTCACCTTTATTGAGATATAATGCATATGCCATCCGATTCACTCAGAGTGTACAGTTCAACGGTTTGGTACATTCACAGAGTTGGCCGACCATCACCCATAACCCCAGGACATTGTCATCACTCCAGGAGGAGCCTGTACCTGCTCGCAGCCCCTGCCCGGTTCTCTCCCCGTCCAGAGCGCGTGTGGGTCTGGTGTGCGCTGTGGCTTCTGAGCCCGGCTTCTCTCACTGGGCAGTGTCTTCAGGGACCGCACGTGTGTGGCGCATGCTGCAGCTCACCCCTCTTTGTGGCTGAGGAACGTGCTGGTGCGTGGTTGTCCCTCATCTTGTTTGTCCGCTCTCCCGTTGACGGACGCCTGGGCTGTCCACCCGTGGTGACTGTCGTGAGCAAAGCTGCTGCGCACACTTGCGTACAAGCTCCTGTAAGAGCACCTGCTCCTTTCTCTCGGCACACGTCTGGGAATTGCTTCTGGGACCCTCCGAGCTGCCAGGCCCTGCCGCATGCCCACGGGTGCCCCCTGTGTTGCACCCCATGCAGCAGCTCCTCTTCCATCCTCCCGAGGGCCTGGCGTAGAGGTGACAGGCCCACTGCTCTGGGTTCTTCCTGAGCATCCAGCACCCAGCGGGCATGTCACAGGCATGTGCACAAATGTCACACGGTGCTCCTAAGGCCAACAAACAAACCCAGAAGAGGGATGGCGTTTGCGTGGCTGAGAGCTTGCGGAGTCTGGCTCGGGGGACCAAGGGAGCCACCCCCTGGCGGGGCCCAGGGTGGGAGGCCTGAACACTCACTCGCAGCTCTTTCTGACCTATGCGCTTCGTTTCAATTCTGTCCTTTGACCTGTGTGCCTGTCCGGCCACTCCAGTTAGTGCGTGTTAATTCCAGTGTCCTCCCTTGGTTGGTGGCGCCGACGTGGACACAGGCATGGCGTGGAAGGGAGAGGCCTCCACCCCGCCCAGGAGAGCGAGAGAGTTGGTCTCAGGAACCTGCTGCTGCTCCCTGCGCGGAAACAGTGGCTCAGCCCCGGGCAGCGGCCGGCCTGTGGAGGCTGCTCCAGACCCACAGGCCTGTGTGGAAACCTTCGGCGGGTGTGGTGGGGAAGCCTTTCCGATGACTCACTCTGCAGGGAGTTCCCTAATGATTTGGAATATTTTTACTTCTGGACTGGGGCATGGTTTCCTACTGAGAATCCAGGCAGCTCCTGATAAGACCGAAACACAAAGGCCCTTTCAGGGCTGACGTCCCCCTTCCTGGTAGAGACTGAATTTTGAAAAACACTGCGGCTGGCCCTGCCTCTGGGCGCTTTGCAGAAGAGAGATGCCATCCACGGATCTGCCAGCCAGCACTGTCAGCCTCCCATGCGGGCAGCAGCCGCTCCTCGGTGCTAACGCTGGCGATGGAGGAACCGCTTTTATAATTTCCTGAAGCAACTGCAGTTACCAGCCGTCTTCAAACCACCTCAGCCCTTTGACTCATCCCTGAACAGCTGCCTTATATACATTTCCCTTAAATACATATTTGCCTTTAAAAGACAGCAATTAGCTTATGATCCTTAAGCAGAAATAGAAGAGCCAAATGCCTGTTCCCCTCGGGCTGTGAAACACCCACAGGTGTCAGGTGGCCGTGGAGAGAGCGGGCCCAACATCCAAGGTGGTCTCCACCTCCCACCCTGGGTATCCTGGAGTCTTTGAAAGTGACACACACATTTTGGTGGTTCTAAAATGCCAAACTTTTAATGGGAACATCAAAACATGTCTGCTTTTGCTTTGTGTTATGTCTATCACTCGACTTAAGTGTGTTTTTGGAAGGTGTGAATTGTGCAGTGCACATTCATTGGTGGCGGGCCAGCCGGGCACGCAGATGTGGCAACTTACAGGGTCTCCCATGCGGGGTCCCCCACAGGCCCAGGAAGCATGGGAGGAAGAGAATTCTCCTCTGTGCACAGTTCTGCAGCGGTGGCCCCACCTACTGCTCCATGCCTGTGTCCCTTTGTCCTTAGAGGGCCCGAAGCTGTGGAACACCCACTCCTTCTGGAGAAGGCCTGGAGGGCAGGCGTTGAGTCCCTCCCTGTTTGCCAAACATAATGAGAGGAATGGGCTGGTTTTGCCTGTGCTGCAAGAGCAGTGTCTCCTCCTCAGGATTTTGTTAAATGCACCATTCCTGGCCCTTTGGGTGCCTCAGTTTCCCCATCAGCACAGTCGTTGGTCCCTCCCTCTGCCCCCACCTTTTTGAGACAGGGTCTTGCTCTGTCCCCCAGGCTGGAGTACAGTGGCACAATCACAGCTCACTGCAGCTTCCAACTCCTGGGCTCAAGTGATCCTCCCGCCTTGGCCTCCCAAGTAGCTGGGACTAGAGGTGCGCACCACCATGCCAGGCTAATTTGTTTTTATTTTTGTAGAGACGGGGTCTCACTATGTTGCCCAGGCTGGTCTCAAACTTCTGTTCTCAAAGTATCCTCCCGCTTTAGTCTCCCTAAGTGCTGGGATGACAGGCGTGAGCCAGCACCCGGCCGCTCCCTCCCCTTTCTGAAAGTGATGGCCTCGGCATCCTCCAGACAGTCTGTCAGTGTCCAGCTGTGGCTTTCAGCATCTCCGTGCGGCAGAGACCACACAGCAGCAGCTGTGCCCCCAGCAGTTCAGGGTTAAGACCTCAAGCTGGGGGCGAGTGGTGGGGGAAATACGGGCTTTGTGCTGCAAAAACTTCAGAAGACTTAGTTACACATAGAGCAGGTCTGATCTTGGCAGCCAGGTGGGGCTGGGGCTTGTCCCTCCACCACCTCCCGGTGTCCTGCTCCACAGGCCCCAGCCCAGAACTCGGGAAATTCGCTGTTCTGTGGACCTCTGACCATTATGAGCAACTGAGTGTATTTTTAGTTTCCTATGATTTTTTTCCTAGAGGAGAGAGGGTTGCTGCCGGGGTCCGCATTTCATCACCGAGTGGGTCTGTTTGGTCAGTAGTTTGCGCTGGGACCTGGGGCATCCTGGGGCTGGTGTGGGCAAGGCCTGGCTGGGGGCTGCTGGGGCCTCAGTGCAACTCCCCCACCCCCCACTTCTGCCCTGCACCCACTGCCTGCCCCCATGAGGGAGAAAAAGGAGATTTTGTCTAATTTATCAATAATTTTGGGTTTGTAACAGACACACATTTTTTCTTTGAAAGTGGAGCATAAGCAAGAACTAGGTATATAAACCTGTAGTCACTCATTTGGGGAACAGACTTTATTTTGGGGACGATAAAAGTGAGGAAAAGAGACCTATACAGGAGATTGACATCTGTTAATTCAAAATTATCACCCCAAACTCGTCCCAAGACCATCAGGCCGTCCAAGAGGGACTCACAGACATCCACGTCCGGCTGAGCTGGAGCTGCACAGCTGGGAGAACAACAAGGTCCTCTCATGGCACCTCCAGAGCCTTTTCACTTTTTTTAAACATGCAAATGGCCACTGGGGTAAGGTTAAAAATACCTTGTGTTTTGCATTTCTGCAGCCTGATGTGGCCAGAGGTGGCCAAAGAAAGGCTGTTTATTGCCCTCAAAGCTCCTCTGAGCAGAGGCAGGGCCAGGGTGGGGCCCGCTTGCCCCAGTGACTTCTGTCCTGAAAAGCTCAGGGACTTTGCTCACACAGCACCTCTGCGCCCCGCCGGGTTGTCCCGCACACTCCCCACACGCTCACGGGCAGCCGGGCATGGGCGTGCGGGAGCCCGTGTGAACCTGGGGCTCGGGCACAGCACAGCCGCTTTTTGCCGGGCTGGGGGCACCTGTGTCTTGCCTTACGTTTGCTCTGTCCTGGAGAGATTGGGGGCGAGGAGCCCTTTGTGGTTTGTGTTGAGGCTGCTGAGGTGCTCAGGAGTGTGGGTCCAGGGATGGGTTTCTGAGTACTCTCCCTGCCTTGGGCCCCTCCCCAACTGGCCAGGGTCGGGCCAGCCCTGGCACAGCATCCTGGGCCCCAGCACAAGTTTGGCATCAGATGTGGGGCTGGGCCAGGGCATGTCACCCCCAGGGTGGCCAGAACACTGGCCTAAGCTGCAGCCCTGAGCTGGGCCAGCTGGGGCCCTCGGGTGAGACGTCCTGTCCCGGCTCCAGGGCCCATGACTGGACGCGGGGAGGGTTTCTGAAGGAGGTGGCTCCCACCACACAGAGTAATGGAGTTCTCCCTGCCCCTTTCTTCCAGATGGGCACCACGTCTGGGAGATGGAAGCAAAAACAGACAGAGACCTGTGCAAGCCAGTGAGTATCCCCCAGTCCTGTGTTCCCTTGGGGCTCTTGGAGCAGGGGTTCCTATTTGTTAAAATGAAACAACTAATAAAAATAGAGTAAAAGAACAAATAATAAAACACCATTGTAAAGTACCCAGTGAAGCAAGTGCTATCATGGTGCAAAGCGATGTGAACAAGGACAGAGCAGTGACCCCAAAGACAAGACGCCGGGTTGGGCTCACAGGCCTCCCCACACAGGAAGAGCTTTCAGAGAGACCAGGATGCAGTCACGGCGCTAAGTCACGTGGCTGGGCGCTGAAACACCCGAGGAAGGCTCCCAGCAGAAACTCTGCGCCTCTGCACAGGGCCTGCGCCTCCCAGCTGGGTATCCAGGCCTACCTGGACTGCCGCAGTGCGAGATGGCCTCGCCAGCATCCCTGGAGAGCACCAATTGCTTAGCAGGCGCTTGTTGTGAGTGCGCCACAGGTGTGAGCTCAGATCTAATTATGCCTCAGATTTGTTTGTCTGATTCCTGAGGAGCCTGTGGGCTCGTCTGTGCGGGAGTCATGGCTGTTGCTGGCTCCAGGCCGCGTTTCCAGGCCCCACTCCCCCTGCCCCAGCATCCTTGGTGCCACTCACACATGGCGGTACCCAACAATAGTTTTTGTTTCTTGGATTGGTTAATTATGGAGACTGTTTTTGGTCTGAAATTACTATAGCTACTCCCACTTTCTTGTGCTTGGTGTCAGCTTGGCGTAGCTTTCACGTTCCTTTACTTCTAATCTGTCTTTATATTTAAAGTGGTTTGTTGAAGACAACATATACTTCGGTCTTGCTTTTGATCCACTCTGACAATCTCTGTCTTGTAATTGGTATATTTAGGCCATTGATGTTTAGAGTGATTATTGATAGAGTTGTATTAATATCTACCATTAAATATTTTTTGAGTGTTCTATTTAGTCCTAGAAAAATAGTAGGAATCTTTAGGGCAACCTCAAATATAACACGGCCGGCAGGCGGGTCTTTGAAGACATTCAGGCTTCTCCCAGGCTCTGTTGCTCACTCCCGAGCACTGATGGAGGTGTCCGGATGGTTCTTCTCGTGAGGCTGGGGCAGCAGGGAAGGCTCCTGCATGTACCCAGGTGTGTGAGTGGAAGTTAAATTATTCAGAAATGTCACTCAGGTAAAGGACTCAATGTTTTCTCTCAGGCCACCTTTAGATGCTGGACAGTAGAGTCAGGTGAACAGGGGTGCTTGGATGGTGAGGTCTTGCTGAGGCCACCGAGGTCCTCTCATCTTGGTGGAAGGGAGGTGGCGGCTCCCACAGAGGGAGGTGCCAGTGTAGTGCTCTCAGCTCTTGGGCATCTGACTCACACGTTTGCTGTGGGCCCCACCTCCCCGTGCTCTATCAGAGAGAAGCATCTTCCACTTTGTGATTTAAGCACCTTCTCCAAGTGTTGATCTGGTTTCCAGAACCTTTTCCAAATGGTTGTCAGGTGGGGCGAGTCCGCCCTGGCCTTGGGCACGACCTGTGCTCAGGTGACTCATCCTTGGGAGTGCCGGCCTCCCCCAGAGCACAGCTCACGGGCTCCAGTCCGGTGGGTCATCGTCCCGCCCTCCCTGAGAAGTCCCTGAGAAGCGTCCCAGACATCTGGCCGCAGGCAGAGACAGCCACCAGCGACAGGCCCAGCCCTCATCCTTCCTGTTCCCCCTTGCTGCATGTCCACGAGGGTCAGCTCTAGACACCACTGGCTGCCCCTTGGCCAGGGTGTTCACGATGCCCAGGCTCTGTGGCCTAAGGTGCCCAGGGAGCTGGCACCATTACTTTGTGGGTGTTGGTGCCAGGTCCTCTCCCACCAGCGGGGAGGGTCTGTGGACTCTCGGCCCTCTGCCGTGTCCGTGTCGGGTGCACATACCCCCTGGCTCTCCCACCCCAAAGCTGCTGTGCAGGTCTTTCCCCCAGGCACATGCCCTCTCTTGACTCTGTCTCTCTCCAGGTCCCCAGAGGCTTTGCTTGTCCCCTGGTGTGCTGGACGCAGGATGTAGGTCATAAGAGCTGGGCTGCCCGGCCGCCTGCTCAGGGCAAAGGGGCCAGGAGAAACTGTGAACCTTTCTGGATTAAAAATGATTCCAGCCAAGTTGGCATGTTCTTTTTTACTTTTAACAATTGCATATTTTGTAGGTAGCTTAACAGTTAACAGTTGTATGTTTTAAAAGAAACTTAATAGTACATGTTAAGTTTACCATTTCATTGTTATCTCTTAAATGAAGTTTACTTTCATATATATTTTTTCTAATCATAAAGGAACTTCATATTCGTTGTAGACATTTGGAAAATATAAAAAACTAGTTTAAAAAAGAAATAAAACCTGGTGTAATCTCGCTACTTAGATATAACCAGTGTTAGCATTTGCGTACTTCTGATCCCTGTTTTCTGCTGTGTGTGCATAGATACACACAGTCACACGCACGAAGACATCGTGTTGCATATGTTTTTAAACAAAATGGGATTGTGCTGTGTATGTAGTTGATGTACTGCCCGTAATTGAGTACATGAACTTAATTAAGACGATGGGTTTCCTAGAGCAAGTCACGTGGATGGGCTGGGGCCATGTTGACCCCTTTCCTATAATAACAAGACTCCCTGGCACCTCATTTTCTGTTACGTTTCTTTCTTAGCTCTTCCTTTCCTGTGTATTTAAGCAGCAGGGCTCCCATGGAGATAGTATTTTTGTTCTTACTTTGTCTACTTAGAGAGTTGAAGTGGATCAGCCTCAGCTCACATCAACACACGACCCTCTGGTCGCGTGGAATTTACAAAAGCCGACCCCACCGCGTCAAGCCTGCTGCTGTGCCCCCCCCCGCCCCGTCCCAGCCGCTCATGTCGATGCGGCTCGTATTTGTTTCCACCTCGGCTCCAGCAAGATGATCCCTTCCTGTCTCTTCTCTTAATTCCCTGTCCTGCAAAGGTCGTGCTCCTTCACCTGTCGGCTCAGCCGTGGCCGCTGTCTGGGGGCAGCTCCAGCGCCTGCAGCGCCCCTGCGCTTGGTGGAACCCTCGGAGGAAGCGTCTCCCTCTTTGTCCCCGAATAAGTGGAGAATGTGCCTGGGGACGGCCAGAGGTCCCCAAGTCAGACCCGCTGGCTCGGGCAGCCGGGGCAGTATGGCCCCGGGGGTTGGATTCCACACACCTGCCCTTTGTGCGAAGACCCTGCCCCTCCTGGCCACTTTCCCCGAGGGGACGCTGCTTGGGCAGGGGGAGGTGTGTGCTGGCTGCTGCTTCCAAACGACCCGTTGCCTGGCACACGTGTGGGCCAGGGATGGGGCCCGGGGCCCTCAGTGGCAGCTCCTGTGCCTCGGTGTCTTCATCTGTAAACGGGAGAGAGTTTGAACTTGAAGTTACCTTCAGTTTTCTGTTTTTAACACTCTACGATTTTGTTATTGACATGATTCAATCAATTTTGCTATTAAACTGAGGAACAAGCTACAATTAATTACTTTAACAGACGAAGGGATGCAGTGGACTTTTCTTACACATTTTCCCTACTTGTTAAACTGAAATCATATGATTAAAAAAAGTTAAAGAAACTCAGGATGCAAATGCCCCTGCGGGGCGCCCGCACCCTCCCGCTCACTCAGGGTTTGTTCAGGGCCCAGCATCCGTGTGGCCCAGAGGGACACAGGGCTTGGGTGATTCTCCCGCACAGTACCATGCTTGTTTTTTTGTATCTGTATTTGAAAAAACATGATTTTTGTAAAAAATGTTGCTGATTTCTATTTTAAAAACGTGAGAGGTAACAGCAACCACCAAAAGCAGTGTTGCTGCGTCTGCCTTGGTGTTCTCCGCGGCTGCGCCCGAGGGGCTTCTTTGGGGGAGTGAGTTTGGGGTCTGGCCCAGGGGTGTTGGCCGTTGCCGAGCGTGACGGACATGGCACCCCCAGGACCCCTCTGCTGCTTCGCTGCGGCTGCCTGAACAGGCGTGCCTACCGTCAACGCGTTGGCAGGCTTCTGCCAGTTTCCTTTGGCGGTAGGGCCGTCAGAAGCCTCCCGCGTGTTCTGAAGACCACGGGGCGGCCTCCACTCTCGCGGGCGCTTGCCACACACCCGCGGCCTCTCTTTTCATGATCTCTTTTCCCACGTCTAGTCCACACAGAAAAGGAGTCGGCTCAGCTGCTCTGAGCAGGCCTCTCAGTTCTTCCCTGCGAGCACACATGTGACAAAGCCCGGCCGCTCACCTGTGTGCGGGTGTCACACACAGAGCCACGCCTGGCGGCCACTTGGGAGCTGGCAATTTACCGTTGCGGGAAACCTGGCGTGGAAGCTCCGTGCAAGCAGCTGCTACAGTGCAGAGCATTTCTTACTTAGGAGATGCTAACTGCTGTCTTCCTGTTTGCCGTTTTCTTCCAGAATTCTCTGGTGGTCGAGATACCGCCCTTTCGAAATCAGAGGATTACCAGCCCCGTCCAAGTCAGTTTCTACGTCTGCAACGGGAAGAGGAAGAGAAGCCAGCACCAGCATTTCACCTACCTTCCTGCCAACGGTAATGCCACCTTTCTGACTCTAAGCACTGAGAATGGGCAAATGGGTTGCTTTTTGTAAAAGATGCAGAAAGAACGAGACGATGTCGCTGTCAAACAGCGTGGTTGTGTTGTGCATTTGGACTGTGTGATACCTGTTCATGAGACTGAGTCATCAATTCCCTTCAAAAAAAAGGAAAGTGAAGTTGTCGATGTGTTGTCCTTTATTACTGTTGGGATGGGGCATGTTGTGTATTTGGTTAGTTGCTGGTCATTTTTCTGGCTTCTTGCAAATACATAACAGCCAAGGGGAAAAAAGTATTCCTTTTCTGCACTCAAAAACAGGTGGTCTTGGTGTGTTTTTAAATTCTACGGCAGTTTAAGGTGAAAAAGGAAATAGTTACAGCTATCGTGCAGGTGCCTTTAGAAATAAGCCCTTGCTTTTAAAAAGCCTAACGGCTAGTGCCTGATGCCACTTGGGAGCACAGTGACCTAGTGCTTGAGCTGAGGTCTCATGGGCCGTCTCTCCAGCCGGTGGTCTCCTCTCCCAAGGTTGAAGTACCTTTTGCTCACCCCGGCTGCCCCTTTACACATTTTGGGGATGGCTTTTTTCACTCAAAAACCCAAGCTTATCTTTTTAACTTTTTAGGGTGTTTTCTTAAAGAAAATACCACTAAGTTTGTTTGTTCACTCTGTAAACCAGTGGAAAAGATAGTTGTCTCCCATGGCGTCCGGGGCTTACTGCGTGGGCACACGCCATCCCTCTCCCGGTGTGCAGGGTGCGTGTTTAGACGGGACAGAGTTGGGTGTCATCCTGAGTTTTATTGTATTTTGGGTAAGCTCTATGTCAACAATCTTTTTGTATTGTTGCTTTTTTCCTAGAAACTTAAGAGATGAATATAGTTTAAGAGGACAATTATACACTAAAAACTAATGGCAAAAGCAGCCACTTTGTTACCTTAGTAAAATCAAGATTTTTCCTAGAAGGTTTCAGTTTTCCTTACCTGTAAATGGCATTTTTATAATAGACTGAATTTCAGAGAAAGCCCTAGAATAGCTATGTTGGTGTTAAACTGTTAGATTAACTGTTTTATCAGGCAAGTACTAGAAATGCCTTTCAAGATTTTAATAACAGGATTTTGTTGTAAAGTGATCACATCATGAGAGTGTCCGTGAAACAGAGCTGTAGAAATGATGTGTGGCCCTCCGCGCAGCTGCTCGTGTGGGGAAGGTTTCCATATTCTGTTGGATTTATGTGATCTGTATTGCTCATACTTTATGAATCCTATCCATTCCTGGAATAAGGATAGGCCAATATATCTTACAAAAGAAAATATTTAGTCTTTTTTGAAAATGTAATGATTGTGTCCTAATTAAACTTCAAGCATGGTTGACCAAAAATTGAATGTTTTAAAGAAAACCTAGGCCTTATAAAGAAAAATTGCTTTCTAGAGCAGTGTAGAAAATAGCTTGAGTGTTAATTTTTTTCTTGTTTACTTGGCACGTGGCAGTCCCTGCTGCAGTTGATAGTGCTGAGTTGTAGCACGGGTCCCCCAGTGTCAGAGGTAGAAGGGGCCTGTGTGTGGGGCGTGCACGCCCTTCACAGGCGGGAGCTGAGGCCCTGAGGCTAAGATGATGATGTTGGCGGGGTTGAGCTGCTGCTGCCGCTTGTTCCTGTGCACGCCTGCCCACCAGCCATCCAGTCCTGCCAGCCGTGCTGCACCTCGGTCCAGCCCACAGCGTCTGCGCTCCATGTGGACGTCTCACTGGATCCGGCCCCACCCTCCGGCCTACCACTGCCCAGGCGAGGCTCATCTGCAGCCGGGGCCTCCCGCGTCCACTTGGTCCTGCCTCCCTCCAACTGCCGTCGTCTCTCCGGTCCAGGACGTTTTCCTCCAACACTGCAGGCCGCAGGTGCCCAGCTGGGCACTGACTGAGCTCCTTGAGCAGAGACCCCAGGCTACCTCAGGCGCTGACTCATGCCTAATGCACGGCGGGCTCTCAATACCTGGTTCTTGAAATAAATAAATGAGCGGATGGAAACTGGACCTCAGGCATCGTGTTGAGTTTGGTGTCCTCCAGCCGCCTTCTGAGGACGCTCGTGGGTGGTCTCCCCAGGGCCTGTGTCCTTAGTGTTAATGTGTCCGTGTCTTGGGGTCCTGCTCAGACTGTCCCTGCCACGTGGTCAAGCTCCGCACTACCCTCCCTGGGACAGAGTTACCAGCACTAAGTCCCAGAGACACATCGCGGCGTTGACTGAGGCTTTGAGGACAGGACAGGTGAGGACAGTTAGTCAGAAGCCTCGGCCGGCTCTGAACGGTTTTTGGTTTGCTTTCTTTCTCCTTTCAAACCGTAGTTGTGAGGTTGCCGACATCTTCCCCTCTGGGTTTTGTTCCGTGAGCTTCCTGTCAGTTCTCGGGTGTCCAGTGTCTGATGGGCACGGCAGAGGGGCACGTCCTTAAGGTCATGAAATGTACAAGCCAACAGAAATAAGCCCATTTGAGCCCTCGCTGTGGAATTCATGTCCATGCACAAACAGGTAAAACCAAGTCTCGCTTTAGGTTTTCCTTCAAAAATTAGGTATAAGTAAAGGTGCTTCTCCTTGCTGTGCCAGGCACTCCCGTCTCTCACACCTTGGAGGGGTCCCGCTCTGTCCCAAAGCCACACACACAGGCCTTCTGAGCGTTTTGGGGCTCGGGGATCAAAGAGCCCACGTGTCTGGGTGCTAGGGTGGGGCACACCTTGGCCACCAGCCTCCCACACCCCTCGCCTCAGTGCTGGCCGTATCTGCTACTGACTCGCAGCTGAACCTGGTCACAATGCCTGGTGACACCCCTGCCCGACCCCGCCCACCTCCCCGCCTCCTGCAGGCAGCACGTCCCACCTCTCAGGTTGGGAGTCGCGGAGTCAGACTGCAGGGCAACAGCCAGGCCGGGTGCACAGGGCTTGGGTCCTAGGGGCTGGCGCCTTCAGCTGGTGGCCAGTGACAGGGCCCAGAAGGACAGTTTGGGTCCCTCAGGCCTCTCCGGGGTGCCAGGCGTTTAATGGGGAGAAGTTCCCACCTGGATGTAAACTCCGTGGACAGAGAGTGCACAGGCCCCTGGGAATTCCTGCAAGCCACCCCCGGCACCCTGCCTGGGATCGCCGCCTGCGGAGGGGCTGTGAGTCCGAATGTCCATGAGGCTCGAAGTAGAGAGAGCCGCGTGAGTGTCGGGGCATGTGGCCCAGAGCCCCCACTGGGGGTGCGCTGGAGCCCTGGGTGCAATGGGGGCAGGGCCTGAACCTTGTCCTGCAGGGGCAGCAAGTGCTTTAGCAAAACAACACCACGTTATGAACTCAAAATTACCTACCAAAGTCGGTATTTTTAAGTGAGAAAATAAATCATGACTAATCATTGGGTCTTCGAGACTCAGTCTTGCTTCCCAAGTTGCTTTAGTCAGTTACCCGGACCTGCTGGTGAGGCACTGGGCCCCCCACCTGGTGCCCATGGCTTTGTGGGTCCTGGGCCCCCCTGGCCAGTGCCCTTTTAAAATAATCCACACAGCGCCAGGTCCCCATGTGAGGCCATGTCATCTTGCCTTTGTCGGGAGGTCCCCTCGTGGCCAGAACCCCCTTCCCGGGCCCCTTTTGATGGCTGTCTGTGGGGGTTGGGCAGCTGCTGGGATAAAACCCGCTCGTGACTTGGGGCAGGGAGCAGCTTTGACCGAGGAAGCATCAGTTGCCGACCCACTGCCGAAGCGAAGCCTGCTAGGGACAGACCTGCCTCCGGGCCTTGGGGCCCTCCCTGCAGTGGGTGTGGGCTCTGCGGTCCAGACTCGAGCTCCGTGGAGAAGAGGAGCTCATCCTTCCTCCGTGTGACAGACGGGCCCCCTTCCCGGTCACAGGACAGGGACCTAGGAGTGCACGTCCATTTCTGCCATGGGTGGAAAGGGGAATAGATTCCATAGTTTTCTTGTTTGCATTGTGAAATCCAAAATAACAGCAGCATCGGAGAGGATGTAGGTGGAAGAGGCTTGAAGGGCCTGAGGAGGGCCCAGATCCGTGGCGTTCAGTTCCCCTCCGTGCTCAGGACGGGCTGTGGGAAGAGGGTGGGCATGTACAGCGGGTCACCATGCGCAGAGCCCACCGCCCGGGGTCGACAGCAGGGCGCTTGTGTCCCAGCACTTCCCAGACAGCCCAGCTCCCGGCGGCTCGGCCCCTGTTGTGATTCCAGACCTGCGGGGCTGCAGCGAAAACCCCCGTGGAGCTGCTGGCAGCCTCGGGCCACTGCCCTCAGTCGGCTCAGCCGTGGGAATGGCGGGCCAAGGGGCTCGGATCCCACTGTTGAAGGGTCAGTCGGGCTTGTGGACGGAGGCTCTGACCGGCAGCCCTGGGCGGCACCCGCCTGCGGGAGTGCACCTGCTCAGCCCAGCAGTGTCCTCTTCACCACGGTTTCTGGTTTTACATTTTCCCTGAGCTTTTCGGCTCGTTTTTTCCAAGTCCTCTGTGTGTGAAGTTTAATCGCAACACAGGTAGCTTCATGAGATCGCTTTGGTGCTTAATGGTGACTTTAAATAGTTACTTAGCTTCCTTTGGAAGGAATCGTGACTGGGTGGACAAAATACCGTTTGTACAACCTCGGGCCATGCCCATCCCGCAAGTGGCCTGAGCCTGGCTCTCGCAGCAGAGGAAGCGCCACCGTTCCCAACAGCGACCTTCGAACACTGGTGAGCAGCTCATACATGTTCTCTCACCTTAGGGACAAAAAGATGAAGCCCTGAAGCTCTGCGAGCACGCGTGGCCTGGGACAGGCTGTGCCGGCTCTTCCAGAGCTGCCTCCTGGCTCCAGACAGTGTCCGGCCAGCCTTGGCCACAGGGTGCCACGGCACTCAGTCTAGAGACTCACGCCCATGTTTAGGGGCTTCACATGCCAGGATCAGGACTTCTCCCGCTGCCCCTCATGCATCCTCCCGTCCACCCAGCACCTGATAAGGCAGGTGTAGCCCGCAGGTGGCACTCAAGCGACCCTCCAAGCCCCATGCCCTGCGTGGTAGGTTCTGCTGCTTCCCGACACAGGCAGGGGAGGCAGCCGTCGCAGCTGGTCGGGGCTCGGGCTGGGACCCCTGTGCCAACGTTTCGGCCCAAGTCTCTGCCGCATCTCAGAAACCCTACCTGATTTTAAACAAATCAGGTTATGCTGACATTCTAGCCCACAGTGTGGCCTGTGACCACGTTCAAGGTGGCTGAAGGGGGTGTTAACTTGGACACAGCAGCAGCTGAGCACATCTGGCTGGAGCCAAGCCTCCCGCCCGTCCCTGTGCTCCTTGACATCTCACAGCAGCTCCAAGTGAGCTGCTTTTATTAAACCCCGTTTTCAGCTGCCCTTGCTCTTCCAGCCAGAAAGTGAGGGCATAGTGTTCTAATTTCCCACTTCCCATGCTTTAAAGCTGATGTGATGGAGGTGAGGTGAATTAACTCTCACCTGTTGCAGGGTGAGGGCCCTTCCAAGCCCCCAGGAACCATAGAACGGTCTGGAAAGGGCAGTTAACTCCCCTCGGGCCAGGCCCGGAGACCTCCCCAAGTGTTAGGAGAAGGGCCCGAGGTAAAGGAGCTGGAGACACACTTACCTGAAATGCTGACACAGTGCCGAGACACGCAGCCGTCCAACTGCCTCACAACGCCGTGACCTCTCCTGGACCCTGCGTGTAAAACGGGAAGGGTTTGAAGATGGAAGTTGTGCCTGCAGAAACCAGAGATGGGAGGTGGACAAATTAGGAAGGAACGTCAGGCTCCAGACACATGAAGGAAAGACCATGATTTCAGGCCCTGTTGAGCGGGTGGGTCCCGTTCCTGCAGCAGGTGGGCCAGGAAGCTCGGAGGCCTGCGGGTGTCCAGGAAGCGCTGGCCAGGGACTGAGGGCTCCTTGGCAGAAACTGGCTGCAGCACACAGCGGTCTGGCGGGGACAGGGGGTGGGAAGGTGGTCGTGTTTAGAAATCTAAGGGCCGTGGGCACCAAAACCAAGGAAGCGTGAGTTGGCAGTGAGGCTGGCACCTGGGAAGTCTGGGCACCAAAGTGCATAGAATAGGCGGAATGTTCTGAACTAGGTGACAGCGATCTGTAGACCTGGGAGGTAGACCTGGGAGCCTGACCTCAAGATAGCTCCCCCAAGCATTTGCAGAGCGGCCACTCCTCCTTGGGTGTCTCCAAACGCTGCCCCCCTGCAGGCCACCCCTTGCGGCCCCGTGCCTCTGGCCAGTGTTGTGGACCCACAACCTGCAGCTGCTTGGAGCAAGCCAGGAGGGTGAGTCATGTCCTCAGAGCACAAAGTGCAGCTTGGGCAGCAACTAGGAGAAACCAATCTATGTATTTTTGGCGTGTGTGGTCTGTTTTGACCATCCTCTGCTGTGAGTCTAGTTGGGTAATGTCAGATCCCCACTTAACTGTACTCTGGCGAAGAATAGGGCTTCCCCACATCACGGCCGTGGGCTGTGTTGCGTTCATGCTCTGTACACGGAACAGCACCAATCCCACCTATGGGACCGGGTGAGGATGAGGTGAGACATGCACAGAAGCGCCGGTCTGGTCCTGGGCACCTGGTCAGGTGTAGCCATCATTATTGGCTGCCACTGAGCTGGGGTTTCAGTCCGTGGGTCGGTGGTGGACGTGGTTGGAATCTATACATCCTGTGAGGCCAGAAAATCATACCTTCTAGCAAGCCTGGAACACTCTTCAGTGAGGATGCTGACTGAGCCACGTGGGACAGACTCGGACACGTCCACAGAGGCATCTCCGCGCCTCCCCCACGCCCTGCGTCTATGGCATAGGGCTGGTGTGGTCCCCAAGGCACTCCTGGCTCTGGACAGGGAGAGGTGACATGTCCTCCCTCCCTTGCAAGAGGCTGGCAGCTCCTATGGCTCCATCCACTGCTCTTCTTTTTTCATTACTTTTAAAAAGTCATGCCCTGGAGGTATCATTCCTGGTTGTTTACACTGAAGGCAGACCTGGGCTTTATTGCCTACAGCAGATGGAAGACAATCTGACCTTTGTTTTCTAGGGGCTCAGACTTTGAACAAAACCTCTTTTGTCCAGTTCTGTAGAATGCGCTGGTAAGGTAATTCAAGCTGAGTCAAGAGGGGTCACTTGAAATGTGGGCATACAGTGGGGAGTCATAAAGGAATGACACCTCGCTGTGTGTGGCACCAGGCCATGCTGGCATGTTCATCCCTCGGTCCCCATGACTGCCGGGTGACCAGGCGTTCTAGCAGACAAAGAAAGGGGTCCACAGCAGCGCCTGCCACTCAGCCTGCTTGGGCGGCCTCACCAGCTGGGTGGCTGGTGAACAACAGACAGGCCTTGCGGTTCGAGGCAGGAGGTCTGCGATCGGGGGCCAGTGTGGCCAGGCTCGGGCAAGGGCCTCCCCCGGGCTGATACGACCCACTCCTCCCTGTGTCCACACATGACAGGGAGAGATTTTTTTCTCCTCCCCTTCTTAGAAGGACACCAGTCCTATGGGGTCAGAGCCCACACTGTGACATCATTTAACCTCAGCTAACCCCTAAAAGCCCCATCTCCAAACACTGTCACATTGGGGGGTTAGGGCTTCAACATGTGAGTTTTGGGGGACACAGTCCCGTCCATAGCAGTGTCGCTGGCTCGTCCAAAGCCAAGGGCTGGGGCATACCCCAGGCCCACTGACCACCTGTCTCCTAACTTCTGCCATGCTGGCCGGGGCAGCAGTCTGGGCAGCGGAAGCACACCTGTTGGCTGACATTGCACCACCATGAGCCCTGCTGTGGACAGGCTCTGAGCCAACTGCTGGACTTCACTTCTCAGTGTTCAGATAGGTTTTTCCTACCTCTGTCTTATAGCTGGGGAAACCAAGGCCCATAGGAATTAATTAGCCACAAGGTCACCCAGCTTGGGGTGACAGGTGGGAATTCTCGAGTGGGCTGGCCTGACCACAAGCTCAAGGTTTCACTGCTTCTGCAGGAAAGGCCAGCCTGCATGTCTCCGCTGGTCCCCAGGGAGGTGGTCACGGAGGAGATAGAGATGTTAGTCTGCACTCTGACCTCCAGCCCCGTGTGCCCGCCCTGCAGGGACAAGTTACACCTGTGCTCCTGTGGGAGATGTGGTACAATGGCCCAGACCTGTGCGCCGTGGACCTCAGTCGTCCCCTGGAACCTGGATGCACCAAGGCGGCCCAAGGGACAGTCACATCCTGTGATGAGCCCCTCCCCGTCTAACCTGGGCAGGGGTCCCGAAGGAGCCAGGGCCTCTCGAAGAAACCCCACACCTGACAAACAGGCTCCAGTCCCCACGTGGCACCAGTGGGTGGGAGCTGAGCGGGGTTCATCTGGCTGCAGTCCCTAGGCCGGCTCCTCTTCTGTCACCGGCCAGGTCCATGCAGCCCGAGCCCTGGAGTGCCCTTGGCCACAGACTGCCCCTGTGGTCCCTCTGGGAGGCAGGTCCTAGAGAGTGGCTCGTCTGCCCTGTTGCCCTGGGTCTGTCGCCGGAGTCGTTGCCTGCACTTGGCTGGGGAGAGGCTGGAAACACAAGTCCCAGCCCAGAAGGAAAGCTCCCCCCAGGGCCAGGCCCCCCAGCAGAGACTCCACAGCTGCCTTGGGGAGAAGCGCGGACATCAGGATGACGCCAGGTTCGGAAAAGGCCTCAGCGCCCTTCGACAGCGGCCGCCGAGCATGAGGCTTCAGGATTTGAGGGGATGGTTCCGTCGTCAGATCCGCACAATGACACCCCTGGTGCGTCTCACGGGTGGTCATGGTATCATGCTGAGCACGAGCAATCCGGCCGCCTCTCCCGTGAGAACACGCTTTATGAATGATAGCGGCCCTGAAGACCAGCAGGAACCTCTCACACTTTTGCCTTCTACGATGAATTTAGATCGTAAGCTCACCCCTCAGGTGGCGTGGTTTCCCGTGCACTGCTGCGTGTCATTAGAGTGTTATGCTGCAGTGGAGCCGGTCTCCATGGCCCTCCCAGCCCCGCGTGACCAAGGGCAGAGTAACCAGACTGCATCGTGCCAGTGTCGGCCCAGAAGGATGCGGATCCCGCCCCTACCCTCTCCCTCAGTGAGACAGGCAGGGGCCGCCCCAGGCTTCTGTGCAGGACGGGTTCTTATTTCCTCACTAATAGAAAACAGGAGGCATCTTACGTGGCTCTGATTTATAGAGCAGGTGCTCATTTTCTCCAAAATCCACACAAAAAATGCAATTCAGACACAAGCACAGTTGCAGTATGCTCGTGCCTCCAAGCTTCTGCAGATGCCAGGGCACTAGCAGGTGTGGAGCTTTAATTTTTGAAAGTTGTTTTTTGTGTTTTCCGGGTTCTTTCTGTATCAGAGAGGCCACATATCTTCAGGGCCTGGGTGAGAGGAAACATCTTTTCCATGTCTCTCCTCTGCCGCTGGGCCAGGCTGCAGTGTCCCAAACGTCCCAGCTTGTCCCGCTGTCAGTGGCCTCTCGTCCCTCGGGACCTGCCTGGCCGCATGGCCAGTCGGGGACCAGGATGGAGCCAGCAGCACCCAGAGGAAGCAAGGCCACCCCGAGAAGGCCAGGCTGTGGGCGGGAATATGAGGACAAGGTGGCCGGGAGGCGGCCTCCTTCCCTCGGATGGTGCTGGGCTGGTAGCTGGGAAACCATCCCGCCAACTCCAAACTTGTGCCTGGACCTCGGAGGCCAGGCTGGGAGACAGACGGGGGGCTGTACCCCAGTCCTGGACAGGGCATCGGCGGGGCAGGTGGGAGCCGTGGGCACTGCCCTCGAGGTGCCAGCACCTGCTGTGCAATGCTGTCCCTGAGAGGGCCCCTGGCATCTGGCTCGGGGCTGATGGGCCCCGCTCATTCCTGAGACTTCACTGAAAAGGCGCGTCCGTGGCTCCAGGTCGCTGCCGCCACGCCCATTTCACCTCAGATAACTCTCAGTGCAAGAGAAGTGAGTGTGTGGTGGGCTGCAGCCCCAGGGCGGGCAGCATGAGGATGGTCTCAGTTACGTGCCCCGGGTTTACGCCTACGAGGGGCCCGTGCATGGCCTCTGTGGGCCTTGTGGTGAGAGGGGCTGCAGCCGTCCCCCAGCCTTCTGCTTGCCCGGGGGCCGGCGGGCTGCCTTAGCCCCGGGCCTGCTCCACACCCTCAGGCAGGAAGTCTGTGGTCCTGAGGCAGCCGCAGGACGCCAGCATTCCTGGTGGAAAGTGTGTCCTGGCGCTCATGCCCCTGTGTTACCACCACCCCTGCGCTGAGACGTTCCCAGGAAGAATCTGAGGTGGCAGAAGAGGTGCAGGAGTTAGTGCCGGTGCCCATGTCGGTTTTAAACAGGCCATAAACAGCAGGCACTCATGCTCACATCAGTGGACGCTGCCTGGCCCCATGCCCCGACGTCCTTCTGCAGTCACCGGTCCTGGCTCAGCCACGCTCACGGCGCATTGTGTGGCAGATAAATTATGGCCACTGGCGTTTGCAGGACAGCTGTGTTTGGGCTGCACCCTTAATGTCGTGCAGACCGGTCGGGTGAGAGTTTTTAAAGAGCTCAGGGGACGCTTTATGGGAGAGAGGAGCAGCCCCTGGGTCTGGCCATAACCTGGGCCTGGCTGAACATCCGGTGCAGGGGGAGAGGATCCCAGGGGGGTTTTAACTTAATCTCCCAGCCATGTGCTTTGTATAAGATCATAAACTCCAGAAACCACCAACCCAATGTAGAATTTAGCCTTTGCTGCTGTGGACACCAGCATCCTACACCAGCCTCTCTCAAGCTGGAGAGACCCTGGACCCCCTGGGCTGTATTCATGTGTCTGGGCCGTTTCCGGTGACAGCCGCGTCCCAACAGGCAAAGGCCAGGTTCACGATATGCGGCTGGGCCAAGCTGGCCTCTCTGGGCTTCCCCGGGGTCTGGCTTTGTCTGGCACTTGCCAGTTCTGGATTTACAACATGCTAGAAACGGACTAAATCATTTTGGGGATGCAGTTCCTCTCCATATCCATCTGGATAGGGCTGTGGGGGGAGCTGGGTGAGGCGTCACCCAGACCCCTGGGGGGTTCCAGGCACTGGGGGCACTCCTGGTCGTCAGCCTCCTGCAGGGGCCGAGAGGAAGGAGAGGTGTCGGAGCTGATGGCTGATGTGGATGTTTGACTTTCTAACGTGAAGTAGCAGGTTGCAGAGCTGTTTCTAATAAACAGAGGACGCGTCTCTCCTTGGGCCCCCCCCCGCCTCAACTCACCCTGGGAGCTACGTAGGCAGCCAGCGCCCCGCCCCGCCCGTGTCTGTTGTCCCTGGGCCGTGGAGCAGCCGGCAGATTAGAACAGCCGGCCGGGAGGCTGGCCAGCGGCGCCTCGTAGCAGACCGGGCTGCAGAGGAAGGCGTGGTCAGAGGCAGCGTCCAGGTCGCAGGCTGCGGCTGTGGCGTCCTCACTGTAAGAACCCACTCTGGGCTGGAGGAGAAGGTGCTGGCGTCTGGATTGGGAGGTCAATGGAAGCCCCTGGTGGGCACAAGGTGGCCTCAGGGCTGTCCCTGAGTGAGCACCGAGTGGTTTCCACGTGCAGGCCGGAGCGGGGCCACCCACCCAAGGCGGCCTGGCCTCGGGACCTGAGCTGGCCCACTGAGGCCCGGACAGTTCCCTGGGCACCTCCGTCCTTTGCTGTCTGGGTTGGCCCACGGGAAAGTGTGAGCCACGCAGGGCTCTCTTCCAGATGCGCACACAGCACCCTCGTCAGCCACTGTCTCTGCCCTGCAGCTCCTCCCAGAGACACCGTCAGTGCTGGCTCCAGATGGGATCAGCCTGGTGTCACTGCTTGACGACCAAATCGTGACATCACCCCTGGGTGGCCAGTGGTCCGTGGTGTCTCGTGGGAAGTGTTTTTGGAGTGTAATTCCTGAGTGACCCTATTCCATCTTCCAGAGCCCTGGCGGGCAGGCACGCGGCAGGTCCGTCCTAAGCAGGTGGTGTGGTGCCCGCTCCTGGATGTCAGCAGCACGCTGGCGGTCAACATGCTGACTACACAGACCGGTCCCACGTCTACGCTTCCCTCGTGCTCCAGGGCCCCCAGCTGGCACTCACCAGGCTGTGGCTGGACCTGTCCTTGCTGAAGGCAGGGACTCCCGGCTCCGGGTGGACAGCAGAGCCCTGGAAGGGACTCCTGTGCTGTGGCCGAGCGTGGCCACATCCCAGGTGGAGAGCAGGAGCTGCCGAGAAGGCTGCACTGCCACGGCCTTGGTTATTCTCTCCTGCCTTCTGAGTGGCGGCATCCTGGCGGTCCAGCCACTCAGTGTGCCAGGAGGACGCTTCTCAGGTTTGAATGAATGGGTGAAAACAGGGCCTGGAGAAACCCGCATGTGAAACAACAGAACAGTCCCTCTGGGCGTCCCCGGTCGACATCCATCCGACCAGGACATGCCGGTCTGTTCTAGTCCGTAGTGACACCGAACCGCGGGGGTAAGGAGCCTACGCCCACGAGCGGATGACGTGTCCCAGGTCACGTGGCCTCTGGGCCATGGTCCTGAGGCTGCCAGCAGCCACGGCACAGGTTCTCCCCCAGGGCCGAGGTTCAGAAAAATTCGTCTTCAGCATTCACAGCAGTCGGTGGACTTGTAGGCAGCCTGGGCCGTAATGGGGAACAGATGTGCATACGTGCATTTGTACTTGGGGCCCGTGTGCCTGTTGCAAGGGGCCACACGCAGGCCCCTGAGGCTGTGATGGGGGCACTTTTCCTCCCTGTGGCTGCCAGAACCCACCAGTGTGCAGCTCATGAAGAGGTGAAAATGTGATTAGGGAGTCTGATGACAGTTCATTGTCAATACTGCGTTGTTTAAAGCAGCACTGTGCGTCTGGTATGAATTGAGGAGCTATTGCAAGTTGCTCTCAGCATAATTTAACCATCTAGATGTCTCTTCTCAATGGTGTAAGAGCCAAGAAGACAACAACCCCAGGAGTGAGTGAGGGCAGGGGTCTCTGTGGGGTCCCTGGAGGGCCCCCTGCCCACCCCAGCAGGCACTGGCTGCCCATTTCTACCTGACTGTCCTGGGAAGTTGAGACCCAGGGGCAGGCAGGGCCGAGGTGGGCGCCCGGGTGTCAGCTCCGGCCCACGGCCTGGCAGAGAGTGTGGAGGGGCCGGGGCCTGGCTGTGGAGGCCGCGTCGTCCCTCGGCTCCTCCCGTGCCCTCGGCTTTCTCGTGAGGGGTAGACGGGAGAAGGGTTTAGAAACAGCGAAGAGCTCCCGCGTTCTGTCCAGAGCTGCCCGGTCACCTGGCTGCTCTCCACGGCCGTCCGTCCGGGAGGGAAGCAGAGAGCGGGGCAGGAGGGCTGTTCTCGCCCCCACAGACACACTTTTACTCTGTAATGACTAACGGCTTCTCTTCTGCAGCGATAGTCGTTTGTCTTTTCAGTTGGGTTTTTACTGACTTCTAAAAGCCGTCTTACTGTGCGTTCAAGTTTACCAAATGTGCACACATTTATCAACGGAGTGTCAGTAGCAGAAATGCAGTAGTACATCCAAGTTAAAATTTTTGCTTTGATTACTACAAATCCGCAGGCCCTTGGGCCCAAAGCTTCCACTGCAGTTTGCAAATGGATTTTTATAGCATGTTAGTGCTGGAGGAGGTTCCAAGGAAAATAGTCCTCCTCAGTATTAGAACCAGCTGCAACTTTCTTGAGCTGATGACTCACCCTTTTCTTTAATTGGGTGGGAGAACCAGGCACATACAGGGACTCAGTCAAGACGCTGTTTGTCTTGCAAAGGGCGTCCCAGCCACAGCCTGGCTGGTCGACCATCTGCAACTGTGTTTATTTAACTTTTTTTCTCTCCTCACAGTTCCAGTTATAAAAACAGAACCATCTGATGATTACGAGCCTGCTGCAACCTGTGAACCAGCAAGCCAGGGGTTAAGTCCTCTCCCGCGACCATACTACAGCCAGCAGCTCACGATGCCGCCCGACCCTGGCTCCTGCCTTGTGGCTGGCTTCCCGCTCTGTCCACAGAGAAGCACCGTGATGCCCACGCCTCGCAGCTCGAGCCCGAAGCTCCACGACCTTTCTTCCACCGCCTACGCCAAGGGCATCGCCAGCCCAGGCCACTGTCACCTCGGTCTTCCGCAGCCGGCTGGAGAGGTCCCTGCCGTTCTGGACATGCCAAGACCTATGGCCGTGCACCCGGGCTCGCCCGAGCAGCCGTCTCCCACCATGCTGCAGCCGCAGGTGAGTCCACATCTGAGCAGTAGCTGCCCCCTTGGTCAGCAGCACACGCTCTGTCCCGACAGCCCCTCCTCCCCACCTCTGCCCGCCACCCAAGAGCCAACCTGCTTGCAGCCCTGCAGCCCAGCACACCCGCCCGCGATGGGCCGCCAGCAGCACCCACTGCCGAAGGTTCAAAGGAACGAGCCTCCAACCGCCCGGCCACGGTCCCTTCCAGAGGTGTGTGAGGACAGTGGTCGTAACTTGGCCCTTATTCCTGTAACGGTCAAGCGAGAACCTGAAGAGTTGGACCAGTTGTACCTGGACGATGGTAAGTGCCCGCAGCCCAGCAGCTGTGTGCCCAGGCTGGCGCTGCGTCTGAGCTCTCGGAGGAGAGGCGTGTGGATGAGCCGACCGTGGGAGCAGGCATGATGTGGGTGCGGGACACGGTTCTCGGGGTGTTGTGGCGGCGCCTGTGTGGAGCAGTCTGCGTGCAGCTCTGGTCACCAGCGATTGGCTGGTCCTTCGGCTTAGACTTTCCATGAAAGCTCTCCAGGTGGTCTTAGGCTCAGACACGGATGCCCAAGTTTGCTGACTAAAGCTGGACAAAGAGCTGCTTGGCTCGAGCTCAGGAAGTCCCATGTCCTCGAGCACCGGCCTGGCCAGGTCCTTGGTTCATGGCATCGTAAGAGCCTCTTGAGTCTGGTGAACAGTTTTTACATAACAGCTTAGCTAAAGGTGGTTAACGCTTTACCCTGTGCAGCTACAGAGAAGTGTTTACATGCTGTGCAACCCGTCAGGAGCCCACTAGGCAGGGAACGAGGTGGGGGGCTCTCAGCTGTGACTCCAGCCCTGGTGCAGGGGCCTTCCCCGCACTGCTTGTGGGCTCGCTCAGCACAGAGGCCCACAGAACGTGGCTTGTTCAGGGTTGTTGGAAAGGAAGAGCCCTTGGACATCTGTAGCCAGGCTATTTGGAGGAGGGGTCTTTCCGTGAGTGGTAGTAGGGCACGGTCCTCCGTGTGCATTTGCGTTTTAGAGTCGTGCCCTGTCTGGACACAGTACGGCTCCAGGCAGCCCCGACAAGTGATTGCCGTGGTGCTCAGCTACGTGACTGGAGCCCTGGCGATCTTGTCAGCAGGTGATTCTGTTAGTTTCCCTGCCCTGCGCAGGTTGTTTGCACGGGAGGTGGGTATCCACTGGGGGCACAGTTTCCCTCGACACCTGGAACAGGTGCCACCTCCTCCACCACCCGGACTCTGTAGCCTCCTTTAGTGGGTCTTGCCTCAAAGTGACACAGCTGTGTGCTGTTGGCTTTTTCTGCCACCACAGCCATCTCTGTAAATGTCAAGTTTTCTTCGTGTTCCAAGCAGCCCTTTTGTTTGCAGGGGACCTGTGGGAAGAGCATCTAGGAGTGGCTGCCGCACGTGCTTGGCACCTGGTGCCCTCAACGCTCTTGCTGTGGTACAGCCGGCCCGGGGAGCGCCTTGCCAGCCTGCAGGGCCACACGTCCTATGCTGGCCCGTGATGACCTGGCTTCAGGGTGTCAGGGTTTCCTGTCCGCTCAGGAGGATATGGGGCCTGCCAGACGCTTCCCTGCTGTTTCCTAACTTGAGGTTAGAGCTTTTTGAGGAGGATGTGCTCAAATATTTTAGCCCCCAAAGTATTCAGCCCTTGAGCCCTTGTCCTGGTGTGAGCGTGGGCCTGAGGCCAAGGCTGGGTAAGCCAGGCCTCGTGGCCTGCTGGGCCTGGGGCTGGGCCGTCGTCAGGAGCAGGAGACCATGCCAGGCCTGCCTGCAGGTGTGTGGATGTGGAGGAGACGCGTCTCCCTCAGGCCCTTCCCAACCTGCCGGCCTGACTTCCGTGGGGCCCGGGAGCCCGCTTGTCCAAGCCCTTCCAGAAGGCCCCTTCCCCCAAGTCCTGGTAGCCCTGCCTTTCAGACGCCATGAGTAGCCCCGCTGCCCACCCACGTCTGCTCGGGTGGCGGCCTCTCACCGACGGTGGGGCCGCTTCCCGGCAGGTCCCGTCCTTCATCCCCCAAACCTTCTCCTTGGCTCTCTGGCCATGGTCATCTTCCCACCACTCGAAGCTGCAGAGTCACGTCCCCGTCCCAAAGCCCTGGGTGGTTCTGTGCTGCCAGAGAAGCAGCAGCCTCGGGGTCCAGCTGCAGCCTCCCTGCCACCCCAGCCCCCAGGACAGGAAGTGTCGTGTCCACTTATGTCCTCAAGAGGTGCAAGGCTGGTCCTGAGGGCCTGCCCATACACACGTGAGCCTTTCTCTGTTGTAGAGGCAATTTATGGGCCCTGTTTCCATTAAGTTTGCGTAACCCTGGACCGGCTGTAACCAAAACCTTTCCATTGTCAGCTGAGATCAAAGCGGTGCCATTGGGGGCTGAGGCAGCCATGCAGAGGCCCCTGCAGAGCTGTGGGCGAGTCTGTGAGCACAGCACTGTCTCCATGTATCCCTGCACAGGCGGGTCCTGTGGCGCTCAGTCAAACCACACATGCCTAAGCTGCGAGCAGATGAAGAGTTGCATTAGCTGTGGCCTCGTCCAGATGTGGTCCTAGTCTCCTGTCCCCTTTGAAGGCAGGTGGGGTGGGTGCGTAGCTGCATGTGCAGAGGCCTCTTCCCAGAGGCAGGGAGATGGGGGCTGCCACACAGGCCAGGCCTCCCTCAGACGGGCTCTGGACGGGGCTGGACACCCCTACCCAGGGGAAGCCGTGGAGGACTTGGCCTGGCCAGTGTCCCTCTTGGGCAGCTGGGGTACAGACACACCTGCCTAGGCCTCTGTCCCCCAGCATGGGCAGAGCCGACCTGAATGCTTGCTCCGCCTTTACTCCATCTGTGAGAC
This sequence comes from Daubentonia madagascariensis, assembly GCA_023783475.1. NCBI lineage: Eukaryota > Metazoa > Chordata > Mammalia > Primates > Daubentoniidae > Daubentonia > Daubentonia madagascariensis. The sequence continues at coordinate 35,509,648 of JAKFHU010000901.1, forward strand.
AGGCCTCTGCCTCCAGCAGTCCTGGAGAGGCCCCTGCATGTCGTCCTCGTGAGGAATGGACACAGAGGGGGCTGTGGAGGGTCCGCTGGCCACCTCTGCTACCCTGGGGTCCTCGCAGCCTGGCGCCCACTCTCTCACAGGGCCGTGGCATCTGTGGGGTCGGGACCAAGGCAGGAGGGCCTGCCTGGAGAAGGTGGAACCCGGAGGGTATGTGGGGGGTCCGTGCTGGTGCCCTCTTGATGGGGACAGCAGGGTGGGGATGCTGGGCTCATGGTGGGAGTGGGCCTTAGCTTAGGGCGTGTTTGGGAAGCTTGGATAACTTGAGCCAGCCCAGGAGTCTGATCCTTTGCTGGCCCCTGTTGCGGTGTTCTCCCTGGTTCAGAGACAGCATCAGAGCTCCTGTTTGTCCAGGGGAAGGAGGTTCTGGAGAACGCTGGTGAATGCTGGTAAACCACGGTGTGTCCAGGGCCCGCATCCCTGTGGGCACAGGCCCCGGGGCCTCCCCGCAGGCGGAGTGGATGGGGCTGCCCCGGAGCTCCGCCTGCCTCTGGATGTAAAGAATCTCCCGCCCGGAACGCAATCGCGGACCTTGGGGTGTGGCCACCCCGTGCTGTCCTCAGTTTTCACAGTGGTTGTGCCATCTCCCCTGCCCCTATATGCCGTGTGGCTTATTTTTCATCCAAGTGGACTTTGCTGGGATTGTCTTAGCGCTATCCTGATTAATTCCCATATCTTCTAAGGCAGTGGAGGCCCTGTAGCCTCTGCCATCCCCGGGGCCATGTCTGATTTGGGAACCAGACACTGTCTGAAGGGAGGCGAGCTCACCCTGGGCACCCAGGGAAAATGGAAACAGCAGCAAAAAACTAAAGCAAAATGAAACTGCATAAATTTCAGGCATCCTTAGAGGGTAAAGAGCAAACACTTAGTGTTTGTGAATTCATACAGCAGGGAGAAAGGGTAAATGTCGGGGGCACAGAGGAGAGGAATAAGGTGTGTAGGGCCGTGGACAGCCCTTGACTATATGTGTAAATGGGAGGGGCTCCCCCGCGTAGTCCTGTGGCCCATTCTTTTCTCAGCAACACGCACCTTGCTGGTGACCAGAGCCCCCACGGTCAGTGCCCGGCTCCTGGACAGCCTTCCCCAGGCCCCAAGAACCCGCACGGGGTGCAGATTCAGTCTCCAGCCTCCCAGGATCCAAGCAGTGAGCGTGACAGCAGGGTCACCTCCAGGGGTGTGAGGGACAGGCTGGGGGTCCCCACCGCCTGGGCACATTGTGCCACCGAGGAAGCCACAGGGACCAGCCTGGCCCCCATGGCACCCAGCACAGCTGGCAGTAGCACTGTGGTCCGTCCACTTGATTGGTTCAGGATTTAGCTCACTCACTTTATCTGAACAACCACTCAGAAGCAGCAAGGCGCAACCTGGGCTTTTCATGCACGCTCATGATGCCCGCGCCTGCCAGGCCCGGGAGGAGTTAGAGCAACCTGTTGTGTGTGTGTACAGGTTTTTTGTTTCTTTTAATTGGCTTTCAATTTTGTTTTCTGGGGGCATGGAGCAAAAAAGGCAATAAATAGGATGTCGTGTGCGGTTGCAGAGTGCGCGGGGCATTGGGGTGCACACGCCGCCAGTGTTTGCCTATCACAGGTCTGCGGGGTAGTTCACGCCAAATGACGTGCCCGATGGACCTGCTTTCAGTGTGATGAATGAGCCCAAAAGGGGATGTGCTCCCCAAATTTCTGTTCATCTCAAGGAATTCAAGCCTCAAAATGAAAAACGAATCCCAGGTTTTTTTTTTAGATTTCTTTGTTTTTCAGTCATTTCTGCTCTTAACTTTTGTTTCAAAAGTGCTTGGCCCATAAAGGGATTTAAGCTATAATCTCTTCTTTGTGTCAGTAGTCTTCGTCTTCGTGGGATTTAGCTCTTGGTTCAGACTCCTCAAGCATGGCAGAACTACAGAGAGACGTTTTTAAAAATATTATTTTTCTGGACCTCACGTTATTTTAAATGCAGATTTTAAAAATCCATGCCGTAAAGCTGTGCATGAGCTGTTTTTATAGTATTATTTCCATGATTGCCCATTGCGGAGAGCTGAACTAGGTGACAGTTCTCCTGTGGTTCTAGCTCCTCTCGATAACATGTAAACATGGGCAGCTTATGCACACATGCACACACGTGCACCCACGCACACACTCATGTGCACACATGGACACACATGCAGACATGCGCGCACAGTGCATGCACATACACATGCACATATACACACATGTACACACACACACACACATCCTCGTTCCATGGACCTTTGCGGGACGCATCTTCTGACTTATTTGTGAGGCACGTGGCATCTGCCCTGGTGCTCACGTGTGCCTGTGCCGACTGGCCGCTCTGCTGGCGGGCAGTGCCTCCCCGCGAGCCCCACAGGAAAGTGACTGCCCCTTGGGGCTGGGCTTGCTGCTGACACAATCAGGCCTTTCAGTTTCCTCACAGCTCCTGGGTTTCCAAAGTCTAGATGTCATTAAAACAACAAGCAGGTAGACACGGCGGCCGGAGCGTGTCTGCCCCAAGTCTGGGCAGTGAGCGGCTCCCCCTCCCCGCCCCTTTCCTGAGCTCAGACGGCTCCGGGGAGAACACAAAGCCTTCCTCATGGAAAGTTTTACTGCCTTGGCCCGGCGCCCAGGCCTGAGGCCTTCCCCGCTGCTAATGACGGTTGGAAGAACCTGTATTGCAGTGATCAAATGTGCAGAGTTGTTGCTATTGCAGACGTAGTGACCACGTGATGGACAGAAGAGTGAATTCAGCCATGCAAATAATTCATTAAGGTCAGCCCGTAACTCACTGGGCTGGCTGCATGGGGTTGTGGGCATGAGAATCACACTGCACGCCGCCCAGAGGTAGAGCCTGCTGTTGGCAAGGCAGACAGCAGGCGTGAGAGTAGGTTTTCCAGAGGCCCCTGAAGAAGGGATCTCTTGGCATCAGCGAGGTCCCCCAGCACCAGAACCTCTGACTGCTCGTTCCAAGGTGAGATGGGCCAGGAGGGGCCACGGAGGCTGTCCCCAGACCCCGAGCAGTGTGTCAGCAAGTGTGCAGACACTTAACACATTTCAATTTTTGTTTAGATGTTTGCTATCACGTAGATCCAACCAGAGTGTCTACCAGTGACCACCAGAGAAACTGTTGGTGGGAAAAGTGTCAGCACGTTAAGGTGCCTCTTAGCCTGGCAAGGCGGTGATGGAGCACAGTTTTTCTGCTGGGTGTTGAAGGCACAGGCCTCCGCGTTGAAAACCTGTTGCTGTTGAACTCTGGGGCAGCAGCAGTCGTGAACCTGCCCCTTCAGTAAAGGAAGACTCGGAAACACAGGGTGACTCTGAGATGTCCGCTGAGTAAGGTCCTCTAAAAATAGGGTGTTGGGTCTGGCCACTGCGACTTCGCCAGTGCTGCTTCAGGCTCTCGGCTCCACGACTTGCTAGGTTGTGACCTGTGGTGCTGGAGCATCCTCTGCCCACTCCCCAGGCAGGGAGGGTGAGGGAGGAGTAAAAGCTTTCGGCCGGGGTGCGTGCAGCTCACGGGACGTGGGAGCTCCCGTGTCTCTTGGGTTCCGGGTGCTGTTCTCAGTTGCCTGGTATAGACATTAACTATGAACAGGGAAGGCTTTGAATAAGACTGTATTTCTGATGAAAATATTCCACAGTCCAATTATTTTCTGTATACTTGGAAGGCAAATTCAGTGGTATTGTTTTCAGCTACTATTAACCTTCTGCCTTTTACTTCTTCAAAATGGGTCTTAGCTTGTTCTCTCCTTTAAATAGAGAGTTGTTTGAAATTATTGATTTGAGGGAAGGAAATAGGGATAGAGTAGAAGGAAAGCAAAAGGGAAGAGCCAGAAAGGTTTTGTGGAGCTTGGATGATGAGCACCTTTCACATCTGTCTAGTGCCAAAGGAAATTCATGACCAGCAGGAGCAGAGAGACCCAGGGCTGACGTTCGGACGTGACTGCATTTGGGTGATGTGCGTGTGTTCGCGACATTTCTCACAGGCAAGCCCTGAAGAATACGAAGTGTTGGTGTGTGAGTGTTTCACTGTTGTAATGCTGGTTCTTTTTCTTGTGTAGATACACTCAGTTTTCCTCTTAAAAACAGGTTAAAATCTTTACAGAAATACTTTAAATGGCATTGTCTCCATTTCAAATCAAGTTGTCTAACCTTGTCCTGCTGTCTGTGTGTTTTCTCTTTCTAATGCTTATACATTTCGAAGAGCTTTCTTTTTAAGGATGAGCACCAAACAACACACTTCTGTGCTGTGTCCCCAGAGCATGAAGCCATAAAGCACGGTGTTTAAAAGCATAATAGCCACATTCAGAGAGTCCAGCTGCTGATAGCCCATCAAAGCCTGTACCTCTCTGGGGAGAGAAGTGAGCAGGGCAGCGGAGGGCTCTGCCTTTGTCTGTCAACAAACTGTGCTCTCATAAGAGCAGCCAGGGCCTCGTAACTCAGACGGGGCACTTGGTGCTCCTGCCCCTGGGGCTTGAGCATGGACACTTCTATGTGACCTTCCTGATACAAAACTGTGTTCTTGCACGTGGATTCCTGGGGAGCAGGGACTAACTGACTTGTGGGTATCCACCAAGTCCAGGCATAGACGAAAACGCACAACTGGGGTTGCAGTAATTGTCCTCCTACCAGTGCTGAAAAAGTTATTCCCAATCCACCAGGACAAGTCGTTGCCAACAAACAGAAAACCCAGGTGGCAGCGGCAGGGCTTCCTACTTGAATCGTGGCCTTTGGACTTTCCAAGTGACTTTACATATATTTCCTCATTTACATATTCAGCCTTAGAACAATCCCGTGGGCAGGCAAAACTGCCAACGTTAACCTCTCCTTAGACGAAGAAAACGGGGGCTTAGAGAGAAATGTTATTTGACTTGCTCAAGTCGCAGTTGAGAGTTGCAGAACAAGGAACATCACCACAACCCACCATCTCTGATTTCACCATGTTCTCTGCCAAGTCCTAGCTCTGCTACTGATTATTTTTTCTCCTTTTTAAAAAAAAATTCATTGTCACTATACTACTGACTATTGTTTTCCCATTAGAGATGTGATGAGCAAAGATTCCTACTCAAATGTTTTAGCTTTTAAATATGAGTTGGCTTTGCAAGCCAAAGAGGACCATGGTATATATTTTTGTCCTTCATCAAAGAGTTTCTGATTATTAACTGAGGCACTTTTTGATAACTTAAGAAGGATTGGAAGGGAGCTGGGGCTTCCAAAATGATGGAGAGAACCTTGGTGAATCAGCTCTGTCCAAAAAGCAAGAAAAATACTGGTAAAACTATCAAATCAACCATTTCAAAATCTGGAAATTAACTAAAAGGATGGAACAAATTGAAAAGCATTTATTTTTTCAAAAACAAAAATTGGACCTTGGTAAGAAGAGTGGTATTGTGGTGTTTTAACTTGGAGCTGTTCCCAGCCCTCCTCCCCAGCTCCGTGGAGCGTAACCATGAACAGCCAACAGTTCCACAGAGTGTGAAGACCAGGCTCTGTTAAGAAACCCATCCCCAAAGTGCAGCCAGTACTTTGGTCGTGAAGTTCCCTGGAAAAGCCCCATTCCTGGGGCATGATTGAAAATAACAGCAGTTGGCTGCAGTCGGACCGTGACTGTCAGAGCTGCCCCAAGGCTGTGATCTCAGTTGGAGCAAACAAGAGCCTGGCCAAGCTAGATGACCACCGGGGACTTTGAAAAACCCTGACACATTCCTGGGGGTCTTGAAGGCTGCACGCATGCAAATCACTCACCTCTGGCTGACCTTGAAACCACACACAAGCAGAAGTGAAAGCCAAGCCTGCCTGGGATGGGAAGGTGGGCCCTAACACACAAGTTTCCTTGGTTAAAGGTGGAAGACTTTCTTAATGGCTGAAGGATTTAAGGAAACCTCTTGACTGATGATTAGCAGACCATTAAACTCTGCTAACCTGAGGGTGATCCCTAGGAAACCAGGCTTAAAAATAGAAACAAGATGCTTTTTAAAAAGGAGAACAGAGAACTTAGTGTCCACACGCTGTAAGGAATAATCTACAGAATTGGTCCAGGAAAGTCACTAACCAAATAAGCAGCAAGGGGTGGGGGGCCAGAAACAACAACAAATCCTATTGGGAGGGGTGGAGGGTTTTTATTCCAGAGTTGCTACAATATATTATCTATTATGTCCAGTTATAAACCATAATATTAGGATACAGGCACAGAGATATGAAAATATGTCCCATACACAGGGAAAAGCCATAGCCACTGAGAGGGCTCAAGTGATGCATAAAGTGGCAGAGGCTTTAAATCAGCTGCTATAAATATGTTCAAAGAACTAAAGGAAACTATATTTAAAGAATTACAGCAAAGTATGGCAAACGTGTCTTACAAAATAGAGAATATCAATAATGAGATAAAAATATTTTTTAAAAAAGAGCCATGTAGAAATTCCAGAGTTCAGGAGTACAGTAACTGAAATGAAGCGCTCACTACAGGGCTGAGCAGCACATCTGAGCTGCCAGAGAAGAGAATAGACAAACGGAGAAAAGTCAGAAGATCGTTCAGTCTGAGGAACAGAAAGAGAAAGAGAGTGAAGGAGGAGGCACAGAGCCTCGGACACCCAGAGCGCACAGGCGCAGGGAGCGCCATGGCGAGAGGAGGGAGAAAAAGGGGAAGAAAAAATATTTGAAGAAATAATGGCTAAAAACTTCCCAAATTTGATGAAAAAATTATTCTGCACATCCAAAAAGTCAAGAAAATTCAAATAGGATGAATTAAAAGCAGTTCACATGTAGACACATCGTGGCCAAACTGTTGAAAGTTAAAGGAAAAGAGATAATCCTGAAAGCAGCCAGAGAAAGCGCCGCCGCACGCAGAGCCCAGTGGGGCCACAGCTGACTTCTCGCGGGCATCACGTGGCGGAAGACGGTGGGTGGCACATTCAAAATGCTGAAGGAAGAGACCGTCAACCACGAGTCCTGTAGGTAGAGCGCTAGCCTTGGAAGGTGAGGGAGAAATGAAGTCATGCTCAGATAAACAAAGACACACAGAATTTGTTGCCAGTAAACCTGACCTATAAGAAAAACTAAAGGGAGAGTCCTTCAGTCTGAGGGTCACTCAGTTCCACACAAGGAAATAAAAAGCACTGGTGAAAGTAATTACATAGCTAAATAAAAAAGACATACAAACATGTTTTTAAACTTTTCTTCTTCTAACTGGTTTAAAAGAAAACTGCAGAAGACAATAATTACAACACTGTGCTAATTATAATCTATGAAGATATCATTTCTATGGTAGTAATAACTCAAAGGAAAGGGCAGGGAAGGAAGTTATATCAAAGCAAAGTTCCTATATATTATTTAACTAAGTTAGTATTAATCTGAAATAGATTGTTTTGAGTAAGATGTATATTGTAATCTCCAAAGGAACCACTAAGAAAATAACTATATAGATATAATAAACAAAAGACAAAAAAAATGCATGTAAATGATACACTAGAAAAAATATATGTAACACAAAAGAAGGCAGTAATGAAGAACAGCAATGACAACAGCAGCAAAAATCCCACAAGACATGTGGAAAACAAAAAGCAAAATGGCAAATATGAATCCTACCATATTGATAATCATATTAAATGTAAGTGGACTAAACACTCTGATAAAAAAGGTAGAGGTTATCAGACTAGATTTAAAAAACAAACAAAACAGCATCCAGCTATATGCTATCTAAAAAATACTTCAGATTTCAAGGCACAAATAGGTTGAAAATATTAGGGTGGAAGAGAGGTATCAAGCAAATAATAATGAAAAGAGATCTGTGGTAGCTATACTAACATCAAACAAAGTAAACTTTAAGACAAAAAAAATGTTACTAGAGACAAAGGTCAGTGGTAATGTTCCCTTTTATCATTATAAAATTGATAAATTGAACAGGAAGATAATGACAATTTTTAGCCTATTTTCACATTACGACAGAACCCCATTATACACGAAATGAAAGCTGACAGAATTGACCGAGAAAAGTCAGGGAGAAAGAGCTGATACTGCCACAGAGCCCTCAGAAATTGAAAGAATCATAAAGGAATACCATAAATAACCTTATGCCACAAATTTGACAACCTAGATGAAGTGGAAATATTCTTAGAAAGACACAAATTACCCAAACTGAGTCAAGAAGAAATAAAAACATATGAATAGACTTATCTCAGGCAAAGAAAATGAATTAATAATTTAAAATATTCCCACAAAGAAAAGCCCAGGCCCAGAGGGCTTCACGGGTGAATTCTATCAAATGTGACAAGCACAACAACGTCAATACTGCACAGGCTTTTCTAGGAAAACAGGGGAGAAGGAGCACATTTCAGCTAATTCTCTAAGACCCATATAACCCTAACACCAAAGTCAGACAGAGACATCAAGAAAAGAAACTGTAGATAGAACAACCTCTAGATAAATGTCCTTGATGAACACAGAAGCAAAAACCCACACTAAAGTGTTAGCAAACTGAAGCAACATTAAAAGGGGGTTTTGCACCATGACCGGTTGGGGATTTATCTCAGTAATGCAAGATTGGTTTAACGTCTGAAAGTCACATAATGAATAAGGACAAAAACCACATGATCAACTCAATAGATGCCAGAAAAAAAATTTGACAAAATCCAACACCCATTTATGATAAAACTCTCAACAAACTTAGAATACAAGGAAACTTCTTAACCTGATAAAAGTCATCTACCAAAACATACACAGAACGTCACAATCAGTGGTCAAAGACTGGAGACCGTCCTCCTCAGGTAGGGAACAAAGCACGGGTGCCCTCTTTCACGAAAACACTGCTCTTGGGCATTGCGCTGGAGGTTCTAGCCAGTGCAGTCGGGTAAGAAAAAGAAAAAAAAGCCATCCAGATTGGAAAGTAAGAAGTAAAATTGTCTTTATTTGCAGACAACATGATCCTATATGTAGAAAATCCTAAGAAATCTGCCTCAAAGAAGTAAAGAAAAAGAAACTGTCAAGGCTACCAGATATGAGATGAGTATGCAAATCAATTGTATTTCTATGTATTATGAATAATTCAAAAATAAAATCAAGAAAAAACCATTTACATTAGCATTAAAAAGAATGAAATACTTACGAATAAATTTAACTAAAGTTAAGAACTTACACACTTAAAATTTTTTTTTAATTGCTGAGGGAAATTTTAAAAGATTTAAATAGAGAGACATTCTGTGTTCCTGGAACAGAAGACTCAGTATTGTTCAGGCGCAGCTTTCTCCAAAGTGATCTATAGGATCAATGCAGTCCCTACCAAAATTCCAGCAGGTTTCTTTTTCCGGAAATTGACATTATGACCCTAAAATCTATATGGAATTTCAAAGATGTAGAATAGGCAAAACAGTTTTAAAATCAAAGAACAAAGTTGCAGGACTCACACTTCCCAATTTAAAACCTTACTGTGAAGATACAGTGAGCAACACAGTGTGGTGCTACGCATGGGTCATGCAAATCAGTGGAACAGGATTGAGTCCAAAAGTAAATTCTTATATTTATGGTAAATTGATTTTTGACAAAGGTGCCAAGCCATTTAACTGGGGTAGAGGATAGCCTTTTTAACAAATGGTGCTGGGACATTTGGGTATCCACATGCAAAAAAATACATACCATGCACAAAAAGTTAACTCAAAATTGATCATGGACTTCCATGAAGGAACTAAAATAATAACACTTGTTTGGAGATAACTTATAAGGAAATCTTCAAGACCTTGGATTAGGCAAATATTTCCTACATATGAGACCAAAAACACAGTTTATAAAATAAAAACTTGATAAATTGAACATCATCAAAATTCATAATTTTGTGCTTCAAAAGGTACCATTAAGAAAATGAAAAGACAAGTGTTAGACTAGAGGAATGTATTTGAAAAACAGCTGTCTGGTGAAGGGCTTATATCCAGAATATACAAGGAATGCTTACAACTCAATGATAGGAAGACAAAAAGCCTAGTAAAAAACTGGGCATGAGATTCAAGTAGACGTTTCTCCAAAGAAGATACATGTATAACTAATAAGCACGTGAAAAGGTACTCCATAACGTGAGTCATTATGGAATGCAAACTAGAAATATCCATGAGATACCACTGCACATCCACTGGACTGGCCGTGATAGATAAGACAGATGATAGCAAATTTTGGAGAAGACATGGAGAAATTGGAACCCTGGCACATTATGGGTAGGAGTTGAAATGACACAGCCACTTTGGCAATTTCTTAAAAATTGAGATAAATTTACCATATGAGCCAGCAATTCCACTGCTAGGAATCTACCTGAGAGAAATAAACACCTACATTTGCACAAGGACTTGCACACGAATGTTCTTCACAGCGTTCTTTACAGTAGCCAAACATTTGAAATGGCTGAAATGCCGGCAAAAAGTGAACAGATGGAAAAGGTGTGGCATTATCTACCCGTACAATGGAATATTATTCCACCATAAAAAGGAGTGGAGTATTTAATCAAGTTAGAGCACAGATGAACCTGGGAAACATCATGCTAAGTGAAAAAAGGAGACACAAAAAACCACATATTCAGGGGTCCCATGTACAGGCACACCTTGGAGATGACGTAGGTTTGGTTCCCGACCACCGCAATAAAGTGAATATCTCAATAAAAGGGAGGCATTTTTATTTCCCCATGCATGTAAAAGTGATGTTTACACTGTACTGTAGTAAGTTAAGTGTGCAGTAGCATTATGTCTAAAAACTAATGTACACACATTAATTAAAAAATACCCTATTGCTAAAAAAGTTAATGAACAGCTGAGCCTTCAGCAAGTTGTAATCTTGTTGCTGGTGGAGGGTCTTCCTCGATGTTGACTGACAGGGTGCTGGTTGCTGAAGGTAGGGGTGGCTGTGGCAATTTCTTAAAATAAGACAAGAGTGAAGGTTGCCACTTTGATTGACTCTTCCTTTCAGGAAAGATTTCTCTATAGTATGCAACGCTGTTGGATAGCATTTTACCCACAGTAGGACTTCTTTCAAAATTGGAGTCAATCCTGTCAAACCCTGCCACTGCTTTGTCAACTAAGTTTATGGAATATTCTAAATCCTTTGTTGTCATTTCAACAGTGTTCACAGCATCTTCACAAGGAGCAGATTCCATCTCAAGAAACCACTGTCTCTGCTCATCCATAAGAAGCAACTCCTCATTGTTCAAGTTTGATCATGAGTTTGCAGCAATTCAGTCACATCTTCAGGCTCCACTCCTAATTCTAGTTCTCTTGCTGTTTCCACCACATCTGCAGTGACTTCCTCCACTGAAGGCTTGAATCCCTCAAAGCCATCCATGAGGGTTGGAATCCACTTCTTCCAAACTCCTGTGAATGTTGATATTTTGACCTCATCCCATGAACCAAGAATGTTCTTAATGGCACCTAGAATGGTGAATCCTTTCTAGAAGGTTCTCAATTTACTTTGCCCAGATCCATCAGAGGAATCTATGAATCTATGGCAGCTCTAGCCTTACGAAATGTATTTTGGAAATAGTGACGCTTAAAAGTTGAAATTACTCTTGATCCACGGGCTGCAGAGTGGATGCTGTGTTAGCGGCATGAGAACAATGTGAATCTCCTTGCACATCTCCGCCACAGCTCTTGGATGACCAGGTGCATGGTCAATGAGCAGGAATATTTGAAAGGAATTGTTTTTTCTTAGCAGTAGGTCTCAATGGTGAGCCTAAAATATTCAGCAAACCGTGCTATAGACAGATGTGCTGTCATCCAGGCTTTGTTGTTCCATTTATAGAGCACAGGCAGGGTACATATAGCATAATTCTTAAAGGCTCTAGGATTTTCAGAATGAAAAATTGGCACTGCCTTTAACTTAAAGTCACAGCTGCATTAGTCCCTAACAAGAGAGTCAGCCTGGCCTTTGAAGCTCTGAAGCCAGACATTGACTTCTCCTCTCTAGCAATGACAGTCCTAGATGGCATCTTCTTCCAAGATAAGACTGTTTTGTCTACATTGAAAATCTGTTGTTTAATGTAGCCACCTTCATCAATGATCTTAACTGGATCTTCTGTGTAACTTGCTGTAGCTTCTCCATCAGCACTTGCTGCTTCACCTTGCACTTTTGTGTTACAGAGACGGCTTCTTTCCTTAAACCTCATGAGCCAACCTCTGCTGGCTTCAAACTTTCCTCCTGCAGCTTCCTCCCCTCTCTCAGCCTTCATAGAATAGAAGAGAGTCAGGGCCTTGCTCTGGAACAGGCTTTGGCTTAAGGGAATGTTGTGGCTGGTTTGATCTTCTGTCCAGACCCCTCAAACTCTCTCCACATCAGCAATGAGGCTGTTTCACTTTCTTATCATTCATACTTGTGTGTTTACTGTTTTAATTTCCTTCAAGAACTTTTCCTTTGCACTCGCAACTTGGCTGGCTGTTTGGTGCAAGAGGCCCAGCTTTTGACCTGTCTCGGCTTTCGACATTCCTTCCTCACTAATCTTAATCATTTCTAGCTTTTGATTTCAAGTGAGAGACTGACTCTTCCTTTTACTTGAACACTTAGAGGCTTTTGTAGGATTATTAACTGGCCTAATTTCAATATTGTTGTGTCTCAGGGAATAGGGAGGCCAGAGGAGAGGGAGAGAGACGGGGGAATAGCCAGGCAGTGGGGCAGTGAGAACACAGACGACATTCATTGATTAAGTTCACTGTCTTAAATGGGCACAGTTCACAGCACCCCAAATAATGATCACAGGTTACCATCACAGATATAATAATAATGAAAAAGTTTGAAATCTTGTGAGAATTACCAAAATGTGACACAGAGACATGAAGGGAGCACACGCTGTTGGAACAACGGTGCTGCTGAGAAACTTGCTTTACTCAGGGTTGCCACAAACCTTCAACCTGTAAAAAACACACTATCTGTAAAGCACAATAAGACAAGGTCTGCCTGTACATGAAAAGTCCAGGAAAGGCAAAGCTCTGGAGGCAGGGGGCAGCCTGTGAGGAGGAGGTGGGGACAGGAGTTCCCAGCGACTGGGCACGAGGGACCTTCCGCGGTGATGGAAATGTTCTGAGACTTGGGAATGGTGTCACAACTTGGCATATTTACTAAAAAATCACTGAATTGTACTCTTGAACTGGAAGAATTACATATTATGTGAAATATGCCTTCAAAAAGTTGTGTATATTAAGGGGGCTAGGAGGGTCTAGCAGCACAGCGTTTTGTTTACCTTTCTCACAGTGAGCTCTAAGCATTTTGTTAATGCAAAAAAAGAGACCAATACAAAGAGGCGTTTGCTGTAGGTTTGCACGTCTAGTGTAGTAGAAGAATTTCGTCGTCAGCCACGACATGGGAGGAAAATCGTGGTTTTGGAGGAAATGTCCCTGCTTTGGGCTGGGTTTTCCATGAGCTGACGCACTGCAGCTGCAGCGACTGAGCAGTTCCTGTGTTCCCCAGCAAAGGCACCGAGAGGTTTGTCACCTGGATCTTCTGTCCTGGGGACTTGGCCTTTCCCAGGCTGCCCTGCGCTGGGCCCAGGCCACCGCTCCAGTGTGCGCACCTGTCCTGTCACCTCCCTCGCGGGGCCCTCCTGGCTGAGGCAGCCTGCGGCTGGGTCTGCCCACTGCTCTTGTGCAGCTGCGGGAACTCCTGCCCGTGCAGGTTTGGAGTCGAGTCCAGTTTAGTCTCTTGTTTAACCAGCCTTTGGAGACGCTCAATACCAAAGGAGACACGAGGCTTCCAAAGCTCCAGGCTTGAGTATGTCACGTCCACGCGCGGCCCTTGGACAGCTTCCTCTAGGGAGTGTTGGGAGAAATTTCTGGTTCTATTTTTATATGACATGAACACAATGCTGATGGCAGAATTTCTCTTAGGGAATAAAAATATGCGTGCTTCCTAGTGACTTACTGTTTAGCTAATTTAAGGATTAGATTTAAAAAAACAGACATGACATGAGCTCCTCCGTCTGCCTTGCCGTTTGGCAGGATTGGCGCCTGCATGTTTTCCGACCAGGACCGTGTGGTTCTTGGTTATGTCAAGGGAGGTCGGATGTGGAATTCTGAGAACCCTCCTACCCTTTTCAGTTTTAACTTTGGAACAGGGCCCTTCCTTCCTTCCAGATTATGGCGTGGACACTTGGGCATACTAAAGCACAAGGAAAGTGTGGTCCACTCTGAACACCCAGCCCATCAGGCCCCGGGAACCCCAAGCCCTCAAAGCCTGATGCGCAGGACAACAGCCAGGCCTCCCTCCCACTCCCAGAACCCTGTGGCTGGTGTTCTTTGTCCTTAACGGGGCAGACGGTGCTGGGTGTTGCCATCAGGAGCGAGGTGTCACCCACTTCCACCCCAGGGGGAAGTCTTGGCCCAGACAGCTCTATCAGGCCCTCCAGCTGCTGTTATTTTAGATGTGGCAGGAAGCAGGCCTGGAAAACAGCCGCACTCACAGCCTCGGGACGTCTGAGTTACTGAGACCCTGGCTCCGCTCACAGTCGGTTGCGGGCTGGGATGGGAGGAAAGGAAGGGGCAGGGGGCATCTGGTGGCACCGGGGAGCCGTGGCCCGTGTGGGCGTGTGAACCAGGCAGCGCATGGCCTCAGAGGGCTCCAGTGAGAGGGATCCTGTCACCCAGGCTGTGGAGGGGCTGCCCCAACCATCACTCTGCCCGTGAAGCCTCGCCAGTGACCTCACAGGGCTCAGAAGTTCACCCAGCAAGGACCGCGTGGGGGTGCACCCCTGCTTAGCATGTGGGTGCCGCAGGTGCCAGCCCTGCTCCATGCAGACCGAGGCAGCCATTTCCCGGGCTCATTTCAGAGTCCCAAAGGACAGCCCTCCCCGGGGCACGGGTGACAAGAAGTCTTGGAAGTCAGCAGGTGACACCCCCAGGGGACTCGCTCCTTCCTCACCCTAAGTATTTTCAACATTAGCGACCCAGGTAGCATCTGCACATGGTTTTGTGCGATAAATTACAGTTCAGGACATTTCCTCTTAATTTCCACCCGGATGAGCTTGGTCCGGGAGGGAAGCCGTGCGTGCCATTTGCTGCTCTTGGCTGGGCTCCTGCCTTCGTGGTGTCAAACTTAGAATCGCCTTTATATGCACTTTCCTTTTTTTTCCACAGTAGCTGTTGCCAGCAATCTGTAAACTACCATATATCACTCAGATTTAAGAACCTAAACTTTAAAACAAATTAAACTCTTGTTGACATTGTAATAAAAATCAGAATGGAGCTGAACAGCCCAGTAAAAGTGAACTTCACTTATTTGTGTGGATTTCAGATTGTTTTCTGGGATTCCCAGACTCTCAGTGCAGCGGAGTTATTTCCTCTTGGCAGAGGCTGCAGAAGGGGAGGCTGCGGAGGAGACGGGGCTCACCGGGTGTCTGCGACCTGCAGCCACAGGGCCCCACATGTGTGGGAGGCTGGGTGTGGCGCGCAGGTGCTTTTTCATGCATTTTAATTTAAGAAAAGAGCTCAAAAATGTTTGTTAAATCCTGTCTGTAAATTAGATGTTTATGCTGGAGTAAAAGAAAAACTACAAGCACAAGTCGCAAGTCTGGCTGTCCCCCAAAACTTTGTCCCAACGCTGGTGATGCAGGGAGCTCTGGGGCTGTGCTCTCCCTCCCTCCTCTCTCTGTCTCTCTCCTCCCCTTTCTCTGTGTCCTTCTGTCCCCCCCTTCCATCTCCACCTTGTCTTTCATCACCGTATTGACTGTAATGCTTGATTTTTTTTAATAATTGTTTTTCTCTCACTGGAATGGAAAGGGTGATTTCCACTGGATTGAATGCCACCTTTCCGCCCTCCATGCAGTGTCCTGCCGTGGCAGGGCAGAACTGAAGCACTGCAGAGGATTGTGTGGGTGGAAACCAGACCATCGATCAGTGTGAGGAGCCGGCCCCTGCCTGGCTTGGCCGTGGCCCTCCCTGGCCTCCGGCTCGCTACTGTCTCTCGCCGTCTTCAAGGCCGAGCTGGCGTGCAAGGTGGCCTCTGGCTCACACACACCCTGACGTCCACCACGCTCCTGACCGCAGCTCCTGCTTCCCACCTTCCCGCCTCGGCCTCAGAGCTGGGCCTCGTGACACCCACCCCCGGGGTAGTCGGGTTAGCCAGGATCCCTTGGCTGCCCTAGGCGGTCTGCGGCATCTGCCCCTCTGCTGTGGGAGGAGCTGGGTCCTGGGGTGGGTGGTGGGCGTGGGCCCAGCCCTGCCGAGGATGTGGGGGCAGTGGGCAGCACACAGATGCCGGCCGGGTGATCTCTCCAGGGCTCTGTCAGAGCCCCCTCTGGTCCCCAGGGTGCCGTGGATTGAGAACTGTTCATTCACCCCAACAGAGCCCCTGCTCCTCTGTATGAGCTTGGTCACTTTTATGATGTCAGTGATTTCCATCTGACCAGGACTCACTACATCACAGAGGTGTTCTGATGACATGTCTAAGCACGGTCTGTACACAAGCGCTGTCTGTACACTAGTGCATGGTCTGTACACAAGCGCTGTCTGTACACTAGTGCATGGTCTGTACACAAGCGCTGTCTGTACACGAGCGTGGTCTATACACGAGCACCGTATCCAAGTGTGGTCTGTACACAACCATGCCGTCTGTACACGAGCACCGTCTGTACACAAGCACTGTCTGTACACAACACGAGGTCTGTACACGAGCACGCTATACGTCTGGGTATGAGGCACAATACCCGTCAGCTCCTGGAGAGCTTTGTCGCAGCTTCTGCACTGTGCTTGCGACCCGTCTCCCTTGGTCTGGACTGACTTCCCCACGCTCTGTTAGGGAAAGGGGCCAAGATTCACCCTTAAGCTCAGGGTAAGCTGCCACGTAAAGCTCAGGGACAGCTCAGTTTAGAGTTAACCGCTCGATGCAGCTGTAAAGTCTCATTGGTTTTCCATCTGAATTAACAATTACTGTGAACAAACATCTCTAAATCGTTTGTTCTCTACATATTCGGTCTTTTTTCTAAAGACATGTCTTAAGCCTTCTTCAGAAACCAAGTTAGGTAAACAGAGAGCTCATCCCCCTCAAGGGGAAGAAATTCAACAAACATAAGACAATATGCAAATTACCAAATAGTAATTTCCCTGTACCCTGAGCAGTAAATGCTTAGAAGCCTGTGAATCTGGTTTGTTAGATCCGTCCCTGTCTCTGAGTTTGGTGAAACTCATGGAGGGGTCTGATTCAACTTTCTAAAGACAACATAAAACCAACTAGTATTTACAGATTGCTTTGTTCTGGGCACAGCAGGGCTATGAACTCACACAAGGGATTAGATCCCCGACCCCTCAGAAAATTGGAGTGGGGAAGAACAGTTTACACCATGGGAAGCTAAATAATCCACATGTACACGGTTCAGGGTGGCAGCGAATGCAGTGCTGCCAGGTGGGCCTGACCAGTCGCCCAGTGGCCCTGGAGGCACCCAGCCTGGGGTCAAGGGGCCTGGAGGTCGTCCAGGAAGCACTTTTCAGAGCAACAAAGATAGGGGCTGTCTCCTTCTGTGTCTCGACTGGTGTTCTCTGTCTCCTGTGGGTCTGCAGCGTAATGAGGCCGGAGCCTCTGCCAACGAGATGCATCCCAGGCCCGGCCTCTAAGTCTGCTGGTTTGGGAGCTTCAGTCCACAGGAGAACTTCCTCCGGGAGACAGTGCGTGGGAACACCTGGAACACTTCCTACGGAGTGTGTCCCCGGCCCTGCAGTGGCCCTGGGCTTGCGCCCCCACGTCCTTCCTTCTGCCTGCCCTTGCCGGATGCTGTCATAAATGGCCAGTCCCAGGACTGGGCTGGACGTGGTCTTCGGGAGCCGGGGTCACCCAGCACGGCCTCCCATTTCAGTAACTGCCAGGGGCACGTGTTATTGCATAAAGTCAATTAGAGTGCGTTAGGGCCGGCCCTGCTGATTTGATTTAGAACTCAGGAGAGCTGCAGTAATGTGCAATTACAGGAAACTTAATGGCCCTTCATGCTGAATGCAACTTCCATGGCACCTAATATACTTTGATGAATTACTCATTATGTGCAATGTTGGAATAGCCTCTATAAAGACTAATAATTGGATAATCAATACTGAAATTCAATCTTGTGATTTTCTTCACCCGGGGTCAGTGTATCCTGAACACTAGTAGCCCATCGCGTCCACCTGCTCTTTCCCAGTCTTTGCTCCCTCCTTCCAGTTGTTTTCCAGGTTAGGAATTTGGGGCAGTAGCTTACCCGTTTGGTTGATTAGAAACACACTTTTCTTCACGACTTCTGTGATTTTTCTATTTGGATCTCTACAGAATAAAGAAACAGGTTCTGCTGTTGGCCAGCTTTGTCAACTCTCATCGACAACCCTTAGGCGGCCTCAGCCCAGCTGGGGGGTCGTGTAGTGAGAACCACAAGGACACTAGGTGCCGCGGTGCAGGGGACAGCATCGTGGTGCTCCCAGGGGCAGCTCAGGGCAGGAGGAGGCCTGGCCTCCCGTGAGGCTTAGCTCTGAAGGTCAGGGCTGCAAGCCCTCAGATTCCACTCTGGAAATACCTGCTCTGGCTGCAGAACAGGGAACTCGCTAGTGGGACTTAGGATGGGCCAAAGGAAGCCGGTTGGCAAGATGCTGGGGTGACCCTGTGAGAGCGGGTGGTGAGTGACCTCGTGACAGCAGGTGGCGGTCTGCACCCAGGAGTGGCAGTGGGTGGGGGAGTGGATGGACAGGTACGTCCAGGACCCACGTGGGGAATTGGCAGGACGTGGGACTTGATGGGGGGCGGCCAGGAGCAGTGGGGTGGTGGGACTCGGGAGAGCAGGGCCGGCTGTGTGGGACAGGAGGGGACACTGAGCAGAGAGCCCACAGCTGTCCATGGGTCCTGGGACGGCACCAGGTGCGGCAAGGCCCTTGCGGGGCGCAGGCCTTCCGGAGCGCCAGCTCCTCGTCCCAGGCCTCGTGGAGCCACAGCTTGGCCGGGAGAGGGAGCCCCGGAGCAGCCGTCAGTGCTGGTGGGAACAGACACGGACAGACGCGGATGGGGCGCGAGGACGGGGTGGGGAGATAGCAGTGTGGCCCTGAGGTTCTGTGCTGCGCGCTTGGATTTTGTTGACTGCTCTGGGAGGTTAATGAATTGGAAAACGTTTATTGCAACAAAACCCTGGGCTCCACCTGGCACTGGGACCTCTTCCACCTCCTGAAAATCAGACTATTTCTGAGTTATTTTACTAGAACCAACCCGCCCTAACACACACACGCACCCTTCCTCTGAGCTGTTGCTTGGCCTAGATTTTCTAGACAGCCTTCTGAAGAGGAAGGTGGCTCTTGGCTGGGCGCTGCCATGAGCGGCGGTGTCTGTGGCTCCAGCGGATCAGAGACTGTTCCCTGGTTCTTAGCTTGTGTTGCTTTGTGGACCCGTGGGCTTGAGGGCCGGCCTTGCACTTCATGCAGGGCGCAGTGCTGCAGAGCTGACGGCTGTGGAGCAAATGAGGGGCTGCATCTCACCCCCTACTGCGCACTCCGTCACCCTTGCATTGGGGAGGGTCTGGGAGGCTCATGTTCTCTGTGTGCCCCAGGGATAGACTCAGGAGGTCCCTGTGTCCCCTGAAATAACAGACGTTGTGTGTGACTGCAGGGTGCACGGGAGGTTGTCCTTTCCGTGGGTCCCACCTCACACCTGCCCAGCTCCTGTGCCTTCAGAATGGGACGTGGCCTCGCAGGAACGTAATATAAGAGATGTGGAGTTGTATCAATAATATATTTAAACAGTAAAAACTGTACCACTTGCAAACACTGAAAATAAAATTGAAGATCTCCACGGGTGTTACTTTAATTCCTCCCTTCATCCTTGAAAACACCGCCCCGCTGCCACTGCAGGCCGCTGTGACTCCCTGAGCAGCCGATGCCCTCTCTGAGCGGACATGTGCCCGGCAGGTGAGCGCAGGTGAGCGCCACCCCACGCCTGCAGGCCCGTGCCGGAGGTGACAGGTGCCTGGGACGGTACGGCTTTCTCAAGGACTGTTCTCTGTCCAATTTCCCTTTCTTACTTTTCCACTCAGTTTCACACGCTCTTTCCCAAATGTCACACCACCCTCCACTACACTTGTGAGAACTTTAGGGCCATCCCTAAACTTTTAGTACTATGTTTTCAGTTTTTTAAAAACTTGCATGAAATCACTTCTTAAAGATTTGAATGCTGATCTGAAAGGGAGATCGTGCTTCCTGTGCATCGGGATGCAGATGTTGTCTTCAACGCAGCAGCACTAGAGAAACCGCTTTAAAGGTGAGGTTCTTCTGGGACACTGAGGACCCTTCGTCTCTGTTTCTTTTGATCCCCCTAACCCAGGCTTCTTGGACAGTCCTGTGGCTACATACAGCTGGGGAGCTTCCTGCCCGCATCCTGCCACGCACCAGGTGACGCCAGCGGTGGTCCATGGCGCACACCAGCAGTGTGGGGAAGCCAAGAGGACACCCAGGTCTGGGGTGGGCCCCGGGGGGTGCAGGACCTATGTGTTCCTTCACTGGCCAAGCCTCAGTCCCTCTGGGGGCGCGTGTCCCACCCTAGAGCCCAGCCAGTCATGAGCTTCTCCCTGGACTTCAGGCTCCTGCTGTGCAGCTGGTGGGTCCTTGTGAACATCCCACGGGCAGAGTGCAGTGAATCGTGTCATGGGCTCCCACAGACGTGTCGCCCAGATTCAACCCCTAGGGTGGTCGCCCTGTCCCATGCCCAGACAGCCAAGGAAGCATTCTGTGTTTCCACAGCAGAGGAGCAGGAGGAAGCAACTTAACCAAACCCACACTGGTCACTCTTCTTGGTGCCCATTTATTTTATTTTAATGACAAGGGGCTTTAAAATTTTTTATTTTTTTCAATTCTATAAATTATGTTTGAATGTGGGGGAGTGTATTTTCTAATGGCACATGGAAAGTCCTGGAAAAATGCTTGTTGGCACTTTAACGATCCTGGTGGAAACATGCTCCCGCTTGCTGTCCATGGCTGGGGGCGGAAGGACAGACCTGTTGGACTCTCCTGGCACATGGTCAGCCCAGTACCCTACGGCTGTAGGAGTTTCCACACGGGGCGTTTGCATTATTTGCAGTATTCAGGCTAAATAAGGAAGCAGGCACTTAAGGTAGGAAAATTATTCTGTTTTAATTGCTGACAGTCCTGTGTAGCAACGTGTTCGTCAGCACCAGCCCCACATCCAGATGGAAGCCATGTTTTATTAAAACCGTGACTTGTTGTCACTCCGTCCCTCCACTGCCCCATCCTCTCCTTCCAAAAATAGCAGGCCCTGTGGCGGTAGCTTATTATGATTAAAAAGATAAAAATAAGTGAAGGCTGAAATGGGTCCAGGATACCCAAGGTAACACGAGAACTTACTTTTTAATGAAGCTTGAGAAACTGTATTATTTTCCACTGCTTCACAAAGCGTCTTTGAAAAAATCAGAAAAGTAAGAAAGGACTTAGAGGTATTGCAACTCTGCGTTTTCAGAATTACGGTGGCTGTGCCACCCTCATGGCAGAATCTGTCTTGTTCTCGCCCCGTGTCCCAGAGGCAGCTGCAGTTTCTGGCAGCACTGGGGCAGCCTAGTGAGGCGTCGGGGGTGGGCAGCACCACCGTACGTAGGAGACGATTGAAAATCGAATGTTGACTTGTGAGGGGACGTATTTATGGCAGACTTTCTAAGAGGTTGCCTCTTCTCAAGGACTTAAAAAGCCCACGTGAGAGGCAGCCTCGTGATGCACACACCTAAGCCGTCTCTGCATCGCACCAAATATACTTACAGTGGAACAAAAGCATATTCTTCTCTGCTTCCTATTTTCTGATCTCTAATTTGTGGCTTTAATCTATTTTTATGTGCTTACCTCGTATCTACTGTAATACCTTGAATAAGAACCGAGTAAGTCTAAATGTGTATATCAAATGGAAAAATTGAAAGCTGTGTATTCAGCAATTCATTGAAACCATAAAAGAGTAAATACATCTATCATACCCCTTTGTAATGAAAGTTACAGCAATGAAAATCTATATGTTCATTAGGATTTTCAACCACCATCAAATGGCTTATTCCAAGAATTATTAGATATTGTAAAAGTTTAGTATGGCAAGTATAATTTGGATACTTCTTAGAAATTAGTTATTTAAGAATAGGATTTGGCCTGAAATGTTTCTGGCTGTACTTGTGCCTGCCCAAATCATTATCCTTTTAGGTTACAATACTAACTTTAGCTCAAGGTGTAGTTTCTGGGAAGGTTAAGCAAATACTTTGTATAATTATCTTTTAGTTATAGGAATGGGAAAGAATGTTCTTCTTGTTTTGTTTTGCTCTTCAAAAAGTTATTTTGGCTTTCCCTTAAAAATAAAAATATTTTTGATGACTTGTCGTCTGTAAAGAACACTGTCTCTCAGAGGAAAGTAGAGTGAGTGAGTAACAGTTGCTTCTGTGCTGTGTGTTCATGGATACAGTATTTAATTTGGCAGTGAGCTTTGAGAAGAGAATCTGTAGGGTGTAATGCAGTGTGGGGCACTGCTGTGTAACAAGGTGACAGGAACAAAATCCTGTGTGGACCCCTGTAGTGGAACCACTAAGACCCTTTTTGTTTCCCACATTGCTTTGGTTTAAAGGAAAATGATAGTTCTCTTCATTAAAGAGCAACATTGTAGTGTGTTCTAATATCTATCAGGGATGACAAAATGACTGTGTCCCCACTGGCTAGTTTGCTAAGCAGTAGTAGATAAGTATCGTCAGGTTTTAAAATTCA
Organism: Daubentonia madagascariensis; assembly: GCA_023783475.1. NCBI lineage: Eukaryota > Metazoa > Chordata > Mammalia > Primates > Daubentoniidae > Daubentonia > Daubentonia madagascariensis. The sequence continues at coordinate 35,532,383 of JAKFHU010000901.1, forward strand.
TAGGACAATTGGTTTCCTCATTGGAACTCACGTAGCTGTTGGAAAAGAGGAAGATGCTTTTAAATGTGTTTTATGTTATTAATCTAGTAGGTACCTATATTAATAACTAGGTTTTTTAAAAATTGACACAAAAGTTTTTTTTGCAAAGTATGGTCTTATCCATGTTAATTGAGCTTTTTAAATGCAAGGATTACAGTGGGTCTGGGTTAATATTGTTGGACCATATTTCTTACTCTTTAAGCTCACACCTAGTTCCTAAGAAAATTCTAGCACTGCCTCTCCTGGTTCTTTGCTTCCCTGTGGCCTGAGGGAGGCTGCCCCAGCCTGGTGCTCCTGACGTTGGCCGGTGACCACCACTCTTGGCAGGACGGGTCCTGCCGTGGAAAAGGGACGGAGCCGACCACACAGGCCCCCAGCACCCGCGTGACCAGCAGAGGCAGCTTAATTGTGTCGGAACAGTTTTTTCCACTGTTTTGCTGGTCGACACTCATGGCTGCGTCCGACGAGAGGCATGGTTGATCCTCTGAGACAGAGGGGAAAGACAAAGCTAATGTTTGCATTCACTTAAAAGCCCCATGCAGATTATTTTTCTGATAATGAAAGGGATGCATGCACATTTAAGAAATTTGGAAGCTGCAAGGGTGACGGTATGAAGAGGAACCGTAACGCACACCGGGCCGCCCCGGTGCTGTGCGTGAGCTTCAGACCCCGTCACTTCCGCTCAGCGGCCTGCGACTCTGTCTTCTTTTCCCGACAGTCTGGAAACTGCAGGCGCACCAGAAAGCACTAGTGCACACACACGTGTCTTCCTTTTATAAAAAGGAGTGTTGCAGCCCCTAAGAGCTTTGGGTTGATGGAATGTTTTTAGTACGTTGTTGGGCTGAATAGAAAATGGACCTGGGAAAGCCTCAGGTCCACCGAGAAGCCGCCACTCCATGCCCAGGAGCCCCTGTCTGGCAGCACCAGACACCCCAGAACTGTGTTGTGGGGCTGGGTTCCGTGTGAGTACTGGCCGACCTCCTGACTGCTCTGATTTGTCTTCAAAATAACACAGTAATGACACCTGCCTCCCGAGGGAGCTGTGCAGGTTGGCCTGAGGCTGGCAAGCTTCATGCCCCTGGAACTCAGCTGTCACTCGGGCATGTTGCGTGATTCTGGGACAAGGTGGGGTGTGCAGAGGACTCAGGGACAGGATGGGAGGACCAGGGCCCCAGAGGACTCAGGGACAGGATGGGAGGACCAGGGCCCCGGAGGACTCAGGGACAGGATGGGAGGAACAGGGCCCCGGAGGACTCAGGGACAGGATGGGAGGATGAGGGCCCATGCTCCCTTCTTATCCTGTCGAGTTTGTCCGGGTATGGAGGTGTCACATTCTGTCTTTCAGAAAACGGGCTCAGAGCCTCCAGCAGCTGGCCCCGTAAGTTCCTCCCAAATCTGTTAGCCACAGTTTGAACAACGTGACAGGAAAGTAGGAGAATTTCAGTCTGAGAAAAGTTAGAAAATCGTCAGAATTCTTGGCTTTGATGTTATCTTATTACCATTCAAACAGCCCAGGGGCTCTCCTGGAAAACAGAAGATCGGGTTTTTTTTAAAACAAACAAAATGTAGATATTTTATTGTGTCATTTCTACCATTTTTAGAGGAATTGCTTTTTCTCCCTTGGTTTGTGCATGTTTTAATTCTGATCACTGACGTCTAGGGCGAGAGTTAATTTCAGGGTCCTGGGTTTTGCTTCTGTGGTAATCCCTTCCTGTGGCAGCTTGAAGTGACACCACCATCCCTTCATTCAGGGTCCCTGTGTTTCAGAGTGAAGCACGGAAGACGTGACCACCTCTCCACCTGGCGTGGGAAGCAAGGCGGGTGAAGATCAGGTCTGGGGACGTGGCAGAGCTCTGGTGCCGAGGCCACAGTGAGCGAGCTGGAAGGGACGGAGCAAGGGCCACAGACCAGCGGGGAGATGTTCTGACAGGAAGCAGAGGTGCCGCTTTGATGTCAGATCCAAAAACGGAATCAAAACTGGCAGAGTGTGTGGATGTGGCAAGAAAGTCGCTGGAGCCCTCTCGGGCCCTCGGCCTTCATTGGCAGCTTCCACCGGCCCTTTTCACGTAAAAGCCTTAGAATTACCTGCCGTGCTGCTGGGATTCTTGAGTAAAATTTCTGAGACGGTGTCCGCAAAACCCTTCTGGTGTTGATCTCTGCTGTTGCCTTTGAACTTGGCTAGTTCTGCAGTTCATCTCAGAGCAGAGGAGGTGCTGACTGTCCTGCTGGTCTGACGCTGCCACCGCCAGACTTCACGCAGTTCCTTTGGTCGCGTGCCTTCTTCTCAACCCCCTCCTCTTTTAAAGAGATTTTTAAAGCACACGAAAGCTGGTACAGGAGAAATGATTGAGAAAAATAGTCGTTTAGCCAAAACACAAGAATACCACGTTTGTCTGTGTGGCGTGGCTGGGGGAGGGGTGTGCTGGGGTTTTGCTTTGTTTTAAGAGAGGCATGCCACAGGAAGGGAAAGTAGCAAAAAAGACAACCCCTTAATCTTTCCTCATCTCAGAGACACCAGACTGCAAGCACTGAGTACCCTCGCAGGCGGTAACAATGAGGACAGAGACAGCGGGGACGGCTTGGTGGGTAAATTTGGAAGAGGGAAGACGGGAGCACAGGTGCTAGGGGCTGCCGGGCAGGGTCAGAACCCTTGTGTCCCTGTGTCCGTGCTCACCTCCCAGGCACCAGCCAGGGGTCCCGGCCAGCCCTCCCAGCCCTTCATGACTTTCCTGGTTAAGTATTTAAAGAAGAAATTCACATCTAAGCTAGATTTGCCAGGGGACCCATAGGTCGGCCGAGCAGGTGCAGGGTGGGGCCAGCCCCGAGCTCAGTTCACTGGCGAGGGTCTCTGCCTCACCCTGTCAGCCACAGGACCGTGGGCTGCTGTTCCCACTTTCTGAGCCTTCTGTGGTCTCTCCATGGACAAAACGGGTAATTACAACATCTGCCTTTACTCCCTCTTCAGACTGTTGCAAGGGTCACAAAAAACGTATGTGCAGGTGCTTCCAAAGCCATGAAGGGCCGAATAAATGTTGGGTAAATAAGTAGTTTGCTCATTCCTTAAAATTTGAGATCCTTAATTGCTTTCAGAAAAGAAGAATTCAGAAATGTGGGAAAACATTGCTTCTTAAAAGCTAGGCATTGAGAGGGGCAAAATACGTGAGATGGTATTCAGACTCCCATCCCTTCTGGTTTTCATTCTTCTCAGTGCAGTCATATAAAACCCATGAGTGAAACCTGAGAGATGAACCATAGATATTTCACTACAATGCGATGATCAAAAAGAAGAAACTGATTATGTGAAAGTACAAATATTTCACTTTAGAAAGGACATCTCTCATTACTATTGATTTGCATAGCTCATTTATGAATAGCTGAGAGGTCATAGGTAGTGTTAGGAATGTTAGTTAATGTTTACAGGTAATGTAAGTATAGGTGACAAGACATTGCCTGTGCTTTGTACTTCTTAGTCTTCATATTTTAAAAATACTGATTCCTATTTCACTCAATTCCAGATATGTACATAGAGGTGGGTGTGATTGTGGGTGTGTGGGTGTGGGATACAGGGGTACACACACACACACATCCTGCGTACACAGCCCGGATTAAAACAAGGATTCAAACTGCTACACACGAGTGTTAGAAAAAAACAATAGTTTCCGTCTTAGGAGCATTTTAGAGAAAAATCAAATATAAGGGAAAAAACCCTTCTTATTAAATTAAGCTGTGGTATAACAGCTCACCACATCCTGTTGCAGGGACTTCTGACGTTGAGCAGGGCAAAGGTTCCTCTTTCGGGTCTCTGACGAGTCATGAAGGCCACATGTTACCTGCAGTTCAAAATACTTCTCTAAAGGAAACAGTCTGTGTCAGTGGAAAAGCTGAATAAGAAGATGGAAATTATCAGTAGAGAGAAGACAGTGTGGGAAACCGTAGGTGCCAGCCACATAACCGTACCAGAGAGAGAAAGCCACCCCCAGATAACCTGCACAGAGCCCCAGTGGCAGCCATGGGCCTTCGAACCATGACCTCACGGAAGAGAAGTGGTCGCGGGGAAGGAGCAGGGCGCCTGGCCATGTGTTTGCCCTCAACCCAGCCAGCAGTAACCACGTGGCCTGAGACCTGCTCTTCAGCGGTGCACGCGGCAGCCTTCTGTGAAAAGCACACGTGGCTTTTCCTACTGGGTTATGGCACAAATCATGCCTGGGGAGAGTAGGGCTTTATTGTTGTACCACCCGCAGTTGTGCAGACAGCTGTGAGGAACACCATACATTGCAGGACTGTACTGCTGTACCATCTTCAGTCGCGTACACAGTTGTGTGGGACGTCCGCCATTATGCGGTGTCATGGTGGCATCTTCGCTTTCTGTCGGCTCTGCCATGGGGTACTTAGGGAAGTGCCTCCAGGATGTGTGAGGTGGTGTCAGGATTCGTGCTGCACGTGCCCACAATATCTGAACATTGTGAGGCTGGGAAGGGAGCGCATCTGCCACACAGCTCTGCAGCCCTTGGTGTTGGGGGTGTCGCGCTGGCGCTCACCTGAAACCCCTGAGCATACTGGGGGTTGGCTGGCGCTCCCAGCACTCAGTAACAGCACCAAAGGACATGGACAAGCAGAGAGCCTCTGTGGTGCACAGTGTGGCCGCCAGGGTGAACCTAGAGGGCCGGGGACACGATGAGTGATTTCCCAGACCACCCACTGGGGCTCTCCCCCTGAAGCTCAGGTGCCCGTGGGCTGCGGGGGAAGCCCCCCCCCCCCCCCCTTTCCCCCCTCCCCCCCCTCCCCCCCCCCCCCTCTCCCCCCCCTCCCTCCCCCCCCCCCCCCCCTCCCCCCCCCCCCCCCCCCCCTCCCCCCCCTCCCCCCCCCCTCCCCCCCCCCCCCCCCCTTCCTCCCCCCCCCCCCCCCCCCCTCCCCCCCCCCCCTCCCCCCCCCCCCCCTCCCCCCCCCCCCCCCCCCTCTCCCCCCCCCCCTACCCCTCCCCCCCCCCCCTCCCCCCCCCCCCCCCCCCCCTCCCCCCCCCCCCCCCCCTCTTCTTTTCCGTGGGTACCTGTGCAGAGGCCGCGCAGCTGCAGCCGAGTGTCATGGAAAGTGCCCCGAGCTAAGGCGCTGCCCATGTGCACTCCAGGGACAAGTCGAGTCCTGAGCACTGGTCCAGGACCAGCCTGTGAGCACCTGGGCCTTGTCTCCTCATTAGTGTTTGTGGAGAGGGAGGGAGCCTGAGCGCCTCTGTGCTTTCTACGCTGTGTCCCCGGTCAACGTCCAGTCCCGTGACAGGCCTGGCAGTCAGCGCTGCCCCTGAGGAAGCTGCTGTGTGCTCCTCTGTCTTTGTGAAGAGCCAAGACCCCCCGTCCTCCGTGGGTGCCATGTGTGGGAGAAGCAGCAGGGTGGGCCTGGCCAGGGCGCCTCTGGGCGAGCCTGCGTCCGGGCATTTGCTTGCGGCCTGGGTTCCTGCAGGAGCACCGTGCCAGCGCGTTCTGTTATCAGTTCCCATGACACAATTCCTGGTTCCCCCAACTGCGTTTTATTATTGTTATTCCTAAAAATGGGGGGGGGTGTTGAAAGGGAATTTAGGGCAGGGAGTGGGGTGATGAAATACACACCCACTAATTGCTACAGGAAACCGCCCTTAGACAGGCCGGGGCCTTTGCAGAAACACGTGGAGTTTATCTGTGCACAGGGTGCTCCAGCCCATGGCAAAGGGAAGCCGGGCAGTTCCATGACGTGAGCACATGTTCCCCACCTCCAGATTCTGTTGGGAAAATGGGACATGGTGACAGCCTGCCCAGTGACATTTCCCGTATTTCAGCGCTGGTCAGGTGTCCGCTGGGAGCCGGGGTGGGGAGAGGTACAGCTCACTCGTGAGCTCTTTGCCAGCCCCTGTCATTTCCTCCCTGTCTGCCAGAAATCACACGCTGATAGTGGACGTCGCCAGTGTGTGGGGGATGCTATGACGCGACCCCCTGGAGGGAGATAGGGAAGGAAGGAAGAGCCTGCAGAAAGGGCGGCAGGGGGCGGCTGTGCCCTCCATCTCTCCCAGCCACTGGGCAGCCTCCACGGTGTTGCTGTTATTGTGGTGCTGGTTTGTTTGTTTTGCAAACTTACGAAAACATCAGTATGTGGGCTCCTGCCCTGCAGCAGATGCGCGCACATCTTCTAAGCACTGTGGTCGTGGTTGGCACCTGTGCTTGGGCAGGGCAGTACTGTGGTCAGAGACCCATTCACACTGTGCTTACGGACGAGGCCATCACTCTGAGGACCACTGGCTCCTTACCAGGGCGGCCAGGCTCTGGCAGTCTGGGTGCCATTGGCACAGGGCACTCGGGGGCCAGGGCAGGAACCAAGGAGGGAGCACGGGTTCCTAGGGAGATGCCATGTCAGAGACTGAGCATAACTCATTAGAAGCATTTCTGTGTTATTTACAGGTGGTTTGCTCTAGAGTCCTGTTTCCCTAATACTTTCTCAATTTGTTTTCTTGCAGTAAATGAAATAATACGGAATGACCTCTCCAGCACGAACACCCATTCGTAGCTTGCCACCTTGGAGCTCACTCAGTTCAATGGGGAAGTTGAGCTTCAGCAAAGAGTTTTGACTAAATAAATTGAACAGACACCTGGTACCACTCAGAGCTTCCAACTTACTGAACGCTAGGAGCTGAAGATTCAGATTATCTGTACAAAAAGTAGCTTTCTAACAGAAGGAAGGAGAGGCGAGGAGGAAGGAAGACCACTGTATCTCCTGAAGGAAAAGTCATCTCAAGAAAGCCAGAGGGGTGCCTTTCACGGACGTCTGGACACGCGGTCTGACCCCGAGCCACCCTCCTGCCATCCCTGGAGTTCAACACTGGAAGTGCCTTATTTAACCAGCCGTCAGGGTGTCGTGGAATTCAGCATTGAATTTGCTACCATGAGAGTATTTGGAGGAACAGAAGCTATCAGAACATGTTCGTTGTGAAGTGTTATCCTTTGTATGAATTAAGAGAATACTGTCAAGCTAAGAGTTGTGAGAGAAACCTAATACGAGTTTCTTACTTTTTTCAACTTTTTGTGGCTGTAACATACAATCTTGCGCCTCATCCAGTGTGTTTTGGAAGTCTTCCGACCTGGCATCTCAGCTCTTGCGCAATATACTTGTTCGTGAGACTGTAGGATTGTTAATAGTAGCATGCTAGGAGCTTTGTTTTTAATCTGGCTTCGAACATAGCCAAGTAAATTGAATAGCACAGGCTACGTTACTGGACAAACAAAGAAATCTATCTGTTACGGGACAGGTCTTGCATTTGTGTGTATGTGCATATATAGACATACGTTTATATATAAATAATAAATGACAGAGGTGGTGATGATCATTTTTCGCCCAGCAAGGGCTTCCTCATGAGCAATAACCAGTATCCATTCTGGAAAATGCATCTAAGACCCCACACCCGGCTTTCTAGCCCCTTCCTTCGGGGTGTGTCACCCTCCGACAGACAGCTGTGCACATTCTGGTCTGATGCAGTCATGTGAGCACTTTAGACACCCCGGAGAGGTGCATTCCAAACAGCTGTAGCTTACCAAATGGCAGGGTTGGCAGTGACTGTAAATAACATTACAACAGGAGTGTAATATATTTGTTCAATTATAAGATTATTATTTCACAGAAGCCTTATACTCTCTACTTCATCTAAGAAAACAATTACCAAAAACAATGTTTCAATATGCAGCCATGTATAGTATGTTTTCAGATTAGTTACTGTTAATAGATAGGTTAGTGTAGACTTTACCACTGCATTTTGTACAATTAACTGCTTATTATACATTATTACTAGCAGTGACCTATTATTTCATATAACCAAAAAGCATGGTTTAATTAAAACATCTTTAATCTAATAATTGTGCCTTAGGAATTAATGCCCCCTGATGGAACACGCCTGAATTGCACCTGTGGGTGGAGGTCGTAAGTTACTAAGTCATTGAACACAACGTGAGGATGGAGAAAGTGCTCCCGCAGGAAGAATTATCTTTAAAATATTCTTCTGTACGATTATGTCTTACTTTTTTAACTCACAGAAAGAAACAAAAACTGAAAGCCATATCTGTACCATTTGCACGTAACTGAAGAGCTGAAGGCGTGTGGCTGCGTGTGCGCATGCCCGCAGGCTGGCTCCCCACCAGCAGCACATTACTTTACCTGTATTTAGCGTCATAGGAGTTGCATGGAACATTGCTTAGTACCTGTCATAGGAAGGCGAAATGTTTGATGTTTGTGTCAGCTATCTTTGTAGTTGGAAAACAGATCCAATAAAGCAGTATTTTTTTTGCTGGACAGTCTTGGTCTGAGAGTGATTCATTACACGTACAAAATTCTCCTTTGTTCTTAGACATGTTTTCTTTTGTATGTACTTGTGATCGTCCATAAGAGGTGCTGTATGTGGGCAAATCTGTGCTGCTAGCATGATTGTTTAAACATGGAAGTCACATTGGAAGAAAAACCTGCCCTAGAAACAAGTGAATGTATGGTACAGTTCTCAGGCCCTCTAACAAAGCGCTTTGGAAATGTTCATCCATCCAGGTGGAGAAGGAGCTTATGCTTATGCCAAATATTTTTGCTCAGAGAAATATCCTGGGTGAGGCTTTGGCCACACACATATTCACATGCAATCAGACGATCCCTTTGGCAAGAGGATGCTTGTGCTGGACCGCGTGTGTTCTTTGCCGTCTCTCTCCCCACACAAATCTGCTTCACACCCGAGTGGGAAGAGATTATCTGGCCACTCATAAATCAAGTATGAAACTTGGAGCCTCTACAGTCATTGTTCTTACCTCTCAGAAGCAATATTTTTCTTTTAGGCCTTTATAAAGTGCAAGAATTCCTGTTTCTTTTGCTAAAAGGTTTACAGATTGAGTTAAAGTACTAAAGAAATCATAACCTTTGGCAGTTAGTGTCAATCCCACCAAGTTTCTACACTTGACGATATTTGAAGTAGGCGCGGCAAGGGTGTCGCAGGCCCTGCATGGGGGTACAGGAGATGCACCGTGGAGAACCTGGGGGAGGCAGGTGGTGCTGACACATCCTGAGTCTCCGAGCTAGTAGCAAGCAGGGAAGTGCCCGCTGAGCCCTGGGTGTGAGCCGGCCTGGGCCCCCAGGGACCTAGCAGACACCTGGAGCGTCGGACCCAGAGGAGTCAGAAAGTGCTGTCACTTCCTCTGCTGAGAACAGGCTGAGCTGCCACTTTGTGTCACCAAGAGTATGTTGGAAGCTCTTAATTTCAAAGTGAGTTTTTTAAACCCCTGTTTTCCTCAATCCCAACAATAGAATTTTATATTTCAAAAATATAAATGTATAAAATGATGGATGATTTCTGCAAAAGAGGTTGAGCTTCTGTGAATAACCCTATTTACTTAGTTTTTGTGTCTTTTAGGTTGATTTTGGGTAATAAGGGAAGTGTTCCCAGTGGCTTATTTCTGGGGAGGTTTTGCCTTGTCGGGGAAGAGCTGTGAGAGCCGTCGTGTGCTCTCACGAGTACCCCAGAACCACGGCTGTGTTCTTCCGGAAAGCTAAGAGAGAGGCCGGCTTCCCCGAGGCGGCACTGGGCACCTCCTGGTGTTCACTGGCCTCTCGGAGCACGCTGTCCTAGGTGGCACAAGTCACAGGGGGACCTCGAGGACAGATGCATTTCCCTACACTCATTCTGTCTGAGACGAAGCAGGGAGCTTTGCCCACAGGACAAGACCACGTTTGCTTTATCCGTGAGTCTGAGACTGTATAGGATGAAAAGAAATCTGAAAATATTAAATTTCTCCTCATAACCAAGTGCAGTCCACACAAGACCCAGAGTTTGAGGCCCCCACTCTCTGCGTTGGGGTATCTCCCGATGTGAACAGCCAGGGGCCGCAGCCGACTGGACAAGGCCCTGCGTGCTCCCCCACCCCTCACAGAAGCGCCGCTGCCCCTGGGACCTGCCCAGGCCGTGCTGCAAGACTCTGTGATGTTCTGGGACAGTGTCCCCACCAGTGGCACCGCACACGGGGGCTCGTCTCAGTGCTAACAAAATATTGTTGTAAAATATGTTCCACGTTGAAATAAATAAATTGCATTGGAGTTAGTGTATTTGGAGAGGAAATATTGCAGGAAGAAAGCTGAGCTGAAGCTGAGGTAAAAGTCCTCCATCAGCTTTTTGGGTTTTTTTAATTGTGAAATTCAGTAAGATGAAATTAACTATGTTAAAGTGCTGAATTCAGTGATATTTTGAACATTCACAAGGTTGTATAAATACCACCTCTATCTAGTTCCAAAATGTTTTTATCACCCCAAAAGAAAACCCCACACCCACTATGGCTGTTCCTTCTCTCCCTGTCCCTGGGACCACTGATTAGCTCTGCCTCTCTGTGGTTCCCATTCTGGGCGTTTCAAGTGATGGAATCGTGAACATGTGGCCTCTGTGTCTAGCTTCCTTCATGTGGCATCTGTTCTCAAGGTTCACCCATGTCGTAGCCTGGGTCTGTGCTTATTCCTTTTTACGACCAAATAATGCTCCATGGTATGGAACCACTGCCTGCGTTTATCTGTTCATCAGTTGATGGCTGTCCCGGTTGGTTCACCTTTTGGCTATTGTGAATAATGTTGCTACCAACTTTTGTGTATGGGTTTGCATTCAAGTCTCTATTTTCAGTTATTTGGGGTATAGACCTGGGAGTGGAATTCCTGGGTAATGTGGTAGTTGTATGTTTCACATTTTGAGGAACTGTTTTCCTCTGCTCAGTTTTAAAATTATCCATTCCTAAGACAGACACTGGCTCACTAACCTAATTTGGAATCACATATGTGAAGCACATGATATTTATAATTCTCTATGCCAAAAAAATTAAGTTAAATATAAAATGATTGAATGTTCGTTCATACCAAAGCAGAAAGCAGACCCCACTGTGCCCGCCTGTAACCACTCCCAGCAGACCAGCCTGGCTTGGGTTTCTGCCAGGAAACTGGGACCTCAAATTCGTAAGTGTTTGAGTCATTCAGATGGTGCCAACAGAGCCCCTGCTGACACGTTTTCATTTTACTTCACACATACAAATTAAAAGCGGAGAAAAGCACCTTGGTGAAGATCATTCAGTGCTGTGAGGAATAGGCACACAGTGAAAATGTTTCTTAAATAATTGAGCTTCTGTGGGCATTTATACAATGATTTTCCAACTGACACTAGAATTCAGTGTTCTGACCTTTCTACAAATAAAGCTGCAAATCCACTCAGAGTTTTCTAAATTGTGTAATCAGAAAACAGCTGCCATTTCCACTGGGCCGTTCCCTCTGTGACCCGCAGGTCTCCAGATGTGGGGGCTTTGGCCCTCTCTTCCCGGCAGGGCAGGGCAAGCGCCTTCCCCTCAGTGCCCCGGGAGCAGGGATGCGTGGCCGTGGCTGCCAATGAGTTTAGTTAGCGGAGCACATCTGTCTCCAGCAGACATCCCCCTTTTTCCAAAAGGAAGGAGGAAAAAACTAGCAAGAATCTATTCTGGGGGTGGTGTGGGTCACACTGGAAGGGAGGGAGCTTGTGTGACTCGGCCGCGGTGGCCAGCCGCGGCGGACGGGTGTTTCCTGGGACTGACCGGGCTGGGAGTGTGCGGGGCCCTCGGCCTGCACCCAGCCCCCTTCACCCCCCTGCTCTTCCCAGCAAGAATCTGCCCTGTCCACAAGACTCTCCTCTGGCAGAGGTGCATTTTCCCAACTGCGTATTTGTTTCTGAAGGGCCAGCTGGCTCAAAAGGCCCCTTGAGGTGTTAGTGGTGTTTCACGAGTCTCTGGAGTAGCATGAACACCACCCTCATGCTGCCCAGCACAGGTGCCTGGGGCAGAGCAGGGCCCCCACATCGCACCATTTGAGAGTCGTTCCTGTGACTTGGGTCCATTAGCTCTTGAAGACATCAGGTCCGCCCTGCTGTGAAGGGGTTTCAGGTGAGACAGTGGCACTCTGAACCTCCACGGAGGGAAGGTGCCCTGAGAGACAGTGGCCGAGACCAGGGCCGGCCCTGCCCACCTGCCCCCCAGGGCTGTTGTCACTGGCATGGCCGAGTGCGGCATGGGGGCACCCCCAGCCCTCCTGGGGCACCCAGGCTGGGCCCCCTCCTCACCCCGCCCATGCCGGGGTGCCGCTCACCAAGCTGTGGGGCAGAGAGTCTACCTGTGACCTTTGGGGAGCCTCAGTTTCCTTGTTTGGAGAAATTGGGCCGTATGAACCCTTTGTACAGTTGTGAGTCAGTGAGGGCCCATGGTGTTCACTGAGCAACCCCCTTGCCCCAGGCACGTTCTGAAAGCTTGATATCCTCCGGTGACAAGACCCTCTTGCAAGGAGAACTGCTGTTAAACCCCGAGACTAATAAATAACGCGTTACATCTGGTAGACGGAGGTGTGAGCAGAGGGGCAGAGGGCGCTGGGAGCTGGGCAGTAACTCCAGGGGCCACGGGGCAAACCCGCTCTGGAAGGCCACAGGTGAGCTCACTCTGAAGGTTTCTGGGGCAAGAGCCTCTCGAAAAGGAGTAGAGGTTGCAAAGCCCTCAGGCCAGGTGCACCTGGGTGCTCAGGACATGGGGTGCAGGGATGTGGGGGGAGGAGGGGTCCCCTAGGAGCGGAAGGGTGGCAGATTTTATCTCCCAAAGTGACTCAGGCAGTATTTCTGAGCCCACAGCTCTTTTGAACATTGCTGTTCCCTGGTCTAAAGTGGGGGTGCTGTTTCCCCAACACTGGCCTGGGGGGACTCGTGAGCACCTCGCAAGCGAGGTGATGCAGTGGAAGTAACTCTCCAGGGTGTGCGGGGCTTGCACCTGCTCCTCTCTCAGGGGCCCATCCCTGGCACCCAGGAGACATGCTGTGAGGAAGCCCAGGGGACAACCCGGCTGAGGTCCCAGCTGACGGGCAGCAGCAGCTGGATGAAAGAGTGAGCGAACCAGCCAGAGAGAGGGAGGGACGGAGGGAGGGGTGGAGGGAGGGAGGGGGAGTGAGTGAGCAGGGGCCGCGCAGCAAGCTGGTGAGGTCCAGGGCCCCAGCCCCAGCCTGTCCTTGCCAAGCTCTGCCCAAAGTGCAAAATAAACGTCCTTTTTCCAGCCATTAGCTTGGGGCTTGTGGTGCTGCAGAGGAGGACAGACAGAAATCAGGGGTGTGCAGGGCCTGGGCATTTGCTCTGAGGCAGGTGCACCCGCGGGAGGGCCATGGCTGACCAGAGACTCGAAAGGACCAACCTGCTGTGGCTGAGAACAGGCTGTTGGGATGGGGGGGCCTGTTAGGAGACTCCTACAAACAAAGATTAATAATAAAATGACAGTAACGACAATCCAGGTCACACTGACCAGGACAACTGTGTTAAGTGCAGCAAGGACTGGATTCAGGACAGGCTTGGGGTGGCCATGAAGGGACAGGTCACTGGGGTGCAGGGGAGGTGAGGACCAGTGGGGCCCACCGAGGCAGCAAGCCTGTTTCCCTTCCTCCCTTCCTGGCCACCAAGGGCCCATAGCCGCCCCAGCCCTCCGAGCAGGAGGAGGGAGGTCCGCTGTCCCACAGCCAGCCCCCGGTGGCCATGGAGGGGCTGTTTGCATCTCCTGGGGGCCTGCCAGGCAGGCCCAGGGGTCTGCCTCGACTGAGCACGCCTGAGGCTCCTGAACCCCCTCCTCCTTCCCCGCTCCCCTTACAGGCACCCAGCCTTGCATGCCAGCACCCACAGCCCCACAGCCCCCACAGGTGTGGCCCCAGTAAACCTCCTGTCCTTCCAACTACCCCTGGCATCCGCAGCAGCGGCCCCGTCTATAGAAGAAGAACGTTGATTCATCCCAAACCCAACGTTCCTGGCCATCGCTGCGATTCTCAAGGGGCACTCTCTTTCTGCTGGTGTGAGAGAACCTTGTGGCCGTTCAGGGCAGCACAGATGCCCATTTGCGACTGACTACAGCGAGAGAAGACAGACCCCGATGCCCCAGCACCTGCAGATTCTAGCCCTGACGCTCTTTCTCCACCTTCTGCTCACGGCACAGGGATTCATGCAAGCCTAACACAGGTAGCGAATTCTGTGCTATGCCAGCCATCTCCACGGAAGGCTACTAAACACGTTCCATTCCAAGCAGATAAATGACTAGTATTTTTTTAATGTCAAGTGAAAAAGAGGGTTGGATTAAAATACTCCTTAATTAATGGAACATAATTATTAGTGGTCTAACTTGAGATGACGGCTTTCTGTAGCTTCTTTTGGGATACGATTTCAACCTGTGAGTAGGAGAGTTCCAAGACAGTGAACTCGAGAATCCTTTTGAGAAGCTCACTCTTGGGCGTCTTAGCAAGACCCTCCTCCCCGATCCGCTCCCCTTCACAACCTCCTCTTCTTCCCTGGTCTTAACACTCTCCTCTCCCTCTGAAGCCGAAACTGGCAATAGGTGTGGGAAGATTAGGGAAGGGTGGGGTGGAGAATGGAGAATCGTCGTTTCCCTCCCCCCGTTGCCTGGCACAACCCACCCCAGGTGCTGTTCTCACTGCACTGAGAGGAGTGGGCATTGCTGGGCCACGCCGGCTTCTCCTTAACACCTTTGTCTGCCTTGGTACCAGGGTGACGCTGGCTCACAGAGTGAGTTGGAAAGCACTCGGTCCTCTTCTGTTCTCGGGAAGATTTTGTGTAGAATTGGCATGGTGGAATTCATGAATGAAGTCATCTGGGCCTGATGTTTCCTTTGCAGGAAGACTTCTAACTACAAATCCAATTTCTTTACTAGACATAGTGTTATTCAGGTTATTTGTTTTTTGATAGTTTATATCTTTGGTAGTTTATGCCCTTTAAGGGATGTGTCCATTTCATCTGAGTTGTAGAACTTATTGGTGTGAAGTTGTTCATACCATTCCTTTGCTGACCTTTAACACGTGTGGGGTCCAGGTGATGTCACCTCCCTCATTCATGACCTTGTGTGTCTTCTCTTTCTCCTGATCCATCTGGCAGGAGGTGTGTCAATTTTGTTGATCTTTTCAAAGAACCAACTTTTGACTTCATTGACAAACTCTGGTCTTTATTATTTCTTTAGTTCTTCTTACTTGGAGTTTCATTTTCTCTTTATTATCTAATTTCTTAAGGTGGAAACTGAGGTGATTGGTTGAAACTTTTCTTCTGTTCTAATACACGCAAGCAGTGCTATAAATTTCCCTGCAAGTACTGCTTTAGCTGTATCCCACACATTTTGATACTTATGTTTTCATTTCATTAAATTCAAAATCCTTTCTAATTTCCATTTGATGACTTCTTTGATCCATTGAGAAGTGTGTGAGCTTTCAAATATTTGGGGATTTTTCAGATTTCTAACTTAATTCCATTGTTGTTTAGAGAATATACTTTATATGATTTTAGTTTTTATATTCACTAAGCCTTGTTTTATGGTCCAGAATGTAGGCTATTTTGGCAATGTTCCTGAGCACTTGATAAAAATGTGTATTCTGTATTTTTGGGTGGAGTGTTCTAAAAATTTTGGTTAGGTCAAGTTTCTCCATACTGTTGTTCAAGTCTTCTAGATCCTTACTGATTTTCTGTCTACTGGTTATATCAGTTATTAAGAGAAATATGTCTAAATCTCTGTCTATAATTGTGGATTTACTTCAGTTTTCACTTCGTGTATTTTGGAGCTCTGTTATTGGGTGTGTTTAGGTTGTTTAGGGTGGTTATGGGCTTCAAATTAATTGGCCTCATTTATTATCATGAAGTTACCCTCTTTGTCCCTGGGAATACCCTTTGCTCCCAAATCTACCTGGTCTGATATTAATTATTCTTTGGATAAGTTAGCATTGTATGTATTTATTCATTTTTTAACTTTTAACTCTTTTACAGGTTGAACATCTCAAATTTGAAAATCCAAAGTATGAAATGCTCCAAAATCTCAAACTTTTGAGTGCAGAGGTGATGCTCAAAGGAAATGCTCATTGGAGCATTTTGGATTCCAGATTTTTGGATTTGGGATGCTCAATAAGTATAATGTAAATATTCCAAAATCTGAAAAAATCCAAAACTCTAAACACTTCTGGTCTCAAGCATTTTAGATAAGGGATATTCAACCCATATGTCTTTATATATAAAGTGAGTTTCTTGCAGGCACATAATCTGGTCTTACCTTTTTATACAATCTCATCCTTTCTGCTTCTGAAAGGGTGTTTTAGGTGACTGCACTTAATATAATTAAGGATATGGTTGGATTTAAATCTATCCTCTTTTTATTTGTTTTCTATTTGACTCATCTATTCCCCCTTTCCCCTTTTCTGCCTTCTTTTGGATTAAATTGGGTATTTTTTTATGATAGCATTTTTCTCCTTTGTTAGCTGATTAGCTATAACTCTTGGTTGTGTTACTTTAGTGGTCACTCTAGGGTTTACAGGTGACATCTTTACCTTATCCATAGCCTACCTTCAAGGGACATTGTACCTCATGGTGAACAATATAAGAGCCTTACAACAGTATAATTCCACTGCTCTGCACCCACCTTCTGTGCTGTTGTTTTCAAATGTCTTACTTTTATGAATCCCACAATACATTCTTATTATTTTCCTTTAAAGAGTATCTATCTTTTAAAGAGATTTAAATAATAAAAAAATTATAAATATTTCATATTTACCTTTGTGGCTACCATTCCCAGTGCTAGTCATTATTTTGCATAGATCAAGATTTCCATGTGGTATACTTTTTCTGAAGGACTTTTTTTTAACATTTCCTACAATGCAAATCTGGTGATGGTGAATTACTTCAGCTTTTGTATACACGAAAAAGCCTTTATTTTGTCTGTTTTCATTTTAATTTTTTAGTTTTAAAGTAATTATAGATTCACAAGAAGTTGCAAAAAAAAAAAAAAAAAGCACGGAGAGGTCCTGTTGAAAATTCACCTTCACCACATTTTTCTCCCAAACAGGAAATTGACCTTGGTACAATTTACAGTGCTTATTTAGATCCGCTAGTTTTACGTGCACATATTTGTGCGTGTGTGTGTGTGTGTATAGTTCTATGCAATTTTTCTCATATGTAGATTCATGTAACCAACACAAAATCAAGATACAGAGCGATTCCATTACCAGGTTTCTTCACGCTACCCTTCAGGACTACGCCACACCCTTTCTCCCGTCCCTTGCCCCTGTGGCCACTAATTTGTTCTCCATAGCTACAAATCATCGTGTCTCACGAAAGGAGTCACACCATCTGTAGCCTTTGAGATTGACCTTTTTTCAGTTAGCATAGTTCTGTTGGGATCCATCCAAGTGCCACCTGTATCAATAGTGTGTTCCTTTCTATTGCTGAGTCGTATTTCATGGTATAGATGTGCCATAGTTGTTGCCCATTCACTCATCAAAGGACATTTGAGCTCCTGGGCTTTTCCCCCATTTTTTGGCTACCATGCACAAAGCTAATATGAACACTGGTGTACAGGGTTTTGGTGAATGTAAGTTTTCCTTTCTCTGGGATAAAGGCCCAAGAGTGCAACTGCTGGGTCTGATGGTAAGTGCGTGTTTAGTTTTTAAAAACTACCCCATTTTCCAGAGTTGCTATACCATTTTACATTCCCACCAGCAATGCATAAGTGATTATTTTTTATTTTAGCCATCCTGTGTAGTAATATTTTATTGTGGTTTAAATTTACGTTTCCCTATTGGCTAACAATGTCGAACATCTTTTCAAGTGTCTATTTGCTGTCTGTGCGTCCAGATCCATCTGTGCATCCAGACACATCTGTTCATCCAGACACATCTGTGTATCTGGTGAAATGTCTCCTCATGTCTTTTGTCCATTTTCTCCTGGGTTGTTTGTTTTTTACTGCCAGATTTCAAGAGTCTTCATACAGTGTAGATGCAAGCCCTTTGTCAGATATGTGGTTTGCTTCTCCTAGTCTGTAGCTTGTCTTTTCAGCCTCTTAACAGTATCTTTAGGAGAGAAAAATTGTTTAATTTCAATGAGGTCCTATTTTTGATTTTTCCTTTTATGGGTCATGCTTTTTGTATCAAGCCCAAGAATTTTTCATGTATGCTCAGGTCCTGAAGAGTGTCTCTTGTGTTTTATTCTAAAAGTTTTATAGTTTTAGGCTGGGCGTGGTGGCTCACACCTGTAGTCCCAGCACTCTGGGAGGCCAAGGCAGGAGGATCACTTGAGGCCAGGAGTTTGAGACCAGCCTGAGCAAGAGTGAGACCCCGTCTCCACTTAACATAGAAAAATTAGCTGGGTGTCATGGCGCATTCTTGTAGTCTCAGCTACTCAGGAAGCTGAGACAGGAGGATCCCTTGAGCCCAGGAGTTTGAGGTTGCAGTGAGCTATGATGATGCCACTGCACTCTAACCAGGATGACAGAATGAGACTCTATTTAAAAAAAAAAAAAAAGTTTTATAGTTTTGAGTTTTACATTTAAGTTCATGATCCATTTTGAGTTAATTTTTTGTATGAAGTGTGAAACTTTGGTTGAGGCTCATTTTTCCCCTTGCGTGTCCAATTGCTCTAGGATCATTTACAGAAAAGGCACATGTGCTTTTTGACACAGTGACATGGGTCTTGTCTGGGTTCTCTGTTCTCCACCAACACCACACTGTCAACATTACTGTAGCCATAGAAGTCATGAAATCTAGTGGAGTGATTCTTCCCTCTTTATTCTTGTTTTTCAAAATTGTCTTAGCTATTCTAGGTCCTTTATCTTTCCATATAAATTTTAGGATAAGCTTGTCTCTTTCTACAAAAAATCTTCCTGGGATTTTGATAGGAATTGTGTTAAACCTGTAGATTAATTTGGGGAGAATTGATGTTTACTATCTTGAGTCTTCTAGTCCATGAACATGGTATGTCTTTCCATTTATTTAGGTCTTTAAACAATTTTTTTTATCTGCATTTTTAATTTTCAGCATGCAGATATTTCACGTTTTGTTAGGTTTATATCTTAGTATTTAATTTTCTGTGGACCAATTGTAAATGTTATTGTAGTTTTAATTTAGATTTCCATGTGTGCATTGTTAGTATATAGAAATGTGATTGATTTTTGTGTGTTGGTGTTTATCCTATGACCTTGCTGACTTCACTTACTAGTTCTAGGAGTTTTGCTGTAGATTCCTTGGGGTTTTCTATGTAGATAATCATGTCATCTGTAAATAGGGACACTTTTATTTCTTTCTTTCCAATCTTTATGCTTTTTCTTTCTTTCTTTTCTTTTTTGCTTTATTGTAGTAGTGAGAGTTTCCATTACCATGTTGAATAAGAGTGGTGAGAGTGAACATCCTTGCCTTATTCCTAATTGTAGGGGGAAGGCATTCAATCTTTCACCATTAGGTATGATGTTAGCTGCAGGATTGTGTAGATCTTTATCAAGGTGAGAAAGTTCTCTTCTATTCCTACTCACTGAGAGTTTTTATCATGCACAGCTGTTGGATTTTGTCAAAGCCTTTTTTAATGAATTGATATGATTACGTGATCTCTCTTCTTTAGTCTGTTGATATGCTGATTATATTCACCTTCATTTTTGAAAGATATTTTTTCTGTCTGTAAAATTCTCGGTTTGTATTTTTCCCTCCAGGTGCTTTAAAGCTGCTCCTCCACTGCCTCTGGTTGGCATGTCTCCAACACAAAGCTGCTGGCACCACCACCTTTGTTCTTCCGTATATATGCATCTTTTTTCTCTGGCTGCTTTAACACATTAACTGCCATGTGAGTTGTATTTAAGTCATGCTAGTTTTGAACCTGGGGCCTTGTAAAGCATATGTAATTCACACATCTCTTTATCATGTATGCCATGCTGTAGTGTACATGTTACATGATGGGTGGCTCCCTGGGCACAACCCTGCAGTTGGTTCATGAAAATCTTACTTTTTGATGTTCTTATTGTTGCAATTAATATTGACAATTTAATTACATATAACTCATGCACAGAAAACAACAAAAAATAACAAATTTTTCATTAAATTAGAAATGATCATTTCATTTTCAAAGTGTGAATTCTATTTTTGTAATAAAAGACAGTGGCCCCAAGGAAAAAAAAAATTTTTTTTCTAGTGTGGCAGTGTCTTAAAGATTTTTTTCTTTATCACTGGTTTTAAGCAATTTGATTATGTAATTTGGTATAATTTTCTTCATGCCTCTTGTGTTTGGAGTTTGTTGAGCTTCCTGATTCTGTGGGTTTATAGTTTTCATCAAATGTGGAAAAATTTCAGCCATTATCTGTTCAAATATTTCTGTTCCTCCTCCAGCAACTCCAGTGACCACATACTAGGCTGCTTGAAGTTGTGCCCACAGTTTACCAATGCTCTGTTTTTTCAGACTTTTTCTCTGTTTTTTATTTTACATAGTTTCTAGTGCTGTGTCTTCAAGTTTACCGACTTTTTCCTTCAACAACATCTCCTCTGCTGTTACTCCTACCCACTGTACTTGTCCAACATCATAGTTGTCAACTCTGCAAATTTGATCTGGGTAATTTCATACCTCCCGCACTCAACCTTTCCTCTGATTTCCTGAACATGTGGAAGACAATTATAACTGTTTTAATATTCTCATTTACTAATTCTATCATCTGTTTCATTTTGAGTTGATTTTGATTGATTTTCTTCCCATTTTGGGTTGAATTCTCCTGCTTCTTTGAATGCCTGCTAATTTTTGATCAGATGTCAGACATTGTGAATTTTACCTCGTTGGGTGCTGGATATGTTTTGTGTTCTTATAAATATGCCTGAGCTTTGTTCCAGGATGCAGTTAAGCCACTTGGAAAGGGTTTGACTCCTTTGAGCCTTCCTTGCTTTTAAGCTTTCTTAGGTAGGACCTGAACAGTATTTAGTCTCTGGCTAATTTTCCCACTATTAAAACGAAACCCTTCTAAGGACACTGGCCGCTGCCTTGTGAGTGCTCCTGCTGTGTGAGATGCTCCTGCTGTGTGAGATGGGACAAGAAACGCGTCCTGGCCCTGCGTGAGGTCC
This sequence comes from Daubentonia madagascariensis, assembly GCA_023783475.1. Taxonomy (NCBI): domain Eukaryota; kingdom Metazoa; phylum Chordata; class Mammalia; order Primates; family Daubentoniidae; genus Daubentonia; species Daubentonia madagascariensis. The sequence goes on from JAKFHU010000901.1 coordinate 35,553,329, forward strand.
AAGTGCTGCTCCCTCTGATATCTCAGGTGGTTCTTTCCGAGGCCTAAGGAGGCTCCTCACACACGCACGCATGGCCATCAGTCCTCGGCTGGAGACTTGGGGACCCTCTGCACACGCATGGCGATCTGTCCTCAGCCAGAGACTTGGGGACCCGCCGCAGATCTCAGACACTCCCTCTGGGCAGCTCTCCCCTCACTGGTGATCCAGGCTCCTTCTCCCTGGACTTGCAGCTCCATCTCCTCAACTCTGGTCGACCACCAGGCTCTGCTGAGGTCCTCCTCCCTGCACCAAGGTCTGGAAACCCTCTCCAGGCTGTAGGCGGAGGCCTCACCTTGTTTATTTGCCCTCTCTCAGGGATCACTGTCTTTTGTTGCCTGATATGTAATGTCTAACACATGTTTCATGTATTTTGTCCATTTTTTTACTTGTTTTGGTGGAAGGGTACATCTGGTCCCTGTTAGTCCATCTTGGCCAAAAGCAGAAGTTCTGATGCTTGGTGTTTCAAAGCGCCTTTGGTAGCCAAATTCTAGTCAGTGCGGTAGTCAATCTTCCATTTCCCTGCGTTTTATATCTTATAACAATAATGCTATTCAAATAAAAGCTGCACGTCTGGCCACGAGAGCGGCTGGTGATCACTAGATGTGCCTCGGGCCTCATATAACTTTAATCAGAAGGGAAAGCATCAGATAGAGGCTGAAAAACAGTCTTAGCTGCCAAATATGCTTTTTACCTGGAGGAAAAACAAAAGAATGCCGGGGAAGAGCCAGGAGGTTTTCACAGTTTTTTAAAAAGCAACAGAGAAGCAAAAAACGTCCCCTTTTTCAGGCGGTGTGGGAACCCTCCCGCATAGCTCAGGGCCATGGGTCAGCTCCTCCTGCGTCGTCCGCCCCCCCCCCAGCTGCACCGAGTGCTCCTCACCTGGAAAGGCCTCAAAATGCCACGAAGCTCCCAGCCACTGCCACTCCCACGTCAGGCAGCTTCCGAGAGCCGCTGTGCTTCACACCCCAAATGCTCAGGACCTGCGACCAACAAGTGAACTGTCTGCGTGTTTAGTTTTATACCTCGAAAATGAAGATCACTGAATTCCATGGGTGTTTCTCATTTTTGTGTTTCCATGTACTGTACGTGGAAACCTTATTAACTGAGACTACCTTAATTTGGAATGTGGAATAATTGGACACTAATGATGGTTTGGCTGGGTTCAAGTCTACCTTTTGACTTTCTAGTGAGAAAGGGGTCACAATGCAATTTAATCACTTAAAACAAGAATGCAGGTGTTTCTCCCATGAGAACAGTTTTAAAGACTTTAGGAATACTCATTGTTTGCATGCAAATAAGGCTGCTAATTATGAGATTTTTCCCCTATTTATTGGAGTAGGCCGAACAGGACCATGACTTAAAAATATGCTATTAGCAATTAGCTCCTGTAATGACATACACTTGAAAAGAATAAAGCAAACTAAAAATAAAATACACTCTAATCCAGACTTTTCACTCATTTAAGATCCCATTCCACCTAGATTATAACAGTTCATGTATGTAGTTCAACTACAGTCGTCAAAGTGTTTTTTCAAATGTGATCTCCCTTGTTTGATCCTGTGAGAGAGATGAGGCAAGTCAAACTCCTAATCTGCAGGTGAAGTTACTGAGGCTTGGGGGATGCCAAGCACAGGGTTACCTTGCAGGCTGCAGGGCTGTCTTATTGCGCTAATAGTTTGAGACACAACCTGACATCCATCTATCCAATCACCCACCCACCTACTCATCCACACTCCCATCTACCCACCCACCCATCCATCCATCCCCCCACCCACCCACCCACCCACTTATCCACCCATCCACCCATCCATATATCTGTCCATCCACCCATCCATCCATCCACCCACCCACCCATCCATCCATCCACCCATCCACCCACCCACCCATCCATCCCCCCACCCACCCACCCACCAACCCACTTATCCACCCATCCACCCATCCATATATCCGTCCATCCACCCATCCATCCATCTACCCACCCACCCACCAACCCACTTATCCACCCATCCACCCATCCATATATCCGTCCCCCCCCACTTATCCACCCATCCACCCATCCATATATCTGTCCATCCACCCATCCATCCATCTACCCACCCATCCATTCACCCACGTATCCATCCATACACCCATCCAACCAGCCACCCATTCATTCCCACTGAGCTGACGTGTTTTACTATGCTCCCTCCCTTGCATCTCTTGACGATGGCCAATGTTGAGCTTCTATCACCACATTACAGAAGAGTTTGCTAAGGCCTAATAAGAGTGGGGTTGTGCCTGAGAATAGCCCTTCTTAGTGCAGGGCTCTATCCAGACACCTCTGCTAATTTAATTGATCCTGGCTCTGCCCAAGGCACATTTAATGAACTGAAGCAGTGCTGGAACATCTGGCACAGGCGAGCAGTGAGACCTAGCAGCTGCAGAGGGGAAGGGCTGAGGGACAGCGGAGGGATGGCTGTGCAGGGGGACCTTCCTCCCTCTCTCCCATCTTGCAGGCTACCCTGGCTGCAGGGGCCCCCGAGTTCTCCCTCTGCCCCACCCTGCCCCCTCACAAGCTTTGCTGGGGCTCAGGACCCTCCCATGCCTGGGGCCAGGGTCCCATGGAGGAAAGCCACAGTGTTCCAGGCCCCCACTCTGCTGCCTCCTGTTGTGCAGATTTGGGTTTCTCTGTGTCTGTTGGGTGCAGTTTCCTGGTGGATCTGAATCCCAGCTGGGGACAGCTGGGCCCAGCTGTCGGCATGGATTCTCACAGGTTGCAGGTCCTCAGGCCCCTCAGCCAGGCCGTCCCCTCACAGCCTGGCTGTTGGTGAAGGGTGGCCCGTGTTCCTCTCAAAACAGATTTCCTAGCTATTCTTGGGTGCCAGAGCAAAGCCTGCATTTCACCAATTTAGCTGCCTCTGCCGAGAGCTTCTCTGGAATCAGATCAGGATGGCGGTGCCTGGTGGGGAGGGGCGTGCTGGAAACTCTGGGCAGCCATCGAGCTGCCCACTTAGGACGTACACAGGGACACGAGACTAGGCTGAGGGGAGTGGGCGGGGAGGGCCCCGAGTCAAAGCCTGTTCCACCCGCACCTGGGGTTTTAGCCTGAGTTCCCAGCTGTGCACTTCAAGTATTTTTTAAGTATTCTGTGCTGTCATATTTCATATTTACAATGACCAGGAAGATGTTTCTGAAACTGGGACTATACAACGGTGTGGTAGCATTAAGAGCGTCCTTGGAGGAAGGCCCAGTGGGTGTAGGGGCTCTGAGTGAGGGGCCTTGGGAGCTCCGCATCCTGGTCACTCTGTGCCTCCTTAGCCTCCCCCATCGGTCCCTCCCAAGTCGAACCTGCCCAAACCTGCCTCTCCCTGGGGGCCTCCCTCCCCTCCCCCGACCCTGGCCCTCTCCCACCGCGGCCAGGCCCAGCCAGGGCTGACCTCGAGGAGGAGGATGACCCACAGCTGCTGTTCTGTGGATGAGGAGGAATCTGGGCCAAAGTTTGAGCAGGCTGATCCTAAATGTAGAGCCAGAACTATGCCTAGCCCCCAACAACCCCTGGCACCTTTCCCAAGACAGTGCCAGCTTCCCAGTGGTGCTGGGCATGTCCACTCTCCGGCTGTCGGCTGGCCTTCACTATGCGCCATGTGGCCACACCTAGTGGAAAAGCCAGGGTGGTGGCCTGGGCACCTTCAGGCACTGGGAGAGCTATTTTTCCTAGGGGACTGTGACACCCACGTCCACCTGGCCTCAGGGACAAGGCTGAGCCCAGCCAACCTGGACAGCAGAAGGGCGGATGGGGCAGGGGTAGGTGGCCCTGTGACCACAGTGGATGGGGTTCCCTGGACCCCTGGCCGGGTGGGTCCATCTCTGTGCCCACGGCTCTTCCCTGTGGATGTGGGGTGGATGGAGTGGCCTGAGCCCCTGGCCCTGGAGCTCTAACTTCAGCGGCCTGGGTCTGGTCACCCTGACTCCAGCCTCCACACCTGCCAGGAGGTGGCTGCATCCTGCTGTCGGCTTCTCAGACACCCGGCCTTTGCCTGTTCCTTTTCTCTGAGCAGTGGCCCACGTGGCAGGCAGTGAAGTGTTCCCTGCCCCTGCCTTTGAGAAAAGAGAGCACCCTTTTCCTCCCAAGAGCTGCGGCTCAGGCCTGGCCTCCCTGGGATGGACGCTTGCACCCAAGGCTGCACCAACTTTTCCTCCCGTGGAATGGTCTCCAATAAGCAGCATTGCTTGGTGAGCCTCTGAAGTGAAAGAAGGAACCATTGCAATTTTACGAGACAGAAATGCAGACGCTGGGATGTGGAGTGAGCTGGGGGCAGGGCTGGTGCCTGGGACATCAGAGCCACCAGGTGCAGCCCCTCCCCCGGCAACATCCAGGGCAAGTCAGAGGGGGGCTTCGGACCAGTCTCAGCTGCACAGACTACCCAGGCTCCTGACTGGGAAGGGCAGGAGGCGCCCAGTGGTGTCACCCTGACGTTGGCCCCGGAGGCTTATCTGTAATTCATAGATGCAGAAAGAACTTCACTGAGCCTGCAAGTCCAAAATGTGCTGGGTTGTTTTTATAGAGTAAAAAATGGTTGCAGTCTTTTCTCGAAGCTGTGAACAGCTCTGCCATCTTCTTCTTTAGGGTTTAATTATACTCAAGGGTTTAAGGTAGTCACATGGTAGCCAACATTTAGATGGTAACCTAGGCTGGGCGTGGTGGCTCAAGCCTGTAATCCCAGCACTATGGGAGGCCAAGGCAAGAGGATCACTGGAGGCCAGGAGTTACAGACCAGCCTGGGCAACATAGTGAGACCCCATCTCTACAAAATATAATTTTAAAAGAAGATGATAGTCTAATAATACATTTGAGGAAAATTTCCAACAAAAGAGTTTTTGTAAGCTCTGTTACTCAGATCATCTATTTCCTGATTGTTCTTTAACCAAAAATTCCTAGGTTGTATTTTGATGGGATTGTGATGAAATCCCAGGCAGTGTTTCTTTTAATGAGCAGAAGGAGGGAGACTTTCCCGAGGGATCTACACCCACAGAAATCAAGAGACACCCCTGCTGCTTTGAGGTACCCCCCCTTGGCGATGCAACAATACAGAAGAATGCTTGAGCAGCACTAATTAGGTGTGATCCAGGGCAGAATCTTTGGCTTCAGAGCAGGTCTTTATGTGATGGGGCATGTTGACCTCAGAAGCCACTTACCGGGGCATGTGGGCCCAGAGCTGCAGCCACTGGGAGCTGCAAGCTGGGAGAGCGGGCATGGTCCCAGAGCAGGTGCTCCCTTGGTTATGAGAACAGCTGACAGAGCCTCTGAGCGTAGCTTTGTTCTCATCTGAAGCATTTGTGTTTGCCTGGGGAAACAGTGCATGTTAAACCGCTGGGCTCTAGGAGAAAAGTCTGGTTTTGTTCAACTAGTGGGACCTCTCCTTCCTTCTTTAGGAAATCATTGCCCGAGGCTGGAAGATTCACTCCCTGGGCCCGGGCCAGGGACTAGACCCAGATGATGGCAGGTGGGGGATTGCAGGGAATTCTAAAGTGTGCATGAGCCGGCAGTGGTTGTGCACGGTGCTGTCACGGCCAGACACTGGCTGAGGTCCTGGTGGGGTCTGAGCGCAGAGCCAGGGCAGGGAGGGAAGGTTATCACAAAAGAACACCAAGCCCGTCCCCAAGGATCGCCACCTCCCCTCCCCTCCGCACCACAGGCCACAGACTCCTGGGCAGGGGGCTTTAGTGGCAGCTCCTGCTGAGACCTGGACAGTTCAGTATTTACCAAGTGTCTCTTGTGCTGGGCCCACACCTGTCCACGCTGGTCAGCGCCGGCCTCAGTTGTGAACCTGAAGCTCAGCATGAGCCCTGCACACTCTCAGGGAAGCTCTGAGGATGGCCACAACATCAGAGAGGTCTCTGCTGTCTCATCTTTGGAGCCATCACTCTTGAGCTGTGGCTCCAGGTCAGAGCTCGTTGGTCTCAGTGGCCAAGGTGTGGGTGGAGAGCCCAGCCATGGCGCCAGTCACCCAGACACGGGCCCTGCAGGGGACGTGCCCAGCCCCACACTCATCTGCCCACCCCAGCCCTGTGAGTGCAGAGTTGATTTTTGTCCCTGTGAAGATTTCAGTTTTCAGAGGACACACCTAGTCCAAGATGACTTTTACTGGTTCACCAGTGTCCCGTGCGACGACGTTGTTAGCAGTTCCCTGACCCTGGCCTGTGAGGTGACCCTGCGGGCCTAGGCCAGGGCCAGAGTCCCCAAAGCCCCGGCAGAGAAGGTCTGGCCCTGGCGTGCTGGGCCCTCAGCGGGAGCCGTGCATGAAGGCAAGTGGCACCAGCTCTATTCCCCACGCATGGGCCTGGGGGGCTTTACCAGATGCCTTCTGGAACACGCTGGGGGCTGCGTCACCCAGGGGGTCTGCCCGAGCCCGCTGGCCCTCCCTGGCCAGCCCTCGGCAAAGTATGGCTTTGACAGACACATTTCAAACCCATGGGGAAGCAGAATACGCGAGAAAACAAACAGCCCCGTCCCCGCCAGCGAGGTCACCGAGGGTCAGCGTCTGCCGCAGACCTTGTGTCTTCAGCAGGGAGAGCTGGGAAAGGAAACACCCCGCGCCCGGCAGCCCTTCCCTGCCCCGCGCTCTCTGGCCTGCACCGGGTCATTCCGCCCACACACGTCACCCGATCACATACGATTGTGGTTGTTGGCACAGGGGGCTTCAATTTGTGTGTTTCTTACATTTACACAAATGCAACCTGCCTTTTCACTGAGCGTTTTTAAAGCTCACTCGTGGATGCCCGTGGTCTTCTCGCCCCGTGAATGTCTTCTGGGACTCCATTAGATGGTAACACCGCCTTCCGCCCCTTGGCTTCGTGGCTCGTGCTGCCCCGGCCTCCCTGGTGCTGCGTCTGCCCTGCACGGGCACCTGGGCGGGCTGGACTCGCCACCAAGGCCCTGGAGCTTCTGTGTCCTCACGACCCCCCAGCCCTTGGCTCTTAAACTCTGGTGTGTGGGAGGTAGTTTGCTGCTTTGATATTCAGCACTCCTTTGTGTTGTCCTAAAAGGAAAATCCACTTTTGAACACACCGATGAAAAATAGATTTTTATCAAGGACTTTGTAAAAAACATTAAGGAAGGAGATTACAGCGCCTAACAAGCAGAATTCCCCCAGGAACCCTGCGAAAGGCGTCTCCCCCCGCACAGCCCGGTGGCTGCTCTCCCTCTCCGCAACGTGGCATTTAAACCTCATCGCACCACCGCATCCGTGTCACACAGAGAGCCGGTTTCACCCCCCCACACACATGCACGGCCCCTCTGCAGGGAGAACGGAAGCTCCAGCCCACACTCGCCCCACAGGCCCCCCACTCCCCCAGCCCACGCTCGCCCCACAGGCCCCCCACCCCCCAAGCCCACACTCGCCCCACGGGACCCCCAACCCCCCAGCCCACGTTCGCCCCAAGGGCCCCCTTTTTGATGCCCGGCTGTGTCACTGGCCCATCTGACTCCACCCGTCGGCCAGCAGGTCCTGGGTCTCTTCTCCGGTTCTGCCCCTCACTGCGGCCACTGTCCGGTCTCTGGCAGGTGGACAGTCCCCAGCGCAGCCGTGGAAATGTAAATACCTCGCAGTCCTGCCGGGTGTTGCTGCCGATCCTGCCCAGTGTTGAGGAGATCGTGACACCCGCTTGGGGTGGACGCTCTTTAATCGCCTGACTCCGTCTCGGAGCCCACTTTGTTCAGGGAGCAAGGGTGCCTCCTTTTCCATCTTTTCTTGGTGGGTGAGCCATATAGTTTTTCTAAGTGCTAAAATTGTGGTTTGCAAAGCAAATATTACCATCGCTTGCAGCCAGGGCTTGTGCTGAGATACGTTCTCTATCTCGACCTCCTGAGGCCAAATCTAAGTTTTGTTTCAAATACAAGCTTAGAATATTGGAGTCCTCTGAGCCCACTGTTAAAATTAAAAACATTTTTTAAAAGTTCCCAAGAGTTTCAAGAACCTAAATGTGGTGATAATGAGTTTGAGGGTTGAAAAGAAACAAAGACCCTCCTCTCCCCGACAGTCCTTGACAAGAAACAGACTGTCTCTCCCCGACATCCGAGCCGGGGCTTGCAGGTCAGCGGCCCTGGAGGTGCCACAGCACTGCTCACCACGTCCACGCTGGCTTCTCTGCTTCTCACCGGGCGAAAACGCGAATGGCGCATTCCCAGACGGCACCACCACCCTCCGCAGAGGAAGGAGCAGCCGCAGCCAACACAGAGGACTCAGCCCCGCCTAGACACAAGCCCTGGGCAGCTGGTCCGACACCTGCCTGCTATAGCCAGGAAAGCGGCCTGGGAAGGACAAGCGACTCGCCAGTCACAGCACCTCAGGCTTAGGGGACGTGTGTGTCTGTGTGTCAGGAAGAGAGCAAGGGAGAAGCCCCTGCGTGTGCCCCCAACCTCGCCCAGCACCCGAGGACTTGCTGGTGATGGCCCACCGACGTGCAGGCCCCAGGGTGGCTCCTGCCTGTGCCCCTGTGTGCTGGCACCCAGTCTGGTGTCTGGCACACAGATGTGCTCAAAAAGTATTTGTGGAAGGAATGCACAAACGTGTGAATGCATGGAGAGGACTCGGGACAAGAATTCAGAAGAGGCCCAGCGTGGAGGTGGCCTGGGAGGCGATGTTTGCTGGGCACTGGTTCAGCCTGCGGGGGTGACCTCAGCTGAGCCTCACCATGAAGGGAGGGCCTGCCCCTGCCCACCCGGCCCTCTGGTCACTCTGAGGCCAGCATCCTAGCACACTGGGAAGCTCTAAAAACACCCCCTCTGAGCCCGTCCCTACCAACCAGCTCAGGCCCCTCTGACCCTGACCCTGACCCTGACCCCACCCGACTCCAGCTTCAAACCCAACCCGTGCACATGCCAATTAGTCTGACTTAGCCACTCCACAGTGTACACAGGTATCAAAACCTCATGCTGTGCATGATCGTTACTTGTCATTTACAATAAATAAATAAGTGCCAGACTCCCCGTGCCAGGTGTGCCTGTGCGGGCTTCCGCAGGAGAACATTCCAAGGAGTGGACCAAGGACGGCAGGCAGCCCTCCCTGATGTGGTAGGCCTCATCCAGTCGGATGAAGCCTTGCATAAGACAAAAAGGCAGACCCTCCTTCACGTAAGGGGGGCATTTTTCTGGCCTTCAGACTTGAACTGAAACATCAACTTTTCCTGTGGACTCAAGCTGAAGCTTACACCATGGGCTCTGGGAGTCTGCAGCGAGCTGACTGCAGCCCCAGGACTGGGAACCATCGCAGGAGCAGCAGCCACGCAGTTTAGGTAGGACTGAGTCATCTGCCAGCTCCAAGGGAAGTCCTCAAGCCTTAATACTAAGATCATGACCCCTGTCCAAGGCGGCCACAGCAGCAGGGACACGTCTGGAGGGCAGTCCCCGTCCCAGCTGCGCACAGCCCTCTGCCTGGCACCAGAGGCTCTCGGCACCCCAACAACACAGGCTGTCGGGGACCCCCCAGAGAGAGCGCACGGGCGCCTGGCCAAGTCTTGGCAGCTGGCTGAAGTTTTATTTAGAGAGTGACAGTCCAGGCTCAGTAGGGAAGATGTCTGCAATCCAGCCTCGGAGGGGGTCTCTTTGCTCTAGCCAGCCTCTCTCCTGCCTTTTCTTAAATAACAATACAATTATTTCAGAATTAAAATTACTAAAGAGAAAGTTACCAAGAGTGATCCACACAGGGTTCCATGTTCACAAACGCGTTCAACGTTTTGAAGTGCACTTGCAGGTACTGTGTTCCCTCCTGGGGACAGCCAGCATCTTCCAGTCTTTGACGCTGGACTTGCAGCTCACAGTACTACGTGGCACTACCACTTACAGGAAACCCGCGTGCCTCCTAGCAATGGGCGGCGGTGGTGGCGGTTTTGTCTGCTGAGAAGTGCCTAACAAGGACTGGGCCACCCCTAGTCTCGTGCCCAGTGGGCACCACATTCACTCCAGTCCTTGTGTGAGGCAGGAAGGCCCCTTTAGTACGTCCCAAGAGCAGTCCTGGGGCTGCCTTCAGATTGCCAAATGTGAACCAAGTCTGCAGTCTCATCCTGGCCCTGTGTGCAGTCAGGTCATGGAGGGAGCAGTGCCCTGACTCGGGCCTATTTCCATGATCTCAGAGGATCATGGAAAGACCTGGTCCCGAGAGCCTCAGGGTTTCCTCGCCTGGATTTGGTGCCTGGCCCATCCCCCACAGACTCGCTGCCCACATCTTGGGCTGCTCCCCCACCCCTGGCACTGGCCACTAGGGTGGCTTTCCGTGCCCCGGCTCCGGCTCTTCTGGAACTGGGCTCGGATGCTGTGCTGCTCTCACCCACACTCAGCCTGGCCTGGTCTCTGCGCTCCAGGTTTGGTTTCCTAGACCCTGGGGCCACGGCAGGACCCTCCTACCTGGCCAGGTGTCCTAGGTGCCAGCCCACTACATGCCTGGATTTATTTATTTTTTGGTGGGGATCATTGTTTGTTTTAGTTTAAATTTCGGTTTTGCTTTGCCTGTTGATTTTCACCTGAATTTTCTTTTCCCCCAACATGTCCCGTTGGAACCTGCCCAGGAACTTTGGCAAATGGGCTCGATGAGCACACGGCTTCTCACTACCTGGGGCTGTCTGGGGCCTGACCCCGAGAGGAGCCAGGCACAGGAGGAGGAGCTGGGCCCACGTCCTTGCAGCTGGGGAAGCCCCCGCCCCGTGCACCTGTGCCTCCTGGGGGGCTTCAAGGGGACTCAGGGCTGCTGTCCACAGCCCCACACTCTGCATGGCCCCAACAGCAGCAATTTGTTGTCTCACAGTCTGGAGGGTTCGACTTCTGAGCTCTGGGTCATGGGAATGCTGGCTTCTGAGGCTGTGAGACACTCTTCCACCTTTCTCCAGCTGGGTATGCCTGGAATCTCTGGCTGGGGGTGCCTCCCCCGACCTCTGCCTGTGTCCTCACGGGGCATCTCCCTGTGTGTCTCTGACTTCACGGGATTTCTTTTTATCAGGACATCAGTCACGCTGGATTAGGGCCCACCCGACTCCAGCATGGCATCATCTTAACTAATCACATCGGAAAAACCCTATTTCCAAACAAGGTCCTGGGATAGAACTTCAACACGTGAACTTTGGGAGATGCGTGTCAACCCACATTAGGAGTCCGGGCCTGCTGGCTCCCACAAGGACCCATCCTGCCCCTCCCGGGCTGGATTCGGTCGGCCACTGATTCTGATTGCCGCCTCCCCGGCGCAGGTCCCTGCCCCACGTGCCCTGGCCTCTGCAGGGCTGGAGTCTCAGCTCCCTGCTGGCTCCCTGCCTTTCCTTCTTGTCACCAAGGCGGGATATATTAGCTTTTTCCTTGATTACAGTCAAGACTTAATTCACAATAACGCAGACTGAAATGAGTCTGAAGACAACCGAACACAGATTTCTTCTACATAGTTTGATCTCTCTTAAAAAGCCTCATTTAACCTAAGACGAGTGAATTATTAGGAGAGCTCTACAAAATCACAGGGATGGAGGTGGGCTGGGCCATGCCACCCGAGGGCCAGCGTCTGCACCTCCTGCCTCAGGTATGGTTTCCACAGATCCCACCTGGAGCCTGCGGCCCTGACCCTGCCACTCCCCCCACCAAGGATCCGAAGGATTCGGGTGGGCAGAGCCGCGGCTTGGGGAATGACGCTGGGCGTAGTTTGCAGTGGCTGGTGAGAGACCAGGTCTCTGAATTTGCTGCCGCAGTTGCTCTGTGATCATCAACCATCCCTGGACGGCCTTAGCACAGCAGAACAAGCTGACACTGCTCTGATGGTTCTGCCATAAATCTTCCGTGAGCTTCACGTGACACGTATGCCAGGCCCCGTGCAGACCCCCTCCTCACAACTGCTCTGCAGAGGCCCAGGAAGCTGGCCCTGCCCACTTGCCAGGCCACACAGGGCCTCGGTGGCCTCTGACTCTGTGTTAGGGAGAGCTTCTGTCCTTGCTGCTGGGTTTCCCAGAGCCAGGACCTTGAACAACCTCAAACTGACTTCATTGGCAATGCTGATCAACAGACACACGTCTAGGTAATTACATCTTCCCACAGTGTCCGCTGCCTGCAGATCCCAGGGCCACATGGCCCTGCCTCTCTGGGATGAGAGCTGGTTACCCGCTGGGCTCCCCGAGGCACCCATGCCGCAGATCATGAGGTTGTGAGAGGCAGTGCCCGTGCCTGAGTCGGGAAGAGCCTGTTCTCTGGCATCCACTTCCCAGGAGCTGAGATGGCACCAGCATCCGGAGCCTTCTCCTCCCGCACAGCAAGCCGAGGCAGGCGGGGCTGAGCAGTGAGAAGGCATCGTGGGAGCCCCTTGCCCAGGGGCAGAGAAGAGCAGGTGGCACCAGGTGGACCCTTGTCTTCAGGACTGATTCCCAAGGGCTGGTGGAGGGAGGTGCTTCTGTGGCTTCAACAACACCACCCTGGGAAATGGGAGAGGCACAAACTTGGAAATTCATGGCGAATTTTGCCGAAGGCCATGTAGGCTTTTGTCTTATGAGCTTAAGATTAGGTAAACTAAGTGCTGAATCTAATGCCTTGTTGGTGGGGCCAAGTTTCAACAGAGCAACCCTGGGAGACACCCCAGCCACTGAGACCAGCGCCATTCCTGGGCGTGGGTTCCAGGTGACTCATGGGAAGGACCCGCCCCCTGAGTCACCACCGCACCTGCCCAGTCATGAGAAACTGACCCGGCCACGCCCGGCTTCCCGTGGAGACTCAACAGTTCGTCTGGGTGGATGGCATGCATTCCGACCTCCATGTGGAGGCCCTGCTGTCTGATCAAACAGTCGATCAAACGTTGCTGTGTGCTGAATGGACGCGTACATGAGCAGACCAGCAAGCGAGCGAATGAAAGTGAACAAAGAGCCGTCGTAAGAGTGAACCGTCGGCAGAGGCCTGTCCCCAGGCAGCTCACGGTTGCCAGGGGCGGGTGTCAGCCCCCTAACCCCCCTGGGTGCCGGCCGTGCTTTCCTCTGTTAACTGACACCCCCGAACTCTGGCAGGCCTAGTCCCAAACAAGGAGATGAGTTAGGGTTCACGGCCCTGGGCCGTGCCCCGTGTCTGTTCCTCCGGGCATCGCCTGGCCTTGAGCTCTGCTCCCATCCCAACCACCGAGACCTCTCAGATCACACTAAGGTACGTGGCTGAAAGCTTCTGAAGTGCTGCTGCTGTGAAGAATAATTGGGTTTCAACAACATGCAAACCTTGAGTTAGACTCTGCCAAACACAGCGTGCATGCGACCAGTTCCTATTGCCGCACCTGTGAGGACATTGCAAATGGATCACAGCGTTCTTTCCCACCGAGTCCAGACGGACATCCAGGAACCACTCTGGATCAGTCAGAGACCTCTTTGCCACCCCACCTGAGCTCGAGGTTTGAAGATGCTGGTGGTGGAATTTCCAGCCTCAGCCGGCCGTAGAGGGACTCCAGGGCCTTGCTGGTCTGCCTGAACTCACACCTTCTTGCCTCCGCGGTCAGCGCTATTCCAGGCACACCCTTAGAAACACCAGTGTCACCCTAGAGATGACTCTCCAGATTATAATTAACTTCCTTACTCGAACGGAATGTAGGGCACAGCTGCCTCTTTGATTATTGAAGACCATGGATCTGCCGAATGTGAGATTCTCTCACCATTGCAGTGGACCTTGAAAACAGAGCGAGGCCGTTTCTTCCCGAAGGTTGCTAATCATTTTCATGTGTCTGTACCGTTGGCTTTAAAAACCCAGTAAGGAGCCAACCTGAATCCAAAGTAGTGCCTGGCCATATGTGACGTTTGAAGCCCTGGTGGCTGGCCAGGTGGACGTCAAGTCTTCGTGACACTCTTTTGAGGGTGACTGGTTCACCGCAGAAGGCCGGCCAAGGTTCTCCCCACAAAGGGCCTAATGTCTGATGGGGCTTTGCCAAGACCGCCCCTCCCTGAGAAGCGACTACTTACCGGTATCTAACTCACCCTCTGTGGAATGCTCTGAGATACCCAGGAGTGCTCGAGTTGCTGTTTAAACCACACCTTGTTTATCTTCCCAAGTGCTAAGTGGTAGATGGAAAGCACATTTCGGAAGAGCGCTGGTGTTCACACAAACATGGCTAAGTTTCTTGGTCTATTTCCCGCTCTTGGACCAACAGTGCCTGGAAGCTGCTGTGAGGTGCCGTTACGTGGGGCCTGGCTTGAGATCCAGCCGTCCGCTGTGGGGCAAGTGGCTTTGTCCTCGTCCTCTTCTCCTCCTGTTTTTTGTTTTCCTCTGCAAAATAAAAGAAAAAAGGTTTATTGTCTCTGCTTAGTCCACGGCTCCGGAGACACCACGTGGCTGGAGGGCGAGGCCCAGGCAGAGGCCCAGGGCCGTGGGGCTCCGAGGCCCTCACCAGCTTGAGATAGCGCCTGGTGCATCTTCCAGTGACCCTCACCTCCTCGTAGGGAATGGTTTCAGGAAGCCACAGAGATGGGGGCTGTGCAGGCAGAACAGGGGCGGTGAGAAGAGCAGGGCTGGGGGTGGGTTCTCCATGGTGTCCAGGCTGGGACCCTACCCACCCCAGCACAGCTCTGACACTGGTGGGAGAAGCCATCCCCTGGGCGGTTTTTGCAACTCCAGGAGGCGCTCGGTGGCCTTGTGCTTCTCCCAGGCAACGGCAGGACTCGCCTTGCCTTCGGGGCCCCACCACCTCAGCTGCAATGGAGGCACAGAGAGAGGGCAGTGAGGACACGGACGCAGGTCCACCAGGCGCTGGCTGCGGCCCCCTCCTCTGCACAGGAGTAATTCTGGGGGCTCACAGCTGCTGACAGCCAGCAGGTGTTGGCTGGTCTGGGAAGCAGGGGACAGCCTAGATGCCCTCCCAGAAACTGGCCAGAAAGGAGGTTGGTCTGTTCCTTCAAACGACGCTGGAGCAGGAGGCAGGCAGGCGTGAACACCAGCACTGTGGGGAGGGACTTCGGGAGCGTGATCTGTGCTCCCCGCCAGACTGCGTGCTGCGTGTGCTGGCAAGCCGGCACGGCCCCTCGGCCTTGGCTGACTCTAGGTCAGACATTGCTGCCCAGCCTCTTCTAAACTCAGTGAGACTCAAGTCCTCTCCTGTGCATAATAACTGAGGGTCTTTACCACAAATTTAGTGACTTTATTTTACAAGGAAAAAGATGTTTAAACATCTTAGAGCTCCCTAAGAAGTTGACTAAAATTATTTGGAGAATTCAAAAGTGCAATGAGAAGTACATTATAACCTTGACTCAAATGGGTGTTTAGGGCTTAGCTGTCCAGTTTAGTTGAATTTTCTGGTTAATTCATGATCGACTGGAAAACACGTTTTCTTTTGCATATTGTTGAAAACAGTCTTGCTAAAATTATATCTATTGCCTTTCTCAGTGAGTAGACAAAAAGAAACAAAAAAATCCAACTCTGACTACCAGATACCTCAGCCTGGACACCCCGGCAGAGCGTGCGACCAGGGCTATGTGCAGGGGGTCGTTTAGGTCGCCGGCACGGGGCTCTGGAAGTGGAACACGGAAGGATTGACAGCCAGTGAAGACATCGTAATGTGTCAGTTATCGTTGCTGCACGACAGATTCCCTCAGACGGAACGGCTCAGGGCAGCAAACGGGCCCGTCTCAAAGTGTCTCAGACGCGAGCCCAGCGCGGCTGCGCCAGGATGCGTGGCTTAGGCAGGCCGGGGCTGCCGATGTCACCTCAAGACTCCACTCGGGAACCGCCACCAGGCTCACTCAGGTGGTGTTGGCAGCCCCAGGTCCCCGCTACTGGCTGTGGCCAGAATCAAAGTTTCCTGCCCTCTGGGCCTGTCTAGAAGGCAGCGCACAACACGGCAGCCGGCTCCCCCAGGGCCGGAGAGGACAGAGGGCAGCCTGGGACAGAAGCTACAGGATTTTGTCGCCTAATCTCCAAAGTGAGAAGGGAGTCTCCAAGTCCAGTCACTCCAGCAGAGGGTACTGCAGAAGTCTGTGGATGCTGGAGGGTGGGATCCCTGGGCCCACCCCACAGGCTGCCCAGCCCCATGGACAGCCTGGCCACCTCGGGGGTGAGGCCTCCTAAGCAACCTTGTGCAACCTGTCTCGGACCTGCACACCTGGCACACAAAAGGGGAAGCATCCACACATCAGCTCCTGTGTCCCACTGGAGGTGCCCAACAGCACTTCTGGATGGGGGCTGTGCCTGCGGGTTCCCCAGGCCATACCCCTCTGCGTGTTCCCAGTTCATACTTCTCTGCGGGTTCCCCGGGCCATACCCCTCTGTGGGTTTACAGAAGCCTGGTAAGAGGCAGGAGCAGCTGGCACAGAACAAGGCTCAGACCAAGGTTCAGCGCAAGCCAGAGACCAAGGCTCAGCCCAAGGTTCAGCCGAAGCCAGAGACCAAGGCTCAGCCCAAGGCTCAGCCCAAGGTTCAGACCAAGGCAGAAACCAAGGTGAGGCTCAGACCTAGACCTGTTCCTGGAAGCAGTGGTGGAGGCAAAGGTGTGTTGGGTGGACTGGAGTTGGTCCATGAGAGGTTCTGACATGCTGGGGTCTCTCAGGGTCCTCCCTCGCACCTGCGCTGTGAGTCCAGCCCCAGACCTCATGCCTGCCTGGTCCTTCTACTAGCATGCAGCAGTGAGCACCTGGGGACAGTCACACCCTCCCACTGCAGTTCCAGCTTCTGTACCCAGTCCTGTGTCTTCTCTGCATGCCTCGAGCCCCTGTCACTGACGGGTCCTCCTGACAGGTTTTCTCCCCCTGCCTCCTTCCTCACCAGGGTTCCACTTCTCATGTGGGGAGAAAGCCTCCTACACCTGCTGAGACCCCACCCCTCGCCCCGACCCTGCTGGATGACCCTCAGGAGCGCTGAGCCATCGTGGCTCAGAGACGACAGTCTCTGTTCTGTTGTCCACACTCCCTGGCATCTTCCTTCTCACCCCGCCCACCCCGGCCCATGCCGTGTCCGCCACAACCCTCAGCCTTTGTTCCGGTGGCATCCACCCCATCTTTGCTCCACGGCCCTTCTGTGCTGGCGCACAGTTCAGATATACCCCTACGGCACTGCCAGCTCCCTGGACGCTGGACCTCCTGGCACCCACTGTCAATTTCCAAAGACACCAGTGAGGGGAACTCCGCTGCCCTTCCCAGACGGACAGCGCCAGGGGCTCTGGGGAGATGGTGCTGCGCCAGGGGCTCTGGGGAGATGGTGCTGCGCCAGGGAGCCGGGTCACGTGTGAGAGGTTGACTGGCGCCACACGCATCGTGCTGATCGATGGGGCGCAGGAGGCTGACCCACAATCTGCTTGCACAAAGGATCGAGTCACCTCACGGGAAGAGAACTACCTAAGGAAAACGAGACTGAGGTGGACAGACGTGGTCAAAGAATTAGGGACCCTGTCAGAAAGAAGAGGGGCCTCTGGGTACTCCAGGACATGTGCTGCTCATGCCATTCAGCCCAGCCTCGTCACCTCCACACCACTCACCTGTCACCCCCGGCCCAGCCTCGTCACCTCCACACCACTCACCTGTCACCTCCCACCTCATCACCTCCACACCACTCACCTGTCACCTCCAGCTCATCCTTATCAGCATCAAACTCAGGCCTTCCCCAGCAGTGCAGCTGCCTCCCAACAGGACCCACCTCCTCCCACCCCACCCAGCCCAGCCTCCTTCCCCAAACACAGCTCTGCCCGCCTCCTGACCCTGCCTGGAAATCACCGTGTTGGAGAAACAGCCTGGCATTGCTGGTGCTGCTCAGAGCATGTGGTCAGTCCCACCGCTAGCCTGATCCCTTCAGGAATGAGAACTGGGCAGGAGGATGGGGTGGGGGGTGTCTGGGCGAGTAAATCCAGGGCCCCTTGGCCGGGCCACCGAGGTCCAGCAGGAGGTAGGGCCGTCCCGGGTTGCACAGCAGATGTGGGCCACGCCCGAGATGCTGGGTGTGAGGTGATTAAACAGAAAGCCTCATGGGGCGCCGGGTGGTGTTTAATGGTATTCCACAGGAAGTTCCTAATTATCTGTGAAACTGAGGGTCTATTTTCAGATAAGACTCCAAGGGATTCCAGCCAAAGGGTTGGATAGGCCTCCTCCCCTCCACATCCGAGGGTGGGGGGAATGGCAAGCCCACCCTGATCCCGGCAGACTCCTGCCTGCCTCTGAGGGCAGCGCTGACGAGGCAGGAAGCCACAGCCTGCAACCCTGCAATGAACACTGTGCAGAGCACACGGGAGAGAAGCAAGGCCTTTGTTAGGAACATACAAAGTGCCACAAGCTCCCTGTGTCAAGACAAGGTCACAATAAAGACCTGGAGGCAGGAAGGCAGCGTTGGGGGCAGATGCCCACCTCGGGTGTCCAGGGGCCCTGCTGCCAACCCCGTGTCGCATGGACATGGACTGCATGCTGTCCAGAGCAGGGGCGGGGGTTAGTGATTTGCGGCACACTTTCCTTGATGGCTGGGGCCCTAAAGTCTTGACCTTAAGAAGCTTCTTGGTTTTTAGTTCACAGATACCTGGACCAGGGGTCCCAAGGTGGGGTAAGAGTCTCTGCAGAACTCTGTCTTAGTGGGCTGCTTTGGGGTGCCACACATGACATTTTTGGGTGTGGGGTTAAATTTAGCAGGAAGGGGAGCATGCAGAAGTGAGATAGAAAAGGATCTCACAACTTCTCACGACGTGAATCTGGTTTTACAAAAAGTTAAGAAAAGACATTGCTGGAATTATCTTCACGTGTGTGTGAGCTGCAGCACAGTGGCCGCTGCCGTCAGCCTGACCCTGTGCCACGCGGCCCTTTGCTTCGGGAAGTCTGTGCCTTCTGCTTGGGTAGCACGGACGTCTGCTGTCGGCGGCATTTCAACCTTGAATGGCAGTGAAATTCCCCGGAGTCTGCCGCTCCCTGAAAGTGGTGTCCTATCCGTGATGATGCAATACGTGTGATCAGTGTCATGTCCTTGCATGAGGTTTCCACAGCAAAGAGGAAGAGAAGGGGGTACTCCTTACCATCAAGTGTAAGGCCCTTAATTAATTATGCAAAACTTGATAAATTGGAAATTAGTCTTTAGTGCAGAGATGCACAGTTGCTCTTGTGCTTGTACTTCCAGGCACTCAGTCGACACCACTGTTTATGGTGACACAGGCGTTCCTAGAGGCCATGGTGGTGTCCGGACTGTGTGTGCTCTGCTCAGGCCCATGATGTGGTCGTGCAGTGGCTGGAGATGCAGAACAGCAGGCGTCCGACCCCCAGGCTCCTTGACAGGCCCTGTGTAGGGACCACGACTCCCTGATAAACCCATGCACGTCCCTAAGTGGCCCCAGAATGCTGGGCGGGCTGGGAGCCCAGTCCCAGGAGCAGTGGAGGGTGGCAGTTCTCTGACCTGGAGGAGAAGGTGGAGAAGAGGCCCATACATTTTTGAAGGTAAGTCGGGTGATGGAGGGACCTAAAATCAGTGTCTCAGAGATAGAAGGGGCTGTGTGGCCAAGGTCAGCCCCTGTCATGGGCGTGTGACCCTCACACTGCTCCTGCCATTGACGAATTTCAGGGACTACACCTCACCCCCCACGCAGACCTCTGGTTTGGGGCAGCTGTGAGTGTCCAAAAGTCTTTCCTCATGTTGCACCAGAGCTGGTCTCAGGAATCCCACCTACGTGGCCTAATTCTACCCCCTGGGCCGACTGGGATAAAACCCCCTCCCCGTGCTGCTCGTGGGGGTTCTCCTGTCCCTGCAGCCTCCTGCCCAGCACCCCAGGTCCTGTGCAGTTCCTGGGTGCCAAGGTTTTCAGTCTTTGCTTTCTTGAATTCCAGCTTGGCAGTGTTGTCCTTAGTGTGGCACCTGCAACCGAGCACAGAATGGAGGTCTGGCAATATCAAGAAATTATTGTTAAATTAGTACATGTGATGATCATACATGGCAAAGTTTTCTTTAAACATCCCTATTTTTCAGAGGCAAATGCCAACATATTTATGGACGAAATAATAGAATGTCTAGGATTTGCTTTAAAATAACCTGAAGGGAGGGTGAGAAGGCAGATGACGCAGGAGGGGCCTGGGCTGAGCCTTTGGAAGCTGGATGAGGTGCACAGGGGCCTGTCATGCTATTCTCTCTACTTATGTTTATGTCTAAACTTTTTCATAGTATAAAGTTTAAAAAATTAGTCCCAGAGTAGAACTTCCCCATTCACATTTTCTACACCTTTACTCTGAGAGCTAAAAGTATCTGCAAGGCAAGAATTGATGAGGGAATGCATGCATCAGGCCGAGACTTCCAGAAGATTCCGTAGTCACCACATCGGCCTGCAGTTGCCATGGGTCCCTATATTGCTTGACTGTCTGTGCCAGGACCTCCTCCACGCCCTCCCCTGGCCAGGCCATCTGCACGGCGCTCTGCGAGGGGCGCCCTGGCCCTCTCGGCACCTGTGCCTGGCTCACTGCTGCACGGTCTGCACGCAGAGCTGCGTGCTCCACGCACGGTACGCGCTGGTCTCGCTCTCCGGGAATCTTCTTTCTTCTTCTCTTAGAGAGGTTTTTGTTTTACACGGAGAAAAGCGCACCATCTCAAAGCAAGCACCTGAATTTTACTTCAGTGAATAGTAATTTGTGTGTCTGAGAGTATTTGCACAAATACACATCTTTCGTTAAATAATATAATGCACTTTGGAAATAGGTTTAGTTACAACCAACTTTACTTACAAAAATTTAAATAGACAACATTCCCTAATTGTGTGTGTGTGTGTGTTGTACAAAAATAAAAATTTAAAACATGGACAGGTAGATGCCTTTATTAACTGCAGATACCAAAGGAATTTGGTTCGTTTTTTTGCTCCTAGGGGCTCAACATCTTGGACGCAGAAAGAAAAAAGGGAGTCTCCACTTCTGGTCTTGGAAACAAGGGAGAATGCCCCGTTATGCTGATGCTGCGCACATGTCACCTGGCAGGCACGCGGCTGACAGACGTGAAGACAGGAAGTACGAGGGCCTTTCACGGCTGTCCCAGCGGCCGGCCGAGCGCCCCCCCCCCAGCCCTTCACAACCGCCCAACTCCGCGCTCCCTTCTGCTCCCACCCGGGCCCTGCTCACGTTCGTTTACCTCCAGGAGGCAGGGCCCGGTCTAGGGGCAGGTTCTCGCTCACGCGGCCGCTGACGCTCTGTGTGCTGGAGCTGCCCCGCCTCAGGCGTCGTCAGCAGCCGTGTCCGGGGCAAGTCTGGCCGCCCCACAGGCTGCCGCTGCTTTTACGCCCAGCACTTTACCTTAACCTCATCCTTCGGGCAGTCCTCGGATGTGGCTCTCCGTGACCCAGTCTGCAGACGAAGCGGCGTGCTCGTCATGGCTGCGCGTGAGGTGCGTCCCTGGAGGGAGCTTTAGAGATGACTGAGGGGTGGGTTGGACCGAGACAACCTCTACAGCTCTCCCCGCCCGGAAACTCCTGTTGCCCGCACTCCGGCACAGACCCTCACACACGCAGTTCAAACCTCAGTCTGGTCACCGGGGGAGCCCCCGGCGGTCGGGAGCCTCCGCGGGGATTGCCGGGCCTGGAGGAGGAGGCAGGGGAGGCGGGGCTGTGTTGACCGGAAAGCGGCATTGCCACGTGACCAGGGGCCCCCAGACGCACTGGATTTGAAAACTGCAGGCAAAGGACAGGTGACCCTCATGTCTATAACTTGAGGCATGGAATTCGCTTTATTTGGGGGGAGATACGATCTCTCCATAATTTCGAGTCTTCCGGACACCGTTGATACGAATGTGGAACTCCGGAGCAAGCTCCCCCGGGGTCACCGCATGCCCGAGCGTGTGTCTGTCTCACACGTGCGTGTGAGGGCAGTTGGGACTTATGCTATTCATCCCCGCAAATCAGCACTTTCCTCGGGTGTGGGTGAAGAGGCAGAGGCAGAGACAGCCGCAGTCCCGGCCGCTGGCTCCGCACCCCTCACGGGGGAGGCTGTTCTCCTCGGGCCACGTGGACGCTTGCTTCTCGCTCCTTTGTGTCTTTACGGGAAGTTGTTTCGATGCCAGGGAAGTCACTCAGGAAGGAGGAAGCCATGAGAGAAAGCACGTGGCATGGTGCACCGGCCACGCCGTGGGCTCAGCCGTGGCATTTCTGAGGGCCCAGGTCCACCTCGAGGAGCTGCAGCGGGGCCTCGACTCAGGTGGCCCACACTCGTGCACGGAGATGCAGCGGCTGTCCTCCATGCGTCCCCACACCCTGGACTCTGCGGCCGTCCCCTCGCCGCGCACAGCCATGCTTTGATTTTCTCTGCTCTCCTCTCTCTGGTCCACCCGAGCTTGCACTGCCGCCGCAAGCAGCCTCTCAAGCCTTTCCTCCTCTGGGCCAGTGGCTTCCCAGCGGCTTTTAACCAAGACCCCCCATGAGAACACATTTTACATCACAACCAGCCCACACACGCAGAAATGAAGTAAAAGCTCACGAAACAACGCTCACTCTGATGAGCGATCCCCTGGTAGAACCGTAATTTCTATTAGGATGATAGAAATAGATATTTCTATTCTACTCTATTCCACTTTTTAAAATGCTAGTTAGGCTCATTAAATTGATTTCACAACCAGCTAGTGGGTTGTGACCTGCAGTTTGCAACCAGCTCTGAGTCGTTTGTGGCCCAGAAGCCTCTTCTCAGTGGAGGCTGGGGCAGAGCCCACCGAGGGCCGTCCCCGTTTCTGCCTCTTCCCTCGTCCCACGTGACGCGGAATCTGCTACACCCTAATTATCCCATGTCGCAGGGCTCTTCCGCTCTTTCCCACCCCACAGGCCCCACCTAACCTCGACTCTCCTCGGTGCCCAGGGCGCCAGCCTTCTGGTGGCTCCGGACCCGGCATTGTCCGAGGCTCCGCTGGCCCTGGGCTGTGGGCCCGCATTTTCATTCTGCAAAGGCATTTGTGTCCCTGAAACTCTCCCTTTGTTGTGGCCAGAGACCGCGACGGGAGACGATATTACAACAGATGGGAAATATAGCCCAATCTCAGGCCTAGAATTACGGATGATTTTGAGAATATTCTTTATATCAGTTATTGCATTTTCCAAATTGTCTCCAATGGAACCAGAAAGAAAATTGACATTAGGATGAAAAGAAAACGAAAAGATATTCCTGCACGGTCTGTCTCTCTTGCCGCCGCCATCCCACGCGGGAGGGTAGTCGCGGGAGGTGGCCTCTCTCGCGACGGCGTGAAGCCAGCACCCGTGGCTGACGGTGTGGGCTCGACAGGCCCACTCATGGGGCCCCAGCCTGCGGCAAAAGCTGGTTATTATGTTTTGGGTCCCGCTGAAGACCCACTAAGCCTCTTTCTAAATTCCAGGTCTGTGCACACGTTCACTCTGGGGATTCTTTCTCACCCTGAAAGAGCAGTCCTGGCAGGGCTGGCTTTGTTTCCTTTGCCATGTGAGCTGCGTGGTGTCAGATGTCACTGACTCGGCTGTGGGGACCCTGGAGGAGGGAAGGACCCCGCCCGCTGCAGGGAGGCTGTGCCGCGCTGGTTCTGCACGTGGAATCTCAGCCCGTCTGCGGCAGCACGTCTCGCGTTCCGGTGGCCGCGTGGTGACATCACCCACATACCTCAGTAAACATGCTATTTCCTGACCTAAATGTGGCCAAGGCGAGCACGCACATTTGTGTGATCTTCCCTTCCCCTGAGAGCTAAATCAGCCTTCAAATCCACGTGGGGGCAGCTCAGGTTCCCCAACCTTTGGCCTTTGCATTTTGAAGTTTCTTCCCTTTGCTGTCTCACTTTTGCATTTGCTGCTCTTTTCTCCATCTGTCCACAAGGAGGAAGGACACAGGGAAGTGCAGCCTTGGGTGCATTCTAGACCCAGCTGTGACACGTAAGAGAATGAGGCTCCTAAAAGGAAGAACAGAAGGATGTCTTCACGAGCTTGAGGCAGGCAGACATTTCTTTAAAAGGACACAGAAAACTTGAACCAAACAAGACAAGATTGATTTGATTTGACTTTGTTAAAATTATAAACTTTTGTTCCTCTAAAGATACCGCTCAGAAAGTGAGGAGGCTACAGGCTTGGAGAAGAGATTGGTGATCCACGTAGCCAGCAAATGTCCAGAATATATAAAGAGCCCTTGAAAATCAATCAGGAAAATGCTGACAGCTCAGTTTCTTAAATGGGCAGAAGACTTGAACAGACACTCACAGAGAGGGTATCCCAGTGGTATCACACCTGCACGGGTGCTCAGCACCACTGCTCGTCAGGAAAACAGCCACAGCCAGTCCCACGATCTGCACCCCCAGAGCCACTAAGATGAAGAGGGCTGTCAAGAGCAAGTCTCGGAGAGGAGGGGCGCACGGGCCCCACGGCTGGTCGGTGGCAGCCTGGACGCGACTTTGGAAAACTGCTCGGCACCATCTAAAGCTAACTGTTCACACTCCCTGCTATCCATCCATTCCACGCCTGGGTACAGAACCACCAGAAACGGTGCTTATGTTCACAAATGATAGGGACAGGAGTTTATAAAGCTTTATGTGTAACACCTGAACACTGGAAATAACCGCAATGTCCTTTGGCATTGTGGTGTACACTGTGGTGCATGCACACTTGCATGCACACGGCACTGGCAGAAGCCTGTCGGTACAACATGCACGAGTCCAGTTACAGGAAGGACAGACGCGGGTGGAGGAGCAGTCACCTGTGGGAGGGACAGGCTGGGCAGAGGCACAAGGCCAGAAAGGCTGGACACCATGTGCTGACGACGCTCTGGGTCTTGATCGTTGTGGTGGCTTTGCAGGCATATGTTGTGCAAAAGTTCACCAGCCCATGCACCTGATATCCGTGCTCTCGCCTGTGCTTCAGTTGTGCCACAATTTGTAAACTTACAGACCCTGGAATCAAGCTACCTTGGATTTGAGTCTGGGGCTGCCATTTGCCAGGTTCCCACATGACTGTGCAAGTTGCTTAACTGCTCTGTGCCTCAGTTTCCTGGCTGCAAAGCAGCTGACGATTGCTCCCATCTCAGGATTGCCGAGATTAAACCAGCGGGTGCTAACACAGGCTGAAGTCCTGGTGGTTCGTACACACTCGGCGTACGAGCTGTGATTATTCTCTCCAGGTGATCAGACACGTTTGCCACGGGCGGCGCAATCCCCACCTGGCTCACTTCTTCCCGCTGGGTGGCCGCACACGTCACCGCGTCTGGGGAAGTGGCCCCACCTGAGAGCTTCGTTATCTGCTCTGGCTTTAGTTGTCGTTACCTCTGGTGTATGAATGTCGCTCAAAAACTTGGCAGCAGCCACCCCCTGCTTCCCCAGAGGACCCTGGTGTATTAGGAGTCGTGCAGAGGCTGAGTGATGGGATGAGATTTGGAATTTAGGGCCGTTTGTTATGCTCATATTTTTTCCTCAGCGTAGAACTGAGACGTGCCCTAAATCTGGAAAATCGAACCGCATCGTCTCAGGAAACACACACGCGTACCGCTTCAGTGGCCCAGACCCGGGAAAATCGAACCGCGTCCTCTCAGGAAACACACACGCGTACCGCTTCAGTGGCCCAGACCCAGGCCAGTACAGCTCCAAGATCCAAACCAACGTCAAAGTTAATTAATCCACATAGAATGATGCAGAACAAATGGGCGGAAATTCAGAAGTTCCCTTTGGAAACACGGCTCCGCCGTGGGCACTGCAGGGGCTGTCACACCGGCCTCGCCGGGCTCCTTGTGGGGTTTGCCATAAACTTCACGGTGAGTCCTCAGGTATGTTTTGACTCAACAGGCATCAGAAAACTGAATGGGAAACGTTCATGTATTTTCTACTCCAGGATTCTAGAAAAAGAATCACTTCTTCCCAGAGAACCCCCTTATTCTGATCTCTGGGTAACGGGATAATTATTTCTAAGTTCTACTGAGGGTGAATAATATTAATGTGTTGCATGTTAAAAAAAAAAAAGACAGATTGGAAGAATGAACATTCTTCTTCTGGAACACGCAGTCCAGAAACAGAGGGGAGAACACCCACGCGGCGTCGCCTTTGAAACAAACGAATGAGGGGTGGTCGGAGCCCCAGATGCTGCCCCCATGCCCTGGGTAACATGGCTTCTAAGGCAACAAAACAGTTTTTTATCTCTGTGTCTCCAGCAGCGTGATCTGCCGCACTGGCTGCCCTCCTCTTCTGCAGTGCCTGAAATCTCTGGGGTGGTGTGGCCGGAATGAGCTGTTGAGACTCAGCAAGTTGGACTCAGCTGTGCGGAGAGTCAGACGTGCCGAGGACAGACCAACCAAACCCACAGCAGGGGTCTGAGGCCCGAACCGCAGGCCTCCCCAGATGTGTTTCTCAAAGATGTCGACATTAGGAAGAGGCTCATCACTAATCTTTTATAATAGCTTTTGGGAGCCACAGTTCATTGAAACATTTTACATTTTATTACTTATGTATGTAGCTAGCAATTAAAGCCATTGCAGTCCCATAATTAGATGGATGAGAGCTGGACACATTTTCATTTTCTGTTCACCTGAATATCCGCATCCCTGTGGCACAGTGGTGGGGGTGCAGATGGGGGGCCGGCATCTCAGAGACCTCTGCAGACAGCAGCTAAACCTCCCAACCACCGCGGGCCGAGCCAGGAAGCCCCTCAACCGGGGCAGAGCCGGCGTGGCGCTCATACTCTGTCTTCCCGGCGCACAGCCTCCCGCGGTCGTGTGCTCTCGGCCACGGAAGGAGGCCTGGAAGAGAGACAGGACTGGTCATCCTGCAGTTAGTCATCTGGCAGTGCAGTTTGATACTTGAGGGACGTGATCTTTATTTCAGAAACACCATTCGGCCATCGGCCCAATTCTTGACTTTTTGATTTCTCCCAAAATTATAATTAGGAATGATTTAAACAAAAATGAACATGCAATTTTGAGGACACCCGAAATGACTCAATAGATCACCCACTGGATTCTTCCCGATGCTCCCCACTCCCTCCCTGGCGGGCTCCCTGTGGTGTGCGCCCTTCTGCTTCCTTCTCGCCTGTTACCGCTTTCTTTCCACTGCCCTTGTAGCTTCCAGCTCTGACTGCCGGAACTCAGACCCAGCCCCTCCCACCCGCCCTTCCCCGCTGCTCCAGGGAAGCCAGGCAGACCTGAGAGCGTGGCCCGCGTGAGACCACACGGGGCTGCCCTCTCCAGACGGCCCCTGGGGAGCTGCCCGGGACTTGGGAGGAGGGTCCCATCCTCTGACTGCAGCCGCCCCACCAGGCCTCCTGGCCAAGCAAGCGCAGCGGCTCACGGTTCCTGCCGTCCCATGCTTCACGGGGATGTCAGGCATTCCACGGCCAAAGGCAAACCCGAATCTCTCTAAATGGAAGGAGAAAGTCATCTCCAGCAGGAGGAAAAGGAGAAGCAGCTCCACAAGTGAAGGTGTTGTCCCCCAAGCTCACGGAGCTGGAGGCGACCACCTCTGAAGGAGGCCTTGGGGCTGCAAGAAGAGGGCCCCGGGGAGGCAGGTGGTGCGGGAGGTGTTCCCTTCAACCCCCCTAACTGGAGTCTCTGCCCCGTAACTCTAAGGGGACGATCCTTTACGGGGTCAGCGAGGGACACGCACACTCCCTTGTCTCGAGACTCCACCAGATGCAGGGCACGGGGGCAGCCCCACCGGTCAGAGAACACGGGCTGCTCGGCAGACAAGGCCCCCGGCGAAGGGCTGGGGCAGGCGGTGAGCCGGAGCCGATGCAGCTCGTGGGGACAGGCAGGGCGTGGGCGTGAGGGGACGGGGAGCTGGTGACAGGTGGGGGAGGGGGAGGGGCAGGCTGCGCGGTGCCCCACGACCAAGAGGAGCCTTGGAAACAACCAGGGGCGGCGGCTGGTAGGGTCTAGCTAAAGACAGGATAATGGAGTCACTGGTTTGAGGGAAGCACCAGGCCTCACACAAGTCTCCCCGGCAAGGCCACACCAGGGATCCACTTTCCCCACCCCGGCGGGAGCGGGGAGCTCAGCCCTCTGGACCGGGGGGGCCGTGCCTCCGGCTGTCAGTGCAGCTGCAGGTGGTCTGAGCACAGCTGAAGCGGCCGGAGACTCACCCACCCCTTCCACACTCAACACCTGCACGCTGGCAGCAGCAGGCTGGGGTGACATCTGAGGGGCTCAGGTCTCTCTTGGGGGTGATGGAGATGCCCCAGGATTGAGCGTGGCAGTGGCCGCACAGCGGTGAACATCCTGGAAGCCATCGAACCACGCACTTCCCACAGTAACGGTGTGGCAGATGCATGTGCCTCCACAGAGGTGTTTAAGGGGAAGAGCCCACGTGTGCCCCAGGGTCCAGGCGGCATTTTAGTGCCCCGCTTTCACACACGGATGGATGATCCAGGCTCATCAGACCTTTGTGGGAAGCCTGGAACCATCTTGCACTGGAGCTGGCTTTTGCTGGCTCAAGAAAGATGTGTTAAGTTTTTAGGAATTTTGGGAGCCAGTTGTTGTTAGCTTGAAATTGGCCACAGTGAAAGTATTTACACCATGGAAACTGGACAACACTGTGAGTCCAGGCTTTCCCCCAAGACCCACCCCTGTAACATAAGAGAGACAGAGACAGAAAAAGGAAGAGAGAAGCATCAGAGGTGTAGGAAGCAGGAAAGAAAGCCCTTGTGTGTGCTCAGAAAGATGTAAAAGACATAGCAGTAACAGAAAAAAGATTTGCTGCGTAAAAGGAATATTCAGAGCTTAAGAAAGATTTCCTAAAAATTGAAAAAATGATAGTACAAATAAAAATTCCAAGGGAGAGTTGAAGGTAAAATCTAAATATCCTGAAAAGGAGAACAAAAATACAAAGAGATAGGAAAAGAAGAGAGTAAATACATTAAAATACGAATCCAAAAGGTCCCACGTCTGACGGACAGACACTCTGGAAACGGGTGTGGGTGGAGCCAAACAACACGAAATGCCGCTGCGAATTGAAGGACCCGCTTTCCGGACGGAGAGCACTGCCAGGCGTTGGCACGGCAAGCGGGAGACGCCTGACAGAGGCTCAGTCTCATGCGGTTTGGGCTCAGGACCCGAGACAGACAGAGAGGGCGAGAGCAAGCAGAAGACCCAAGAGCTTCCAGGGAGGAAGCAGGTGACGACGCAGTTTTAGGAGCAGGAAGGACGTGGTGTCTAAACAGCAGTGTGGAAACGAGGCTGCAGTGGGCAACATCTTGGCATTTTGTAGGAAAAAATTTCCTTCCTGGAATTCTAATCCACCCGTATTGTCGGTCGAGAGTGAAGGACAAAGGCGTCTTCAGTTGTGTGTGGAGCTCCCCGACGTGCTGCACCCAAGGGAGGGGGAGTCACAGAGGCGGGAGCTGGGCACGAGGAGGCAGGGCCCAGGGTCGCGGAGGGCGGTCCTGGGTGACACTTCTGCCACAGCCGGGCCATCGCGGGAGGGCCCGGGGGCACCTCCAGGAAAACACCGAAGCCCACAGCTCGTCGTATCGAGAGATTTCCAGTTCTTCTGGAGAGGTTGGGGTGAGTCAGGGATGGGCATATGAGCATTTGAGAATCAAGGCGATTATTAATTCCAGGCAAAATACAATTTGTGTAAGAGGGGATATACAGTCACCGTGTATTAGGACACAGGTTTGGCTGCTGTAACAAAGGCCAAAATAATAGTGTCTTAAATAACCTAGAAGCTGGTTCCCCCTCAGGAAGCTGTTTGGGCACAAGCTTCTGTGGCCCCTCCCTGGTTTCCCGGCTGTGCTGAGCACATAGTGCTCCTCTCAGGGTCCCCGATGGCCGCCCAGCCCTGCCGTCCAGCCCACGTTCCCCTCCCAGGAGAGAGAAGTGAGGGATGTCGTTTCCCTTCACCTGTCCCACAGGAAGCTGTGCACATCAGGTCCACTCACACACTGCCCCACCGGCCAGGGTCCAGTCCCACAGCCCCCACTGCAAAGGAGGCTTGAGTCTGCCACGTGCCCAGAGACGTCTCAGGGAACTGGAGGACACCGGGCATCAGATGATTACGGGATGGCTGTTACCTCAGCTGGGTATAATAGTGACGCTGGGGTGGTGTCAAGAAAAAAGTCCTTATCTGTCAGAAATGCAAACATAAGTGTTTATGGATGAAATAATATGATGTCTGAGATTTAATTCAGAATACGCCAAACATATTTAGATATTACTTGTGCAATTAAAAAGTAATTTTTAAAAAAGGTCAAAGAATTTCTCTTTTCATGTCTAGAAGACGAGGCTGGTAGGTGCTGGGGGACTGGCCGCCCTACCAATAGGCATTGCCATGGCCGAGGTAGACAACAGCCACACACAGAACAAAGTGTCCACCAGGTGCCAAGTGCACCGAGGGAGGAGCTGAGGGGGACATGAGGCCGTGGAGGTGGGTGTTCCTTCACCCTCCCTAGCAGGAACTCAGCAGATATCACCTAAAACTTAGAAATCAGTGAATAGCAGCAAAACGCTTTATTTGAAAATACTTTTAAAAGCCAAAGGGAAGTTGAAAAAATTACAAACAAGCAATAGCGTTCAGACCAAGAATGCTGTTTTGTGGTTGGTTGTGGTGGTTGTAAGTATAAAAATATATCTAAGACATTAAAACAATTACTTTGATAAAAGTAAAAATTAAAGAAAACAGTGATGGGGAAAAAGGTCTTGCTGAAGCAGGGGAGACTCTGATGTGTGCACAAGGGAAAGAACTGAATGAAAATCGGGGCCACACGCGGAGTGACTGGGCAATCGCTGGGCCCAGGCCTCCACCCACCCCCGTTCTGGTTCATTGTGGCCGCGAGGGCCTCACGAGATACGCGGCACTGTCAGCCGAGCGTCTGCCATTCCCGACGCCCAGAGCTCCTGAAGCCGGAGGCTGGTGCTGGAGAGTGGGGGTGCCCTTGGGGTGGGGAGCCAGCAGCTCCCAGCGGGATCACGTTTGCCCCGCCATTGACATGCTTCACTCCTTCAGCCTGTGTTCCAGAGGGATCGTGTGTTGTGACTTTCTTGTTTTTTCCAGATTCACTTCTCTGGCAGCAGACGAGCTCTGGGATCCCTTCTGGTCTCCTGCAATATTCAGAGTGGAAACAGGTTAAAAGTTTTAACCCCTAAATGGTTGGGATTTAAAAAATGAAATCTGGCAAAAGATTAAACTAAACTGCAGATCTAATTGCTTTCACTTAAAATAATATTAAAGCAAATGTGATATTATGTTTAACTTGGAGGAACAGTACCTTTGGCAACATAGTTCTATTCTGATTTTTCACAAGGGAAGGTTTTACCCTACAGACTGCTCGTGCAAAAATATTATAAAACGTCCTCAGTGTCTGTTAAGTTAAAGAAGTATTTTCAAATGGAGCGAATGGCCCCTTTGGGGGATTGTTCGCCTCTATTTTCACCTTCAGCCCCGTCAGCAAAGAATCCCACTGCCTAGAGGCAGGAGGCGTCCCCTGTCCCACGGTCTCCAGTGCTGTGGCCAGGGACCCAGAGGGCTGCTGAGTCGGCATCCCCAAAAGGCTCCAAAGTGCCAATCCGCCCAGGAGATGTTTGGCGCTAACGGGGCCATGGGCCCTCTGTGGAAACTGTGGCTCCAGGATGGGCTCCGAGGCCGCCTCGTGCAGAGCGCAGCAGTGCAGCCTCCGGGCCTCACCCCTCTGCACGGGCTACCTGCTGCCATGCGAGGGTCGGGCCTGCCACTGTGGGCAGCAGGCAGGGCCTCCGGTGAAAAACCATCTCAGTAACTAGGGGCTGTGGGGGCCCAGAGGCCGCGAAGAGTCCAGAGGGACAGAGGTTTAGAGGCGGCTGAGGCCAAGCAAGCTCTGCAAGGAGCCCGGAAACTGCCGCAGAGCTGGAAGGTGACAGCTCAGCCGCCCCCACCTGTTTCGCAGCGTCTGCGTCTGCTCCCCACTGATCTTTGCTCTAGTTGCCGAGACAGCTGCTCCCATGGGGGAGGTGAGCCCCGTGGCCTCGGGCCCTCCCGCCCACCCCGGGAGGAGCAGGCGTGGCTGGGCTGGGCCGGGGTCCTGGGGCAGAGGGGCACAGCCCCTGGGACCACGCTGCCCAGTCCTCTCTCTCAGTGGGGCCAAGAAGGGAAAATGTGGGAGAGAAAGAGGTGAAAAAATACAGTCATAAATCTGGGGCCTGTTTTTACTGATGCTTCTATTTCAGATTTTCAGTTTAGAAAAGTACTTTTTTATTCATTCTAGTCACCTTTTTGACAGTTGAGGTGATGATCATAAATGCAAAAAGTTTAAAAAAAAAGTCCTTGTGTCCAGGAGAACAGGCCCCAGTAAGTCGCAGCCACCTCAGGCCCTTTGTCCCATTTAAGCTCAAGGGTTTCCTTCGACTCCCAGCAAAATCCCACCCCTGCCTCTCCCACTGCTGGGAATGTGCCGAGGGCATTCTGGCCTCCCTGGGACACAGTCGAGGCTATCGGCTATTTCCCCAGCGCGACTGTTCCTCCCAGATGCGTTTGGGGGAACACAGGTGCCCTTGGTCGGGCTCCAGCGGGGGAAGCTTCCTCTGCACAAAAGCAATTTGGGCAAAAGCTTTCACATGCACTGCAGAGAAAAAGCACAAATATGGAAAACTGGAGCATGTCCTCCAGCCACTGAGAAGACCAACGCGGACGTCCGCATCTGAACGTGGGCCCCAGGGTCTCGCGGGTGGGAGGCCATAACCGCAGAGCCCAGTGCTGTGCTCACGTGCGCCTGGCGGCGGCTCCTGGGCGGGGCCCTCACGCTCGCCGTGGTCTCCTCCTCTGCCTCACCCATGAATAGACCATTTTCGCCGAGTGCTGAGCGCCTGTGTATTTGGTGGGTCTGATCGGCACGAAGGCCAGGCCCAAATAGGTGGGGTTTTAATGTGCTCCAGCTGTGCTGGCTGGTCCTCTCTCCCCCGCTACGACGTGGCAAATAAACTCACGGGTGTAGCCCTTTGAAGCAGCTGCAAGTCGCTCGGTCGTATAAACTGAAATGAGAAGGGAGTGGAAACCCCAGCCCTGCGCCTCTGCCTCCTGCCGCAGCTGCACTCACATAAGCTCCGCGAGACGGCCGCCCAGACAAAGCCACCTCCCCGGCCTTGGCCGGCTGACAAGAGGAAAGGAAGGAGATTACTATAAGCCCCAGGTATTTTGGTGAGCTGGATGCCAGCCGGGGCGGGCCAGGCGCCAGCGACACCTCCAGCTGGCAGGCCGCTGGGCAGGCCCCGTCCACGGGACTGCGCCGGCAGCGAGGTGCGTCCGGCAGCCGAAGGCTCGTTAGTGGCCCAGGAGGTAAATGTGGCCAGCAAGGGCACTGCTGGGCCCACGGAGGACCCAGCCCCTGACGCAGGGCAAGGAAGGAGGCCTGTGCTGGGTCTGCTTGACCTCCTGACCATCCAAGATGACCACTAAGGGCATCTGGACTGAGCAGGAGCAGTGGAGAACAGGCTGGAGCCCAGGTCCAGACATCTAGGTCAAGTGACCACCACACGTTCCCAAGAGGCTGGGCGTGGAGGAGACACATTCCTCCGGGTCTGGAGAACGCGAGGCATCCCAGCAGGACTGTTGGGAGGCCGGGCACTCAGTGCCGTAGCCCATGAGGGCGTGTGGGCCAGCCCATCACGGCCTTGGGACAGTCAGGTGCTGGGGCTGAGGCTGGCACCCAACCTATTCAGGGAAGAGCTGCTGCTGTGAGCTGAAACCGGCTGGCAGTTCTGGCTACCTGGGCTCCTGCGAGGACCCAGCCAGCATCCACTCCCAGCACCATGGGGGGAGGCCAGCAGGTCTCACAGGAGGAGCACCGAGCTGGGGACAGATGCTACAAGGGCCACTGCCCGAGACAGAGGGCAACCTGGAGAGCGGTGTGGCTGGCCCACACCACAGTTCTGGGGGTGCAGGGGCCAGATGTCAAACCCTGCTGGCTATGAGTTAGTGAGACTCCAACCAGCACCTCGTTCCTGCCCCTACCTTGGGTGGCGTTTTCTCCAAAAATTATCTCGTTGTTAGAGGGTCCTGGGGGGATGGAGGGACACGTGGTGTGACGGGAGAGCGAAAGCTCGCGGCTCAGCCTTGGCGCCTGAGAAGGCAGACAGAGACAAGGTCAGATGTGTGCACCTCGGGAGACAGACACAGGTGAGGTCAGATGTGTGCAACTTGGGGGACATCACAGAGGAGGATGAGGTCAGACGTGTGCACCGCCTGGGATAGACACGGACAGGAGAGGTCGGTCATCTGGCCTGGGTTGCTGAGGTGGCAGGACCAGCCCAGGAAACCGGGCCCCGAGTGTCCAGCCTCAGAGCCTCTCCAGGCCCGTCCAGGGCCCATGGCCACGTGAGTAGCTCAGGAGCCCCCGGGGGCAGTTCTAGCCGAGAGCAGAGCTCTGCAGAAATAGGAGGTGGCCTGCGGTGCCACTGACCCCAACACTGTGAGGGCCGGGCTCGTTCCTCTCCCTGGGGTGGAGTGCTGGGCAGCCCCAGATGTCACCTGCTCCTGGCCTCGTGTCAGGAGAGACTCTTCCCAGTGGGCTCTGGCCGGTGCCTGTTCTGTCCTTACCGTGTCCCTGAGTGACCTGTGGGGCCAGAGAGCCTGGTCTCGGGGTGTTACCGGCAGGTCCTCTGGCCCCATCCTCCCTCTTCTTTCTCAGACTTAATGAGAGCCCTGAGGGAAGGGGTGATGGGAAGCAGAGTGACCCCAGGATGGCTGGGGCTAGGAAGCGATAAGGCCAGGAAAGTTCCCCGTCACCCACTCCAGGGCAGCCATTGAGGGTTTTGAAGCGTGCTGAGGAGTTTTCCGTGGGGAGGCTTTCCTCAGGTCAAAGCACAGAGAGACAAAAGCCTCTGGCTCCTTCCAGAAATAACAAGACCCCACCACTGCAGCTGTAGAGCCAGGGTGTGGGGAGGCTCATACCAACCTGGGAGCTGCCCGTGTCAGCCCCCACGTGCATGGTCTGGGCAGACCTGCAAGGGCAAGGCAGCCAGGCAGCACTGGGCCCGGGCGGCCCGGCCAGAGCTGGGTCTGACCAAGTCGCACTTGCATCTTGCCTGGGAAGAGTCTGAGTGGGCTTGGGGGGCAAGTGGGGGGTGGGCTCCTGCCCTCTGGCTGCAGCTGCTGTCACTTGGGTTCCTCTGTTTGGACACAGCCCAGGGTCACATCTGCCCGGTGGGGCGGCAGCTCTGGGCCAGCCCTGGAGCTCGGCCCGCAGCTGCCTCTCTGCACTGTCCGGGGGTTTTGTTTGCATGACTTCCCTGGATGCCACCTCTTTCTGCCGGAAGTGTAAAGTGATTCTGCTTGGAGACTCAGCCTGGCCACCCAGCAGGTTCTGCCCCCAGGGCAGGAGGCACGGCCCTGGGAACTGTCCCAGGACGGTGCTGGTGGGTGGCAGCGCTCAGTGTGTAATTCTTGGATGAAAAAGGTGGACAAGTTTCACTTGGTTTTTCAGAAAAATGACTTTTGTGGCAGCATGGCGGTGGGGTGCCCCGGCCTCCACCTGGGCCTGAGGCCCATGCAGGGCACTGTCCATATGCTGGAGGGTCCAGAAACACAGACAGGGATACTGGCTCAGCCCCACAGAGACGTCATGGCAGTGGTGGTGGCTGCCTTTTACTGGACACTTACCGCTAGGAACCAGCAAAGCACCTCACACGCAGGGGCTCGTGTGGCTGCCTGGCAACCCCGTGCAGTCTGAGCAACTGTCGCCTCCATCTTACAATTAGGAAACTGAGGCACAGAGGACGGGGC
The DNA here is from genome assembly GCA_023783475.1 of Daubentonia madagascariensis. NCBI lineage: Eukaryota > Metazoa > Chordata > Mammalia > Primates > Daubentoniidae > Daubentonia > Daubentonia madagascariensis. The sequence continues at coordinate 35,588,919 of JAKFHU010000901.1, forward strand.
AGCACAGCTCCGAGGTGCAGAGGATGGGGCAGCACAGCTCCAAGGCGCAGAGAACGGGTCAGTTCGTCAGGCAGCGCAGCTCTGGGCAGCGCGGCTCTGGCTCTTGACACCCTATCAGCTGCACGACCAGTAGGACTTAAGTCAATGTGGACTTGTCGTCTGGCATTTCCAAGGGTAGGGAATCGGCAGGTCAGCTGTCGGGCTGAGGCCTGTGTCCTTGGCCCCTCTCATGTGCCCTCTGTCTGCGAAGCAGCGGCTGCCCCTTGGGTTCTCACTTTGCTCTCTGGCTCCCCGGCCACCAGCCACAGAAAGCACCCGTGGCCACCATGCCTGTGGTCACAAGAGCCTTCCTACCTTCCGCGTCTCAAGGCCAGTGGTGCCAAATTCCTGACACGGTTGTGACTGACTCTGTGGCCCAGGAGAGAATAACCCCGTCCCAGCGTGGGCCCCTCACGCAGGGAGAGCAGACAGCCACCATGCCCTGGGCTTTATAATGAGAGTGATGGAGAGACGGGGGAAATGCCAGCAGCAGCTGGAGCTCCGGAAAAGTCCAAAATGGAGACAGAGGAAGGCGACCTCCTGGTGAGGAAGGGAGGATGCCACGGCGGCCCGGCCGTGTGTGGGCAGCTGTAACTCAGGCAGCCCTGGGTGTGCGGGTGCCATGCAACAGACCTCCCGCCCCCCAGGCGCATCCTGGCCTTCTCCCGTGCAAACCAGCCTCCTGCGTGCCCCAAAACTGCCTGCAGTTTATTCGCTGGTGGTTTCAGTGGGGTTGATGCCCTCAAGCTGGTGGAGCAGAGCTCTGTGTGTGATGTGCTCCCTGGAGAGCCCTCGACATGGAAACTCCCAGAACACGGTCGAGACCCAGCTTCCCACTTTGCTGCACCCAGAGCTCTGGGTGGCGAGGAGGTGGCCCCTGGGCATGTGACACCCCCATCCCTCGAAGTTTCCACCAGGGACACATCAGCCGCCTCACAGGTGAGGAGCCCAGAGCTCGGGTCCCCCCGCCCACGCTCACACGGATTGAAGCTCGTGGGCAGAGGGCTGGGTGCAATGCGGGCCAACGGGAAGGGGCTCAGCCTGCGCCTGCTGCCCTCGCCGTGGGCTTCTGCAGGGGGTTCTCCTCACAGCCCCCGAGGAACCAGCCCTCCCCACGCCTGGACTTCGGGTTCTGGCCTCCAGACGGCGGGAGAAAGAATTGCTGTTTTGACCCCAGGATGTCCGCACACCTTCTCTGGCGACAGGGTGGTGCCAGCAGCTCGGGGTGCCTGCCCAGAGGCAGGCGGAGCCTCAGGCGGCCCCTGCAGCACCATCAGCAGAGGACACTGAGCGCAGCCTTAGCCCACAGCCCAGGGCTCAGCCCCGAGAAACAGCCTTTTCATTTATTTTGTCTTTGGGAAAACTGACGACTGTGGACGCCTGGGCGGCCCTGGCTGCGGAGAGTGGGGGCATCTCAGGCTGCTCTGGGCTGAACGTGTGTCCCTCAGGTTCTTACGTTGAAACACTACCCCCGAGCTGGGGGGGCCCTTGCAGCAGGGGCCCCAGCAAGATCCTCGCCCCTCTGCCTGGTGAGGACTCGGTGAGAAGGCGCCACCTCTGAGCCCAGACACCAGATCTGCTGGCGCCTTGGTCCTGGACTTTCAGCCTCCAGGCAGATTTCTCTGCAGCAGCAGGAATGGACGAAGACACGGGCCAAGCCGGGGTCTGGCCCGGGAGCTCCCAGCAGCTTCCTCAGCAGGCTGGTGCATCTGGCAATGCAGGCCCGCACACTGACTCTCCAGGATGGTTCGTGGGTGACTTTCTGCCAGGAGTGGCCGCTGCGTGGCAGGAGGCCGAGTCTCTGAGCTCCAGACACACCTTCCAAGCAGGCGTTTGCTTGGGGGCAAGGCGTCTAGATACCTCTGCGCCCCATTTCCACACCTTCTAGGGCCACTTTCCTCACGCCATGGACAGCGGTGCTAGTTCCTCCACGCACTCAGCAAGCGCAAGGGGGCTGCCAGTGGCAAGGGAAACTCTGTGCCCAGCAGGGCGTGTGAGACCCACGGGAGCCTCAGCCATCCCAAAATTCTGAGTTCCCTGCCAGCGGCCATCTTCAGGTGGCCCCATATGGGGGCCACTGTCACACAGGGTTCAGAGCAGATGGGCAGCCACAGTGTGGCCACTGGGTGCGGCCGCCCCACAGTGTGGGCTGACTCTGTCCCTCTCCTGACACCTCTCCCTGAAGATCCTACTTCACTCTGTTAAACCGACAGGATGCAACCAATTAGGGATCTATCTGGATTAAATGGAATCCTGGTCTAAAAATGCAATAAAAGACCCTTCGTCTCTCACGCATTGGTGTGAGTACGTTTGGTCTGCTTGGTTCTGCTCCTGGAGTCTGAGCTCTCAGATGGGGTCAGGGAAGCACACCAGGGGTTCGGACAGCCCCAGGGAGGTCCCCCGAGCCCCCAGGCTGGTGCCCAGGGAAGCCCCTGCGCATGTGCAGTCTCGCATGGGAGGCCTGAGCTCTGAGTCGCCAAGCTCGTTCTGGAAGCAGCTTTAGGTAGAGAAAGCATTTCTCTAACTGCCCGTTTTTGGAAAGCCTCCTCCAGAACCCAGGCGGCCCACAAAGCAGCACCTGCAGCATGAAGGCCAAAGGGGGAGCACGTGAGATGTTTCTCCAAAGTGAACACGGAGAACACAGGTGCAGACATGGGCTCTGACATGCACACGTGCACACACCCCACTCACATGCAATTCACATGCACGTGCGTCCTGCACACACATCCCACACGTGCGCACACACCTCCTGACATGCAAGTGCAGGTGTCTCCCCTCCTGGGCCTGGGACACACTCCTGCCCATCTTTATTTTGGTGCTGCTCTGGGAGCTGAGGAAGTGCTGACCGGTTTTCACTTGGATTTGGAGGAATGACGGATGGCTAGAGCTGTTTTCGGCCTCCATCCTTTTCCTCAGTGAATGTTCTTTATTAAACAGCCCTAATTGAGAGCATTAGGCAGAAACTGCATAAATTGTCAATTTGATAGTGATAATGGGTCCCACGCCTCGCTCCGTGGCCTGCAGCGAGTGATTAGGCTCGTGCTCTGGCTCCTGTGCGGATGATGGCATTGCCGGCGGGCTCCCGACAGGGCTGCAAACCCAGGCAGGGGTCTGACCTGTGCCAGCCACAGCAGGTCTCTCGTCACCTTGCAGGCCTGAGCAGGAGTTGGGAGAAAGAGCAAAGTGCAGCCGCCCTGGAAGGGAGCCCAGACACGGGGCCGGTTCTTGAGCTGTTCTTTCTGGGGTCGAGGGCCACGTGTGCTGCAGGGGGCTGCCTGGGGCCCGGCCTGAGGACGCGCAGCTGCTCCCAGGGACGGTGGAGTGAGCCCACCACGTGGCCCCGGCAGCCCTTACTCTGGAAGACCCCTTTCAGGTCAGGCCAAGCTGGGACAGATGCCTGACCCTCTTAAGCCGCCATCCTAGAACCCACAGGAACTGTTTTTCCTGTTTAACCCATTGTTTTAGTTTCCTGGGGCTGCTGTACCCAAAACCAGGTGACTTAAAACTGCATAAATGTATCCTCCCATAGTTCTGGAGGCCAGAAGTCCAAAATCAAGGTGTGGGCAGAGCTGCGCTCCCTCTGGAGGCTCCTGGGGCTCCTTCCTCACCTGTCCCCTTCTCAGGGGACCCCAGTCGTGGTGAGGACCTGCCCAGCAATCTTGTCTCGATCGCACCTGCAAAGACCTGTTCCCAAGTGAGGCCCCGTTCCCAGGTCCCAGGTTGGGACCTCCACAGCCTTTAGGGACATAGTGTGACCCACAGCACACTCCCCTTTCGTTGTGTTTTCCCTGCTCGGGAGGAGTTGAAAACACATTTCTTTGATGTTAATGACCTCAGGAGCTGCCCTCGAGGTTGTCTACACAGCCCTCCCCAGTGGTTTCAACCCCGCTCCATGCTGAACCCCTGGGGTCTCTGGGAGGACCCAATGCTTGAGGCAGTCAGGTGTCTAAGGTCACAGGTGGCCCAGGGGCTGGGAGGTGAGCGTTCTGTCGACCGGACTGGGCAGGACAGGGTGGGAACCAGGCTGTCCCGCTCAGAGCCGTGTCGCCCCCAAGTTGGCGGTGACCACGGCTGCCCACGTGTTCACTCTGCCAGCTTGTGCTGACTGACTTGCTGGGGCCGCGGGCAGACGACCAGGCTTGGAGGAGCCTGCCATCCACCGCCCCTGACAAACACCTCCAGAAATGAATGCAATTTATAAGCCACCCAGTCCACGCATTTGGCTGTGGTAGCCCCAGAGGACTCAGACACTTCGGAACCCAATTCCCACTGAGCCGTTGAGACTGCGTCCCACAGCACTTCACCACATTTAAAATATTCACGCCTGTGTGCTCACCTGTTCAGTAAGTGGGAGAATGCATAAGTAAAATATGATATAAATGCTTGAACATTTTACAGCCATCAGAGATGATATGATGTCTAGATGGCAACATGGGAAATGTGTATGCTATAATGCAAGCGTATATACGTCTATGTGAAAAACATGCCCAGAAAAAATTGCCAGGAGGAAATAGATTAAATGCTAATACTACTTTGGTAAAAGTGGTGGCATTATTGGTGAAAAAAAAAAATCTTTCCCCTCATTCCTAATTTCTCTTAAGAAGAAATTTCTTACTAATTTTGAATGCACATACCTGCCAAACACTATAAAATGCATACGCTGTCCCTCAATCATTGTTGAATGATTTTAACAAGCATCATTTTGCTACAAAAGCCAGTTCCGGGGATGTGATTGTTCCCCCCACAGAACCTCAGACAGCCACCAGCGAGGAAACGCAGGGTACTTTGTACTTAGATGGAAGCCAAACCCCTTGCATGGAAACACTTTTGAAGCTCGTGGATTAGAGGGGCCTTCCCGGCACAAGGCTCGGATAGCCCAACCAGGTGATCTTTATTCCTGTTGCAGAGATAAGAACACCAAGGCTCAGAGACTGTACGTGACTTGCTGAAGGCAACAGGTAGGTAACCAGGCAGCGGCAGACCCTGTGCCAACCCCGAGGCACATCTGGTCCTCGAGGGGCCCGCCACACCCCACAGGCATGCTCTGAACTCTCGTTGCTGTGCCCAGAGCCCTGGGCCCCCCTCCGTCCTCCCCGACTGCCTCGCTCCAAGCCCAGCCCTGCACCCACCTCTCCCAGTGCCAACTGTGGGAACTGGTTTCACTGGTGGCAGCCCCAGCTCTCCTGTTCCAAGCGCTCAGTCTCCGGGGCCTCCTGCACCCGCCGGGCCCTGCCTCTGGGCCTGGCCCAACCCAGTCCTCATGGCCAGGACGCCTGGGACATCACAGAAGGGACCAACTTACAAGAGGAGCCCTTTAGAGGCTAAGATTCTTCAGAACTTCCAAAAGAAGTTCTACATTCTGGATAATGTCAGTTTCTTTCAAATAACTCATTTCACTAAAAACACATGACAGTTATATGACTGCAAAAGGCATGCAGAACTATTAGATTTTCTCTTTAACGTGCAGAACAGTACATATATATCTTCCTAATACTGTAAATGCAACAACACAAAAGTCGAATGATGATTGCTTTTTTTGCACAGGTTGTTGTTTAAAGCTATGGTGAGTTGTCATGGGTATCATATCAAGGTGGAACTAGACGTCCCAGGACCCAGTCTTCGGGGACAGTTCAGTCCTCTCCAGTGCACAAAGCTGGGAGCGGGCCCCGCAGGATGCTGATCGGGGCCTCGCGGCACCATGGAAGGGCTGGGAGAGGTGAGGTTGTGGGCCCCACGCTGCGCTGTCAGCAGCCTTCACCCTCGCCGGCTGGGGACGCAAGCTGGAGACCCCTGGGGGCAGTCAGCGGGCCCCATGTAGGGCTTCACTCTGCGCATCGGGCTCAGGGCACAGCTGCGCCACCGGCACTGACCGAGCGAGACTGACACACAGCCCAGGTCGACTCTTATTCTTCCCATGTTTCCGATCAGGAAACAGACACAGGCAGACACCGACGGCATGATCTGTGCTGTGGGCAGCACGGCGGTGCCCTGTCCCCACCACAGGCCACGGGCTGACCCCCAACACCCTTGTCAGCACAGGCTGCACACCCAGGGCTGGCGTCTCTCTGGGGAGCCCCGGAGATGCTGGCAGGGGCTCCTGCGGCAGCCTGTCACACTCCCCCATCCCCACTGGCACCCCCCTTTAATTCAAGCAGGTTCTCCGCCCCGGCACTGGGACACCTGGGCTGCATGATCCTTGGCTGTGGGCGCCCTGGGCACAGCAGGGTGCCCAGCAGCACTTGGCCACCTGCCAGATGCAACATCTCAATGGCCACGGTGTCTCCAGGGCACAGTCACTGCCCAGGCCCCCAAGTCAGGGGCTACCGAGGCCATGGGGAGACAGGGGGCTGGGGCCTGGGCTTGCGCCCTGCTCTCCCACCTCTGAGCACCATGGACCTTGCAGGGTGGGAGTGGGGGCATTGCCCGTCCGCAGTGCTTCACTCAGCTTCCAGAGGCGTTCTGGAGTCCAGCCATGAACAATTTATGAGAAATTCAGAGAAATATTTGACTTTTCTGTCGCTCGGTGACACAATGTTTTCTAAAGAACTCCCAGTATTTCACCCACCCTGGTCAGAAGACTCCATAAAACTTTCCTTTCTGGTATCATGGAGAAGCTATACGCTGGAAAGACGGTCCCCCTTCCAGATCTGGCATGTCGGGAACGCGCTCTGGCCATAAAATACCTGGTACCAGATCACTTTCGACTTTGCTACAAGCTCAACTCCTGGCTGGGCCAAGCGCACGGCTGCAGAGAGGGTTATAGTGATGCTTCCATTTTGCTTTTTGGTCCATGAGTTATACCATCTGGTGAAAGTTTTTCTTTCTCCCTTTTTGGGCAGGTAAGCTATAGCGTTGGCCACCTGGCGCCAGCATGAATATACAGGTATCTTCACTTTGGCACCAACGTTGCTCTGGCAAAGTTGCCTCTTTTCCAGTAAAACAAGTCTTTTTTTACCACTGGCTTCCATTTTAGAACCAGAGGTTTGCCCCAGTGGAAACGCAGCCCCACGGCTCACTCCACGGCAGCCAGATGTGTGGCCACGCCGGCCACGTGGCACGGGGATCCCCGTCCCGCCTGGAAGGTCCTGTCCCATCCCGTGAATCCCGCTGTCCTCCAGACTGTCCACTTCCCGCTCTCCCCAGGCGAGGTGACTTCCCTCTGCCGCCACACACGGGTCTCTCAAAAGCAAACTGCCGACCGCGCAGCCACCTGCCCAGCGTGGCCCTTCGGCACCCTCCTGCCTGCAACGCACCCAGCCCAAAAGTATCTGAAACTCAAAGTGCCAAGCTCAGGACGAGGTAATCAGCCCCAATTCCATAACGTCAGGTGTTTACACATTGGGCTTATTTAGAACGAAAGATGTCTTTCCTTGCTGCTGAGCCACGTCACACGAGCCCACGTTTGAAAGGCTCACACTGAAAGGCGGGATGCGGGAGAGCGATGAGCTGCGCCGCAGCTGTGACTGGCGGCGCTGCCGCCTCCACCGGCACAGCCGGACCTTTGTTTAGCAAAACGGGATGGAGGCAGCGGGACCGCCACCGACTTCTGTTTTGTTTTCACCGAGCCCGTCTCCAGCCTTCTTCTTCACATTTTGTGTAAACCCTGGGCCCTGCTGCTGAAAGTGGGTTCTGTTTTTCGGCAGCCCTGTGGCTTTTGGACTCGGACTTGAAATTAGTTCATGGCGACCCAGACACACAACAAGCTTGGAAACCACACGGGAGCCTTGTTGGGGAAGGAGCCGCGAGTCGCCCGGGCAGCCAGACTGAGATTTACGGCCGTGGCCTGGGCCTCGTCAGGCCTTTATGACAGAGTAAAGTGAGCTGCTGCTTAGTCACCGATCTGCTTGGCAAGACTGCGTGGATTAGGAAACGCATCAAAGGTCAGCGAGTGGGAGTTTGTCTAGACATCCTATTTTGGATTCTACGCTCACCCGAGGTGTTTCTGTAGCAACCTTTAAAACACTGATATTTTAGCAATATAAAAAGCATTGTTCTCCTCCGCGACCAGGTATAGGCCTGCTCTGTTTGAGAATCAGTGTGTCCAGTTACTATGTTTTCTGCAGTGTCTCCAACGTCCCCAGCCTGGAAACCACAGGCAGCCACGTGGAGAAGGCCCCCGGCCCCGCCCAGCCAGGCCCAGCCCCTGGGAAGGACGCGGCTGCTGGCGGGAGCCCAGGCCCCAGGAGCTGGTCCAAGGCTCAGAGGCAAACGCGCCAAGAAATGGAAGCGGCTTGTTTTTCCTCTGGGCCTGGGGGGAGGCTGGCTTGTGGCCGTCCCTTGTCGTTTCTTGAGGCGAAGAACACGTAGGATCACACGCGGCCTCGGGCTTTAAATACCAAAGTCCAGTCATGAGCTGAGAGAGACAAGGGGGAGGCCAGAGGAGGCAGCAGAGGAGGGGCCGCCACCTGCACCGGCACCTCCAGCCTCGGGCCACCAGGGGCCGGAAATGCCCAGCCCAGGGGCCCAGCCCTGGGGACACACGGCACAGTGCAGGGACGTTTGTGGTGTCCCAACTGGGGTGTTCCTGGCACCGGAGGTGGTTGGGAACCACTGAGCCCGAGTCTTAGAGTAAATTAGATATATTTGATAAATGTTGAAAAATTGTGCATGCGTAGATCCCACCTTAAAACATGGGGTGTTCTCTGTCCTCGCTGAGATGACAAGGAACTAAAGAAGCCAGAAGACAACATCATTTCCAACCAAATTAAGAAGCACTGCGGCCTTGACCGCCCCCCCGGAGACGGGTCTGGGGTCTGACTGCCCCCCCAGAGAAGGGCCCACAGCACAAAGGTGATCGCGCCAGGACGTGGCAATGGCTAAGGAGGATGCGGCCCCAGCTGCCTCGGCAGACGAAGTGGGATGTCAGAGGCAGGCAAACTCCCTGACATCAGAGCCCCTGTCCCTGGTGTGTGAAAATATGGGGTCAGAGGTGTGAGTCAGATATGGGATGTGGGGGTGAGCGGAAACTTCCCCTTCACCCCAGAAGTTTGGCTTAAATATCAACTCACAAAAAAGCAGATTAATAAGAGAGAGAGGTTTATTTACCATGTACACAGGGAGAATCACAGAGTGGTCACCCAATATCCCAGTGGGGTCCAGAAATCTATATGCCCTTCCTTTAGAGGGGAGGGGGAGATTAGGGGTATAGGTAATTCTATTTAGGGGCAATACATGGTTGCTAGGGAGGATGAAGGGGTGCGGGAAACAGACCAGCTTGTAAATTAACCTGAGAGGCAGGTATTATGTTCAAGATGGGCTGGGCCAGGTCTGGTTGCCTCTTAGTGAGATGCCACATAGTGACACAACAGGGAGGGAAGGGAGTGAATTGTCCTTTGATGGTCTGTCTGGTTTATGCAGATAGAGGGAAAGCTCCTTCCAAAGTCTGTTGATCTCTAAGGACCTTTAATTCAAAACACTCTTTATACCAAGGAGTCGTGCTTTGGGGTGGAATTCCCTGAGCTCCTTCAGGGCCATGTGGGGACCCACTTGGCACCACAGAGCAATGGGGAAGTGGGGCACGGCGGCCCTGACACACCCTCTTCCTCCTGCAGACACGCGGATTGTTGTGAACAGAATGAATAAAAATATGAGAGAGAAAATAATAAATATAAAAGACAGACCCTAAAGAAGAGAAGTAAGTGAATGGAAACAGAATTTCAAGACTGCAATTCAGGAAATCATTTCTAAGTCTATGATGCCGCGTCCCGGGAGTCTGCGAACTGTCCTGGAAAAGCTGCTGGGGGACGTGGGCTCCACCAGAGGAGGGATGAGCCCCAGACGGGGCTGGGCCCGGCCTCAGTCTCCCTCCTCTGCAGCCTCAGCACGGGCAGGCTCCCTCCCCCTCTCCCTGGGCTGCCTCTGGCTTTACTATTCCCGGGGTTCGTAGCTGTGCTTAGTGGAGGGCAGGAGAGACAGGTTTAGGGCACTTTGTCTGCACTGGAAGTTGGGCTTCCATTTCGAGAACCATTTTAATGCTGTCTGGAACAAGGCGGGGTGCAAATGAACAGTCTGCAAGTAAGCACGGGCAGGCGGGCGGCTGGGTTCCTGGGGGCCCCCATGGGGCACGCTGCTCGGCCTCCGACGGCGGGAGGCCCCAGGCCCAGGATCCCTCCGTGTTGGCCACAGACTGGGCCCAGCTGCTGCCTCCTTCCCAGGAGGAGCCTGTGGCCCCCAGCCCTGCACCCATCACTCGCACGCCCTACCCATCACCTCACAGGTGTTTCCCTAATAAAGTAAGTGTCCTCACAGCCAACCCTGCCTCAGCCTCCCTCCCCAAAGCACCTGGACAGACACCACCCGAAAATGTGTGTTTACTGGCAGTCAGGACAAACGGGAAATGGGTCTGTTCTTTACAGGTTAGTCCCAGCGGGAGCGTACAGGTGAGCGGTTTGGGCTGTAAGGCAGCTGTTGCTTCTCACGGGACATTGTGTCAGTGCTGCGGTGGGTCCTCCGGCAGGTAGTGCACACCAGAAGCGGGGCGCAGAGGGCACCAGCCCTGGCACTGGGGCTGAGGGTGGAGGGAGGACAGTGCCTGGCCTGGTCCCGGCCTCTGCTGCCCAGCTCCCCAGCTACACGTCCACTCCCAAGGGGTCTGTGGTCCCCAGAGCACTCGAGAGGCCACCCACGATCACAGCTGAAGGGGCCCAGTTTCCACGCACAGCGGTGCGCGAAGGCGCACTCCAAGCACTTGGCTCCCCTCCTCTTCCTGGAGACCACGGGACCAGATCGCTCATCGGTGCCTCCCGGAACACGGTGTTGGGTTTCCCGCCCTTGGAGAGGGGCCAGCAGCCTGCCTCCCCCAGGGCCCTGTGCGGGGCTGGGCACAAAGGCGGCTCTGTTGGCGGCCGGGGCGGAGCCCTGCAGCTCCAGAGGGGTCTGGCCTAGACTTGGCCTCGGCAAGAGATGGCTGGCTGCCCCGGCTGCTGCGCAGGAGCAGGGAGGGCGCACGGCCCCCTGCACAGCGTGGACGGCACCCCACCTCCATGGACTCTCAGAGGCCGCAGCCCTCCCCTGGAGGGACCAGGAGGGCTGGTGCTCGGCCGC